>CM056820.1:26681795-27995962 GCA_029852735.1 Persea americana | reverse complement strand
GGCCATATGAAGCGCAGTTCTTCCATCATTATTCCTGAGATTGATGACCTCTTGCACATTTACAATCTTTCCACAGACTAACTGCTTCATGAGCTCAATCTGTCGATCCAACCTTTGGAAGCCAGGAGTTCTAAATCCAGATACCACTAAATGGAGGAAAGTATCACCAGCATTGTTTGTAGAACATGCCAGCAAGGGCAATGCCTGAATTAGAGCCTCCACCACGGCTAAATGGCCCCGGTAAGCTGCAACATGCAATGCTGTGTTACCTTGATTATCTTTGGAGGTGATGATATCGAAAGACTGCACCAGATCCGTAACCACCTGTACGACAGAATTATTACCAAAAGAATGCAAATATATGGCAAGCCTCAAGAGTAACTTATATTCCAACAAGTGATTAGGAAGTGTGTGTGGAGAGCAAAGTGAACTTACTCTGGTAGGACAGATAGAAGTATGCCCGAATACATTTAACACCAGTGATATAGTTACCACAATAGACACATTGATTCCTTATTTCCACACAAAACTAATACAGACTGAAAGCAGCTGCTCCAATAAATAAGAAAAAAAAGTACCGTAATTCTCAACTATGGCCATATGGCCTGATTATTTATATATAATGGCATGCAACTAGAATTTACCCAAGTAAATCTCAAGGACCTCCTTCCAACACAGAAGCCACCAAGACCCGTTTGAAGACCTTGGAGGTGAATGTCCATGAGATTACTTCTAACCTACTATGAGCAAACAAATGAGCGGTCCTAATCGCCTTCTTATTAAATATTTGTTGTTTCTTTCTCTTATAATGCTCATAGCATAGCAACAAACAAAACAAAATAAGGCACTCTCCCATTATGAGAATGGTAGCTCAACTTCTGCAACTCAAAATGTTCTCCAGTGGTAGCTGGCAGCACCCTTCCAAACTTCATACCACAAGAAGACCACAGTTCAGTGCCTGACTTGTGCCAGCCTTCAATCAAGGATTAGATGATGCACTAATTCGATATCTGCCAAGTGTATAAGATAACGTTTTTTGCTTCTGTAGATTATTCATCATTCAAACTCTGTTTCAGAGAGTATGCCAGCTGAATACGACAACTCTATGCAGAACCAGGATTGATCGTACCATGGCCAGCTGCCAGTGGGTGACCCAAACCCTTGCTGCCACTTAATGTGTTGTAAAAACAACTGTACAAGAACTGCTAGTTGTTTGGGACCAAACACTTCCATTCATGATTGATAAAGGGTCAAACCTTTTCATCATCGCTCCTACCAATTGAATGGTCCACTGATGTAAACAAACCAAAGTGAAGTGGACTTGAGTGCGTGTGTGAAAGAATTTTTCCTAAAACCCCACTAGGCTTTATTTCTTAAGATTTGCTCAAAAACCTATATACACACTTCCTAACACAATAGGCTAAACTCTAGACTTTAACTGATGCAGAATAGGGAAAATGTCTCCACAACACTTTCATACAAAAACAAAACACCAAGTTTTCTATATTCTAAATCTCTTAAAATCAACATCGTACACTTTTGCTAAGAATATATGCTAAATTGAGCTATGAGATCTCAATTGCATTACGCACTAAGTAAAAAAGATGTCACTTAAAATGCTGTCTCTGATGCCTGTATCCACATTGGATTGCATGTTCACACCATGGTACTTTCTAACATTACCAAAAAATAATAATAAGAAGAAGAAGCTACTATTCATGTATGGTCACATCTATATGGCATTTAAGTAGCCCTGTTGCGGTTTGTTCCTACAATATAATACAAAATATTTCAAAACATTTCTCTGGTGCATAGGCAAATTGGGGTGTATAAAGTCTGTGTACCAAACACTCAATATCTTATATCCAAGGATGATGCAAACACTGTGCCTATGTATAAGTTACAATTGTTATTCAGGATCTATCTATAGACATCAAAACCAAATTTACAGGGTGTGACCAATTTTGAGATTTTGTTTTTAAACGGAAATGTGCTACTTGATGGTCAAGTTATAATTAAGAGGCGAGGATGCTTTAGTCATTTGACATTTCCCTTTTCCTTAATGCAATAGCAACAAAATTTATTGGTAGAGCAAGGCACGAGTTCTTTAGAGTTATCACCAGCATAAGACATGGTTATTCACTAAACTTCTTTTTTCTTTTTTCTATTTTGGTAAATAAAGCTCAACCAATGAGCCCCGCTAAATGGCAGAAATCACCCCTTAGCCACTCTATAATGGAAAACATGATGAGGCATCGCCGATGACCACAAAAGGGCCACCCAGCCAGGGTAACCATGTGATTTACTTCTTTGGGTGAGCCATTTGTGTTTTCCATCATGAAGAGAGCCCCACCAAAATTCCTGTCAATTGTCATTGACTAGTGTTTCCATCTTTTGTTATTGTTTTTTTTCAAAAAGAAAATCATTTTTTGTTGTTGTTCACCTGTATATCGAGTGGATTGTTTTACAGTTGCAATTGTAGAAGAAAATGAGCCCACAAATTGAAAACAGAACCATATATAGAAACAGCTCACTAATTGAGTTGATACTGATTGAACCATGAAAATGTAGTCTAAAGCAAGAAAACGGCATCTTATATAGAAAGAGCTAATTAATTGTGCTGAATAGCCAATACTTACCAAATGAACAGCGGTATGTAGTTTTAAAGCAAAAGCAATATATCTGATTAGTCCTAAGAAGCTGAGATGAATGGAGAGAAAGGATCACAGAAGCGGAATTTAATACATGAGGAAATATGTAATATATGATTGAGCCTTGACTCAGTCCAACAAACAGTACAAGTTGGTTGAACATAGCCATCCAAAGCCTTCATACAATGGGCTCAACAGTTGATAGAAGATATGTGAAAATCTTCATTCAGTAACCCGAAACATCTGCCTAGTGAGATATGTGAAAATCTTCATTGAATAACCTTAAGACATCTGCCTAGTGAATGTTAGTCACTAGTTGTGACTCAAATTGTATAATCTCATCGGATGGGTGATCATCTGCTAAGGTCAGCATGGTCAATTACATGATAGAGCAGCCTGCCTGATCAATGGACCAAAATACCAAAAGGCAGGCCCACTAATACTAATGATAGATCAAACTGAAAAAAAACCCTCTCCTCTGCCTTTTTTATTTGGGATTGAGCATCATATGAAAACACCTCGTAAATGAATACATATTTATGAAAGAACATTCACAAGGTGGAAGCCTCACCTCCACTTGTCCTCTACCAGCTGCGGCATGCAAGAGAGTAGAACCCTGAACATCTTTATAAGCCAAAACATTGGAGCAATCTCCAAGAAGCTCCTTCAAAACCTCCAAATTCCCTCCTCTTGCAGCAGCATGGATGGCACGATTTGTCATCTCCCACTTGAAAACTGAAGGAACATCAGACATTCGATCATCTAACTCACCAGCACTACTACCCAAAGAACACCGCGGTGAAACCGCATGATCAAACAGAAGCCTGAAAACCACAGAATTCTTGCTCCTGGCAGCAGCATATAAGATATCAGTGACGCCATACTCTCCTTCCCCAAAAACAAGAAGTGGATCTCTCTCCAGTATGTCTTGAACAAAGGCAACATCTCCAGCTGAGGCAGCAGTGTATAAAATCCATCCCCCATAGCCGGCACGGATCAGAGGATTCTTCCCTTTCTTTGTTTCACATTCAAGGAGGAGGTTCTTGGCAACAAGTGAACGGCACTTGGCCACATCGAAAAACTGGGCTTCGTCGTCCCAGACACTCTCTAGGCGGCGAATTCTGCGGAGGGAGGTGAGCTTGATGAGGAGATTGGCATCAATGCGTAAGAGTTCACGGACGAGGTCGAAGTGGCCATTGGCAGCAGCCCAGTCAATGGGGGAGGCATACCACCACTGATCTCCGGTGCTCTCCCACCGCAGGGGAAAGTAGGAAGGCGGCATTGTGTGCCAAATAGTCAAGAAGGGACTCAATAAACTGAAAATCAGAAGTAAGGTATTAAAGAGAATTTCAAGCAAGACCCACTTAATCTAACACAGCAAATACAAAAGAAACAAAGTTTCATGATTTTTTATTATTATTATTTTTTTGCATCTTTTAATCTATTCCTTGAAGAAGAGATGAAACTGCTTAAGATCTCTCAGAAGCCAAAGGAAGAACATGAAAAGGAACCAAAGCCTCAGAGAGAAACCATGAGAAGGTACATGAAGAAATGGAAAGCGGGGGAAATATAACAAAATTAAAGGCAGTTAACTGAGGGTGCGTAGAGTTACATAGATGAAAAAGAATGCATTACAGATAATTTTGAACAAGACCCACTTAAGTAAACAGCAAGAAAATCACAGGGAAAAGAAGACATGAGAACTTTTCCTGAAAACAGTAGGAAATATTTAAGATCAAGCAAAGCCCAGTAGCTCCCTCGCTGTAGATCAGGCAGGTCAGCTGGTAAAGGACATCAGAAGTCCTCAAGGGATGCAGGATTCCCAGATATCGGCCATAGTACCTTAAAATATGGTAGATAATGACGCACCCAGAGAGAGAGAGAGAGAGAGTAGAAGAAGAAGAAAATGCAGAGGAATCAATACCTTGGAAGGCAGCAGAAGCAAGACCCACTTGAGTTCCAAGAAAGAAGCTACAAAGAATCTGACATCATAAGAACAGTTCAGCAGAACCCACCAACATTTACACAGCAGGAGATAGAAAGAGTACCTGACTGTGAGAGAAGAAACACCTAGATCTCAGAACAAGAGGGATGAAAATAGCAAATCTATTACAGAAAAAAAAAAAAAAAATAAAACACACACACACACACACACTCAACTATAAGATAATACAAAGCAGACCCATTAAAGCAAGTACATTTGGAAAGCAAAAGATCTAAAATCCACCAGAGCTCAAGCTAAGAAATTCAAAAAGAACCAAATCCATACTAGTGAGGAAGTAGAGAATAAAAAAGAAAGGCTGTATTTTGACTTGATATACAAATCTAGAACAAATGAGGGGGAAACTGACATGGGTTTGCCTACTTCATTTGGGTGGTTGTAGTATAGTGCATAAAAAACAGAGAAGGGGATGGATGGAGTATAACCCACACAACACTACAAGAGAACATAAAGCAGACCAGATGGAGCAAATACCTTTGAGAAGTGAATGGGCCAAAACCCACCAGAGCTCAGGTGAAATGAAAAAGAACCAGACACATAAAAGTGTAGATGGGGAGGAGAATGATGAAAGAAAGGTTGCCTTTTGACTGCATATATAGAGTTATAATAAATGGAGAGAGAAAAAGGAGGTGAGTCTAACTTATCTTAAATACTTTTGGGGCTGTTCATAGTGGGGAGCAAGAAACAGAGTAGGTCATAGAAGAGAGAAACCTCAAAAAAAGGTGAGATTCCTTTGGTCTATAGTGTGCAAATGCAGTGGAGAAATGTGCAGGTAATGATGGTTGAGATATGTGAGAGATTGTAGGATATCTCATTCAATCTGAAAGGCTGGGTTCGGCCATCAGCATCAGCATACTGCCACCCAAGCAAAAGCTAACAGATTTCTGTTCACAAAAAGAAGAAAGTAAAAATTCTATTCCCACAGTGACTAATTGACAAGGGCATTGAAGTTTGGGCTGGGGCAAATAAGCCCATGTTCCACCACCCACAAGAGAAAGTAATTTGGATTGGGCTTGTTCGGGGTGGAATTTGGATCAGGCTAAGTCCCAGATTGACCACGTCTATCTATAATGGGCTATATTGGCTTACATTTGAGCTTGTTGTGGCGGCATATTCCACCAATAGTCCACCTTATGGACCTACAAGTTTTTCTTGGGTAAGCATATTTGCCATTTGTGGTGCTGAACTGGCCTATCCAGTCAGGTCAGGCCAGGAATAGCCCATTTGGGTATTGTGATCTAAAGCACTCCATACATTCAAACAGTCACAAAAAGTAGACTTGCCACACGATACCTACTATGAATCTCAAGCTCAGGCCTAAGCTGAAAAAATGGCCCATATCAGCCCAATGCTTAAAAGGATTCTTTAATCTAACACAGTAAAAAGTAAATGAGATGGGTTTATCCTAATTATATACCCTTGGAGAATTGAATGTTCAACCAGTCAATGATAAACTAGGCAGTAGTTTCACAAATTATTTAGCTTTACCTTCTAAGCAAGAGTTCCTGTGGTGCTTTTGATGGTAAGTGGTAGGAGTATGATTGCAAATCCACTATCAAGTGGGTAGAAACAATTGATAGATTTGATTGGTAAAAGATGAAACCAATATTTTGTAATAAGGACTTTAAAGGTCACATGGGTCTAGGAATGTAAACAGGTTCGGGCCATGTCCATAATGAACCAGGACCCGAACCCAATTTGTGTTTTGTGTACCCGACTTGGACCAACTCCAATAGACTTGACTGGACGCGGGCTAACTATGGGCCAAACTCAAAGCCCAAGTACATAATCATAACATTATTTATACTATATACTAGTACACAAGTTGGACACAGACCCAATTATTAAAGCCGCTTGAAAAAGACAGTATTAGTAGCTGGTAAGAATGAGGAATGCAAATTGGTTAGATCCGGTGCAAAACCATGGTGGATGTACATATTGGATCCAATACAAAACCTATATACTGTATCTGGATCTGTCATAAACTTAAAAAAGAATAAGAGAGAGATCCTTTCTGATTTGGATCCAAAATAATATGTAGAGTGCATTATTTTCAATGCACAAAAATGCTTAATTTTTTTTGAAGTATATAAGTGGGACTGTTAAATGGTATACGGTTAATGCCAATTAGATTGTCAAATATGAATATAACTCACGATATTTAGCCTATTAATATGTGAAACAAATCATTCTAGATTTTGATCAGTTGGAACACACATAGATCCGTTTCTAGATTTGAGTATTTTGCATCCTATATTAATAGATCCAGATGAGGATCCAGACTTCTCTCCGATTCAAAAATAAGTTCCATACCTACTTTATTCAAAACCAGAGACTTTGGTTACTTAGATACCCATTTGCAACCTTGGTAAGAACTTGCGTTCAATACTGGTTAATTGAATAGTTAGTAATTTTGACTCAATAATCATGGGTGATTACTATTTGTTAGCCGGAATACTCTACAGGTATGACTGTATGAATGAACTCAGCTTTCGACCTTGTGTAATATAAATACATACAAGGAAAATTGTGGATGGCCAGACCTTCCCTAAGCTTGGAATGGCCTAGCTAGTGGGATCTACCTTGTCCTTAGTGATCAATCCAATTTCTAAGCCCTTATAGTGACCACCCAAGTGAATTGGCAATTGCGCAAATTTTACACACATGAATTTTGTAGTCCATTGGAAACATCACAGAATCTTGAAACCCATATTGCTTTAATCAAATGACAGGGTTTGAACAATTCCAAGGCCCTAAAAAATGTAGTGAAACAGGTTGGTGCTAGGGAAAACTCTAAACCCACTCTAACTTTTCATGTTTTTTAGGTGGGCCCCACGGGTAGGCCGTCCCATGCAATTTCAGGGCTTGTACTGGCTACAATAAAAGGTGTTATATAAGTCCATAACCCTTGGAAGGCCCATTTTCCTCTACCCAAGTGAACCCACATTTTTTTTTTTTTTCCTTTAAAACAAGAGAACCCTCTTTTGACACAAAGTAGGCACCTCTTTGTATTCTTCTAATGAAACCTTCTTTTTTACTATCAATTTGAACCAATTCAGGTTGAAGTAGGCAAATGAGCCCTCCAAAAGCATGGTAAAGTTTTTAAATTATTTTGTTCAAACTGTTTTTCTTATCATCACATACTGTTAAGCAACATTTCCAAAAGCATTGTAAAATTTTTAAATCATTTTGTTTGAACTTTTTTCCTATCATCACATACTGTTAAGCAACATTCCAACCCATAAAAAATCACGATAAGCTTTTGTTGTTTGCATTTGTCATTCTTTCTATCGTTGCATTCAAAGTTCATTAAAAAAGTATCTTGGAATCATCTAACCACATTGTCTTGATATCTTTTGAGATACAAATAATTTTATGGGTTTATCATAAGCATTGTATTTTTCTTCTTGACACCATTGCATCTGTCCATCATCAACGGCAGAATATTTTAAAAAAAATGAAGAAAAGAAATGAGAATCACCTTTGTAAGAAGAGAGAAATGTAGATACTAGTAACTGAAAAAGAGTTTTTCAGTACCTATGCCTAGAAGTATGACATAAAAATAGTATATTGTTCAGCTAAGCACTACGAATTCAATAGTGCGCGAACCATGATGTATTATTTGAAAATGACGTTCCTCGAAAAAATGGATCATACCAAACATGAAAATGGTGCTTTCATTAGAAAATATTTATTTTTTCCATGAGAAAATGCCAATGATGGTTGGGAACCATAGTTATCAATTCCGCTTTGTTTGGGCCTTTTCGATTTGACTTTTGGTCAACTTCAGCTAAAAACATAGATTTCGGCCGAAATTGACCAACATGGATGAAGTTTCTACCATTTTTGACATAGCGAAAATGTTGTGGGAAATGTGTCCAAACTTCTATCTTCAGGATTGTTAACTTTATTGTTATGAAAATCGTGTTTAAACTTTATTGTGATAAGAAATGTGCTTAATTTTTATACTTATATCTTATAATATTATTTTATTATAATGAACTAAACACTTAAGTTATATTTCATATTTTATTCTTTATTTTTCTAGTATAAATGTATGTTTTGATTTTATTTATTTCTAAAAAATATAACTCCAAAGCATTTAACCGAAATCTTGAATCAGTCGAAATATTTCATTTTGAAGGCTTGACTGAAATGGGGTCCAAAACAAAATTAGCAGCTATGTTGGGGACACTGTGAAGGCACTTATTTTACGATAATAGTATATTTTCCTTTTTCTTCTTCTTCTTTTTTGGCCCGATGGATCTTATGCAACTAAAGCTGTAACTGAGGCTCGTGGATTCATGGGCTCCCGCATGGATCAAGCTTTGTAGGTATATCATCTATCCTTGATTCATCAGAAAAAATTTAAAATTATATCATCTAGTATGTATGAATTTTACTTGCAATAATCTTTTGTCATCCAAATTTCGTTCAAATGAAACTAAAAATTTGGTTTGACAAGCCTGTGATATAGACCATAGGGTTTCCTTTATTGAAAGGAGACTTCATAAATTTGGCTTGACAGGTACTTGGCTGCTTGTGGGACACCAGCCCTCCCTAGGAGCAGTAAACTCTAAGACCACACATATATAGATACATGAAGGAATGAAGGTATTTGTAGCATGTAGATCAAAAGCCGTATCTTCTATGTGGTCCAAATCCCAGAGGCAAAAGTCTTGCGATTTTCACATAAAGCTGATTAAAGACATGGATCATACATCAACACCTATGATGCACATATACGAACACGGATACATGGATATGAGTCTGCACTTTAGAAGATTTAAGATACAGATATTAATACAGGTAACCTAAATTCTCCTTGGGCTTGTTCGGCAATTTACTAGGTTAATAATAGTAACGTAAGGCCTTCATTATTCATACAGGGGATCACCTCAAAAGTACACATCTTTAAAAAAAAAATATTATTTTTTTAAAAGGATAAAAAAAATATTATTTCTCCACTAAAAAGATAAAAAAACACTCACTTTTTATGCAAAAAGTTAAAAAAGATTTCCTACCATCATAACTCTCAAAATATTTTATTCTCTCCTGATTTGATGCTTTGTATTACTTTTATTATAATAGTAAATTGCCAAATAGGCCCTAAACGTTTGAACTAATGGAATGATCATTGTCTATGTTCCTTCCTAACAGTTTTTATGTTGAGAAGTATGAAAATTTAAAGAACTGAATGAAATAATGAACTTGTTAAGTAGGATATGCCAAACTTATACCCTATAAGTATTGGGGCAATATTGGATACCAAAACAAATATCATATCGGTCCGATATTTAATGTCCTACTTGACATTACACAAGTATCTGGGTATCATAGATCAACACCCACCTATTTAATGTCCAATATCATTTTCATGTATGTTGGTAAAGTAGCCCTCGTGTAAAATTTTCATAGATAAGGAATTGAAAAAGGTAGGTATGGACCAGACCCCACTCTAAGGCCTAGAAAAAGGGAGGCCATGTGAATGTCTTTGGGTGCTGCACTCATAGATCACAGTTGGTGGGAGGCATGACCTGCAATAATGCAGGAAATGTCCATGTCTTTCTTCTCCTTTTCCCCTTACCTTCTCTGCTTTTTACCCTCCCTCCCTCCCTCTCTCTCTGTCTCTCTCGCGTGAGGACTGTGTTGTGACTTTTTTCACATGGATAATAAGGATAACTCCTCAAAAGGACAGAATTACCTGCCTACATTGTCAGTCTTGACCATGAGTTGGAGAGGCACCCAAGAATGGCCCTTGTCATCATCTACTAAACTGAGACTATAACCCATCTGAGTTTTGCTAATTCTAACCAGACCTCTTAATCACAATCATGGTAATTGCAAAATCGAAGCCGGTCAAAAAACTGGCCCCCACCATAAGATCTTCTATCTATTGGCACTCATCATGCAGGCCACAGGTCTATAATCATGATTATTGACTGAATGAAAAATCACAGTTTGTTCTCAAAGTAGAACTCACATACTATGGAAGTTCTTGCCTTCTGTAACCCCACAACCATAGTGCTAAAACTCGACCAGCCCGAGTCTCCTAAGGCATACCTCCGGTGAGCTTGACCGGATGTGGGACATTTCAGTCGAGTCAAGGTCAAGCCGAGTTAATTTTTTAAACTGTAACTAATTATATGAGATCATTTAACACCAGTTCTTTGGATCCAAAACAGTGCCAAAAGAATATAAAGCTTGAGGAATTCCTGTTTGCTCACATGTTATTTCAGTTACTTTAACTTTTGCCAGTGGACTGTTGTCATGTGGATGTGATCCTTCTTAAGATTGCGAAGGTTGGGGAACTTTATTAGTTATTACATCTCTAATTTCCTTCCAAAATCAACCATGATACTCACATGCATTGTATAGCATCAATCAACCAGATTTCATGGCAAAAGGAAACGACAGCATCAAAGGGGCCCCAGAAAATTGTGATCTTATATTAAAAACACAAATTTAAGCTTCTGTTGGAGATTTGGATCATGCGAGTGTAACTCAATGATAATCCCATGTGTCAACATTATAAACACAAGTCATCCAAGTGGGGTTGCATACACATGTAGTGTTTCGGATCATAAAGTGTTATTCAGAGGAGAGAGAGAGAGAGAGAGAGAGAGAGAGAGAGAGAGAGAGAGAGAGAGAGTGAAATTGAAGATGACCCAAGAAACGATAAATAAGGGTGCTACAGACACATACACAGCCAAATGAATGCAGATTTCTACCAAGCATTGAGGATATGACATTGAAAGTGACCCAAGAGATGGAACTGAAGATGAACTAAGAGGCCCCCAAGAACCAAATGGAAATGGGCACTTATTCCAGAATGATGTTGAAGATGACCCAAGAACCAAAAAGCTACAAAGAAGTGAGAGAGAGAGAGACAGAGACTTCAATGTGTATCTTGATCCAATAAAAAAATTGCAATCTACAATCTATAATTCGTCTTACTTCATTCTATCTATATGGTATATTGGTCCAAACGAAGAAAAGATTGCAATCCTACAAGCCAGCATTCAACTGAATCTTGATTCTATCACTAAAAAATCAAAACCCTTTTAGTGGAACTCAGCAATTATTAACCTTTTAGATACTCTTTCAACAGTGTAAGCAAGCTGATAGCAATTATGTGATCGAAACTTGAATAATCAGATACTCAGATCATGTTCCGATTGCTTTCTTACCATCAAGCGATCGATAATAATAGGAAAAGAAATATTTTTTATGCATTGTCATAGGAGGCAAAGAAACAATACACTGAAAGATGCACATCGACCTCTGTGACTTGTACACACCAACATCAAGAAGCTTTTCATAAGCTGGAATCCATAAAAATTAATTAAAAAATACTTAAAATTATATGTAATAATAGATTGATTATTTACTCTCAAATCACAATAGTAATAAACCTAAATTAGTATTAGACACAACTTATATTAAATTAAGAGTAACTTATCATGAATTTTGTGGGAAAAACATCCATCTCAACAACCCAGGGGCTATTGTTAAATGACAGCACGGAAATGTTGGATTTACCGCCTGTAAACAGTTCAGGTTAAGACGAATCAGTTGAGACTCGCGATCCTTAGTAGTAAGATGGAATCCTGAATAAGGATGTTGAAGATCCTTCAATAGGAATTATTTTTTCTTGAAATGAGTTGAAAAGAAATTGATTTGGACTTCTTGTGGCTGCTTATCCTTATTTTTACTCTCAAATCACAATAAGTGTACTTTTGATTGTATGATTAGAATAAGAAATATCTGCAGGGATACAACAGATACAACAACAAACAGCCTGAATATGCCGTGTGGGAATTCTTCAAGCTCTAGCAGAAGGGACTAGACCTTTTTTTTTTCTTTTGAATGAAAACTTCCATTAAGTAAGCAGCTTAGCAGTGCATAGCAAAACACCCATAAGAAAAAAATCAACACAAAACACCTAAACTACTTTTCAAAGAAGATCTTTGCTGATCCAGAGGAGACATTGAGGAGAAAAGCAACACAGAAACACCCAAACTACTTTTCAAAGAGAATCTTTGCCTATCAATAGGAGATATTTGTTTATTCAGTATCAGTTCATTTATAGCGGTCAAATCTGTTCTACAAAGTTTTTCAGTAATTCCTATCAAAGTCATAGGGATTCAGTTTTCTCCTAATTAGAGGATTAAGCAAAAAATAAAAAAAGACTTCAGATCTATGAGAATCTGAGATTTCTGTTTCCTTGCAGGAAAACAAGTCCTTATCTCATATTAAATGTAAATTGCAAAGCATTGGATAACTAGGCACCATTAGCAACGCATTTATCAACACACTTCCCACAACAAGTTCAGCACCCAAAACCAAGTATTTAAGCCATTCCAATTGAATTAGACTGGCAACCAGACTTAAAACATAGGAACCACCAAATAAAGAAAATAATTGAATGAAGCAGTTAAATTTAAAATAAACACAAGAACCATTGGTTTGCACATTTGCCAAAAGCTTCAATTGCAGTGTCAGTTTCATTAGAGGTTCCTACTTCCTACTTCCTCAAGTATTCATGAAGCAAAAATCATTGAAAAGATAGAATGCTGGCTTTTCCTGAGAATGAAATAGCCCACAGGCACTATTATCAATCACACATGATTTTACAGGGTACAACAAGAAATATCCAAGTCCTCCAAGTGTTGCTCTGGTAGCTTGAAATGGACAAGCAGAGGCACAAGCCATTTTAGTTACATTTTTGCATTTTCTGTTCTACTTGCCACAGAGTGCAACTAAGTTGGAATTCAATGGGACATCTAAAGTATGTTGTCTGAGTGCAACTGCAATGTCAAGTATACATATATGTCAAGGTTCCTCACTTAAACTTCAAACCTTGAGACTTGGGAACAGTGCTATATAAGCTACATTCTAAACCTCCATACCTCACCTATTCATAAGTCATAACCCAACATGGAAAGATACCACTATGGATTTTAAGAGCTCATAACCTTACCTAAAGATGACGTTGTCGTCGTAGTATGTCATAAGGTTTAAGGGGTTTGGGGTACAGAGTTTTGGTGTATTCCAAAAATTTGCTACTAGTTATGTAGTGTATCTATAATTGCTATAAGGTATAGATCCTAAGAAAAACTCAACATAACAAAGGAAAGAATTAAATATTAAAATTATGAAGACACAAACTTCATAGGAAAAAAAGCTGTTATCATCATCTCATCAAAGCTACCCATCTATCTAGAATTGGTCTTGTAGTTTTACTTTTCCACTCATCCCTATTAAGGACATGGAAGCCACCATTATCATTAAAGCCCCTTGAAATTAACTGTAGTAATAATAATAATACTAGAAGCAGTAGTGTCTACTATTATAGGATAAATAACAAATAATAAGACCAAAAGAGAATAAAAAATGAACAAGAAAAAAGAAAAAAAGAAAAGAAAAACAAGTACCTCTGCGAGTTAAATGCAAACAACAAAGGACTCATTCCATTCAAAACACAAAGCATGCATGATCACAGAAGCCACAACAAGAGCTAAATTGTGCTGAGCCTTGCCAATACTTCTACACCTATAAACTTCCACCAAGACAGTTCAGATCCCATATCAACAAAGACAAGAAAAACCAAAGTGATAGAAGCAAAAGAAAATGTCCAACTCATTTATGATCAGTTCTTAGCCTTGATAGTGTTGTTTTCCTTTATTTGTGCACGGTTGCCAAGCTTAAGAAAACATGTGACGGCTTCAAAGAGGAGAGTTTCCAAATTCTTCATCTTCGGTTCACTTAATGGAGGGTGCTAGTCAAGCAGGTGGCACAGCCAGTACAGATATTAACAAGACCTTCAGGTCTACACATCCTTAGGATATTGGCACGGACTACCGTTGTGAACTGGACTTCTTTGCTGAAGGTTGAAGCCTTCATAGGATCACACCACCACCTTTTGGACCCTTTTCTTCTTTACCACCCACTGCAGTAAATGTTCTTTGACCAACCACCTCAATTGCCTCCTTAATGAAGAGGTTGTGTCTAAATACTCTGCGCAGTGCAGTTCATTGTCATTTCTTTGCACACGCAACATCAATGCTACAGTTAATGTTTTGTACCAGCAAAGATCAGAGCGATCATTTTCCTGCATGTATTTTCATCAATGATGGTACTTCCAGTAAGAAAGACATGCAGACCAATCACCTGCTGTCAATTCAAGATGACTTATCTGATCCCAAGCTTTAAGAAATGTAGACTTCCTGAAAAATCATTTTCAGTACATGTAAAAATCTACTGAAAGTACGCACGTGAATTGTTTTCTTAGTGATGTGCTCCATTGATATCTCCTTCAATGAATGGGGAATTCCTTCAAATTCTCTCAGAAAGGAAAACATGCAGCTAGAGAGCAATGGAAGGAATGCGAATACAGATGGCTTCAATTTTCCAACTGCGATAGTTCTGTACTAGTCCCTATCTGCAAGAATGGACCACCGTATCATTCGTCTCTCATGAAAAGTGGATCCCTCCATGTAGAGTACTAGGGAATCATAGATCTATAGTCACAATGTTATAACATTGATATACATTGTTACACCCGTTCTCTATCAGCTTAAGCTTTTATAGTAAGTGGTTGTTAATATGGTATCAGAGCGGGTTTCAATCCCGTCGTTCTTGTGTAGCCCACGTGGCAGGCCTGTCCCCGAAATCTATTGTGCCTGCACATGACGAGGAGTGTTGAGAAGTCCCACATCCCACATCACCCAAGTCCATTACTGAAATCAGCTTGATCTTCAACATTCAACACTTGTGGATGGATCTTCAACACCTGTAGATGGATCTTTGATCTGTCTTTGAAACTTGACCGATGAAGGAGATGAAAACTATAAGTGCTCCACAAATCAAACACTCAGCAACATTGCTGATTAAACTTGACCCATGGTTGCTACATAACATATTCTATGAGCCTGAATGCTACACAGCATTCTCACACGAATTTAGGGTGAACACTCACCCAAAATGATTACGTGGATTCACACTACCAAGTAATTGTGGAGTCTCCATAAATCTTCTGCTTCCCCTGAGGCCTTGAACAATTTCATAAACTTGATTTTTATGAAAAGAAATAACCTGAAACTGTAGATTCGAAGTCCTGAACAAACTTTTGCTGCACTACTCTGATTTGATCACATCAATATAACTCCTTTTCTCAATTGATGTCTTTGTCACAATGTCCATCTCCGTCTGTCTGTGGGTCCATCTCCGTCGCTTCCCACTCTGTTGAAGTCTGTCGGAGCCAGTGGCCCATTATGTCAGATCTGTTATGATCCTCCCAGAAGCATGTGGATAGCACAACTTGACGAGCAAAAATAAGATTAGGAGATTACACGGATGAAATTCTTGATGATTTGGCTGTTGACATGGCATGATGATGTGGCACTGTGGCTGATATAGAAGTGTTGATGTGTGATCAATGTAAACTAAATGGCGACTGTAAATGTACTGAATTGCAAAGTGGGTCAAGTCTTAATGCAATACTGCCTGAGTGAATATTGGAAAACTGTTGTCCTGCGGATGTGTGATCAACGAAACTCAGTGCTCTCTGCGGAGATGAGTCCAATGGCCTTGTGATTTGTGCCAGAAAGGGACAGAAGAATCTCTCCTGTTTATGCCAATATGCCAGAAAATTGGTTCTGTGAGGCAGAGAAATGCAAGCCCTTTTTTTAATGGCAACAAGAGAAAAGATGCTGGTGGGCCATGCAAAATTACGATTGAATCGTGTTGGATGCACAGAAAATAGATCTGGCAGAACCCAAAGCCCTCTTTCTTGTGGTATTGCTGCTTCTGGAAACGAGATCTCTCGATCCCTTTGTTTGCAGTGGCTTCTTGAAGAGTTTGATGCTTTCTCCTTTCTTCGATCTACAGAGGGCCACGAAAAATCCCTACACTAACAATACTACTAAGGAAACCAAAATAATGAAAATTTTTGGGAAAGAAAAAAACAAACCTTAGCTCAGATATCATGTTGAAATTAATGGACTACATCTTGAAAGAATGATTTTGACACAAATCTCTTAGGTGATTGCATTAAGAATAGCCAATGGCTATTTATAAGATTACAGCCAAAGATATTGACTCAAACTAGGAAACACAATCAACAATACTTATCCCATTACAAGTCTATCCTAAAGTAAATCCAATAATTGCAGATAAACCCAAATGACCCAAGTTACAAATAAACCCAACTATTTTTCAATATTCTCAACAATAAGGACATAATGTGGAATGCCAAAACCATAAGTTAAGAAAGAAATTGTTATATAAGAGAAGCACAAATAACAAGTGGAGGCCATGAAGGTGGGAAAAGAAATGGGCAAGTCCCACCAAATTCTGACTAGGTGAAGGAAACTGAAGATGTTCAAGGAAGTTCATACATGGATAAACAGGGGATCATTCATGACAGAGAATTTGAAGGTTAAAGGGCTAAGTGGCATTCGCAAAATAAATAATCTTTCCTTTCATATTAACAGACATGGAGCATTTGAAGTAGAACTAATATGGAACTTTAAAGTGCAATGGTGATTTCAAGAGTAATGGATGCACTTCATCTTATGGAGTGTGCAAGCTTTGTCCCATCATATTTCCCATGGGATTCTTTTTTCTTTTTTTTTTTTGTTTGGGTGCTAAGACAGTTCTCATGAGTTTGCTTACTGCACCCCATATTATTATTTTGGTTAGATATACACTCGTGGAAATCTTCAAAATCCATTACCATCCTCAGCATTCAATGTTGATAATAACCTAAAAAATAAACACATACTCCAGCAAAGGTCAGGCATCAAATATTACAAAACATTGGTGGTTTTCTTTTTTTGGAGCACTGACTAAGATGCTAATAGAATCACTATCACTGACGCAAGAAGCTTCTTTTTATCTCCAAGATCTCTTTTTCTTGAATTTCAGCGAAATTTCGCTCTGGATATTCAATTTATCAAGATTCTCAGATTTTTGGTTAATAATAAATAATATTGATAGTAATACCGATTTTCTCTCCCATGGGTTGTTCTTCATCTTGTGATGATTCAAAGCCCAGAATCTGGATTGAGGACTGGTTTAGATTCATGATCCGCATGCCAGACTTCAATATGAATTCTACATCAAGAGTTAATTCTAATGCTAGGGTGTTACCCAGAGCTAAGATGCTGTGAAAAAACCTGGCTGCTGTGTCAAAGTGAGCAAGGGCTGGCTAAGGCATCTGATGGAAGTACACAAGCAATGGCACATTCTTGCTGTGAGAAATAAGCAAAAGTTCTCACATCTTTGAGGACGAGTGAAGTGAAGAATGTAGAGCATTATGATTGGCCACTTGGACTAGGGATACTTTCACAAGGAATGGTGCTAAAATAGTATACATAACGAAAAGAAGGATAACTATAGCTTGTTGCCAAAAGACTAAGCGCACACGGAGAAGACTAGGGACCTTGGAGAAGGGTTTATGCTTTTTTATTCAGGAAAGAGTAATCTAGGAAATGAGTTAGGCATTGTAGTTGATAGAAATCTAAAGAAATTAAAAGAGAAAATGATAAGCTAATAATGGTTAAAATCCAAGTGTAATTAAGTGAAAGTAATGAAAATAAACTGTGGAAAGTGATGAATGGGCAATATGAGATATACCGATTTTAAGAAAAAATTATCATCGACATCAAAGCCTTGTCCTAATTATGTTGGGGTCAGCTACATGAATGTTGTTTCTCCATTCCAGTCTATCCTGGGCCAAATCCTCATATAGGTTAACCTTCTTCAAATCAAGGAAAATTTTTATAAAAATTATAATTGAAGAAGACTTTCATGGTCATGTAAGGAACAAAAGAAATGATTACCATAGAGTACATGGAGGATATGGTTGAGGGAGGGAAAGATGTCGACAGCTTTCTTTGAGTTTGCTATTGCTTTTGATTTTACAATAGCTAACATATTCTTTGAGAAGGGAGAACATTTTGTGACATTTAACAGTTGGCTTAAATGGTGGAACAAAAGGAACACCTCATAACATTTAACAATGGGCTTAATTAAACACAAATAGATTACTTCTTACTCAGACAAAGAGAATGGTCAATCATCAAAAAAGAAAAGTCATCAAAGGAGACTCTGACAGCATAAAATAGGTTATTGATTTGGAAGTTCTTGTTATGAGTAGAATAGCTAATAAGGAATGATGAATGGTCCAAGAATAAAAAGGTGCATACCAGTATTCAACGAAAGAGCACGAAGGCAGAGTGATAGAAATTGGACATGAATTCTAATTAATGATAACAGATTTTTATGAATTCGAAGCATGACCTTACATCCTCTCGTTTGTACTATTTATAATGCATTGTAACACCAGAAAGCACATGTATCCAGGCGTTCACCAATACATGCTCAATAAAACCAGACACAAATAATAACAGTCCACCCTTCCAACCACAAATAATGACGGAATCCAACAATTACACTTACCTTGAGTTAAAATATATATATATATATAAATATATATTCAAGATGCATAATACACAAAATGTTCTACAAAGCATAAATATAACATCCATTCAATGATTTAAATAATTGAAATTAAAAATATGAGAATGTCCATTGACCAGGAAACTGACACCCTCAAAAAGAACAACCTTGCAAGACAGTCCCAATCACCATACTGACAAATATGCCCATTTAGACGGCCAAACCATAGAATACCAACTACTATGTGTGTGATGCTCATTGATTTTACTTGCGAGTAGTTTTATGCATCTCTTACCAGTTCCAGTTTTTCCTCTTGTTCTCCACCTACTTTCATAAGCAAGATACTTAGAAATTCTGAAAAATCTTAGGTGCCATGAGGCATTACACAATAATACACTCTGTCCATGCCTTATTTCAAGAAAAATACTGGTTTCAATTGGTAATGATAAGGTGAGGATACCAAGATCATCATATATTTGTTTTAGGCAAACTATAATGGATTTGCCACTAACTACCAAACTTCAAGGAAATAAAAATGTTCAATAGATAGATAAATAGAAAGCATAAATTTGACTATGCACATGAGGAAGTAATGCCACCATAATGAAGCTTTCCAAGTTCCAACAAATTACAACGGAAAAGTATACATTTCCATCATGTATAATTTAATAAGAATCCTTCAATTGCTTCACATAAGTTTTGATCCTTTCTACAGAGTCATACATATTCTTATCTTCAAGTTCATCCAGAAGAATACGACATGTTCGATATCTGGGTGTTATGTCTAGACTCATCATCTCTTCAAAAATATTATAGGCCCATTCACATTTGCCTGCCCTACAGAGTCCATGAATTAGGAGAGTATAAGTTTCAAGACTAAGACTAAGGTGGTGGTTGTGGACCATGTCATGCAGTAATTTTCTCAAATTGTCATCTGTCTTCCCCAATTTGAAGTATAGCTTGAGCAGTGGATTGTAAGTTAGAAGATCAGGCTTACAAGACACTGAATTTTCCATCTCCCTCAAAACATTGAGAGCATTTTGCTCATGGGAGTAGTGACACAACACAGAGATCATAGTGTTGTATGTGGACACATTGGGAATGATTCCATTCAAGCGCATCTCCACCTCAAAAACATGGATGGCCTTGCTCAGTTGGTTAGCTTTCCCTAATATGTGGATCAAGGAATTATACACAAGCACATCAAGTTTACATCCACTTGTCTTCATCCGCTCGAAGATTTGCAAGGCCTCTTCAAATTGTTGGGATTTTGCAAGCGAATGCATGACAGTAGTGTATGTGACAACATTCGGAGGGCAACCTTGGGCTTTCATCTCATCCAGGAGCTCATTAACCTTACGAAAATTGAATTGGTCACAATAGGCTTGGAGTATTGTTGAAAAGGTGATGACACAAGGACGTATTCCATAACCTTTCATTTCGAGTATTGTCCAATTTGCCTCATCAATCCGACCGGCTTTGCACCAACCATGAACAAAAATGTTGAAGGTGTGGGCATTTGGTGGAATGTTGGCCTTGAGTTCTAAAAAGACCTCACGCGCAAGTTCACATCTCTTCTCTTTGCAAAGAGTGTCAAGCAAGAGGTTCATGGAATCAACATGCTTCTCTAATCCAAAATCTCCCAAGTCATCAAATGTCTTAACAACATCTTTCCATCTGCCTGCCCCCGCAAGCCTTCTCATAATCTTCGCAACTGTATTAAGTGTGACAAGACCAGCTCCACGCATTTCCTCTACCAGTGCATACATCTTTTCAAATTGCTTCATCTTCCCCAAAATGTCCACCAACCTATCATATGCTTCTGTAGTGTGTGTATAGCCTGACTGTGAACCTGCCCATCGAAAGACCCCCAAAGCTGACTTCCAGTCATCTCCAAATCTCTGGAGCAATTTATCAACAAGATGGTGTGAAGGCTGAATTCTACGACATCCTTGGTTATGTAGCAGGGACTGAAGAACTCCGTTCTCATCAGTAACTTCAACACGGACTTTCGATATAAAACTAGCAACTTTAATGGCATCTTCTTTTTCTTCAACTCCAACGTAAGAATCTCCAATTGACTTTTGCCACTCTTGACATCCTTGATGACTTGTTGCAACCGCAGAGATTGCACGGTATAATGCAAGAGAGACAGAAGCAAAGAGAATGTGATGATTACTAATAACCCACTTCCTCCAGGTGATTAGCATGAAATTATTCCAATTGGAAAAAAAGGGTACTGATCGTATGTTCCTGCATCCCCCAATACATCAAATGTCAGCTTCTTCACTTGCTATTCCTAAATATTATATCCAATTAAAACACTCTTTACCCTATTGCTTCCTAGGTCAATTCACACACAAAAAAAAAAAAAAAGAAAAAAGAAGAATAATAATACAGTCCATTTGGTTTTGTCCCCAAATCACAATTGGTTTGAACACTATAATAGAAGTTTTAGTTATCTATTCCAATTGTGCTGTCAGAGGAGTCATGAAAATCAGAAATTACATTAGGTAGGGCATTGTCTCTCCACCTTCTCAGCCCCCATATCAAAATGGGTGTTGTCTCAATCTTCATTTAAGGCCAAAAGGAGAGAAAAACAAATCATCCCACTTAATGAAATCTCATATTTCACAACTGCCCATCACACCTAATCATCCAACCACACAAGATCAGAGTAAATCCAAAAACACCCACATAAAAATTCAGACAATCTTCCACTACCCCATCAAATCAGGTTCCAAAAAACCATCATTTTCCTTATAAAATCCAAATCCATACACACCCAAAGATGTCTCAACTCTCTATTTTACAGATAGAACGGATATATCAAATCTAGTCAGAAATGGAGAGAATATAACTCTTCTGTAAATGGGTTTCTGCGAGGACTTTGAGATTGACCCATTGAAGTAAAATTGTAGAAAACAAAATCATGAAAAGAATTTCATTTAAGCAAGTTTTAGGCCATACCTTGAAACAAGATTTGCATGAACAGGACAATATCTTCTGTGAGGTAAAGAAATGGGAAGCAGGGTTTTTTCCTGGGGTTTTAGCTCTTTCGGTAGGGGAGGTTTGGGCCAGGCCATCCAAGCCCAAAAAATCCCAATTCAAGGTTGGCTTTGCTCGGACTCGGGCCCGGGTTTGGGCCTGCGTGTTGATGCCGGAGTGGGAGTGGGAGTGGGAATCGGGCAGGGATCAGACTTGAGCATCAAATACCCGACTAAGGACTTACGGGTGGCTATCAGAATCACAAGTAAGTATATTATGCTAATAATATAAATGGGGATTTACATAAAATAGTGTGTACTTTTTCTCTATTTTTCACTAAATAGGTGAGTGGTACCAATCCTGTGAGGCAATATACTTACCCACGGATCGATCTCTGGACAGCTGTGTGAGATGAGACACCATTGCCACTCGGGTGTTTTTTATTTCTCATGTATGTTCTAACTTTTACAACAACCACGTTTACTTTAAGTTTTTGTATACGGTATTGATAAACCACCTTGACCGTAGTTGAAAACAATTAGGTTGACATTTCAACTGTTTTATGTTAGATATAATTAATTTTAAAGTTTTGGCCTAACATCAATAATAGGAGAGGGAATTCATAATGTTAGAAAGTTTTTTATTTAAAAAACATGAGACACAAGGTGTGGGTTTGCTCTCTTTTAAGTCTTGTGTTTGAAATCCGCCCCTTATTTGCTTGGTGTTTGTTTGTGCATATTTAGTAGACGCTTGAGGAAATAGTCTTGTTGGGTCAAAGACTTTAGAGATACCTATGTTATCAACAAATTGGAGAGAGAAAAGAAAAATGACACACAAGAATGGAATGGCGTTCTCATCTACAAACACCTACCAAAGAATCAATCATTGGCCTTTTTCTTCTCTTAGAAACCTTATCCAAGAAGGAAAGCTAGAATTAAGCTACATATGAGTTAAAGCGTCTTAGTAAATAGAAAATACATTCAAGGAAAATGAGAATATAACATTTTCCCACTCAGCCAATATGATCCAATTAACAACATAAAACATATGAAAATGGAAGAAAATTGTATAATGTAACAGTTTTATGGAACAATCAAAATGCCCTAACTTAATAACCGAAACACTCCATCTGGGTAATTGGATCGGCCCAAAAATAGGAATCAAGACATCAATAATTGTCTTCAAGCATTAAATGTAATGTCCCACACAAACACACAGAAACAAAGTAAAAGATTCCGCTACAAATTTGAGAAACACCATATTCGCAATAATCAATCAACCCAAGAATCAAATGCACGAAATTCCATCATTCCATCATGAGTTTTTTAATCAATCCAATATGTTTAGACTTCCTGGATTTTGTGGGTCCCACCAACATATCATGCCTCCTCCATCATAAACATGGAACTCTTTCTGTTACAAAAATAACACACAAGTATATATAGAGATTTCTTCCTCTTTTTCACAAGGACTCGTGGATATTAATGTTGGGACGTTCTGTAATAGAGATATTTTTATATTATGTGTTATGAGAGGAGAGAACTAGTAGTAAGGAAAAGGAACAGCCGAACAGGAGCTTGTTTCCTAGAAAAAATCCCATCCCAGATATAGTGGTAGACTTGGTAGTCCTTTTTGAGTTAGAAAGTAACTCAACATTATATAGGTGACTCATGAAAGGAGGAAACTTGCTGTGATCAAATCGTCTCCTTGCCCTGAGAATATTCTTTTTCTCTCCCCTTCTCCAAATTGCACTGTAAGTTTTTCCTTCTTTTCTTTCTAATTTGTTCAACTTGTCCGTTTCGTCAAAAAGCACAATGACTTGAGTGTGTTTGTTTCTTTACGTTCACAATTGAGAGTAGTTGGATACCTCTCTAACATGCTTTTCTACTAAAGCATGTTTGGAATTCCATTGTGGGGCCCACATGATGATAATTTGGGGTTGCATCCTCTCCCCTCCAATGACACAAGAGTTTATCTCATCGTTAGATTGTGCACATTATTGATAAGAGGTTTAAAGTATTTTGATTAAAAATATATGAGATTGTACTAATCATGTTATCAATCGTGTACAAAATCTAACAATTGGACAAACTCCTATCCAAGTGAGTTTTGTGTATGTTGCTAGAGGGGATGAGACTTAAGACAAATGGTCAGATTATCAGCGTGTGGGCCTCACGATGGAGTTCAAGGCATCTGTTGCATTGAGAAGTCCATAAAATGTAGGTATTTGCAGTTCAATTCCTTTATATATATATATATATATAAATAAATAAAAGAAAGCAGGTCTTTATGTAGGAGAGCGACACGTGGCGCATACTCAAACTTTTTGCAATGCTACATTCTGGAATTACCCTTATAATCTAATCTCATCACCTAAAATATCTCAATACAAAAATAAAATATTCTTAAAATAAGATATTTATCCCTTCCCTAAAACATATCATACAATAATAACTTCTCTTTACCTACCTTCAATGGGCCCCACGTATTATTAAACTAACAAAAAAAAAAAAAAACAATAAAGGCTCTTTGGCTATGATTTTAGTGATCGGTGAACATGTATGTATTAAATGTTTGTTGGACCCTTATGTATTGGCTTTTCGCAGGCACATAGCCAAAGAGCCACAATAATAACTTCTCTTTTGCACTAGTATATATTTTAAAGCAGTAGCCTTTTCACGGGAGAGCGACACGTGGCGCATTCTTAAAAGTTTCCACAATGCTCCATTCCATAATTACTCTTCCTTAGAATTCAAATAGGACTCCCCAAATCTCCTCTCATCTCAGTTTTCTATATAAGTGAATATTTAAATCAAATTGGAATCTATTATTTAGGGGTTTAGATTGTCAACTAACCTTATCTCCTAATTTAACACCATATCAAGTGGTCATACTAAAATTTCTTTTTGGTAATTCTTAACTCTTGTGCTTGTTGGCTTGTGTTGATCTAATGCTATTACTTTAGTAAAATAAATTCCTTATATGATCTGTAGCCCTTATATTGGTTTAACCGTAAGGGTTAAATTCATCATCTTTTAAGATATTATTTTAGTAATCACTCCATATGCTAGTTCTTTTGGCCTGTGTTAGTTTGCCTTTATATTGAGATGTATGCCTTTTCTTTTACAGCCACACCCTTATATTCAAATTTCTAACCAATAAAAATTATATTTTAAAATAAGACAAGGTAAGAGGAGCGCTTTAGCTTTCAAGAAGCCCTCATCTAATTTTTATTTTTTATTTTTTATGATGACCTTTATCTATAGGGAGACCGTTATAAGTATCTTGCCCTCATGATCCACTATTAGTCTAAGAAGTTCTCATTTGGTTATTATTATTATTTTTTAATGATGATCCTTATCTATAAGGAGACCTTTTCAAGTATCTTACCCTCAATCAATAATTCACTATCAGTCTAATAGATCATACTATAAATGCATCAAATTTAAATACGGCCATGCATTAGATCACTTATCCAAAAAGTAATGAAAAAGAAACATCCAACCATCACCAAAGCATCTCATTTGGAAAATTTTTTTTAATTGCAACTGTTTTTCTTTTTAATAGATTCAATATAGAGAACTTCAAAAGGTTAAATAATATATTTATTTATTTTGGATTCATTTTATTTATAATGTAATTTTCAAAAATAAAAAATTTATTTATTTTTGGAAAATTTTCAAATAAGGCCATAAGTTTCTACCTTATTTCAAAGAAAGACACAGGTCTCAAAAATTTTCAAATAAGTCCCTCAATTTTCTAGTAAATTCTCATTTAAGGACATCTGCCAATTTAAAGGTATTTTCTGATAACTTTTTTCCTTAATTTTTGAAAATACCACAACTACCCTTCATTTAAAGCCATAATATAGTTCCGGTAGCCACTACATGCAACCGATCATCGTGGGGTCGCTAGTTGTCCTTGATTACCATGAGGACGCCAGTAAAGGAAATGAGAAAGATTTAGAAGAAGTAAAGGAGAGTTTTATTTCATTGAATGTTAATTTAGATATTTAAAAAAAATGAGGAAAAAAGTTTGCTAAATAACTTTAAATGGACGGATGTCCTTAATTGAAAACTTCCTTGAAAACTTAGGGACTAATTCGAAAAGTCTTGAAACTTGCATCATTGTTTTAAATAAGGCAAAAACTTGAGGCTTTATTTGAAATTCTCCCTTCATTTTTCTTGTCATGTTGAACACGGCCCTCTCATATGAATTGAAATAGAGGGCTCCTCAGCACACCACATCATCCTGCCACTTGGCATCGCAAGCCTCCTAAAATCTCTCCGTAAAGCTTCCAATTCCCTAAAACTCCCTTAAATCTAGGAATCCTAATTCCGTAAAATCCCTGAGATTTAGGATTTCTAATTCTCTACAATTTCCTTAAAAATTTAAATTTAAACACCTATTTCTAATCTTAAACATATTCGAAATCTCTATCATACTATAGGTCGATAGATTTGCTTTTTACAACTAGGTCAAGAGTGAACGATTGAGAGATCCGATGAATCAATAAAAGAGTATGAGGTAGGCCCATATGGTGGCTATATTTTATGATCTTTATCATTCAATCCAATGAATTGGAAAAAAATCGAGGTCCATTGACCAACAGGAAGGTTCCATTATGAATAACATTTTGATGGTACTTGGTAGAGGGAATGCAAAGGCCCAGGATGCAATGATACAAGGCCTGAGTCTTGCAGAGCTCTGGTGAATCTGCCATTGGGACACCCACCATACCTACCCCAATATTATTTTACATAATGGTTCCACTAATATAAACTTTTTGATTCCCCTGACAACAGACTAACATAAACCTTTATCTTGAAATAGTCTTGTGGGCCCCAAATTGAATGCTCTCTTATGATAACTTATATATTTGATCCTTTATCTCACAATCATCTTGTGGGCCAAATCAATTAATTTCTTATCCCAAATTGTATTATGGTCGCCTCTATGTAACTTACCAATCAACTTTGATAAAAACTTTCTTATCCTTCTCAACACAGTTTTTTTTTTTTTTTTTTCTTCTTATCGCACATTCTCCTCTTATATATATATATATATATATATATATCTAATCAATTATTATATATAATTTGAAAGCTCAATAGAGAATGATTCAAATGTCTTAATCTCACAAATAGAAAAATGTAAGTTATATTATATTTTTTTCTTTAATTTTCTTAATGAAATCATTGGAATGTTCTCTATCTGCAGCATTACAAAACCAACAAAATGAAATGCATCTCCACATTGGAACAAGTAATTCGACTACATTATGGGAAACGGAAAACAATAATTCAACATTGGAGAGTTAATGAAAATTCACCTGTGATACTGCTTCAGCTGGTGAAAAGATAGATGATTAGACGAGTGAACATTGTTAGAAAAGTTTGGGTTTTTTAAACCATTTCCGGAACCAATCCAATAACACTATAAACATTAAATCTAAATGAGTAGAGTAGTTAAATGATACCTGATTGTGCCATCTTGAAACTCAGACCCAACAGAATGTTGGTCTTCAATAGGGAATCACAATTCTTTTGTGCTTTGCCTTTCTTCTCTGGTAAGTGATGGTTGCAGGGAAAACTATTGTATCCAAGAGAGTTACCCGGGTTGCCTTTTATAGGCCCTAAATCTCTCCTTCCATGAAGAAGAGAAATCAATCTCTAATTTTACCCTCTAAATTAGTAGTTAATGGCAACCCGGAAATACCCTCTAAGACCATAAATGGAATCCAAAGAGGGGAGAGGACCCTTTCATAGATTTAAAGTTGTGGTCATGTGGGACACCACTAATAAAATGATCCAACAAACATACTTAAATCTATTGAAACTTCAAGTAGGTGCAAATGTGAAGGTCTAAAAGAGGAGGGAATGTGAAGAATCTGAAAGAGGAAAGAATATGGTTTCGAAAGTTTCTGTTTTGTTTTTAATTAAGACGGGCTCGGGAGTGATTTGTAATTGAAAAAGGCCTACTCGTGAATTTCATCGCACCTGATCATGGAAAGTTAATTTGAAATTGAGAATGAATAAGGAAAGTCAATTAACGGGAATTCGTTTCCTAAAAGGAGTTCCAGATGCAGTTGTAGTTGTAGTCCCTTGTGAATAAGAGAGTTATTATATATAGATGATAAGTGAAAGAGAAAGAATAACTCAGATCAGATTGTCTCCTTCGTTGCAGTCAGAGGGTTTTCCTCTCTCCTAATTGCATCGTGTGAGTTTCCTTCATTTTTATTGTTCTCTTCTTTTTTATTTCTTCATGGTTTTTCTTTAGAGATGTTAGGTAATGTTGTTAAATTTAAATGCTTTTGTTGATAGTTCTCCCTTAATAAACTAAAACTATTATTAAAGTATAATGATAATTGTTTTGATAAGATGATCCTAACCATTGCTTCATAAATTAGTACTATCTGCTCCTTGTGAATTTTGGGTTTTTAGGCATCAAGAATGAAAGCCACCAGGTGAAATTTGACCTGTATGAACTGACCTCACAATGGGATATAAGATCAAGGGATTTATGACCATTGATTTGTGGGTCCAGTTTCTTGGATACATTGGTTTATTTTGAAATTGTAACCGTCTTGGGTGGATAAGGAAAATAGAAATATTTCTATACATGTTTCTTGGCTTTAAGTGGTGCGATTGATTATTTAATACATATAGAGACATATAGAGAAATTTAATTGCAGCAAGGAGTTGTCATTAATTTCCAAGAAAAGAACTCTCCTAGCAGTAGTAGATGTTGTCTTCAATATGAGAACTGGAACTTAAGTCACTCAACCTGAATTATTTCTTTTCTCTAAAATAATGAGAACACGAGAGAAAGATAAATGTGTTGGGTTTATGCCTTTCCGGGTTGACCGGATTGGTTCATTGTGTTGGCCAATGACCAGGTTTAAAGTCAGGGGTGTTATAGTCTTTATATCGGGGCTTTTTACGGGGGCTAAGAAAGTAGAGATTATATATTGAAGTAATATGTAACTCTATATACTGTGAGAGAGAGTTAAAGATAGGTGCTCTCTCCGTTGGATGTCGAAGTCTTCCAAACCACGTGGGGCTTAATGGAGGAAAATAGAGGTTTTTTCTGTGTACATAGGCGAGTTTGCCGAATCACTATGATCAATGATCCTAGCGACCTTGACAATTGACAATAGGTCACTTGGAGCTACTAGACCTAGGCTTTTAACCAGTGCTTAAGCTTGTCTCTTATTTGTGACTCATATTATCACAAACATTAGCTTTTTGATTAGCAGTTTTTATGGACCTGAATGGACCCATACTTGGGCCAATATAAAGTGACTAGACAAGTTTTTATTTGAACTAGGACAGAGAAAATGGAGGTTTTAGATCAACAAAGAAGCATATGAATTCTGAGCTAATCAATTTAAGTTGTATGAAATTGAGCTAGTGGAGATCTCCAATGAAAATGGCAATCATATCCTTGACTCGATGGATTGACACTTGGTTGATCCACCAATGGAGGAGAACAGGATGAGTTTTACTTGGACATAATCTTTTAGCTCATGAGGTGCAGGTATAAATTTCAAGTTAATAAATAAATAGACAAGCCTGACCATCCATTCAAAATTGCATAAGCCTGGTCAAGCCATTCTAGAGCTGCCAATCTCTTCCTTGTTAAATTAGCATAATCTCACAACTTGAGGTTTACTGTAGAATGCTGGTGATTTGAAACAATCTTCTATTAGTGGTTTGAAAATCACTTTGATAAATGATTCTAGCCACCTCAAACAGTTGATATAAATATGGATGATCAACTGCATTTAGCGTTTCCAGTAGCCAGCTTAAGCTGTTTGGAGAAGGATTAATGCTTATTTAGAGGTAGCCTGGCTTTCCCCTATCTGCTTCACATTGAGATTGAGGTCCATCAGGACTTTTGCTGGGTCATAACAAGAACTATTTAACTAAAATTTAGTCAATGATGTTCCACATTTAATTGAAAACAACACAATACAGCATGGAACAGAATACTGATACTGTTAAAAGAGGAGCAGCATGGAACACAATAGTGTAGTGAAAAAGTTTATAACATCTCCTCTTTTATAAAAGTAGATAGATAGTAGATTATAATAGTATATAGTAGATATTACTATAATATAATAATATATTATTATTATATTCTATTATAATAGCTGGAGGTGGGCCCCACATGGTGTAGTGAAAACACTTTGCAACATTGTCTCTTTTATAATAGCTATAGATATAAATGACAAAGTGAAAGAGGAAGAACAACTCAGATCAGATTGTCTCCTTCGTTACAGTCAAAAGACTTTTCTTTCTCCTAATTGCATTGTGTGAGTTTACTTTGTTTTTATTGTTCTCCTCTTTTTGATTTCTTCTTGTTTTTTTTCTTTAATGCAATTATCTCTCTCTCTCTCCCTCCCCTTTATGAACTAGAATGATGATTAAGTATACTGATAGTTGCTTTGATAACATGATCCTAACCATTGCTTCATTAATTAGTACAATCTGCTCCTTGTGAATTTTGGGCTTTTTGGCATCAAGAATAAAACGCACCAGGGTAGATTTGACCCGTATGAACTGACCTCACTATTGGATATAAGATCAAGGAATTTATGATCATTGATTGGGTGGTTTATTATTATTCTAGCTATTTCTATTAGTCTTGTAAGTAAGTGAGAAATTGAAAGCCTCAGTTATTGTCAGTCAGTTAGTTCTGTTATAAACAGAACACAAGGGAAGAGATTAATTTCTTTCATTCCATTTGCAAAAATCAATAAAACATTAGTCTTGATTTTTACTGACTTGAGAGAGATTTCAGAAATTAGCATATAATAACTTTTACTAACTATAATATTTTATTTCATATAACAAAAACTACAAAAAAATATAAAAAACTAAGATAGATTGGGTGGTCTTATTAGGGGTGCTAATGAAAAGAGGCGGACAGAGTCTGACCAGGGCCCACCCTGCTTTAGGCCAAGCTTGAGCCTTAAGTTTTAATATATGGGGTGGGCTTGGATTCATTAGTAGAAGCCCGAAACCCGACCCATCTCGAATAAGAGACACATTTGATTAAAAAAACAAGGTTTTCTTTTTTACCAAAATGAGGGCTCAAACACTTGCACTCTCACATACACAACATCCCAACGGGCTTAGCTACAACTTGGAACTCACCTTTTGAAATTCTGAGTTGCTTAAATTGATTAATCTTATCGGCCATATTTTACTCCAATAGGTGTTGCCTCCACTAGGAGATCGACCATCTAATGAATAGCATGATTAGTGGTTTTCGTTTTTTTTCTATTTAGTTGGATTGAATTTAAATTTATCGGTTAGACGACCCGATTTGCATCTCCTTTTTTTCTCATGTTCTCATTTGCCTTTATTTTCTTAATTGAAAATCTCATGCAAGGAATATAGTTAATAATCTTTTGATATTTCTCTATTGTTTAAGATGCATATGTGAATGTCTATAAAAGATTTAAATTTAACAACATTACCTAACATGCTTTTGTTGATTTTGTTCGTTGAAACAATAATATTAGCAAATAAGTAAGTTCTACACAGCTTATTCTCAACATAATAATCTAGCATAATGCTGCCTAACAAATTCTGCACAACACACTCTAGCATATATATAATCCAATCTTGGCACAACCAAATCTCAACACAGAATTGAGAAAAACATAAGCATGATGTCAAACAAGCCCTTATTTTGTAGAGTTCTTCATTTTTTTTCTTAAAATGCATTCTCACATTATTCTCTTTCTCTTTCTGTATCTCTACCAACTAAATCAACAACATAAGGATGATTGAAGTGTGATCAATTGCTTTGATAAAACGCTCCCAACCATTTCGATCCTTTTTACTTCAAAATTAGGACTATTTCCTCATTGTTAGTGCTTTCTCACATTCTCTTTCTCTCTCTTTATCTCTACCAGCTAAATGAACAGCAGGCTATTCTAACCATTTTATTCCTATTTACTTACTTCAAAATAAGGACTATTTGCTAGTTGTGAATTTTGGATCTTACCATGAAAAAAGAAAATCATTGGATTAAATTAGACCGGCTTGTCACATCCGCCAAAATACAACTAGGAAATAACGTGAAAAATAAGAATAAATATAAATTTCCCGTGTTTAACTCAATACAACTTCCAAATATGGACCTACAAAATTTCAAACCATGTGAGTCATAATAAATCATAAATTAAATATGCAGAAGCATTATCCAATTGGTATCAAATACCCATAACCAAAGCCAACATATAACTAGCTAAACATTAATGTTCAAGTTTGCTAAATAATTCTAAATTCAACTAAAAGAAATAAAATTATTATGAAATTTAAATCAACTAAGAAGTCTATGTGTCAGTCTCTCCTGTGTAGACTGAGCTGGCTTTGAAGCCATCTCCGGCACTCCACTTGGATTTATCAATTAGTTTAAACGCTTGAAACGTTTGACCATCTTCCGTCTTCTCGGTAGGGTAGGAATCAGTACCGATGCACCAATAGTACAAAGTTAACAGCAAGTACGAAAGCATCATTTGCAAACGAAATACAAGAACAAAAATGAGTAAAGACAGCACCACCATGATAAAAATGACAATAACAATAATAACAATAAAAAAAATCTAAAAAATAAAACCTAAGATCAATTTAATCATCAATAAAGATAAAATTAAAACATAATCCACCCACAAATTAAAATAAAATTAACTTTTATTAATAATTATGATTCACCTTTGACAAAATCTGACCCAACTTAACTACCAACCTCTCGAACTAGATTGACCCGAACAACTTTGACACCATGCGACTCGTTTTATTGGCTCAAACCATGAATAAGAAACTAGAATAAAAAACTAAGAGGCCACCATGCCCTTGACTTGAACTAGACTATTAACCATTATCATGATTCACCATTTGAAGTCCTTGTTCTTGCTCTCCCCAACAAATACCATCAGGCGCCCAAACTCCTTTACTTGTTCATCAAGCTCTTGGAAGGCTTTCGTCAATCGCTTAGAAGCACTGCCAATAAATTCCTGAATGACGTGTTCATAATCTAGTACTCCCAAAAGTACAGCCTTCATCTCATCGACCATGTCTGACAACTCCTTGAATCTTTGGTTGAAATAAACTACACTCTTCCGGTGTTCGATCGCCCCCGAGTCCTCCCTAGCAAGCAGAGCGATGTCCAGCTCGATCAAGAGGCGCAATCCCAGCATTGATCTTTTGTGAGTCATCTACGGAAAGCATCGGGATTGCATCTTTTGAAAACTCAGCTTTATCATTCTCAACCTCCACTGAGTTAAACGGATCATGCCAACCCTTGAATTGCTGGGCAATACCATCTTCTTCGGTGAGTAACAGTTGGTGGGTCTTCCTCATAAAAAATCCCACCTCGTTAAGGCGCCCGATTGTGCTCATCACATCTTCCTTCATCTTATGAGCAACCGATTACATTCCCTCTAGCTCATGTAGGGATTATCACAAACTCTAACTTGAGTGGCAATAGGATCCTCGACAACTGAAGGAGGAGAAATCGGAACCGGGACGTGTAAATCGAGAGAAAGACGACGCAAGTCATTCATGGCGTCCACGGCATTTGCAAGACATAGGCACACGCGGCAACGACTAGCGAGCCAATGGTCCATGAGGCGAGGCCCAATAGGACAATGGAGGTAGGAGACCAGGCCTTGGCCTTGGCAAGATCTCTTCATAGCCATCAGCGGCACGGTGATAGTCCATTTCAACCTGAAAAGAAAGGCAGTGCAAACAACATATACAAGTCAATTGATTTAGTTTAAAATATACTATGGACTCAAATATATCATGAGTCAATCATTCATGCATCATTCCAAAATCAGATCCAAGCACACACACGCATATATATACCACGATGAACAACATCAATAATAGTGGCTAATCATCATAATCAATAACCAAATATCATAACTCATCAACATTATGATCATCATAATAAACGCCAACACCATCATTTAATGCCAAATATCACCACACATAATAAAAATAAATAAATAATATTAATAAAAAAGAGAAGAAGAAAAGGCAAGTATAAAATTTAAATCAACTTTCTATTAAATGCCAAGAGGAGTCCTTAAACAATAAGTATCATAGTTAACTGAATTATCAAACCTAACACTGATTAAAAAGAGAGGTAACAACTTTCGCCCCAAAACCCAAGATGAGGCCTATAACAAACCTAGATGGTCCTAGCGACCCAACCTCTCATTCAGAAGTCCTACCCTAAGATAGCGACTCCTAGCGAGTCATCTAGAAATGATGGATCATCCCATTAAAAGTAGGAAAGCGAATCATCCGTGCTTCCATCCCCACAACATGAGCTTCGAGCTGCCCCTGTACTTCCTCAAAGTTGTCTAGAGGATTCTGGAAGGTTTCACAGATTTCCCTGACTTGCTTGAAGTCATCCGGGTAAGCTGTATACACAGGGTGGATGAGTGCTGAGAGGGTGGTGTTCTGCATCTCAAAGTATTTCCTATAGCGCCTCGGAATAGATGACTCAGCTTCATGCGGACAAGACATAACCATAAACTCCAGTTGGTCCATTCTCCTGTGCAGCGTGTTAAAATCATCAACATGAGCCCGCTCACTGGTGCCTTTCATAGCCTCCCAAACTTCGAACATCCCCTGAATGTCCAACATGCTCCACAAGAGAGATTGGAGCACATGGCTAATAAAAGACGGCAGGTCCTTCGAAAGCCTGCCATAACCAAGTAGCCTGTTGAGAGCAGTCCTCCCCACAATGCCTAAGTCCTCATACAGCCCACAAATCCCCTTGTATTTCATAACTAGTAAGTCATATTTTCCACGCCTAGCCTCCACAAGACGCTTGTCCATTATCTCCTCGAACTGAAAAACACAGTCAAAAGAAGCAGGCATGGAGGATTCATGCTCGAGATAAAACTCCATCCGTTCTTCATGATCATAATACTCTTCATGTTCAGCCCCGAGAAACCAATAGTCACCACTTGGGGAGTAGAGCTTACAAGCACAAGAGCCCGCAATGCCATTAACGACGAATGAAAAGACTAGAGAGCAGGCCATTAGATAAATTGAAACTTGTAGTCGCATACACAAGACTTTAGAAACCCCTCACCGCATGAGAGCAACCCAGGAAGACTTAGATTCTAGTACTAGACCTTTTTAAGTCTGTGGGAAATATTCTCATAGGTACTGCAGGGATGTCCTAAGCCCCTTTCTGAAAACCCTGTAGTACCTCTGAGAATATTTCCCACGGACTTAAGGTCTAGTAAAGTCATTCAAGGCTAAACCTAGACTTTTCGGGGCGAATTACTCAGAATAGACCTGGGTGTCACCCGGTGTCACCCCTAGGGCGCACAAGTGACCTCCCTTTTTTGTTTTTTTTTTGTTTGAACTTTAATTTGGGACCCCTTCAATTCTGGGATCTAAGTCTTCCTGGGTTGCTCTCATGCGGTGAGGGGTTTCTAAAGTCTTGTGTATGCGCCTACATGTTTCAATTTATCTTATGGCCGGCTCTCTAGTCTTTTCGTTTGTCGTTAATGGCGTTGCGGTCTCTTGTGCTTGTAAGCCCTACTCCCTAGGTGGTGACTATTGGTCTCTCGGGGCTGAACATGAAGAGTATTATGATCATGAAGAACGGGTGGAGTTTTATCTCTAGCATGAATCCTCCATGCCTGCTTCTTTTGACTGTGTTTTTCAGTTCGAGGAGATAATGGACAAGCGTCTTGTGGAGGCTAGGCATGGAAAATATGACTTACTAGTTATGAAATACAAGGGGATTTGTGGGCTGTATGAGGACTTATGCATCGTGGGGAGGACTGCGCTCAACAGGCTACGTGGTTATGGCAAGCTTTCGGAGGACCTGCCGTCTTTTATTAGCCATGTGCTCCAATCTCTCTTGTGGAGCATGTTGGACATTTGGGGGATGTTCGAAGTTTGGGAGGCTATGAAAGCCGCCAGTGAGCGGGCTCCTGTTAATGATTTTAACACGCTGCACAGGAGAATGGACCAACTAGAGCTTATGGTTATGTCTTGTCCGCATGAAGCTGAGTCATCTATTCCGAGGCGCTATAGGAAATACTTTGAGATGCAGAACACCACCCTCTTAGTACTCATCCACCCTGTGTATACAGCTTTCCCGAATGACTTCAAGCAAGTCAGGGAAATCTGCGAAACCTTCCAGAATCCTCTGGACAACTTTGAGGAAGTACAGGGGCAGCTCGAAGCTCATGTTGTGGGGATGGAAGCACGGATGACTCGCTTTCCTACTTTTAATGGGATGATCCATCATTTCTAGATGACTCGCTAGGAGTCGCTATCTTAGGCTAGGACTTCTGAATGAGAGGTTGGGTCGCTAGGACCATCTAGGTTTGTTATAGGCCTCATCTAGGGTTTTGGGGCGAAAGTTGTTACCTCTCTTTTTAGTCAGTGTTAGGTTTGATGATTCAGTTAACTATGATACTTATTGTTTAAGGACTCCTATTGGCATTTAATAGAAAGTTGATTTAAATTTTATACTTGCCTTTTCTTCTTCTCTTATTATTATTATTATGTGTGGTGATATTTGGCATTAAATGATGGTGTTGGCGTTTATTATGATGATCATAATGTTGATGAGTTATGATATTTGGTTATTGATTATGATGATGGATTATGATGATTAGCCACTTTTATTGATGTTGTTCATCGTGGTAGTTATGATTATGGGGCTATGTTTGCACTTCTTCTTATATATATATATATATATATATCTTTTGAATGTGTGCGTGTGTGCGTGGATCCGATTTTGGAATGATGCATGATATATATAAGTCCATAGTATATTTTAAACTAAATCAATTGACTTGTATATCTTGTTTGCACTGCCTTTCTTTGCAGGTTGAAATGGACTATCAACGCGCCGCCAAGGGCTATTCCTCTACCTCCATTGCTCCATTATCCTATTGGGCCTCGCCTCCTGGGCCGTCGGCTCACTGGTCGTCGCCGCTTTTGCCTACGTCCAGCAAATGCTATGGATGCCATGAATGAATTGTGCCGTCTTTCTCTTGATTTACAGGTCCCGGTTCTGATTTCTCCTCCGGTTGTTGAGGATCCTATTGCCACTCAGGTTAGAGTTTGTGATAATTGATTTGTATAATCCCTGCATGAGCTAGAGGGAATTCAATCGGTTACTCATAAGATGAAGGAAGATGTGATGAGCGCAATCGGGAGCCTTAACGAGGCAGGGTCTTTAATGAGGAAGGCCCACCAACTGTTACTCACCGAACAAGATGGTATTGCCCAACAATCCAAGGGTTGGCTTGATGCGTTTAACTCAGTGGAGGCTGAGAATGATAAAGCCGAGTTTCCAGAAGATGGAATCCTGATGCTTTCCGTAGATGACTCGTAATGCCGAGATCACGTCTGTCGCGCTCGACATCCCTCTGCTTGCTGGGGAGGACTTAGGGCCGATCGAACACGGGAAGAGCGTAGTTTATTTCAACCGAAGTGTCAAGCAGTTGTCAGACATGGTCGATGACATGAAGGCTATATTTTTGGGAGCACTATATTATGAACATGTCATCCAACAATTTATCGGCAGTGCTTCTAAGCGATTTACGAAAGCCTTTCAAGAGCTTGATGACTAGGTAAAAGAGTTTGGGCGCCTGATGGTATTTGTTGGGGAGAGCAGAAACAAGGACTTCAAATGGTGAATCATGATAACGGTTAATAGTCTAGTTCGAGTCAAGGGCATGGTGGCCTCTTAGGTGTTTATTCTAGTTTCTTATTCATGGTTTGAGTCAATAAAACGAGTCGCATGGTGTCAAAGTTGTTCGGGTCAATCTAGTCTGAGTCTAAGTCAAGTCAAGGTCTTATCTAGCGTCGAGGTTGGTAGTTAAGTTGGGTCAAATTTTGTCAAAGGTGAATCATAATTATTAATAAAAGTTTATTTTATTTTAATTTGTGGGTGGATTATGTTTTAATTTTGTCTTTATTGATGTTTAAATTGATCTTAGGTTTTATCTTTTAGAATTTTCCTTTTCTTTTTATTTATTTATTGTTATTGTCATTTTTATCACGACGGTGCTATCTCTCTCTCTCTCTCTCTCTCTCTCTCTCTCTCTCTTTTATTATTATTATTTAACCTCTCTTTATTTTGCTTTTCCCTTCCCCTTTTTTTATTTTTTATTTTTATTTTTTTAGAGAGATAGGTGTGTTCTAGGTGGGTCTCCCTCATGAGAGAGTCCCACCAAGTGATGGTGTTGGGTAGGGTTGCAAACGGGACGGTTCCGGATCAGAACCATAGTAGACTCATACCCATTTTTAAATAGCGGTTCCGATTTCGGATCTGGTTTTGAATCGAAACCTGTTTTGTTGGTTCCGGATCCGGTTCCAAAACCGGGTCCACCTAAAGGATTCAAATCTAATTCTAAAATCAATTTTATTTTCTCTTTATTCTTAATTTTTTTAAAAATAAATATATCATTCGACTTATGACTGTACATCAAGTCTAAAACATCCAATATTATACTTAAGGACGCTAAAAAGGAATTAGTTTTAAAATATAAATTGTAATATCAAATATTCCTCCACGGGACGGAACCTACATGGAGCGGAACCGGACCCTTTTCTTTTTTTGTTAACTTTTTGCCATGGTTTCCGCTGGAGACCATGCAGGCAGCAGGAGAGTGACGGAAGGAGAGTGAAGGAGGAGAACAAGGGGAGCTCGCCTTCTTCCATTCGTTCTTTCTTATTTTTTTTTTTCATATCCCTGCTGCTATTTTCTGGTGTAGTCCTGGTGGTCAACAGTGGAGAAGAGGGAGGAGAACGAGCCCCCAGGTATATGTGTCCCGCCCTCTCTGCCATCTTCCATTCTTTCTTTCTTTCTCCTTTTTCTTCTTTGTTTGTGTTTATAATTTTTATATACATCCCCTGCTATTGCTTTCGGGTGGAGACCGAGTGAGGAGCAGGGAGAGGGAAGAGCAGAGTGAGGGAGGGGGAGCTCGCTCCCATGTGGCCTAGGTATGTGGGTCCCGCCCTTCCTTCCATTTTCCATTCTTTCTTTCTCTTTTTCTGTTTGTTTTTTTTTTTTTTGGTTGAAATGAGGCTGGAAAATGGGGTTTCGTTCTCGTCCATGACTGCGGGTGTCTTAGGCTCAGTGGATTCCGGCGAGGGTGAAGGAGAAATGTTTGGTCCGGCTGGGGAAGGCATTCCCCCACCCTCGATTTGGCCATAACTGGCTGTGCACAGTGGGGGACATGCCAAAATCCGTTTTGGAAAAAAAAAAGAAGAAAAAGATTGAGGTCAAATGAAAAAAAGGAGATTGGTATGATTTGTGGAGGCTAATGGGGACAATGGAGATGGTTGAGTTCATTGAGCATTTCCATCAACCTTAAAGAAGAATGTGGTGATTTATAAGTGTGATTTTGGATTCATAGCACAAATCTCGGCCACTGTAGGGGGAGGTTTGGGCCGTCTTTTTTTTTCTTTCCTTGTGCTTCTGCTGCTTGTTCTATTTTCTGTTGGTTTATTCTTGTCATTGTTTTATCTCTTTTTCTGTCTTGTTGTTTGGGTTTGAATTTTTTTTTTTTTTTTTAATGTGATTGTGGGATGGAGTGTGATTTGGCCTAATGTGTGTGTCGAGGTGATATGACGGTGATGAGGCAATACGAGGAGTGAAGTTAGAGCTGAGTGGGAGACTTGGGCTGGAAAGAATGTGCCCTAGTATTTCGTTGTCGGCCTGTAAGGTGTGTCCTAATGAGGCTACGTCGGTAGATGTGATTTGTTTTGGTTTAGTCTTCAATGGTCATTGTCTTTGGCCCTCTTTATTTTTATCACTCAACTAATTAAATTCATCACCTCTGGATGACAAACACTAGTTATCATCTCCGGATTAATTTGTCTCTTATGCTTACGTGGACTGATATTATGTTCTCATACAAAATCTCTCATTTTGGCTTTATGCATAGGTTTGTCAGATGGCTAGAACCAAGAAAACTACTAAGCCTGCTTCTACGTCGATGGGCCCTCCGGAAGGGTCTGAGGTGAAACTGGTTATTGCTCCCTGGAGAAAGAAACAAAAGGGTGAGGAAGAATTGGAGAAGAAGCCTTATCTTGTGCATGAAATATGAGCTGGCCAGGTAAACCTTTAGTCACCTTTGTAAATTTTATGCTTTGTCGGTCTCTATTATAATTGTTGACATTCTTTCCTCTGATGTTTATGTTGCAATGTTTATGTTGCAGCATGTCCCTTTTGCTTGGGCTAGGGTGAGTTGGCTACAGTTGAGGGATTGGTGGACTGAGCTCCCTGACTGTTTAAAAGATCGGGTGCGAGTGATGGGGTTTGGAGACTTCATGTCAATCGTTGCCTTTCGCACCGACCGCGCTCTCATTTGTGCTCTCTTCGAGAAATGGAAAGACGAGACGCACACTTTTCATTTCCCGCCAAGGGAAATGACGATCACACTAGAGGACATCGGACGGTGCTGGGGATTGAGGGTCACGAGCCTCCCTGTTTTCTCAAAGGCGGATGATGCCAAGGCCTCTATCACTCGATTATGTCTGCACAGGATGTTCGGGGCACGCCCCCAATCTGGCGTGGGTCAGATTGATGCCGAGTCGATGAGAGATGCGTATAGCCCAGAGAGGAGGAGAATTTTAAGTAGTAAGTATTCCATTATTGCCCTTGTAGCATTGTATCCTTTGCCTTACATTACTTCTGCTAATCATTTATCCTTTCTTTATTTCAGAGTGGGCCCGGAATCAGGCGGACTTCTTTGCCAACTTGAGGGCAAGCGTATTGGCTTTGGGAGGCCTGCCGGTCGGAGGAGATGAGGGAGGTCTAGTTCCCACAGTGGCCGAGGCCAGGGTTGATGCGGGTAAGATTCGGTTCCCTCGCTTTCTTTAAATTGGTTTTGGATCAAATACCCATGAGACTCTTACATTCTACCTTTACCATTTACTGACAGTATTCACTACTTCTTTGACAGGTGAGGGCCCATTTTTTGGTGGATCCCGATCTACAGGCAACCCTGCTTATGACGACGTAGTAGTGGTGGACACTATTGAGAGTGATGAGGAGGTGGATAGGAGTGATGATGATGAGGGAGAGTCCGAGGATACGGATTTCGACAAGTCGGAGGGTGAGTTTGTCGCCTTCGATGGTAAAGATGATGAGGTTGATGACGGGGAAAGTGAGGATGAAGGGGTGAGGCCCCGCCGCTTGGTGGAGAGGAGGATGTTGTGATTGCATAGGTGAAGGTATTGGGATGAACTCGCCATTGGTCAGACTAGTCGAAGCTTCTGTCCGATGTCTGAATGATCGGATGTTGCGCAGAAACGCGGAGCCAGTGATGCCCGATCGATCGGGTATGAATCCTATTTACTTACTTCAAAATAAGGACTATTTGCTCGTTGTGAATTTTAGAGTCTTACCGTGAAAAAATGAAACTCATTGGATTAAATTAGACCGGCCTGTATGAACAGACCAAACCATTGGATATAAAATCAAGGGGTTTCTCATCATCAACATGATTATTATTTGGGATTTTTACGAAAAAAATTAGGCATAAATCCTGATTAGATGGAATGATTAAAAAATAATAAGAAATATTGAATGAAGGTGCCATACACAGGAAAAAGACGATTTTTCCCCGCAACGATATGGTTAGCACTCATTTAAAATTCACCAATACGAAATATGGCCGTTGACCCAAATGGAAAAATCTAAGATGGTCTTCAAACACAAGACATCGAGAGCAACCCCACACCTTATGCTACGCCACCAACTCACAAGTCTTTGGTACAACTCATCTTCTTTATTTTATTTGCATTTTGCAAGTTTAATGGAAAGGGTTCTTGTTTTTCGGTCATTTTTTTTTTTTAATTTAAAAGCAGTGCTTTGATCGTCTCAGATCTGATGGTTATTGACGATATGGGTTTTTACCTGAGTTCATAAGGGCCATGAGAATTCAGTGCCTTTTGTGTTGCTCCTGTTTGATTTTATCCACTTGGATTTTCTCACATTTAACATAGTTTTGAAGTCTCCTTGATCTTGTTTTATTTTTAATATCTTCTAATAGGGTTTCTTTAAATCAATGAAATCTTTTTATATTAGGCTTTTGACTTTTACTGAATTTACTTGGTCTAAGGGAATGTTTATAGGCTCATAATTATTGATATTTTGGGTTTGCCCCCCACTTCATTTTCTAAGAGTTTATTGGAAAGAGGCTTTTCATCCGATTAGTAGTAAGAGGTGAGGTGACCTGCAGTAGCATCTTGCTTTACTTTTCGGCTTCTAGTTTTGGCCGCAGGGCTATGAGGTTATTTTTGTTGTACTTTGATATATTTGTTTATTTGTTGGGGGGTCTTTTTATGCATACTTTCCTCACCATATGGTGAAGGACACTTCCCTCACCATATGGTGAGGGATACTTCCCCTTTTGGGGATTTTCAAGTACAAAATGGGATTTTCAAGTACATAGGGTGAGGTACACTTGTACTTAAAAATCTCCAAAATGGAAAGTGTCCCTCACCATATTGTGAGGGAATTATGTATAAGAAGACCCCCCTTGTTTATAATATACCAATCTTGCATCACTTTCCATGAAATTAGTATAATTGGGCTCTATGCTTTTTATAATTTCCCAAATTTTCATTCCTTTCTTTTTGTAATTTTAATATCTAGCCATTCGGGGGTGAAACGGCATTTCTTCATAAACACCTTGATTTATTTGTGATATTTTCAAAATACCTAGTTATTCAAGACACATTCTAAGAACGTGATGATTGCAATTGAGTTTTCAACAGTTCTACATGTTGAAGCATCTAATTATCATAAAAATAACTGATTAATTAAGAAAAAATGACCCCACATTTGACTTTAAATAGCAAAATTGGGATAAAATTGATGCTGTTCGGGCTCGTCACATTTTGCGAATGACGGGCCGTGAACTATCATGGGCAGAATCCATGCCCAGCCCACTGGCATTGGCTCAGGATTTGGCGGGCCACACCAACAGCTCGTATATGGACTGTTGTGGGTCTGGATTCTTAGATTCATTGGTTTGTTTTTTTGAAGTTGTAATCGTCTGGCGGGAGAATGGAAATAGAAATATTTCTATAGAATGGTTCTTGTATCCATAAGGGCACGTTTGTGTAAATGTAATTTCCGTGGAAATTGGAAATTGCCACATCAGCAAAATCCATGGGTTTCAAATACTTCGGAAAACTATTTCCACGGAAGTCAAAAATTTATGTTTGGTGCAAAAAGTTTTTCCTTAATGAATTGGTGCTGATGTTGTTTGGTGCGGCTGCGGATTCCTTACAGAAAGTTAGAATTTATTGTTTGGGTAGGAAAAGAAGTATATAAAGGAGGGGTAGTTTTCCGAGGAAATAGACTTCCCATACCCCCCCATGGGAAGTCTATTTCCATAGTCAGCAAGGAAAATGATGACATGGCAAAAAAGGGATTCCGCGGAAAACAGCCGCACCAAACGCAAGAAAAATAGGTTTTCCATGGAAAACCGTTTACTTTTCCGCGGAATTTGGCTACACAAACATGCCCTAAGTGATGGTTGATTTAATAGAGAGGAATTTAGTTTCAAAATAGAGAAGGAATACTCGTTAAGAATTTCTAAGGAAAGAACTCCCAGTGGTAGTAGAAGTTGTCTTTTATTAGAATTAGAGAGTCCCTCAACGGAAGATATTTTTCTTTGTTTATAAAGAGAACACAGGAGAAGGATTGAAAAAAAAAAGGGCAATTCTTCTCCTTTGATAAGATTCTTTCTCCTAATTGCATTGTAAGTATTCTTCTCCTTCTTCTCTTTCTCGTTTCTTCTTCATGCTTCTTTTCCTTTAATAAATACTGTACTTGTATGTGGGTCTGGATGGTGAAATCCACTAATCTCTCTCTCTCTCTCTCTCGTTTTCTATCAAATTGATTCTAAGAAGAGCTTTGTTTTGTTCTTTGTGTTTCAGTTTTTTCTTCTCTGGGTATAAATAACAATGAATCGTCAGCGCCAAGACAAGACAAAAGAAGTACTAGACACAAGCAACCTCATGCTTCTTGCTGAGGTTTGTTGTGAAGAAATTGAAAGGATTACCCATGAGGAAAAGAAAGAATTGGAAAAGACTGGTCGTCTTAGGAGACACTTTCCATCACACTCCAAGAACAAGGATCATAAAAGAGCACCCGCGATACCACTGCCACTGCCCAACACAAACAAGATTGCAAAATCAGTAACATCAAAACCATGCAGTAGTAGAATGGCAGCAACAAAAGGAGCACATGATAATCAACAACGGCAGCAATCCCTCCCAGTAAGAAACAATAACAATGCAGTAGTAGAAAGGCCCAGCACCACACCCTCGTGGGTTGAGCAGTTAGCCCGCACCCAATTGCATTGCTCCCAGCCTCCGGTGTGGATGTTCGGTAAGCCCCTTACAATGAGTGACACTCTTAGGCAGCAAAACCGTTTGTTATTTCCCAGGTCATGTCTTGAAGACAACCTTTTCCCACAATTGACTGCAGAGGAAACAGAGATGCTGGAAAATGGAATATCAGTCATGGGTCTCGATGAGAATGGAAGAATTTGGGATTTAAGTTTGATACACTGGACTTCTATCAACCAGCACCTTTTTAAAAGAGAATGGATTGATCTGGTAGGGGCAAACAACTTTCAGGAAGGAGAGATAATCCATGTGTGGCTTTGTCGGCATGGCAATGAAGAGCAAAACCAAGGAAAGTTATGTTTTCTAATTGGAAGGCTATCAGCACAGCCTAGGTGAATTCATTGGATTTTATCTTTAGTTTCTTTTTTATTTTTCTTCTTCTTAGAACAACATTCTTTTCATTTTTTTTTTTTTAGTTTTTTACATAATTAAATGTTCTTTTGACTATCTGTTTATTTGAGAATTTTTTGTTTACTTTAAGTAAGATTTTTTATATTGAATATCTGTCATTGGTCTCTCTATTTCTGGTTATGTTTGTATAGTAATTAGACAAAGACATGCTAGGTTCCCAAATGGACTAGAATAAACTCAATCAAACCATGTCCAGGTCCAGCCCATGTAATTATTTGGCCACATTCAAACAATGATCCTAATAGTGAAATAGGCCTTGTTGTCTTTTGGATCCTAACCCAACTTGACTTCCCAATGCCCAGCTGGCTGCATAACTTATGCCTGAGCCAGTACTTGTTACTATCATTTTTTAAGAGTTAGCAATCAAGGACTATCACAGTTATGGTACACCTTAGACTATCATATATTTACACTAGTTAATGTTATGTCAGTATGTTGGGAAGCCAAAAATTTCTTGAGAAACCGAAACTCCACCATGTTGTACCTCATGGTAAGGTGCAGTGAATGGTGGTGAAAGGGTGTGCATTGAACAGACCTCTTGGGAGTGGAAAGGGCAGTGCTAAGGAGACCTTTCAATCCCATCTCAATGGCTACATAAAGAGTCCCGGTCCCTACTCTCACCATGGTAGTCTTATCATCTTCATTAGTGGAGCTCCTGAAAGAACTCGCTGGTCCCATGTGGGTGTCGGAACCGAACTTGCCGAGAACCTAGTGCAATTCAGTGTGAGGTAGACCTACGAACTCACTACGAATGCTCTCGGATCTACTAGATGATTAGAAGCAAGGGTTCCCATTTCCCTTACATAGAGCAATCCTTAGGAGTTACAACTCTATTCGGACTCTACCTCTCCTGGAATCCTACATATCTTGACCAGCATGGGAAATTTGCCAAATCGGGAGTCTGAACTTAATTCAAACTCTACCACCAAGAGTTTGGTCCTTATCTGACTCAACCAGATCAAGATGTACTGGGAGTTCATCCGCGGTAAATTACCGGGCTCAATCTGGCATGGGCCCATGGCAGTCGAGCCGCACAATTTTCTAACAATCTCCCACTTGGCACGAAGGCTATGATTATCAAACGTGCCAATGTAGATCAAATGTATTTGAGTCCCATGCACATCACATGCTTCGCGAATTCTTCGACAGGCAACGGTTTGGTGAGAGCATTAGCCATCAATTCCTTAGAAGGCAAATAAGAAATTTCAATTTCTCCATTTTCAGCCTTCTCTTGGACAAAATGATATTATATCTCAACATGCTTTGATCGGCTGTTAAATTTTGGCTCAATCACCATTGAGATGGCAGACGTATTATCTACGTTCATTGGGACAGCTGATCTTCACTAATTAAATCAATACCACATAAAAAGTTTCTTAACCAGATAGCCTCCTGAACTGCGCTACTACATGCTTTGATCGGCTGTTAAATTTTAGCTCAATCACCATTGAGATAGCAGGTATACTATCTACGTTTATTGGGACGGGCTGATCCTCACTGATTAAATCAATACCACATAAAAAGTTTTTTAACCAGACAACCTCCTGAACTGCGGTACTACAAGCTATATACTCTGCCTCAGCCGTAGACATGGCCGTTGAGGTTTGTTTCTTGTTACCCCAAGAGATCGCACCTCCCCCAAGAGTATATACATAGCATGTGGTTGGCTTTCTTTTGTCCCAGTCACCGGCCCAATCCACATCAGAATAGCCACGCAATTTTAGGTCATCACCTTGATAACATAGTTGCAACTTCAATGTGCCTTTGATGTACCGTAGAATCCTCTTAACCGCATACCAATGAGGTAATCCAGGGTTACTTAGGAATCTACTTACAGACCCACGGCGAATGCAAAATCCGGTCTCGTACACAGCAATCCATATATGATGCTTCCCACAACCTGAGCATAAGGCTTACCCCGCATCATTGCCTTATCTTCCTCAGTCGTGGGCCCCTGTTTGCTGGACAATTTCTCACTTTTGCTAATGGGAGTATCAGCTGGTATGCACATCATCATATCAAACCGTTTTAACACAGTTTCCAAATAGGACTCCTATGACAAAGTCAATAACCGATTCGGCCGGTCACAGGTGATCTTGATGCCCAATACATATTTAGCCTCACCCATGTCCTTCATCTCGAATCTTGACTTCAACCACTGTTTGATTCCATTGACGGCATCCAAAACGTCATCAACAATTAGGATGTCATCCATATACAATGACAGATACAAATAATTACTCTCACTGCATTTAACATAGAAACATTTATCAACACTATTGGGGACAAAACCAATTTAACTTATGGCCTAGTAAAATTTTTTGTACCACTGCCTCGATGACTGCTTAAGTCCATAGAGTGCCTATTGTAATTTGTACATCTTGTCCTCATGACCTTGAACCAAAAAACCTTTAGATTGTTTCATGTAAATCTTTTCATCCAATTCGCCATTAAGGAAAGCAGCTTTTACAGTCATTTGGTGCAATTCCAAGTCATGACAAGCCACAACCACCATAAGGGTCCTAATGGATTGGAATTTTACGACTGGGGAGAAAATTTCATCGTAATCAATTCCTTCCACTTGCGTAAAACCCTTCCTACCAACCGTGCTTTGTATTTATCCAAGGAACCATCCGAATTGAATTTCTTCTTAAAAACCCATTTACAACCGATAGCCTTTCAACCTTTAGATAGATCGACTAATTGCCACACCTGGTTCTTATGAATTGATTCAATTTCCTCTCTCATATCATTCATCCAATTTTTAGCATCATGCCCATTGATTGCTTGAGAGTAGGATGTCGGATCTAAATCCTCCACGGTTTCTACTAAACTGCAATAATCATCTAGATATGATGGATGTTTCCTTATCCGAACGGGCCTACTTGGTTCCGATTGTTCCTCATCAAGTGGGCCCTGGCCAGGGGTTACATTTCCAACGTCAACCGCATCAGACCCTCCACTCGCTTGAACATCGTTATCCTTAGAGATCTCATAGAAATCCACAATCCGTGGGCTATCTCTAGTATTAACCGTTGGATTCTCAAGGAAATACACATTTCGACGTTCTATGATTATTTTATTATCGTGATCATACACAGGATATCCCTTTGAATGACTTGGGTAGCCAACAAACATGCAATTCGTTCAGGTTTTTTCCTGTAGTTTGTGTCTTTCTTGTGGCGGTAATAGGACATGTACGGGGCAGCCCTAAACTTTTATATCTTCCATTTTAGATTTGGCTCCAGTCCATCTTTCATAAGGGGTCTTCAGCACAGATTTAAAGGGCACCCTGTTCAATATATATTGGGCACCGAGATTAAGTCCAGAGGCTCTTTCTCTGCCGCCGTGCATTATGTTGGAAGTGGGTGGGCCTCTAAGATAGGTTTCAAAAACTTTTCACCAACTATAATTAGTTAACACCTATCCAAAAGCCAATAAACCCCAATCCAGGATGCATGTCCTCAATCTCATCCATCATGGTCAGCAAGTAAACCTATCATAAAGATAGAAATAGAACCTAACAAGCAACCACGAAATTCCACAGAATACAAGGAGTATAATATACCTATGGAGCTCGGTTGTGCTCTAATGGAGAACTTGATTAAACTCTTTGATGAAGAGCTCTTCTAAGATCAGAATCTCCAATGCCCAATCGTCTTCCACGCTATGACCCGCTTCATATCTCTTTCCTCAAGAGAGATGGTGGAATCTCCAAGAGAAAGACTATCTAGAATCTCTAAGGAAACTAGAAGGGAACTAGAAGACAGAGAAGGGGAAGGAGAAGAAGTGCAACTCTTGCACAAGGGGATTATGGGCGTGAATCTCCACTTGGAATAATGGGATGGACATCCAAGGCCTCCCTTGGCCTCCTATTTATAGTCTTGCAACTCCTCTCTTTCTCAAAAATTAGAAGTCCAACTTCTAGATTAATTAGTAACCATTCATTCCACCATTACCACTATTAGAAGTCTCACTTCAAATAGAAATCGTAGCTTTCCCTTTTGAATTCAAATACAATAAGTAAAGATCCAATCTTGGGCTAGCGTGGGGACCACTAGGGATTCCATAGAAAGCTGACTCCGACTAGGACACCCCGACCCCACATCTCATGTGCAATCCGGGCCCACAGTTAATTGCAAATAACTCCACTATATAAATGCAATTGAACTCCAGTCTTAGGAATAAATTACATGAAGACCCTAAACTCCCCTATCACTACAAGTGGGCCCCTCTATCATTATCCATGGATCAATTGGACAGACCGTCCATATCTTATTATCCTTGAGACCCAATTAATTATAGCAATCATTAGTACCATCCAATTAACTCTTAATTGAGATGGGTGTACACTTACCAATGATAAATCCATTAATTGGCACAAGGGGATAGTAGAGATAGATTCCACCTTGACCATTAAATGTTCCCACAGTCCTACTACCACGTACCTAAGACACCGAGATGTTGACCTACAGTTGGCCTCACTCATTGGTGACTCAAAGTAAATGAATAGATAGAAACTTGAGTTCATCAATGTCTCGGGATTGAGAGCCCATTGCTAGGGAATTATGAGAGCAAACCTTAAAGTAAAGACAGTGTTCTTGAGGTGCTTCTCATGGTCCTTCAATACATCCAATGTACCAATATAATGATCTAGAATCTTTCATTCCTATGATCGAAACAGATCGCACTATCTCATAGTGATCATAACACTGCAACCTTGTCAGATGAGATGCTCAATCTCATCACTGGTTGTGAATCAATTCAAGTATAAGATTTGCGACACATGTATCCTGTATGTGGATCTTATCCACACACATGTGTTACATCTAATATACTTGTGGACTCCGGTTCATCTCATGAGCCAGTATGTCATTTGTATTGGTTATGTGCATTAAAGTAATAAAACACCATTCATCTCATGAAAGGAAAATATGAATATATTGATAAATATAGAAATTAATCAATTTATTACTTCAATCTTAATGGATTGAGACCATAAAACTAACACATTAAACACCGAATCGAGAACTGCGAAGAAAGAGATAAAACAGAAACCAAGGAAGAAGAGGGGAAACATTGCAAAGGTTTTTTTTTTTGGAAAGAGCCCTAACGATATCATGTTAGAGAAAAAGAAGGGAGATATCGGAAAAGATTTTTAAGATTTTTTTTAACGAGCCCTTACGATATTGTTGAGGCGCAAATTGGTCTTTTAGCTACGCACAACACCCTAATTCGATGTTGTAGTGTCGTTCTTAATCAATTTGTGTAATTAGGGTTTAGGACTAACTTTTTTTTTTTGTAAAAATCCCTATTTATAACATAATCCTGTTAAAATGATAGTATTTTGAAGTGTTTTTTTAATATGATTTAAGTCTTTTTGGATTCTAATATTCTAATGGTAGATTACATAAATAACGTGTTTATGTATAATCACATCTAATGCAATCCAATAGTAAAAAGATTGATTGTGATAGTCATCGTAGTGGCCACAATTACTTAATTTTTTTATTTAAAAATAATGGGTTATGTTCTTTAGACCTAATGGCTAATTGTATTGCATGATATTGCGTTTGGATCTATTATTGATAGTGGTTTTTCCATCGATAATCATTATTTGGTAACATCTAGACAGTATAAGGTAGTTGATATATCAGAACAACGTTGTTTAGGGATCCATTTGCCTGTCGGTGTTGGATTTTTTCTAAAAACTAACGTTGTCTACATTGACTTGCCTTATGGGTTAGAGAGACCTAGCATTTTGCAATTTCAACCCATCGAAAAGATTGCAATGTGTGTGGTAATAGGTTCTCAATTGAGTTGGTGTTTTATGCATTTTTCACTACTCTTATGGATCAAAATTTGTCCCACATTATTTAAATCCTAAATTATGCATAAGCAACTTTATGTATGGTTGCTTCAAGGAATATGCATAGGAAATTAGATTATTTTTATATTTGAGCATGATATTAGAAATCATGGAAGGATTAATGTCACGACCCGGGCCCGAGTTACGATGATCTAGGCCGCAACCATACTTACTCTCGTAAACTCTGAACTAACCGAAGTTAGAACAGAATTCATAAGGGATAACATTCAATCCATACATACCTGTCAATTGTATAATTTGTGGAAATACACATTGACAAAATAATTCAAAATGTACATGTATACAAAATAAAGTTCTTTATACATGTATCGCTCATTTGCTTTCTTTCATCAACTCTAGCATATCTAAACACTATGTAAGTTGATGACTATTCAAGTTTTCAAAATATTACATTCCAAAATGAATTCCAACTATTTCCAAAAGAATTCTCAAAAGAATTTCCCAAAACATTCTTAGTCCATTTGCGCACTCGAATACCCATCTCAAACGGTATTCCGACCGTCCCATTCAATCAATCCTCTTGGAGGAACCGCAACGGCCTCCTCCGCTGCAGCCAGGGCTGCTGCCGGACCGGCATGGGCAATCGGGCCTGTAATGCCATCAATAACACTAGTGAACACGACGGTTCAAAAAAGCATAAACAAGACTTGTGATAGCACATGTTAGTACATTTACTAAATTCATTCAATATATTTAGTAAATAGTTTCAATTCTAGATAGGTCTAGATAATTCTTACAGTGACAATGGACGAGCATAATAAGGCAATCAATAAACATGTACAAGATGGCAACTACCATAGCTTTCATTTCAATTCATTTCATTTCATTTCATGTCATTTCATGTTATTTATCATCTTCCCTCAAAGGAAGGATTCATCTTTCGAATGGAATGCATCAATCAGTACCCGTAGATACAATCGGAATTTGTGGGACTTACTAGTGTCCGGTCCAGGGACACTAGCATCACTATGGAGCTCTAGAATGCCCCAAATCCATCTACTGCAGTAGGAATAGTCATTTGGCTTAGGGTGGAAGGGCGCACCATTCATGACCCTGGCCTCATGGACATAAAAATTTATTAATTCATTTAGAATTTCATATAATAGCTAGGTAGTGCTAGACTCAAGGGTCAATACATTTAATTATCAATCCATTTCTGGATTCAATTCAATACAGTGATTCCATTCTTAACAATGGAAAGGAACAACCAATGGCATCAATCTTGTGAGATTGGAATGAAGTGATACAGAATACAATGGCATGAGAGAATCACTGATTACACGATTCTACTCATTTCTATCCCAGTTCTGACCCACCATTTAGGTGTAACCGTTGGTTATCCAATATACGTGTTATTCTTGATGGACATCACATTGTATATTATGTACATTGGAGTCCCTGTAATTAACACCTGTGGAGGTACAGTCCATAACTAATTAACACTTAACCCGTTATTAATCCAATGGTTCAATTCTTAAAGTTTCTATTTCATTGTCCATAATCCCCATCAATCTCTATTTTTGCATTAATTAGCCACAAAGCTAATTTAGAAGACACATAAGTGTCCAAAAAGCATCCATGTTTCCCTACGAAATCCAAAACTAACCAAATTTTTGGCCTCAATCCATGCCCTGTCCAGTATTAGGTTCACTCGAGCGGACCCAGACAGAGAAGTGGTCGCTTGAGCGAACCCAAAGTTCGCTCGAGCGAACTCAAACAGAAAAGTGGTCGCTCGATGAAAGTTTTTGCAGGGGCTACCAGAATGGATATACTAGTTCTAAAATAACCAATCAACATGCAGCGGAAAAAACCAATCAGAATATAGAACTAGCTATCTACCAATCACACACCACAAGAAGGCAAACACAACCCTATCCAGGGAGAAAAACCACGAACCAAAAATCAAGAGTTCACGAACAGTTACAAGATATACTTACAAGCTCCTTTACCTCAGTCTGTACCTCGACCTAAGGACTGTAGTTATTTTTGTAAAGAATCCACAAACACGACATCCACCGTGCCCCGTTCTCCTTATTTGATCTCTTTGTACCTTGTCAGTCAAGATGAAACTATCTTCTACAAAAAGGTAGAAGCAGCAACAATCTTCTAGAGCAGCTCTTCAGAACAATCTCTCAATAGCTCTAGAGGATAATCCCTCTCTTAGATATTTTTGACTCAGATTAATGAGAGGTGGCGTTTCTAATCTTCAATATGCACACACACACTTTAGGGTTGAGAGAAACACCCTATTTATAGCCCCAAATTCGTGCCTTAGACTTAGAGCAAAAGTAGGACTCAAATTGGGAAACCAAGTCTCAAAAGGAAAAAATTCAAAATCAGAAAAGGAGACTTTCCCGTTTCTGCGCCGCCTGTCCGATCGATCGGACAGCCCATTTAACTGGGGCGCATTTACTGTCCGATCAATCGGACAGAGGCTCCGATCGATCGGGCTTGATGGATTGTCTTTTTCTTCTATTCTTCGCTTCAGCACTACCGACGATCCAACCACAGTCCATTCTAAAATAAAATAGAAAATACAACTCAATGGACCTAGAGTTTTGTCCAACCCATGAATTCGCCAACAAAAATACTAACACTCGAGCAGACCCTTGTCCGCTCGAGCGCCTTCATCCAGAGAGTGGGTCGCTCGAGCGAATACTAAGTTCGCTCGAGCGAACGCTTCAAAAAATCAGTCCGAATTTCTGCAACTCTCTTTCTTCTTCTTTCCCATCTCCATTCATTTGCACAACCACCTGCAATGAATTTGGACCTCCTGTCCACTCCTCATTCATCATTTAATACACATTAATAACACTTCTAATCATTCAATCAACCCATAACAATCTATTCTAAAGAAATCAATGGAAAATGCATACAAACTCATTTCCTATGCAATCTCCATTAAATGCTACAATAACTAACATTATTCACAAGAAATGCTTATACTTGCCTCCTTTTGAGCTCCTTGGACAAAAAGCTCTCTTTCTTTGGCTTGGCTTGGCACAAATCTCTCTCTCTCCCCCCCACCCCATAACCCAAGGAAATCCCAAGCTCTCAACAATGGTGGTTGGCTCAATGGAGAAGATGAAGATGACCAAGCTTCTTCAAAAGTTATTTGTAAGCTCCCAATCTTCACTCTTGATGGAAAAAAAATGGAAGAGAAAAGGAAGAAGAGGTGCCTAGGGTTTGTAAAATGGGGAAATGAGTTCATCTCTTAGCTTTTATAAGTGGATTTTTTCTATTTAAACCCTCGTCCACTTCTCTTATTTACATTTTGGGTCAAATGAAGACCCATTTGACCAACCTTACGTCAAATGGAACTAAGTATATTATGAAAGTTGACGTACTCTTCGAGATACACACGTTGGTATCAAGAATTTCCGTATTTGACGAAATACGTGAAAACTCGTATTTACAAAAAGGTCCTTAGTTTACCTTGGTTGAGTTTAAACTCATCTTAATCAATTCAATCCCATTCAAATTCACTTCATTAGGCTTAATTCAATCAATTGAGATTAACCCATCTCATTTTGTTCATTAACCCTAATTAGCACAATTAATCATGCTTCGTAACACTAATTGGGATTAATTAGTCTTAATTATGATTAGTTCGGGACGGGGCCTAACAATTAACAGACTATGTTGTTGACATGCAAATGAATATTAATTATTACAACTCTAAATTGGTCAAATTTCAAAAGGTGGGAGGATGACATGGTAGATGTTCTTGGTTGCATGGATTTGGATATGGCACTAGAGGAGAATGAACCTTCTAAACCAATTGATGATTGTTCAGGTCAAGAAATGAGCCGATATGTAGCAAAGCTTGATAAATGGGAGCTGTCTGATAAGAAGTGTATTCGAATCATGAAACATTCTATTTTAGAAAAATCTAGGGATGTTATCCCTGATGAGAAGAGTGCCATGGATTTCTTACAAGATGTTAGTGAGTTATTTTTTTAGTCCGATAAAGATGAACTTTCGGCCCTTATAGAGGAGTTGACAAATCTCCGGTACAATGTAAGGGGAACATGCGTGAGCATATAATGGCCATGTCTAATATAGCAGTTAAAACCAGAGCACTTGGAACAAGTCTTCTTGAAGAATATTTAGTTCATTGTGTGCTTAATTTTCTTCCTCCGCATTTTGGCCCTCTCAAAATGTCCTATGATACTCAAAAGGCAAGGTGGACTCTGAAAGAACTGAGTTCAATGTACTCCTATAAGGAAGAACGACTCAGGAAGGAGGTGGTTGAGAGTGTTCATATAGTGAAGAGTGGGCCTACTATGAAAGACTCTTTTAAGAAGAAATTCAGTCCAAATAATTTTCAATTTAAATGAAAGAATGCAATGCAAGGTGAGAATTCTCCAGAAAAGAAAAGAAGAATATGTTGAAGTGTTTCTATTGGAAGAAGAAAGGTCATTTCAAAAAAGATTGTTGAAAATTCTTGAGCCGTTGCGGTAAGAATGGTACTTCAATAACATGTGTCTGTTTTGAGGGTTTTTTTTTGTTTTTTTGTTTTTTTTGTAGATGTCACTAACAATGCTCAGCGGGTTGATACAGGTGCAACATCTCATATTAGTAACTCCTTGCAGGGGTTCTAAAACAGGGGGTAACTAAGTGGAGAGAAAAGGATTTTTATGGGAAATGGTGTGGAGGTTGAAGCGAAGGCTATTGGAACTTGTAGAATTAGGCTGAGTACAAATTTTGAGTTGGGTTTAGTTAATACTCTTTTCGTGCCTAGCATAAGGCGAAGTCTTATTTCTATTTCTAAGCTGAATGAATGTGGTTATACATTTAATTTTGGTAATGGTTGTTTTTCATTAATTTATGGATCTTTTACTAGTGACACTGGTTGTAACGCCCCAAAATCCGGGCGCCTCGAATTTCGGGGCACTATGAGAAAGTACCTAAGAGATGCGGAAAAATCCAGTAATATAATCGAGATTGAATCTCATATGAGTAGGTAGATGGACAAAGTCTTAAAATTTTATTTCACTTTAAGGTGTTACAAGGTACTTTCCATAATTAAGCTAGCTATTCAATCTTATGCCAACACGGCCAACTACAATAAAAGGAAAGAATAGAAATCTATTTGATAGACGCCTCTCGGTGCACCAACTACACCATTCTCTGAACCCTGCAGCAACAGATTAGCCGTCAAGCAGTTCTACCAATCAAAGAAAGCGGAAGAGAATATACCTGAAAACACCAAGGATTGGGTCAGGCTCGATGAGCCAGGCAAATAGGCATGTTTAGATGGCAATACATCATATTAATCGATAGGGACGAAGACTATACCTGATCCCAGCTATACCTGCGTGATTAGTTCCTCGATAATAATATAGGATATCAGAGTGCGACATAAACAGTGTGGAGTGTAGTGCATGAATGGCAATTGAGATAATAATATAACAGATATTAGATATAACATATCAGATAGACAAGAGAAGCCATCATCATCAATATATCGTATAAACCATGCAACACATCTATGTAACCAGTAATAGAAGTAACCAGAGGAAGTAACCCTACCATATCCACAATCATCGTATTTGGATCCAACCGTGTCAACGTCGACAGTCAAAGACAGTAAGCAACGACATCCTGAATACATAATATTAATACATCCAATATACATCCATAAGAGCACACAAGGTACGTCCACAGTTGAAATACAGGGGACGTGGGAGGTCAGAGCCAACCCATCGTCGTTGTCTCATTGAATAGGGCATAAAAGAATTCATCAATATCCATAGCCACAGCCAGGTCCCAGCCATTGGTCTTACGTGCTAGATCAACATCAATCACTCATCCATAGCCACAGCCAAGTCCCAGCCATTGGTCTTACGTGCTAGATCAACATCACCGTCCATCCACACTTGGCTCGCCAGCGGTCTTAGTACCCCTCCCACACCGGTATCTACTGTGTCAACTAACAATATCTCAATATCAATGTTCATGCCGGCATCATAACCCTCGGCAGACCAATCGTACATTCACAAATCCTACAGACCACTAGGTGGGGGTACTCCGAACTGGATAGCCTTAACATAATTAATATGAGAAGATATTAGTCAAGGGCATGAGGCACGAAATTCGGGTATAGTAATCCATCCTTAGGATTCCCAACAGTTAATAATGTATACCCTTGTAAACTCCGTTTCTCGATACGCTTAATTAACATTATCTCATTATACAGTCCGTCCATCAATATCTACTGTTAAGTTCTCAATATTATAGGTCAGGACTTCAAGTGCCATATCCTGACATCTCATCCAATACAGACTGTGATCGTGGATCAGAGCCTAAGTGCAATGCCCTGATTATAGTCCCTCTCAAGGCCAACATCCAAGATTCGGACCTACTAGCCAGCCTTAGTGTCCGTTTCATCAAAATAGGTATCATATGTCACAAATCCATAGATGATCGCTGCCCATCCATTCAGGTCTAGGGCCCCACTTCACCTAAGACAGTGATCGCGGAGTCCTAGATGCTTATTATATATTCTTAGTGCTCTTGAAGGTATTTAGTATCATAGGACATCGATAACCATTAAATCAGGTTCTGTTCACAACCCTAGACCTTACTTAGGTGGCTACACTGGTCAAGGTTAAGCCCGGCCTTTGACTCGTGTCTAGTGTATCCCAAACAGTCCAAATGAAAGGTCAACGGGGCCCACACACGTTCAGATCATAGAAGGGAACTAAATCTGGAAAATCGTTGTTTACAGTGTTCCAGGTTGACATCATGGGTCCACGGGTCGACCTGGTACTCTGTGGAAATGGACAGCTAACTGAGAGTCATAAAACACAGTCTGCAGTGTTCCCGGTCGACATCATGGTCACCCGGTCAACCAGGTACACTGTGGGCATTTCCACAGACATCTGGCAGGTGGGGGGAATTTCAGTGTGGCTGGTCAATCGGGTACACTGGGTCCATACCCTGTAGCCATTTCTGCTCCCAGTTAGCAGGAGTCCCCTTGTGTGCCCGGTCGACATCCTGGGGGATGATGTTGACCGGGTACACACGGGTTCCACATTTTCAGAATTCTGCCCTTTTCATTTTTCCATCAAAACTCCATCAAATCCAATTCATATCTACACTGATCATCTCCAAACACCATACATACCTCCCATCCCATGATTTCATCACAAATGAGCTATTGATCTTCCAAATGGGGGATTCTCATCCATCAATGGCCAAAAACACTTAAGAAAGGCTTAGAACAACAATCCCACACATCACATCATTCAACCAATCATCCATAAATAGAAATCATGCTAAACATCCATCAAACACAGTAATTATCAATCTAAGCATATTAATCAATTAAACTAAAGCATCTAAACATGTCCACTTGCCTCTATTCGAAATTGGTGATAGAGTTGAGAAAGAGATATGTAAATTCCAAGCTCCTAAAGTGTTGATTGAGCAATTGGGGTGGTCTCCTAGCTTCTCCTTGGGCTGGGATTTTGGGGAATTAGGGTTTGCTTGGGGGGGAAGATAGGGTAAATGAGAGATGAGAGTAAATTAGGGTTTTAGGCTAATGTTTGCAATAGTTTGTTTTTACAGCTTAGGATTTGGGATAATTACCAAAAGGGTATCTTAGTTTAAAATGGGAAAGAGATGGGGCCATGGGTAAATAGGTTATTAGGTGGGTTTCTAGAAGGTTTTTAACTCTCAATGCTCCTCATATTAATTCTAATATCAACTAAGTCCTAATCTAATCAAAACTTATTAAATTAACAATAAACACATAATATCTATTAAGAATTATATACAAGCTAGTTCTGAAACTTAGGAACATTAGCCATTTATTCCACTAATTCCTATTAATTAGCATTTTAAAGTAGGAAATACTATATTAAATAGGATAATCAAGGGTTGACTTGGTCAAATTGGGTCCCACTAGGTATTTCTAGGGATGGGTCCTCACACTGGTTCTCTTGTTGATGGTCTCTACAAATTAAAATTATATTTCTCCTTTTCTCAAACTTTATTCAATTGTGTGAGTGGCGGTGTTGGTGTTAAGCCACAAAGGACTTTTGAAAATTATGTACAACTATGGCACAAACATTTCAAGCATATTTCAAAAGAAAGGATACAAACCTTGGTTAGTAAAGGAATGCTTGGGCAACTAGATTTCTCAAGCCTTGGGGTGTGTATAAATTGCATAAAAGAAAAACGTACAAAGTAAAAAGAAAGGATCTAGCTGTAGTACATAATTGTTGGAAATTATTCATACTGAGATTTGTGGGATTTTTCACCTCTTGCATGGAGTGGTGAGAAGTACTTTATTACTTTTATTGATGACTTCTCTCGCTATGGGAATGTGTACTTAATTCATAAAAAAACTAATGCTCTTGAAACCTTCAAAATCTTTAAGGAAAAAGTTGAAAACAAACTTGATAGAAGGATCAAAGTTATTAGATCCATTTGAGGTGGAGAATACTATGGAAATATGATGAAACTTCTCACAATCCTGGACCATTTTGCTAAGTTCTTGCAAGAATGTGTGGTATTGTAGCACAATATACCATGCATAATAGTCCTGAGTAGAATGGAGTCGCAGAACGGCATAATTGAACTCTTATGGATATGGTGAGAAGTATAATGAGAACTCATCCTTACCAATGTCATTGTGAGGAGATGATTTAAAGACAACGACGCATATTCTTAATCATGTTCCTTCTCTCATCTAGGCTCAACTTTGCTAGTGATACTTCACCACACAATTGTTTTGAGTATTTTATTCTTTATATCCCACAACCTAATATATAGCTTTAAAATGTCACTTCCTGCCAAGTCTTCATTGTCAATTTTAAATGCATCTTTATTTACTAGTTTGGTCCAAACCACTGTTTACTTGAAGAAACTCAACTTTGCTCAGCCAAGATTTGTTTGTCATAATATGGGCAATTTGGGTGGACTGGAGAAGACCCATTCAAACTCGATTATGGATTCTATTTTTATTTCTATTAATATTCTTCACTCAAGTCTTTGGGTCAACTTATTGAACTTTCCAGTTTGGTTTCACAGTTTTTAACAATGGCACAAACATACAATAAAAGGTGTTTTTTTTTTTTTTTCTTGTTCTTTTTCGTCCTAGCTATATGGAAGACTCCAACTCACGTACTCTAACCTCCATACCAACCGCTTGGTGTCCTAACTAGATGAACTACTATAGCTAAGAACAAACAAAATATAATTTATTGATGTAATGTTGATCCTAAGTTGTACTTACTTTTCAAATTCTATTCACCACAGAATTAGTAAAATGTGACTTCAAACCAACGATAATCTTGGCTTAGTTAAATAGCATCTAGATTGTCATGGAAATGCTTAGAGAAAAGTTCATGAGAGGCAAAGCCAGAATTAAGGTTAGGTCTGAGTTATTTTGTCAAGTCAAATTTAAGGTTAGGTTGATGGTACCTGAGTTATTATGTCATGACAAGAAGGCTTTTAGTTGTTTTTGGTATCCAGCTAAGGGGTTAGGGCCTATGAGACTCACACATGCGAGGTAATGGGAACTCATATATTCAAGGAGACACAACTCACACATACAAGGAGACACTAGTCACACAACTCACATATGCGAGGTAATAACAACTCACATATGCAAGGAGGAGGGAGCCTAGGTTTGAAGTCTTGACCTCCCAAAGGGAACTGCCACTCCTTACTGTTGGGTGTTAAGGAGCCATTTTCAAGTGACAAGAAGCTCTACAAGCTTAATGACCAGATACTCAACACTCCATATAGATCAAATTGATGATAGAAAGCTTAATGACCAGATACTCAACACTCCATATAGATCAAATTGATGACAGAAAGGGAACCCCCCCCCCCCCCCCCCCCCCCCCCAAACAACAACAACAACAACAACAACAAAAAAAAAGGTCTGACAATTTAAAAATTATAAACAACGGGCTTGTCCACTTCACGTAATTGAATTCCTAAAAGTTTTCAAGACTTTATATTGCTATAAGTTGTTAGAGTCAAAGGTGAATATCTAAAATTATCCATCAATGTCGTACCCTCTGATGAAAAGTGAATTAAGGGATGATAGGACGTGAGTACTTAGTCATCACTAATTAATTCAAATCCTAGAAAAGTTAAGGTCCCATCTAGCTAGATTCAATCTTATATCATTCACCCTACACCTCTATAATAATCTTTTAATGGAGCTTATTTGACCATGAATGCCTATATATTCTATGCAAACAAGCATTTCTCATAAGGCGTAAGCTTTGCAAAGAGGTTATGTTGGAGCCAAATATGGGTCTATGTTATGTGAGTAAAGTTTTTTTGGGGGGCCTAGTAGAGAAAAAAATATAATTTTTGGGTGGCAAAACTTTACTTTCTCACTTGTTGTGACCAACCAAATATGGCATAACAAGATTTTCGGAGATTGAGATTACTTAAGTTTTGGGAAAGATGTTTTGTATTTTCACCAAGTGTCAAATATATACAACTACATAAATATATATAGAACTTATATGATCTCTAAAAGGGATAAGAAATTATAAAAAGAAATATACTATTGTACGTACATGAGGTAGCACCCGACTATACACGCCTATACGCATATTGCACACGGTGTTGACCATTTCAATACTCCCCTTCAAATTGATCCATGAATATCTATGATGCCCAACTTGGATGTAAGACAATTAAAATTGTCCCGGACTAATGATTTGGTAAATTCATTGACAACTTGTAAGTTGGATGGAATATAAGTAGCCTGAACACGCCCAACTTCGACTTTCTCATGTACCACATGACAATCAATCTGAATGTGTTTGGTATGTTCATGGTAGATGAAATTGGCAGCTATGTATGAAGTTGCTTGGTTATCAAAGTATAAGGTAGCCAGATGTTGATGTTAGATGCTCAAATCATGGAGTAGATGTTGAAACCAGGTAATTTCTTATGTCGTGATAGGCGTGGATTGATATTCTGTTTCGGCTCAAGAACGAGATACAATGTGTCGCTTCTTTGTTTTCCATCAGATTAGAATGTGGCCAAAGAATATACAGTAACCCGTGGTTCAGTAGGACAACTAGCCCAATTGGAGTCACAATAGGCATATAATTTCAAACTGTTATTTGCAGAGAGTAATATGCCTTTCCCTGGAGTGGACTTCAAGTAACGGAGTATGCGAATTACAGTATGAGACTGATGCATGAATTGACTAAGAATATTCACACTATAGACAACATCGGGACGTGTGACAATCAGATATATAAGACGATCAACTAGTTGTCTATAAGAACCAGGATCTAATAGTAAATCTCTATCTGTGAGGGTTAATTGCAAATTTCGTTCCATTGAAAAATCTAAGGTTTTAGCTCCAAGATATCCAGGGTCTTTCAAGATCTCTTGAGTGTGCGTTCTTTGGTCTAGAAAAATTCATTTATGAGAGCTGGTAACTTTTATGCCAAGTAAGTATTTAATATTTCTAAGATCTTTTATTGGAGTTATCGTTAAAGGAATTTTTTCATCCATTGGATAGCAAGGTTATCATTGCTCGTGATAACAATGTCATTGACATAAAATAAGATAAAAGTTTTGTTTGCTCCTTTGGTCTTTGTAAAAATTGAATAATCTGCTTTGGATTGAATGTAACCAACAGCATATAAGACATTGGAAAACTTGGTAAACCAGTTGTGAGAGGCTTTTTTTGCCCATATAATGATTTGTTCAACTTGCAAACTAAGTGCTCCCCTTTACGAGAAAAACTTAGAGGCAACTTCATGGAGATCTCCATGGAGGAATGCATTATTAACATCTAATTGATGTAAGGACCAATTATATTTGGCTGCTATTGAAAGTAAGCATCTAACGGTTGCCGGTTTGGCTATAGGTGCTCATGTTTGACGATAATAATCCATCCCTTCTTTTTTAGCATAACCCTTCACTACAAGGTGAGCTTTATAGCGCTCAATGCTCCCATCAACTTTATATCTAGCCTTAAATACCCATTTGCACCCAATAGGTTTTGTATGACGTGGAAGGTGGGTAATACTTCAAGTATTATTTTAGCGTCTTTATTTTGGATGTCATGGCATCTCTCCATCGTGAGTCTTTAACAACTTGGTTAAAGGATGTTAGTTCTAACTCTCTAGAAATAGCAGGCAAAAGAGCGATTTAAGAGACAGGAAGATTGTCATAATAGAGGATTTGGGAGAGGGTGAGATGTACTAGTTTGTGAACCATGGAGCCCTCATAATCAAGAAGATAAGTTCGTGTGGTCTGTGACCTAGTGGAGCGACGAACAAAGTTTGGATCTGTGGGTGGGACCATAATGGGTGGTGATGATTGAGTGTCAGTAGATGTGTGAACAGGTAATGATTCAACATGGCCCACTGGTTTTCGTGGGGTTGTTCGGACTAGAGGTTGAGTTTTGAAGACGGAGTGGAGTGGAAGTCAGGCAAGGTTGGCTTGAATATCAAATACCCAACTTAGGACTTAAGTGTGGCTACCAGAATCACAAGTATATTATGCTAATAATATAAATGGGGGTTTACATAGAATAATGTGTATAAATTTTTTATTTTTTTGCTAGATGAGTGAGTGGTACCATTACCAATCCTGTGAGGCAATCTACCTGCCCATGGATCGATCTCTGGAGAGCTATGTGAAATGAGACACCATTACCAGTATGTTCGAGTTTTTACAACAACCACGTCTGCTTCAAGTTTTTATGTTCAATATTAATCAACTACCTTGACCGTGGTTGGAAACACTTAGGTTGGCATTTAAACTATTTTATGTTAGAGATAATTAATTCTAAAGTGATTTTATAGTTTTGGCCTTACATCAATAAAAGGAGAGGAAATTAATAATATTAGAAAGTCTTTGATTTAAGAAACATGAGACACAAGGCGTGGGTTTGCTCTCTAAGTCTTGTGTTTGGAATCCACCTAAGATTTGCCTACTATGTGTTTGTGTGTATTTAGCGGACGCCCAAGGAAATCATCTTGTTGGGTCGAAGACCTCAGGGATACCTGTTATCAATGAATTAGAGAGAGAGAGAGAGAGAGAGAGAGAGAGAGAGAGAGATGAATGGAATGGTGCTCTCATCCACAAACACCTACCGATCCTTGGGTAGGTAGGTTGCCTACCACTTATGCAACTTAGCAAGAAAAAAAAGAGGAAAAGTTCTCTAATTCGTTTATTGTTTTCTCATATCACCGGTTCATTAAACCCTTTTGCTATACTAAACTAAAACCTGGAAATTATTTGAAGAGTTTCCTAGAATACTAGCAAGAAACCTACATGTATATCGGAGTTCGAATCGCCTGTTTCAACCGGAGGCCGCCCTATTTCGTTGAAATAGGGAAGTACTGTTTCATCCTATTAACATTCGACAAATATAAAGTCTCATGCCATCTAATGCACCCTCTTAATTGTTTCCTTGAAACGAAAAATGAAAAGAAGAGATTTTATGCAGCCGACGAATGTTGATAGGATGAAACAGCTCCCTATTTCAACGAAATAAAGGATCCAAACTCCATGTATCGCATTTGGACAATGTGGTTAACTAGGATTATATTGAAATAGGGAGATATTGTTTCATCCTATTAACATTCGACAGGTATAAAATCTCATGCCATCGAATGCACCCTCTCAATTGTTTCCTTGAAATGAAAAAAGAAAAGAAAATATTTTATACAGTTGGCGAATGTTGATATGATGAAACAGTATCTCCATGTTTCAACGAATCAGGGATCTAGACTCCATGTATCACATTTGGACAATGTAGTTGACTAGAATTATATGAGAAGTACAACTGGTTATTATATATAAATAAAAATATTCATCTTCGAACCATCATGCAAAACACATGGTGATGAGAAGTACTACTGCTATTTATATATATATATATATATATAGATGGAAATATTCAAGTGTAAACCACCATGGAAAAGTGGGGGCCCACCTATCACCAATCCGAACCATGCACTAAATAGGGAACCCCTTGACAGTCACCGATCCCGTGGTTTGACCCCATCAAAATGGATTAGACCATTGGATGAAGGACCCATTTTTTTTTTCTTTAATATGAAGCCATTAAACTTGTGAGCCACAAATGAAAGTCGTGGGGCATGAGATTGGAATCAAACTTTGATACCTGAAGTGGTCCCACACCCTGTCCTGGTTTTTCATCTGCAGATGGGCCCCACATTAGAGACGGTCCATGCCCGGACATTTCATATATATAAAAACTTAAAAGGTTACTGGTTTGTAAAAAGTAGACCAAGGCAGGAGGTAACTGCAATTTCCCCTATAAATATATATTACAATATATCTATCTACTACTACTAATAATAACTATATATATATATATAAAATATAAAAGAGAAGAAGTGTCCTGCTTATTCTTTCTCTACACCCTTGTGGGGCCCACTAAGATGCAGATTTGGCAAATGGAGGGACCTCTACTAGTGATGCCAATTGGCATTTAAGTTTATTGATAATCCCCTCCAATAGGATGCTTACTTGCTTGATAATGACCTACCCACCTCCACTCTCCAGTGAGCTCGCCTAGCAGGAAAGAGTTAAGGCTCCAGAAGAATTTTGAATAAAGCCTTAAGTTTTTGCCTTATTTGAAAAAAAGACACAAGTTTCAAAACTTTTTAAATTAGTCCCTAAGTTTTTTATTAAAATCTAAATTAAGGATATCCAACTATTTAAAGGATTTTTCTGACGATTTTTTTCTCATTTTTTAAAAATACCCAAATTACCTTGCATGGCCATGACATGGTTTTGACAGTCGATAGCCATAGGGACGCCAGTTGTCTTTGATCACCGTGTGCATAAAGGAAATGCGAAAAATATAGTGGCAGTGAATGATGGTTTTATTTCAATGAAGGATAATATGCGTATTTTTAAAAATTAAGAGAAATAGTTGACGTAAAATAGTTTTAAATGGACGGATGTCCTTAATTGAAAACCTGTTTCCTTTTTTGAAATAAGACAAAAACCAAAGTCCTTATTTGAAATCTTTCCACAAGGCTCTATTATAATTACTGTTCTACTCCTGCTGCTGTTATTATTATTAATGACGACGTTCATGACGACAATGACAGTGATGATATTAAATCATTGAGGCTTATGCTTGGTGAGGTCCATGGAGAAATATTTGAAATTGGCTCAAGCCTGGTAATTCAAGTTTCATCTGTGCTTAAACCTATTAGGCGTCGATATCCAGCTAGGCCCAGCATAAGTCGTATCCTCGGATCTACTGATTTAGGGAAGAAAATGGACCCCAATAAGCTGATGAATATGGTCCTTATTAATTTTAATTTAGATCAGGTATCAGTAAAAAATGACTCCCTTTACTGTGTATCCTTAAGAAGGGTTAGTCCAAAGAGGGTACGGATGAAAATAGCAAGGATAGATTTGAAAAAGTAAAATCTAACCAAAGATTTGGCTCAAGATATATTGAAATGGCTAAGTACCCAAACCAAATATAGTTGGAGACAAGGCTTTGATAATGATGACACTATACATACATAAGTGGGCCTTTTTCTTTCTCGGGTTCTTCTGAGTCATGCCTATCCAACATTAAGCTATTGGGTCTTATTTTGGGTCCCACTGAATGTTGAGGCTCCAGATCAAGATTGTCGGCCCCAACTGGTAAATGGGTCCGGATAGGTCCATAAAGGATTTCCTTCTATATAAATTGCATCTGAAACTTTTAATCTCATTCCTCTTGAGACAGAGACAGACCTTTGGGTACCTGACACTTTGATGGATCAGCGTGTATGCATATGGTATAAAATGCAAACCAAAAATCAGTTCCATTGGCCATACGTAGCCTTCTTGGAAATGGATGGTTTAGGAGAACACGGGTGAAAGTTTCCAATTCATCATCCCATTATATTCAATCTACCGCTAAATTCACAGCCTGGTTGTCTCAGATTCATAGGTACTATATTAGAAATTGAGCTACTATTTCAAACTATAGCAATTTGATCCAGAAATAACAATCAATCCATTCGCCCAAACCCAAAAGTTAGGATATAAAGCCTACCTGGGCCCCTGGCTATTGGGTCTGAGTTTCCATCAGCAGTTATACGACACATCGGATACTGTGGAGAACAAATTTGATCAATTCTCGCAACTTGGCGGGTCAAGAATCCATTTAGCCAACCATGGAACCAGACCCAACCCATTCTTAGCTATATGACTATGAGATCAGTTTCAAACAGATATGACGTAGATTTTAGTAAAGCTCAATGTCACTACCTTGAAATACAGCTTAAAAAGACTTTAAACATGTAGCAAATACATAGCCAGCCCCTCATTCAGGTTTGCTGACATAATGCATCCGTCTGCTGAAAAATCAGCTTAGCAGGGTTTCACACATGCACTAGCTGCAAAACATAGAGCGATTTAATCATTTCTATTTTCACCATCTATATTTCAAAGGTCCATCCAGATCACTAAACTTGCCTGTTAGAAAATCTTTTCGCAGCTAATCACCACCCACCACTCTCCCCAGTCTAACACTGAACGAACCATTATCCACTGTTACAACGAATTACACACCTAAAGAACCATTAAAAATTTAAAGACCACACCCAATTTCAAGGGTTAAGACTGTCTGAGTAATAACTGTACCATTGTAAAAGCATGGGTTAGAATGTTTGATGGTGACTCCTTTTTTTCATCTAACCCTTAGTTCTCAGCTCGCACTCACTCACCAACCCCGGTGATTGGCCTGCTTCTTCACACTTGGCAAGTAGATATGTAAAAGAAATGGACAATATGACAAAAAAGAAAAAAAAAACATTCAAGATTTGTATCCGTAACTCACAAAAATAAGAGCGCACCACATGGCTCAGAATCTCTAGCTTGCGGAGATGAACACATCCCATTAAGGGTGGGACCCTAATTTCAGTGCCCATTAAAACCCACCCAATGGACAAGCAATTGAACCAAAATTTCCTCATCAATAATAGGACCCATTTGGATTTCCCTATTTCACTTGCTTGGCCAGGGGGATATGCCTGGATCGAGATACAGATTTCCTGATGAAAGGCGATCAGATGGTGTAAAAATAAAAGAGTGAGATTTAGCAAGCACAATCATCCACCTACAGAAATTCAATCTAAACACAAATGCAGACTTTTACCACAACACATGCAAATAATTTTGTTTAGAGATATTTTTTTATGGATGTTCCAAAAATCTGCTGCTTTTTAACAAAAAACCATGACTGAGTACTTATAAAATGCCTTCATGAAGGACAGCAAAAATGTGAAAGCCTGCAGTCAGTCTCAGACAAGTGCTGTCCTAATCTTATTTATTCGGGAGGCATCACCATCCCTTCCTAACACTTGAAACAAACAGGGACTCGACAGGTAAGAAAATTGTCTGAACAGGATAGTAGTACCATTCCACCCTCTACTGCTTTGATGCCATGTGACAGATCAGGTCAACGACACGAGTGCTGCAAAAAAAGAGAAACAAAGCATTTTCCTCCGTAAGTGTTCATAGTCAAGCTCCCAGTAAGAAGTACCAAACCAAGTAAGAGAAATGCAAATTGTAATGGTTAAACAATTACCTGTAGCCCCATTCATTGTCATACCAAGAGACGAGTTTGACGAAGTGCTCATTGAGAGCAATTCCAGCCTTAGCATCAAAGATGCTTGACCTACAGAACCAAATAATACAAATGAAATTACAATGATGTATAATGTAAATAACAAGCATATTCTTAGATCATAACCAAGGCTAAATTTAAAAAATAAAATAATAAAAATAAATAGAAAACAAAGCAAGCAATGGGGACGGGTTGTTCAGCATTTTCTGACAATCTACTCATGCTACACTTCCACCGAGGTTGGAAAACTTCCCGAGTTGACTCTTGGCTATCCCAAGTCATTTCGTTTTGACGAAGTACCAAGTCAAAAATATAAGAAAGACTCAGCCGAGTGGCCTAATAGTAAGTTGTTTGCATCTAAACCATTTGATAAGTAGATCTGATTTTAAACAATTAATGTTTATTTTTAAATATGCGAGTCAACAATTTAATATTGATGACTGGAATGTAATTTGAAACTTATATTTGATCTTTTATATTTAGTAGTTGGACTAACAAATATGTAGTATGCAATACCTTTGTATTTTATTTTCCTTATTATTGTATTTTTTCTTGCATATATAAACTTATTAATTTGATTTTTTTTATCATAATAAATGCATATTTATATTTTATAAGTATTTGATCCATTTAAAAATATTTTCAAATTTATTTTTTAGAAAAAAAATGACTCGAGAGTTCACTGTGTCGACACGAGTGCAGTCCCTAGTCAAGAGTTTCCTAACCTTGCTTCCACCAGGAGATACTAATGGGTGTGCATGAACTATGAACCAACAAATAATGGCACAGATGCTTTATGTTTATCAACCACTACGCATCTCAATAGGCATACATATTGTCAAGTCCCACAGCAAGACATCCCAAGGGTAGTGGCACATCAGTTTGCATGTGAATGAATTTATAACCCAAAAAGCTGATCAGAAACACCATCAATAGCTTACTGCAAAAACATATGTAATACGATGGCCTTCATCAAGAAAAATTCCTTTTCTAACTCAAAACATTTCAGTAATTGAAGAAAACAACTAGCAAAAAGCACTCACACATTTTCAAGAAATATGATTGGAAACCCAAAAGTGGCTATCAAAACTGATATACAGTTCAGGTTAAATTCGCAGGTAGGAACTAATATTCAGTCAAGTAATTTTTAAAAAGGTTTTAAATCCTTGGAAGACCCACGATTCTATCGTAAGAAACATCAGTTATATGCAATAAAGTTAATTGCAATGACCGATCCAATAAATTAGAAGACGGCAGTTTAAAAGATATGGAAAGATGGTGGGCATCATGGTAATTATCCAGATAAATTCGTCATTATATAATTTACCTGCTGTCACCAACAAAGTCAGTGGAAACCACATCATCTTCGGTGTACCCCAAGATTCCTTTTAGTTTCCCCTCTGACTGTTCCCTGCATTCCAGAAGAGATAACATACACGAAACAGTTGTCAACGCAGGATCCTGCTTTTGTGCAAACCAAGATCAAGAAGAAATATCTCTTAAAACATGAACTACAATGTTCCATAGAGCAATTGACAGTTCTGAAAAATCAGTAATGCTACCATTTTCTTCCTGCCCAATAAGTAAGCAGTGCACCAAAAGTCTTGAACACTGGAATTTGGATGATTAAATATAATTTCCTATTATTTGTCGTAAACTAGAATGAACCAAATGCAGCACGAACCTACAACCATGAAGTTGCAATGAGAGCACCTTGCATCAATGCTCTACGTGCTCTTGTGATATTTATTGCATCATTCCTAAACTTAACATCACCATTGAAAGAGCCTAAACCAACATTCTAAGGTCGGCTACATGGTAAAACTTACTATATGATAATCAAGAACCCCAAGATCCTCTTTAAGAGAGCATGTAAAACTCACTCAACGATTTCAATTTAATGATCCTCTTTAAGAAAGCATGTAAAACTCACTCAACGATTTCAATTTAATGATAAATACGAAAAAGTTCTTACTTGATCGCAGCTTTGATCTGTTCATAGGTGGCTGCCTTCTCAAGTCTTACAGTAAGATCCACCACCGACACGTCCACAGTTGGGACGCGGAAAGACATCCCAGTAAGCTTACCATTCAATACTGGCAGAACTTTTCCAACAGCCTTAAGATTAAAAAAAACAACAAATAGTAATAATAGAAGTTAATAGCGATTATGATCAAAACCATTAAAATTTTATAGTTAAAAACAAGTCATTGATCTAGCATTACACAGATAAGTAAGACTTCACAACAAAAGTAGAATGCATGAATGCCAATAAGGAAGATCTATGAACTATAGTAGCTCAAAAATTCACGCTGAACAAAATCAAAACAACAGCATCAATGGCTGTCAGCAGAAATAACCCACAGGCGATTTTTTTTTTTCCCTCCATCGATGCAAACTCAGATACGTTGAATCAGCAATTAGGAAACTTGTGAGCAAGAGCGCATATGCCCGTAAAACCTAAGATTTGAATTGTCTGGATTGACTGGGCAAACTAATTATTATAAAATATAGATTAGCCACTGTGTCTACTACAACTCCCACTGAAATTAATACCGTCAGCACCAATAAATCAAGAAAATGTCTCACTCCAAGAGGTCCACACACGAGGGAGGAAAAAACTAGCCTATATAAAGCAATCTGCATTTTAAGAAAACACACTAGTGCTACGAAAAATTAAAATAAAATAGAAACCTTGAAGATCAGTGATTTCTGAAATAAATACCTTGGCAGCTCCAGTACTGCTGGGAATGATGTTGAATCCAGCAGCTCTTCCACCCCTCCAGTCCTTGCTTGATGGTCCATCAACAGTTTTTTGTGTTGCTAGATAAAAGAAAGGCAAGCGGAAAACATAAATCAGTTTGCATTCTAATTTTATTCTTATTTCAGAAAACATAATTGATGAAAGAAAAATCCCCACCAGTGATGGAGTGGACAGTGGTCATCAGACCCTCAACAATGCCAAATTTATCATTGATCACCTGTTAAATTGTTATGAAAGAAGAAGAAACATTTCACTTAACATTCAATTCAAAAATCACATTGAAATTACATGCCATAAAATAGGAAGGATAGAAGTAAGGACCTTGGCCAATGGGGCTAAGCAGTTGGTAGTGCAGCTAGCATTGGAGACAATGTCTATGTTTGATTTGTACTCATGTTCATTCACACCCACAACAAACATGGGAGCATCTTTGCTTGGAGCAGAAATGACCACTTTCTTAGCACCACCCTATTCACAAAAGAAATACAGCCAATGAGACCTCTAAACATATAATTAATAATCAGCACACTTCAACTGAACTGAACCATACTGATTTCATTTTGCATCCACATCCAATCTCAGAATGAAAATCATCGACGCAAATTTTTCCTTTTCAAAAAAAGAAAATAATAATAATAAAATTGGAAAAGGCACAATCCAACACATAAAACAAATTATCTAATGAGACCTCAAAAACGTAAATTAAAGTTTTCTGCAGATATTGACTAAAACAAAATGTACTGTTTTTTTCCCACTCACAAGCAATCTAACGATGTTCTTCATTGAGGCAAAAATTTATCCATTTCTAAGTAACAAAACGCGATCGGATAAAAGTTTTGATGCAAGTTTTTTCCACTGAAGTTAACAAACTGAACTTCAAGAAAAGTTAGCTTCTAACTACCTCATCTGCAGGAGACACCTTAATGAATTCTAATCATGGGGCTCAGATGGGATTGAAAGATCTTTGCATTGATTAACGGTGGGCCAAATATCAGTAAAATCTAATGACCATAACCGGCGCTATTTGAGGTAAGAGCCCTAAAGTTGAAATGGTTTAGAGGAGAGCATTAGACTTTGGGGTCCCCTAAATGGAAAGTTGGATATCGGGTCATATTGATTTGCTGTATGCATCACAAACCCACTATAAATGCTTCCAATCAGCTAAGCCCCATGAATGGCATGCATCAAAAGTTGGGTCCCACAAAAAAAGTTTGAAACTTACAAATGTTTTGGTTCCTAGTGAATTTTCCTTATGAAACTGAAACAAAGCCAGCAGAAATAATAAAAAGAGAGGACAAGAAAACCAGATAGCAAGAAAAATACAAAGAAAAAGTAAAGAATGACCAAGGAGAACACGAGGGTTTCAAAGCAAATAGATCACATCAGAACTTATTAATCAAGGCTCCTATATGAAAACTAGAGCTAACAGGAGTCAATGTAAAAGGTGGGAGCAAGAGAACTGATTTCTTGATTGCAATTAAACATCCAAATAAATCAAATCACACAGCATGCTACTGAAAACCAATTGAAAGAATGACAAAAACAAAAAGCAAACCAACAACTTCAAACGCTCAAAACTAGTTCAAATAAAAACCCCAGAAAAGATATTCCAAACCATAACAATCGTCCATATCATGAACAAGATCACTATAATTGAAATACCAGATATTGAATGGTAGACACAACTACCATACAGTGAAAGAACAGATGCAAAACATCTATCATATAGCAAAAGAACAGTAGCAAAGTGTGATGCATCTACCATATTGCAATAGAATAAAATGCAAAATGTGATAGAAAACCTTGAGATGGGCAGCAGCCTTGTCCTTATCAGTGAACACCCCAGTCGACTCCACAACATAATCAGCACCAGTCTCACCCCATGGGATCTCTTCAGGGTTCCTTCAATGTGATAAACCCAAAAAAAAAAAAAAAAAAAAAAGAAAACACATCAGTAACAATGTCATGATGAGAATCTAGGGAAAAGGAACCAACATGGGCAGAAACACATGAGAATGGCTCACCTGAGACCAAAGACAGCAACTGGTTTCTCACCAAAAAGAAGGGTCTTAGAATCCTTCACCTTGACCTCGTGATGCTTCCAGGAACCATGGACACTGTCATACTTAAACATGTATGTCTGCATCCATCACAAAAGTTGAACTTAAATTATTAGTGATAAAATCAAAACATGGAAGATGAATTGGTATGCTGAATACAAGCTACAACTACATAAACAGTTGTGTCCAAATGAAGAAAATGGGTTGGGGGTCCATATGTAACCAAAACCAAATCACTAATATGTCCCCCGTACCTGAACCCAAACCCACATGGCTTAAGGTTAAAGGCCCTTAACCATACCAAATTCAAATTAAAAATGAACACATACCAAATTAAAAATGAACACATACCAGGACTTTAACAAAGTTCTCGGACCAGGCCAAATTCAATGGCTGGTTATATATATATATATATATGATGACATTTCTTTGCTTTGGAACTCCCTCATTAGCACGTTGCACAATTTTGAATCTTAGCCATTCAAGGACAACTATATTGGACTTCAGTTATCCTTAAATGACTCTAATTCAAAATTGTCTAACGTGCTACTATGAAAGTCACGCTAAGGTGTTCTCTGCTACAGAACTCCCTCATTAGAGTGTTGCACAATTTTGAATTGGAGACATTCAAGAATTATATTGGACTTTAGCTGCCCTTAAATGGTTCTTATTCAAAATTGTGCAAATGCTAATATAGGAGCCGTGTATAAGAAAGTTTCATTATATTTAATATCCATAGAAGTAATAATAGGTAGTTGGTAAGGAGTATTCAGCTCCTCAAGTATGAAATCCATGAACCCGAACAGGAAATAGAGCTATTTGGACTAGTCATGCCTGCAATTGCGTTTCAACTTATAGGAGGCTTAAAACTGCAATATCTCCTCTTGGATTGTGGGACATCAAATGAAGATGTTCGTTCAATCCAACAGCAATGATAACTTGCACGAAGGAAACATTCAAGACACAGTATGGGGCTCAAATGAGCTCACGAACTGTGACTTCACTCCATGAACATGATCTTTACCATTCACTGATACTTCACTCCAAGTAAAAAAAAAAAAACCTCTCTCTGCACAATCATTGTAACTAATGGCTAATAACTAAGATATTTGATTCCACTGGCCATCTCCAATAAACCAGATGATCAGATATGTTCAAATGTCTAGATCTGAAATGAATTTAAAGGATAGTGAATCGCACTGATCATACAACTATTATTTAACTCACTATCTGCAACACATGGCCATCAACACCGGACAGCTGCTGCTTTTCGATCACATCGACATAGATCGGCCGACAGTTATCAACCGATCCAAGAAACAACACCTTCAAGAACTGATCCATCAATCAAAACGCTTCCTACCGACAGTAAGCAAAGTTTGCACACCAAATCTTGGAATCTAGACTCTTAACCTACTCACCCCTACCAACTCGCGTTATATCAACAGATCCAAGACGTTCGTTCACTAAAACATCATCCGATCATGAGATTCTGACCATTGATCCATAATATGATCCGGATCGAAGACTACCAGCACCGATCAGACAGTTTACAAGTTCCATACACCGATCTGGTGCTCCTGATCTCAATAGAAGATAAAAACACACCCGATCCACAGATCTAAGTAAAACAAATGTACGATTCATGTATATACCATGTAATCGGTGGTGATGAAGGGATCATTGACAGCAACCAACTCCACATCGTCCCTCTGAAGAGCAACTCTAGCTACCAATCGTCCGATCCTTCCAAAACCTGAGATTTTTCAACAGAAACGGAAAATCAAAGGATCATTTCAACCGAAAAGAGATCCAGATCGCTGGATTTGAAATCGAAATGGAAAGCAGCAGATCGGATCAGTACCGTTGATTCCGATCTTGATCTTCTTGTCAGAACCTGCAAAACACAAAAAAAGAGAGTGGAGTTTCAGAGACGAAGACGAGGAAATGAGAAACGAAAGAAGAGAGACAGAGAGTTGCAGAGCGTGAAAAGACGGTCTTAGTCTTACCCATGGTGGAGGGTGGAAGTAAGAGAGAGAGTGAAGGGCAAAATAGGTAATAAGGTGCGGCGGCTGAGAGGAGAAGAGAGAGAGAGAGAGCGTATGAGAAGTGGAGAAGGGTTTTAGGGTTATATATAATGAAGAGGAGAGAAGAAGGCTTTTGGGCAGAAGATTGATTTGTGGATACCAGGGAAGCAAAAGCGGTTTTTCGCAGGTATAGTGGCCACGTCACCGTGATGAACGGGGTCGGGTCAGTCGATTCTCGTGAGCCGTGACGTGGCTTTTCGTGAATGGATGAGAAGAGAAAGTCCGGAATCCGGATCCGCTGGTCCCGACATCGGGTTGGCTGAGCAGGAGAAATCGGGGCGGGCAGGAGGCTACCTTCCCATGTGTGTGGGATCCATTAATCAAATTTACAATAGTCCAGATCCCCTATTACACGTACGGAGCTCTAGTATGTACGGAGCTCTAGTATGAGGCCCACGTAATCTTAATTGGATCATTCAAGATGAAATGTCCTATTATCAAATTGAGCATACGATTGATATTGAGATTAAGACATATAATTAATAATAATACATAAAATAGAGCTAGTTCCGTTATCCATCATATAGTTAATCTAATGGTGGGATCCACTCTTATTAAAGTGAAACTTGAAAAGGTTTCACTAGAGGAGGTGACATTTATCTGAAACTATCCGAAGAATTATTATTATTATTATTATTATGTGAGAAGCATGTAATTTATATATATGAAAGAGACTGATTTTAATTAAGAAATTAGCCTCAATTTGTTCAATTGATTTTGACCGTCTAATTTATTTTGACCATTCAATTATGTAACTTCTCTCAATTCTATTCAATGATGACGACTCCATATATTACTCTTCAACATTTCTAAAATATATGTAACGATTCTGTTCTTCCTTTTATGGTTTAGTACATCTCCTCTTGCTCTTCTCTTTTTCCTCTTTTAATTCATTTATAATATCTTCTGCTTAGTTTTATCATTTCCCTTTTTAGTTTTGTTTAAGTTTCTTTCTTAGTGACAATGCCATTTAATGAATAGTAACGGGAATATCATTTAAAAATAGTTATTTTCTTAATTCTTTTTTAATTAACAATTGTTCATATCCTCAAAATGAATGAAAATAACTAAGAATACTTCAAAAGATATTTTGAAGTTAAAGATTTATATATATATATATATTTTTCTTATGTCCGGGCTTAGCGCGGGCCATTTTTGCTGATAGAGATAACAAGAGATCCACATCAAATTTCTAAATCACTTAAAATAGATGTCCCTCTTTATATTGACATGCAAATTTTAACTTCTATTTCTATCATTGACAGGACATATATTTGCGTGGACGGACTGGATGAGCTACAGGTGGGCCCAGATGAAAATACAAGGGATTGCAATGGTGCTGACATTTGATCAAATAACAAATTGCTATTTGAGGTAGGAGATAATTACAATTTAGTCGTGGGCTTGGGTCTCGTGATGGAACCTTTGAGAGACAAAAAGAAGGTTCCAAAAGTAAACAAATGTGGTCGATGATTTAAGTTAGTAAATGATAGTGACAGCGTTGCTTGAGCGAGAAGAAATGACAACCAAAAGCAACGGTCAAAATTGCGAATTTTGAACTGAGAAACTTGAAGACTGAAATATCATGGTGGAAACTGCAAATTATAGACTTGAAAGAAATCAAGCGGGCACAAGGGAACCGGGGGCACATTCGAGATTCAGTGGGTAGAAATAATCAGGGGACTGGACCATAGTTTTGATGGTTTGGCCCACCTAAAACTAGGCCTACCAAGGGTGGATTTGGATTCGGATCCCTTTGGGACGGAATAGAGTTCAATCCAAATCTGAACTAACCCTAATTTTTTTGGTAGAAAAAAAAAAAGACAAAATATCTATCATAACAAGCTTGGGTTCAATTTGGACTCATATCTATATACAATTACTGGTTTTATTCAAATTTATATAAAAAAAAATTCATTTACATAATCACTGTAAATCTTTAGGCAAATATTTGGTTTAGACAGTAAATCAAGAAGATCAATTAAGTTCAAGGGTTTGTTTGTTTGCTAGGATTAACGTCATTATTGGTTAAAATGAAGATGGAATGTGAATATACAAAATTAACCATGAATAACCTCTCTCTCAATGAAAAGTGAATCAAGGGAAGATGGTGCAACAATCATCGCAACAATTTAAATCTTAGGAAAAGGTAGAGTCCCATTCTAGTGTTAACTCATATATTTCACCCCTCGCTTCATATGATTCATACATCACCTCTTTAATGATCCTTTATAGTGGAGCTCACTAGATCATCAATTCTTATGTATTCAATTCATATATATTCTAATTAAGGTGTAAAGAAAAAAACCAAAAAACCGTCTAACCGACCGAACTGATAGGTTAATAATCGTGTTTCACGGTTCAGTTACGGCTATTAAAATTGAAAAGTCATGCTTCACAGTTTGGTTACGATTTTCAGTCTTAACTCACGGTTATTAACCGAATTGAACAGTAAAAAACGGTTGGTTAACCATTTTTCCAAAACACATGGTTAACCGAACCGTTACACTAATAATAAAAAAACTAAAGGGCCTAGATGTTTTGTAACATCATTTTAAACTTTTGGTTGTGTTTATTTTTCGTGAAAAATGATAGTGATGTTTTGTTTGGTATGTGGAAATGATAGTGTTTTTCTGCATCTAGAGTCAAATGGCAAAGGCAGATTGTTTTTAAGTAACAATTAACCGTAATCGAACCATCTAATACGGTTAACCATGGTTTGGTTTTTAACGGTTTCTTAGGGTATGGTTACGGTTATAATTTTTATTAAAAACCGTAAAATATGATTCAATTAACGATTTTTTCAAAATAAATGGTTAACCAACCCATTACACCCCAAATTCTAATGCAAACAAAAAAGGCTCTAGCAGCCTCAAACCAAAGAAGTTGGTTTTAGGCTAGGATTTTAGAATACTACAGGAGTCCCACATGGTAGTCCTCAAGGGATTCTTTTTTTTTTTTTTTTTTTTTGCCTCCGTCTTTAATTCAGGGAGCCACCAGTGAAAATTCTGTAATATTTGTTGTATATAACAGATGGCTGAAAGATCAGACATATGGTAGGACCATAACTTTTTTGTTATACATAAATACATTTAAAATTAGTTTTTCTTTTCATGATTTGTTAAAATTTTAGCTCTAACTTTAAGAGAATAAGAGAACTTGTACTGAATCAACCCAACTTGACCCACGCCGTTGCAGGGTCTATTAAAGGGTCCAAAATAAATTTATCTTGGTTAGTTGGATGCCAATGGAGCCAGAGATGTAAATGAGCGAGTATTTAGGGTAAAAATCACGTACAAACATGGGTTTTTTTTTTTTTTTTTGGCCAGTGGAGACAGAAGTCCCATGGGGGATTTAGACTTTACTTTTCGCTTCACCAAATAAGGAGAAAAAATAGGACTCTGCCAGTTTAACTCCGCATGGTTTTTTTTTTTTTTTTTTTGTTCTTAACTTCTTGTGGCTTTCCCTCCACGCAAACGTGCGCTGACTTTGGGGTCTTTTGAGAATTAGGTTTAAATTCAAGTCCAAAGGCTTCTCCTATGTAATTGAGTTGATCCAACCTGATCATCCGACATTTAGAAAGCATATGCAGGTTATACATTGTAATTAAGCTTAGGCTGGCGCTTGATAGGAAAATTTAGAGTTCGAAAATTTATTTTCAATGGTGCCTGCCTTTTGTCCTAATTACCTAACATTCTTGAATTATTAGGATCTTATGTATAGATGCCAAGGCTTTAAAATTATTGAAAGATTAATCTTTTTGCAACAAAATTGCTATGACTATGATTAATTGACCTCCAAACCCAACCAAATGGGGGCAATCTGCGTATAAGAAATACTCCCCCAACAGGGTTGATCATGACTGAAGAAGTTCGAACTATGAATTTTTATGATGAAATGGACGCTGTAAGAGACTAACTATTTTAGTTTGGCCATATCATTGACATTGAAAAATATTAAAATAGGAAATGATAGCTTGATGGGGGTCAACATGTATGGTTTGAGACAAGTAAGAAGCACCTACTCGGAGTGAAATTCAAATAGAGAAACTATATTAAGGTTATATAGCATGGAGGAATATTAAATGAGGGAGCAATTCCTGCTTATGCACTCTTGCCATTTGTGCGGGCTACTTTGAATCCCAACCTCCTTTGCTAGAGTATAAAAAAAAAGGGGTTACCGACCTGCCTATAGGTGGTCGATCGGTCCTACTGTGTAAAAGAGGCTTTTCGCTGATATTTTCTTTTATAAAAATCAGAATCTTGAGCCACTAATAAATGAAATCAATCATTTTAAATCATTTATGACTTTCATACTTACATTTTTTTATCATTTTAATTTGTTCCGCGGAAAGGGCAACAATGTTTAATAAGCCTAGCATTTTTTATTCTTAATAAAAACTAATCTAAAGGTAAGATCAGTCGTGTGTTTGAAGTGCCATCCTCTCTTTTGGCAATCACATGCACGCATGCTCCATGACTCAATGTCTCTTTAATTATTTTATCTACCTATCAAACAAAGATAATTAGCGGTTTGTAACACTGTCCTAATTAATCTATTTGTATATTGGTTGAATGGATGGTGAACGCATGCCTTATACCAAGAGAAGTCAAACTAGGGACTGTTTGGCTGGCCAAAACCACACCTAAATGCTTGAAAATCCATGAAAAATAAACACCATTTTTAGCACGTTTGTGTGGCGCTGCAGCAAATTGGATTGTTGAAAAGCTTTTCTGCATTCTATGGAAAACCAAGTCCGATGCTCCTAATTGTAAATGGGTTTTCGGGGGATCAAGAAAAAGTGAGCTCATTTTTCCATTTTTTTTTCTTTATAGAAAAAAGATCACATTAAAACATGGATTTTAAAGTAGTATATATAAAATACGTTTTTACTTTCCACACTTTTTCTACGGAAAATGATGGTTTTACCATTAAAGAAAAACGAACCACGTCCCATCAAAGGAAAAGAAGATCCTGACCATACAATTTAGTCAACGTTTCAGGTGGAATATTGGAGGCCATTTCTTTTTAGTTTCTGAAGTGGCCATTTTGAGCCACGGATGGGGGTAGTTTGTAAAGTGTTGATTTTGAGCCACGGATTGGATCTAACTTTAATGTAATGCTATCTTGGCTTGAACGAAGGTTCCATAGTGAGTCCACCTGATGAGTGGTTAGAATCTTGTCCACATGAGCGTGTAGCAGAAGGGGACATTCAACAACTGGTTTGGTGGGGTTGCATTCTCTACTCCTGATAATTCAAGAGAGAGCTACAGTTTCATACATGGCTTCCTATCTCTACATGCAATGTAAAAGTAAAGAGACGATCGAGGGGAAGTGGTTGGGAAATACACTTGGCGAGGATCTCGAAGACCAACCCATCTGATCTCTTCATGTCTCTATCCATGAAAGTGGCTTTTTACTTGTTTTGAGTGGTGGTGCTGGTATCTGCTAAGGATATTCGCATGAGCACAACTGCATAAGATAATTAAAGAGTTTTGTCATGACTGCTCCATTGCACCTTTCTAATTTTCTACAATGTTTTTGTGTCCTTTGTTGCTCTTAATTATGCTAGTTAAGGACTTTGGTTTGCTTTAACAGTCGCCCTGGCCTTTTAGAAAAGTAAAGTAGTACAAATTGCTACAATTAATGAGTACTGTGATGCTTGGGGCCATCCATCAGATGAGATCATCTCTAGAGATGGCAATGGGTTGGCTTCAGCAGGTGACCTTCTTCAACTCTCTTCTATTGTAAGAAGTGACAGTGATTTTTATGACGTTTGAAATGAATATGGATTGATTAGGAGATGAGCTGTTGCATTTGTTGTTGTGGATTGTAATATAGATAGCTTAAGTAGTGCGCTTGAAAAAGAACATAAAAATTCTTTTTTTAAGGTGAGTATTTACATGCCCATGGCCCAATTCACACACATTTACCAAAGTCTCTCACCATCAAGGCTACAAGGATTAATCCAGTTGTTTCTATGGAAGAGAGGTGCATCACAAACTGAGCTACAAGTTGATGTGCAGCGCTTGAAAGATCTAAATGAGGAGAAAACTCTTCTACAGTTCGCATAGAGGCATCCATGTGCACAACCATGTGGGGCCAACTTGGGCATTGATCTAAATGGATTATCAAAATTCTCACCCTTATATACACTGGATCCCTTGTTTCGAATGGATTAAACCATTGGATTAAGGATTGGGTTTTTTCTATATATAAAGCCGCTAAACTTTATAGCCATGGATAAAGGGCTTAGGATGATCTGATGGACTTGCAATTTTGCATATAGGTAGGTCATATTCAGATCTTTCAATCCCTATCTCCCCCAAGTTGGATGGGGCTTTAGGTTGGCCCCACAAACAGTGGCGGAGCTAGGAATCTCTCTCCATGGGGGCAAATATGAATTATTATAGTTCACTAAACGAAAAGATATATATATATATATATATTATAGTATAGACATAAGTAGGGGTACATCAACTTTTTTAAACTCCATTATATGAAAAAGCATTTGTTGACAATTGTCATCGACAAGTTTTCATGTTCTGAGCGTTGCATGATTGCCTCATTATTGACGTTATAAAAAATGTCTTTCTCAATATATGTGACTAAACAATTATTCATCCATTGATCTCCCATTCGATCACGAAGGCAGTTCTTTTATGATATACATGGCGGAAAACGCCCTCTCAACGGTAGGAGTGGCCACTGGTAAGATTAGTGCTAATGGCATAAGCAAATAAACTAATGGATACAAAATATCCTAATTTTTTATCTCAACCATCTTCTTAACAAGACCGCTAATCCCATTAACTTCTGAAAAGTCAACATTGGAGCGCATATCCAAAATGTAAGTTTCAAGTTGATTACCAAGTGACATAAGATCCACTGTAAAAAAACTCAATTGGATAGAACTGAGCAAGGCGGACTAATTCTCTTTGTCAAAAGCGGAAAATGAATCATTTGGATTTAGGGATATGGTGCAAAGGAGCAATTCAGTGTTCACCTCGTTGAAACGATTGTTCAACTTATAAAGCGTTAAAACACACACGCATCTATATAATACACATATAATCAAGGGCGGAACTAGAGGGGGGTTGGCAGGGGCTATGGTCCCCCCTAATTTACAAAAAACCCCTTAAGATTAAATAAAACTCAAACCCATTTTTTAGCAGTGGCCCCCCCAAGAAGAACAAAACTCAAAATGGCCCTCCCATTGCCTTGATCCTGGTTCCACCCCTGCATATAATGCAGCTTTGTGATTTAATGTAAAGGGTTGAGATATAATTATCACTAATTATATGAGTTAAGAATTTAATAATGATTTAGTAAGAGAGCTTCTAAATGCACCCCCCTCCCCTCCCCTCCCCTCCCCATTTGCACGCCCTCTTTCTCTCTACTTAAAGATGGTGTGCAAAGAGAAATGGGGACGCAACTAGAAGCTCAGGCTCCCTAAAGTAATCTAATGAGTTCTGATACGGGTGTAAAAAGAGCCGAAAAACTGTCTAATCGGTCGAATTGAACCGAACCGATGGTTAATAACCATGTTTCACGGTTTTTAATTACGATTATGGTTATTAAAATTAGAAAACCATGTTTCAAGGTTTGGTTTCTGTTTTCAGTCTCTACCCATGGTTATTAACTGAACCGAACTGTAAAATACGATTCAGTTAACCATTTTTGCAAAACACACGGTTAACCAAACTGTTACACCCCAATTTAAAAGTAAAAGAAAAAAAAGAAGAAATGGGGGTATTGTGTAATTTTATAACTTAAATAACTTCTTTTAACTTTTGAGCCCTAATCGTTGGAATGAAAAACGAAAGAGGGAAAACGGAAGAAGAAGAAGTGCTAGAAAAACACACTTTATTATTTCATTTGTCTATATGAACATTTTAATGCTACTTTAGTATTTTGGAATTATGTAATTTGTTATCGAGGATATTTGGTTTTGACTTTTGAACATGTATTTTGCGTTCGAACAAAAAAATATGTATTTTAAGTGACAATTAACCGTAATAGAAAGATCTAATATGGTTAACCATGTTTCGGTTTTTTAGGGTATAATTACGGTTACTGTTTTTAAAAATTGAAAGTCGTAAAATATGGTTCGGTTAACGATTTTTCCAAAACGCACGGTTAACCGAACCATTACACCCCTAGGTTCAGATTTAATTGCGACTTAAATTAATCTAACATAATTTAATAGGTTGTGAAATTCCATAGAGTTATTGAGAAACCATTGCAATAATTGTCTATGGACCTAAAACTAATCTTGAATTTAATGTATAAAAGAGGCAAAGAAGCAAGATGACATATGTTTGTTTGGCAAAATAAAGATTGAATAAATTAAAGGACCTTAGGGGATGTTTGGATTAATGCATAATATAATCTTAACATATTTGAATATTAGTAAATTTCATCATCACATAAGATAATATTGTCATTTTAAAATATTATGACAATTATAACGTTTGGCATTTTGTACTAGTTCCAACAGAAAATTTATTGGTGTGTTTGGCACTTTTTAAGGGATATGCCAAGAAAGGGAGCGGGCAGGCCCTTCTTTTGATGGTAAATTTGATAGGACCCACCCCGATATTGGTAATTATATATGTAACACTGATCTAATATTCTCAATTGTTATTTTATTTGTTTAATGTATCTATGGTGTCACACATCTAGTAATAATTATTATGATGGGCTCTAACAAATGTTAGACATTGTTGAGGGATCCATCTAATATTAAAATCAAAGCGGGACCTAGTCGAATTTGGAAACCATCTTACGTTATAAATGTTAGACCCACCTAATATCGGTGATCAACAATAAGCCACCTAATGTTGATCATCACGATGAGACTCACCAATTCTAGTAATCAGGGTAGGCTGCACACGATATTTGTAATATGGGACCAATTATAGTGCTTAGAGTTATAGTGGGACCTATTTATTATTTAATCACAAAGAGAAGAATCAACTTTAAAATTCATACATATAGTTCTCATGTGCTATGTGGTCGCTCATTAAGAAGTAAGAAGAGACGTGCTAAATTTTCCCACCCCTTAAAGAAAATGATTTTTATCTTGTAGATGATTTTCTTCACCTTAGCTTTGAATAATATGATATAGAGGCTTTCATAGGAGTTTGGCATGCTGTATTCTACTTTCTATGCCAGCCAAACACCTACATTGTAGGTGAGTAGATTCAATTATAATTTATGAGATAGTGTCTTAAAATCTTTAGAAATATCTTGTTTCCCAATGCCCCTTTAGCTCTTAAAGATGTGGGGATATGCCTCCAATAGTAGAAATGAGAAAGATATTATTCAAGTTAACCAAAATGCAATATTCATATCTATGTGATATAGAGCATCATCTTCCACCTCAAAGAATTCAAGATTAATGGTTGTGATCATTAATTATTGAGGCCCACCTTTTAGGAAACATCATACATCAAATATATGATATTATTTTTGTAAAATACAAAATAAAGAAAGAAATACTTGATGCAAATGGGTTACAGAGTTCTTCCTCGTTGGCAAATGAGCTAATGGCAATTGCATTAGGGATTCTTTTTGGTAAAAATGCCTTTGAGATGATAATAGGCAAAAAGGTGGAAGGTTTACTTGTCGTGTAAAAAAGGACTATGAGTTGTCCACTTTGGATTGCTTCTTTTTCTACGTGAGGAAAAGACATCACCATCCCAAGGCTTTTTGCTAATTCTATACTTTTTTAGTCTTAGAAGTTGAGGAGGGACAAAAGTTGAATAAAAATAACAAATGCCCATACAAAACTGGAAAATACCCACCATATCCCTCAAGTTTTCAAAAAGTTGAGTGGGGGCAATTAACCCCACTTGCCCCCTCCCCTCCCTCCGCCCCTGCCCACGAAGTTCCATGGGAACAATCCATAGCATAACATGGCTCGAGATTAAGTCTATCTCCTCCATGCATCTAAGAGAAAATCTATTAAATATATCATAATATTTTTAAATAAAAAATAGATGAGATCTAAATATACTTAGGGTACATTTGTGTGCAGCAACGGAAGAGGAAAGACTAGGCTTGTCAATGGGCCGGGCCGGGCCGAGGCTGGGCTTGAGCTGTCCAATCATGTCCCGAATATTGGGTGAGTCTGCCAAGGGTTGTCCAATCTCGACCCTAAATTAATACATAGGCATACATCAAGTCTCATCCCATGCAGGACAGGGCTTGATATGCTCTTGAATATAAGCTAATCATTCTCTAATTATTTCTATACTACCATTAGATACCAGGTGTGAACCGGACTTTAAACCATCCTCCTTTTTTCCAAGCTTGGTACCTACAATACAATGCAATAAGCAACATGACAGAGTTGTTTTTATTTTTATTTTTTTTGTCGGTGACATAGTAGAAAATAAAAAAATAAACAAAAATTAAAAGAAATCAGCTAAGTATCCTATGTGAGTCAAGTAATATCTAAAAGAACTTAGCAGGAATCAATACAAGTCATTTTTCCTTTAATACGTTTAAAAGGTCATTTGGTGCATTCCCATCATTAATTGTCTGAATCATCACCACTAGTTGGGTTGTGACTGAACCAATCTTGGACACAAACTTATGCTTCTACCGTATTCGGTTTCAAAGAGGTCCTATGTGGGTCAAGTACCATTCATTCAGTGCTAAATGCCGACTCTGAAGCAATTGTGCACACATGAATAGCTAAAATATCACAAGCCATAAAAGATAAAATAGAGTACTTAGCCATCAATTTCCACCATTGTAATATATCTACTGTGTCATCTTCTTTTGCAGACTTGTCATCAAAATAACGATCTAATTCCATTTTTTCTTCAACAACTGTCTTATGGGTGATTTTATTTTTCGATACCTTGAAAAAAGTGAACAAACCTTTCCATGAGCATAGTATTTTCATGAATCAATTCCTCATTTCTGTTTAGATTAATTCAAAGTGTTGCACAATATTATTATTACAATGAGAAACCATGGTATCATTAAGTCGTGACTTTTGTATATATGTTAGCAATCAATACTAGGAGTAGAGTTGAGGGAGACTTTTCGTTCATTGCAAGAAGTTTTATATAACACAAAATGACAATTGACAATCCAATCTTAATGTGTGTTATTCGCTTCATGAAAATTGAACTTAAGACTATATGAATCACATGTCTATTTATGTTTTGAGGTTTCATTGAGTTCTTTTTTCCAATCAAATGCATATTCATCTATTTTATATAGAAAGTGAAAATTCATGTAATGGACGAGCCAGGGTGGGTTTGTTCTGCCCATTCCGAGTCTCATTTTGGCCACGGGATTTAAAACCATTGTCCAAATCTAGCCCACCAAGCTCAAATTGTTTTAAAAGCCTTGTATATTCGAGCTTGGGACACTACGTCAAACAGCCAAACAACCACAGTCATAGACTGTAGCTTTTTTAAAAAATGACAGTTGTAGCTGTTGTTTTTAGTGTCTCAGTTTGGAGTGTAGCTTTTGGAAAACAACAGTCCTCATATGTGGTTTTTATTTTGAAAAAACTACAGCCCAATATTGTTGAAAATTTAGTTTCTAATATCACATTCATAGGCAGTCTTTTTTTTTTTTTTAATGAATGCACCTATTTTTAAGATAAAAAACAATTGTCAACGGCTGTGATTTTTCCTATTTTCCCTGAAAAACATAAAATATTTGAGATATTAAACCTATTTAGTATAAAAAAACAATCCATTTAAACAAATCAAACATCCATATCTATCAACCATCTAAAACTCAAACATCCACATATCAGCCATCCAAACAATACCCGAATAACCATATAATTTCATTCATCAAAATCACATGCATCCATATAATATCCAAGAATCAACTAAAACAACAAGCCAACAAAATCCATCATCCAACATTAACTCAAATTTACACCCTCAAAACATTTACCTAAAACTAAGAATAGAAAACTAATAAAGTATGGTCCTAATTATAGGCCAATCAAGTACATCTCCTAGTATGACATCTCCTAACTTGCGTTCTCCGTCAAACAAGTCAACACTCCCATCAACAATCTTATCTAACACAATCCTGTAGAAACCTGCCTCCGGTAACTTCATACCCTGTAGTCTTCCATAAGCAATTATGTGTTTCTTTGTCATGTGCTGCAACTTACACGAAGATGGGCCTCTTGTGGGTGTGATTGTGTGGTCCAAGTGTGCAGCTTGACTCTGACAACTTTGGCTCCCCTACATACAACATTAGGAACACATTAATTTTTATTTTATCAATGTAGACATTTCATTACGTTTAATAATGAATCTAGTATTAATATCAACTAGTGCTTCAGGGCCCGCGTCCAATGCGAACCTTGAAATAACTTCATCTAAGGAAAACTTTATTTAAACTGAAAGTGAACATCAAGTAAACAAACAAGCTCCATTTAAAAATAAAAGATAGCCAGTAGCTTTTGGAGAACCTCATATGCCTTTATAGCTTCCCATTCATGGGTCATGGATTGAATCAGAGAAAGAGAGAGAATACATTCAAACTTAGCATAAAGTTATACATCGTCGATAGGACATCAGATTTAGTGCCTAATCTGACCCATTCTTGCCCTCATCAATTTTTCTAGAAAAATTGATCAGGTTTCAAGTAAAGTGCTCATTTGTTTTATATCTTAAATCGTCATTGCTTATCTACTGGAAGAGAGTAACCAAAAACAACTTCTTCTGTTTTGTGTATGGTGCAATGCATTTCATTTGATGTCGGTTGCTTGCATGTTGGGAAGCATTCATGCTCTTAATAAACTTGATTTAGGAGTTACTTTCTCTCAACTCTTTGTGGGCATGTGTTCAAAATCAATTGGTGGCGAACAAACTCTCATGGTCAGATTCAATGTGCAATTGTGGTCACCTGATGAGTCGACTGATGTGTGATTATGGGGTTAGGTCTTCTGTTTTTATGTTTCATGAATTGTAAGTGGAACACTCGTGTGTGGTCAAATTTGATCTGGGCAGAGGCTTGGCAAATCTCTAATGAAATATATTTGCATGGAATAATGTCTTTATGGTTTAGTGAAGTGTTGGCTGTCAAAATAAAAAGTGTTTACAATGTTAAAGAGTGAACCAGAGACATTTGATTCCCTAAGACATTTGGATCTATGTTACCTGAATACTTCAAAATGGTTGCGAAATAGATGAGGTTACATGTGCCTCAATAAGAATAGGAAACCAATATAAAGTGATATTGAAATATAAGTTTTTTCTGAATTATAATTCTTTTGATGTGGCACTTGATTTCTTGCGAAAATATTATTCAGCTCTTTCTTCTTAGTGCATGATCTTAACTACTGGATTTTGTTGTGGTTCATTATTTGAAAGAAAGCACACTACTTGCCGGCTCTCTATCAGGTGGTTCATTATGTGGAATCAGCTTGTTGGTTCTTGTTTTTGCAGGATGGTGATCCACGTCTATATATCCTATTTTGGGCTTATGAAAAAAGTAGGGATGATGTTGAATTTTCATATTTGTTCATTTATTTTATTTTGGAGTTAAGTGAGACCCCCTAACAGCTTTTCACCCCTTGTCAGGTAAATGTGGTCCATTGCCAATAGGTATGGTGGTCCACGCTTGATTAATTTAGTTTGAGTATTTTGGATATATGGGGATTCTTATGTATCCTACTGGATATAAATGGGTCGGGTCCTACTTTGAGACATGATCAAAGTAAAGTTCATATAATGACAAATTTTTAAAATATAATTGCTGGGTCCTATAGGCTGGACCCAAATCAGGCTAGGTTTAGGTTTAAATAAGCAAGTAAGAAACTGTATTAAAAGAAAGCTTACTAATGAAAATATGAACATAGTGTAAAAATAAACCTGGAATATGCAAAATATTACCAATACATATGTTATAAAGAAATTCCAGAAGTAATATTTATTACCCAGGTGTTTGCATTGGAAACACATGGAATCTGCAACCATGTAGATACCTGCAACATGGATGTAAACAGGTCTTGGTGTGGGACAGACCAAGAGGGGTCCATTGGCAACTTCCCTTGGGAAGGATCCTACTAACATTAAATAGAATGCAGTAACTAAATAGAAAGGGAAAAAATAAAATAGCAAGTAATAAAATGTATTAAAAGAGTAGTGCTTTCCCATTTGCTCCCCAAATGGCTAAAACTTCCCAAATATATTTACTTAACTTTTGTTAGTTTTGGAAGTCACACATTCACACAAGGAAAGGTGTTCATTTCCCATAATATTTGTTTTTCCTATCCATAAGCTCTCAAAGCTTTGTTTGCTGTTTATATGTTTTTATGGCTTTTTCTTGATTGCAGAGTTAACAATGTTTAGTAAACACAACCTATTAAAAATCAAATGATTGTTGTCTTTTATTATATAATTGCTTTGTACCTGAGAGGAGCTTCCATGTTCGGTAGAAGGCCGCATTTGTGTATTTGCTTGAGACAGGGACACAAACATCTGGTCCATTTCACGCCTTAGATCCCTAGACTTTACTTCTAGTCGTTTTTCCAAATTATCCACTTGAGTTTGTAGGATAACTTGCAATTCATGTTCCTTTTATAATGCTTTTTTGTAAAGATCTGAATACTTGATGTAGGTCTTTGAAACTCCATCGCCCATGCCTTTTATACGTCCACGATTATCACGACCAAGAATCTATGTAAAAAAAAATAAATGTCAATCCCTGTTCGTGATAGTATGTATTCGTCAATATATTTGATGGTTAATAAAATCACGTATTAGAAATATAATTATACCACATACCAAGGTTACCGGGTCATGATCTAAATCTTTATTTGCAATTGAAGGGTTATCCTCATACAAGCTAGAAATCTTTCCTGCAAAAATAAATTTTTAAAAAAAAAAAGAGAGATACATTATTAACTCACATGTGGATTAGAATTGGGGTTTGCATAGTACAAAATCAAATGATCTGAATGCATGGCTAATATTGTTTAGATCCAAGTACCATTAGTAAGTAGTAAGGTTGTTGTAACCACACTAGTGAAATCCATTAATTTCATTTGACATGTAGCATAGAGCAAGAAAGAGAAGATTGAAACAAAAGGATATTACAGCAACAAAGAGAAGATTGAAACAAATTAGATTACCGATTTTTTTTTTTTTTTTTGGTAGAAACATACAGGTTAATAACAAAGATCAGCAGCTATTTAGATTATTGAGTTCAGAAGAGGACTAACTCAACCAGGGAACCTATGAAGTTGAATCAACCCAACTGTGTAGGTAGAACTTACAAATAGAAAGCACAAGTGTGTGGGTAAAACACCGTAATGACGAAGTTAAGCGAGGATTACAGCTAAGCTCGCCGAACACCTCAGCCTCTGTGGTAGAAGCTCGTTAGCTCGGCAGCTTGGTGGATAGTTCGGCAGCTCGGTCAATAGCTCGGTAGCTCGGTCAATAGCTTGGTAGCTCGCTCGATAGCTCGGTAGCTCAGCACCACGGCTCGGCAGCTCGGCATAAATGCCAGCTCAGTACAAAGGCACGCCACGGCCAAGCCACCCTTGGCCTCAGACCAGAGTGCTAGAATCAGAGTGGGCCGCCACCTTCCTTCTGGAAATACGGTGCGCCCAGACAGATATGAGCAATCATTTATGGCGATAGGATCGCTCATTTATGGCGATAAGAAGTGTGCTTTATCAGCCCTGTACGCCAACTGGCTGAAGGCGTGGAAAGAGAGGGAGGGGTGTTGTCCATTTCACCTACTGCTGCCAGTCAGGGTAAGGATCGATGGGACCTCACCTCACCTACCCCCACTCACAGAGAGAATGAACGAGGAACGCTGACTTATATATACACATGGGATCAGTCCCATGAAAGGTACGCAATACACAACTTACAAGACTCCACATCGTCTCTTCCCCATCTTCCTCCTCCTGTTTAGTTTTTTCAGAACTAACTCGGGCATCGGAGTGCCTTCGGCTCACGGCAGCAAGGGGCTCTGACTCTAGCCTTTCTCCTTCCTTTTCAGGTTCTTGGCGTTCAGCACTTCCCGTCTTAAGAAGTTTACCTCGATCTCATCTCGATCTAAGTAGGTGTCGTTTTTACCGCCTACAGTTTGGCGCCGTCTGTGGGAATCTGAACAAAAAGCTTGTAAGCACCATGCCTCCGAAAACCAGAAATGGCGAAGGACCCTCCAAAGGCAAGGCTTTGTCCTTACAGCCTCCGCTGGCGCAGAATCTTCCACCGCCACCCCCTCAGCAGAGGAGGTCAGGCGGGAGGTCTCCCACGGTCCAGACACAGTCGCGCTCTAGGGGAGTGACCATGCTCTCCCTTCGCGACGTCCCACCTCCGGAGCAGCCCCGCCATAGCCATAAGCGGGCCGTGCAAGGCGACAAGTCAGTCACCAAGCCACACGAGAAGTCAGCGCGGGCTGGATTGCAGTCAGACCATCAAGCCAGCCTCGACCAAAACGAAGACCCCCGCCTGGATGACATCAGGGCCCAGAACCGCCTCATCCAGGAACAGCATGAGCTTATCCAACGGCTCACGCGACAGCTCGACAACAAGAAGGGTCAGAGCCCGCCGCCCAGGCGCCTGGGCCACGGGCGAGACCTGAGGCACGTCCTCAACAGTAAGAGGCGCGACCGAGACCAAGGGGAAGAAGGCTCCAGCAACAGTCACATGCACGAAGGGCCGAAGAAGCAACGCCAGGTCTCGGAAGATCAAGAGCTAAAGCAGTGGATCGACCAGCAGGTGAAGCAAACGATCCGCCAGAATATGGAGACTGCTGGTATCGACCGAGACCAGTATACCGCCTTTGAAGCTGAGGACACTGGCGCGTCTCCTTTCTCCAGAGAGATAAGAAAATACACACTCCCCGAGAAGTTCAGCGTCCCGAGGTTCACCCTGTATGACGGAACCTCGGACCCTGCTGCTCACCTCCGACATTACGTCCAGAGGATGTCGGTCTGGGGGGATGACGATTCCCTTAACTGTCGAGTTTTCTCCTCCAGTTTGGCGGATCTCCCCCTGCGGTGGTTTTGCTCGCTTCCTGAAGATTCCATCTCCAGTTGGCGGCAGCTCCGGACCTCCTTCCTGGGAAAATTCCAGGCTCATCGCGTCATCCCGAAGACCGATGCCGACCTGATGGCCCTCCGGATGCAGGAGAACGAGAGCGTCACCCAGTTCGCTCGCCGGTTCTGGACTGTCTACAGCCAGATCGAGTGCGCTTCTGAGGAGCTAGCAGTGAGGTCTTTCCAGCTGGCTCTGCAGCCAGGCATCCCGCTTCGGGCACAGCTGGTCATGTACCCCGTGACCACCATGAAGGAACTGATGACCCGAGCAAATCGGTTCATCCTGGCAGAAGAGGACGAGGTGCGAGGTCGGGAGAACTTCGGCCTCACTAAGAAGAGCCAACTGGCCAAGGGAGACAGCAGGTCCTCCAGGAGGGAGGATCGTCGCAGGGATCCATCCCCGGATCGGCGCAAGGCCCGGTCCTCGGAGCAGCGCCGAACCCCCTCTGCCTCGGCAGCGGGATCAGGGAACGGCAGAAAGTCAGGCCACGAGTCGACCTCCTACGTAGCAGTAAATACCATCTTTAAGGAGCCGATCTATAGGCTCCTCAACAAAATAAAAGGGCAGCCTTTCTTCAAATGGCCGCGGCCAATGACGACCGACCCCTCCTCCCAGGACCAAAGTAGGTTCTGTGCCTACCACAAGCAGAATGGGCACAGGACCGACGAATGTAAGAGCTACAAGTTCCACCTGGAAAACCTCGTGAAGGAGGGGCACCTACGGGAGTACATCAAGCAGGAGGGCCGAGGTGATGACCGACCTCCGCGGCGGGACGTTGACAACCAGGACAGCGAGCCAGAAGGCATCATCAACGTCATTCACCTCGCCGCCCCACCTAAGAAGAGCTCTCAGGCTCGCGCCGAAGCCAAGCGCGCCTCCCATCAAAAACAGGTGCTGACCGCGGCACCTGAGCCGGCCGCGAAGAAGGCCAAAGCGGAGGGGGTCAGAATATGGTTTTCTGACAAGGACTTGGAAGACGTTGAGCTCCCACACAACGACGCTCTAGTGCTCACCTTGAAGCTGCAAAACTTCTTGGTTCAGAGAGCCCTTGTCGACCCTGGCAGTTCGTCTGAAGTCCTCTACTACGATTGCTTCAAGAAGTTAAAACTGAAGGACGAGGACCTCCAGGCTGCCCGTATCCCTCTGGTCGGCTTCAGCTCCAAGCCCGTTTATCCCAAGGGTAAGATCTCCCTTAGAGTCCAAGTTGGTGGTGCCTGCAGGCAAGTCGACTTTCTAGTAGTCGATGTCCCCTCCCCATACAATGTTATAATGGGGAGGACGTGGCTGCATAGCATGGAGGCGGTGCCCTCCACCTGGCATCAGAAGCTCAAATTCCCTTTGGAAAACCGGTCGGGCCGAACGGATGTGATCACCGTTAGAGGCGACCAGCACATGGCCAGGCAATGCCTGCTGGCCGTGCTGCCTGGTGAGGCCGAGTCGTCCCAAGTCAATATGGCCGAACTGGACAGAGAGGCCGAGCTCGGGGACGTCGGCCGGGCTCCGGCGGAGAAAAGCATCGAGGACCTCACCAAGGTCAACATTGATCCCGCTGACCCCGACAGATTCTTTCTCGTGGGAAGCCAGCTCCCCGAGTCCGAAAAAACAGAACTGCTTGACCTCCTCGTGAAGAATAAGGCGGTCTTTGCCTGGACACCCTATGAGATGCCCGGCATTCACCCGGCAGTCATCTGCCACGAACTAAAGGTGGATCCCAACCATAAGCCCGTGCTTCAAAAACCGCGCCGGACTGGGGTCCCGCAGACTGAGGCCGTGGTTGATGAAGTTCAGAAACTCCTCGAGGCAGGCGCAATAAAAGAGGTCCACTATCCGCAGTGGCTAGCCAACACCGTGGTGGTAAAAAAGAAGACGGGAAAATGGAGGGTCTGCGTGGACTTCACCGACCTCAATAAGGCCTGTCCCAAAGACAGCTTCCCTCTCCCGAAGATCGACCAGCTCATCGACGCCACTGCCGGACATGACCGGATGAGTTTCCTGGATGCCTACCGAGGGTACCATCAGATCCCCCTGTACGCGGCAGACCAGGAGAAGACTGCTTTCATCACTCCCAGGTGCACCTATTGCTACAAGGTGATGCCCTTCGGGCTAAAGAATGCGGGAGCAACGTACCAGCAGTTGGTGACAAAGATGTTCCAGGCCCAGCTCGGGAAGGCGGTGGAGGTCTACATCGATGATATGGTCGTCAAATCCAAAAGGTCGCAGGACCACTTGACCGACCTCCGCCAGATTTTTGACATCCTTCGCCAGTTCCAGTTGAAGCTGAATGCATCCAAGTGCGCCTTTGGGGTCGGTTCTGGCAAGTTCCTAGGGAGCCTGGTCACAAGAAGGGGGATCGAAGCGAACCCTGACCAGATCACCGCGATCCAGGAGCTCCAGTGTCCGACCTCGACAAAACAAGTTCAGCGTCTGACTGGAATGGCTGCCGCCTTGAACCGATTTATTAGCCGAGCTTCGGACAAGTGCAGACCTTTCTTCCAACTCTTGCGAAAGGGCTCCAAGTTCTAGTGGACCTCGGACTGTTCTCAGGCGCTGCAACAGCTAAAACAATACCTTTCTTCTCCACCGCTGCTCTCCACCCCGACTTTTGGAGAGGCACTGTTCTTGTACCTGTCGGTCTCGGACCATGCAGTGAGCTCGGTGCTCATCAGAGAGGACAACGGCCAGCAAAGGCCTATCTATTACACGAGCAAAACCCTGCTGGACGCCGAGACCCGGTATTTGCAGCTCGAAAAGCTCGCCTTGGCGCTCGTTAGCGCCTCTCGAAAGCTCTCCCACTACTTCCAAACCTTCACAATAGTGGTCGTAACAGAATACCCACTAAAGGCTCTCCTCAGAAAGGCCGATTTCTCCAGACGGATCTCCAAATGGGCTGTCGAACTGGGGCAATATGACATCAGCTATCAGCCCAGAACGGTCATCAAAGCTCAAGTCCTAGCAGACTTCATTGTGGAATTTACTCCTCAGAGTTCGGCACCGACCATGCTCGACACCGAACTGGGGGCGATAGGGGTGCAGAGGTTGTCACCGAGTCAGAGCAAGAACAGTCCTGGAGAGAACTCCTAGACTCGTCCTGGAAAGTCTTTGTCGACGGATCCTCAACATCCAAAAGAGCTGGCGCTGGTGTAGTTCTCCAGTCTCCCGAAGGCCTCGTCATCGAACAAGCTCTGACACTTGGTTTCAAAGCATCTAATAACGAGGCCGAATATGAAGCGCTCATTGCCGGACTTAACAGTGCCAAAATCTTGGAAGCCCGGTCCGTTGTGGTTTTCAGCGATTCCCAGCTGGTGACAAGCCAGCTCAGCGGAGACTACCAAGCTCGGGATGACAGGATGGCAGCCTACCTCGCCCACGCCAGGGGACTTCTCTCCCAGTTCGAAAGGGTCGAGGTCCGGCAGATCGGTAGAGAGTCCAACTCCCATGCAGACGCCCTCGCCAGCCTCGCCTCGGCTGGGGAAGCAGGTGAAAAGAGAACTATTAAAGTAGAAACACTGCAGGAGCCCAGCATCGACCTCCAGCAACCCCGGCAGCTCATGTGCCTTGATCTCGGCCCGAGCTGGATGGACCCCATCGTTGCATACCTGAAGGACAACCAGCTACTCGAGGACAGGACTGAAGCTCGAAAGGTCAGATTGAAGGCAACCCGGTTCTGGCTCTCCCCAGACAGCAAGCTCTACAGAAAGTCATTCACAGGGCCCTACCTCCAGTGCGTTCACCCCAGCAAAGTCGACGATTTCCTCTACGAGATTCATGAAGGAATCTGCAGCAGTCATATAGGAGGTCGGTTACCGGGCTATCAGCCAGGGTTACTGGTGGCCATACATGCAAAAGGACGCCTAGCTCTATGCCAGAAATGCGAGAAGTGCCAGAAGTTCTCTCACTCTCTCCACCAGCCAGCCCAGGACCTGAGCCCCCTCTCCAGTCCGTGGCCTTTCGCCCAGTGGGGCCTGGGCATCGTCGGACCGCTTCACCGAACTCCAGGGAACAAAAGATGGTTGATAGTGGCCACAGACTACTTCATGAAATGGGTCGAAGCTGAACCCTTGTCCTCCATCACCGAATTAGACACGAAGAACTTTGTGTGGAAGAACATCATCACCAGATTTGGAATTCCCCGTACTCTCATTTCCGACAACGGAACGCAGTTCGATTCCAACTTCTTCAAAAGCTTCTGCCAAGAGTACGGCATTCGCAATGTCTACTCCACCCCGGCGTATCCCCAGAGCAACGGTCAGGCCGAGATCTCGAACAAAGTGCTCCTCGACGGAATGAAAAAGAGACTCGACCGAGCCAAAGGTCGATGGGCAGAGGAGCTGCCAAGTGTTCTATGGGCCTACCGAACTACTCCAAGGCGTTTCACCTCGGCTACCCCGTTCTCCCTTGCCTACGGCATGGAAGCAGTTATTCCCCTTGAGGTCTGCCTCCCGACCTTGAGGTCGGAACTCTGTGACCGAGGTCTGAATGATAAGAACGTAGCACGAGAGCTGGACTTGGCTGAAGAACGAAGGGAGGCAGCAGCTATCCGCCTGGCCGCCTATCAACAACAGCTGGCCAGGGGATACAATCCGAAGGTCAAGGAAAGAAAATTCGCGATGGGAGAGTTGGTCTTGAAGAAAACACTTCCTGGCGACCGAGATCCTAACGAGGGCAAGCTGGCGCCCAACTGGCAGGGACAGTTCAGAATAACCTCTACAGCCGGGAAATCTGCCTACCGACTCGAAGATATGGAGGGGAAGGCGCTCCCGCGACCATGGAATGCGACGCATCTCAAAAAATTCTACTTCTGAAAAATGTATTAAAGAAATCAAATATCAATAAAAGGCGATTTTTCTGGAACAAGTCTTTGCATTGCTTCGAGATTCACCGCGGCTTGACCCTCTGTTCGGAGTATCAACTGTCAGCTCGGCGCCATCGCCAGCTTCGACAGAACCATACGCATCAGGGTCCGGTATCAGTACCACCCGCGCGGCTCGGCGTCTCTGTTCAGAGGGCCAACCGCCCTCAGCTCGGTGCCTGCACCAGCTCTGGCGGCACAGCCATATGCACCTCAGGGTCCGGTATCAGTACCACCCCCGCGGCTCGGCGCCTCTGTTCAGAGGGCCAACCGCCCTCAGCTCGGTGCCTGCACCAGCTCTGGCGGCACAACCATATGCACATCAGGGTCCGGTATCAGTACCACCCTCGCGGCTCGGCGCCTCTGTTTAGAGGGCCAACCGCCCTCAGCTCGGTGCCTGCACCAGCCTGGGCGGCACAGCCATATGCACCTCAGGGTCCTGTATCAGTACCACCCTCGCGGCTTGGCGCCTCTGTTCAGAGGGCCAACCGCCCTCAGCTCGGTGCCTGCACCAGCCTGGGCGGCACAGCCATATGCACCTCAGGGTCCGGTATCAGTACCACCCTCGCGGCTCGGCGCCTCTGTTCAGATGGCCAACCGCCCTCAGCTCGGTGCCTGCACCAGCCTGGGCGGCACAGCCATATGCACATCAGGGTCCGGTATCAGTACCACCCTCGCGGCTCGGCGCCTCTGTTCAGAGGGCCAACCGCCCTCAGCTCGGTGCCTGCACCAGCCTGGGCGGCACAGCCAAAAGCATCAGGGTCCGGTACCAGTACCGCCCTCGCTTAGCACCTACTAAACTACTCGGCAGACTACTTGTGTCGATACTCATTCCACCACAAACAAAACAAGGATTGTGCACAGAACATGTGGAAAAAATGCTGTTTTATTACGAAAAGATCTGCCTGAATACAATGTATGGAAAACAAAAAAAAGAATACAAATTTCAAGGAGCTGCAGCTCCCTTATTACAATTGGTCCCGGTAGCGCTCTCGCTGGGAACGACCGAGGCAGTCTCGGGAACCACTGGAGGAGCAGGGGCGACTTCCAATGAGGGAGCTGGGCGGACCTCCGAGGCTGAAGGAACTGGGGCGAATCCCGAGACGGCTCGCAACTCCGAGTCCGAGCGAGGAAACCTGGGGGAATTCTGGAAGATAGGGCTGTCCGTAGGGACTCCAACCTTTTTTAAGGCCACCTTCCACCCAAGTGTCCATGCCTTGTCTCGGATTCCTGGCAACTGCGCCTTATAGTCAGCTACCAGTTTGTTGACCTCCTTGTTCATCACGGCCTCGTGCTCGGCTAGGTACTCTTCCTTGAGTTTGGCATCCTGCCCTTTCAGAGCCAGCGCGAGCTCGGCCGCCTTTCCCTCCAGAGCCATCTCCAGCTTTCTTTCGGCCAGCTTTCTCTCGGAGATGAGCCTCTTATTTGTCCCCCGCAGCATCTGTATATCTTCCTCCCTCCGCGACGACGCGAGCCGAACCTCGTCTAGCTCCCAGGAAAGGTGGGCATTTTGATCCGCCGCCTCCTTTGCTTCCTCTTTGAGGTGCTTGGCCAAGGCCCGTGCTGCGTCGAGCTCGGCAAGAAGATCCGCATTCTTGCTCGCCTCCTCCTCCAGGGTCGCGTCCTTTGCCGCCAGGGACTTCAGCAGCTCCTCTTTCTCCGCTGCCCAGACTGCTGCCCTGGCCTCGGCTGCGTCCAGCCTCCCCATGACCGAAGAATAACTGTACATACCGCTACCAATGACCGCATTGAAGAAAGCAGCAGCGATTCATTATCCATCTGCGCCCACCTCGCCATGTCCTGGGGGAGGGCGCAAGCTCGTCCCAGAGCGGCAACCACTTCAGGGTTGACCGCTCGGTCCGACTCGGCTAGTTGCCTCCCCAGCACTCCCTCGATGTCTGGTCTCCAAGGGACAAAATCGGAGGGAGTGGCGGATCCCCCGACCGACACAGGAGGTTCCGGGGCAGGTGGGAGTTCGACCCTCGGCCTCTTCTCCGGCCTGCGCGCCTCGACGACCTCGGTAGTACACTCTCTGCCTGAGTCGGAGGGCGACTCGTCAACGACAAGGGCCGGAGGATCAGCGCCGACCTCGGCCGCGGCAGGAGGTCCTGATTGGGCCCCGCCGATGGCTTCTGGAACCGTCTCGGTCTCGGGAACGAGAACCTCTGCAGCAGCCGCGGACGTCGTAGTTAGGGCGACGGCGGCGCCTCGAAAGGGGTCCGAGGTCTCGCCCCCTATGTCCCCAAAGGCTGCGGCGGAGAGGTCTTCGGCCACGAAGCGCTGGCGGCGACTGCGCAACATCTCGACTTCGGATTCTTCCGAGCTGGATGTGCTCCGGGACTCGCTGGAAACGACAAATTTCTGCCTCTGCCGCTTGCGCCCGGTCTCGGCTCTCTCAGTCGCTGCTGGTTCACGGACATGAGACTGTCCGCCCAATTCTACCGGAATCCCGCTGAGAATCGCGACAGTCACCGTCTCCGGGATAAGGACCTCGGTTTGTACGGTGTTCGGTCCGATGACTTCCCCGTGCAGTAAGGAGTCAATCCCGGCCACCCACCTCGGGGTGATGAAAGACTTGTAGTGGGGCGTGTACCCCAAGAGCGAGAACGCGGCGCGGCAGTGATGGCCGCGGTACTTCCGCACCTTCTCGTGCCAGTCTTTGTTCACCCTCCACCGGCTCCTTCTGGCGAACTCCCTTCTCTGCCGAAAACCTGCAGTAACAGAGCGATGTTAACAGAAGGAAAGAGACATAAGATTACACTGCAAAACCCAGGGGGCCTCGGTTATTTACTTGGGGGGACTCCTATCCTTCGTGGGATCCGGGCTGTGGTGCTGGACTCCGCATCGCCGAACTCCCATGCCCCTCGGACAAAGACACGGTCCTCCCCCGCGTACTTATAGGAATCTTCCAGCGCTGTCACGAAGGCAGTTCGGTGGACCCTTAGCCGGAGGTAGTACGTATGCCCTTCTGAGGATTTGCAGAGATCATACGCCTCCTCGATGTCCGGGACACCGAGGTTGATTGACAGTATCTCGTTCAGCCGCACTACTCCCATGATGATCTTATACGCATTGGGAAGTAGCTGGCAGGGGCTCAACCCCCACTCCCGGAGGCAGTCCCTGAGGAGTGGATGAAGGGGGAACCGGACCCCTCCCTCCACGACGGATACTAGCCAAAATGGCATCCAGCCATCGCTGTATGAGATGCCATCGTCAGGGCCGTCTGGCCTGACTTCTACATTTGCAGGGACCTGGTATGCCTCCCTAAACAGGCCTATGGACAGTGGGTCCCCTTGCCAGTGCCTGTGAACGCCCATTCTCTACCCTAGACGGAGAACTACCTACTAGAAAGGGAGAAGACAGGAGGAAGAAACCCTACGATGAAAGGTCGTGCAAACAAGAGTGCTCGCAGGTAGTACTGTTCTTTAGCAGAGTGCAACAGGGATTCTGAGGATCGAAAAGAGGGAAGACGCAGAAGTTGCCCTAATTTATAAGGGATGGAGGCGCCGTTTCAGATTTCAAGAGAAGCCTTTAATGTGGCCCTACCTTGAATAACCCTAACGTCGTCTCGGGCAGCCCAGTCGTCCTGCTGGTATGATTGCGTGCCCTTCGGAGAGGCGACACGTGGCACCAGCGCCGCATTTCCAGAGGACTATTAAATGCCGCGTCATACGAGAGAATAAATGCCTCGACAGACGAACGGGCAAATGCCTCGACAGATGAGCGGGCAAATGCCTCAACTGGCGAAGAAAATTCAATGAGGCACTCCACGTCAGCAAAAGGTTATAAGGAAGAGCCCTACCTGAACCGAGACTCCTCCGTCTCGGTAACGCATCACAGGTACTCATAAAAAGATCACTCCCGGCCTGACAAAGCCACTCAGCTTCCGACCTGCTCCAAGGAGCTCACAGGTCGAAAGCTGGGGGGAGATTATGGATACACAGCAGATCGGGACCACGGTTCATGCACCGGGTCTCGATCGTTGGCGGATGTCTCGATCCTGAGAATGGCCAGGAGTTCGGCTATCCGGACCAATAACTCAAACAGAGAAAAGCATTGTGACGTTAGGTCGACCACACCCATTTCATCGGAAACAAGGAGAAAGGAAGCCAGAATGCGAGCAAAGTTTCAAAGTTTTTATTAATCAAAGCTCCTGATTACAAGATGAATGGAGATACGATAAAAGAAAAAATTACAAAAAGCCTCAGAGGGCTGCAGCCTCCACATTGCAGTCAATCTCTGGAGGGACCTCGGCCACGACCGCGCTGGCCTCAGGAGCGATCGGGGTAGCTTCAGGAACGGTCGCGCCCGCTTCAGTAGCACTAGCCTCGGGGGCGACAGCTTCAGGAGGGGCCTCGACGACCGCAGCCACTTGGTTGCCCTCGGGATCAGCGCCGGCAGCTGGAGCCTCTTGAGGCGCCCCGGGAGCGGCGTTCGCCTCCGGACACGATTGCGAAGGAAGGTTAGAAGCCTGAGACACGGCCGCGAGTCCCGAGTCCGAGTAGGAAAAACTTGGGGGACTTTGGAAAAGAGGGCTATCCTCGGGGATCCCAGCCTTGCGCAAGGCCGCCTTCCACCCAAGCTCCCAGGCTCGGTCCCGGATCCCCGGCAGCTGAGCCTTGTAATTAGCAGATAGCCTGCCGACCTCCTCCCCCATGATGGAGTCGTGCTCGGCGAGGAACTCCTCCTTGAGCCTGGCCTCTTGTTTTGCCAGGGCAGACTCGATCTCGGCCGCCTTCCCCCTCAGTGCCATCTCTAGGGAACCTTGCGCCTGGTTCCGCTGAGAGAGGAGTCTCCTGTTTGTCCCCTTCGCACTCTCCAGGTCGTCTTCCAGTCGCTTTGTCGCAATCCGGAGATCGTCGAGCTCAGAGGCAAGGTGGAGGTTCTGGCTCTTCTCGTCCTCCAGCTCGTCCTTGTTGCGCTCAACCTCGACCTTTGACTCCTCAAAATCAAAGACGAGGCCGGCGTTCCTGGCCGCCACCTCTGCCAGCGTCGCGTCCTTGGACTCCACGGACGCCCGCAGCTCGTCCCTCTCAACCACCCATTCCGCCTCCCGCGCCTCGGCTGCATCGAGCCTTTCAATGCCCATTTGGCTCCTCTGCAACAGCTGCATGATGAGAACCTGAAGTCAATAAAACGACACCGGACTAAAAGCTAAGGGAAGAATACTGCACTTACCGACACCAGGGACCGCATCGAGGAGAGCAGGAGCGACTCGTTGTCCATCTCGGCCCACCTCGCCATGTCTTGAGGAAGGGCGCAGGCTCTTCCTAGCGCTGCGACCACTTGGGGATCGGTGGCGCGGTCTGTCTCGGCCAGCGGCCTCCCCAGAACCTCCTCGATGGCCGGCCTCCACGGAGCCGGAGGAGGAGGCAGGATCGTCCCACCAGTAGGCGGAGGCAAGGAGGGGCCAGGCGAGGCCTCGACCCTTGCCCTCTTCTCGGGTCGCCCGCCCTCAGCAAACTCGGCTGGGCGAGCCCGACCTCCGGCCCCCACGACATGATCAGAGGGTGGGTCATCCGCGACGACCGCCTCGACGGCCGGGGGCGGAGCTAAGACGACCTCTGGCTCGTCGGGCCGAGCAGCCCCAATCGCGGCGGTACCAACCGTCTCGGCGTCTGGGGCAGGAGTGCCACCCGGGGATGCCGGAGGCGTCGCAGCCACTGCCTGAGGAGAATCCCGGACCCCGCTTCCGATGTCACCGAAAGCCGCCGCGGACAGGTCCTCTGCAGCGTAGCGTCGCCCGCGCTGGCGTAGCATTTCCTCTTCCTCTTCCTCTTCCTCCGAACTGGAAGCTACTAGCCTCGTTAGGGAAGGCAGGGGCTTGGCTCTCGAAGTCCCGGCAGGCTCCGCGGCGGAGACTGCTGGAGCACGGTCTATCGACTCAACCAGACGACCGGTGGGAATTGCAACGGTCACCGCCGCCGGGCCAGGCACCACGGTCGTCTCTGTTCTTTGACTCACGCCTTCCCCGCTCAGCACGGAGTCTATTCTCGATACCTTCCTGGAGGTGTTGAAGGACCTGTAGTGGGGGACGTACCCCAGGAGAAACCACGCAGCACGACAGTTGTGGCCGCGGTAGTTCCTCACCTGCTCGTGCCACGCGCTGTTCACCTTCCAGCGGTTCCTCCTCGCTAGCTCCCTCTTCTCGCGGAAATTTGCATGGACAAAATCGTGTCAAGAGCCAGACAGAGGAAGAAAGGAAAGAACTGCAAACCGAAAGAACTTCGGCCTTTACTTGGAGGAATTCCTATTTTTCGAGGGACCCGGACCGTGGTAGCAGGCTCTGCTTCACCGAACTCCCATCCTCCTCTGACGAGTACTCGGTCTTCACCCGCGTACCTATTGGAGTCCTCCAGCGCGGTCACAAACCCAGTCCGGCGGACCCTCAGCCGGAGGTAGTAAGTGTCCCCTTCTGCGGATTTGCAGAGGTCATACGTGTCCTCGATGTCCGGGACACCAAGGCCGATTTTCAGGATCTGGTTGAGCCGCACTACTCCCATTATGATTTTGTATCCATTGGGGAGTAGCTGGCATGGGCACAACCTCCACTCCCAGAGGCAGTCTCGGACCAGTGGGCGCAGGGGGAAGTGGACCCCCGCTTCCACTACAGAAACCAGCCAGAACGGCATCCAGCCATCACGATAGGTGAGGCCGTCATCAGGATAATCCGGTCTGACCTCCACATTGGAGGGGACCTTGTATAAATCCCTAAAATGATCTATGGAGCCTGGGTCTCCTAACAAATGTCTATAGACTCCCATTCTCGACTCGGACAAGGACCTATCTAAAAGAAAAGACGAGAAAAACGGAGAGGAATCCTACGAATAGGGACAGCACAAGCAGGATCGTCGGAAGTCCGCAGGCGCCGAAGAAAGTTCTCTTACAAAGCGCAGTAGAAATCTGAAGAAAGCAGAGGAAAGTGAAGACGAAGGAGGAGCCCTGATTTATAAGGCCTAGGGGTGTCGATTCGACTTTCGAGGAGAGCCTTTAAGAGGCGTCCCCTCAATCAGCCCTAACGTCCCATCTCGCAGCCCTAACGTCTCCTCGAAGTAATTACGAGACAACCAAAGGAAGTGACACGTGCCACCACTAGCGCGATATCCGAGGGCTATTAAATATCCAGGATAGGCGAAGGGACATCTCGAAGGGGACCGCACGATAGCAGCAACCTCTAGGCCCAAGGGGACCCTCCTGATCCAAAGCTCCCTCGTCCCGGTACTACCCTCATACGACAATAACCCTCACTTGAGCTCGGTAGCGGAGCCAGCTATACGGTCATCAAGCTTCTGACCTCCTCGAGCTGGGAGGCACTCAGAAGTCAAAAGCTAGGGGGCAATTGTGTGGGTAAAACACCGTAATGACGAAGTTAAGCGAGGATTACAGCTAAGCTCGCCGAACACCTCAGCCTCTGTGGTAGAAGCTCGTTAGCTCGGCAGCTCGGTGGATAGTTCGGCAGCTCGGTCAATAGCTCGGTAGCTCAGTCAATAGCTCGGCAGCTCGGTCAATAGCTCGGCAGCTTGCTCGATAGCTCGGTAGCTCAACACCACGGCTCGGCAGCTCGGCATAGATGCCAGCTCGGTACAAAGGCACGCCACGGCCAAGCCACCCTTGGCCTCAGACCAGAGTGCTAGAATCAGAGTGGGCCGCCACCTTCCTCCTGGAAATACGGTGCGCCCAGACAGATATGAGCAATCATTTATGGCGATAGGATCGCTCATTTATGGCGATAAGAAGTGTGCTTTATCAGCCCTGTACGCCAACTGGCTGAAGGCGTGGAAAGAGAGGGAGGGGTGTTGTCCATTTCACCTACTGCTGCCAGTCAGGGTAAGGATCGATGGGACCTCACCTCACCTACCCCCACTCACAGAGAGAATGAACGAGGAACGCTGACTTATATATACACATGGGATCAGTCCCATGAAAGGTACGCAATACACAACTCACAAGACTCCACATCGTCTCTTTCCCATCTTCCTCCTCCTGTTTAGTTTTCTCAGAACTAGCTCAGGCATCGGAGTGCCTTCGGCTCACGGCAGCCAGGGGCTCTGACTCTAGCCTTTCTCCTTCCTTTTCAGGTTCTTGGCATTCAGCACTTCCCGTCTTAAGAAGTTTACCCCGATCTCATCTCGATCTAAGTAGGTGTCGTTTTTACCGCCTACAACAAGTATATGGCCAACAAACCTCCACCTAAAACCCTGTTAAGTCTCATATGGTATTAAAGAGGTTGATGCATTTGTAGTTTCAAAATTATTGTTATTATATTTGATCGGTAGCAATAATCTCATATTTTCATTGAGGACAATCACAGAACGGATGCTACAACAACAGCCGCAAGTTAGCAAAAGAGAAAGCAAACAACAAAAGAAAAAGAAAAATAATGGATTAGGAAAACTATACCAAGTACAAAAGCACAAGAATGGCTACTACAAGGACTGCATACGTATAGATACATTTAATTTCTATTGACCTCCTATTATGCTAGCACATCTGCAACCTTGTGAGCACTCATCAATATATTGAAGTTCCACCAACATCTTGATGCAAAGTCACTTGATCTCATTCAAAAGAAAAGAAGCTTGCAAGGCCTATCAACGTCACCCACAAAAGCTTCACATGATATTGTTTCTACTCCCATGGAACTGAGTTCCTGCAATTGTTTGCTATCAACATGCATATAATTATGTTTTTTTTCCTCGTCTTTACATGAATTTCCGTGCTCTCATTTTTCATATCAACTGATTTTTTTTGTTATTGAGCATACCAATTACCAAGATTGCCATTGTATAGCATTTAGTCTCTTTAATCAATGTTGTTCTAATTCTCATGCATCACTGACCTTATCAGGACATCTAATCTAAACGGGATGAGAAGGAGATCCAAACAACAACATTTAAGCAATATCACGTGTTGCAATCTGCTACTGCATTTAGATATGGCCACAAACTTGTCGTAATGTTTCTCTTTGGCCCTTTGCTTGATGAAACTATTGAAACTATCTGAAAAATTAATTAAAAAACAGAAAAAGAGATTTTATGGTGTGGTAGGCATGAGCCTATATTAACCATTGCCCATCCCTCCTACTCATAGGTCACCATTAACCGAACCCATTGCCCATCCATACTACTGTGGGAAAAAAAGTTTTAAGTGCTAGAAAAACATCCTAGGACAACAAACATAAGCAGGCTAGAACTTGGAAGCTATCAGAGCTGCAGGGTGACATCATGGTCCAAAACCCTGATTTAAAGGATGACAAGTGAACTATTTAGTGAAAGTGACCATCAATTTTGCTCATCTTTGTTGGAAACTAGTTCCCCTACGTACTCTCTTCTCCCCAGCCCCCTAGTGAAAATAAAACCCAATCACCAGATGTGCAGAAATTCCATAGTCGAAAACATTGGCCCCACACATTTATCATTCACCGCTATCATGTCAGTACACACCTCACTATATAAAACCTGATAATTAATTTCATTGGCTAATTACTGGTGTTGAAGAGTATAGCTGGAGCTAGAGAATAATAATACATATTTAACTGAAAACTGCAAAATATAATAAATATTGAGGGCCTCACATCTAGGCCCGTCGGTAAGAGAAAATTTTAATGGGCTCAGCCTCATCACCACAACTGCAATATACATCATTGAAATTAATTGGTCATAAATACTTCTGAAGCAAAATCCAATGAGACCTAGATTAAAAATTCCAAGAATGCAATCTCTTACAATTTCCAATCTTATGTGGACCACATCTTCTAGATTCCTTACCAATCGAAGATATCATAACAAGTATAAATCACAATCTCACCTAACTAGGTAGTAAAGGTGATGGATGCTTGCTACCACAATTCTTAATCTCAAACAGTTACACGTGACTTCCAATAGCAAGATAACCAACCATGCCTTCTTTGCAGCCTGTAAATACTTGCAACTCTTTTTCTATGCTCAATCCCAATTTCTTGTCCTACAATTTTCTAAGGAAAACAACCAATTCCCACACCCCTTTTCAATTGAAACCTACAAGTAACTTTGAACTCACTAATATACATTAAATGAATGCATAGAATCACAACATAATGCTTATTCTGACATGCTGTACAGTTGCTTGAGTTTCGCTGTGCACAAGCGGGACATGGTTCAGTTATCCAAGCCATTTACACCCTGCAAAATTTACAAATGTGCCCCTCCTTTTTTGACAATCATAAGGACACCCTTGCACAGAAATTTAAATATACACCCTTCTATTTTATGACAATTAGAGGCACCCTTCTTTGGATTATATTCTCAATTTGGAAACTATCTCTCTGAGTTGGGTTTGCCCTTCCCTCTATCCAGTAAACTTGTGGCATGGAGGCTTATAGTCCAGTGGTGACTCCATACAAAATACATTTTGATAGACTGGCGCATGCATGAAAAAGATTTGTCTAGTGTATTCAAGTTGTCCTGATAACACCCACACACTTTGAAATTTTATCATAAACAGATTCCATTCATCTATCATTGAATTAAAAAATGAAAAAGACTACAACCACAGTGAACAAATTACGTTAATAACTCATCTAAGGTTTTGCATTTCAGAAGAAAAATCTACTTCTCACCCTGTATTCGCATCTAGCAAAACCATTCTTTGGAGTATGAGTAGCAAGCCATGTTTGTGTTCGAGTGATCTCAACTCCAGGATTTTGTTTCCCCTGAAAAAGAAGGGAGCAAACATCCTCATTACAAAATTAGTTAAATGGGAAAAATTAAAAAATAAAAAGCACAGTGCTTACCAAGTTTTCTGTAACTCTAGCTTGGCCCATTCTATTGGAGGTATGTGGGCTTGTCAATGCTTTTCTTGCTTCCTTCCCATGGTTCCTCTTAACTATTGACGCTTCCATCGAACACATGTTAATGAACTTCTCCCAGTCTTCTTTCTTAACCCTTTTGGGTGGGTTATTTTTTCTCTCAACATATTTTTGATATTTATCGTAAAAATATCAGCGTAGCTTCGACTTCCAATTCCTCCAATGTGCATTTGCCTTGTTTAGCACATATGCTTTATTCTCAATTGGGACTTCAAACATACTCTATTTAATAGACAATTAGTAGATTAGTCATATGTTGGAAAAAAAACGAAGAAAAGAACGATATAAATGGGTACTCACACTGACAATCTCCCACACATGCTCCTTCACTAAAAGTGGCACTTGTGACCAGTTATTAATATAGGGTGATATGTTGGACTTGGCAACCTTCCCTATGGGCGAAGATAGCTTAGTTGCATTAGGACCAATGGCTTGGCCACATAGCGGGGAAGATGACTCGCTACAAATGTCATTTTAAGTTAGTAATATTACATAAACTAGTGAGTATTGACAAAATTAATCTCGCAGTACATACTCTCATGGGATGAACATCCCTATAAATTAGATGTTGGACCTGCCATCGTTGATCTGTCATGCGACATAGTGTCTGTAACCACATGAGCTGCATTAGAAACCATGACATTATAAATATATCGGCATGCGAAATGAAGATGATTTGGTTCATATGCATTAAAAGATAACATGCAAATGTTGCCAATAGACATTTATATGCTAGCACGAATGTTAGTATTAAAAAGCCTGTCATACATGAATTTAAGACTTAGATCTCCTTGTCATCAACTATAGCATCTTGCAATGTTGCGCTTAAGCTACTTCCATTAGTTCTAGCCTTGAAGACTAAGGGATCTTCAAAAGAATCAACGTCAAGATTCAATTTCTTTGAAACATCCAAGACAGCATGCCAATCATCTGCTGGCCTACTATGATCTTTACAGTAGAACACTTGAGTTCCTTGAGAAGCTAGAATAAAAGGCTCATCATCTTCCTTTGAATTTCTTTGCAACCTTCTCAAGTTGGCATATATCAAGTTAGTTGCTTGATCAACATAGCAGCCATATTTGTCTTCTATATGCATCCAATCACAATAGAATACCACTTGTTTAAAGTCATGGTAATCTAGTTCTAGAATTTGTTTGATAACTCCATAGTAAGCGGCCTTTTCATGCACAAGGTTGGTGTCCCCAATGCTTGACCTGAAAAGGGTTAAAGCCTTCATTGAGACCCCACTATTCTTTGTCGTTTTATTCATTTCCGCATCTAAAGTATGAGATACCTTATCTTTATGCTCTCTCCAATAAAGTATGCAATCATTACGGCATGCATGGATAATCTTATAATCCATATGCAAACACTTGATCATTTTCTTTGCATTGTAGGTGGTATCCGGCAAAGTGTTATCAAGTGGCAAAACATTTTTTATCAGCTTCAGCAACGCTACGAAACTCTGATTAGACCATTGAAATGTAGATTTCAAGCTTAACAAATCCACTGTCGCAGACAACTTTGTTTGTTTAGTTTGACATGAAGGATGCAATGGTTTTATCGCATTATCCATCAACTTCTTGTACTGAATATCTTCCATTGAATGATCTTGAGATTCGACAAATTCTTCATTAGGAGCTTCATGAGAGCATGGAGATGTAGTACGTCCCATTTGAGCTTCAGCTTTGATCTCGTCATGAAAATGTTCAAATACATCATTGACCATATCAACCATTCTTGGAAATGTATCACTCCATCTTTCCATGCTCACGCCCTCTACGTTTATGCAACTTTTTGGATGGATTTCTCCATGATGAACCATGTTGTGTAACTTGTATCTATACCATGACAAATTAAATGATCATAAATATCACCTAATGTTTTCTTCCCTCCTTTCAAATTACGACATTTGACACAAGGGCAACAACACCAACCATCCCCCCCTAATTTCTCTTTATTAGCTTCTATAAATGCAAAGAATGACTTAACCCCTTATATGTATTCAATTGAATGCCTTGGTGCCATCATCCATGCCTTGCTTTGAGACATTTTCTGAAATATAAAATCTATTGAGGATGACCCACATAATGTGTTTCATCCCTATTCAAAATGAAAAATGAAGAAATACAATCCAAGAAAATAAATAAAAGAGGCCAAACAACACTTGCGAACATTCCCAAAAATGCATATGTCATGAACAACTCTCCCAAAATAAACAGTCCAATTTAAACAATTCGAAAATTACAACTACATTTGCTTTTCTTCGCAATACTACATTACAATTTTATTAGTTTCACTACTTTTACTTTTAATTGCAACACTACTTTTATTTTCCAACAAATTCTTTTATTCCCTGCACTTTAAGTTTATGCATAATTTTATTTAGACTTGTTCATCGCTGAACCTTACATTAGATTCAATCATAATTTCAATTTTAAAATTTTGATTAATGGCTGGTGTTGAAGTAGAGTTCAGAACTTGAATTTCTCATATTATATGTTGAATTTCCCAAATGGAGTAAAATCAAGGAAAGTTCTAACCCTCATAATACAATGCTCCAAGGGAGTCTGGTTCAATTTTCCATGATCGAGCAAACTATCACAGTAGGTCAAGCTTCAACTCATCACACCCAATGAAAATTCAATTCAGTTGGATTCACACATTCTTGTTTCGAATCATGAGAAAATTCACAGAGAAAGTGTGTGCAGTGCATAGCTGAGGTGAAGAAGGAAACCAAGGACACAATAAACCAGCCCCATAACTTAACTTGATTAAGTTGGTTAAGACCAACAGAGATGTTAAAATCAGTCTACAATCTCGTTTCAACCATGCCAAAGCCAAGAATTTTGCACCAAATGGAAACCCACATAGCTTCAAAAGGGGCAAAATCGAGCTTCAATTTATCATACACAAGGAAAGTCTTAAGGCAGTTTGCTGAGACCGGCTAATGTGCCAAAGGTAGTGCATAGTATAAAAAATTCGTTTCAGTTATACATCAAGCCCTCTTTGCTCCTAAAAGAATTAACATGAACACACAGAAGGCCAACTTAAGAAACATGTGCTCATTATGCTAAGAGAAAACCTTTTGCAACAATATATACATGTCCTTTTGTGATAGGGGAAATTGAAGTGTGTAAGCAATGCAATTAACGAGTTGCCAGGCAAGAACAATTTGGTTTTGAAAACTTCAAAAGATCATCCTACTAAACTCCATAGTTGGCTAGACCAAAATTTTGGATACTTTTCAAAATGATACCATATGCGCTACTTTAACCCTTCTTTTGACAAAACAGGGTTGGTGGGTGCCTTGTTTAAGTAATCGATTTTTATAGTGCATGCCCCCACTCTAAATAGCCATTATTCATGCAACTAAAGACACTATTGGCAAGCAAATCATCATCATAAGCTTTATGCCACAAGTTCAGTTTCACTTACTAGAGTGTCAAATTGACTGCCACCTCCTTAGAGTGTCAATGACGAATGCAAGTGTTGCCGACCCTGAAGTCAAGGTTGAATTCAAGTCGGACAGATCCAATTGGGCAAACTCAAAACACAATTTTATGATATGAAACTATCGCGACCCGGAACCCGGATCCCTGCAGTGGTCCGACCTCGGGAACGCGAATTGGGAAGTAAGTGATAAATATATTTCTCCCCGGGATCCGCGTGTGTGAGGAAGGCAAAATTTCCAAACACATCAAGAACATTTCGCGGAAGCTTACGTGGCATTGCGACCCGGAGCCCGTGGCCATCGGGTTCCGTATCGCACTCAACCCGTCAGCATAAAGCTGTCATAGCATAATCATACTCAGACTGGAACAAAACATGATACCAAAATATACAGAGCTGACCGAGACAGGCTTATCAATACCCAAGCATATTCAAGTTATAATTTAACAAGTGCATTAATTACAATCCCAAAAGAAAAGGCTAACAAAAGCCTTACAAAATAACAAGCTAAGAACAAATACTACCCATGTGTGTAACGTATCTCCAAAGTCAAGCACGACGTCTGAATGACATCACTGAAACAACAACCTGCAAAACTCGTGGCTCTATAGCCATCTGTACACGTACTAGCTCAAGACGGGAACCTGCTACCTAAGGCACCAAACAAACAAGGTCAGACACGACGGTCTGGCAGGTGATCAATTTAAGCATGAGTATGAATCATTTAAATTTTATAAGAAACCATATACTGAATTTAAAACAGTTTACAAATCTTGAAACGATGCTTGAACGATATACACTTCAAGAAAACAAAAGTCCACGAACAAGATATGAGGCAAAACTAGCATGAGTACATGTGGTCTAGCATTTTAAAACCATTTAATGAATCTTTAAATAGTACATGACAAAAAGCAAGACAAAGCTAGCATGATTACGAGAAAACATCATGATTCGTAAATCCACATTGAGCTCATCCTTTCTCCGTCATACATGATGACAAGAGCAAGCAAAGACAAAGCAAGACAGGCGAAACGAAACGAAAGCCCGAGCCACACTAGGTGGGCGGGAAAACCGGCCGCGGAACCGGAACAGAACAAAAATGTGTATAAATACACGACTTATCTGCAGATAGTCCTTATGTTTAAGGACCCCCTAACTAGTGGATCGGACTGAGAGGGCAGTCCAAGCTCAGTGGTATTCAACGGAATTCATGAATGCACAAAACTAATGGAGACTCGCCGTTTGAGGCCCGTGGTTGACACGCTACGCCCCGTGGTTAAGGGTGCCGCCCGGACCAAGTTCTCATATTTGAATGCTCAAAACTAATGGAGACTCGCCGTTTGAGGCCCGTGGTTGACACGCTACGCCCCGTGGTTAAGGGTGCCGCCCGGACCAAGGTCTCACATTTCCCTCATCGACCACACGGGGTGGACGGTGCACGCAAGACAAAACAAGGTAGCATAAGCTATAAGCATGTCGAAGCACACTAAGTAGTCTCCTTTTTGGGTTCTTTGAAACAAAGCTGATACTTGTAACTCAAAACAAGTGCAAAACGAGATCCAAGCCAAAACCAATGCTTGTAAGTCAAAACAAGTGCAAAACGAGATCCAAGACAAAACCAATGCTTGTACGTCAAAACTAGTGCAAAACGAGATCCAAGACAAAACCAATGCTTGTACGTCAAAACAAGTGCAAAACGAGATCCAAGCCAAAACCAATGCTTGTACATCAAAACAAGTGCAAAACGATACCCGAAACAAAACTGATACTTGCAAGTCAAAACAAGTACAAAATAATATTCTTCATGTCAAGACTAAGTTTCTGAAAACAGACTTTCAAGTATATGCTAAGGCCCTTCATTCGATTCTTGTGTAATTGAAACCCAAATGTTGGAATTAAAAGCGGATTGGTGCCCCTGAAGCTAAATAACATTTCATGTTTCAATTGCACAACATCAAGCTAAAGACCCCTTAACATATTCTAGTTTTTCTCTCCCATCAGGAAACCCTTCAAAATTCTCCTTCTGTACACTCGGTCACCACGCGGCTACCTGGCGGCAAGCCGCCGGTTGTGGTCGGCTAGCCGACTGGCTGACCGACCACTGACCGACTGTTCAGGAACAATACTACTTTTCCATTTTTCTGCGCAGGTCGGCCAGCCGCCTACTGACCAACCGCGGGCCGACCACACCCTGTGCAAAACTTGGTTGCTGTTATTCTGACCGACACAGGGGCGGCTAGCCGTGGGTCAACAGTCGGCTGGCCGACTGCTGACCGCCCATCTGCGGCAGCTTCAATACAGTTCAGATTTTTCACACCATTTCACCCATTTTACATCCTTCCATTCCTTTGTCAAATCCCTGCACATCCCTTGAGCCTCCATGCTCTCCAAGGGCCATTTCCATTAAATTTTTAACAACCAACACATCTAATCATTTCACAAAATACTCCTCCATTCTTTCATCCATTTCCAAAACATTTAGGCAAGACAAAAGCCACTTCAATTGAATGAAAACCATCAAGATAAACCACTAGCATATGCATTTCAAACTAAACAAAAATCCAAACCTTAACACATATTTGAAACAATACATTGCTCAAATTAGAATGGAAAAAGAACCAAACCATGGAAGCTAAAACATTCAAACATTGCATGCATAAGAAGAGCTAAGTTGATCACTTGCCTTGACCAAAAATCCAAGCCCAAAAATCTCTGAAAAATCCTATCAACTGCCAGCCACGAAATCTACAAGAAAACCCATGAAAAGAACCTCAAAATCCACCAAAAATGTGAAGACAAGAACCCATTTCGAAATGGGTGTTGCATGTTTGAAAAACTTAATCCTTATGAGCTCAAAAGACTCCATTAAAAGGGAGAAAAAGAAGCCTAACCTGGAGCTTGCTGAACATGAAGCAAGGACAAAAATGAAGGGGCTATCCAGCTGGGATCCTCAAGAAAATGGTAGTAATGGAGGGCTTGGGTTGAGAGGAAGAAAAGGATATGCTCAGATTTCAATTTGGAGTTCCCTAGCCTTGGCATGCAAAGAGAGAAATGAAGAAGAAGAAGAAGAAGAAGTTCCTCTCAGCTGGGTTGAAGAAAAAAGTTGCAGGAGACAAAGGGGAATTCTGAATGTGATTAGTGAAGGAGATGACTTAAATGGGGAAAGTGGAAAAATGTGGGGCCCAATACAGCTGAAACTTAAAATGGCTAAATCATGGTCTTGCGGGCCCCGGATGAGATCGACGAAGAAGACTAAAATGATCCTTATAAAATCTAGTTTTCAAAAAGTATATTTTTGGCATGGTTCTGAAATTTCGAAATCTGGGCTCAGATTTAAATGTGAAAAGACTGTTTTGCCCCTCGGGCTGAAAAACTGATTTTCTGAGTTTCGAATGGGGTAGGTCTAAACACAAAAGTTGTTGGATCTAATTTGACCTATCAAAAGAAACCAAAATTGTAATTTTTCAAAATCAAGAACAATCCCCCACGCTGACACGTACAGCCCAAGGCATCCCCGGGCTGTCAGACCAGGTCCAACCGCTCTCAAAATTCCCCAAAGCTATGGAAAACCATTCTAAACCACAATCTAACTCAATTAGGCTCAAATCTTATTTAGAAAACTAAACCACGGCTAAAAACACACTAATCCCGAAAATTAGGGGTCGGGGTCTTACAGAAACCTTAAATGAGACTGAAACTATATTTGTAGGTGGAGGCCCCACAAATTCAACAAGCAGAGACAGAGCAATCCCAAATCAAGATGCAGCTGAACAGATTATCAAAATCTAAGTTTAATAAAAAAGAATGAGAAAGAAAAATAAGAAGAGAACTTCAAGCACTGTAGGTTGAGACTGCCAATTTACACAAAAAAAAAAAAAAAAGAAAAAAAAATCTAAAGTAAGAAAAACCGTAACTCTTCAAACCAAAATTTTCTAAAATGATAAATGATGCTTTTGCAATGATAAATGGGGTTATTGCCAGTGGCCCCATTATAAAAAAAAAAGGACATGAAGAAGGAAACAAGTACCCTAGGTCCACCATAAGACCCATGTAACTTTCGAGGCACCATAAAGTAGTAGGCAGCATACATTATTCAAAGGAGTATGAACTAGAGTAGGATATAGATGGCATCTAGGAAATGCACCACCTTCTGTTAACATAACCCATCTCATTCTCGCCATAATTCTTCCCTTTCTCACTCAGAAGGTCTACAAATGCACCACCTTATTCTATCCACAGCAATCTCACTGCAAAAACTACAACAACAAAAAGAAATATAATATCATCACCATCCATCCTAAATGCCTTCAATTATTCTAAAAACAATATAAAAACTATGACACCATAGATTCTACTTTTGTGACTGCTCAACAACTCTCCTACAAAGTACCAAAATATATTCAATATAAAAAAAAATGAAATATAAAACACTCAAATAATTTTTTATAGTAAAAAAAATGTCCATCAACACATCGATTGACTCCTTGTGCCACTGAAGCTAGGCCATTGGTTTAGCTCCTCACCATCACTTAGTCGAAGGAAAGAAATCACTTTTTTTTTTTTTAAACTGCAATAAGGCATCGAAATTACCTGCCCTATGAGGGGAAACATCCGATTTCAACTTCTGGGTCTTCTTCCAACTCCCGAAATCCTCTAAAATCCCAAACTTCATTCATCAAAACAGAGCTCGTATTGGGACACTTACAGAAACCTAGAAACCGCTACCAATAGCAAGCTAGCACAGCATGGGCGACCATTTGCCAAAAAAAAGAGAAACCCAAGTGAAATCTATCCAAGAAAAAGCGGTTTAACAGCAACCTGATTGGTTTAAATTGGGTCTCTTGTCTTTCACTGCCCTGCTGACAGCTCCGAGAGAGAGAAACCCTTAAACATATGTTGGCAAGATTTGGCCCTAATTGATGAAGAAGAAGAAGATTTTGATGATAAGATGGGTTTATGAAATGAGAGATGGGGCTCACTGATGGAGAGATGGGGCTTGGGGAAAATGAAGAAAGAAAAACAGAGATGGGGTTCGGTGATGGATAGATGGCCTTTAGGGATTTGGAGCTCGATTTCCTGACAATGTTTACAGCTTGCAGTGGAGATAGATGGCCGAAACACAATGGGCGAGTTAAGAGATGAGAACTGAAGAGAGCAGACGGTGTTTACAGCTAACAGCCTGCAAAGGCGTGCTTGACACAACAGAGTAGAGGGCGGGAGGGAAAGAGGGGAGACGGCGGGAGAGGAATAGGCGGGTATTATTTTAGCCTTTTAGGCTAGGTCCTTTTTTTTTAGATAAAAACAACTACAAAGCGGAGCTGTCGTCCATAAAAATGCGTGTGTCTAAAAATACAATAGCCCAGACATTTGGTTTTTTCTGCCTTGTTTGTGTCGTTAATAACCCATTTTGGCGTAGTGGGATAGGTCAAGTAACTATTTTAATGAGCTCAATTGATGTAACACCCTGACCCAAATTAATCGTGTTTAGCCTTCATTAATTGTATTTAATTTAATTTAATAATGCTTAGATACAAATTAACCAATTTTAATGTCAATTAGTCTTATTTATGCTTCTGAGCCAAACCATGGATCATGGGTAGGTAGTTTGAACCCATTTTGACTCATTAGTTAGTGCCAGGGGACTTTTTCGTAATTTTAGATTTTTTTTCAATTTTGCATCATATGCATATCATTGTGGCATCATCAAGTGTACCTCAATGAGCACGTCGATTTCCATATTGGACATTTCCCCATCCGACCTTGAATTAATCAACTTGAGCATCATTTGACTAAAACTGAAATTATAAGAAAAATAGTGGACTTTCTAGCAAAATGTGGAAATTACCATTTAAAACAGATCCTCATTCATTTCAGCTCCATTATCTTGTCTTCCATATGAGAGATTCCATATAAGAGAAATTCTTCCTCTCAGTTCCTCTTTCTCATTTCTCCTTCTCTCCTCTCATACTTCTCAAATTGAGTTTGCATGCCAAGTTGGACCAAGGATTTGGCTTGTTCTTCATCTCCTCTATCCTCCGACAGGCCGGGTTGGTTAAGGAGGATTTTCTACAACTTCTTGGTTTTCCTTGGTAAAAAATTCAACCAAATTCAAGATCTTTGGTTTCTTTAGAGTCAATGAGACTCAATCTTCTCTCATGCATGCATTCTAATATTAGATTTGGCATGATTTTATTATTAGGGTTGTAAATTTGGGGGTTTTATCTTGTATTGAGCCAAGGTAGTGAAAGAGGGTTGTAAAGCTCCATTTGAGGCAAATATAAGAATAATTGAACCATGCATGTTGCTTTTATTTGATTTTGCACAGAGACTCAGTCATATTACTCCATTCTAGCCTCTTGTTTAACTCAGATTGCTTTAGAAACAAATGCTTGTTATGGATGGTGTTATCTATTGGAGATGTATTGTAGAATGCATGAATGATGGTGAGCATGTAAGCTTATTTGGATTTAAATTCTGATTGTGGGATAGGCCTGGATTAATGAATGGAGATGAGCATTAGAAGGAGTTGGGAAATCTATTCAAACTGGGCAAAATTCCATCTGCTGAACGCTGTGAGTTCAGTTAAGGGTTGGTTCCAAAAACAGAAAGCGAACGAAATACAAAAAGTTGAGTTCGGTTAACCAACACTACACCGAACCTAACCAAGCTACTTCAGTCAGAATAACGGAAATGCCTTTTTCTCTGACTAACTAAGCTCAGTCAGCTGTCGATTAACCGAATTCGGTTAACCGAGGGGTGATTGACAAACCGTAACTCTAGGAATTGTATGCTGGAAAACCATGTAAGGCCATAGGATAGACCCTGTGACCATCACACATAACTAGTGGAGAATCTCACAACATGAGGGAACCCTTGAGGCTAAGGTCGTCTGGTGTATACTATCATATCAATCTATCATCATGCTATGGGTGTTGGTTAGAAATTCAATGTAATTACTCATGTAATGTGGCACCAAATTAAGATAGTAACACATTGACCTTCTAAATCTACATCGGATTGGATGGTGAGGGACGATGGATAGATAGATTAGGGTTCGCTAGTAACCTACCTTGATTCCTTAAATCAATTACATTCATATTGAGAGGGTTTCATTATTAACCTCAAATTCTGATTAAGTAATCAATTGCATAGATAATATTATTTCTAATTCGACAGTTCATTCCAAATTCGTTACTACAATTGTTATACAACTCTTACAATTTTTTGATTGAGATTCCCATTGAGCAATTATGTATGTGAATAATTATTATTTGATTCAATTCGATTAGAGATGAAATAAAGTGAAAACCTTATCCAAATCCAGTTATTATTTGATTCGATTGGTGTGGCACTACTTCGCTCAGACCTTGTGATATCCGACGGGGTTAAACTCGGTTTAGTTGTTCGAGACTACTGTAGTAAGTTGTCTGGAGCACTAGAACTCCAGAATTAGGGTAGCCAAGATAACCTTTTGGCCAGATCACTGGTGACATCCCAACTAAGTTCGCCCTTTATCGGAGAGGACGAGCATAATGTAGTAACCAACTAGTATGTTATTCATTATTTGATTCATAGAGCATAAATTATTTCTTATTGCACAATTGCTTGGTTGATTTAATGTCGATCTCTCTTTGAATCACTCATCTGTCATTAATTCGATTTTGTCTCAACACGTGTTTATAATGATTATTACTTATACTTGCTGGATTTTCGTATTTATGACATTATCACTTGGTGTCATAGACGCAGGTTCAGCTTTTCTAGTCCTGAAGAGGCCCAGGAGAGAGAGTAGGAGACCGAGGAGGTTCCTCCCGGATTAGAAGACTGGGCAGCTGAAGGCCCTACCTAGTCCTCTTCATCGGAGAGCAATGTCTATGCTATTTTGGATATTTAGTAGTTTTTGTAGATGAGATTGCGGTCGGTGTGATCACTCTTTTGTAGATATACTTGGTGTTATACTTTTGTTAGCTATGTACGGTGTGTTTTTGTAGTCCCTAATTTTGTAGTCAATTGTAAATGTCTTTTGTGCAATTATGGACTATTAAATGGACTGATCATGAAATGATACCAACTCTTAGAATATTCGAGATGTTTTCATTATTAATTGTAAATTGAGAGGTTTTAGTGAGCAATTCTCACACATGGAAGCTGAAATCTTCTCCTTCATGATCTCATACTTGACCTGAGACAAGTGAGATTTTACAGGAGTACGCGTGTCACACCTCGGGGGTTACCTTTGGTCATGTAATCTTGGGAACAGGATGTGACAATTGACAAAACTAGAAAAGAAGCATTCCTCTTCTGTGAAAATCTCTTTATGATAGGGGGAGATCAAAATTCAAAATCTAACTTATCACAAACAAAACATAGATTTCAAAGAATTTTTGCTGCAAAACGTGTTGCACCAAATGTTGTGATTTGTATTAGAGTAAAAACAATGCAGAAATCAATATGCACAAACGTGCTTATATATCTTTCATGAGACGGGTTTGATATCGCAAAATATAAAGCACTTGGATTTATAAATGTGAGATGGAACACATTTGGATTTATAACCTACTAATACCAATTTGACCCATTGTGATCCCTAAACCACTTTTAACATAACTAATATATGGATTTGCCTAGTGAATTGAAGGTCCCCATCACTTGGCCCAATTGAGACACTTAAGTATTGTTTTTTTGGACTCATTTGCATATATGTAAATGGTTCTCATGCGTAATCATCATATATCATCACATTTATTTGTATTGATTTTTCACATGTGGTGCATAAATAAGGTGTGAAGATGGTGTGTAAATAGTCATTATGACTACTTACACATTCACAACCCCTCAACAAAAGAGGTACTATTATAGGGAGTTGCAAGGTGGTTTTTTCAATTGTGGGGCCTATCAACGATTGATTTATTATTCCCGTGGATCCCGTATTTGTAATCCAAACCGTTTGGTTAATTTTTTTTTATTGAGCTAATAAACATAGGATAATGAACTTGGTTATCTTAACTCTTCATAGATTTTGAGTAATTTATGAAATAGTTCCAACCTATCCATCTAATTTCTTGGAATTATGTGGGCCCTCAATTCATGATTTGAACCATTCAATATTCTTGGATTAAAGGTAAACGTCAAGATGTAAAGTTTCATATCTTATTTCTTCATGGATTCTAAGAAATTCATGAAAACATTCAAAACAACCCAAATAAATTTAAAACAATTGGCTATACTCATTTAAAAAAGTGAAAATGATAATTTTGACAAATATGGTAATGTGTTTCACAATATGTGTACCGCTTGCATACGTGTAAATTGTAAAATCCCGTTTTCCTATCACATACGTAAAAAGCAAACTTCCCCTTACATGAGTCGGTGACCAAGATTTCACTTTAATTGTTATATACTATGGGTAAGATTTGCAGCCGATTTTTCCTACAAATGAAAACTGGGTTAGTTCTGCCAACTGTATATTCCTGCCTTCAGCACATGATAAAATCATGTGGTTTGAGTCCTGGAATACTTGTCAAAAGTTCAACCCATCCATTTCTCTGTTGAAAGTTCAACCCATCCGTTTCTCTTCATATATTTGTAGTCTACTGATTGAAGTTTTGGTCGTGGGCCCACCAGTTGAATGGCTGGGGGAGAGTTTACCATTCTTTTTGAATATTTTCCCAGCACAAAACCATGACAAAGTCAAGAGATACAAAAATGAAGAGATCAAATGTGACCATCTTTCCATGAGATTGACCTCACAATGCATGCTACCACAATATTATCCTCATACCATTTGGAAAAAAAACAGAGGATCCATTTACAGAAGGACCATCAGACCTACATTGCCTATGTATTAAAGATGGAGATGAAAAGGGTTGGTGGGCCTTGATGTGGTTTCAAGGGGGGCCTACTTTGAGTTGTTTGCAGTTTGGACAGTTGGATATAGGTGAGAATTAGATTGTATGATTGATCACCATACATATATATAGCATTTTGAGTCCCGACCATTGGATTTTTCATGTGTAAGAAAATAATAGCATGAAAGCCCTTGCCATGGAGGGTTCAAGCCATCCAAATAACAGTGTGCTAGGATTAGTAACCCTAGAAGAAATAAGAATTTTATACCATTCAAGCAGATTGGTCGTGACCGGTGATGTCTATTCTCACCCATTTTCTCATTTTTCCTTTATTTTATTGAAAGACTGAGAAGACGAAATGCATATATAACTCATTCTTTCTCATGAAAGTTGGAAAACGGTTCAAAGAATTGAGAAAAAAACCCACAAGAGAGGAGATTTGGAGACGTATTAAAAAACTAGCACAAGAAACACGGGACAGAGAGGAGCAAAGATAGCATGCACCCTACCATAGAATAGGCTGACATTTTTTTAAGGAAGAGGATCCCCTATTTGGACCAATCAGGTGGTGCCACATGGGGGGGGGGGGGGGGGGGGGAATGTCCAATCAGACATCCCATCTCACCCATGAATAAAAAAAACAAAATTTGCCCCCATGTGGCACCCCCCAATCGGTCCAAACAAGGTTTCCCTATTTGGACCAAACAGGGGATCTGTTTCCCTTTTTTTAAATGGTAAAGGATGGTGGTGCAATTGAAAATGAAATCTTTCGTCGATGAAGGAGGGTTGAGAATAAGGTGGTTTTTTTGCTCTCGATCCTTTTCAACAGGTTTCCAATTTTCATGAGACAGAATAATTATCTCTTAAATCAAATCGAATGAATCATGGATGATGAATCCAATGGTATATGTGACACTGGTCAACCCAAGATTTGAAGATCAACCATCCAGTTGGGGCGGGAATAATCCGAAATTCTGGACTTTGAGGATGATGGGTCCACCATCATGCAAGGGTTTGCAAATGGCCCCCAAATTGGCCCAAATCCAGCCCAATGCGGACCAATCAGGGATAGGGCCCTGGCTAATCAAGCCCAAAGTCGAAGGTCGGAAACTAGGAGGCCACTTATATCCTAGTCTTGTACACAGCAAAGTACATTGTAGAGGCTCAAGTGCCTTCATTAAAAATGGCATGTAACATCCATGCTGTCCAAACTGCGGTGTGATTATGAAGGGTGTGACCATGATGATCATGAGATTGGGCCATTATTTATTAACCACTCATTTGAATGTACACATTAATGATGTAACTATACGATACATGCAAATCTCCCATCACAATATGGGCCACAACTTGGGCAGTTTGGATTGCATGATCTATGCCGCATTGTGTGATTAACTAGCAAAGAATTCATTATTCATCCAAGGAATCAGATGAGATAAGGCCCGATGACGATGACGGCGTTGGGAGACAATTTGGACAGTACGGATATTCATGATCTCTGCCACAAATTGTGTGGTAAACTAGCAACGCAGTCCTTTCATAAAAATTTAAAAATTCAAAAAAGTAGCCGTTGGAACTCCACCAAAAGAAAACTAGCCGTTGACCACAACCTCCCTCCTCTCTTCTTCCTCTTCCGTTCTAAAATCCCTGCAACAATCTTCATCAGATTGCATCACAATTTCTCCTCTCTAATTCACATTTGAACCATTTTCTGAGTCTCCTCTCTGACTAAGACATTGAAGCCCTTCTCTCCCATCTCATTGTCTACCAACCCAGATTCTCATTTCTTTCCATTCATCCTTCAAACCAGAAAGAAAATGGCTTCAAGAACCGTAGCAAAAGACATCATCACCTTAAAGGGCTCTGCAGCCATCGTTAGCGAGTTCTTTGGTACATCCTAATCTTCCTCTGTCCTTTCTTTTTTAGACTCACTTGAAACTTTCATGGAATTTGAACTGATTCCTTGAAATTTGTCTCTTTTACAGGATATGCAGCGAATAGGTAAAATATATCGATACACCCAATTGTCAATTCGATCTTTTACTTCTTTTCTTCCTTCTCGGATTTCAGATCTTGAAAACTGAATTTTATGGAAAACCCAGCATTCTCTACAACCGCGGGATCTATCCAGAGGAAAGTTTTGCCAAGGTGAAGAAATACGGGCTCCCAATGCTGCTGACCCAAGACGATGGCGTAAAATCCTTTATTGCCAATCTAACATCCCAGTTATCGGGTACTTTTCCATTCGCTGCCTTTCCCATGTTGTGGTTTTTCCTTAGAAAATTTCAAACATTTCTTTTTCAACTTGCTCTTTTTCTCATGAAGAATGGTTGGAGGCTGGGAAGTTACAGAGGGTGGTTCTTGTGATCATGAGTAAGGCTACTTCCGAAGTATTCGAGAGATGGAATTTCAGTATCGAAACCGATAGCGAGGTCGTCGAAAAGGGGTATTTCCCATCTGCAGATCCTCACCAAACGCAATACTACAATATAATGCTCACTTTCCTCAACTTACTGTATTTCTTGGGTTTGAATCTCAGGGTTTCAAGGGAAAAGAGTGACAAAGAAATCATGAGAGAGATTCAAGCTATCATGCGACAAATTGCATCCTCCATCACTTATTTGCCATGCCTGGATGAACCCTGTTAGTCATTTTGTCTCATTGGTATCCCTTGATGTGTTCGTTCTACTTGAGTTTCTGATTCTGGGTTCCTCTGTTATTCAGGTGTATTTGATGTGCTAGCATATACTGATACGGATGTCGCTGTTCCCTTTACTTGGGTGGAAAGCGATGCGAAACTGATAACAAATCCACAAATGGTGAAACTGCATTCATTTGACACCAAGGTGAGATTTGTTGGTTTTCCTAGAAAAATGAAAGGTCTAGATTTATTGAAACTGATCTGTTCTAATATTTTTTTTTTTTTTTTTTGTGGGACTTTGCAGATACATAAGGTGGACACTCTGGTCTCATATAAGACTGATGAATGGGAAGAGTAGTAGCATTTTATTTTACTGTCTTCTTTTTCAAGTTTGTGTCGCCTTGTGAGGATGGATTTGTGAATCATTTATTCACATTCAGTTTGTAGATTTTGGGCAGACAAGAACAGTTTGTGTCTGTGGGTGAATTCAATTTTTTCTACCCCGTGGCTGGCAGCATGGCTCCTCTGTTACTGTTGTTTTTTACTCTGTCATATTCTGGCTTGTGTAGTTTTGTGTGTGTATAAAGGCCAGCAGCTGCTTTTTGAAGTTGTGAGGACTCTCATGCAACAGTTTTTTTATTAATCAACTAAGTGACCTGATTGCAGAATAGTTTTCATATAGTAATTGAGTTGTGAATTCTCAAATTTTAGTGAGATGGCAATTTGCAGTTATATTTTACCGAATGGGGAGGTGTTTTTGCATTTGAAGGTTTATTCTCACATAATAGGATAGTTTGGAAGAATGGCTTTTTCAGGATTTCAGAATCTTTTCATGCTGTGTTAAATTGGTTCGTCACAAAGAAAATCCCATTCTTGATCAACTGTTGTGACTCAAGCAGAGGGATCTCCCATATAAAGTCCTAATTGGTCGCCCTGGGGTAGGTCGGATTGTGATGTAAACTGTTGCTGGAAATTTTGGAATGGCTTCTAACTCGTTTATGGCGTATTTTCACAAGAGATGTGGGACTCTAGGCCGAGTAGAAGACTTGATAATATGCGACTCTCATCCACTGCGAGTTCGAAGACCCAGCTGAAATGGATCCATCTAGGATCAGCATCCTTTATTTTCATGTCCTCATGGGGTGCAAATAGAGAAGGTTTCTCATTTGCAATTTTTAATGGATTATCATAGAGTAACGCTATTCTAGAGGGCCATTTTGTAGGACTTCAACAAAATCTAGTTCAACTATAATATGTTAAAATTCTGAAAAAAGAGACTAAATGTTACTCATTCATAAATAATCATCATCCAAGTTGTCAATTAGAGTTCTTTTAGTTACGCCACAACACGTTTGCCAGATTTTTTATCCCATGGCTTCAAACAGTGGGGCGGATTGAAAACCCTACACACACTTGTGGTCTCTCAGGGAAAAAAAGTAGGTTGGACCAAAATTGTTTGGAGGTGTAATAATATAAAATCAAGGTGGAGACCACCCATTTCATTAGGAGAATTTGTGAAGATCAATCACGTTTGGCAATCAAACCTTAGAGGAACAGATTCTCTTTATACAGAGTCATGATAAAAAAGTGTAATAATATAAAATCAAGGTGGAGACCACCCATTTCATTAGGAGAATTTGTGAAGATCACGTTTGGCAATCAAATCTTCGAGGAAAAGATTTTCTCTTTATACAGAGTCATGATAAAAAAGTGGGTTGGACCAAAATTGTTTTAGTTTTCTATTTGGAGGTGTAATAATATAAAATCAAGGTGGAGACCACCCATTTCATTAGGAGAATTTGTGAAGATCACGTTTGGCAATCAAATCTTTGAGGAAAAGATTTTCTCTTTATACAGAGTCATGATAATTGGCAATTGTAAATCCTCGAAGATCTTGACCCTTGAGAAACCCTCCTTTCTTAGATCTTCAAGTCCCAAGATTTTTTAAAATAGAGTAATCTGGGTGTCTTGAGAACAATCTATAAAAAGGACTTTCCATTGCAATAGCTTGTGAGGGTAAACTATTAATAAGAAACACAACTGTTAAGAATGCTTCAGCCCAGAAAATTTTTGGAAGCTTTGCATGAAATAATATAGTGAGTCCGGTCTCAAGGCCACCCATTTCATTAGGAGAATTTGTGAAGATCACGTTTGGCAATCAAATCTTCGAAGAAAAGATTTTCTCTTTCTATAGAGTCATGATAATTGCCGATCACGTTTGGCAATCAAATCTTCGAAGAAAAGATTTTCTCTTTCTACAGAGTCATGATAATTGCCAATTGTAAATCCTCTTCAACTCCCAAGATTTTTTAAAATAGAGTAATTTGGGTGTCTTGAGAACAATCAATAAAAAGGACATTCCATTGCAATAGCTTGTGAGTGTAGACTATTAATAAGAAACACAACTTTTAAGAATGCTTCGACCCATAAAAATTTTGGAAGCTTTGCATGAAATAATATAGTGAGTCATGTCTCAACGATGCATCGGTGTTTTCTTTCAGCAACACCATTTTGTTCAGGTGTCCTAGGACGAGCTAATTGTCGCTAAATCCCACATTTTTCCAAATGCTTGATAAGATTAGCGGACTGAAACTCACCTCCACCATTACTTTGGAAATTTTTAATTTTCCTTGAGAATTGGTTCTCCACTAGACTCTGGAATTTTAAGCTATAAAATTCAGATTTTTTCTTCAGTGGATAGAGCCAAGTAAACCTGCTAAAATCATCCAGAAAGATTGCATTATATTTCATTCCTTCGAAAGATGAAACCAGAGTTGGTTCCCATAGATCACTATGGATCTTGTTGAAAGGTGCAGTTTTTTATTTATTTCTCAAAGAAAATGACAGTTTGTAACTTTTGCTTAGTTGACAACTACTTATAAAAGATTGGAGTCTTTGACCATTTATTTACATCAAGAACATTCTTTGAACTTAAAACCTTCAGAAAACTTGAATTTGGATGGCCCAATCTTTGATGCCATATTTCCTCAGGCGTCTTTCCAGATTGCACTGCTACAAGGGCCGTTACGACCTTATTTTACGCATATAAATTCCCTTGTCTATTCCCGATGCAAGAATCATGCATGTTGCTCGGTCCTTGATCACAAAGTTAGAGTCAGAAAATTCACATACACAGGTATTATCTCTTGCTAATTTTGAAAGAAAGATGAGATACTTCTTGATTTTTGGAACAACAAGAACATCATTTATTTTAAATTTTTTGAACTTGATGCAATTCCCAATATGGGAGATGTTCAAATGAGACCCATCTCCTACCATAATTTTATCTGAACCTTTATAAGGGGCAAAGTTAGTGAGGTTACCTACATCATTGGTGATGTGTGCACTAGCGCCAGTGTCGACATAGAGAGTAAAATCAACCTTCTCAGTCACTATTGCCTGTGGTACATCATCACGCGCCTGATATCCATTATCCTATCGATACCAACACTTGACAGTGGATTGACCTCGGCGGTCACAAATTTGGCAAATGAGTGGTGGCCTTGTGTAACTAAGTCCTTTGGGTGTGCTGGTAGGTTGTTGGATAATGGTTCCTTGAGGAAATACATGGTTTTTTGAAGCATAAATATTTTTTGTATGTTCCTGACTGTGTTGTTGGTTTTGACCATATGGGCGAATTGAGGAATTTGTGCCAGAATGCTAATTGTTGAAATTAGTAGGAACCAAGTTGTTGGAGCCACTATTTTGGGTGTTATAGCTCTAGCTAGCAGGTGCAAAACCTCTACCCTTGGAGTTAAACCCATTGTTGTAGCGTCCTTTACCTCTTCCTTGACCTTGGCCACGGCCACGACCACCCCCATTTGGATTGTTTGCAAAAAAAGGTAGCATCAAGGTCAGTTTGTGGAGATTCAGAGGTCATGCTATGCAAACGCAAGTCATATCCTTGGATTTTAGTGACAAATTGTGAATAAAGGGAAAGGTGGCTTGGATAACATTGAAGTGACTAGGACATTGTATTTTTCCCCAAGACCACGAGACAGGTAAATTACTTTATCATCGTCAGCTATGGGTTTTTGTATAGCTGCTAACCCATCCCATACCTTTTTGAAAGATTTGAGATACTCAGGCAGAGATTGAGAGCCTAGCCTCATGTCTTGCAATTGTTGTTTTAATTATACTTCTCGGTCTTTGGTGACTTGAAGAAGATTCTCTTCGAGTGCACTCCAGACATCGCAGGTTGAATTACAACCCACTACAAAATATTAGGCCTCTTCAGACAAGGTACCTGTTACCCAACTTCTGAGCAGAAGATCACAATCCTTCCAAGTTGCATAAGCAGGATTTATGACAGCCTCATTTGCATTGTTGAGAATGGTCTTTACCGGTGGTCAATAGTAAAGGTGTGCTTCTACTCCAAGGCTTTGAATGAGAGAAAGAAAGAAGAATTTGAGCCTTCCAAATGAGGAAGTTCGTCATGTCTAGTTTTACTGAAATAATGCTTATAAGATGATGAAGTGAATTGACAGATAACAATAGTGAACTCTGAGAAGTGGCCATTGACAGTGCCTAGTGTTCTTTTAAGACAGATTTGAAAAACTAGGTGAAAGGAGAAAAACACCAAAAAAAAAAAAAACAAAAAGAGTCTACATCACTAGAGCTCTAATACCATCTTAGAGAATGTGAAGAGTACACTGCCAGACATTCACTGTCATCAATTCAGTGAATCCTAGTTAACAGAACTTTGGGGTATTTATAGACTATTTCACTAGTATATCTACAAGGGAATTGATGCATGTGTAGCAGTTTCCATTTTATGCTCAACAGTAGTTGATATGTGGCAGATAGACTCCTTCTTTCAAGTGAGCAATTTCTATTTGAATGTGTCTTTTGACTGAGCTTCTGCAATTGTTTCCTGAGGTGGGTTGTTGCACATTGACCCATGACTTGACTTGGATCCATTATGTAACGCCCAAATTCTGAATATCGAAGTTACCGCTAAGGTACCCGAATTTGGCGTACTACTTCCCAGAAAATCCGAGAACTTCCAAAATCGTAGTCCGCAGCGAGGTCGAATTTTTAAAACTTTTTGAACAATAAGTTATTCAACAGTCAAATTATGAAAGCATGAGAAAAGATAGCGGAAGCATATATGTATCATATAAAATGAATCAAGTAAAGCAAAGCTGAAGTCTAACAAAATCTCAAAGTGTGGATAACAAGTTATACATAACAATCTATTCCTGCTCACTACATATCCACTCAAAACTCAAAACAAACTGCACTCAACCACCCTGTGCGGGCACTCTGTCATCCGGCTCAATCACCTAGTCAATCGGTCTCCACTCGAAATCGCCGGTTATAGGCGCCTCGATGTACGCATCGCCCGTGGGGTCATAGTCAAGACCTAAGCACCAAAGATGGGTCAAATCTAAGGATCTGGCAAGGCACCATATACAGATAACGCAGGATGTATGCATCAAAGAGAATATAAACGATCATTTAATCATAAGAATAACAATGAAACATAAGTTAGGCAATTGAACAGTAAATAATAGCTTAGAATCAGAAATATAAGTAATATAATCTAACAGATATCAATATAGCACATTCACACAAGCTGGATATCGCGGGATATTATGCCGCAGCCCTCCCATACTGTAAACAGTCGCGACGGGGAAGTAACCATGCAAGGGATAACAACCTTGTTAAAAATAATATATACGTAACACCGATTACACCCTTTTATCACATTAGACCAGACCCGGTATCGCATCGTCCGTCTAGCCATAGCCCATCATGATAGCTCTAGTCATAACCAAATATAATTTCTACCAGCGATGATCAGTCAGCGGGTTGAGCTTAGATCAACTGAGTAAATGTTTAGTGCCAACCTGAGGAAACAAATACAAGTCTGTGTCTGTCTAGGCTTGCCTTGCACGAGCAAGGTCCTAACCAAGTCTCTAAGAAGTCCAAGTTCAATACCATGGAACATAGTACAAATCCAAGTCCAAGTCCAATCATTGGATCCATACCGAGGTTCATCAAACCATGGCCTAAAAAAATATAAGTACAATATCCGTGTTCAATCCACAAGTATCCAATCCGTACTCATTCACAATAAGTCATCAATTCATCATAACTGACCTCTCCATTCTAAGGTACCACACACCCAACTTAGGCCGTATGAGGGCTCGCCTGGCACAGACATGGGTCACTTATCACCGATTACATCACCGGGTCACCACTATGTAATCCTAGGTTCAGGTCCTCCAATTTTCATTTAATTAACAGGTTTATAACAATAACAAGGACATGAGAGAAGTAAAATGTATATTAACCTCTAAGCGATGAAATCAAATGGAATAAGGCAAGGCTCCAGCCTAGGAAATGGTCCACAATCAAGTTCAGGGCCACGTCAGATAATTGGATCCCTAACTGCAGTCTCAAATGCCAAAAGATGTGATATTTGGTGCTTCTGAAGTTACGGGCATCCTTGACTACGTTTAAGGGTAGAATCACTAACAATTCTAATCCCTAAAACCTACTTGGTGGTCCCCACAAGTCAAGGTTAAGCCACACCATTGACTCGTGCTTGACACATCAATGGAGGTCTATTTGGATGGTCAATGGGCCCCACAATCGATCACAATCTCAGAAACTAAAATCTGGAAAAAGTCACTATACACAGTACGCCTGGTTGATCCCCCTGGCCTGGGCGGTCGACCCCACACACTGGGACCAGTGAACATTCACCTGGCATGCATCTGCTTGATTCCAGAATCTTCAATGTGTCCGGTCGACCTCCTGGTCTAGGCAGTCGACCGCACGCATTGGAATTCTGGAATAAGGGAAATTTCTAGTTTTCAGCATTTCCCAGGAATTCCTTTGTCCTCGGTTGACCTGGCACAGGGCCCGGTCGACCGCGCACACTGACTCCTGGATCTGAGGTGAAGATCCATGTCTCAGCTAACCTGAGTTTTTTTGTGTATCCAGTCGACCCGAAACAGGGCTCGGTCGACCAGGTACATTGAATTGAATTTTTCTCAAAAATTTACTGAGACTTGGTTTTCCTTCCATTCTAGTGTCTCCAGTCGACCCCACTGCAAGCAGGTCGACCGGGTACACGCACCTGTAACAGAAAACCCAATTTTCTGGATTATTCCTCTCTAATCCAATTTCCAATCAAACATTCTCCAATCTACACCATTCATCACACAAACATATAAAATCATAAAAACACTTCAATACACCTCCCACATCCATCCTTGGGCCATTGATCTTCCAAATGATGTAAACCCATCCATCAAATGACCAAAAATCCAAAAGACAAGCTCAATTGATAGATCTAACATATATGCATCAATTGAATTGGAATTGCATATTTAAGAGAAAGAAAACATGCTTTCTGAGCTGTCTAGCATAGGGTATTTGCCTTAGATCAATAGAAATGGAAATTAAGTATAAAAGAAAGATCCAAGCTCCTAATGTTGGGTTGATGATGCAATTGGGGATGATCTCCTACTCCTCCTTGTTGCTGGGATTGGGAATTAGGGTTTCTTAGGAAGAGAGGTAGAGAAGATGAGAGTGCCTGGATGGAGATAATAGGGGTTAGGGATAGGGCTGATTTACTTTACTTCTTTTTTTTTTTTTAAAGAGTTGAAAGGCCCAAGGAGATCTTTTAATCCCACCAGGTCTCTGTCCTAGGTGGACCAAGTGCGCATAGTCATCCAGTGTGTGAGTCACACCCTAAATGACTGCTCTCTCTATCTCTCTCTATATTCATTTGGGAAATGTTCTCACAATGTGTGTGAGAAGTCTCATCCTAGTCATTGGACCGTGAAATGATCCAATGACTTCTTGTAAACTTATTTATTGGGAAGAGACATACTTTTCTTTTCGAGAATGGGGAAATGAACTTTTGGGCAGGCTTCCGTTTTTTCCCATTAAATAAGTCTATAGCCAGTGGTTGGATCATTTCATGATCCAATGGCTGGGATAAGACTTCTCACGAACATTATGAGAACACTTCACCTAAATAGCACCGTGTGTGTCTTTTATATATATATATATATATATATCTTTAGGGAGATGTCTTGTGAGAGTTACTCTCACAGTACTATGGGAGTAAGGGGTGGGCCTCACATTTATGTTATTGGCATTAAATATGGATGTGAGGGCTCCTTCCTTTACTCTTATAGTAGTGTGAGAGTTACTCTCATAGGAGCATTTCATACACACACATATATATTGCTTAGGATAAAATTTTATAAGCTCACACTTGTAGGGCCCACCTTTGGTCCATTTGGATGGACCAAACACACGACCCCCCTGAATTGCACATGTCCACCAGCTTTCGGTCAGACCCAAATTTACTAGACCGTTGGATCGACCGTTTACAAATCCGAGTGAACTATTGACCATTAGACATTTACGGCCCAAATAGAAATCACAGCTGGAGCTGATTTCTTGCAGAGAGGAGGGTTCTAGGAGTCCTTTAAATTCCCTCATCCCCATCCCCATGTGGGTCCCCAGGTGGTCCCCACTATACACTTGAGCTTACCTTATTCTAAGCTTAAGCTTAAGAGAGTTGCCCTCATACATACATACATACATACATATGCATGCATATATATGCTTCTGGGAGATGCTCCTATGAGAGCATCTCTCACATTACTATGAGAGATAAGGTGGGGTCCCTCACATCTATATCTAATGTCAATAACTTAAATGTGAGGGCCCCCACCCTTATCTCTCACCTATGCACACACGCACATCAATATGCATTGATATTGATGTGAACTCCTTAGTTATATAAAATCATCTGCAACGAATTCTTATTCCAAGTCCTTAGATCTACCGATTTCTCACCTATTACCAACTCAAAAGACTAGGTATTTCTGGACAAATGATGTGATAATAGTCAGGGAATCTGCAGAATGTCATTCCAATATGTCATATTCTTGGCTAGAACTGGACAAATGTCTCATTGCCATTTCCAAATTGCATATTTCTTTTTTAAATTTTCTAATTCCGGCCAAATAAAAAGTTGCTTTTATCCTTTGAAATTCCCTTAAGCATTTATGTTGAAGAAATGGGGGCATAATATGTCATTTGGAGAATGCCTTTATGATCCTTGCAACTTATCAAGGTCAGCCTAAGAATACAAACATATTGGTTTTAAATCGAAACCGTATTGGTTTTGAAACTTGAATCGGAACCGTCTTCAGAAGACAGTTCTAGTTTAAGCTCGAAACCTGTTTTTGTTTTATACCTTGCCCAATTCCGATAAGAGGACTAGGTCTGGTTCTGGAGCCAGTCCCACTTTTTTTTTTTTTTCTGCTTAAAATAAGGATATCATTCTACCCAAAAATTAAAAAATAGATATGATTCAACCCAATAGCAGTGCATCAAGTTTACCTTCTACAGTGACAAACCTCAACATCTTCTGAACTAACATATCGGTTGTTATATGAATTTTTTTACGTTAGCCTATACAAAGCCAAGAACTATGTCTTAAAAATGCACGTCCAAAATTAGGGTATGAGGTCCATAGGTCAAAACCTGTATGAATTCAGAATCGAACCTATTAATCAATTGGAACCTAAATTGGATTCCAAATTTGGACCCATTTATGAATCGAAACTTAAAACAAATTCCAAAGCTAGTCTTTTACGAGTTGGAACCTTTGAATAATCATAAGTCCATTTGCATCCATAGGTTAGCCAGACCTCTTGTGAGCCCACTTGTGCTCATCTATGAACAATCCTACTTTGGCACCTCAAAATTTGCTCTCCCCACCGCACAACAAACAAACAAAAAAAAAAAGTTTTCTTAAACTACCCCGCGCACACCCCCCCCCCCCCCCCCCCCCCCCCCAATCTTCGGCAGGGAGGGAGGCCGGCCGGGGACTCCTCAATCTCCTTCTCTCTCCCTCTTTCTTCCTCCCTCCCCCTCTATTTTCTCTCCCTTCCTCTTCTTCTCTCTCCTTCCCCATCTATTTTCTCATCCTTCCTCTTCTTCTCTCTCCTTCCCCATCTATTTTCTCATCCTTCCTCTTCTTCTCTCTCCTTCCCCCTCTCCCCCTCCCTCTCCCTCCCCCTCCTAGTCGCCAGTGGGGAGGGAGATCGGGCGGGAGCCCCTGGGCTGCAGATGGGTTTTACACCTGCCGTAGCCCGATCTCCCTCCCCACCGGCGACTGGGAGTGGGAGGGGGTGATGGTTTTTTTTTTTTTTGGTGGGGGTTGTGGGGGTGGTCTCAATATCCCTCCACAAATTGGCACTCAATGAATATTAATGCTCATCTAATCTTTTGCTCACCTCTAGAATGATCATACAAAAAAGAAAGATTGGTATCTATTCTGATTCATCAAAGTTGATATAAGGGCTAAAAACATATCTTTGAATGCATTGAATCTTACCAGTTAGGACTCCTTGACCATGGTGTTGAAACTTGGACCAAAAGATTGATTAAATTACCTTAGCATACCAACGTCATAAATCCGTTGTAGTCTAGTTGGTTAGGATATCCGGCTCTCACCCGGAAGACCCGGGTTCAAGTCCCGGCAACGGAATTGAATTTTTATTTAACCACCTCTGCTTTCCAGCAATTACATGACAACCGTTCATAATTTTTTAAATTGAAGACAAACACCTTTAGTTAACATTTTCGTCTCCCATCCATTATTTTATAAATTCCATTTCCATACAACCACGTTTAGTTTCTATGATTCCCAATAAACATCTATGTTAATCTCAAAATCATTGCGCTGGGTTGCCTAATGTACATATAGACACTTTACTATTCTATTATTACAATCAACTCCCCGTCTTAATAATCTAAAAATTGCATCTAACTGGGCACACTAAACCAATCCAGAGCTCTCTCTATAAGATATAACCACCAATAAGCTTCTAATTGGACACACTAGACCCATCCAGAGTTGTCTCTGTAAGATAGCTTCCAATATGTTACGGTGAATGAAAACAAGCTGTATGTGAATGAAACTAATGGTGCAGTTTACAGACAATCGACTTCTGTTCAAGAAAGGTCCATTGGTTAGTAATTGAATACATTGGTGATTGGACGTAATGGTCAAATGAGCTCACCAAAGAGGTCCTGATCAACTCCAGAGATAAATCCAAAAACTTAAATGGTAAAGGAACAATGCTGAAAAAACCACCAAACTCACCCAAAAGCATTCTCAAACTTCTAGCATCCACACGAAACAAGAAAATAAGGAAGAAAAATAAAAGCAAACGGTGCTTTTCAGTTCAATATAAAAACTAACAACATGAAGTCCATAGTCGACCATACTAGTGTGTGTATATATACATACATATATATATATATATATATATCGGGCGTTTTTCACAAGAAGAGGCCCCTTTTTTAGCCAAGGAAAGTATAACATGTCATCAATGATACACAATCCCATTATCTCTCGTATACATTCTCCTACAAAGGTTGATCTCTTATATATTCTCTTAAAATACTGTCTCTTATAGATTCTCTGACAAATCATTGGCTATTAGATAGGGATAGAAACTCCCCTTTTTAGATAAGGGAGATTTTAAAATTTTCTCATATAGTGTACGCATTCTGGAAAATTTGCAAAACAGCCCTAATTCACTGTTTTATTTAAACGGTGCCTGTAAACTTTTTTCTTCATCATTTGGGACTGTTTGGAGCCCAATTCTTCACCACCTCTTGTTGGGAACCTTGCGGACCGCGCTTAGTGTGCTTGAATTGCTCCATTAAGGATTCAAACTTATGATTAAAAATCAAATCTGCATCAACAAGAGACATGAAAGTGCAGCTTATAGGAGTTTTCATATAATCCCATATCATATATATGCACAATTGGAATCTGGTATAGCCACAGGAATCATCACATTGGGTGAAAAATAACAAGACTCTAATTAACTACCAAGCCCCCAAGAAACAAAACACACATAACCAGAAAATCATTAGAGTAACAAAGTCAACCTGTGCTCATTGACAACGTAATGTACAATGCCATGTGAGCATAAACGTTATTTCAGTATCCTATGAGTTTGTTGGATCAATCTGATGCTTAAATCACCATATTGCATTGCTCAATTTCTAATCAATCACCCAGCATTCTTACACCTTGATACATAGCACCAGGACGGAGATCATCCAGAGTATCGACACTTCTGAAGCCACCTTGATACATTGCACCGGGACGGAGATCATCCAGAGCATCGACACCTCTGAAGCCACTCAACTCTCTCAGACCAGCCCACCCACGTCGAGACAGGAAATCACGGAAGTCATCCTCAGTGTACAGTGTCTTTTCTTCAGTACGAACAGGTATGCGATCAGATTCATCGTACAGGCAGACTTTAATTGTTAACCCTGAAACAAGTTAAACAAGTGAATTTCAAAGAAAGCACTTCTCAGGTTATAAATGATACTTGGTCATTTTGATATCGGAGTTTACCTTCATCCAGATGAAGGTTGTAAGTCCCCAATGGCATGTCCCTGTCAAGGCTGCGAACAACCTCATCTTCGTCCTCCAGCCAAAATGCCCTCTTGGTTCTCAATCCAAAAGCCGATTTAATTGCTTCCTTGATTGCATCTGCAGTGCCATCGATGCCAATTCTTCTAGTGTACTCACCCCACTTGACCAAAATAACCCTGCCCCCTAGCGAGGAATGATTATCCCCACCTGAAAAAAAGGGGCATTTAATTTAAAGGGAAAGGAAAAATAGCCGTCCAATATATGCACACCAGTAGTCATCTCCCACCCTAGTGAAAAGACTTGAAACAATTGCCGTGAAATCTAGCAAATACATGATATTTCTCAACTTTTATTTTTTATTTTTATTTTTTTTTATTTTTTTTTGAAATGGTATATTTCTCAACTTTCTTAATGTGGGGAATATATATATATATATATACATATACAAATACATATATACCGGCTTAGGATAAGTTAAGCTTCAGCTTAAGAGAGCCCTATATATCCTAAACTTACCTTATCCTAAACTGGAATAGTGCTGGTCCCACAAATCAAAATCGATTATATCTGTTTTTTGCATGATGGAACTGGAAAATCCAGTTCTAATTGGATTTATCTTGATTTTGGAGACAATCATCAGGAAAAAAAAAAACAATAATTGACTTTGGTTTGTGGGACCAGCACAGTTTCAGCTCACGAAAACGTAAGCTTCAACTTAGGAGAGCTGGCCATACATATATATGGGAGTAGCTCTCCTGAGCTGCATTTGAGGGTATAATCAGTTGGACCGTGTGAACCGCTCGTGTTTGTTGAAAAGGAAAAGCAAATGAAAATCAAGATGGGCCCGCGCTATCTCATTTTCCCTCTTCATTTCCCCAGGCAGACATAATCGAAGGCTGATTTCATTTTCCCTCTTCGTTCCCCCCTTTCATCATCTCTGCACAGAGACCTAATCGAAGTCGCCCCACTATCTCTCGATGCGGTAGACAACCCTCTCTTGGCAATCTCTCTATCTCTCCCCCTCATCACTCCCTCTCTCATCGGCAAACGACGGACTAAAGACCCTCTCTCAGCGATCTCTCTCTCTCTACTGCTCTCCCTCTCTCGTCTCTGCACAAAGCCCTAATCGAAGGTGCCCCTCATCTTTCCCTCTCTCTCTTGCTACGGCAAACGGCATACGCCCCCCACCCCAAATCTCTCCCTCTCGCTACGGCAGACGGCATACCCTCTCTCTCTCTCTCTCTCTCTCTCTCTCTGCGGCAGACTACAGACCCTCTCTTGGCGATCTCTCTCTCTACTGCTCTCCTTCTCTCGTCTCTGCGCAGAGCCCTAATCGAAGGTGCCCCTCATCTCTTCCTCTCGTCGATCTCTCCGCCAAGATGAACGTCGCCCTCATCTAGATCAATAGGATGGGGATATTGAAAAAATTAAGAGGGTTTATGGTTCTTCATGTTTGGCTTCTCGTGTTCGTCTTCGTGTTGTCATTCAGTCAGAGACAAACTCATTTAACCTGCTGAGTCGTATGCCCTCTGTTTATATGGAGTTTCAGCATCGTTACAATATTTAGGGCTCAGTTGTTTGATTGGTATTGATAGGATTTCTAATAGATGAATTTGAAGCTAAAACAAATCAAATCAAATAGATCCTGGTTGAGGAATTTAATAGTAGTTCATGTTTTTTTCAATGCAAAGTAGGTGAAAGGGTTTATATTGAAGCGTTTGACAAGCTCAACTTTATATTGAAGATGGATTGTTTTTTGTATTATTATTTTGCATTTGTTTTTTGTTTATTTATTGAATATAAAGCAATAAAACATGAGAATTTTGAAGTCCATTGGGTCAACAAACATAATCTTTCCACTGCTGTTCTAATAAGTGGGTAGGCGGAATTGGAATTTTCACATTTCTATTGGGTAGGTGGAATTGGAATTTTAACCTGCACTAAGTGCCATTAATTGTCTAGATTTACACGTAAGTGTCTACAGTGATATGCATCCTATCAATCCTTCTTAACATATGAACCTGGCTATTTACTCAAGATGGGAATCCATTTTGATGGGCAAAACTCTACTTTAATAATCCACCCTTTTTACAAGTAATAAAATGAAGGATTAGGATAGGAAAAGTGCGCGAGTTGAAAACGAGGCAAACGCGATTTTTTTCGACCGAAAAATTGCAGATTTGAAGTTCATAATATGGACTTCGAAATCCCCATGTTTCATCGAAAAAGTCCCTTGGGAAGTGGGTTAACCGGTGCCCTGAACAGGGGTACTCGGCAAGGTTTCAGCAGATTTGACCGACTGTGTCGAAAAAGTGCTCAAGTTGAAAACGAGACAAACGCAATTTTTTTCGACCGAAAAATTGCAGATTTGTAATATGGACTTCGAAAGCCCCAAGTTTCGTCGAAAAACTCCCTCGGAAAGTGGGTTAACCGGTGCCCTGAATAGGAGTACTCGGCAAGGTTTCAGCAGATTTAACCGACTGTGTCGGAAAAGTGCGCGAGTTGAAAACGAGGCAAACGAGATTTTTTTCGACTGAAAAATTGCATATTTGAAATTCATAACATGGACTTCAAAAGCCCCAAAATTTCGTCAAAAAACTCCCTCGGGAATTGGGTTAACCAGTGCCTGAACAGGGGTACTAAGCTAAGTTTCAACAGATTTGACCGACTGTGTCGGAAAAGTGCGTGAGTTGAAAATGAGGCAAACATGATATTTTTCGACCGAAAATTTGTAGATTTGAAGTTCATAATATGGACTTCAAAAGCATGAAATTTCGTCCAAAAAATCCCTTAGAAAGTGGGTTAACCAGTGCCCCCAAATAGGGGTACTCAGATTGGATATTTTGGGTCCTCAAATTGGATTTTTTGGTTTTTTACAATTGGGTGTATGCCAATTGTACAGTCTCTCTGTGCATGCAATGGCTAGGATGAGACAAAACAGAGAGCCTACTACCATGAAACCACTCAAAAAATAATTTGCATATGCAAACACTTGCATATACTAGACAAATTCCATCCTTTGATGAGGTTTGATGAAGAATCACAAATTCCATCCTGGTTAACCCACTTCTCGAGCGAGTTTTTTTATGAAATTTGGGGTTTTCGAAGTCCATATTATGAACTTCAAATCTGCAATTTTTTCAGTCAAAAAAAATCATGTTTGCCTCGTTTTCAACTCGCGCACTTTTCCACGTACCCCTGTTCAGGGCACCGATTAACCCACTTCCCAAGGGAGTTTTTCGATGAAATTTGGGGTTTTCGAAGTCCATATTATGAACTTCAAATCTGCAATTCTCAGTCGAAAAAAAATAGCATTTGCCTCGCTTTCAACTCGCACACTTTTCCAACACAGTCGGTCAAATCTGTTGAAACCTTGCTGAGTACCCCCGTTCAGGACACTGGTTAACCCACTTCCCGAGGGAGTTCTTCAATGAAATTTAAGTTTTTCGAAGTCCATATTATGAACTTCAAATCTACAATTTTTTGGTCGAAAAAAATCGCGTCTGCCTCACTTTCAACTCGCGCACTTTTCCGACAAAGTCGGTCAAATCTACTGAAACCTTGCTGAGTACCCCTATTCGGGGCACTAGTTAACCCACGTCCCGATGGAGTTTATCGAGGAAATTTGGGGTTTTTGAGGTCCATATTATGAGCTTCAAATCTGCAATTTTTCGGTCGAAAAAAATCTCGTTTGCCTCATTTTCAACTGGCGCACTTTTCCTATCCTAATCCTTCATTTTATAACTTGTAAAAAGGGTGGATTATTAAAGTGGAGTTTTGCCCATCAAAATGGATTCCCATCTTGAGTAAATAGCCAGGTTCATATGTTAAGAAGGATTGATAGGATGCATATCACTGCAGACACTTGCGTGTAAATCTAGACAATTAATGGCACTAGATGCAGGTTAAAATTCCAATTCCACCTACCCTACAGAAATGTGAAAATTCCAATTCTGCCTACCCACTTATTAGAACAGCAGTGGAAAGATTATGTGTGTTGACCCAATGGACTTCAAAATTCTCATGTTTTATTGCTTTATATTCAATAAATAAACAAAAAAAACAAATGTAAAATAATAATACAAAAAAACAATCCATCTTCAATATAAAGTTGAGCTTGTCAAACGCTTCAATATAAACCCTTTCACCTACTTTGCATTTAAAAAAAAACATGAACTACTGTTAAATTCCTCAATCAAGATCTATTTGATTTGATTTGTTTTAGCTTCAAATTCATCTATAAGAAATCCTATCAATACCAATTAAACAACTGAACCCTAAATACCGTAATGATGCTCAAACTCCATATAAACAGAGGGCATACGACTCAGCAGGTTAAATGAGCATGTCTCTAATTGAATGACAACACGAAGACAAACACGAGAAGCCAAACATGAAGAACCATAAACCCTCTTAATTTTTTCAATGTCCCCATCCCACTGATCTAGACGAGGGTGACGTTCATCTTGGCAGAGAGATCGACAAGAGAGGGAGAGATGAGGGTCGCCTTCGATTAGGGCTTTGCGCAGAGACGAGAGAGGAAGAGCAGTAGAGAGAGAGATCGCCAAGAGAGGGTCTGTAGTCTGCCGTCTGCCGCACACACACACACAGAGAAAGAGAGAGAGAGAGAGATCGACGAGAGGGAGAGATGAGGGGGAGAGAGAGAGGGTATGCCGTCTGCCGAAGCGAGAGGGACAGATGAGGGGCGCCTTCGATTAGGGCTTTGTGCAGAAACGAGGGAGAGCAATAGAGAGAGATCGCTGAGAGAGGGTCTGTAGTCTGCCGTTCGCCGCAGAGAGAGATCAACGAGAGAGGGAGAGATGAGGGGGAGAGAGAGATCGCTGAGAGGGGGTCGTCTGCCGCAGCGAAAGAGGGAGAGACAGCGAGGCGACTTCAATTAGGTCTTGGTGCAGAGATTATGAAAGGGGGGAACGAAGAGGGAAAATGAAATCAGCCTTCGATTATGTCTGCCTGGGGAAATCAAGAGGGAAAATGAGATAGCGCAGGCTCATCCTGATTTTCGTTTGCTTTTCCTTTTCAACAGACACAAGCCGTTCGCACGGTCCAGCTGGTTATACCCTTAACTGCAGCTCAGGAGAGCCACTCCCTATATATATATATATATATATATGAACACATAAAAGCCACTGGGCATTTAGTACCCCCACAAATTTGTCAAGAAATGTTCAAGGGGGAAGAAAGGTTTGCGTGCGTGTGTATGCGTGCGCGCGTTTGTGCTCCTGTGGGTTGGGGTGGGTGGGTGTTTGAATACATATTTAGCACTGCACATATAAAGGGAGGTTCAAAACACAATTCTACCCAACATATCAATAAATTAGAAATTAAGGTTCTAGCAAATTCTTCTGACCATAGTCCAAGAGATTACTCATCCTAAAATTCAACATATTAAAATTCTAGCATCTTTGTTCCCAAAATGTCAAGGTTCCAGCAAAATTAAGTTGATTCCAGAAATACGCGAATTCTTTCAAGCCAGACAGCCCACATGACTGCCCATACAACTCCTAACGTGACTCCTTGTTTAGAAGGAACCCATATGTTCATAACTACTGTATGACTGGCTTCAGCATCACCCATTGAACACTAGATAGCATGAAAAAGTAATCCCAAGAGTAAAAGAACAATGGTTGGAAAATAATATACATGGATACCTGTACATGCCCAACATGCTCATGTCAGACCAATACAAAACCGATAATGACTTGATAGGTTCAAGTCTAGCATATCCTATTATACAGCGTCCATTATTTCACAGAGTTCTTTCTGTTTTCTTACTTTTCAACATAAAAAAGTGTTACAAAGCAATATAAATAATGATAGTTTCATTAATTTAGAAAATACTCCAAGGAAGAAAGTTAATACTTTGTAGAAAAACATTAATATAAAGTACAAAGATTTTGTCTTATGGATAAAAAAGTCATGTATCTGTGTCCTAAATTTCCAGAAGTGCAGAGTCATATCCCCAATATTCTCATATCCGCGCGCGCGAGCGTGCGTGTGCATCAGGGGTTGAACAAGTGCGGAACATCATTGGCCCCAAAAAACAGATGATATAACAGTTCACAGTAACCAAATTACGGCTACTCTGTAAAAGTTGAAGATTAATTGTTAACACATCATTCAATATAGCCATCTAGCAAAAAGCTAGCACTCTTTAAGAGCTCTAGTTTTCAATAAATATGCAAACATGTTCAAATCACCCCTTACTCCAACTTCTCTCTCGTGTCAGCCCACCTGGTGAGACTCACAATAAGATTGCCGTCGTTGATCCTATGCCACCTTTAGGTTGACCTTAGAAAGGCCACTCACTGAGTATCATCCATATCATACCATGAAAAATAATTTTCAAGTGCAGTAATCCCGTTGGCCTTTCAATCAAAATGACCCGTGAAGCCTGGAACTTACAACACCCGTTCTTCTTAAGCGTTTCTAGAGGCTCGTTGAGGGATCTCTACAAAAAGCCATTGCATTAAGATATAGGTAGGCTCCCAAGGGTGAGTACTGTTCGAAGGTTCTAGGCGAGGTTCTAAGTTTCTAAGTTTCTCGGCAGGGTTCTGCAAGAGATAGGAGCTGGAATAGGTGTAGAGTGGTCTAATAAAAGTCTGGGCCAAGTTCGAGAGGGTTTGAATAAGGTTTGAGGGGTTTGGGGTGCTGGAATTGGAAAGCACAGGTGTTGTTCAAGGACTGCAATGGACTTGTATCAGTTTCTGTGCAAATTGGAATTGGATCTGGGGGAATCAGGATTGGCTTTGGGAAATTAGGGTATTAATTGGAGTAAATTAGAGGTAAGATAAAGGGATCCTGGAAAGCTGCTGTTTTAAAGCTGTGACAGAATATGTCTAATTGGCAGAAAGTAAGATTTGAGTTCAATACTGGGTTGAAATTGGTCAATTAGGGGACGGATTTAGCACTGGGTATGAAGGTTTGACTGGGAATTCTTTAGGATTTATTTTAGTTTATTTTTATTTTTAAGACGTGGGACTTCTTTTTGCTAGAACAACGAACATACAAAAGCAGAAAAAGAAAGAACGAGAGAAGAGCAAGCAACAAGCTACAACCCATCAGCCTAACGAACACAAAACAATACACCCTAAAACCTAAAACAAGGCACTGGACTAACAATCCTCAGATGAAGAAGATGCTGCATGCACATGGTTTGGCGGGGATAGGTGGTGCACTGCGAAAATCAACCTGTATCTAGTAGCATTCTGGAGATCCTGCAGATTAAAGACATGAGTTTCTGGAGCTAAGCAAGTACTGAAAAGAGACACAGATGGATCATCATGCTTTGACAAACTGTCAACTGACTCTATTAGCAGCCCTCCTGCAAAACCGGGTTTCCCACCACAACTGAATTTTGTAAGAGATTTGAGAAGAGATCTCCATGATGTCATAAAGGACCAAGATAGGTTGTCACATTTCCTTAAAGACTCAACTAATATGAAACAATCCCCCTCTATTTGAAGATGGGAAAATGCTTCTCCACGCACAACTCCACACCTTTGATGAGAGCTTTCAGCTCAGCTTCTAATGCATTGTCAGCTGAGACTTTTCCTGCAAAAGCCATGATCAAAGTTCCTGTAGAATCCCTAATGATACCCCCAATTCCTGCAGTTAGTGTGAAGGGGTTATAAAACCCATCAAAATTCAATTTCACATGATTGCAAGGAGGCGGCAACCACATATCTGAAGGCACTCAGAGAAGCAAAGCAATGTTTTGTTTTCTAGATAGGGTTTGAAATAGGGTTCTCAGGGCGTAAGAAGGGAGACGGAGAGGTTAGGGGTTTGGATTGGGGCAGACTCTAGGGTTTAGTAGGAATGGATTGAGGAGAAAACAAGTCTGGAAAGTTTTCGGATTTGTTGGGGTAAAAAGGCCAGATTGGTTTAAAGATATTGGGGGAAAATCTTCGAGTTTAGTAGGGACATGGGTTTCGGTACGGTTTAGTGGGAAAATGTTGGCCAAAATCAGTTTATCTACAGATACAACAATTTCAAAATTGCAAGATGGAACGAAAAGATAAAAGGTATGGATGGTACTATGACAGGAATGGGATTTGGCGAAGGTAGATAGTGACAAACACACGATTTGAAAAAGTTTGGAAATCTCTTAAGAATCTCTTCTCTTCCTTTGGAGAATGAGACCCAATATATAGAGTATTACATGCCTCAATCAAGGCTTCTAAGTTAGGAAACTAGCTAATTACATCAATTACTATTCTAACTTTAGAAAGAAAGCTAACTAATTTACAGTGGAAAATCTAATTAAGAGAATATGTACAGCTATTACAAGTTGACCAATATGCATGCACGTGAGACATGATTGATGTTCATGGGCCTTGGGCCTTGGCCTGTTTAACACCCCCCCTCAAATTGATGCGGGAGAATCAACAAGCATCAATTTGTCAACCAAGAACTGATGGCGTGGGCGGGGAAGACCTTTGGTGAGAATATCAGCAAGTTGAAGTTCAGTAGAGACATGTGGCAGGCTGATGACATCTCGTTTAAGCTCATCACGGATGAAGTGACAATCAATTTCGATGTGTTTAGTACGTTCATGAAAAATGGGATTTTCAGTAATCCGAATAGCACTGGTATTATCCGCATAGAGGGGAGTAGCACCGGCTGCAGGAAAACCAATGTCAGAAAGCAAACCACGGAGCCAAAGAATCTCGGAGCATGCAGCAGACATGGCGAGGTACTCTGCCTCGGTAGAAGATTTCGAAACTTTGTCATGTTTCTTGCATTTCCAAGAAATGAGACTAGCACCCAAAAACATGCACCATCCAGTCGTCGATCTGCGAGTATCCGGACAACCAGCCCAATCAGCATCGGAATAAGCTGTGAGAGTCAGAGGATTGTTGGATGGAAAAAACAACCCACGAGACGGTGTGCGAATAAGGTACCGAATGATGCGGCGAACAGCAGCCAAAGGAAGGTGACGAGGAGCAGTCATAAACTGACTCATCAGGTTGACCGCATAAGAGATATCGGGTCGAGTGATCGTGAGGTAAATCAAGCTGCCAACCAACTGGCGATAGGCAGTAGGATCAGAAAGAAGATCGCCTTCTTCTCGACTGAGTTTGACATTCTGTTCGACTGGCGTATCAACGGGAGCAGAAGCAGTAAGACCAGCCAAGGCGATGAGATCAATAGTGTATTTGTGCTGATTGAGAACGATACCTTGAGGCGATTGATGAACTTCAAGACCAAGGAAATAGTGGAGAGGGCCAAGATCCTTCATTTGAAATATCACACGAAGAGACGCTTGGAGCTTCTGAATCATTTCGGCATTAGGACCGGTAAGGATGATGTCATCAACATAGACAAGGAGGATAGTAATCCCAGATGGAGCATGATGTAAAAATAGAGAAGGATCATACGGGCTTGGATGAAAGTCCAAGCGGAGAAGAGCAGCTTGAAATTTCTCAAACCATGCGCGAGGAGCTTGTTTTAGACCATAGAGGGAGCGACGAAGTTTAGCAACCATACCAGGCCCGGATGAGCAGCCCTGAGGTAGTCGCATATAAACAGCTTCTTTGAGATCACCATGGAGAAACGCATTTTTGACATCCATTTGATAGAGAGGCCAAGACTGAGATGCAGCAACAGCAAGGAGAGTGCGGACGGTGGTCATCTTGGCAACCGGAGCAAAAGTCTCATCATAATCAATGCCATATTCCTGTCGATTACCAAGAGCAACTAGACGCGCCTTATAGCGATCTAAGGATCCATCAGATTTTAATTTGAGAGAAAAAACCCACTTACAGCCAATGGGTTTGACACCCACAGGAGATGGTACAATATCCCACGTATGATTTTGCGCTAACGCATCCAATTCCTCTTGCATAGCCTTATTCCAACACGGATCCTGCACAGCCTGAGAATATGATTGTGGAATGGAAGAAGAAGACAAAGTGGCCATTAAGGAAGTATGTGAGAACCCATAACGGTCTGGTGGTACTGAAATCCGAGTGGAGCGACGCAGTGAAGTATGGCCGGAACCAGGTGCTGAAGGAAGATCAGGAGGGGGAGCAGTAGTAGGCGCTGTGCTGTTCCGTCTGTGATACACAAAATTAGGATTAAAACGAACAACGGACGATTCATCAGAAAAACCCGGTAATGACACAAAAGAGGGTTCAGGCAAATCAATGTGTGTTTGAAAAAAATACTGTTTTTCAAAGAAGACGACATTCCTAGAGGTACGGAAACGACGAATGTGAGGATCATAGCAAAGGAACCCTTTCTGGAAGGGTGCATAACCTAAAAACACACACTGAGCTGATTGAGCTGTGAGTTTTGTCCTCTCAGAAGGTGGCAAATGTATAAAACAAGTGGAGCCAAAAACATGAAGATCATCATATGATGGAGTGGTCTTGTACAAACGGTAATATGGGCTTTGATTCTCAAGGGAGGTGGATGGCATACGATTGATAAGATGAACTGCTGTAGCCAGTGCCTCAACCCAAAAACGAGTAGGAACCGAGGATTCCAGAAGAAGGGAACGAGTGACATCAAGCAGATGTCTATTTTTCCTTTCAGCCACTCCATTCTGCTGGGGAGTAGAAGGACAAGAGCGTTGAGAAATAATGCCTTTGTTTTGCAAAAATTGCTGAAAAGCAGATGACATGTATTCCCCACCAGAATCAGATCTCAAGATTTTAATGCAGGTGGAAAATTGATTTTCAACATAAGCTAAAAAAATTTGAAAAACATTAAAAACATCAGATTTAGAATGCAGAAAGTAGACCCATGTGAACCGACTGAAATCATCAATAAAGGTCACAAAATATTTATAGTGAGCGTGGGAAAGAGCTGGAGCAATTCCCCATACATCACTATGAATTAAATCAAAACACTGAGAAGTGTGAGAAGTAGACTGAGGAAAAGGAAGTGTTTTACTCTTTCCCAGTTTACAAGTAGCACAATCAAAAGGCACACAAGAAGATAAACAAAGAGATTTATTTAGTAAACCAGAATTTAACATAAGGGACAATGCCTTAGAATTAGGATGTCCAAGTCTATTGTGCCACAACCGGCAATTATCTTGAAGAGAAAAACAAAGAACATTATGGTCAAATTGATTCCTAGAAATTTGAGAAAGATCCAGCGGAAACAAGCGTCCACACTTAGGCCCCCTCGCGATCTCCTTCCCGGACATCTGGTCCTGCACAACACAACCAGAAGGAGAAAAAGAGATATTATAATTTTCTTCAACAAGTTGTCCGACTGACAATAGGTTTGAAGTTAAATTAGGACAAAGATAAACATTTTTCAATGAGAGTGGACCAGGGATATCACCAATGGCAGTAATGGGAACATGGCCTCCATCAGCAGTTTGTATTTGAAGATGGCCCGTGTAACTTGCCATATTAGAGAGATGAGTGGGGGAAGACGTCATATGATTAGATGCCCCGGAATCAAGAAACCAAGTGGAAGATGAGGGAGACTTACCTGAGAGACCAAAAGCAGAGAGGGCATTGATAATCATTTGTTGAACCATTTCAGGTGTGAGAGACGAGGAGGACTCAGGCTGTGAGGTTGCAGATGTAGGAGCAGGCATAACTGAGGAAGCCACATAAGCATGCGGAGTCTGAGACTGTGGAGTAGGATACTGCGATGCGGGATACTGTGGAGTCTGATACTGCGTCGACGGACGTGGAGGACGGCGACGACATTCAGAGATGATATGTCCCGACTTTTTACAGTAACTGCAGACTTTCTGTTTACATTGAGATGCAAGGTGCCCAAATTTCTGACAACTGTAGCATTGGATTTTGCTCAAGTCTCGAGGCGGAAGCTGAGAAGTTTTATTTGCCGAGAACGCGACTGAATAGGTATCAGTCTTCAGTTGAGCAATATGAGCCGAGGTCTGAAGGCGTTGTTCTTCTCGTAAGAGCTCATTTAAGCAGACATCTAATGACGGAAGTGGTGTCCGATTCATTAGAGCAGATCGGACACTTTCAAATTCATGCCGCAGTTTCATCAAAAATTGATCTCGCTGACTAGAGGCCTGAAGGTTTTGAATAACAGTCAACACATTATCAGCTACATCCGCATACTTAATACTATCGTATTCCGACCAGAGGGTACGAAAACCGGAATAGTAGTCTTGTACGGACAAATTCCCTTGTGTATATTCAGCAATTGCACATTCAAGATGGAATTGTCTGGCAGAGTTGTCTTGATGATATATTTTCTTCAAATACCCCCACATGGCTTGTGAAGTGGGGTATGGCTTGAGATTCATTATCAGATGAGGCTCAACGGATCCCAGAATCCAGGATTTTATTTTGGCATCTTTTGTATGCCAAGAGGAGATCTTCTCATCCTCAGTGGGTTTAGGGTCCGTGCCAGAAACAAATCCCCATAATTCCTTTGCTTCGAGATATATTTGAAATTGGAATGACCAAGCGGGGTAGTTCTTTCCCGTAAATTTAATCAATGTGACCTCAGATTTTTCCATTGCAATCAAACAGGAAGTATATCGAATTGTGTGAAACAAAACGAGCCACGAACAAGAGACAAATAGGTAGAATGTCTTCCCTGTGAGAAGGAACAACAATCCAACCAAGCAGAGAGAGAAAAAACTACCAGCAGAAAAAAAAAGAAAAAGAAACAGCCCAGACGAACTGGTCAGGGCCTGTTTGTTCATTTTGTGGGTCCCACTTGAGGATCCAGTCCCAGATCAGACAACAGAGATGTGAAGTTCCTCTATTCTGGCTTCTACTGAACCAAGTTTGAATTGATTCTATTAAGTATCAAAGATTCTGGACGGTCTTGATGAAAACAATATGAGTTTCGAAAAAAAACTTGAGAAGCTGTAAAACACCAACCTTGAGTGTCTGAAAAAATCTGAAAAAATCACTAGAATACTGAGGAGTATTGGGCGACCATGTGTGGGTGAAATCTGAGGTTGATCAGATCGATTCAGAGTGGGCCACCATTGAACGTGACTGTTTGCAGGAAGAAGACCTCGCTGGAACAAGATGCCGAGAGACAACAAAACTTCTGGATCTTATGTGATGCACGAGAGAGACTCTTTCTCTCTATCTCTATTCCCTTGATGCTTTGGAAGATGTCTGAGATCAAGACTGCCTCGAGCCTTGCTCTGATACCATGACAAACACACGATTTGAAAAAGTTTGGAAATCTCTTAAGAATCTCTTCTCTTCCTTTGGAGAATGAGACCCAATATATAGAGTATTACATGCCTCAATCAAGGCTTCTAAGTTAGGAAACTAGCTAATTACATCAATTACTATTCTAACTTTAGAAAGAAAGCTAACTAATTTACAGTGGAAAATCTAATTAAGAGAATATGTACAGCTGTTACAAGTTGACCAATATGCATGCACGTGAGACATGATTGATGTTCATGGGCCTTGGGCCTTGGCCTGTTTAACAGATAGGGGGTGGGATTTCTGGATAGGGTTTAAAATAGGTTCTCAAAGCTTGAGAAGAGAGAGGTCAGGGGTTTGGATTGGGGCAGATTCTAGGGTTCGGTAGGGATGAATTGAAGAGAACAAATCTAGAATTTTCGGATTTAGGTAAGAGCCAGATTGGTTTTAAAGATTTTGAGGGAAAATCTTCTGGGCTTTGTAGGGATATGAGTTGGTTATTTTAAGATGGGTATAGGTAGGGTTTAATGGGATAATATTGGCCAAAATTGGGAGTTTATCTAGGGTTACAACAATTGCAGAAAGTTGCAAGAAGTTTAGGCTAAATGAAAGTTGCAGGAAAATAAATCTAATTGCAAGATGGAATGAAAAGAAAAATGATCGATAGTAGTAGGAAAGGAATCAAATAAAGCAAAAGGAAATATGGAAACCTAAAGATGAAGAAAAGAACAATGGAATTGAAGAAACTAAGATCAACCAATGGGTAGTTGATCCAGAGCATGATCCACCAAGGATTTGGCTCTAATACCAATTTGACAAAGCCGATTTGGTGTAAAGGGATCCCTCAAACCGTGGGCTTCTAAAATCTAACAACTACTACTACTTAGGAACCACCCAAAGAGGAGATTCTGAATTTCATTGAAGTGATTTTTCAGAATACATGAGAGGTGCTTAAATAGGTATCTTGGAAATCCAAAGAGAGCAATTTCCATTTTACACGTAGATTTCCTTTCCTTGTTTGAAAAAATACATTCAGGACCCAGACCCTACTAAAATAAGAAAACTACATTAAGGGAGATACTTAATGATCCTAACAGAGATATTAAAGGACATGATTTATTGCTTTAGTAGGCTTGAGCCTATGCTGCTGTACACAACTGGCTGTTTGGGCCAACCATGTGTCCTGGGCTTAGCCCCAACAGACCAGGACCCGACCCACTTGTTGCGGGCCAGCCTGCATTGCTCTCATAGTAAAATCACGTGTTCATAGGACTAGATGGAAAAAATATTAAAATCACCTTCCTTATCAAGCCACCTTATCCGATAATCATTGCCATCCTCGTCCACATACTCCCATTGGATAGTAGTTAGAGACCAACAAAATATTTTGACTCCTCACCAGGAACTTTCCTAGGGGACGTTTGTCTTTTACGCGTGGGATATGAAAATAGGGTTTACATAATATCTGAATCACATCACCACATTTGTTTGGTGGTGCTAATTTGAATGGTTTGGATTAAAAGTTTGGGTCCCATAGGAGTAGCCAAAAATAAAAGACAGTGATGGGTGTTGAAATTGCAAACTATCAAAGACATCACTTGTAGTGACGCTATTCGAGGTATGTAACACTTTCACGTGTCTTCAGCTGTGTAAATTTTCATATGAAAAGGACCTCATTTACACACCAGTTTGACACCTAATGTCACACATGTGCATCATTTACATAAGTAAATGGGTGCAAACAAATGACCCCTTGGAAACAATGTGACCACACAAGGACCCTCACCTACCTATTCCAAATAAAATCTAAAACATGTGCATTTCTAGTAATAGTGATGAGGAAAAGACCAGGAAACAAATTTTAAGCTTCCTATCACCACACCAAAAATCTCTCCAAAAGTTAGTATGCTTCCCATTCAAAATCCTCCACCTCATTCTTGAGTACGAGGCTTCTCAACAGATCACCTTTCATAAAGGAGATGCTTTAACATTAGCAAGTTGGATTTCCCAACCATTTCCATTGATTGTAAAGTCTCCAAGCTTCTTTCCCCAATGCCGACCTGCCAGAGACAGTTCCAACCATATTGCAGTATTAGCCTTTCCAAAGGATCAATCCACCTAGCCACTTTAGAAAACTACTTTCCAACTTACCATATGATGCTTATGATTTTCTTTAGTCATTCCAAAAAAGGGGAAAAAAAAGACAAGGAATAAAAATTAAAAAAACAAAATACATCTTCCCAATAAGCTCCACAACAATGTAGGCGCTAAAAAGCAGACAAGAAAGATAGGAAGGCTTGCTGCTGCAGATTTGATCAGGTTATCGTCCCTCCAAAAGAAAGACATCTACTCTTAAGGAAGAGAGTTTCTCTTCAAGTCTCTCAACAACCAAATCCCATAGCTTTTGAAGGTTTAGAAATACACAGTGGTAGACCAAGAAAAGTGGACAGAAGACTACGCCAAAAACAAAGACCATATCTAGGTTGCCCACATAAGCCTCATTCATCTACACGCTCATATTTTTACACTCATCAAAATGAATCTTTAATCCAACATTAACTTAAACCATCAAAGGATTACTATCAAATCCTCAGTTTGCTCCTTTTCTGCATAAGCCAAAGGTGTTGGCCTAGGGTAATTCGTCATCCTTAAAGTTAAGTAACGCCAGGGTTAAGATAGCCCGGAGACATTGGAGGCCTTAGGACTACCTATAGTTGGATAGTGATGCCAACGACAAATCCGAACCATAGAATCGGATTGTTATTACTTCATGACTCGACACAAATCTGTTTACGCATGCATTTGAATACGTTCCGGATATTCACATGATATGTTTATACTCCTATGCTAGTGATGTTTTCCATTTTGTACTTCGATTATGCATCTTGTCTCTCATTGTTTATTATACCCATTATATTTACGTATGTACGCTTATGTTTGGGATACTCCTTATGCTTATGCTTGTGTTCATGATCTATTATGGCTGTTTGAGTACACCTTTATGCACATGTTTATGTTCATGATACCTGATATGGTTATATCACTCTTTGTGTTGGCACCAGTCAGCTTTGATCCTATCACAGTTGGACCCGGCTGAGTGTGGATTTAGACTTATCTATCTAGTTATGCTAGTTGTGGTCTAGAACTTAATATGGGAGCGTATCTATGCTTTGGTGCCATCGAGGAGAGTTGTGGACATTTGTCCTTGTGGCACCATCCAACCCGGATTAGCTGTATTTTCATGCTCTCACCTTCGGTCACACGTAGCAACCAATGTGGGAGTGTATGGTGCATGTGGTTTTGCCATCTTGCTAGGACATCCCATTAACATAGTCACACATGACTCTTTATGTTTCATGCTTATTCATGCACGATTATGCCCAGCATGCTTCTCATGATATCTTTATGATCATCTGTCATTTATAGTCAATTGATGCTACATGTATACACTATTTATATTTGTTTAACTTGCTAGATTGTTCAATCTAATGGTGTTACACTCGGTGTTACAGGTGACAACGCTAAGGCCTTTAACCTGGAGACCGAGGTGGTAAAGGGGACTCCTCAGGAGGTAGTCTGAGTGGACCCCGGCTGATGTCCTCTAGACATCTTGCTGCGTGAGAGCCGTCACATGGACCTTTGTGTTTGGCCTATGTTGGCCATTGGAATGTTGAAACTTATTTCTATGTTTTGTAATCCATAACTTAAATCCTATCTATGAACATGCTTGTGCTCTTTATCAAAGATTCAAATATGCTATAAACGGTATGACTTAATATGTGATTTACAGGTTTAATGAGTTACATAAGCTTCCGCGAAAGGTTTTAATTTGTGAGGGTTTCTTGACACCTCACACGTGGAATCCTATGGGAAATCATGCTTGGGGAATAAATGCACACCGAGTCAGATGACTCGAATCCCCATGAGTAACACCTCGGGGCCCATGCATTATTATATGGTGTTGACAATCACTTACTCTAAAAGCTTAAGTTGATAGAGAATGGTGTAACAATGTATATCGAGCTTAGAAGGCCCCCGCGCCCCCCGCGCCGGAGCACGTGTGGGCTCCTTCATGGGATTTACACCCTCCATGGGTGAATACAGGGGCTCAACACAGGAATCACACCCTTCGTGGGAGAATACAAGGCACAACGGCCCAGGAGATTCCTACACTCGACCTCCCGCTCTGATATAATGTTGACAACCACTTACTCTAAAAGCTTAAGATGATAGAGAACGGTGTAACAATGTATATCAAGCTTACAACATGTGGGACCCAGGCTCGGGCGTTACAGGTTTTTTATATCCAGCACTCATTAGTTTGCAGATCCTTCACAACTTCGTTGGCCAGCAGTTATTACTGGAATCCTCCATGTTCTTCACCAAAAGAAAGCTAATAACATGCTCTATTATGGGGATCTATATCCTTCTATGTCTGAATCTAGCTCTTGTTGGATTCTTCCTGGATGTAGGCACAAAATCATTGACCAAGAAAACTCCATGGCCAATTACTCAGTAGAATCTACAGCTTCTACCACTATTAGAGACATAACCGTAACAATTGCAATATCTAAGGTGACAATCTATGTAGAGAAAACCTAATAAATGGACCCAAACCAAGCAAAATCCAAAGCTGATTTCTCAATAGAATCAACAACTCTTCTGCCATGATTATAGACATAACTGTAACAATTGCAATATCTAAGGTGACAATCTATGTAGAGAAACCTGACAAATGGACCCAAATAGATTTTAAGACAGGTCCAACCACCTCTGTCAAAGCATCAATTCTTGGTACTGGGGATCTGAAAATGTAGATTCTCCATTAATTATCGCTTGAGCAACTCATTTAGTTGTAGGGATTATCCACCACTGCTTCAATAAGAATTGAAAGTCACATCCCCGTCTTAATAATACCCAATCACAAACCTCTCCATTAACACAAAAAATTAATACATCCCTACAAATATTTCCAACAGACACATTTAGAGGATCAGATGGGCTTTGGAACCATTATGCCCTCAGCCCACAAAGCAGCAGCTGTATGTTGCTTCAAAATGTGTGTATTGTTGGTTTTATGGATCCTCTAAAACTGGACTTGTATCTAGCATACTGGACCCAGAGTAGACCCCCAAGAAGACCTAAAATTCATTTATATACCACCCGCTTCAATGTTGTCTTGAACAAAAAAGAATTCCGAGCCCCACAGTTCTTCTAGATTCATATTTACTGTTTAGCGGCACAAATGCATCAACTACAACCCCAACCTCATTGAAATGATTCCTATACTCAGAAGCTTAGAGGCATTATGGAAGATTCATAACAAAGAGATAAGGTTTCACCCATCACCGACCAAACCTACTTTGGTCTCATTTTTTACTGATCTACGAAGCTCCGAGAGATGTTCAAACATCAGAAAGGAAGACTAGTTCTCAGCACAGCTCCAGGATCCATAGTGGACAAGCTTAAATAAAATACGGCAGGGAATGTTCAATTCCCCTCCTTGAGCTTCACTTCAGTGCTCAGCATCATTTCAGTGCTCAGCATCATTATCGCTCTAACCCTCACAAGCCTAAAAAGTAAAGTATGCATAAGCCCAAAAGCAGGATCTGTAAAAACACCCCACCCCACCCAAAAAATAAAAAATAAAAAATAAAAAATAAATAAAATAAAAAAACCAGCTTGCCTCAAGCTGACCCAAGCACCACCATCAAAGTGTAAGTATGAAACTTGAAAACTCCACCTAGGAACAATACAGGACCACCATCTAGAAACTAGAAACTAGGTAAACCCTGAAGAATATGTAGATGCGAGCACAAAGTATATATTCGGCCATTGAAGTTTAAGGCAATGATCAGGGACTACAAGCAATTAGGTTCAATCTATTTCCCTTATTGTGGAAGGAGATTCTGATTGTTTGACAGATTGGCCTAGTGGAAGAAACCAGATCCCGCGGAGGCAGGTAAATATTTGGATGAGCTGAAAGATCTCTTAAATGGTACCAGTTCTTTATTCAAAATCTTAGAGATGCCAACTGGAAGATATCCTCATTCAACAATGTAAAACAAATCAAGGATTGATTCTTTGTTAAGCAATAAGCAGTTCTGTTCTAGTGATTTTTTTAGCAGCCTGTTCCCTGCTGTACATGGGTGGCACAATGCTTCTCATTGTATTGCACAGTTGATTGTATTATGTTGTTTTGTTTTCTTGGAAAAAAAAAAAAGTAATCTAATTTTCTGTCATCGGTAAATGCACATCATGTGCGACAATGAGCACCCTCCAACTGTGCTACAGGCTCTGGTTGAGTAAAATTAGTTATCTTTCAGAGAAAAGAAGAGGAGTATACAACCATCCATTTTTATTTTGTGGATTCCCCTTATCTGATCACTATTGAGCCATATTCAATTGATGGTCAGTATTCCAGCCCACCTCATCAACCATAGGTGGGACCTTCAAAGCAGCACTCACTGGATATATCTCTCTATCTAGCACTGTATCCATTAAATAGGAAAATGAGAGATGAAATATGCTGATGGAAATGACAGTTGACAGGAACCCAGCAAGTCCTTTGATAGAGTTGTAAGCTGCCAAACTAGTTATCTAGTCTTCCTCACAAATTTATATAGCATTCATAATAATAATAATAAGGGATGCTGAATCAGTAGACCACCTGTTTTTGCATTGCGAGGTGGCTAGCTTTTTATGGAGTTCGGCTCTGTCACGGATCAATTGTTGCCGGGTTCCGTAGGATTTTCTGAAGGCTTCCTATCAGGCCTAGTCTATGGCAGTTGGCTCTGCTAGAGGAAAGATAATGTGGAAAATATCTTTTCTAGCTTTCATTTGGAACCTTTGGAAAGAAAGAAATTCAAGGTGTTTTAAAGGGGTTTCCTCCTCCAAAGAAGCCATGGCTTTCAAGGTAAAATACCAAGTCGCTTCTTGGGTCTCTCTCCTTGCTAATTTTCAAGGATACTCTATAGATGATATCAGTAGGTGTTGGAAAGAGGTGGCGTTCACACATCCCATTCTTCCCAGGGTCTGCGGCGTCTACCCTACCCGGAAGCCTCCCCCGCTGGGTACCTTAAAGCTTAATTTCGACGGGAGTGCTCTCAGTAACCAGGGCCAATCAGGTATTGGGGGCGTTTTCAGAGATAGTGCTAGCGTTAAGCCTATCCCTTTTTGGGGTCCTTCAGGTTTTAAGACAGTACATGAGGTTGAGATGATTGCCCTCCGGACAGGTCTTCGAGAAGCTGACAAGTTGGGTTTTAGAAAATTCATTGTGGAAGGGGACTCTTTATGTGCCATAAGATGGGCCTCTGGTTCTTCTAATCCACCCTGGCGCCTAGCGGATTTGTGTGACGAGGTAGCGGTATTGGTCTCCAAGCTTGAAGTTTCCTTTAATCACATTAAGCGGTCCGCAAACGGGGCGGCTAAAGCTCTAGCAAAATTGGGTGTCGGGAGCGATAATCTTGTAATTGATAATTGTATTTTGCTTGCTTAGTAAGTAGCGGCTTTGGGGTTGCTTTCTTTTTCCTTTTGCTTCCCTTTGTTGCTTCTCGGTATATGTTTCCTAATAAATTTGCTTCTAATAAATTTCCATTACCATTCAAAATAATAATAATAATAATAAAACCCTGAATTTCCAAACCTCAGAAACCAAATCTACACACACAGGTTCTTTTCAGTACATTTTATCTCACAATTTGCAAACAATTTACCATTTGCAGGGGCATCTCTCCAATTCCAAGGGGGTACTCCATTGGCAGTAACTGCATCAGCTGCTGTGATGGCAAGAGGATGTCCATCATGATCCAGACGTCGTTCCAAATTGAGTGTTGACCTTCCACCAGCTGCAAACCAAGCAAAAGCGTTTGGTTCCCAAATTTTCAAAGAATATATTCAAACTTGGAAGGCTAACAAGCATCCAATTTGCAGCAAACACAATCTCAACACACTGATAAGAGAACACAATCTAAACATAAAAACATTTAATAAAAGCAATTCATGTCTATTCCATTGCCGGAAAGTCAATTTATTGCATATAGTTGTGTTGGCACTTGGCAGATCATCAAATTTTCTTCATCAACTTAAACATTGACAAAAATAATTCTCATGGGACTGAAAATAGAATTCAGTAGAAAAGCAACTCAATATGAAAGCCGAATCCCTTATAATAAAAATTCATTGCTGAATTGCATAATTTCTTCAATCTTCAAGAATCATACAAATTGGAGAAAAATAGAATAATCGTAGCCATATTCCATCTATTTGTGGTCGGCTATGTGAAATCTACCTTTCTGCACTATTTGAAGCCATGTTTGTTATAATTACAGCCTAACAAGTCTTTCCCCACTTCATTCAGGGCGTCACTGACCTCTCTATCCTAGTTCTCAAACAACACATGACACGTGCTGCTCCTGATCTTCTGTGTACATGCTGAACAATCTCAAACAACATTCCTTCGTTTTTTCTTCTAGCAGAGTTAACCCTTAAGTATCCTCTTACACAATCACTGCCATTTTTATCCTTTTTTGTAACCCCACACAACCATCATAACATGCACATCCAACCCATACGAACTTTAGCTTGCTTCGATTTCTTTGTTCACGAACATCAAGCCACATCTACTTTAGCTTCTTTCATTTCTTTGTTGCCCAACATTCACTCGCGTACAACAAAGCAAGTCTAACTGTCTCTTGTAAAATTGCCCCTTCAAAAGAAGTGGCACTCGAATAATATTCCACTAGCTTGTCTTCACTATGCCACTGCTAATTCTATTAGTGACTTACAACTTAAAATCCTGATATTTGTTCTATAGTTGCTCTGTATAACAAAATCTATAACATTGCAATAAGTTGGTTCCAATTTAATCATCACATCTTATCTAGTATCAGAACCACCAAACATGCATTTCATATAGTTTGTCTTTAAACTACTATTCAACCTAATCGACTCCAATGCCTTCAAAATTCTAGCCTATAATCATATGTACTATCATGCCAAGATTCGAATGATTCTAAGTTACCAAAGTACAGACTTTGTAGCTGCAATGACTTTGTATGATCGGCATAGCTGCAATGACTTTGTAGTAGTTCATTTCATCGTGGGAAAAGGTCTATTGGATGGGCGAGGAAATTTCTTGTGAGGTTTGGTTCCTTTGGTAGTTTTTTCCGTGAAAAGAGAGTTCTTGATGGTCAAGAGTCTCCAAAAGAGGAAGTTCAGGAATTAGTTAAAAGCCAGAGTGGTGTTTTGGAATTCGACGAAAGGGGAATTTCAAGATTTGTCATGTTTTGAACTTATTCTAAATCGGATGGAAGCTATGGTATGTAGGGGGATGAAGTAGTAAATTCCATCAGAAATGTTGATGGGACTGCTAGAATTAAAACAGGAGCAACAAGCATTGATGAGGATGCTGAGTAACGAAAGAGGAGAATTTCTTCTCTCTTTCTTGGGTCAGGTGGGAGTCAATTTATCTAATGATATAGAAGGTGCAGCGATAAGAGAAGTGAGCTATGATGCACAGATACGGCATGGATACGGCAAGGACCCGCCATAGACACGGCAAGGACACGGATTTTACACATAAAAAGTTAAGCATCGAATATGATACGTTGCCCATTTTGCAGTATCCGTGCATCATAGGTTGTGCATGTTTTTTAGGATAACTTTACCAGAAAATTGATTCTAGAAAGTGATTCTAAAAATGTTATGAAATGGGTATTAAGGTAGAGAAAGGCAAATGCTCCATGGCTGTTATTGTTAATCCTTAGAGACAGGTGAAATTTTGGACATACAAGATTGGTATTGGTTGCAAATTTATGCATGAAAGTAGGGTAGGCAAAGAAGGAATTGATAGTCCCCAGCTGCACCTCATCTGGTTAGAGATGTAGGTGTGAATTTGAGAGAGTGAGAGTTACCATGTAGGACCAAAAAAGAGGGGAACAAAAAAAGAAAAAAAGGGAAAAAAAGCAGAAAAAGAGAAAAAGGAAAAAAATTTGGAAGGAATTGATAGACCTGATTTGCAAATTGTGATGAACTGTTGAAGAGTGAAATTGATTAATAGGATAGGTTTTGAGATCATATTGTGCATTTCTCTTTGCCTTTCTCATATTGCATTTTGCCACTGAATTGGTTGGGTTTTCCCCCTTTCTTTTTGTACCTTCTATAAATTAGTAAAGTTTACCCTTATGAAAAGGTCATTTACCCAGTGCGGGTCCCACCAAAGCAAGGTCATGGGAGGGTCCAAACTGGTGACAGACCTAACCTTTGGCAATTCTGCACGCAGTGGCTGCTCACAGGTCTCGAACCTGTGTTATCACACATGGCAACCGACCCGAGACCTTTACCATTGCACCAAAGCAACGACCCTAAAGTTTACCCTTATCAATTTAAAAAAGAAATCATGGTGATCCGGCGATATCCAAGATAGACCTATTCGTTGTGTCCACTGTCCACTGGATGGTTGGATACTTTTCTATGTTCTTTACCATGAAACTCACTGAGGCACTTTTTGGATCATTGTGCCATCCTTTTGGAGGTGGCTGATGAGATTTGGGTTCCTCCTGCATTCCGCATTGAACTTTCATGCGTAGATATGTTTTTTACTTGAAGGCTTGAAGCTTAGCATTTTGAAGGTAAACCTGAAAAATGGAGGAAAAGATAATTTGTAAACTGGAGCAGGTTATGATGGCACTCTTATAGAGAAGATTTAGCAATAGGGTATTGAGGAGGAATCTTGAGCTCTATTTGATGATAAGCAGCATTTACAATTCGTGGAGAAAGCTGTTTAGTAAGAGGTCTAGTGGAGGAAAATGTTGAGGACTAAATGATTGGGGGAGGGATAACTGGATAAGAACACCACATGCTTCTATAGCAAGTGTTCATCAAATAACTAATTGTATTCATTCTATTGAAGTGAGGGAACTTTGCGGGATGAGAGAGAAAGATGGCATTTATATGATACTCTCTATAATTGAGAGTGTAAACCACCCTAATTTGGGTGGAATAATTTTTAATTTCATCATTCCTGTAATGGCTAGTGTTCTTGAGTCTCCATTCCATGAAGGAGATGTGAAGTCTGCACTGTGGTAGTAAGGAGGAAATTAAGCTCCTGGCCTAGATGGTTTTCCTTTAGCCTTTCTCCAAAAAATTTGGGATGTGTAAGGCAAAATATTCTGGAGCTTATGTATAAGTTTTCCACTTGAGATTCTAACAAAGGATATTGGAGCTTCATTTATTGTCATGGACCATGGTTCCTAAAAAGAAAAGGGTATCTGCCATGAAGAATTATAGACCCATTAGCTTGCTTGGTCCTAGTTTGGGCCAATTGGCCGAAGTGATGTCTTCCTTTCATCTCATAATTTTTAAGGTCCAAGGTACCTTTGAAGATCGTCGTAGGTTCTTGATACTGCACTTGTTGTTCATGAATATCTTGATTCCAATTGCAAAAGCAAGAGATTGGGATCTTGTGTAAGCTTGATTTTGAACGGCTTATATATGGTGGGTTTGCCATTGCTTGGTTATTTGCTGCTTTGCATGGGTTTTTTGGGATAGGTGGTGATTTTTAATTAGTATGTTTTTATTTAGCTTATCTTTTATCATGATCAATGGATCTGCCAAAAGGGATTCTGCATAATCTCTGGTGATTTTGGTCAGAGTCACCCCCTTCTTTCCTTTTTGTCATTGTTGTTGAGTCTTTGATTAGATTTTCTTTAGAAATCTAATGCCCTCAGTTCAATTCCGGTGTCCATTGGAGATAGCGGGGTTTCACATCTTCTATTTGTGGATGATTCAATATACATATATTTATATATATATATATATTTGTGATGCGGGAAGGGGTCAAGATGTCCTTCGAGGGTTTGAAGTGATTTAGATCTTAAAGAGTTGCAGCAAATTCGAGTTTTAGGGGTTAGTATGGAGCTTCATATATTTGAATCCTTGGCTAATTTGTTTTCGTGCCAGTAGGGAAAGCTTCCATTTTCTTATCACGGGCCACCTCTATGTTGACCCTCTCAATCGCCTTGGAATCTGGTTATCAAAAGATTTGAAAAGAAGTATTTAATGGAAATGTAAACATTTGTCTTTAGGAGAGGGTTATGTTAATCAATATAATCATTTCAAATCTTCCGACTTAAGTCAGGTTGTGATATGAAACCTGCATGACATTTAGCAGTTCAATAAATGAAAGTCTACAGAAAAAATAACATAGATAACTATATTCTACCCGAGAATACAAATAAAATCAAAATCTTAATTATAGCATAATCAAGGTTTTGGACCCTTTTTTTTTTTTTTTTTTTTGGTCTTTGAAGAAACTCGCTCTGATAATCAATACATATTGCTGATATGTATCATTTTCTGGACTGGATGATACACCTTCTATACCGATACTTTGATTCTTTGCTGTAATCTCTTATCATTTATTTGCTATAATTACCATTCAAAAAAAAGGAAAAAAGAAATCTCATCATACTTGTCAAGTGTTTGAAAAGGTTTGACTGAGTGGGAGGTTGGGGAAATGCATTTGGGTGGCACTGGAACCACCTTTTAGGTTGGAAATTATGAAGCCCAGACACATAAACCCTTGTTCTGGCTAGTTCAAGTATTTATAAATTTTTTTTTTAAATCTGATGACCATATGAAGTGATAGACAAGAAGTGCAATGTGCAACTCTGTATTGGGATTATAACTAACAATTAACAATGAATTAACTAATGTGATGTTTCATTTTTGCTCCTTTAGTTTCGGTTAATCGTTATTCCTAATGGTGCATAGTTACCTGGTTCATAGTTTGATCATTTCACATTCCAGTTTGCAGTTCGCAGTTTGATACCTACCTCAATTTGAGAATTTGATGGGGATGTTTCATTTGATTTGCTTTTTGATTTGTTCATCTCAGAGTTCGAATTTGAGAAACTCGATCATTTTATCCGAATATGTATGATGAAATAGTTAATGATTATACTCATGAATTGTAGGTCTAATTGACTTACATGTGATTCATTTTATATAAAAAAAAAGCCTTTAAAATATATGAAAAATAATATTTTTTGGTGAATGTAGAGAATATTTAAAAATCATCCACACCAATTTGAAATTTGCATAATGCTTACATACCTATAGAATTCAGTAGCATCTATTGAAGGTGACAGGTGCAAGGACTGCTACCATAGAGCAGTGACAATCTAAATGCTTAGGGTAGCTTAATAATCAGGTCATCTCTGAATATCACCCCAACTGTCATCAGCTGGAGTACACATCAATTAGTTTTGTGACCATTTAGTTGTCAGAGGCGTGCATCATTATTTTTAGTATGGCCTGCCTAACAGATTTAGCCCATATGATTAATAAAAAGGATACTCTTAAGATGCACCCTTTCTATGTATGGCCACATATGATACATGCATGAACTACTAGAAGTGGATTCCTTAAAATCTATATCTGGATGGTGTTTCTGAAAATCTCAATCTGAAGTGGGCGCGCATATGGTCAAACTTAATCACAATCTTACAAAAATTCCAGTTGTTAAAATGGAGGGAGGGAAAGAAGTTCCAATTTTTCACGAAGAGGGAAATATAATTTAAAGAAAAAAGAGAAGGGCATTTAATGACATGCCGAGAAAGACCATTTCCCAATCCACTTACAATGCAGAGGTACAAAAAAATACTAAATAAAAAGATAGAACTCAAAAACATGATAGAGAAACAAGGAATAACCAGCAAACCACATCATCTTCTTCTGTGAGTGGGAGAGAAGAACTGCTCAGTGAAAGTAGCTTGGAACGAAAAACAGCAGGTCGGGAAGTTATCGAAGGTCAGTCATTGCAAACTGCCGAAGGAGCCTGGACTCTGGATGTAAGTTCATTGATCTATTGTAGAGATGAAATATGTGGATAATCAGAATTTTGAGACCTACAGACTGCGGACTTGATGTTCAAAGTTTTTTTGTTCTTCAATACCAGTTGTAGCTTCCTCATCCAACTAGTTTTTCTAACTTTGTTTTATTTTTCTTTTAAAAGAAATATGTACATATAAATATAAAGGTATTTCTAAATGCATATGTTTACCTGTGAACTGTAGTCAATCTGAGATTTATGTTCCTTTGAGTTTTGGCATACTCGGATTCTAAAGTTACCAAAGTTCAGACTTTGAAACAATGGTTATGGCTTTAAAAATACCAAACATTGAGGTCAATGGACTCAAAAATGCATGTTTTTGGTACAAAGACTCCTTGTTTGCTTATAGAGGAGAAATGAAACAGAAGCATGAATATTATAAAAATTCCAAAGTGGAGGGAATCCGAATCTACTGAGCTCCATTATATAGTTACCTAATTCGCCAAAACTCAGAGGGACAGAAATCTCAGATTGACTACAGTTCACAAGAAAACTTCTCTTATCGCTAGACCTTCTATATCATTAGATAAATTAACTCCCACCTGACCCAAGAAAGAGAAAAGAAATTCTCCTCTTTCGTTACTCAGCACCCTCATCAATGCCTGTTGCTTCTGTTTTAATTCTAGCAGTCCCATCAACTTCTGATGGAATTTGCTACTTCACCCCCCCTACATACCATAGCTTCCATCCGATTTAGAATAATTTCAGAACATGACAAATCTTGAAATTCCCCTTTCGTCGAATTCCAAAACACCACTCTGGCTTTTAACTAATTCCATAACTTCCTCTTTTGGAGACTCTTGACCATCAAAAACTCGAGTTTCACGGAAAAAATACCAAAGGAACAAAACCTCACAAGAAATTTCCTTGCCCATCCAATAGACCTTTTCCCACGATGAAATGAACTACTACAAAGTCATTGCAGCAATGCTGATCATACTACACTAGTCATATCAAGCAAGAAATAAATGATTATTGGATACCTATTCACTAGCAGATGAGAAGCAAATTGTAAAAGCATCCTCTGGGACTGTACACCTCCTAAGGAGGTCCAAAGTGAGAACTTTCCTTGACAATTGACATCTACAAAAAACTTCTACTCGAGGTGGTGCCAGGCCCTCCCATGCCGTTAAACATACATGAACGAAGATGACAGAAAAGGATTCCCCATTCGAATTCTATTTCCAAACCCTTGTATGCTTTGATTCCCTAGACATGAAAACATCAGTGAAGAATAAAGGACAGTCCCATACAGTCATACTCCATTAACGCAAACTCTGACAACGAGCTCCTAAAGATAGACCTCCATAACACCCCGCCCCCGCCCCCCACGCCCACACACAAAAGAAAAAAGAAAAAAGAAAACACACACATTCTTTCCTTTCCTTTTTTTTCCTCCCTCCCTCTTCTCCCCTCCAGTTCCCACCCCACACACCTGTTTTACAGATAGACTTTTTGATATGTCTAATTCAATTGAAAAAATATACCTTGTCATATAGTAAAAGTTACATGGGCAAACTTGTCATGTGGCAAAAGAAAGTTATATGGGCAAACTTTGTCAAAAGAAAAAAAAAAAAAAGCCAAAAACCAAAACAAAAATTGTTTCTGTAGGCATTGATGTCCGATTGAAAAATTACCCTTTCGCGGCTTTTTGAAAATGAGGCAAAAGGTCTTAATGCAAATTCAATAAGAGATTCACATCAACTTTCCTAAATAGTCTAAAGCACTCAAACATCTGTTTAAATCAGTTCTAAGTCAAATTGACCTTATTCGTAGACTTGCCAAACAACATCTACAAAAGATTCAACCACCTTTCCTCCAAAAATTCAAAAAGCAAACTCCTGATCCCTCAATAAAATGAAAAACAAATGTTATTTAAGAACATTTTACCCAATCTTAGGATCCCCCGCTTGTTGTAGGTCCCACCACACCATTTTCTATATGGTGACTTCCACCAAAATAAAATAGATGTACATTATAGGAGAGTTATATTGACAAAAGGCCAAAGGGGATGACCAATCACTCAAAAAAGGAGTGGCCAACTCCAAAAGAGAAAAAAAAAAAGATACAACCAAAGATACTAGGGCATAGTCTTAAAAGGGGAGGAGAAGTATTGCTGAAGACCATATGTTGGTGCCTTTGGCTAAAAAGTAAGCCTTCTAGTCAAACTCCTCTTAACATGATGGAGTGATGCCAGAGCGACCATACACAATCCAACACTTCTTCCACTAAGTTTGCTAAGACCCACGGAGGTAGGCAAAGACCAGAAGCCCAACAGATGGTAGCAAAAGAGTTTCCTTCTGCCATGATGAAACAAAGGCGGACGCAATGGACTTCTACAAATTGAACTGGAGAGCCATCAATTCATCCAGATTGACTGATTAACATTGCAAAAGAGTTTCCTTCTGCCATGATGAAACAAAGGTGGACGCAATGGACTTCTACAAAGTGAACTGGAGAGCCATCAATTCATCCAGATTAACTGATTAACATCCAACAGACTCAAAGAAACTTCTAAAAATATATAATGAATTAATACTATAACCTCTACTAAGAACATGAACCCCAAACCATCCGTATATTTTTCTACCCCAACTTCTATCCACAGAAACTCCCTCACTACCCCCAAACCGCCGCCACCATTTACTCAATACTGTCCTTTCTTTTCCTTTTACATACCCATGAACCTCCTCCATCTTTAGATTAGAGTAGAGAACAAGCACACCAATTTAACAGGTGAATCCAATCTATCTTTTTTACCTTCTCATAAGAACTCCCTGCGATTTCGTTCTACTTTCTTTGTACCTCCATGAGAACCCTAATTAGAGAAACAATAAGCTGGCAAATTGGTTAACGCTGACTTAATTAATGCTAAACGCCCATGGGTAACAGATACTTTGTCTTCCATCTTGCTAATTTCTTTTCAATTTTTGCATTAATGGGTCCCACATGAGATAGACCAACATATTTAATTGGAAGTGACCCAGTTTTTCAATTGACAATCTGTGTCAAATCTGTAATCTTATATGGAGAAATACCAATTCCCACCAATGTGCTCTTGCCGCTATTTATTCTCAACAAATGCAAATTCAAGCCCCCTAATAAACCTTTCAGATTTCCCACCTTCAATGTTGAAGCTTCACAAAATAGCAAAGTGTCCACAAATTTTAAATGAGTAATTTAATTTTCCTCCTATCAATGTTGAACACAAGCACCAACTTTGCCAGTTAGCTTTTTCCATCAAAAACCAACAAAAGCTTCCGCTAAAACAATAAATAAATAAATAGACAAACGAAAAAATGAATAAGCATAATGGAGAATCATTTCTCAAATAATACATTCCTTAATGTAAATCCCCTATATGAACCAAATCAATAAACCCCCTCCCCCTCCCTCCCTCCCTCCCTCCCTCCCTCCCCCAACCACCCAAAAAGGAAAAGAAAAGAAAAATAACACAAAGAAAAGGGGAAAAAGGAAAAAAGCCCCATGCAACACTTGGGTGATTATCATGATTATTTGTCCATGTAAAAGCAACCCTTGCATATGCAAATCAACTAAATTATTACACCTCAACCAGTCCAAAAGTTCTTTCATTTGTGGAGTTTATATGCCTCCGCCTCCTTCACCCACTCAGCCACTATGTTCTAGTCTGCTGCATCTCAAGCAGTAATTAAAGGGGAAAAAGAGACCTCACAAACCCCATGAGTGACAATAGCATCCTTACTAACCCAAATAATTATCCTTCAAGGGGAAAAAGAGACCTCACAAAGCCTTCGTCAAATTTAACCAGTTAAAGAAGCCCTTGTAATTGCCAAGATTTTCTTGGAGCCCCCAACATACTAACATTCCACTGAACAAACTTCATGGTCCAACCATAGAAATCCCCATCTCCCTGTTCATAAAATGTCTATCAATTTAAAACATGAAACAAAATTCACCAAACCTCTTTTTTCCTGTTTACCTTTTCCCTTTCTATTCATGAATCATGACTCCATATCTCTCCATCCTCAGCTTCTTTTAATTTTCTTCCTTATAAGATCCCTTAAAAGCTGATTAGACACTTTTCTAATCCTCTCGCTTCCCCAATGAAACTCCTAAAATATCACCTATTTCCATAACTTTTTCTTGAATTTTCAAGAAAATCCTCCTCATTAATATTCGATTTGTGAATTACAATTGGATTCATATTCTCCTAAAATACTTCCGAAAGGCCTCATCAACACACCTAAGTGATCCTTAGGCAACATTAATTATATCAACAAGACTCGCGGCAAAGTGGAAGGTGCTCACCAATGCAATCTTGAAGTTGTGGTTTCATGTCAGATTACCAATCAAAATAATAATAAATTATAATTATAATTATAACAACAACAATAACAATAACAATAAGCAAATATCTGTCTTCTAATTCAAGCAGGTCCAAATGGACCAATAGGAACTACATATAGCTCAATTGAAATCAGCTCATTATGATGAATCTCTGATTGAGGCTACTCCATAAGCCTGGCTAGGCCTAAAGCCATGGGTCACACTTCTATAAATGAAGTTTAATCAGTAACTGGGTTAGATCTCATTCAGTGGGACCAAACATAGCCTCTAGAGGCCTGTTATCTTGAAGCTAGCTCACATTTTCAGGAGATGCCCTTAAGCAAGTGCACAATTCATGATATGACCGATAACACACGATATGGCAGAGACATAACATGTATATGGCAGGGATACATTTTAAACATAATAGTGAAGTATTAGGCACGTTGCTTGTTTATCCAAGTATGACAGGATATGATTGAATGGCAGTAGCTTGGAAACTCTTAGATGTTCTCATGAATGACCGTAAATAGAATTCATTGGAGGGAAATGATTATGAGGGTCCAAACCAGGAACGGAAGGAATTTTTTTACTCCCATTTTTGCCAAGTTGGATCTACCCTTATGAGCCACTCAACTGATCTTTGAGATATTTCTTCCCATTTTTAGCAGCGACTGAATGATGTGCATGAACGTCTCTTTCTAAATATGCATTATTGACAAGATTCAGGAGAGACCAAGGGTAATTATTAGTGGCCAAATGAATTTGAAATAGTTTCGCAGTCCGGTTCCTGCCCAACTCTGATAGACTTGCTTTTTTGGGAAATCTTGTTGGGATTGTGTTAATTTGTATGGCTCAATAGAAGTTAATAAATCTTGGTTAACCGGCCCCCTGGATTGCCCATTCTGTACTGTGATTAGAAGTGGACCTGTTATAGGTCTACTGTGATTAGAAGTTTTCTCTGGAACCAAAGGAGTGTCATGATGCTGGAAAGGTGGAGGATCAAAATGGTGTCAGTAAACAGGTGGAGCTTGAGAAGGAAGCTCCAGAAAACTTGCAGGATAAGGTGCAAGCAGATGTCCCAGTTCGACAGGATGTAGAGGAGATACAAAACTCAAACGAGGAAACTGTAGTTCCGGATGATTACATGCTTACTCGGGACAGAGAAAGGAGGCAGATTAAGAAACCTCAGAGATACGGGTATGAAGATATTGTTGCCTACGCTCTTAATACAGCTGAGAGTATTGAGTCTGAGCCAGTTACATATCGGGATGCCATCACTAGCAAAGAATCAGTAAAATGAGCCGTAGCCATGGGTGAGGAGATTGAATCTCTTCACAAGAATCGGACTTGGGAGCTGGTGAAACCTCCGAAAGGCCAGAAGATTGTTGGTTGCAAATGGGTCTTTAAGAAAAAGGAAGAAACTCCGGGGGTGGAAGATGCTAGGCTCAAAGCACGACCGGTTGCAAAAGGCTATACTCAGAGGGAGGGTGTTGACTTCAATGAAGTGTTCTCTCCTGTGGTGAAGCATAGTTCTATCAGGGTGCTACTTGCTATGGTTGCTAAATTCAATTTAGAGTCGGAGCAGCTTGATGTCAAGACTGCATTTTTACATGGCGAGTTAGATGAACAGATTTATATGCATCAACCAAAGGGGTTTGAAATTTATGGAAAGGAAGACCACGTCAGTTTGCTAAAGAAATCGTTGTATGGTCTGAAGCAGTCTCCTAGGTAGTGGTACAAGTGTTTCGACACCTTTATGGTTGGAAACAGTTATTGGAGGAGTGCATACGACAATCGTGTATACCACAAGAAGCACTCCAATGGCTCGTATGTCTATTTGCTACTATATGTTGATGACATGTTGATTGCTGCGAAGGACATATCTGAGATCAAAAAGTTGAAGACTCAGTTGAGTGGTGAATTCGAGATGAAAGACTTAGGTGCTGCGAAGAAAATTCTTGGAATGGAGATTCGAAGGGACCAGAAAGCGGGCAAATTGTCTTTATCACAAAAGGGGTACCTTAAGAAGGTTATGGAGCGCTTTGGTATGCAAAGTTCGAAACCTGTGAATACTCCATTGGTAGCCCATTTCAAACTTTCCGCTGCTTTGTCACCACAAACTGAGGAAGAGGTGGAACAAATGTCTCGTGTTCCTTATGCTAATGCAGTTGGGAGTATCATGTATGCCATGGTTTGCATGAGGCCAGATATTTCACACGCGGTTAGTGTAGTTAGCAGATACATGGATAACCCCGGAAAGGCCCATTGGCAGGCAATGAAATAGATACTTCGTTACTTGAGAGGTACTACTGATGTTGGGATAGTTTATGACAGAAGCAACAACACTTCTAGAAGTGTTATTAGATATGTTGATTCAGATTTTGCTGGAGATTTAAACAGAAGAAGGTCCTTGACATGTTATGTCTTCACTTTTGCTAGCGGTGCCATTAGTTGGAAGGCAGCATTGCAATCCAAAGCTGTCTTGTCTACCACTGAAGCAGAATATATGGCAGCTATAAAAGTAGTGAAGGAAGCTATTTGGCTGACAGGCTTAGTTAGAGATTTGGGATTGGAACAGAAGCTGGTTACTGTTTTCTATGACAGTCAGAGTGCAATCGATCAGACACACAATCCAAAGTATCATGAAAAGACCAAGCACATAGATGTTAGGGCACACTTCATTCGAGATGTCATCGCTGAGGGTGCTATTGCAAAGATTAAGATTGCTACAGCGGAGAATCCGGCATACATGATGACCAAGACTATTTCAGCAATCAAGTTCAAGCATTGCTAGGACTTGATCAATGTGATCAGTACCTGAGTGCCCTAAGAGGCAGGTGGAGACGGTGAGACGTGTTAAGTGCATGAGGATCAGCTCCAATGTTCGCCAAGGTGGAAATTTGTTAATTTGTATGGCTCAATAGAAGTTAATAAATCTTGGTTAACCGGGCCCCCTGGATTCCCCATCCTGTACTGTGATTAGAAGTGGGCCAGTTATAGGTCTACTGTGATTAGAAGTAGTGTTTGGGTGTAACAGGGTTTTGGAGCTGATACTATAAATAGAGACTTAGGGTCTCTATGATAAAAAACCTCTTCTGATTGCATAGTGAATTCTCCCGTCTTCCCCGTGGACGTAGGCCAAAAGCCGAACTACGTAAATCTCCGTGTTCTTGTGTACGTGCTTGATCTCTTTCATAGGCCCTAGATCATAACAGATTGGAAGGACCATGACCTTGGATTTCCACTTAGGGGCATGCAAGGAATCTAAAAAAGGTCTTATGGTTCATGCTTTAAGTTAATCAATCGTAAATGAAACATGGCCAGTCACATTGCCATAATTGCTCATTTACAATCATATATGAGTGCAAGAATTTGTGCATCAACCAAATATGAACAGCTTCTTGTAAATAACTTTTTGACAAGATAACAAACATGTGCAAATCTTAATGAGATTTGAGCAAATAATTTAGCCCATCTGTCACTAGAATAGATTTAATAAATATAATTGTGTGATTGAACAAATTAAAAATATTAGCACATATAGTGTTAAGCATAAGTGAGAAATTCATGTGTAGTTGAGAAACTTGAATAGAGTGTTAGAAAGATTTTAAGTCAAGAATAGCAATTCAGTACCTTCCACAGATCCGAACGAAATACCAGCATCCTCTAGACCTAAACAAAAAGTTGATCAGTGATGAGAATAAATAAATGAATACTTCAATAATAAACAGCAATGCAAACCATACTTGCAAAAACTCTAGCACTTTTATCTTAGACAGTTCAATAACCCTTGAATTTTAACAATTCATAGAATAAGCATTGGTAGATTGATGACAGTCTTCCTTGAGCTGATACATAAAGGAAAGAGCAAACAGCTCCAATATAACTAGTCTATTGAAATTGCAAGAACATTAAAGATAGATCTTTATATGTATCTTGAGCTCAAAACCAAAGAAAAAGTCTAATTAATCAAATTAAACCGAAACAAACATAGAATCAGGATTCAAGGAAGAAAGGGTCAATACCTTTATCTGAAAACGGCATGTATGAATCGACCTTTGATGGAGTAGGGCTCTTATAAGCGGCGTTCTTATTCCTCTCCCTCATTAAATCCTCAAGATCCTTGTAATACGATGTCTTAGCCGATCCGCTCCCTCTGTCTTGTTGCCTTGCCTTCTTATACTCCTTCAAAAGATTCCTCCACTTATCAGTGCACATAGTTGGGGACCTATCAAACCCCTTCTCCCTCATCTTCGCTGAAATCTGCTCCCAAAGATGCTTGTTTGATTTCGACGTGTTAAAGAGCCCATCCATTTCTCTCCGGAAACCGATTAGACTTCGAGTCTCCTCCAAAACCCATGTCTCCGCGCGCTTCTTCGGCGCCTTCACCTCATGATCTTCTCCACTGCTCTCCGCGAGGATCATCTGCTGCTGTTGCTGTTGCGTCTGCAACTCACCGTTGCTGACTACTTCCATCATCATCTCTCTTCCTTCTGCCTTGTAGAAATCGATAGGTCGAGGCTTCTCTGATAAGTACATGTCTCAACCTCGTCTCTAAGTGCATGCATCAAAAAGAGAAGGAAGATAACACACGAATTCAGTGTTCAAACAAAAAGTTGCTCTAGAGTGAGAATGAAAGGGAAAAAGGAGAAAAAAACAACATGGGTTTTGAACAGGAGAGAGGCGCAAACAAAACCCATATCTTGAATTGTGAGATTGAGCTAATCAGAAATCGAAGAAGACAGTAATGATGAGGAAGTAAAACTGACCTAGTTCGAGAAGGGAAGGATGGCATGGAAAAGCAAGATATGGGTTTTGTATTACAAGGGATGGAGAACAAAACCCATGCCTTGGATTTGCCGATTGCTGCTCGAGAAAATCAAATAAGAAGAAGATAGAAGTCGGATCCGAGAAGGCTTCTACTGAGAAAAAGAACGAGAGAATACAAAAAAGATGCATTCGTCAGTCACAGAAACGTATATGAATGAAAAAGAAAGGATACGAATAGAACAGAACCCTTTTTCTTCTTCTTCTTTGCTGTGTCTTTGCAGAAGACGTAGTAAGGAGAAGCAGGGAAGAGTAGAAGAGCAGTGGACCTTTTTCTGTTTGTATGTGTATGTAATCTCTCTTCTATCTTTGAGAAAAAGAAAATCCATGAAAAAAGCCTGATGTCCCGGAGTGGGCCACCTGTTTGATTTCTGATTACTGCAGTCGGTGAGGTAGACAGGCTAAAGTAAAACCCAAACCATCAGCGTTACCACTAGTTAAATTTTGGTGATCTTTCAATTAGAGGGTTTTAGAGTGGGGATAGATATTGTAGTATCAGTTATTCGGTCTAGTGACGGCGGGCAGCCAGTTATGCATGGGAGGCTGTAGTTTTATATCAGAATTTGAGTTGTTTGCCGTGATATAGCAGACTGTGATCAGTTCACCTACCGGCATCGTGGGAAAACCCTAAGGTGATCTCGATTCATTATAGTGCCGCTTCCCGGTTAATATAGTGTTTGTATCAACTTAACCTACGTGGTGCTCATTTTGGTTGACTCATCTTTAATTACTGGCACTAGGGTGTTTAGACTGCGTCGCCACGCCTTTTGGGATGGATAGTCAAAAATGAGATTGTGTGGGTAAAACGCCGTAATGACGAAGTTAGACAAGGATCACGGCTAACTCGCCGAGCTCCTCAGCCTCTGCGGTAGAAGATCGTCAGCTCGGCAGCTCGGTCAATACCTTGGCAGCTCGGCAGATCAGTCAGTAGCTTACAAGCTCAGCACCACAGTTCGGCAGCTCGGTATGAGTGCCAGCCCGGTACAATGACGCGCCACGGCCAAGTTATCCTTGGTCCCAGGCCACAGCACCCCCAGGCCACATCACTAGAGTTAGAGAGGGCCGCCTTTCTACTCCTAGAGTCAGGATGGGCCGCCATCTACCTTCTGGAAATACGGCGCGCCCTGACAGATATGGGCGGTCATTTATGGCGATAGGATTGTTCATTTATGGTGATAAGAGGTGTGCTTTATCATCCCTGTACGCCAGCCGGCTGAAGGCGTGGAAAGTAGGGTAGGGGTGTTGTCCGTTCCACCTACTGCTGCCTGTCAGGGTATGGAGCGATGGGACCTCACCTCACCTACCCCCACTCACAGAGAGAATGAACGAGGAACACTCGCCTATATATGCATGGGATCAGTCCCATGACAGGTACGCACTACGCAATACACAACCTACAACTCTCAATACTGCACGCTCTCATTCCTCTCTCCCTCCTCCTGTTTAGTTTTCTCAGAGCTAACTCAGGCATCGGAGTGCCTTCGGCTCACGGCAGCCAGGGCCTCTGACCCAAGTCTTTCTCCTTCCCTTTCAGGTTCTTGGAGTTCAGCATTCCCCGTCCTAAGAAGTTTAACCTCGATCTCATCCTTATCTAAGTAGGTGTCGTTTTTACCGCCTACAGTTTGGCGCCGTCTGTGGGAATCCTGAACAAAAAGCTTGTAAACACCATGCCTCCAAAAACCAGGAATGGTGAAGGACCTTCCAAGGGCAAGGCTGTGTCCACGCAGCCTACATTGGCGCAGAATCTTCCACCTCCACCCCCTCAGCAGAGGAGGTCTGGGGGGAGGTCTCCCACTGTCCAAACTGTGTCGCAGTCCAGGGGAGTGACCATGCCCTCCCTTCGCGACGTTCCACCCCCAGAACAACCTCACCACAGCCATAGGCGGACGGTGCAGGGCGAAAAGTCGGTCACCAAGCCGCACGAGAAGTCGGCCCGGGCTAGATCGCAGTCTCATCATCAGGCCAGCCTTGAGCACGACGAAGACCCCCGCCGGGAGGAAATCAAAGCACAAAACCTCCTCATCCAGGAGCAGCGCGAGCTTATCGAACGGCTCACGCGACAGCTCGAAGGCAAGAAGGATCAGAGCCCGCCGCCCAGGCGTCCGGACCACGGACAGGACCTGAGGCACGTCCTCAACAATAAGAGGCGTGACCGAGACCAAAAAGAAGAAGGCTCCAGCAGCAGCCACATACATGAAGGGCCAAAGAAGCAATGCCAGGGGTTGGAGGACGATGAACTAAAGAAGTGGATCGACCAGCAGGTAAAGCAGACTGTCCGCCAGAATTTGGAGACTGCTGGTATCGACCGGGACCAGTATGCCACCTTTGAAGCTGAAGATACTGGCGCTTCTCCTTTCTCTAGGGAGATAAGAAGATACACGCTTCCCGAGAAGTTCAGCGTCCCAAGGTTCACCCTATATGACGGGACCTCGGACCCCGCTGCCCACCTCCGACATTACGTCCAAAGGATGTCGGTCTGGGGGGACGACGGTTCCCTGAACTGTCGAGTCTTTTCCTCCAGTTTGGCGGACCTCCCCCTACGGTGGTTCTGTTCGCTTCCCGAAAATTCCATCTCCAGTTGGCAACAGCTTCGGACCTCCTTCCTGGGAAAGTTCCAGGCTCATCGCGTCATCCCAAAGACCGATGCCGACCTGATGGCCCTCCGGATGCAGGAGAACGAAAACGTCACCCAGTTCGCTCGCCGGTTCTGGACTGTTTACAGCCAGATCGAGAGCGCTTCTGAGGAGCTAGCGGTGAGGTCCTTCCAGCTGGCTCTGCAGCCGGGTATCCCACTTCGGGCGCAGCTGGTCATGTATCCCGTGACCACCATGAAGGAGCTGATGACCCGGGCCAACCGTTTCATCTTGGCGGAAGAAGACGAGGCTCGAGGTCGGGAGAACTTTGGCCTCACCAAGAAGAGCCAACCGGCCAAGGGAGACAGCAGGTCCTCCAGGAGGGAGGATCGTCGAAGGGACCCATCCCCGGATCGGCGCAAAGCCCGGTCCTCGGAGCAGCGCCGAACCCCCTCCGCCTCGACATCGGGGTCACGGAGCAGCAGGAAATCCGGCCACGAGCCATCCTCATACGTGGCCGTGAACACCATCTTCAAGGAGCCGATTTATAGGCTCCTCAACAAAATAAAGGCGCAGCCGTTCTTCAAATGGCCGCGGCCAATGACGGCCGACCCCTCTTCCCGGGACCAGACAAGGTTCTGTGCCTACCACAAGCAGAACGGGCACAGGACCGACGAGTGCAAGAGCTTCAAGTTCCACCTAGAAGACCTCGTGAAGGAGGGGCACCTTCGGGAGTACATCAAGCAGGAGGGCCGAGGTGATGGCCGACCTCCGCGGCGGGAAGCTGATAACCAGGACAGCGAGCCGGAAGGAGTCATCCACGTCATTCACCTCGCAGCCCCACCTAAGAAGAGCTCTCAGGCCCGCGCTGAGGCCCGGCGCGCCTCCCATGAGAAACAGGTGCTGACCGCGGCGCCAGAGCCGGCCTCGAAGAAGGCCAAAACGGAGGGGGTCAGGATATGGTTTTCTGACAAAGACCTGGAAGACGTCGAGCTACCGCACAACGACGCTCTAGTTCTCACCTTGAAGCTACAAAACTTCTTGGTTCAGAGAGCCCTCGTCGACCCAGGCAGCTCGTCCGAAGTCCTCTACTACGACTGCTTCAAGAAGTTGGGACTGAAAGACGAGGACCTCCAGGCATGCCGCACCCCTCTGGTCGGCTTCAGCTCCAAACCTGTCTATCCCAAGGGCAGGATCTCCCTTAGAGTCCAAGTCGGTGGCGCCTGCAGACAGGTCGACTTCCTCGTGGTCGATGTCCCTTCCCCGTACAATGTAATAATGGGGAGGACGTGGCTGCATAGCATGGAGGCGGTACCCTCCACCCGGCATCAAAAACTCAAGTTCCCCTTGGAGAATCGATCGGGACGAACGGAGGTGATCACCGTCAAAGGCGACCAGCACATGGCCAGGCAATGCTTGCTGGCCGTGCTGACTGACGAGGCCGGCCCGTCCCAAGTCAATGTGACCGAGCTGGATACAGAGGCCGAGCTCGAGGACGTCGGCAGGGCTCCGGCGCAGAAGAGCATCGAGGACCTCACCAAGGTCAATATTGATCCCGCCGACCCCGACAGATTCTTTCTCGTGGGAAGTCAGCTCCCCGAGACCGAGAAGATAGAGTTGCTGAACCTCCTCGAGGAGAATAAAGCCGTCTTTGCCTGGACACCGTATGAGATGCCCGGCATTGACCCGGCAGTGATCTGCCACGAGCTGAAGGTGGACCCCAACCATAAGCCCGTGCTTCAAAAGCCGCGCCGGACCGGGATCCCGCAGGCTGAGGCCGTGGCTGAGGAAGTTCAGAAACTCCTCGAGGCAGGTGCAATAAGAGAGGTCCACTACCCGCAGTGGCTCGCCAACACCGTGGTGGTCAAAAAGAAGACCGGCAAATGGAGGGTCTGCGTGGACTTCACCGACCTCAATAAGGCCTGTCCAAAGGACAGCTTCCCTCTTCCGAAGATCGACCAGCTCATTGACGCCACTGCCGGACACGACCGGATGAGCTTCCTGGACGCCTACCGGGGGTACCATCAGATCCCTATGTACGCGGCAGACCAGGAGAAGACAGCTTTCATCACTCCCAGGGGCACCTATTGTTACAAGGTGATGCCCTTCGGGTTGAAAAACGCTGGAGCGACCTACCAGCGGTTGGTGACGAAGATGTTCCAGGACCAGCTCGGCAAAACGGTGGAGGTCTACATCGACGATATGGTCGTCAAGTCCAAGAGGTCGCAGGACCATCTAACCGACCTCCGCCAAATTTTCGACATCCTTCACCAGTTCCAGTTGAAGCTGAATGCGTCCAAATGCGCCTTTGGGGTCGGTTCCGGCAAGTTTCTGGGAAGCCTGGTCACAAGAAGGGGGATCGAAGCGAACCCCGACCAGATCACCGCGATCCAGGACCTCCAGTGTCCGACCTCGGCTAAACAAGTTCAGCGGCTGACCGGAATGGCTGCCGCCCTGAACCGATTCATCAGCCGCGCTTCAGACAAGTGCAGACCCTTCTTCCAACTATTGAGAAAGGGCTCCAAGTTCCAGTGGACGTCAGAATGCTCTGAGGCGCTGCAGCAGCTAAAACAATATCTTTCTTCTCCACCACTGCTGTCAACACCGACCTTTGGAGAGCCACTGTTCTTGTACCTGTCGGTCTCGGACCATGCAGTGAGCTCGGTACTCATCAGAGAGGACAACGGCCAGCAAAGGCCCATCTATTACACGAGCAAAACCCTGCTGGACGCCGAGACCCGGTATTTGCAGCTTGAAAAGCTCGCCTTGGCGCTCGTCAGCGCCTCTCGGAAGCTCTCCCACTACTTCCAAACCTTCACAATCATGGTCGTAACAGAGTACCCCCTGAAGGCTCTCCTCCGGAAGGCAGATTTCTCCGGACGGATCTCCAAATGGGCTGTCGAACTGGGGCAATATGATATCAGCTATCAGCCCAGAACGGCCATCAAAGCCCAAGTCTTGGCGGATTTCATTGTCGAATTTACTCCTCAGAGTTCGGCACCGACCGCGCTCGACACCGAACTGGGGGGTGATAGGGGTACAGAGGCCGTCACCGAGACTCAGCAAGAGCAGTCCTGGAAAGAGATCCTAGACTCGTCCTGGAAAGTCTTCGTCGACGGGTCCTCCACATCCAAGAGAGCCGGCGTTGGCGTAGTCCTCCAGTCTCCCGAAGGCCTCGTTATTGAACAAGCTGTGACCCTTGGTTTCAAGGCATCTAACAATGAGGCCGAATATGAAGCTCTCATCGCCGGACTCAACAGTGCGAAAATCCTGGAAGCCCGGTCCGTGGTGGTTTTCAGCGACTCCCAACTGGTGACAAGCCAGCTCAGCGGAGACTACCAAGCTCGGGATGACAGGATGGCTGCCTACCTCGCCCACGCCCGGGGACTTCTCTCCCAGTTCGAAAGGGCCGAGGTCCGACAGATCGGCAGAGAATCCAACTCCCATGCGGACGCCCTCGCCAGCCTCGCCTCGGCTGTGGAAGCCGGCGAGAAGAGAACTATCGAAGTAGAGACGCTGCTCGAGCCCAGCATCGACCTCCAGCAACCACGGCAGCTCATGTGCCTGGATCTCGGCCCGAGCTGGATGGACCCCATCATCGCGTACCTAAAGGACGACCAACTGCCTGAGGACAGGACTGAAGCACGAAAGATCAGACTTAAGGCGACCCGGTTCTGGCTGTCCCCAGACAGCAAGCTCTACAGGAAGTCGTTCACGGGGCCTTACCTCCAGTGCGTCCACCCCAGCAAGGTCGACGACTTCCTCTACGAGATCCACGAAGGAGTCTGCGGCAGTCACATAGGAGGTCGGTCGCTTGCGTACCGAGCTATCAGCCAGGGTTACTGGTGGCCGTACATGCAGAAGGACGCCCAGCTTTACGCCAGGAAGTGTGAGAAGTGCCAGAAGTTCTCCCATTCTCTCCACCAGCCAGCCCAGGACCTAAGTCCTCTCTCCAGTCCGTGGCCTTTCGCCCAGTGGGGCCTCGACATCGTCGGACCACTTCACCGAACTCCAGGGAACAAGAGATGGTTGATTGTGGCCACGGATTACTTCACGAAGTGGGTCGAAGCTGAGCCTTTGTCCTCCATCACCGAGCTCGACACAAAGAACTTCGTGTGGAAGAATATCATCACAAGGTTCGGAATTCCCCGCACTCTCATTTCGGACAACGGGACGCAGTTCGACTCCAACCTCTTCAAGAGCTTCTGCCAGGAGTACGGCATTCGCAACATCTACTCTACCCCGGCGTACCCTCAGAGCAATGGCCAGGCCGAGATCTCAAACAAGGTGCTCCTCGACGGAATAAAAAAGAGACTCGACCGAGCTAAAGGAAGATGGGCAGAGGAGCTGCCAAGCGTTCTATGGGCCTACCGAACTACCCCAAGGCGTTCCACCTCGGCTACCCCGTTCTCCCTCGCCTACGGCATGGAAGCAGTCATCCCCCTTGAGGTCGGTCTCCCGACCTTGAGGTCGGAAATCTGCGACCAGGGCCTGAACGATCTGAACGTAGCACGAGAGCTGGACTTGGCTGAAGAGCGAAGAGAGGCGGCAGCTATCCGCCTGGCCGCCTATCAGCAGCAGTTGGCCAGGGGATACAACCCGAAGGTCAAACAGAGAAGATTCGCCATAGGAGAGTTGGTCTTAAAGAAAACACTTCCAGGCGATCGAGATCCCAACGAAGGCAAGCTGGCGCCCAACTGGCAGGGACCGTTCAGAATAACTTCTACAGCCGGCAGATCTGCCTACCGACTCGAAGATATGGAAGGGAAGCCACTCCCGCGACCATGGAACGCAACGCACCTCAAAAAATTCTATTTCTGAAAAATGTATTCAAGAAATCAAATATCAATAAAAGGCCGCTTTTCTGGAACGAGTGTTTGCATTGCTCCAAGGCTCGCAGCGGCTCGATACCTCTATTCGGAATGTCAAACTGTCAGCTCGGCTCCATCGCCAGCTCCGACATCAGGGTCCGGTAACAGTACCACCCTCGCGGCTCGGCGCCTCTGTTCAGAGGGCCAACCGTCCTGAGCTCGGTGCCTTCACCAGCTCTGGCGGCACAGCCATTTCAGGGTCCGGTAAGAGTACCACCCTCCCGGCTCGGCGCCTCTGTTCAGAGGGCCAACCGTCCTGAGCTCGGTGCCTTCACCAGCTCTGGCGGCACAGCCATTTCAGGGTCCGGTAAGAGTACCACCCTCCCGGCTCGGCGCCTCTGTTCAGAGGGCCAACCGTCCTGAGCTCGGTGCCTTCACCAGCTCTGGCGGCACAGCCATTTCAGGGTCCGGTAAGAGTACCACCCTTTCGGCTCGGCGCCTCTGTTCAGAGGGCCAACCGTCCTGAGCTCGGTGCCTTCACCAGCTCTGGCGGCACAGCCATTTCAGGGTCCGGTAAGATTACCACCCTCCCGGCTCGGCGCCTCTGTTCAGAGGGCCAACCGTCCTGAGCTCGGTGCCTTCACCAGCTCTGGCGGCACAGCCAACGGAATCATGGTCCGGTCTCGGTACCACCCTCACGGCTCGGCTCCTCTCTCGCTTAGTACCTATCAATCTACTCGGCAAGTTACTTGCAACGATACGCTACGCATCCCACCACAAGCAAAACAGACGACGCAGAATATGCAAGGAATGTTGTTTGTAAAGAATGTTGTTTTATTACAAGATCAGCTTAAGTACAAGGTATAGCAAAGCAAAAAAAATTACATAGTTTAGGGAGCTGTTGCTCCCTTATTACAGTTAGTCCTGGCAGCACTCTTGCTAGGTACGGCTGGGGCAGCTTCGGGAGCCACTGGAGGAGCAGGGACGACTGTTGCTGAAGGGACCTCCGAGGCTGAAGGTGCGGGGGCGATTCCCGAGACGGCTCGCAACTCCGAATCCGAGCGAGGAAACCTGGGGGAATTCTGAAAGATGGGGCTGTCCGGAGGAACACCAACCCTCCGTAAGGCCGCCTTCCACCCAAGTGCCCACGCCTTCTCTCGGATTCCTGGCAGTTGAGCCTTGTAGTCAGCTGCCAGTTTGCTGACCTCCTCGTTCATCACGGACTCGTGCTCGGCGACGTACTCTTCCTTGAGTCTAGCTTCTTGATCTCTCAGAGCCCGCGCGAGCTCGGCCGCCTTCCCGTCCAGAGCCATCTCTAGCTTCCTCTCTGCCAGCTTCCGCTCAGAGATAAGCCTACTGTTGGTCCCCCGCAGTATCTTTATGTCTTCCTCCCTCCGCGACGACGCAAGCCGGACCTCGTCTAGCTTCCAGGACAGTTGGGCGTTTTGATCCACCGCCTGTTTTGCTTCCTCTTTGAGGTGCTCGGCCAAGGCCCGCTCTGCGTCGAGCTCGGCAAGAAGATCTTCCTTCTTCCTCGCCTCCTCCTCCGGGGCCGCGTCCCTCGCCGCCAGGGACTTCAGCAGCTCCTCCTTTTCGGTTGCCCAATCTGCTGCCCTGGCCTCGGCTGCATCCAGCCTCCCCATGCCAGTCTGGCACTTTTGCAAGAGCTGCAGTGGAAACAGAAATGTCACAAAATGAAACACAGCAGAAAAAGAATGTTGAGTCAAGCGTATACGTACCGTTACCAGTGATCGCATTGAGGACATCAGCAGGGACTTGTTGTCCATCTGCGCCCACCTTGCCATGTCCTGGGGAAGGGCGCACGCTCATCCCAGAGCGACAACCACTTCGGGGCTGACCGCTCGGTCCGACTCGGCGAGTTCCCTCCCCAGCACCCCCTTGATGTCCGGTCTCCAGGGGATGAAGTCGGAAGGAGCGGCGGACCCCCCAACCGACATGGCAGGCTCAGGGGCAGACTGGGCTTCGACCCTGGGCCTCTTCTCCGGCCTGCGCTCCTCGACGACCTCGGCAGTATCCCCTCTGCCTAGGTCGGAGTGCGGTTCTTCAGAAATGACTTCCGGAGCGCTCGCCCCGACCTCTGCTGCAGCAGGCATTCCCGATTGAGCATCATCTTAGCTTCCGGTACGGTCTCGGTCCCGGGCGCGGTTACCTCAACAGCAGCTACCGCCGACTTACTTCGGTCGACGTCGGCACCTCGGGCGGGAACCGAGCTTTCGCCTGTGTCTCCAAACGCAGCGGCGGAGAGGTCTTCCGCGACAAAGCGCTTGCGACGACCGCGCAACATCTCGACCTCGGACTCTTCCGAGCTGGATGTGCTCCGGGACTCGCTGGAGACAACAAACTTCTGCCTTAGTCGCCTGTGCCCGGTCTCGGCTCTCTTGGTCGCAGCTGTTTCACGGACAGGGGACTGTCCTCCCAACTCTACCGGAATGCCGCTAGGGATTGCGACAGTCACGGGTTCCGGAACAGGAGCCTGAGTCCGCTCTTTGCCCGGTCCGGTGTCTACCCCGTGAAGCACGGAGTCGATCCCGGTCACCCGCCTCGGAGCAAGGAATGACTTGTAGTGCGGCGTGTATCCCAGCAGCGAATACGCAGCTCGGCAGTGATGGCCGCGGTACTTCCGTACCTTCTCGTGCCAATCACTGTTCACCCTCCACCGGTTCCTTCGGGCAAGCTCCCTCCTCTGCCGAAAACCTGCAGGAACAGAACAGTGTCAGCAAGGGAAAGAGATGATAAAAATACAAAATCCAGGGGCCTCGGTTTTTACTTGGAGGGACTCCAATTTTGCGCGGTATTCGGGCCGTGGTGCTGGGTTCCGCCTCGCCGAACTCCCACGCGCCGCGAACGAAGACACGGTCCTCCCCCGCGTATTTATACGAATCCTCCAGCGCGGTCACGAAGGCGGTCCGGTGGAGCCTTAGCCGCAGATAGTACGTATGCCCCTCTGCGGATTTGCAGAGGTCATACGCCTCCTCGATGTCCGAGACACCGAGGTTGATGGACAGGACCTCGTTGAGCCGCACTGTCCCCATGATAATCTTGTATCCGTTGGGAAGCAGCTGGCAGGGGCTCAACCCCCACTCCCGGAGACATTCCCTGAGGAGTGGGTGGAGGGGGAACCGGACTCCTCCCTCCACGACGGCCACCAGCCAGAACGGCATCCAGCCGTCGCTGTATGTGAAACCGTCGTCGGGTCCGTCTGGTCTAATCTCTACAGTCGCAGGGACTTTGTATTCCTTCCTAAACAGGCTTATGGACAATGCGTCCCCTAGCCAATGCCTGTGCACACCCATTCTAACCTAGGAGGACTACCCACCAGAAGGGAAGAGACAGAAGAGAAAAGTCCTACAGTGAGACTCTGCGAGCAGAAGGGTCGCAGGCAACAGGAAAGTACTGTTCTTCAGCAGGTTGCAGCAGGAGTTCTGAGGATCGAAAAGAAGGAAGACGGAGAAGGAACCCTAATTTATAAGGGATGGAGGCGCCGTTTCAGATTTCGAGAGAAGCCTTCAATGTGGCCCTATCTCGAGTAGCCCTAGAGTCGCCTCGGGCAGCCCAGTCGTCCTCCAGATTTGATTGCGCGCCCTCAGAAAAGGCGACAAGTGGCATGGCGCCGCATCCCCAGAGGACTATTCAATGCCTCGACAGGCGAAAGGGCAATCGCCTCGACTGACGGAAAGAAATTAATACAGCACTCCACGTCAGCACAGGAACTTAATGCAGCACTCCACGTCAGCAAAAGGCGATGAGGAGACCCCATCGAACCGAGACCCCACCGTTTCGGTAGTTCGGCACAACGGGCACTGTCAAAAGGTTAGTGGCAGTACCGGCCTGACTAAAACCACTCAGCTTCCGACCTGCTCCAAGTAGCCCACAGGCCAAAAGCTGGGGGGGAAATAATGGGTACGGAACAGCCGTCGGAGACCACGGTCATGCATCGGGTCTCGGTCGTTGGCCGACGTCTCAATCCAAAGAATAGCAAGGAGTTTCGACTCAAAACAGAAAAGCAATGCAGCATTCCATCAACCACAAACATTTCATCAAGAACAAGAAAGCATCAGAATGCGAGCGAAAATCAGAAATTTTTATTGATCACAGCTCCTGATTACAAGACGGATGAAGATACAATCAAAGAAAGAAAAAATTACAAAAACCCTCAGAGGGCTGCAGCTTCCACATTGCAGTCGATCTCTGGAGGGACCTCGGCTGCGACCGTGCTGGCCTCGGTAGCAGTTGGGGCAGTTTCATGGCAAACCACGGCGGCTTCAGGAGGGACCTCGACGGCCGCTGCCACTTGGCAGCCCCCGGGATCAGCGCTGACAACCGAAGCCTCTTGAGGCACCTCGGGAGCGGCGATCGCCTCCGGGCACGACTGCGAAGGAGGGTCGGAGGAGACCTGAGACATGGCTGCGAGTCCCGGGTCCGAGCAGGAAAACCTTAAGGCATTCAGGAACAATGGGCTGTCCTCGGGTACTCCAGCCTTCTGCAAGGCTGCCTTCCACCCGAGCTCCCAGGCTCGGTCCCGGATCCCCGGCAGCTGAGCCTTGTAATCAGCAGTCAGCTTGCCGACCTCCTCCTCCATGATGGAGTCATGCTCGGCAAGGAACTCCCCCTTGAGCCTGTCCTCCTGTTTTGCCAGGGCAGACTCGATTTCGGCTGCCTTCCCCCTCAGCGCCTTCTCCAGGGAACTTTGCGCCTGGTTCCGCTGGGAGAGGAGTCTCTTGTTCGTCCCCTTTGTGCTCTTCAGTTCGTCCTCCAGCTGTTTCGCCGCAGCCCGGAGATCATCGAGCTCGGAGGAAAGGTGCTGGTTCTGGACCTTCTCGTCCTCCAGCTCATCTTTGAGGCGCTGGACCTCAACCTTCGACTCTTCGAAATCAACGACGAGGCCGGCGTTCTTGGCCGTCACCTCCGCCAGCGTCGCATCCTTGGACGCCAAGGACGCCCGCAGCTCGTCCCTTTCGACCACCCACTCAGCTGCCCGCGCCTCGGCCGCGTCCAGCCTCTCAATGCCCACCTGGCACTTCTGCAACAGCTGCAAGACGAAAACCCGAAGTCAATAAGACGACAGGGACTAAAAGCTGAGGGAAAGACAATTGCACCTACCTGCACAACAGATTGCATCGAGGAAAGCAGGAGAGACTCGTTGTCCATCTCCGCCCACCTCGCCATGTCCTGAGGGAGGGCGCAGGCTCGCTCTAGCGCTGCGACCACTTGGGGATTGGTCGCGCGGTCTGTTTCGGCCAGCGGCCTCCCCAGAGACCCCTCGATGGCCGGCCTCCACGGAGCCGGAGGAGGGGGCAGGATCGTCCCACCAGCAGACGAAGTCGAAGGGCCAGGCGAGGCCTCGACCCTTGCCCTCTTCTCGGGTCGTCCGCCCTCGACAGCCTCGGCCGAACGGGCCCGACGTCCAGCCCCAGCGGCATGATCCGAGGGTGGGACGACTGTGGTCACGGCCGGAGGCGGAGCTGTGACGACCCCTGCCTCGTCAGGCCGAGCAGCCGCGACCACGGCAGGACTAACCGCCTCGACATCCGGGGCAGGAATGCCACCTGGGGATGCCGGAGGCGCCGCGGCCACTGCCTGCGGAGGATCCCGGACCTCGCCTCCGATGTCTCCGAAGGCCGCCGCGGACAGATCCTCCGCGGCATAGCGTCGCCCGCGCTGGCGCAGCATTTCCTCTTCCTCCTCTTCCTCTTCCTCCGAACTGGACGCTACCAGCCTCGTCCGGGAAGACAGGGGCTTGGCCCTCGAAGTTCCGGCGGGCTCTGCGGCAGAGACTGCTGGAGCACGTTCTGCCAATTCAACCAGGCGACCGGCGGGAATCGCAACGGTCACTGCAGCTGAGCTCGGTACCACGGTCGCCTCTGTTCCTTGACTCGCTCCTTCGCCGCTAAGGACGGAGTCTATCCCCGACACCTTTCTGGAAGTGTTGAAGGACCGATAGTGGGGCACGTACCCCAAAAGGCACCAGGCAGCACGGCAGTTGTGGCCGCGGTAGTTCCTCACCAGCTCGTGCCAGGCGCTGTTCACTTTCCGGCGATTCCTCCTCGCGAGCTCCCTCTTTTCGCGAAAATCTGCACAGACAAAACCATGTCAGAAGCCAGAAAAGGAGAGAAAGGAACTGTAAACCGAAAGAACTTCGGCCTTTACTTGGAGGAATCCCTATTTTTCGAGGGACCCGGACTGTGGTAGCAGGCTCTACTTCGCCAAACTCCCATCCGCCTCTGACAAGCACTTTGTCTTCGCCAGCATACCGATTGGAGTCCTCTAGCGCGGTTACGAACCCTGTTCGACGGACCCGCAGCCGGAGGTAATAAGTATCCCCCTCTGCGGATTTGCAGAGGTCATAAGTATCCTCAATATCTGGGACACCAAGGCCAATTCCCAGAATCTGGTTGAGCCGCACTACCCCCATTATGATTTTGTATACATTGGGGAGTAGCTGGCATGGGCACAACCTCCACTCCCAGAGGCAGTCCCGGACCAGTGGGTGCAGGGGAAAACGAACTCCCCCTTCCACTACAGATACCAACCAGAATGGCATCCAGCCGTCACGATAGGTGAGGCCGTCATCAGGGGTATCCGGTCTGACCTCCACATTGGAGGGGACCTTGTATAAATCCCTAAAATGGACTATGGAGTCTGAGTTCCCTAGCAGATGCCTATAGACTCCCATTCTCGACTCGGACAGACCTATCTAAAGAAGATGAAGAAAACAGAGAAGACTCGCACGAATAGGGATTGCGCAGTCGGGAACGACGAAGGTCTGCAGACGCCGGAGAAAGCTCTCTTGCAAAACGCAGTAGAAAGGTGAAGAAGGCAGGGGAAGGTGAAGAAAGCAGAGGAAAGTGGAGACGGAAGGGGGCGCCCTGCTTTATAAAGCCTGGGGGCGTCGATTCGGCTTTCGAGGAAAGCCTTTAAGAGGCATCCCCTCAATCAGCCCTAACGTCCCATCTCGCAGCCCTAAACGTCTCCTCGAAGTAATTGCAAGACAGCTAAAGGAAGCGACACGCGTCGCCACTAGCGCGATATCCGAGGACTATTTAATATCCAGGACAGGTGAGGAGACATCTCCGTGGGGTCCGCACGATAGCAGCAACTTCCAAGCCCAAGGGGACCCTCCTGACCTGAAGCTCCCTCGTCCCGATACTACCGCTCTCACTTGAGCCCGGTAGGAGAACTAGCTACGGACATCAAGCTTCTGACCCCTTCAAACTAGGAGGCTCTCAGGAGTCAAAAGCTAGGGGGCAATTGTGTGGGTAAAACGCCGTAATGACGAAGTTAGACAAGGATCACGGCTAACTCGCCGAGCTCCTCAGCCTCTGCGGTAGAAGATCGTCAGCTCGGCAGCTCGGTCAATACCTTGGCAGCTCGGCAGATCAGTCAGTAGCTTACAAGCTCAGCACCACAGTTCGGCAGCTCGGTATGAGTGCCAGCCCGGTACAATGACGCGCCACGGCCAAGTTATCCTTGGTCCCAGGCCACAGCACCCCCAGGCCACATCACTAGAGTTAGAGAGGGCCGCCTTTCTACTCCTAGAGTCAGGATGGGCCGCCATCTACCTTCTGGAAATACGGCGCGCCCTGACAGATATGGGCGGTCATTTATGGCGATAGGATTGTTCATTTATGGTGATAAGAGGTGTGCTTTATCATCCCTGTACGCCAGCCGGCTGAAGGCGTGGAAAGTAGGGTAGGGGTGTTGTCCGTTCCACCTACTGCTGCCTGTCAGGGTATGGAGCGATGGGACCTCACCTCACCTACCCCCACTCACAGAGAGAATGAACGAGGAACACTCGCCTATATATGCATGGGATCAGTCCCATGACAGGTACGCACTACGCAATACACAACCTACAACTCTCAATACTGCACGCTCTCATTCCTCTCTCCCTCCTCCTGTTTAGTTTTCTCAGAGCTAACTCAGGCATCGGAGTGCCTTCGGCTCACGGCAGCCAGGGCCTCTGACCCAAGTCTTTCTCCTTCCCTTTCAGGTTCTTGGAGTTCAGCATTCCCCGTCCTAAGAAGTTTAACCTCGATCTCATCCTTATCTAAGTAGGTGTCGTTTTTACCGCCTACAGAGATGTTTTAGAGGACCTCCCATTCACAGTCCAAAGTTGGGCCAATTTTCAGTCCGGTAAAAGTGATGCACCACTTAATAAATTATATACTTGGAAGGGGTTTTGGCCCTCTGGACATTAATAATGCTGTATTATGATAAAAGTTGAGATAATTCCCTATCATACTCGTATGATTTGTATGGACTAAAATGCCCTTCACAGTGCAATATCGCATAAAATAATACACTATGCAATATCACATAGATGTATTCAATTTTTTTAATCTAACAAGAGGGGAACTTTTATGTGATATCGTTTAAATAAAAAAGTTGCAAAATTATAAAATAATGGAATGCAACATCGCACCGTCAAAGACATTTTGGCCCATAACAACTGCAAGAGGACGTGTGGGGAATTATCTCAATTTCTGTTATGAGACAAGGTTATCTATGAAAAGGTTACCATGCAACTAGGAAAGTTTTCTCTTACAAGGCTATGTGGGGCTTATAAACAAGAAGAGTGTTTGTTGTGATGGTAGTGAAGATTTGCATAATTATTTTTGGGCGTGAGAAGTCGTCAGAGTACAAACTACTCAATTTGAAAGAGAAAGGTAAAAATGAGCACAATCTACATAAATGAACAACAAGATTTTATGTGGTTTGACAATGGATGCATGTGTCATTGGTTCTATTGATCGGACCCCAAGTGCAGGGTGCAATTGTAGTAATAATCTAGTGAGTCCAGGTGATCCACAGGGAGCAATGTTTTTTGAGAAACTTTCCAACTTTGACCTATTGTAAATAAACACTAAATCCGGCCTAAATAGAAACTAATTAAATTACATCAACTTTGCTAAAATAATTTAATGAAAAAAACTTAATTACAATAATTTCCAAAAATAAAAACACTAATCTAATTAAAGAAAACCTAATCTAGATAATACTAATTAAGCTAAAAAAAACCTACAAAAGAATACACAAATCAAACAACCAATTTAAGATAAGAAGAATCAAAACAAAATTTCCTAAATTAGATCATACTTACCAAAATCAATTTTTATGCAAATATGAATGATCTATAATGCCCTAAATGCTAACAATGCAAATCAAAAAAAGTTTCTAAAAACATGAAAAATGCTGAAAAATTCCTAAGTATGGAAAAAACTGTGCACATGCCTGTTTTCACTGGACTGTACGACTAGGTTAAGATGATATAAACCTAAATCTAATAGCTGGGATCAATACTCTGATGATGCATGAACACAACAGAAAAAGAAAAATCGAAAAATGACTGAAAATGAAAAAGATATGATCACCTAAAGATACCTAGTTGAACAGCTTTGTGTTGAAAATCTGATTGCAGGCTATCCGACTACCCTTGTTTAAGCCACTGTTTACCCCACTTCCCAAACTTATTTTTCTCTAAAACTCTGGGGTTGCAAAGACTTATTTGCAAATATTAATTCTGCAAAGTTTCGATGGAAACTAAGCTCATTTCCCTGATTTTCAAATCGCGCACTTTTGAAAGAAAAGTAGCTTGAAACTACTGTAACAATATTATCTTTTTCACTATTCACGTATAAGGTCTGAATTTGATCTTTCTAATCGGTCGATAGTCTTTGGTTTCTAGCAACCAAAAACAAGTTTAAATGAAATCCCTAAACCTAATGCATGCAATGGGTACTTTCCAACTATAGACTATGCAAAGACATAAATTGAAAGTTTCTACTAAACCTAAGAAGATGCAGTTCTAAACTTCTAAATCAAAAAAATATTTGCATAAACATTCAAGTAAATAACTAAAATAAAAATAAGAATGGTGGTAAAAAAAATAAAGCGGGAAATCATGCCTCCAAGATCTAAAAACTTGACATAGGTCTAAGCATTGAAAATACGAGCTGTGCAGTTCTTCTCCTCTCTTCTCAGAGTAGGCAAAGATGCAAGTGACCTTAGAATTACATGATTTCTTTCGACTCTGATTTGCCTCTTTTATTTTCAATCCCTAGATCTAAGAATATGATATACCGTCTCCAATCATAACATATCAAAGATACTAGACAAAGAAAACATAAATCACTTACTCTAAGAAGAACTTGAGCACGCAGGATCAATCAAAGTTGTGTCTTATTCCTTGATCCTGAAGTACAAAAATTATTGTTCTTCTCTCCTTTTCATTCTCTCAACATGGCCTCTCAACATATATCTAAAAGAATTAGAAGAAAGAAAAAGAAGAAAGGGACTTAGAGAGAGAAAGGAGTGGAGTGGAATGGAATGGAAAGAGAGGGAGCCTCCAAAGTGATCCCTCAAGGTGATGGACGTCCAGCACCTTCCCATGGGTTGATTTTATTGTGTGTGATGCCTCCTCTTTTGCTAAGAATCCCCTCTCTTTTATGGACTTGTTTCCTAATGCCTAGAGATTTCTTGCTTAAGTCTCAAGCTAGGCTTCACACTTAGAAAGACTTTCAAATTTGAGAGATCTCCTTGCCTTATTAGGTTTCTTGATGCACACACCTTCCTTGTATAATTCCAAGAACATCTCTAAAAATCGTATGATAATGTAGAGGGAAGAACCTTTCCAAATATTGAGATTTCTTGCAATTCCCGCATAAAACTGTAGTAGACAAATTCCTGAGGTCATATCTCCCTCAATATAGTTTTGATTTATGCAATCTTGGGCTCTATGGATATCTACTAGAAAAGAGCTTTTGAACGGTGGCTAAAGTGCACCGATCCGACACTCAATTTGGGAATCCTAGCCATTTTAAGCTACTGCCTTTGAAAAATCCGGGAATAATTGTGCACAAATGGAAGCTTCTATGTTGGCATGCAATGGGGTGTATGGGACCCATGTTGGACGTCCAAGGCATGCTTTGACTCTTTCCTTGGTTGCTTATTTGACTTTCCTTTGAGCTCTCTTCTCAAATTTCATCAATGTGGGTCCCATGTTGATTTCTCTTACAAATTGAAAGAAATAAATTTAGCATTAATTACATGTAAGAAACTAAACATAAATCATGCATGGGACCTTACATGCCTAATGATGCACCCAAATGACAAACTTTCCAAAAATAGCACATGGTGCCAAAAATAGTATGTATACATTGAAGAAGCCAAAACAACTAATCTTGGGGTGATAAATGAGATGAAAAACCCTAATTTCACAAAAGTCATGCAATTCAATGAATTTTGACCAATTATGACCATTTTCCCAAAAAAATCCCCAAATGCATGTAATCATGAAACTAAGTGCAACTCTATGCAATTAAACCTAATTAAGTCCACAAATGCTCATGAAATGATGACCTAATGACCTAATTTTGTGGACTTATCATCTATAAATACCATTTTTTTATTATTCGTTTGGATGATCAGGGCCGGCTCGAGACAATTGGAAGCCTAAAGCAACAATCCTAAATGAGGCATTTTCTATGTTTTAATATTATTATAAATGTTTTATTTAAAATTTATTTTTCTTGATTTTTTGTGTTGCAAAATTACTAATTAAGTTTTTATATTCAAGTTTTGCGCACAACACCCCCCCGCCAACACACAAAAAATAAAAAATAAAATAAAATCTTGAATCTGCCACTGGTGGGGTTCGAAGCATTTTTACCTATGCACGGTGTGCATATGCACCATGAGTCAGGACCATCCAAGATAGACTTCAGAGTTGTGCCCCACGTATTAGATATTCTAGATGCATGGTGCTCATATGCACTGTGGGCAAGTGAATACATTTCAGTTGGGGCCCATTGTTTATCTTAAATTTTAAGATCTATTAAGCTATGGATCTATTACAACCACTCTATAGATCAAATCTGAATGGGCCCCTATTGAAATAGGATACATAAAAATAATGAGAAAGGCTTGTAAAGCAAATTCATTACTGAATGTAGGTTGAGATTTGATACACATGGACTGCTAGAAATATAATGGTGTGCTAAAATCAATTGAACTCCTAGCAATAGTAATATAAGGGAAAGATTTGAAAATATAATAGCCCATAAATGACATTTTAAGGCCTATAAAAATCTTAGTGTATCTTCTTAGGAGAGAGTTATTATGGGGCCTTATATTTTGGGGAGAAAAAAAAGGGATTGCAGTTGGCAAGTTTGGTTTTTTGAAATTTCAAAAGATGCCCGCTGCTATTATGAGGCCTTTTTTTTTGGGCCTTATTTTTTGGGGCCTAAAGCAAAGGCTTTATTGGCCTTATGCTAGAGCCGGCCCTGTGGATGATGTACATAGCTTGGATGAGGAACATAGTCTGGGACTACCAATGATTCTGAGTCGACACTAAATGGTCGGTCAAACTCAAATGGAAGTCAAATCTCTTCTAGAATCATTATAAGAAGTAGATCATTGTAGTTGAATCTAAGTAAGACGCTAAATATTAGACACAATGACTATAACCAAGGAAAAGTGATATTATACCGATAAGACCCCACACACTCACATATATTAAATGTCAAGCCCTAAAGCTGAATGAGCTGAATGTCAGATTCCATGGTGCGATAAATTTAAATCTGCATTGTGAGGTAATGGGTTAAATCTTTACATCAATTTTTTTTTAATACAATAAACAACTCCCTGATCTTGAAGCAAAGGCTAAGGCCATGTTTGGCATCTCTACTCTTTTTCTGACGGACCATTTAAAATAGAGCCATTAAAAAAAGAGCTACAAAAAAAGAGGGCATTTCAATTTTAGAGGATTTGCCTCTACGTTTTTTAAAGCCTATACCTCTATTTTTCACATGCGCAGAAAGTGGGTATTTCAATTTTAGAGGATTTGCCTCTACTCCTCTAAAATAGGAAGAGGATAAAGTCATCTACCAAACGTTCTAATTTTTCTAACCTCTGTCCGATTTAGACAAATAGATAAATAGAGGTGAAAAATTGAGATACCAAACACACACTAAGTCAAAATAAATTAATCAAATCATTTACTTAATGAAGTACGGAATGTAAATAAATCGTTATTAGAATCATATCGAATTTAAACTGTGATCGTCTAAACTAAATTCAAACTAAGATAATTAAACTAATAAGGTCCTTCGACTATCATCTAATGGTACCCCTCATCATCATCACTTTGTGCATTTTCAAGTTCTACCTAAGGTTTTGGAAAATGTTTCCATAAGCAATCTTGTAAAACAAAAAGCTCAATAAAAAAATAGGACATCCACAACATGTGCACACTCATGCAAAGTGGAGCAGGACGGATATAAGATTAACATCAATGCATTGATAAATACCAAAGTCCCTAAGCATTTCAGGCAAACACATACCTAAAAGAGTTCAATATAAAATGAATCAATTATCCAAACTGACATACCAAAGTATATCATAGTTCCAAAGTTTCAGATCTTTTATAATCCCCTTTAGGTCAGGTCATATTTTGATCAATGGCTCAGAGGTCGTAAAATCTAATCTACTGGGTCATTAAAATTATAACTAGTAACCATATATGACCTGCTAGCCCCAACACACTATAGGTGTCATCACTATGATGGACCCCACATAGTGTTAATGCCTGACAATGTATCAAAGGTCCATAAGCCAATGGTCCAATGACTTCAAATTCTAAAGTCTGAAGCCCGAAATACAATAGAAGTTGATAATTTACATCATCCAATACAGAGTAGACTTAGGGTATCAAGCACAAGAAGGCCCGTGGCTCTGCTGGGCCGGTGGCTTGCAAGGCCTGGCCCAGCATGGCTACCGGTCGTGTAGTGGGGCCTTCCACGGGCTGTCACTGCACAAGCCAAGAAATATTTTTTAATTCCTTATATTAGTGATTAATGTTTAATATAATTTTTTTTGAAATAAACTGTGGAAGTCATCGCCGACTCATCACACACACACCTCGGAGGAGTTGGACCCGATTCCCATGTAGAGTAGGAATATTACTAGGAATATTCTTTTTTTTTTTTTTTTTTTGTGGTTATGCTTCCTATTTTGCTTAGAGTTTTATTTAGCATGTGTACTTAGGGTTTTCCTATTTATACCGGTGAATGCATTTGTGCTGATAAGAACGCAATAGATCATGGGTTTCCATTGTGTTCTCAATTCCTCTCTCCACTCTCCACCAAGATGCATTGTTTTTGTTGGCCTAGTGGGTCCAGACCAAGTGGGTTCATGGTCATGGGTAATATGGTAATTGTACCTGGACTTTCTTATTGACTAAGATTGAGTTTCTTGGGGGATAAGAAAGATAGCATTATATATATATATATATATTTGATATATATGATGTAATGTGTAACCCATGATAAACTACTGCATATCATACAGAGTGAACCAAAGGAGAGTCAAGTTTCTTTCCCGTTTACTTAGGCGAGTTTGCTGAACCACGTAATTCTCTTGTGTGTGATTTTCTATTTTCTTGTGTGGTTGATTGCTTGTTCGATAACATTGATTCACATTTCCGCATACACGCGCACAACAAGTGGTATCAAAGCTTAGGGTTTGCTAGGGTTGGATTGTGATGCGTTGCGATTGACTCGACAGATCGGATCAAGGATTGATTCAGATTTTTGCATGTTGTCTTCGTTGCAGAAGAAAGCAAGAGATTGGTTCCGGTCTCAGGTGGGCCACACTAATCTGGGTTTTCCGTTTAGGGGCGATCTCAAAGAAGAGTTGTAGAGAACATCAGAAGGGGCTTGATATTCAAGTCGCAGTCCAGAGAAAGAGAAGGCAGGATTCCAGCGTAGAGTATTCGGTTGTTTCCAAATCGAGAGGGTTCTGGATCGATTTGCAGATTGTTGGTCGAAACTAAATCGGGAGGAGGACTTGTTGCTATGCGTAGAGACCGGACAGATGGCTCGGATTACTGCATAGTTGCTAGTCATTAAAAAAAAAAACAAAGCATCTGAACTATGGTTTGGATCGAGTCGCTGTCGGGAGTCGCAGCCATTGTGTCTCCGTGCCTGTCGTCAATGCCGTCCCACTGCTGCAAGCCCACGCGCCGTGGCCGGAAAGGAAGAGACGCATAGTGTAACACCCCAATTCCGAATACCGGAGTTACCACCAAGGTACCCGAAATTGGCCGCTACTTCCCGAAAAATCTGAGAACTTCCAAGATCATAGCCCTCAGTGAGGTCAAATTTTTAAAAACTTTTTGAACAATAAAATAATCAACAGTTAAATTGCGGAAGCATAAGAAAGGATAGCGGAAGCAATATGTATCATACAAAATGAATCAAGTAATAACAAGGCTGAAGTCTAACAAAATCTCAAAGTGTGGATAGCAAGTTATACATATCAGTCTAATTCCCACTCACTACAAAATCACTCAAAACCCAAAAATAAACTGCACTCAAATACCCTGTGTAGGCACTCCATCCTCTGGTTTGACCACCTGGTCAACCGGTCCTCACCCGTAGTCGCCGGCTACAGGCATCTCAATAATTGCATCACCCGTGGGGTCAAAGTCGAAACCTAAGCACTACAGATGGGTCAGATCCAAGGATCTGACAATGCACCATATACAGATAACACAGGATATATGCATCAAAGAGAATATAAATGCTCATATAATCATAAGAGTAACATAGAAACATAAACTAGGCAATTGAGCAGTAAATAGCAGTTTGGGATCAGAATGATTAAGTAATTTAATCTACCAGATATTAATATGGCACATTCACACAAGCTAGATACCGCGAGATATTATGCCGCGGCCGTCCCATACTGTAAACAGTCGCGGCGGGAAAAAGTAAAGTAACCATGCAAGGGATAACAACCATACTAATAACAATATATAAATATAACACCGATCACACCCCTTTATGGCATCGATCACACCCCTTTATCAGATTAGACCGGACCCAGTATCACACCGTCCGTCTAACCATAGCTCATCATGATAGCTCTAGTCATAACCAAATATAGCTCCTACCAGCGATGATCAGTCAACAGGCTGAGCTTAGATCAACTGAGTGAATGTCTAGTGCCGACCCAGGGAACAAATATAAGTCTGTGTCTGTCTAGACGTACCTTGTACGAGCAAGGTCCTAACCAAGTCTCTAAAAGGTTCAAGTACAATATTATGGGACACAGCCTAATATCCAAGTCCAATTCCAAGTCCAATCATCATTGGATCCACACTAGGCCCACAACCATGGCCTTAGTCTATAACAATGCAACTAGCCAATCTATATCCATTCACAACTATACATCATGACCAACCTCTTCATTCTAAGGTACTACACACCTAACTTAGGCCGTATGAGGGCCCGCCTAGCCACATACACGGGTCATTAATCACTGATTACATCGTTGGGTCACCTCTACATATACCTAGGTTCAAGTCCTCCAATTTCCATTTAATTAACATGTTTATAACAATAACAATGATATAAGAGAAGAACAATGTATAAAACCCTCCAAGCAATAGAATCAAGTGGAATAAGCAAGGGTCTAACCTAGGTAATGGTCCACTCTCAGATTCAGGGCCTCATCAGTTAATTGGATATCCCTAACTGTAGTTTTAGATGCCAAAGGATGTTATACTTGGTGCTCCTGAAGTTACGGACATCATTGACTACGTTTAAGGGTTGAATAACCGACAATTCCAATCCCAAAAACCTATTTGGTGGTCCTCAAGAGTCAAGATTGAGCCACACCATTGACTCGTGCTTGGCACATCAATGGAGGTCTATTTGGTTGGTCAATGGGCCCCACAAACATCAAACATCATAAATATATAAAAGCTGGAATTTCACATTTCTCAGTGTATCTGGTCGACATCATCCCCAGGGATGTCGACCGGGTACATTGGATGTTGACCCCCGGGTCGAGATCGTGGCCATGATATCGACCGGGTTCATATAAACCTGAAGCCAAACAGCTTGGGGTGGGGGGGGGGGGGGTGGGGGGGTTAGTCTCTGTATTCTCAGAATTCACAGTGTTCCCCATCGACATTGTGGCCTGGATGTCGACCTGGGACACAGGATTCCTGAACCGCCTGAGTAATTCAAGTCCCAGTTGATCTCTACAAAAACCTGTGTATCCAGTCGACCGAGCACAAGGTCCGGTCGACCGAGTACACTAGACTGAGAGTTTCACAAAAGAAAGTAACTGAGACCTGTTTTTCTCATATTTTAGTGTAGCCGATCGACCGAGCTGCAAGCAGGTCGACCGGGTACACGCCCTTATATAAATTTTCAGATTTCTGGAATTCTCCTCTTCAATCCAATTTTCATCCAAATCATCTCCAATCACCTCCATTCATCATATAATCATAAGAAATTACGAAAACACTTCAATATACATCACACCATCCATCATTGGGCCATTGATCTTCCAAATGAGAAAACTCATCCATCAAATGGCCAAAAACCCAAAAAGACAAGCTCAAAGGAAAGATCTAAATATACATATACATTAATTGAATTGAAATAACAGATTCAAAAGGGAGAAATAAGTTATCTAGCATAGGGTACTTGCCTTAGACTAATGGTGGTTTGATGTAGCAATTGAAGAAGGTCTTCTACCCTCCTTGTTGTTGGGATTTTGGGAATTAGGGTTTCTTGGGGAGAAAGATAGGGAAGATGAGAGATGAGAGTGAATTAGGGTTAAGTTCATGTTATTGCAATAGTTAGTATATATATAGGTTAGGGTATAGTGGTTATTTACTAGAAGGCCCTTAGGGTTTAAAATGGAAAAGAGGATAGGGACATTGGTAACTTGGTCAATCTTAGGAATTCCAGAAGCTTCTCTCAAGTAACATCCCTTTTAATAAAACTAAATTACTAACTAAGGCCTAATCTAACTAAAACTCTAATTAAATTACAAAAATCATCTTATATCTATAAAGAATTAAATAAAAGTATAATCCTAAGACTTAGAACATTTAAAAAACTATTCTACTAAACCCAATTAAATAGCATATTAAGATAAGTAATGTTATATTTATAATTATTCAAATCAAATTGAGGGCCCACAAGGGGTGGGGCCTTACACAGAGGCTTTGGGTTGGCCTTTCATTTCTCTCATTACAGAATCTGTGAAGAGGAAGAAGTTTGCCTCAGTTCTGTTGCAGAACAGAATGATTAAAGGAGAAGACCCTATTTGGGTTCAGTTTCGGGTTTGGGTCAAGTCTAGGAAAACTTGACTCGCTCATCCAAAGCCCAGCCCAGAGTCCAGGCCAGGTCAGGTTCGTTTTGGGTCAGTTTAGCCTGACCCATGAAGCGGGAAGCCCATTCCAGCAACAGCTGACGTCAACGCCACGTCAGCGAATAGTACGGTCAGCAAGGGTTTGACTGGGGATTAACGACTGAGAATTGTTCGTGCTATATCTTGATCATCTGGTGTCTGATTGGAGATCTGTTTGCGCCTACAGACTCGTTGTAAGCAGATCTACGTATATGTGAAAGAAGATTGGCAGTTTGATGGTCAACAGGAAAGTTTGATTAATCAAAGCGCAGAAAACCATTTTTGCCATATCGAAGCCATCCAGAGTCGGATTTCAGATCTATTTCTTCCGGTGTGCTTGTGATGATAAGATCTACAGATTGGTGTAAAAATTGAGATTATTGAAAGTTATTTATTTTTCTTGATTATTTAATTGAGATGGAGAATAACATTGTGAACACTACCATGATCAAACTCAACTATACTAATTTGTTGCTTTGGAAACCTAAGATGGAGGATATCCTCTATTGCAAAGACCTCTATGACCCCATTGAAGGAGATAGAGCTCGACCAAAAGATATGTCTGATCCAGATTAGAAAAAGATACATAGAAAGGCTATTGGTCACATCAGACAGTGAGTAGATAACAACATATTTCATCACGTAATGAAACCAATGCGAATACCCTTTAGAAGAAGTTAGAAGCTAGATATGAGAAGAAAACTACAGTGAACAAAATTCTTCTGATTAGAAAGCTTGTGAACATGAAATTCAAGGAGGGTGGTAAAATTGAAGATCATATAAATGATTTCCATTTTGTTGTGAATGAGTTAGCTACAATAAAGATGGTCCTTAATGATGAGATGCAAGCTTTATTGCTTCTAAGTTCTTTGCCAGATACATGGGAGACATTGGTTGTTTCTGTAAGCAACTCTACTCTAAGCAGTGTGTTATCAATAAGTTAGGTTACTAGCAGCTTGTTGAATGTAGAAACAAGGAAAGAAACTGCAGCGACAGATAATGCAAAAGCCTTTGTTACTGAGAAAAGGGAGACGAGTAAGAGTATGGGACCAAAGGGGGGTCGTGACAAGTCTACAAGTGGATTACAGACTAAGAAAAAGTCTGAAAAATGCATTCATTGTGGCAAGGAGGATCACATTAAAAAGAATTGCTTTGTCTTGAAGGAAAAAACAAGCCAACAATAAGTAGAAGAATGACATTAACAATACAGCTACTTTGGATAATGAAGTAGTGGTACTGGCCAATGAAGATGAAGAGTGTTTGAATGTTGCAGATTATTAGGTTAAGTGGGTTGTTGAAACAGTAACATCCTACCATGCTACTCCTTGTAAGGAGATGTTCATGACATACAAAGTAGGGGACTTTGGCACTATGAAGATGGGCAACACAAGTTATTCGAATATTGTTGGGATCGGTGATGCCTGCATTCAAACAAATATTGGTTACACAATGACGCTGAAAGTATGTGACATATTCCTGATCTGCGATTGAATATGATTTCCAAAACTTCATTGGACCATGTAGGTTATGGGAGTTGCTTCAGAAATGGCAGGTGGAAACTCACTAAAGGGTCTTTTATTATTGCGAGAGGGAAGACGTGTAATGCGTTGTATAAGACACATGTAAAGCTATGCAAAGGTGTGTTGAGTGCTATTGAAGACAAATCATCTCCAAATCTGTGGCACAAGAGACTGGGACATATGAGTGAGAAAGGACTGCAGTTATTAGTAAAGAAAGATTGAATTCATTACTCCAAAGGTACATCCTTTGACCCTTGTGATTATTGATTGTTTGGTAAACAACACATGGTATCTTTCTCTAAAACATCAACGATAAAATGTAATATGCTGGATTTGGTATATTATGATGTTTGTGGCCCCATGGAGGTAGAGTCATTGGGTGGCAATAAGTTTTTTTGTCACATTTATTGATGATGCATACATAAAAGTTTAGGTTTATGCGTTGAAATCAAAGGATCAGGTGTTCTAGGTTTTTCAATAGTTTCATGTCATGGTTGGAAGAGAAACAAGAATGCTTTTGAAATGTCTTCACTAAGATAATGGTGGTGAGCCAATTAGTTTAATGGTTATTGCTCGAAGCATGGTATTCGACATGAAAGAACAGTTCCTAGTACTCCACAGCACAATGGTGTGGCAGGGAGAATGAACCACACTATTCTTGAAAAGATGAGATGCATGATTAGAGTGACACAGCTACCCAAGCCATTTTGGGGTAAAGCTGTTCTAACTGTCATTTGCCTGATTAACAGGTCACCCTTTGGATTTTGACCTTTCAGAGAGGAAATACACATGTAAAGATGTTTCTTATTCTCATTTGAAGATGTTTGGGGGTAAGGCTTTTGCACATGTACCAAAGGAGTAGCATTCAAAGCCGGACGATAAGGCAGTATGTTGCATTTTTCTTGGCTATGGTGGAGCTGAGTTTGGCTATAGGTTATGGGATCCAGAGAAGAGAAAAATTATCAGAAGTAGGGATGTGGTGTTTCATGAAAACCAGTTCTTTGGAGATATTGAGAAGACTAAAAAGTCTAAAGAAGTTGTTGATGGAGTAGTTGATTTCACACCGACTCCTTCTCTAGTGCAGACTACAGGTGGAGAAGGTGGACAAAACGATTAGGATCGTGATAAGGCGCAAGGGTTGCCAAATGAGCAGAGTGTTGAGCAGGATGAGCAGTCTCCTTAGTCAAAAACCACGGAACCTCAGGTTAGGAGGTCTACTTGAGAGATTCAACCATCAACAAGATATCTTGCAGCAGATTAAATCTTTCTTACTGAAGAAGGGGAGCCAGAGAGCTACCCAGAAGCAAAAACTCATGTAGATGAAGATGAGTGGATGAAGGCTATGCAGGATAAGATGAGTTCTTTGAAAAAGAACAATACTTATGAGCTAGTGGAGCTTCCAAAAGGCAGGAAGGTTTGAAGAACAAATGGGTGTTCAAGCCGAAGAGATATGACATTGAAAAACTGGTGAAGCACAAAGCACGGTTAGTGGTTAAAGGCTTTGTGCAGATGAAGGAAATTGACTTCGATGAGATTTTCTCTCCAGTTGTGAAGATGACGTCTATCAGAGTTGTCTTAGGTCTAGCCGCCAGCATGGACCTTGAGCTTAAACAAATGGATGTGAAGGCTGCGTTTCTTTACGGTGATTTAAAAGAAGAGATCTACAAGACTTTGATGGACCCATCTTTTTCTCTCTCTGCCTTCCTCCGTCCCGGGTCCGCCGGGGTGCGGCGGGGTGAAGAAAAAAAGAGGCGAGCATCAACATCTTTTTTCTTTTTGTATGGGTATGCTAGATTTTCTATTCTACTTGGAATCTGAAGTGGCGATCCGGAGAATCACCTTCACAAGTAGAAAGGAAATCAAACTTTTTTTCTAACTTTCTATTGCATACATATTTAAAGAAAGAGATAAGATTTTAAAATGCCGTGAGAGGCGATTTTGTTTAGTTTGCCGTGAAAGGCAGTTTTGTGCCATAGAAGGCGATTTTTCCATGGAAGGCGATTTACAAATCTTATTAATGATGAAAGACAAGAATTGTGATTTTTGCCTTTTTTAAAAATATAAAATACAATAGAGAAGAAAGAAAAAGGGATCTGACTTCTCAAGCGATTGTGGGGACTCGTTCAGATCGACGGTCGCGAGTCATGTATGGACTCCGCCATCGTCCTTCAGATGAGAACACTTGATGCTTTGATTCACTTGGCTTGGCTTGGACCTCAGATTTTTAGAGGATAAAGACCAAGAGAAGGTCCTATATCCAATAAAAAAACGAGTAGACGGGCTGAAGAGCCACATCTAGCCATGTTGGATAGAAGGAGGGGAGACCTTAGGGGGGTGGCCCCCCCAAGGGACTTTGATCACCTTGTAGTGTTTTCTTGCAGCAGAGTTTCTTCAGAGTAGCTGAGCTTCTTTGCGCATAGATTTCTCCGAGAGTTTTTAGCAATTTTTCAGGGATTTTTCAGGACCCTTTCTCCTTGGAATGACCGCCTATTTATAGGCTTTTGGTGGCCATTAGTAGGGTTTTATGGGCATTAATGGTATTAATGCTCCATAATGGAAAGAGTTACAAGTATTTAATTCTTTATATTGTAACTCCTTTTTCTTGGATTTTGATTGGCCGATGGAGAATAATAGGCATTTAATCTCCATGATGATGGGAGTTTCATGATTAATTACCATGATTAATCTCCATAATGATAGGAGTTACATGGTTAATTGTCATGATTAATTGGACTTGTAACTCCCATTTCTTGGCTTCTGATTGGGCCGTTCAAAATAATGAGTTAATGACCCTAATAAATTGCCATAAAAGGGTCATTTAACTTCATTAATTGGCTGCCGAGTCGCTTGAAGAGTCGCGGGCCGCGCCGCGTATTTTGGAATTCTTCTTGCGATGATCATTGATGGATCCGTATGTTGTTTGATGTCAGATGACGATGAAAATTCAGACATTGGTTGCCACTAATGGGCCGGCAACATTTGTCCAGTCGATTTCTTGATCGGTCGGGCAGAAAGTGTGCTTTCTTGGTCGGCCAGTTGGCAGTTTCGGAGTGTCCGATGATAATCAAATGATTTCGATGGCGGATCCGTGATGTTGACGAAGATGGACGGATATCATGCCTTAAAAATCAAATTTTAAGAAAATCACAGGGGCCAACATCGCGAAACGCGAAAAAGAACGGAAAAACGAAACTTTTGGCGGAAATCCGGCGACCCGGATTTCCAGGGTCGCCGGCGACCATGCAGCCATGGTCGCTGGCCACCATGGGGCTGGCGACCTTGGACTTTGGTCCACTTTTCGATCGCCTTCCTGTAGCCGTTTCTTGGTCGTTTCTCGGGCTTTTTCGCTTCTGTTTTCTCCTGTATTTTTCTTTGACATCTCTCCTCATTTATTGGCTTAATTCCTCTGAAGAAAACCTATCAAAAGGCTGTGCAAATCAGAGCACAGAGTTTCCTATTTTTGGAAAAGCCGAAGACTCCGTAGCTGATTTTTCGCCAAGAGTTGAAACTGGGTCAAACGATGTCGGAATGACCTGAAATTTGAGGTGAAGCTTCTTGGGCATTATATAGGACTAACCATGGGCTTTTATTTGAGTTTTGAAGCCGTTTAGGGTCCCGTCGATGCTTGACTTGATTTCACCGTGCGGAAGATGTCGAGCTTTGATGTACGGTCATCCGATGTCCGATTGACCTGAAATTTGACAGGGAGCCTATTGGAGTCATTTTGAGATGATCCATTAGCTCCGATTTGGGTGCCATGGTCCTGGGAAGCTTCGCCGCCGGTAGGCTTGATTTTGCTTCGGAGCATCAAAATCGGGTTAAACGTTGTCGGAATGACCTGAAATTTGACGTGCAGCCCATTGGAAGCATGCAGAAGCTACTCATGTGTTTTGTTTGATGAGTGGCGACATCAGAGGTTCTCGCCGCCAGGAGGCTTGATTTCGCCGTTCGAGAGTTGATGGAGGGTCAAACGGTGTCGGTTTGACTTGAAATTTGACATGGAGCCTTTTGGAGGTATTTTGAGACCATCCATAGAATCTGATCAAAGATTTGATGCATTTGACATTGTCGCCGTCGGGAGCTCCCGCTCAGTTGTTGGAGGATTGAAGTTAGGCCAAATGGTGTTGAAATGGCCCGAAACTTCATGTGTACCCTTCTTTTGGCTACTTTGAAAGATCTTGTAGTTTTTGTTTGGTTTTGTCAAGATCTGATGCTTGAAGCAGGTTTGCTTGTTTGTAGTAGGATGCGGCTTCATATAGCTTTTGATGTTGATGAAGCAAAGTGACATTTTTGGTGTCAACAGACTCAGCCAGAGGGGTTTGAGGTAAAAGGAAAAGAATAGTTGGTCTACAGGTTGAAGAAGAATCTCTACGGGCTGAAACAAGCGCCGATGCAGTGGTACAAGAAGTTTGATTCATTCATGGTGAGTCACGGGTACCGAAGGATAGCTGCAGATCACACTGTATTTATGTTCGTAGGTTTGGTAATGACAAATTTATCATCCTTCTTTTATATGTAAATGATATGTTAAGAGTTGGACAGGATAGTAAGATGATTAGCATGTTGAAAAGGGACGTGTCAAAGACTTTTGACATGAAAGACTTGGGTCTCGTACGACATATATTGGGAATGCAAATACGTCGTGACAAGAATGCCAAAAAGTTGTGGTTGTCACAGGAGAAATATGTTGAACGGGTGCTAGCGAGATTCAACATGAAAGATGCTAAGCCAGTAAGCATGCCTTTGACCAGTCAATTCAACCTCAGTAAGAGATTATGTCCTACTATAGATGAAGAAAATGAACGGATGATATCTGTTCCATACTCCTCAGCAGTTGGGAGTCTTATGCGTGCCATGGTATGTACACGTCCAGACATTGCTCATGTAGTGAATTTAGTGAGTAGATTTCTTTCTAATCATGGGAAAGAGCATTGAGAAGCAGTGAAGTTGATCTTCAGATATTTGAGAGGTACATCAGATTTGTGCTTGTGTTTCGGAGGCTTAAAACCAATACTTGAAGGCTTTACAGATGCTGACTTTGCAGGCGATCTTGATTGTTGGTTGTCTACTTTTGGGTACTTGTTTACTTTTGTAGGGGGTGCTATTTCCTGGCAGTCTAAGTTGCAAAAGTGCACAACAATCTCTACAATCGAAACTGAATACATAGCTGCTAATGAAGTAGGGAAGGAGATGATTTGGTTGAAGAAATTTTCTCGAGAACTGGGTTTGAAGCAAGGAGAGTATGTAGTCTACTGTGATAGTCAGAGTGCTATGGATCTTAGCAAGAACGCTACATACCATGCCCGCACGAAGCACATTGATGTGAGATATCATTGGATTCGTGAGGTCATTGAAAATAATCTCACGAAGCTGGAGAAGATTCATATTGACAAGAATCCCTTGGACATGATGACTAAGGTCGTGTCTAAGGAAAAGCTAGAGCTGTGTTCAGAGTTGGCAGGACTGAACTTAGTAAGGGGGTTCAGAGGCGTCTTCCCCATGGTCTGGAGGGAGAGATTGTTAGCCTAGTGGGTCCGGACCAAGTGGGTTCATAGTCATGGGTATTATGGTAATTGCACTGGGACTTTCTTATTGACTAAGATAACTTTTCCTGGGGGATAAGAAAGATAGCATTATATATATGATGTAATATGTAACCCATGATAGACTACTGCATATCATATAGAAAGTGAATCAAAGGAGAGTCGAGTTTCTTTCCCATGGACTTACGCGAGTTTGCTGAACCACATAATTCTCTTGTGTGTGATTTTCTATTTCCATGTGTGGTTGATTGCTTGTTCGATAGCATTGATTTACGTTTCCGCATACACGTGCACAACAATTTTCCCTTTTTGTAAAAAAATGAAATTGGTTTAACTAACATGGCTAGACCATACGTTAGCTTTTAACCTATAAATCATTATTTCATACCAACATCATGGTCTAAGATAGATTGTTGAAGTCATTGCTGGCTCATCACATGCACGCACCGGAGGGGTTGGAACGGAGTGTTGTGGACTATTACTAGTAATATTCTTTTTCTAGTGTGGTTATGTTTCCTATGTTGTTTATGTGTGCTTGGGGCTTTTCTATCTATATTGGTGAATGTAGTTGAGTTGATAAGAATGCAATAAATCAAGTTTCCATTGTATTCTCAATTCCTTTATTCCTTCTCCCTCAGCATTGTTTTGTTTTGTTCTTTTTTTCTTTTTTGGTGAAAAAAAGAAGAAGATTGGTTGAACATGGCTTGACCATATGTTAGCTTTCACTGATTAAACAACAACTCGTTCTAATTTTAAAACATTAATATTCGCTTACTAGAAAAAAAATCCATTTAGACTCATGATTCATATAAAACAAAGTAAAAGTAATAAAATAAGAAACAAAATAAGTCACAACTAAAATGGATATTCTAGGTTCTAATTTTAAACATGCTCACTCTTTATATACAGAAAGTTGTGTGTAAGTCACAGCTTGTACTATTGTGAGTCAGACTCAGGATATAACAATTAGGAATTCACAATGCTGTGACTTTTAATAGGGGTAACTTTAGTCCAAATACTATATAGCCAACATCAATACGTTTTTCTTTTGTAGAAAAAATAAGAATAATGCATAAGAGAATTTTTTCCTATAAAACCCCTTCATTTTATTCTAATTAAGAGCGGCCAAAGGACACTACTCCATCAATCCCATGTAGGTCGTGACGGACCCACGGGCTTCAACACAGCCTAGGGTGGAATAGGTAGTGCCCATGCTGGGTGCTGCACGTTGGAGTTATGGGAAATGCAATATATGGATTTAGAATAGAAAATCTAGAGGTGCATTTGACATTTTGACATTCAAATGTTCCCATGTTTTCACGAGATAAGGCTATGAAAAACATATTTGGTATGTGACTGTTCTAAACTTTGATCTCACTGTATCTCAAAATCTTAACGAGCTGGCATAAGAAAGTTGAAACAAAAAGTCTTTGGTTTTTTTAAGAAACAACTTCCAACACATCTATTTATTACTTATCTCTTGTCTTGTAAAGAATGTCATTTAAAGACTCCAAAACCTTTCTATTATTTTAAAGATAAGTCCAAGTTCACAATCTCAAAAAAGGTGGTTCCACTTTGTAATTCTTAAAGATAGGCCACATGATCACAATCACAAAAGGTGGGCCTATATTATAATTCCTATAATGGTGGGACCACATTATAAATCTTGTGTTTGTGATCCTCATATTCTACTTTCTAAAGGTGTGCATCACATTGTAGTTTCTAAAGGTAGGCATCACGTTGTAATATCTAAAGATGGGTCCCGTATCCACAATTACAGAAAAGGTCGCCCCTCTTTATAATTCTTAAAGGTAGGTCGTATGGTCATAATCACAAAAGGTGGAGCCACATTGTAAATCTTATGAATGTAGGCCCACATTGTGAATCCTATGAATGTGGCCCCATATTCTAATTTCTAAATGTGGGTAGCACATTATAATTCTTAAAGGTGGGTCCCATCTGCACAATCAATAAAAAAGATAGCCCCAAATTATAATTCCTATAAAGGAGACCCACATTGTAAATTGTATGAATGTGCCCCAATGTTTTGATTTCTAAAAGTGGGCACCACATTGTAATTTCTAAAGGTGGATCTTGTGTCCACAATCACAAAAAATGTAGCTCTACTTTTTAATTCATAAATGTGGGTCACATGGTCAGTGGTCATGATCACAAAAAGTGAACCTACATTGTAAATTTTATATATGTGGGGCTTTTCTCTCCTTCCATCCCGGGGCTACCGGGGGTCGGCGGAGGAAATCGAGCATTAACATTTTTGTACGAGTATGCCAGATTTTCTATTTACTTGGAATTTAGAGGTAGTGGTCCGGAGATCCACCTTCACAAGTTGAAAAGGAAATCAACTTTTTTCTAGTTTTTCATTGCACATATATTTAAGAAAAGAGAAATGGTTTTTTTTAATGCCGTGAGAGGCGATTTCATTTTGTTTGCCATGAAAGGCGATTTTTGCCTTGAAAGGCGATTTACAAATCTCATCAAAATGTAAAGACAAGAGTTGTGTTTTTCTGTCTCTTTAGAGAAAAATACAAAATACAATGAAAAGCAAGAAAATGAATTCTAACTTTTCAAGAGATTGTGGGGCTCGTTCAGATTAACGGTCGCAAGTTGTGTATGGACTTCACCTTCATCCTTCAGATGAGAACATAGGATGCTTTGATTCGCTTGGTTTGGCTTGGCTTGGACCTAAGATTTTTAGAGGATAAAGACTAAGAGAATGTCCTATATCCAATAAAAAGTTGAGTAAACGGGCTGAAAAGCCACGTCTAGCCATGTGGATAAAAGGAGAAGACCTTGTGGGGTGGCCCCCCAAGGGACTTTGGTCACCTTGTGGTGTTTGTCGCTAAGTCTCTTCGACGAAGAAGATATTGTTCCAGCAACTGTTGTAGAAGTTCTGGATTTCTCTGAATTTTTTCGGCCTTTTTTGGAGATTTTTCGGACCTTTTTTGGAGATTTTTCTGGATCCGTTCTTCTTGGAATGACCCCCCTTTTATAGGTAGGAGGGTTTATGAGCATTGATTGCATTAATGCTCCATGATGGGAGGAGTTACATGTTTTTAATTCATGATTTTGTAACTCCTTTTTCTTGGCTTTTGATTGGTCGATGGAGAATGGTGGGCATTTAATTACTTTTAAACTCCATGATGAGAGGAGTTACATGATTTAATGCTATGATTGCTTGGACTTGTAACTCCTTTTTCCTTACTATTGATTGGGCCGTCCAAAATAATGAGTTAATGACCACATTAACTTGTCATAAAATGGGTCATTTAAATGCATTAAGAGGTCGCCAGGGCATTCGAAGAGTCACGGGTCACGCTGCATCTTTTGAAATTCTTCGTGTGATGATCGCCGAAAGATCCATCTACTGTTTCATGTCGGATGGCAATGCAACTTCAGACATTGATTGATACCAATGGGCCGGTAACATTTGTCCTGTCAATTTCTCGATCGGTCGGACAAAAAGTGTGCTTTCTTGGTCGGCTGATTGGTGATCTTGAAGTGTCGGATGATGATCCCATGATTTCGGCAGCGGATCCGTGATGTTGACGAGGATCAATGGATTTCATGCCCAATAAATCAGATTTTTGGAAAACCACAAGGGCCAATCATCTCGAAAAGTGAAAATAACCTGGAAAGTGGGTTTTTGGGAAAAATTCGGCGACCCAGACCATGCACCCATGGTCGCTGGCGACCATGGGGATTTTTCCCTTTTTGGATCGCCGATTTTTTGCCTTTTTTGGGTTTTTTCGATTCCTTTTTCTCTTGTATTGTTTTTGACATTTTTTCTCATGTATTTGGCCTAATTTCCCTAAAGAAAACTTGACGAGAAGCTATGCAAATCAGAGCACAAAGTTTCTTATTTTCCGGAAAAGCCGAAGACTTTGTTACCGATTTTCCGTCAGAAGCCAAAACCGGGACAAACGATGTCAAAATGACTTGAAATTTGAGGTGAAGCCTCCTAAGCAGTAGATAGGACCAACCATGAGCTTTTGTTTGAGTTTTGAAGCCGTGTAGAGTCCCGTCGCCAGTATACTTGATTTTGTTACGAGGAAGATGCCGCGCTTTGATGTACGGTCAACCGATGTCTGATTGACTTGAAATTTGACAGGGAGCCTAGTGGAATCATTTTAAGATGATCAATTAGCTCCGATTTGGATGTCATAGCCTCGGGGAGCTTCTCCACCGAGAGGCCTGATTTTGTTTCCAAGCGTCAAAACTGGGTCAAATGTTGTTAAAATAACCTGAAATTTGACATGTAGCCTTTTGGAAACATGTTGGAGCCACCCATGTGCTTTTTTTGATGAGTGATGGCCTCGATGGTTCTCGCTGCCGAGAGTCTGGAGGGTCAAACATTGTCGGTTTGACTTTAAACTTGACTTGGAGCCTTTTGGAGGTATTCTGAGACCATCCATAGGCTCCAATCAAAGATTTGATGTCTTCGACACTGTTGCCGCTGGGAGAGCTGACTTTGTTACGGCTGTTTCTTTTTTGGGCTAAACCTTGTCGGAATGGCCTGGAATTTTATGTAGAGCCTCCTAGTGGCATTTAAGGCCAACTGTGTGCTTTGTTTTGTGTGTCAGGGTCTCTAGTTTCACCGCTATTGGGAGCTCTTGTTCAGCTACTAGAAGAGTGAAGTTAGGCCAAATGATGTTGAAATGGCCTGAAACTTTATGTGCACCCTTCTTTTGGTTCTTTTTAAAGATCTTGCGGTTTTTGTTTGATTCTGATAAGATCTGATGCTTGAAGTGGCATTTGCCTATTTGTGGTAGAATGCGGCTCCATGTAGCTTTTGATGTTGAAGAGTGAAAGTAACATTTTTTGTGTCAACAGTGGGCCCTGTATTTTAATTTCTAAATGCGTGTACCATTTTTTTAATTTCTAAAGGTGGGTCCTATATTTACATTTACAAAAAGGTGGCCCTGCATTATAATTCCTATAAAGGTGGGCTACAGTGTAAATCTTATGAATATGGCCCCCATGTTCTAATTTTTAAAAATGAGTATCACGTTGTAATTTCTACCGGTGGGTCCCAAGTACAACAATAATAGAGTGTCGCAAACAATAAAAGGTGGGTCCCACATTGTAATCTTATAATTCTATTGCTTTCATTCCTTGAAGAAAAACTTCTATAATGTTACCAAAACAATCTCGTTCAACATATTCTTAATAGACTAATTTATTATATTGTTGTCAAAAGTTCTATAGAGTATAGCCTCAGTACAACCCAACCTTAGCACAATCTAATCTGATCACGAAATTAGGAACAACACGAAAACAAAGCCAAGCAGGTCTAAATATAAGAAATTTCATAATTTTTAGAGGTCATTTACTTGTCCAAAAATCATTTTGAATGTTATGAGTTTTCATTGAAAATGTTGAAATTTCAGACTTATCAAATATGGTTTTAGACGTGTCATGAAACTATCATGTTAATATAATTAAATAATACATCCTAGTATAAACTCAAGGAATCCAGATGCTCAACAAATGATTACACAATTTTCAAATTGAATCACATAGTTGACCATGTAGGAATCAAATCAACAATAGGGCATCAAGTGTGTGAGGTCTAATTTGATTAAAAACATATTAGGAAACAAGGCCCACGCTAAGCTCGGGCCTAAAAATAAAATATATTTCATTTGAGGGGCTTTTTGAGATATTACTTAATGAGAAGAAAGTAAATCTAAAACAAAAACATACCATTATCGATTTTAAGTATTAAACTTTTAAAAATTAAAATATTTTAAGATAAAGTAAATCAAAATGAAACAAATATCTTATCTAATGGTAAGATGGAAAATCTAAAATACTGTGAATTGAATTATTAAGATTACAAATTAGTTATCGAGAGACCATAAAACCAAAACTATATAAACAATAGTAAAAGAGAAAAAATATTGTTAGGCACATTATCCACAAAAAAAGAACTATTGAAATATATGATACAATTAGTGTATCTCGTTGAATAGCTATGATACGATGGGATTATTGTATCACTATGTCAATCTTAAGTGGGATGTTACTTGGATTAGTGTTGGTTTGTGATGGTGGCCCACACCTCTTATTGGTGCAAAAGTTCTTTGCCGCCTTTTAGAATATGAACTATTCATTCTACCCAAATAATCTCTGAGATATTTCTCTACCCTATTGTTGTAAATCGTAAGTGGAGCATGCCAATAAAATCAAAATTCTAGAGTAGAGAGAAAGGTGAAAAGAGGGAATGGTAGAGAGAGAAATGGATGGGGCTACATGACTTTCCATTCTAAGCTAACAACAAAGAAAACTTTTGTTTATTCTGTTACTCATTTAAGATAGCCAGGTTTACAGCCCATTAATAGAGGTGGAAATAGTCGAAAACATAAATAGAAACAAAAATTACCTCTGAAAAAAGTGGGCTTCTTCAAAAGCACATTTGAGGCTGGCTTTTTGATAAGTTGATTGTTTGAATGCATTGGAGTGATACCCAGAGCAATTGATTCTCTTCCTCCAAATGAGTTTTTTTTTCTATTTTTAGGAGCTCTCAAACGACTATTTTGCTTGGGGTTTCTTACCAGATTCTTTAGTATTTAGAGAGGGAAATAACAGTTGAAAAGAGTGGAAAATGAGGAGAAAATGGATAGGTAAGGTTGGTAAATGACAATTGAAATTGAGTTACAAACCATACGCCAACATGATAGGTATTAAATGACAATTAAAATATTTAATTTGGAAAGATGAAGGTTTCCATTTCTCTACAGGCAAAAACCATGAGCTTGAATTAATTAATACCGACAATTGAATTATCTAATACTAAGTTAAAAACCATAACCTTTCACGTATAAGAAGAATAAGTGGAGAATGAAAACGGGAGGAAGTGGGCAGATGAAGTGGAGAGGAGTGATGGTTGCCTGTGGAAACGAAAGGGAGTAAGGGATGGTCAAAACAAGTTTAACAGGGTCAAAATAAACTTGATGTACTAAGTTGATTTCTTAATTAGAATTAGTCGCTTTCATAATATAATATAAAGGACTCACATATCAATCAATAGGTTAATGTAAATATTCCCAAAAGCCCTAAAGTTGAAGCCTCAAACTACGTCGAATCAATCCAAATTGAGGCCCAATTGAGTTACAACCACTTAATTTAGCCATTCTTAATAAAAGTTAGTGTGAGTTCATAGTTTTGATTTGATCTCCTTTAATTTTTTGTTAAAAAAACCACATGAAAACATGACCGTACACATGGTTTTGAATAAATACCTATGTGCATCACACGATTAGCCCCTCTTTTAGTTTTGTCGAGTTATAAATCATATTTTTCAATCAATCAAAATAGGATTTAAGACAAATCTCATTGATTAAAGTTAAGAAACTGTGCAAAAATCTAGAGTCCTCATTGAAATAGAACAACAAAGTTTACTACCTTGAAAATCGTGAAAAACGGCGGCCATTAGCTGTCATTTTTCATAAAAACAGACTTGTATAATGAGTTGGGAATTTCGAAGTGGATTTTAAAAAATGACAGTTCATCATTTTTTTTAAAAAGAAACTTTTATTTTTAAAGACTTTTTTTTTTTAAAACAACGTCCATGGATCGTCGTATTAGAATTTACTGACAGCTTTGGGCTGTCTTTTTTTTAAAAAAACCACATCAAAATCTCTGACTCCCCATAAAAGTCGGTTTTTCATAAATAATAAAAAAAAAGACGTCCAATGGCCATCGATTTTTGCGATTTTTGACGTAGTGTTTTTTTTTTATATTATAAATTAATAGTTTTCTATGAAATCAAGGAATCATGTGCACAAGCATAAATAATAAATCACTTACACATTTGAGGCTTCTAATTGATCAATACAATAAAGAAGATGGAGATGTCCTATGAAACCCAATTTCTCCACAACCCTCTTTATCTCTCACCTCTTCACTCTCTCTCCTTTTCTCTCCAACTATGCGTTACTATGGAGGGCCTGGTTTAATTGTACACGAGACAAAGTGGGTTGGACAAGTGTTGTGGCTTTAGTTTTATACGTTTTGAGTAGAGAAGTAAATGAGTTCCCGATTCTCCGACTTCCTAGAGGTTCCGGCCAGTTAAAAACCGGGTTAGGGTCCTTATTTAGGTCCTAATAAGTAAATGTGTCCGGGTCTAGTTCCCAATTTGTTCCTACCCGTGGACCCGGGAACCAACATATTATCTCAATTTTCAAGAATCCCTTCTAAAAACTAGGTTTTTTTTCATATCAGTATTCTTTACATAGACTCGGATCCAAACCTGTCCCATATATTAACTGGATTGGTTTTGGTTCTATCTTCTTAGCAACAGTTTTAGTTCTAGAACTAGGAAACTGGTTTTGGTTCCATGTTTTCATTAATAGTTCTAGGTCCACCAAGGACCTGGACCCAAAACCAATCCGTTTGCATCCCTAGTTCTGGGCTTTTTGCTCCACTTGCATAAGGGCTCTTATGTTAATCCTAAATAACTATTAAATTCAAGTCCATAAATAAAATACAAAGCTAGGCTAACATGAAGAAAGCTTCTATGACATTTTATACCATTATAATTTAGATATGACAATGCCATGATTATTGGGATGCATTTGATAAATTCACGAACTATATGTCAATCATTATAGCTTAATAGTGAGTCATCTTTTCACAAGAAAAGGATCAATTCCCGGCTTAGTGCTAATAGTTTAGCAATGTTACATTAAGATGTGCACACGTGTTATTGAATGAGTATTTTCAAAAGAAAAAAAATATAAAAACTATGTGATAAAGGGGCAAAGCTGGATCTTCAAGTTGTTGTGGATCCGGGTCCTTGATTTTTTTAATTATATTATATTCCAGGATGATTAGAACCCTAGAACCCAAGTACTCTAACGCATAATGGGGAATGTTTAGCTTGCCTAATAGTTAAGCTCCAGCTGGGACCCTTAAGAGGTTTTTACACGGTGGACTTGATCACATTCACACATATAATAAGAGAGATAGGAGAAAGATAAGAAAGAGCAATGTTGGGAGATTTTTTCTGTTGAATAAGTGACGAGGGTTGCAGTAACTGAACTGGTCAAATTCAGATGTGTAACACCCCAATTTTGGATTCCAAGTTTACAGCCAAGGTACCTGGATTTGAAGCTCTACTTCCCGAATTCACCGGGAACTTCCAGGATCACAGGTCCGCAGTGTGGTTCAATTTAAAACTTTTCCAACAACCTTCATATCAATGGTTAAGTGCGGAAGTAGTATATCTCAAGTATAGTGGAAGTAAAGAATAATATCCTATGGTATCATCATCCATATGTCAAATAAAGGCACGTCATAAGTCTAAGCTAAATCTCAAAGTAATATCAGATTAATGTCCCCTAATCTCACCACAAAAGTCGCTCAAAATCCTAAAATAAGAAATCACTCATAGCCCTCTGTAGGCTCTACATGCTCTGGCACCGCATCAGGGTCATCTGCATCCCACGCATGCTCCTCAATTGCCAGCGCCTTGAGGTGCATGTCGCCCTCGGGGATGGGGGTCGGTAATGATACATAAGCACCAAATATATTGGGTCAGATCCAAATGATCTAGCAGCACGGTATACAGATAACATAAGATGAATGCATAAAAAAGGAATAATGACAGTAATATGATTAATAAAGTAACAAAGGTACAATGCGAGGCAATTGTGCATAATGTATATCAATAAGGATCAACATAAAGTAAACATGCTAAACAATCGTCTAATCAATAAGGCACATTCATACAGGCTAGCACCATGGGATATTATGACACTTCGCTTCCATACTACCTTCAAGTTGCAGTGGGAAAATGTACTGGGTCATAGCTTGGCCAAGTATAAGTTACTGGAGTCTACCGGCCGTATATTCGCATCTTGCAATGTCGTGTGATACTCTAGCGGCATACGTCCACCTCTATCTTCACTATATTACTAGCTCTTACCGAAGGTGATTAGTACCAAGGCTAAGCTCATATCAACTGAGTGAATGTTTTATGCCGACTCACATGGAACCAAACAATAGTCAGTGTCTGGCTAGGCTATCCTTGCATGAGAAAGGTTATCACATGTCCATACAAGGTTCAGTACAACAGTTCGGTCCATATCCTCGTCACACATACCATACAGTCCATCATCATATTCAAAATCCATTTTTGTATTCATTTCAATATCCCTAGTTATTATAACCAGCCATATAGGCTCATGTCATTATTCATCTTGAAATGGACCCCTATTGCATGAAATCTATCCATCTACTCCATGGTCATCTCATACATCCATCCATTAGGCCATAGAATAGCCCGCCTAGCCACATACGGGTCAAGTGTTCTCCATATATAGTCAAGGTCACCTCTAGGACACCCTATCTCAAGGTCCTCCATTTTCCAGTTATTAATTTGGTGTAACAATGTCAATAAAGACAGTAGTGAATAGTAATAAATGAGCATCTAATCATATATCATCAATATTAATCAAATGAACGAGGTAACAACGGTCCATCTAGGTCAATGTCCCCTTTCAAGTCTAGGGTCTCACTTCACCCAATTTAATCATTAAAAGAAGTCCTAGATGCCAAGAGGAGTGTATTTGGTTCTCTAAAGTTACGGGCTATCTACGACCACCTTTAAGGACTGGATTAGATTCCATTTCCTAACGCTGGACCATACTTTGGGTAGCCGCATGGGTCGAGGTTAAGGCCAACCCTTAACTAATGTTTGGCACATCAGTCGAGATCCACATGGAAGGTCAATGGGGGTCCACAGAAGATCAAACCGTAAAGAATATAGAACTTGGAATGCACTACTCGTAGTGCAATGCGGTCGACATCATGCCTGGTCGGTCGACCGACTGCACTGGGAACTTGAGGTCGGTCTGTCAAGCCTGTCTCAGTTGGCTGTATGGTCGGTCGACCATTTGGGTACCTTGGTCGACCATGTACACAAGAGATCGAGGGACATAAACCTGGCATGGATGTCTCATACCTAGATTTCTGCAATGTGGCCGACGTGCTAAGTGGTCAGCTGACCTGCTACACAGAGGCACCTGGGAACTAGTCTATTAGCGGTTTTCAATTGTTTAGTGTAATTGGTCGACATCCTGCAGGGTCGATTGACCGACTACACTAAATTTATCAGAAATGCCTGACAGACCTACTCTCGGTTAATTTGGAGTTTGCAGTGTCTCCGGTAGACCTAATCTTGGGTTGGTCGACCGGATATAGATGAATTCTAGATTTTTAGATTTCTGCAACTTGTTTCTTTCCTTCAATCTCACACCAATTCCATCAATCTTGTCCCCAATCAACACAAATCCATGTCTAAACATAAAAACTCCTCCACCCATCACATTCCCATCATCCATGGCCCATTGATCTTCCAAATGGGAGATCCCATCTATCAATGGCCGAAATCCATAAATTAAGGCTTAAAAGAGAGACATCTAAGCATCAATACATCCATAGAATAAAAATTACGTAATTCAAGGAAGAAAAACATGCATTCTATGTTAAATGATTATATTATACTTGCGTTTGATCCAATTGAGGGTCTTATTTGCTTGACCTTCAAGATCCAATCTCTAAATCCTCAAATCCAAGCTCTAAAGTCTCTAACTCTCACAGCAGCCCACCAATTCTCAAATCTCTACAGATCCAAGACTCCTAGGCCCAATTCCCATGGAGAAAATGAATAAGAAGAGAGAATTCTAGGAGAAAGAGGTAGATCTACAAGGAAATAAAGCTAGGGAGAGAAACACACCTCGTTTGGAAGAAGGGAAGGAAATCTAGCTAATGGAGATACTCTTCTAAAATGAGAATGGTTGTAGCTTCAAGGATCTTTTGATCTCTTAGTGGAGAAAATCCTATATCTAGGAATCCTTTGATGGAGGAAGGGAAATTTTTGGAGGAAAATGAAAGAAGAAGAAAGGGAAGAAGAGAGAAATGAGAGAGAGAGGTACAAATCATTGGAATGGGATGGGGGTAGTTCTATAGGCTTTGGTCTGGGTAATTTGACTAAAATGCCCTCCTTTAGTAAGTTGGTTTAGAGATAAGGCTTAAGGTGTTTTGGGTATTCTGGTTCTAATTGCAAATTCTCCAAGAAAAACCCCTCCTTTTTTCTTTAAAATAAAACCCCAATTCTCGTGCCCTTCGGGAACTCCTTGCCCCATATGTTTCCTCCTATTCATAGGACAGCGAGAGAGAACCCGAATATGCGGGAAAAGGCAGCGTACCTAGGGTCTAAACCCGGGATAGCTAAGTGAGAACTGCCACTCCTTGCCACTCAGTTAAGGAGCCATTCTGACTAGTACCTTAACATTAATGAGCGTATATTCCTTTAGGTATTTATGCAAATTAGTTTCCCTAGTTCCATTAGCATTAGAAATCATTCCCAGCTAATAATACTTTTTAAATTTTAACACGTTGTCACATCTTGCCTATCCTCGGTGCAATATGTTTCCATAGCTTTCTTAATATATAAGATATGAATCTCCACACAGCCAACTCTAGGTTGACTTTGCAATCACTAGGCACGCCCCACATCTTCATTATTTAGTCATTCTACTGCTTACCATTTGACGAATTCGATACATACATACGTTTGTATAAATATATAGGGGGCTCACCTAGGTCCCAACAAAGCATGAGAAGTGCCGCCGGGGAAGGGGAAATCCACTCATGATGGACCGAAATATCAAAATGGAGTTAACTCATGCCTCTAACCCCTTCATCCATGGCGCATCAATTTAACAGCTTTATATTAGAAAAATAAGTCGACCCTCGATCCAACGGTCTAGTGCATTTGGAGGGGTGAAAACCCCAATCTGACGATTATCTAGGGGCTCCTTGTGTGTGAACGATTCGAAAGGTCCCCTTGGAATTTCTCAGCATAATACAGTGAGAAGAGTTCTCATATGAAGATTTATGTGTTGTGAGTGTATTATGGGTCCTCTTCCTGTAACACCCCGACCATACCTTAAACGTGTTTGGTGTCTAATTAACCCTAATTAGATGCCTAATGGATGTTTTGCATGTGATAGGGCTTGATTAGGTAGATTAGAAGGGGTTTGAACATTGACTATGTAGCATTATGACTTCTGGGTATTTTGGTTTTATGGGTCACGTGTGTGTGTTTTCCGTTTTCCGATGATTTTTTGGGTGCATTTCATAGATCATGAGTCACTCTTTGATTTTCGTATTTTGGCCCAACTTATTTGAGCCCATTTAGATCCATTTATGGTCTAAAAGCCCTAAAATGTAAATTTCTATTAGATTTAGGACCCGGACTTTCCTTCAATAATAGAAACTCATTGTCTAAAACCGTAGAACCCATCTCATTTCATTTCACTTCATCTCCATTTGCAAGAGGCACCTAGAGCTTCCTCTCTCTATCATTCTCTTCCATTTCCTTGCTTCCAAACACCCAATAGAGAGGTTTGAGAGTCTTTTCCTTCATCTTCTTCAAGCAAGAACCCATTTTCCAAAGCTTTCACCTTCTCCAAGCTTCCTTTTCACTATTTCATCTATTTGGGTAAACTACCACTCTCAAACTCCTTTTTCCTTGGTTGGAATCATTTCTAGACGCTTAGTCCTAGTTAGGCAAGTTATTTCAATCATTATTTCATCTCTTGTGTGCGTAGGATTTTGTTTTGGGAGCATTGCATTTTGGGGTGTTTCTCCAGAAGCTTGGCAGTAAGCAGATTAGAGTTCAAGCACCCAAGGTAAGTGAACAATTATAAAGCGTGTATGTTTCCTCTATTTATGATTCTTACTATGGATTTCATGCTAGATTACTCAAATTATAGCTCATTTTGTTCATTTGTTTTAATTTGGTTCTAGATTTGTAAATGGGTTTGTTAATACTGTGATTTGGGGTTTTGATTGGGAAGATATGTTATTGGTATTGGTTTAGGAAAGCATTGGAGGCAAGTTTTGAACACATGTGTTGGATTGGGAAGACAAGGGGTTGGAATACCCTTATAGTAGTAGGAGACGTAGCTCAAATTGCAGGGTTTTTCGCAGGTTTTAGTGCCCGCTCGAGCTCGAGGCTTCACACTAGAGCGCGCACGTTCCAAAGAGCGGACCCACTCTAGAGTATCACGCAGAAATCAGAGGAAATTAGGGTTTTGTGTTTGTGGGCCCTAGTGACCCTAGAATGGATCCTATATATACTAACTAGTCCAATGGATTAATTAGTGTTAGAGAGTGTCGTTTGAGTGTACACATACTCTCATGGAAGCTCGTTTCTCGGACTTCATGTACCCCAAACCAAGGGTGTCATCTTAAGGCATTTAACGTCTCAAATTATGTAACACCAAGGGTTCTTGTAGCTTGATGATGTCGAAAGCCTTAGGACTACATATTGTTGGACGGTGAAGCCACGAGTATTCCCGAAATCTTAGGATTGGTTTACCATCAAGGGTGGAAACAAAAAATTTGCTGGGGGGGGGGGGGGGGCGGGCAGGTGTATTGTAAATAATTTAGATTCCTATAACATTTTCAATTTTTTTGGAGGGCTAGTGAAAATTTTCAATACCCAAGGGAGGGTTTTCAATTTCTGGGGGAGCCATGGCCAACCCCAGCTCCTATGTGGTTTCGTCTTTGTTTGCCATGCATCCTTGACTCCGCATAAGACCTTTATACATGCATTTAGTTATGTTTCCAGTACTCTCGCAAGACATTGATGTGCTTCTCATGTCTGGTTGCTTATCTTATGTGCCTTGTTTATATTACGTCATATATCCCACTATGCACTATGTATTTGTATATGTTCTTAGGCTATGTCGTGTAATGTACTTACGATTTTGGTCATGCACTTGTTTATGCTCAAGCTATGTTACACCATGACATTCGATGTACACTTTAATCCTTAAGTCGGCACCACTTTCAATTTTAGTCATGCACTTGTTTATGCTCATGCTATGAATTTTAGTCATGCACTTGTTTATGCTTATGCTATGTTACACCATGACATTCGATGTACACTTTACTCCTTTAGTCGGCACCACTTAGCTTCGACCCTAGCATTGTTTGACCTGGCTGGGTGTACAGTTGATCCAACGGTCTAGTTCATTCGGATAGATGTAGACCCAGAAGTCTGGTGACTAGGGGGTGTGGCCCATCCACATGGATTATTAGGTGGGCCCCACTATCAGGTGCACATGCACCCAATAATTGGTGTGTGTATATATAAGGTACAAGCATCATGGGAGATAATTAAATAATTATATTTATTTAAAACAATTTAAAAAATTAAGAAATACAAAATGCTAGGCTATTTTTGCAAAGAAAAATAAATGAATGAAATAGAGAATCGAGCGTGCACATGAAGCACGATTATATGGCACCAATTATTGGACCCCATGAGTAGAAAGCAAATTAAATTGAATGAAATATGTGCATGTGTCTATAAGCTTAAATGGTCAAATTGAAAGGATAACTTAAAAAAAAACTCAGATGAAATATTAAAAAATATATTATATATATATATCAATCTAATAGAGGGCCTATTTCATATTAGAGTGAAACTTTTCAAAAAAAGAGGGAGGGGGGGGGGGGTTATTTCGTGGCCTGTTAATAACTCTAAGCCCACTTATGTTATCTATACGATAGAGACAAGGAAAAAGAAAAAGAAAGGGTTTTCATCTTTTCAAAGCCTGCCAAAATGAAAAAATGGGTGAAATCGGGCACTCGAACAAAAAACCTATTTTCATTCTTCTCCTCTGGTTCTTCTCTCTCTCTCTCTCTCTCGCGCGTGCGCCCGTGGTCACCCGACGGTCCCTTGCTCATCTCTCTCTCGCGCGATTCTCGCCTCGGCATTCGACGTGAATCAGCATGCAGACCTCATCCATCTCTTTCACACCAGTCCATCTCCCTCTCGATTTGGGCAGTCTCTCTCCATCTCGCAAACCCCTGCGCAGACCCATCTCGGAGGCAGCCTCCCTTTCCAGTCTCTCTGCTCTTCATCTCTCTCACGCCTGCGGACCGCCGCCCCCTCTTCCTCTACGAGCAGACCGCACCACCAGCACCAGCAGCACAGAGCCCCTGACTTTTCCCAACGCCCACTGCAAGCCCATGCATCTTAGACTTTTTGACCTTTCAAAATCCGAGAGGTAATCAACTTCTTTTCAGTTGATTTGATTTCTTCTTCTTCAAATCTCAAAATCAGAGGAAGACCACAACTTCTTTTTCTTGTGATCAGACGGCACTTTTTCTGTGACATGTTTCCCCAAGTCAGATTGCTTATTTTTCTTGGTATTCCTACAGTTGCATGGCCATGTTCTTTAGAAGGGGGAAGAATTAGTTAATGTCCCCTATTTCATTTTACAAGTTACCTTATTCACAAAGGTGGCTAGATCATTACCCTGTAAAACAACTAGTTATCTGTTTTTGCCTGTAGTAAATCCACATTTATCTTGTGCTCTTTGTACATTGAACTCTTTTGGTAAATTTAGATGAATAGGATGGGCCTTTTTCCCAGCTTGATTGATTGTTAGGCAATGAAGTTTTTTGGTCATGGCCACAAGACGGTGGGCAATGGAAATGACCTTTAAATCCCAGGTAATATGTCTTGTTGTAATCTACAATGTGCCCCCATCAATTTGGGTGGGTATTGGGGAAACTTTGATTCTTATTGTTATTATTAGTAAATCATATCCCCTCAAATTGGGGTGGCTGAATACTCAAAAGTAGAACTCAAATTTTTGTTATCCTTATGATTTGTGAAAACCGTATCCCATCAACCTAGGTTGGCTAAGCAGTGAGTACTACAAATCAGAACTTGAATTGGAAATGGAGAAATCACTCGGTCTCTTAGAAATGGAGATATCAACATCTTTTACATGGGGAGGCTGACTGATTGACTGATGAGCTTGTCATTTCCATTGCCCACTGTCTTATGGCCATGACCAGAAAACTTCATTGCCTAACAATCAAGCTGGGGAAAAAGCCCCATCCTATTCATCTGAATTTACCAAAAGTGTTCAATATACAAAGAGCACAAGATAAATGTGGATTTACTATAGGCAAAAACAGATAACTAGTTGTTTTACAGGGTAATGATCTAGCCACCTCTATGAATAAGGTATCTTGTAAAATGTAATAGGGGACATTAACTAATTCTTCCCCATTCTAAAGAACATGACCATGCAACTGTAGGAATACCAAGAAAAATACGCAATCTGACTTGGGGAAACATGTCACATAAAAAGTGCCGTTTGATCACAAGGAAAAAAAGTTGTGGTCTTCCTCTGATTTTGAGATTTGAAGAAGAAGAAATCAAATCAACTGAAAAGAAGTTGATTACCTCTCGGATTTTGAAAGGTCAAAAAGTCTAAGATGCGTGGGCTTGCAGTGGGCGTTGGGAAGAGTCAGGGGCTCTATGTTGCTGGTGCTAGTGGTGCGGTCTGCTTGTGGAGGAAGAAGGGGCGGCGGTCCGCAGGCGTGAGAGAGATGAAGAGCAGAGAGACTGGAGAGGGGGGCTGCCTTTGAGATGGGTCTGCGCAGGGGTTTGCGAGATGGAGAGAGAGAGAGTGCCGAAATTGAGAGGGAGATGGACAGGTGTGAGAGAGATGGACGAGGTCTATGTGCTAATTCACGTCGGATGCCGAGGCGCAGCGATGGGCAGGGAGGAAAATCGTGCGAGAGAGAGATGAGCGAGGGAGGCGAGAAGAACTAGAGGAGAAGAATGAAAATGGGTTTTCTGTTCCAGCGCTCGATTTCACCCATTTTTTCGTTTTGCCAGGCTTTGAAAATATGAAAACCCATTTTGTGCCACCTCAGCGCCACTTGGACTCTACGTCAGATAGGTCTTTAATTCGGGCTTGCAAATCAGCCTGTATAGACTTTTTGTTTAAGTCGTGGGCCCTACTAACCTCACCTTTATAAATAAGCCTTTTCTGCTCTTACTCTCCCACTTCACTCCCTCTTTCATTTTAGATGCGTAGTAGCACCGTCCTTTCTCTTTTCTTGCCTTTCTTCCTCCTTTCTACCCTTGGAAACTCACCAAAGTGCTTCTAGCCGCGAAATTGAAGACCTCCAACGTGTTCCTCTCGCTCTTCTCTTCCTCCAGACCCCATTTTCGACCAACCTCAAGTTTGGGCCACACCATCCCAAACCCCCCCCCCCCCGGCTTCAATGAAGTTTAGTCACACCCCCTAGAGCTAACTTCTCCTATCCATCTTCTAGATTTTAATTTGGGGGACTAGTTTAGTCACAAAACCCAACATGCAAACCCTCTCTTCGCCTGTTTCATGTTTTTTTATTTTATTTTTAAGGGTTCTAAAGTAGAAATTCGTGGGTTTTGTTCTTAGGTTGCTCTATCTAAATTAGTGGCTTGGATAGAGTGTTTTGGAGCTAGGAAGACCAAGGCAAGTGATTAATTTGAGTTACATTAAATGCCTACTCGATTTTCATGATGTCCTTACATTCTACTCTATGTTTAATACCAGATTTAGCTCATTTGATTTTTGTGTAAGAGTATATGTTCATGTGTAAAAGTGACATAATTTAATGGCTAATTAAGTGGTCCAAAGGTGTACCAAAAGTCTTTAAGAGAATGCGGGGAAACCAAGCATGAATGGCTTGTTCGGCTGCTGAACCCAAGCCATGCCACCAACTGAATAGCTTGGTGGCCAATAGTTGAAACCAACCGCCGACTGCACAAGTACCAATTGGTTGGTAGGCGGGTCACTATCTGACCGAAATGGATTTTTGGGTTTCAGGCCCGTTTGATGATCATTTGGCCCGGATTTGTATAACATCTTTCAATCATTATTTTAGGGACTTGTGTGACACATTTTTGGACTTTAAATTGCTTCCCCAATTTATCCATTTGGTGGGTCGAAGGCCCGGTTCTTTCCAAAAGGAACCATGGATCATAAAACTTAGAATTGGACCAATAACTGAGATTTGCATAACCGCTAAACTTATAACCTTGAGGGGGAAGTTTGAGCAGACACTCACCTCTAGGGGTTGTTTGGAGACATGTTAGTGCACAATTAAGTCGATATTACATGTAGATAGGGTTTTTGGATGCCGAGTCACTAAGGGCTCGCATCCTCCGACATCTAGACCCTAAGTGCATGTAAGTTTGAATCTTACTACTCTAGCATATTAATGGCCACTTGAGACTTAGGTTAGTGATTTGTAATTATTCCTTGACTGTAGTAGTAGTCGATAACAATCATATGTACATGATACCCGTCCATCCGAGTGCATTGCGCATGCATTCCTCTTTTGTCTAGTTGTAGTCGTTACATGGCCCTATGTCATGCCCAACCTTAGTATGGTAATTTGGCATTGTAAGTCATACTTCAGGGACCAGCGTGCGTTAAATCGAACACTCTTCTCCTTAGATGATAGGATCCTAGGTTAGGGTGTATAAGGGTGGCAGGCACGCACTGGTTGTACTACAACAACCCTTGTTCAACGAGTCCTATTCATACGTTTTCTACCTTTTCATATTGGACCATTTCATGTTGAAATGTTGTCATGTCTGACTGATTTGTAATCTTAGGCTTTGTCCAGTCAACATATTAGCTATTTTGTCATGTTTCCCATATTTACCCGTTAGTGTGTCTCAGCTAGCTAGTTTTGGGATTTTGTTAGGGCTACTCATTTTGATAAGTATGCTTTTACATCTCTTAGTCTGTTTTGGAGTACTCCCCTATTTTGCTTTCATCCTTGAGACCTGTAAACGTTGGGAGACTTAAGAGTTTGGGATTACCATGGACCTGGTACCCTAGAAGAGTTCGAGGTAATAGCTAATGGAGCTATGGACCCTGTTGAAATGATTGAGATCACATGTAAGCCTTGAGCCCATGGCACCCAATGAGACCTCAAACTCCCTGGAGAGTTTGGGATGATAAAAATAGAATGGTCATAAACTCTTTTGTGTTAAATTCTCAAGTCAGAACCACTCAACTTTAATCCCATTTCAGTCAAATCCAACCGTTTTAGGGTTTGAATTTGTTATTGTCACTTACAACAATACAATTCTTGCTTGACACACACTTGTTGGTACTACTCAGGGTATTCAATTTGATGACCACATATTGAACTCTCTTTTTTGAGTGCGACTTACTATTATTATATATTTTATTACTTGCTTGCTTGGCTCTACCCATGGTCATGACCGTGCAATTGAGAAAATATAGCTTTATGTGGTTTTCCAATTTGTTAGAAAGCATATGATCTATTAAACTTGTCTTACATTGAATCTATGTTGGTTTTGGCTCAGTTTTACTATACATTTACTACTTGCCTAGTTATAAACTTTATTTAGCATCATGTTACAATTATCTGTCTTTATACTCATATTTGCAGTAAGCATGCCATGTTATTCATTTTAACCATCTGCTAAGTCATTGTGCTGGACTTTACTACCCTTGGTGTTGTAGGTTTAACACCCCCCTTGCCTCTGAGGTGGATCTTATAGCGACAACCAAGGAGCCGCAGAGCGTAGGTGAGTGGTGCGCTGACAATGATTCCATAATTCTAAACTCACGCCTCGAGATGCAAATAACGGTAGTAATTCGGTTTTGGGGCGCGACACACAAGGAGAAAACATATATTTTAGAATCTGTAGCTAGATACATCTCATAACCAGTAAAGATACTTTGTCCTATGTAGGAAGGTGTAAGGATTTTGTTGGCATTTTTAGATTGAGAGTTCTTAAATGCATAAGTTATTGTGGATTCAATCAAGAGACCTAACTCCCCTATTCAATTATTCTCATGAGAGATTTAATTATTGAGGGATGGGACCTTTTTTCACAAAGGCAACACTATAAACTTTCTCTAAGAAATAGTTTAGTTAAAAGGCCAGTTAATATGTAGCTAGAAATTCAATTGTTGGCCACGCCGTAATGTTTAAATGCATACTAGAAGGCAGCCCACGAACAACATCGTAAGTGAAAGTGATCATAAAAAAAGTGAAAAGGTCTGCTTTTGTGAAATTATTCAAAATGAGATTGGGTTGCAAAAGTTGTTTTTAAGTTCATAGAGAGTGATGGGGTTAGATATAAAATCTTGAGATCCACTCTTAGTTCTTATTCTCCATAAATAAACAAGAAGTTCCTTCTTCTGCTTCCATATTTCTATAAGTATTTTGAGGGAGACAAATATGGGACGATGAAATATGAATGATGGTAGATGGTTTCAAATAGATTCATGGATTTCGAACCTACTGAGCACTTACATATTGTAAGAGTTTTTCTTTCCATTTGAGGTGATGCAGTTTTGGAGTATGAAAGGGAAAGTAAGAGTTGAGAGTTTAAAGGGTTTCCATACCCCCCTCTCTCTGGGTAAAAGAGTAAAAGGTTAGTAGGTCGGAATATGGTAATGCTTGGGCTTTTTTTTTCCCTAGTTGGATGAGTAGTAAAAACTTTGCAAGAGCAGGAGTGTGAGATTGAACACCTTACCATGGGTCTGTCCTCGAGTTTCTCAATGCTTGGGCAACTTAGTCAAAAGAATATTTCACAGTTTTAGCTATTAGCCTTTGGCAATCCATAATAACTTTTAAAACACTCAAATAAAATATTATAAATAATTTAGAATTTTCATATAGATCAATTTGACGTTAGGTCCAATTGATTATATTATTCATAGAATATATGAGATTTCTTTTGCGGGGTTCAGATTTTTATTAAGTAGGCCCCCAAAGGATCCACATTCGAGGGCTATTTTAAATTTTCTTTGGTGAGGTTCTTTCAATAACTCAAGGGCCCGTTTGGTAATTTTCTCATAAAATAAAGGTAAAGTAAAGCATCAAATCAAGAGAGAATAAAATATAAGTGGATTGTGATGGTATTTTGTATTTAGTTGTTTGGTAGGGAATCTTTTTGTGTAAAAATTAGTTTTTTTTTCTCTTTTAGTAAAGAAAGGGGGTTATTTTTCTACTTCTTTTTTAAAAAGTAGGAAATTTTGAATTTGTGTACTTTTGATATGATCCTTAGTCTTTTCTTTTTTGAAAAATGGAGGCTTTACATTAGTTTTACTTTAATAGTAAATTGACAAGCAGGCCTACTTCAGCTTAAATGACGAGGGTTGGAGGTAGATCCCACCATGCCTATGCAAGAAGGAGAATGATATGGAAACATGTCTATCAACAGAAAATAAAAAATATAGTGGGTTCCTTAATACCTTCATTACTTTCTAAAATTATCTTACTTTATCTTTTAATAGAAACCAAAAGACAATACTATCCTTATTATTTTCTAAAACTCTCTGGAGCAAAGAAAGTTGGGGAGGTGCAAAAGGGAGAGAAGGTACCTGAGAAGTCAAATCCCTCTTTCTTCCTTTTCTATTGTATTTTGTATTTTTTTAAGAGAAAAAAAAATCACAATTCTTGTCTTTCATTATTGATAAGATTTGTAAATCGCCTTTCATGGAAAAATTGCCTTCTACGGCACAAACCGCCTTTCACGGCAAACTAAACAAAATCGCCTTTCACGGCATTAAAAAATCTTGTCTCTTTCTTTAAAATATATATGCAATGGAAGGTTAGAAAAAAGTTTGATTTCCTTTCTACTTGTGAATGTGAATCCCCGGATCACTATTTCAAATTCCAAGTAGAATAGAAAATCTGGCATACCCATACAAAATGTTGATGCTCGCTTTTTTTTCGCCCCGCGGCACCCCGGCGGACCCGGGGCGGAGGAAGGCAAGAAAAGCCGGGACCATCAGATTTACTCAATATATACAATTTCATCCCATTCAGCTTCCGCTCACAAATCAACTACATCAAGTTAGGCCCTAATAACATTCTTAGTATAACGACAAGTTTAGTACTCCAAAGGTGAACAAATGAAAGTAGTCTTTCAATCTCTACAGTAAGCAAGGGTATCCTTCAATCTATAAGGCTTTATATACTTGTTTCTTTTGTGGTTTTGTTTAATGAAATTATTCCCTGATGCTCGTCGGAAAAGAGAAAACTGCTCGTTGGAGAAAAGAATGGGAGGATTGATCTCAAATGGAGAAGGAACAAAGGAGAAGGGAAATGAAATATGATAACCTGGGTCATGCCCTGGGCAATTTCGGAATTTTCAAAAAAATAGTGCAAAAAATGGCCGGACAATCACCAATTCCGCCAGATGTCCTTGATTGAAATGTATTTGGAAAACTTAAGTCCCATTTTGAAATCGCATTCTAATTTTGTCCTATTTTGAAATATGTCAAAAGCTTAAGCCTTGTTTTGAAATTTTCCCATTAGTTAATGGGAGGTCCATTGACATTCTTATATGTGGTTTACTGCTTAATAAGAGAAACTTCTTGCCCCACCACACAATTTTTTTTTCTTAGACTACCTCTCCCTCCACCTCCCTCCCTCCCTCCCTCCTCCACCTCAGTCTCCAGCAGGGAGGGAGAACAGCCCGTGGCGATAGCCCTGGCCAGCCTCCCTCCCCCCTTTCCCTCTTTCTCCCTCCTTCCCCCTTTATTTTCTCTCCCTCTCCTTATCCTTCTCCCTCCCTCCCTCTCTCCCTTCCTCTTCCACCTAAGGGTTCGAATGGTTGAAAGTGGGCTTTGGTGTCTGCTGGTGCATTGTTGAAGATGTGTAAGGGCTGTTTGGTTGACTGGATTTGATGGGTGGTGTGGTGATGATGAATATGTTTGGATGTGTGCCATGGAAACAGAGTATGGTGCAGACTAGTTGGTTGGGTCGGTGGAGATGAAGAAATGATGGAGACGTGAAGACGATTGGCGACGGGAACTGTGTTTGGATGGGTGTATTAGAGAGTGTCAAGGTGGAGATGGGGATGGCGGAGAGGGGAAAAAAAGATGGAACGTGTATGATGGTCCCGGCTTTTCTCTCTTGCCTTCCTCCGTCCCGGGTTCGCAGGGGAGCTGCGGGGCGAAGAAGAAAGCGAGTATCAACATTTTGTACGGGTATGTCAGATTTTTTATTCTACTTGGAATTTGAAATGGTGATCCGGAGATTCACCTTCACAAGTAGAATGGAAATCAAACTTTTTTTCTAACTTTCCATTGCATATATATTTTAAAGAAAGAGACAAGATTTAGAATGCCGTGAGAGGCGATTTTGTTTAGTTTGCCGTGAAAGGCAATTTTGTGCCGTAGAAGGCAATCTTGCCATGGAAGGCGATTTACAAATCTTATCAATAGTGAAAGATAAGAATTGTGATTTTTTTGTCTCTTTAAAAAAATACAAAATACAATAGAAGTGGAAGAAAGAGGGATCTGACTTCTCAGGAGATTGTGGGGACTCATTCAAATTGACGGCCGAAAGCCATGTATGGACTCCGCCATCGTCCTTCAGATGAAAACACTTGATGCTTTTGATTCACTCTGCTTGGCTTGGACCCTAGATTTTTAGAGGACAAAGACCAAGGGAAGGTCCTATATCCAATAAAAAATCAGGTAGACGGGCTGAAAAGCCACATCTAGGCCATGTTGGATAGAAGAAGAGGGGAAACCTCGGGGGGGGGGGGGGGGGGGGGGTGTGGCCACCCGAGGGACTTCAATCACCTTGTAGTGTTTGCAGCAGAGTTTTTTCAGGGCAGGAGAGCTTCTTTGTGCGGAGAATTCTTCAGAATAATTTTCAGAACCCTTTCCTTTTGGAATGACCGCCTATTTATAGGCTTTTGGTAGCTATTAAGAAGGTTTATGGGCATTAATAGCATTAATGCTCTATGATGGGAGGAGTTACAAGATTTAATTTCATAATTTTGTAACTCCTTTTTCTTGGATTTTGATTGGCCAATAGACAATAATGGGCATTTAATCTCCATGATGATGGGGGTTTCATGATTAATTACCATGATTAATCTCCATAATGATAGGAGTTACATGATTAATTGTCATGATTAATTGGACTTGTAACTCCCATTTGTTTGCTTCTGATTAGGCCGTCTAGAATAATGAGTTAATGACCGTATTAACTTGTCATAAACAAGTCAATTAACAGCATTAATTGGTCGCCGAGTCGCTTGAAGAGTCGCGGGTCGCGCCGCGTCTTCTTGAATTCTTATTGCGATGATCATCGATGGATCCGCATGTTGTTTGATGTCAAATGACGATGCAAATTTAGACATTGGTTGGTATCAATGGGCCAGCAACATCTGTCCAGTCGATTTCACGATCGGTCGGGCAGAAAGTGTGCTTTCTTGGTCGGCCGATTGGCGATTTTGGAGTGTCCAATGATGATCGAATGATTTCGATGGCAGATCCATGATGTTGATGGAGATCGACGGATATCATGCCTCAAAAAATAGAATTTGAGAAAATCACAGGGGCTAAACATCACGAAACGCGAAAAGAATCGGAAAAATGACACTTTCAGCGAAAATCCGGCGACCCAGACTTCCAGGGTAGCTGACGACCATGCACCCATGGTCTCCAGCGACCATGGGGCTGGCGACCTTGGGCCATGGTCGCCGGCGACCATGGGCCAAGGTCGTCGGCGACCATGGGGGTTTTGCCCCTTTTCCGGTCGCCGTTTGTCGACCGTTTTTCGGGCTTTTTTGCTTTTTTTTTTCCCCTGTATTTTTCTTGACATTTCTCCTCATCTATTGGCTTGATTCCACTGAAGAAAACCTATCAAGAAGTAGTGAAAATCAGGGCACAAAGTTTCCTATTTCTGGAAAAGTCGGAGACTTTGTAGCCAATTTTCCGCCGAGAGTTGAAACTAGGTCAAACGATGTCGGAATGACCTGAAATTTGAGGTGAAGCTTCTCGAGCATTAGATAGGACCAACCATGGGCTTTTATTTGAGTTTTGAAGCTGTTTGGGGTCCCGTCAATGCTAGACTTGATTTCATCGTGCGGAAGATGTCAAGCTTCGATATACGGTCATTCGATATCCGATTGACCTGAAATTTGACAGGGAGCCTATTGGAGTCATTTTGAGATGATCCATTAGCTCCGATTTGGGTGCCATGGTCCCGGGGGGGCTCCATCGCAGGTAAACTTGATTTTGCTTTGAAGCGTCAAAGCCGGGTCAAACGTCGTCGGAATGACCTGAAATTTGACGTGCAACCTTTTGGAGGCATGTAGAAGCTATTTATGTGCTTTGTTTGACAAGTGGCGGCATCAGAGGTTCTCACCGCCGAGTGGCTTGATTTCGCCGTTCGAGAGTTGATGGAGGGTCAAACAGTGTCGGTTTGACTTGAAATTCGACGTGGAGCCTTTTAGAGGTATTTTGAGACCATCCATAGGCTCTGATCAAATATTTGATGTCTTCATCACTGTCGCCGCCGGGAGCTCCCACTTAGCTGTTGGAGGATTGAAGTTAGGCCAAATGGTGTCGAAATGGCCCGAAACTTTATGTGTATCCTTTTTTTGGCTATTTTGAAGGATCTTGCAGTTTTTGTTTGATTCTGACAAGATTTGATGCTTGAAGCAGCTTTCCCTGTTTGTTGTAGGATGCGGCTCAATGTAGCTTTTGATGTTGAGGAGGCTAAGTGACATTTTTTGTGTCAACAAATGCCCCCTTGAGGTACAGCGACGAATTGCACAGCTTTTGCAGTCGATGTGCCTCGAAGAAAACTTTGAAGGAGAACTTCTGACTTGGCCAAGAGTCTCTGAGCATTTTTCTTTGATAGAATAGCCTTTTGAGTTTCCAAGGGGATTTTATGGCAGTGAGAGAGATCACGTACCATCTCAAGGCAAAATTTTGAATATGACATTTGGATTGGGTTTTTAGGTTTTGGATTTTCCTTTTTTTTTTTTTTTTTTTCGACCTTGTGAACCTAAAGGCTTTGTGTGGCGCATCAGGCAGTCAAGAAGTTTTTTGGTTTTTTGACCTTGTGACCTAACAAGCTGTACATGGCAAGTTAGGGGGTCGGATTTTGGTTTTTGGTTTTGGCCTTATGACCTAACAAGCTGTATGTGGCAAGTTAGGGGACCAAGATTTGGTTTTTAGTCACTCTTTGGGACAATTTTGGGTCCATTGGAGTGGTTTGGGTTTTTGTGGAATGTCAATTTGAAGGTTTTTGCTTAATTTGGTTTATGAGGTGGGATGGCTTGGATTTATTTTTATTTTCTGAAACTCAAGAGGCTTGGATTTTTTTTTTGTATGGTCCAATCGACTCAAAGGAGGCATAGAACCATTTTTGTATGCTCTTGGTAAGAGGAATTTTGATTAAAAGCCACTTTTAGTACCTAGGTGGTCAAACGTGGCTCATGTGAGCTAACCCATGGAATCTTAAGCTTTAAAGATGACTTAGATCTCATGTGGTGTCATTTTTGTAAAGAATATCTAAAAATATCTCCTTTGGGTAGAGAATATCTAAAATATTCTTACTTGGAGAGAATCTCTCAAGTTTCCTTGATTTTGGGAGAGCTTTTCTCAAAATATCTTTCTTTGGGAGAAAGTTTCTCATAATCCCCCTCTTTTTGGAGAGGATTTCCCAAAGAATCTTCTCTTTAGGAGAGAATATCTCAAATTTCTCCTCTTTTAGGAAGTTTGCTAATTTTTAGCACTTACCTCCTTTCTCTTCTCCTCCTTTCCTCTTTTGGTTTGCTCTCTTCTATAAAAGCAAGGGGAGGTTGGATCTCTTGGTCCTATTGCTTTCTTTTTGCAAAAGTCTTCAAGAGTGCTCCAAGATCAAGAATTCGTCTTCTTCTTCAAGGATCTTCAAGCTTTTTCTTCTTCTTCTCCATCAATGGCGTCAATTAAGTTTTCTTTTCTTAAGAAATCCCATGTAGAAATAGAAAAATGCTTTCTTTCTTTCCTTTTCTTTTCTTTTTTCTTTCTCTCTTTCTTTTTTCTTTTTCACGTGCATTCTTTTTCTTTTTTGTTCACACGTTTTTTTTTCTCTTTTTTTTTTCAGTTTTTTTTCTTTCTTTCTTTCTTTTTCTTCTCTTTCTCTTTCTCTTTTTTTCTCTTTGTCTTTCATGGTTCTCTTTTTTTTTTCTTACCGTGCTTGTTTTTTTTTTCTTTTTTTTTTCCTCTCTTTTTTTTTGTGTGGCCGTATGGACAAGACCGTACCGTCATGGCAGTACGGCCACGTGGCCTGTGAGTAGCAAAATTTTCTTTTCTTTTTTTTTTTTAAAAGAGATTCTTTTTTTTTTTTCTCTTTTTCCTTCTTTCTTTCCCGGATTTCGAGACGTGCATGCATGATAACTTTCCTTCTATGCATTTTTTTTTTTAGAATGGAATTGGAAGTATGATAGTGCACACCTGGAAGTCTTTTGCAAGTCCTGAGATTTGGAGCTCGCAGCAATGTTGAGCCCTTTCTTGGTCTTGCGGGGATTTTTGAGGAGCTTTGCAAGTTTTGGATTCTGGAACTCGCAGCAATGTTGAGCCCTTTTCCAATCTTGCGGATATTTGAGAAGCTTGGATTTGATCTCTCAGTAATGTTTGAGTTCAAGCCTTCTTCGAGAATTTCCCATTGATTATGAGCTTGTAGCGACGTTGAGCCCATTTTCAAGCTCCCTATTTCTTTCGGGGTATTTCCCTTCTCTTCGGAATTTCCCCGGAACCATGCCAAAATTTCGCTAGAGTTTTTTTAGCAAAATTCCGTCATTTTGATGATTGATTTGTTCTCTTTCCATCCTTTGCAAGTAGTTCCTCCAGAACAAACAAGGGTAAGGAGCCTGTCACTGATGCGCCTCGCCGTTCTACCAGATCCTCTAATGTGGCCGTACAACAGGCCTGCGAGGAGGTCCAGTATGTTGAAAAGAACTTGGAAGAGTGTGACTCGCTCAACCGAGATGAGATGAGGCAACGTTTGATCGCCCTCAAGGATGAGGAGTTTTATAAGATTATGGTAAGCAACTGTCCCTGGGTCATGAACGATCAGAGCATTGTGCCCAAGCCTACCTTCTTCTTTGGTGATGCAGTCCCTGACGATTCAACATACCAAAGGAGATGTTTTCAGTTCGCTTACACAGTTGATGGTGAGAAGAGAACTGTTTTCATCTGGTCGACCTTCGATCGGACTATCTCGATCATGAGCCTTTCCTCCACATGCTCGAAGAGGGAAGATCCTCCAAGCTGGGTGAAAAGGACAAACATGATCAAGACCGGGGTTTTCGTTGGCGGCCCTTCTGGTTTTACAGAGAAATCGCCTGCCTGTATGGACATTTTGTTGCCGACCAGCGGCTACCAAGGTTCATATCACCCTTCGGTCGATTTGAGACAGGTGGGCCTTGGCATTTTCAAGGGCGATGGCACTAATTTGGTGAAGCTTTTTCGACTTCGCGGCTGTTTCAGTGCTGACTCGAGCTGGGAGTCATGGACTAATCACACCCTGCAGGTTGGCAGTGCCATTCTGAAGGAGGCCGAGATTGTTGATGCGGTTCGCGCTTTTCGGCAAACCGTGGTTTTCTCTGATGAGGCCTTCATGGCCATGCTGGAGTCGTTCCTTCCACAAACCAACACCTTCATTATTACGAACGGTGAGATTGGTTTCTCTTTAAAGGAACTGAGCGCCATCACCGGGCTGCCTATCCTCGGCAATCTCTATGAGGAGTTCATGCCTATTGACAGTGTCCTTGAGGAGTAGTCTGAGGAGTTTAGGCTTTTGTATTTTCAGCACATCGCCTTCTACGCTTTTTTGAAGGAGAAGGAGGGCTCGAAAGTCCGATGTAGCAGTTTGAAGAGTGGTAGCTTTTTGTCTTCCAACTTTTTTTATAGCGGGGAGTCTTCTGAGAGTACGACTCAGGAAGCCAGGGCTAAGAACCCGGATTCGAAGAAGATCTCTGCCATGCGAGAGAATTTGAAGGAACTCTTCGCAAGCATAAACGCCATTCATTCTGACATTGCGCTGCGGAGAGATCTCGCTGTTTACCTCATTTATTGGCTGGGTGAGGCTGTTTTTGTTGGAGGAGATGGAATGCACATCAGGCCACATTGCATTTTTCCGGCTTGTCAGATAGCGTTTGAAGAGCGGCTTGCTTTGGTGCCTGCTCTTTACTCCTATTTATGCACCGAACTACAGGCTGCTGCTTTCCTGGTTCGGCTTGGGCTTCCCATGAATAGGGTATTTTCTGCCCACATTTTCTATTCATGGTATGTATACCACTGTCTCAGTTTCCACCGATTGGGTGCTGCTCAGGACGATGATCCTTTTATGATTCGGTTGGCTAGAGGGAAGCTTGTTTCCGAATCTCTCTTATCTGCCCGTTTGAGGATCCGACGATTCTGAGATGTCAAGATGGGGCAGTCCTCAGTAAAGCTTTCTCCGAGCTTACGGAAGAAGGCTTTTGATTTTGGTGTCTCCCGAGATTTCACCAGGGCAGGGTCGGGGAGACACTATTCTTTGACAAATGCGGAGAGGAGTTGGCTTTTCAACATACATGTTGGCACGATGGTGTACCGTAGACATCTTTTCGTCGACATCTAGCCGTATGTTCCCTCACGTTTTTCCATGCAGTTGGGCTTCCCTCAAGGCGTTGTTGAAGTGCTTTCGAGCAAGGTGAAGCGTTTTGGAGGTCTGCAAGACGGGAGGAATGCATGGGCCTTTTATAGTGCGGAAGACACTACTGTCATGATTTGTTATCCTGAGTTGCCCACTTTTCGGACCCTTGGCTTCACGAAATGGTTCGTGGAGAGCCTTTCAGTGTACAGGGGACTTTCCAAGAAGGAGCTCGATGTAAAGCAGTCTTCCGGGAAGGATCTTGGGAAGTCAGATGGCGTCCGCCGAGAACAAGTTCTGGCTTTCCTTTCTGGAGAAAAGCACATAACATGTTTTCTCGAGAACCAGGACATCATTAGATCGGGAGCTGCACAAGAAATATCTAGTGAGGTCTTGGAACAGCTTTCAGAGGAGGAGGCTGAGGTCGCTGCTTGGATACAAGCAGAGCGAGCAAAGGCTTCCATGGAGTCTACCGGCAAGAGCAGACCATCCAGTGAGGACTCTGGCGAGAGGCCCGATTTCGATGGTGGGGCGGGTACTTCCAGCAATTCGTCTCGCAGGAGCAAGAGGAGAAGAGGACAGCGCCGAAGTCAGAGACGGCACGAAAACTCTCCTGATTTGGAAATTCCTTCCACCATTGTTGAGGAGGCATGAAGGGATGATGATGAGCCTCCAGAGAAGAGAAGCCGGGGAGAAAAGACCGGCAATGATGGTATGACCCTTCTTCTCTCTTTTTCCGCTTCTTTCTTTTCATGAGGCTTTTGTTTTTGATCTACTGCTTTTCTTTCTTTTGGCAGAAGATGATGATTTGATGATGCATGAGGTTTCGGCCGATGAGGCGGTGACGGATCCGATTACAGCATCTGAGGAAGAACCTAGAGATTCTGAAGTAGATCCAGAATCTCCACCTGGTATGACTTCTTTTTTCTTTTTTCTTTTTTTTTTCTTTACCGCCACTTGCTGACATATATTTTTTTCTTTTTTGCCAGCTGACTTGCCAGAAGATTCCGACGACTTTGAGCCATCCATGGATGCAACTTTTGACGATGCTTCGGATGAGCTCATGGAGGTAGAAAGCATTCCGCCAGTCGTCAAAGAAGGTACTTTGTAATGATAATCTTGATATTTTGATTTTTGACAAGATCATATCATACCTTTTTCATCTTTCATTTGCAGGTTGTGAGGTGACAGAAGAAGCTCCTCTATCTTTCTCAGAGTCAGAGCAGGGGGTTCCTGTAACTGATCCAGGAGTAGGGGCTTCTTCCACCAGTTTTGATGAGGCAGAGGAGAGTCCGCATACTGATATTGCTTCTCCAGCGGCTTCGATTGGGAAGAGTTTCTTGATTACTCTTCCAACGGTGCCTGACATGGGCAGTCGACCAACGGAGCATGGCGTGTCTTCATCTGAGCCATCCCGTCAGTTTGCGAGGAAGGTGTTGGAGAGAGTCATGAGCTCATGGGCCGAGACTCTTTCTTCTGGCCATTTGGAGGCTGACTCCGGCATGATTAAGCATGTACAGGACATTCTTGCCGATAGTGAAGAGGTCGGTCTGGACATTACAGATGCCAAGGCTTTTGTTGATGAAGTCATCGCTCTAGGCAACAAGTGGATTGAGACCAAGAGCTTTCCAAATGATGAGTTCTTCAATGAGATGTTTTTGAAGCCCTCTAGCGATGTCAAATCGGAACTGAATGAGATCTCGCGGACTCGGAAGCAGCTCATTCAGGAGAGGAGCGTCACCGAGTTGTCTATTATTGAGCTGTAACAGGACCAGCACCGTCTCGATAGGGAGGTCATTGAGGCCAGACAATGCCTTGAGCTATTGGAAGAACAGGCCGCTGGCAAGTGGGTTGCTACTTTAAAAGCTTGCGATAGAGAGAAGACTCTCATTCGCCAAGTTGAGGAGGTTGAAACCAATCTCCGGAGGAAGACTCAGGAATATGAACAATGGCAAATTCTCTGGGAAAAGCTTCCTCGTGCTGAAGATGGGTCACGACAGCATACTACTTTTTATGGGAAAATCCTGAAGAAACGTGGCCTGGAAGCTTTGGAGGCTAAGGCTAAGAGTTTGCTTAAGGAGTTAAGCCTTTGGCTGAAGACCATGTCGGACTAATCTCTTGACTTTGTAACAAACTTTTCCCCTTTTGTTCTGGTATCTCCATGTATAAACATTTTTTTTTTTTTTTTTTGTATTCCCTTGTTTCACTTAAATTCTTTTTGATGAAAGTAAGTAAAAGTTGGATGGGAATGTTTGTTTCAAAGTTTGATCAAAAGGTTGTCATTTTGTGAAAATCTTTTGTCAAATGGTTGTTTTGGGCATGAAAGCCAGATTTTGTGGCAAAAGGCCTAATTTTTTAGATGGCATGAAAGCCGAATTTTGGTGGCATGAGAGTCGAAATTTTGTTCGTGGCATGGAAGCCAGTTTTTGGCATGAGAGCCGTCTTTGTGTCGTGAAAGCCAAGTTTTGGTTTTGTGGCATGAGCGCCAAAATTTTGTGGCATGGGAGCCGAAATTTTGTTTGTGGCATGAGAGCCAAATTTTGTTTGTAGCATGAGAGTCAAATTTTGTTTGTGGCATGGGAGCTGAGTTTTTGAAAACCACGTTTTGTTTTGTTGGCATGGAAGCCAGATTTTTTTATTGTTGGCAAGAAAGCCAGGTTTTGTTTTGTTGGCATGGAAGCTAGATTTTTTGTTTTTGGCATGAAAGCCAGGTTTTTTTTATTTTCAAAGTGCAAGTATCGGCTAAGAGTCGCCTCCCTGTTGAATGGTATTGCAAGTATCGATGGAATGTCGCTTCCTTGCTCATTTGGTTGCGAGTATCGATGGAATGTCGCCTCCTCGCGGATTTTGGTGCAAGTATCGACTGAATGTCACTTCCATACCTTTTTTCAAAAATTTTGTTTTGCGGGTATCGATGGAATGTCGCTTCCCCACAATTTTTGAAATTTGAGGTTTTTTCGAACCTTTGTTTTTGTTTTGAAATTTAGGTTGTGGATATTAACTTAAACGTTGTGTCTCCACGATTTTTGAAATTTTGCAAGTATCGACGAGGTGTCGCTTTCTTGCGATTTTGAGGTTTTGGAAGTATCGAATGGGGTTCGCATCCTTCCAATTTTTGGGTTTTTGTGTGAGTATCGACTAAACGTCGCTTCCCTATGGTTTTTGAAAAACCATTTTTGTTTAAAGACACAAGGGTCGTAAATTTTGACTCAAAACCATTTTTTATGGTAAAAATCAGGGTGGACTAGAGTGGAAATTCCTGAGTCCTGATTTTTTTTTCAAACCATGAATTTTGGGTTCAATGATCGAAAATTTTGGTCAAGTTAGGGAAGAGGCTCCTAAACTTGGATTTTGGGTTTTGTTTTTCCCCTTTTTTTTTTTTTCGAACAACGAAACATTGAAAGTAAACATTGTTTTTGGTTTTTTAGAAATTTCAGCATATGGATGAAAACTCTAGAAGGGGTGGGTTTGATGAGCAAGTACCTAGGAATAGGCTTTGGCAATGCAGGCAAGTCTTCAAGGGTAGTACCGCTTTAAGAACTTGTCATTGATGGGCAACATATATCTATCACCCTCCATGTTCAAAAGAGAATATGTGCCGTTGGAGAAGACTTTGTCGATGACGAAGGGCCCCTCCCATTTTGGTTCGAATTTGCCTTTGGATTTGTGGGAAAAAACCATTGACCTTTTCACCGCAAAAACCAAGTCACCCTTTTTGTGGACGCGTTGCCTGACCTTGTTCTCAAAAGATCTTGCCATGCGTGCTTGGTAAAGCTCAACGCTTTGTTGAGCTTCGAGTCGTCTTTCATCGAGATTATCTAGTTCTTAGAGTCTCAATTTGACGTTGCTTTCTTGCGTCATTTCATTTTATAGAGATACCCTTAAGGAAGGAATTTGTACCTCTAGAGGGACAACTGCTTCACATCCATAGACCAAGGAGAATGGTGTGCTATGGGTTGGTCCTCGAACAGTAGTTCGATAGGCCCATAAAGCTTCAGGCAGTTTGTCACTCCAGTCTCTTTTGTGACTAGAGACCATTTTCTTGAGAATTTTGCAGAGTGTCTTGTTGAAGGCTTCTGCTAGTCTATTCGCTACCAGGTTATACGGAGTTGAAGGACAACTTTGGATTTTGTATTTGTCGCAGAACCTGTAGAATCTGTGATCCTGGAATTGTGGTCCGTTATCATGGACGAATCTTTTAGGTATGCCGAAGCGACAAATGATGTTGGTTCGCAAGAATTGAAGGATTGATGAGGTCTTCATTTCACTGAACGCAAATGCTTCTGACCACTTGGAGAAATAATCCTTAGCGGCGAAGATGAAGCGATGACCTTTGCTTGACGAGGGAGAGATAGGACCTCTGATGTCCATACCCCAGGTTTCGAAGGGCCATGAGATCGCTGTAGGATATAGCCATTATGGAGGCATGTGGACATAATCTCCATGAACTTGGCATTGTTGGCAACGTTTAGCAAATTGCATTGCGTCATCTACCATGGTAGGCCAATAGTAACCTAACCTTTTTATCTGATCATAGAGCTTAGGACAAGCCTGATGGGCTCCACAAAGACTAGCATGAACTTCTTTTAGAGTTTCTTCCGCCTCTTGTTGTGACAAGCAGTGTAGAAGTACTCCGTTGAAGGATTTTCTATAAAGCATATTAGAGGGAATATCCAAATGGAAGTTTCGGGCTCGTCTTTGAATGCTTACCCGCTCTTTTAGATTTTCTAGTAGGATTCCGAATATAATATAATCAATGAACGGATCCCTCCAGTCGCCGATCGGAGGTCTAAGGATGGAAATCCGACTTCCGACTACTTGGTGGCATTTAGGGACTGCTTGGTGTGTGTTGAGAGGAGGGAAAATCCTTCTTTGACACACTGTAGTTTGCATGTTTTCCCCTTCTTGGATTGTCATAGATGCAGCAAGTTCAGCCAGGGCATCTGCACGAATGTTTTCACCTCTACGGATGTGGGAGATGTGATAGATGTCAAACTTTTGTCGAAGTGATTGTGCCTTGTTGTAGTAAGGCAACAGATCAGGCTTCCTGATTTCATATTTCTGATCCATTTGATTGACGAGCAGTTAAGAATCCCCAAATGCTTCCAGCATGGGGATGCCGGATTCGAGGGCGAGTTCCAATCCTATGATCAGACCTTGGTACTCAGCTGCATTATTTGAACATGGTTCCAGTAGCGAAAATGCGTGTGGAATCATGTATTTATCGGGACTAACAAAGAGAATGCCAATTCCCGATATTGGCTTTCCTTTTTCATTTGTCCTGGTTAGACCATCGAAGTACATGTTTTAGGAGGCATTTGGTGAGGAAGTCTCCACGTTGTAGACAAGTACGTCTGGGAGATCATCCCTGAGCAGAGAATCCTTAGGCAGTGGGTGCTCTGCAAGAAAATCTGCCAGAGCTTGGCCTTTGATTGCTTTCTGTGGTACATACCTAATATCAAATTGTGACAGAAGGATGGACCATTTTTCCAGCCGGGCATTGAGAGAACCTGCTTTTGTGACAAGGACCTTTAAGAGATTGATCCTTGAAATTAGGTATACTGTGTTGGACAGTAGGTAGTGACGTAGCTTTTGTACGACAAACATCACTACTAGGCATTCTTTCTCGACTGGAGAGTAGCGATGCTCTACACCTACCAACATGCGACTAAGGTAGTATAGAGCAACTTCTTTTCCTCCATCATTTTCTTGTGCAAGTAGAGCGCCCAAACAATAGTCGAGAGCTCTTGTGTATAAGATGAATGGTTTTCTGGTTGTGGGAGCAGCCAACACCGGAGGTTTGGTCAGGTACGACTTGATGTCTCGGAATGCAGCTTCACATTCAGCATCCCAAACAAAGTCTACACCTTTCTTCATTAGGCGAGAAAATGGACGGCACGTCCCTGATAGGTTGGAAATGAACCGTCGGATGTACGCCAACCTCCCTTGAAGCCCTTTCAGCTCTCTCAGGGTTCTTGGAGATGGCATTTCTAGGATAGCCTTGACTTTGATAGGGTCAAGCTCTATTCCAGCTTCCCGAACTATGAATCCGAGGAACTTACCCAATGAGACACCAAAGAAGCATTTGAGGGGATTCATTCGCAGTTTGTGTTTGCAAAGCCGAAGGAACACTTCTCGAAGATCTTTGAGATGGTCCTCTTTTCTTTTGCTTTTGATGGCGAGGTCATCAACATAACATTCGACGGTCTTGTGCTGTATATCTTGGAATATCTTCATCATAGCCCTCTGATATGTTGCACCGGCATTTTTTTGACCAAATGGCATGACAGTGTAGCAATACACGCCAAATGGGGTCCGAAATGATGTGTGCCTTTCATCTTCGGGATGCATCTTTATCTGGTTGTAGCCAGAGAAGCCGTCCATGAAAGTCATTCGCTCAAACCCGCAAGTGTTGTCAATCATTACCTTCGATATGGGGAGCGGGAATTCATCTTTGGGGCATGCATTATTCAGGTCTCTATAGTCAATACAGACTCTGATTTGCCCAATTTTCTTTGTCACGGGGACGATGTTGGCGAACCATTCAGGATGTTGTTCCTCGCGGATGAAGCCAACGTTTTTGAGTTTCTGAACGTCCTATTCAATTTTGTCCATCACATCGGGACGAAATCTTCTTTGTCCTTGTTTGAAAGGCTTGGTATTTTATTGCAGGTTGAGTTTGTGAACTGCTATTTTGGGATCTAAGCCAGTATTTTAGCGTAAGACCATGCAAAACAATCAACAAACTCACGAAGAAAAGAGACATACTTGGGTAACTCATCATCCTTTATATTCTTACCTATGAATACAGGACGTGGGTTATCAGGTGTTCCCAAGTCTATCTTTTGAACAGAATCTTCTGTTGGAAGGTTTGAAGGTGGTTCCTCCACAATATTTTCGGAGGCTTCCAACTCAACAGGACCTTCTGGATTTCCAATGGCGTTTTCAGACCATGGCTCCGCTTCTGTCCATAAATCTTCTTGATCGGTGCTCTTCTCAAGACTTGCTATGAGATTATTCCAATCACTTGCTGAAACTGGGTCAAAGTAAGGCACTTATTTTGGAGACGATGGCTCTTCTGAATCAGAGAACCGTGCGTCTGTGTCATCGAACAATTCCTCTTTATCATCAGAGAAATCGTACCAATTTGATGAGCTTCCTGGGTCCTTGTCGAGTAACTCTTCAAAGAGATATTCAGGGAGATCAATGTCTTCATCGACACGAGATGTTGAGGCCTGGTCGGCAAAACGGCTCTGCAGCCTTTGTGTCAGCTGTCTCATCGGAGTGTTAGGATCATACCCCAACCCATATGAAGACTTGTCTATGCGACGGTGGAGTTTCCAATCTTCCAGCTGACTTTTGGTCAGGGTGGGTTCCAATGGTGTGAGAATACCACGGCCACCTCCCAAACCAATTGGATTTTGAGCATCATAGCCCATTTTCTTCATGATAGCTTGTGTCATTGGACTATACAAGGATAGTTGAGGCATACCTTCATTTTGGAAGGGTTCAAGCAAGGAATTTGATGAAAAAGCGTCCGATCTATGGAAGAAGATTGGTTTCTCTTCTGCCGTTGTTGCCGGAACGATGAAGGTAGCAGACGCAGGATTTTCTATGTCAGCAGGAGTCTCCAATGAAGTGAGGGCAGGCTGAACTTGCTGAGTATCAGCTTGGCTTGACGATGCATCGTCTTCTATCTCTGAATCCGAATCCGTGTCTTGTATGATATCTGATAGACACGAAGGAAACAGTGAACTTGCCCCCAGTCTTTTGCTTTGTCTTCTTTGCTTTGGTAGTGATTACCAAAGGTTTGGAAGATTTGAAGGAGATAACAAAGGGAGACTGATTACTCTCTTCGGGTTTGCCGGAAGGTTTGTTTTCTTCTGATGATAGTTGAGGAGCCTTGCCTTTATCTTTTTGGAGATTTCCGGCAAAGGATGCTATTTTCTCCTCCTTTTCTTCTTTTTCATCCTTATACATTTGAGAGTCTGCAAAATGGACTTATTTGCCTTTGAAGGGCATTTTGTCTGCAAACACTCGATGTATCAAGCCGTCGTCACCAACAAACTTGATGCATTGATGTAGAGTTGAAGGGACGACACCGTTCTCGTGTATCCAAGGGCGTCCGAGAAAGATGTTGTAGTATGAAGGGATTTTTATTATATACACGGTGACCTCAGAGATAAGATTGCCGATTTGCAACCTGAACCTGATTTTACTAATGGGCCTTTGAGCACTCCCATCGTATCCAAAGATGGACACAAATGTGTGGCTCAGTTTGCTAGGTGGGATACCCAGCTCTTCGAGTGCCGTAGTAGAGATGAGGTTCAGTGTAGAACCCGGGTCAATCTGGACTCTGTGTATCGGCATCTCTTTGATGTACCCTGTGAAGTACAAGGGTCGGTTGTGCTTTGTCTCTCATAGCAGGAGGTCTTACTTATTGAAGGCGATGGTAGCACTTGCGGCTTTTTGGACTGAGAGGCATTCAGTGCAAGGTCCCTTAGTTTCTTTATTTTCTCCTTTTGAGGAGGCTTTTGACTTTTTGACCCTATAGTCCATTTCAATTTGTAGGACTTGTGGGGCATGTTTGTCGACATCCACATTTAGCCTTTGAAGTTCTGAAATGAAACTATCACGAGTTTGTGGCGATATTTCGTAATAAGTCTAGGATGTCCAGTCGTGTAGGTATGTGTTTGAAGTGCTCGATCAAGTCATACTTGAAAGCCTCATTGGGGCCTGCATTTTCATTATCATTGCTGCTTGGGGCATTTACAGTTTGTTTTCCCGAAGGATTTATATAAGAAGAAGAAGAAGGTTGGTTGTAGTTTTTGTGGTAATCTCGGCCAAAACGGGTACTTTTCCCAATTTCAAAAGCTTCTAGAGGTGGTTCTTCTTTTGGAAGACCCCTTTCGGGCTCAAGGGGCTAATCCTCCCCATTTGCTGAAAATGCTTCTGCAGCAGCGTTGCCATCTTCAGTTATTCCGTTGCATGGAGCATTTTCCGGGAACAAGTCATGAACAGCTTCCAACAACTTTTCTTCTTTGTCCAGTATTTCATCGGTCTAGATATCGCCTATGAGGTTGGGTATTTGAGACCAATTGACTGGGTTTTCTTTGAAGACTTCATTAGCTAGAGTCTCTTCATGGTGATCAGTCGGAAGAGGCTTGAATTTTGATGTCACCGTTTCAGGAGACGAAGGTTGAGAGAATGCTATCTTAGTGGAAGTCACCCGAGAAGATGTAGCTCCAGAAGATATGCTACTGGATGCATTTTGAAAGTCCATGGCCTTAGCAGATGGAGCTTCAGAGGCACTATCATCCTAAATTATTACATTGCAGGCAACTTTGATAGAAGATACCTCCATGATGGACTGTTGGGAATCGGACTCGCCCTCCGATGTAAGAGGATCATCAATCCAACAACTTTCTAGAAAAGGAAGGAGATGCTTGTAGATTCTCTGGGACTTTCGGTTCTGGATTTTGATGAAGCAGATTGATGCGATCCTGCTCTTGTTCTATGGCAAGACGCTGCAAGATCCTTGCATATTCTTCAAGATTTGGCATGGGAGCCAAGTCTTCTTCTTCATCTGCTCCTTGTGGTTCAACCTCATCGAGATCCGCTAGAGCATTGGCAAGGGCTGGATTGACAGCATTTTCTTAAACATCTTCTTGGTCTTCATCATTATCAGACCAGGATCCTTGTGGCTAGAAGGGGTTATACCAGATCACCGGCATCAGGTAGGATTCCAGGATCCATTCTTCATCGAAGAGATATTCTCTGGTTTCAAGGGATTCCTCCCATTCATCTGTGTCACTGGCAGTGTCACTGGACTCGTATCCATTCATGGAGAATTCAACTACCGAGTTACAAGAGTATGATGCCCCCTGCGTAGTCTCATCTCTGAGTTGTGGTGGCATGAAATCACCGAGGGTGAATTTTCTTGCCACTCTTGAGGCCTTGGGAAGAGACTCCTCTATTGCCCCCAGTGAAGCTGTAGAGGAGGTTTCTGCCTTTTTAGGGACTTCTTGCTTGGTTTGAGCCCTCTCCTGCTGTTTGAGCTTGCGGAGTTGTCTCTTGGCTTGCCTTCGCTGTTGAGCGGTCGGCTTTGTTTTGACGATCTCCCAATTTTCATCTTCTAGGAGATCGGGATGCACCCATATGGGCTGTCCTTCTGGTGTTTGGTAAGGCACCAGCTCTTGGGACATTTGGGTCATTTTTATCAGCTTGAAGGAAGTAATGATTTTTTCCTTCGTCGATTTGGATGTTTGTCCATATGATACTATGTTAACGAAGGTAGAACCGTAGTTTTTGTCAAAGGTAATGACTCCATTTTTCCACATCTCGTTAATCTTCTCTCTCACAACGAAACTTTGGTTGAGAGGATGCGAGACCATTTGGTGGTATGGATAGTATCGGGGATCATTGGTTTTGCCAACATCTCCCGGTCTTTTGGGGTCAGGCAAGGTGAGTTTCCCATTTGCCAAGAGAGCCCCAAATATTTCTTCAACATCTTCATCGAACGAGTATTTCTTCTCTACTCGTTCTTTGAAGGCATCAGAGAGTTCAGGTCTCTTACCTGGAGCTTTGTTTTCAGCTTTCTTTGGCGGCTGAGGAGTTGACTTGGTTTGCACATTGAGAACCTCCTTTTTCTTTGGCTTGGAGGTCGGAATGACAGTCGGCTCCTTCTTTGATGACTTCTGACCGTTAAGGTCTTTGATCACCGTTTCAGCCTCCATAGTCGCTTCTAGGAGTTCTCCTAGGTTTTTTGATTTGTTGCCTATGATCATGGAGCGGATCCTTGCTCTCATGTTGTTTTGCCAGATGTCGACCAGCAATGCTTGTGGCAGCACAGCTGAGCATTTGTATGCCATTGCTTTCCACTTGTGAATGAAGTCGTATGTTGACTCATTCTCTCCCTGTTTAAGGCTGCAAAGGTGAGCCATAGTAACAGGATGATCCTCACCTTTGAAGTGGGTCAGGAAGCGTGTCTCTAACATGGTCTAGTTTTGAATGGAGTCCTTTGGTAGAGTGGAGTACCAATCAAAGGCCGTACCTTTTAGGGTACTTGCAAAGAGACGGATCTTGAGAGCATCTTAATCCGCAATAGTTCCCGTTGGGATCTTGAAGTGGATGACATCCTGTCTAGTTGAACCTTTCCTCGTATATGTTTGGAGAAGAGGCTGTTTGAACTTTGGAGGGAACGGAACCGAGTCCATCCATAAGGGATATGTGGCTTGATTCCATGCTCCTTCAGTGTATCCTCTTCTTTTGCTTTGGCGAGGATATCGTCAACATCTTTTTTAGTAAGGGCATGTGACTCATCTTCTCCACCGTTTGCCTCATCTTGTGGAGGAATTTCATCATTGTTTGCTGGACGTTGGAGAGTGAGAATGAGGTTTTCCATTAGGACCTCTATTCTCTACTGTCCTTGCTCTAGCTGCTAAATGCGTAGAGCCATGTTATCGTCCGGTGGAGGTTGCTCAGAGTTTGTGACTAGGACATTCACTCTTCGTGAGTCGAAAGAGGGTATTGTCTTAGTGACTAAGCTGGAGCTCATCCTTCTAGATGAAAAGCCCGAGGAATAATCACTTCGGTGTCCTTGGCTTGAAGGAGTGGGAGAGTCTTCCTGATGTCTTCTTGTCCGGGAGAAGATGCGAGTCACCGGCCGTCTGACATGTATTTTTGTTGCTGATTTCTGGCGTCTTTTGGTTTTTGCCAACCATGTGGACAGCAACAACTTGGTCGGGTCTTTCTTTTTCGACCCATTTTTGGGAGATTTGAAGCTCAAAATGCTGGGTTCTTTGCTTTTCTAATCTCTTTTGTCGATATGCCGCGTGGCGACGTATACAATGAGCTATTTGAGCTTCAGTTAGCTCAGGCTGTACTCTGGCAATGAAGGATGTGGTCCCTCGTGCACAGCAACCGAGCTTATCTTCTTTGAAGACTAGCATGGACAGGATCTGGACGCTGTCCTTATCCTGTTGCAGCAAAGCTTTAAATCTTGCAAGCTCAGCCCCTATTGAGATGAAGGGTCGAGTTGCAGGAGAGCAGGCCTTGGTAGGTTCTTGTCGAGGCCTTGTGATGCACGACTTGATTTTGGGCTTGTATGAGCAAGCCGGCTCGTGCTGGGTTGGTTTTGTAGTTCAATGGAGGGTAGGTTTCTCCCCTTTGATGTAAGCGAGAGGATAGAACCGATTCTCCTTAAGAGAGGCCAGGTATGCTGGTTTTGCAGATGTCAGGGACCTTCTTTGTTTTGGTGAAGATCGCGGGGACCAAGTCTTGGGGCAAACCTGGTTTTTTACAGGTTGAGGCCTTGTGGGATTGCCACGAGCCTCAGGTTTCCTGGTGACCGCCTTTGGTGTCGGGACAGCGACACGTTGAGGGGCGGTCTTCTGTTTCTTAGCAGGCTCCGTCTCTTCTACGGGTAGTGGGAATGGTCCTAGTGACCCGAAGACGATGGTCCGGGGAGTGGAGGTCGACCCGGTGTTTTGAGAGTTACCGAGGAAGGTGGTGCTCCGGCAGAGGAAGGTGGTGCTCCGGCAGCTGGCAGGGCGCTTGAAAGTGCGCTTGCTTTGCTTATCTTGAAGCATGACTTGGTACTTGTTTTCGTCGAAGGTGATGGTCACCGAGGCTGCCATTGTTAGTTTTGGAAAAATTTTGAAACAAGACCACATCCATTAGTAATCACAAGAATTGGTGACCATAAATGGAAAACACTATGGTTTTGTCTTTTCAAATTGCTCAGTGGGCATGGCCCATTCTGAGCGTAATGAAGAAGGCAAAAAGCCATAAAGGGTACAATTGTTCTGAACGCAAGTATGGCTGGCTCGAAATGAGTGTTCCAGTGACTGCTAGAAGCAATTGTAAACCTTAATTCAAGTTACCGAGAAGCGAAGCTCACTCGAGGTAAAATGATATAAGGTTGGAAATACAAATGTGTCGGTCGCGAATACAGTAGACTTGAAATGGCGTACTAGTACCGCTAGGCACAAATGTTGTAAATCGCATCCTTAAAAAGGACACGAGATGGGATTTTTTTTTTTTTTTGAAATGTCAAGATCAATTTCGCAAAAGAGAGCAAATGGTATTCCAATCCGAACAAAGGCTCAGCGATTTCCGCGAGCCCTAAGTCCGAAGAGGAAGGAACCACAATCTCTCGAATTTGAACACAATAATGACAGAAGTTTTTTTTTTTTGAAGATTTTTCTTTTTTGAAGAGTGCACATAGGTCTTCCAATTGGGTCGTATGAAACCTCAGTGGATAGATTAGCTCCCAGGTAAGGGTAGGATTACTTAATGAGCCCGTTTAAAGGACCATTGCCTCGAACAGTCTAACTGCCTTCATACTCTGGATAAGGCTTTTCCTAAATTCACCTTGGTCAAAAAACGCAATTGGTGCAACGTTAATGCGTTTTTTTTTTGAAAGATTTCCAATGGACCCATCAAAAAGAGGGAAATGGCTCCTCCCAATCAGAACGTTGGCTCAAACATTTCTGCGAGCCATTGTACGAAAAGGAAAGAACAAAAGTTTCTCCAACTTGAATCCAAAAGAAAGGAATTTGAAAACCTTTTTTTTTTTTTTTTAAGGATCTCCAATGGACCCATCAAAGAGAGGGAAATGACTCCTTCCAATCCGAACGTTGGCTCAAACATTTCTGCGAGCCATTGTACGAAAAGGAAAGAACCAAAGTTTCTCCAATTTGAATCTAAAAGAAAGAAATTTGAAAACTGATTTTTTTTTTGTTTGAGAAAAGAAAGAATGGAAACAAGTTCAAAGAAAGAAGTTTCCAAAGAATCCCATCTCATCGTTTTTTTAGATACAAGATCCAACATAGGCCACCAACTAGGAAGGAACCAAGGATTCTAAGCATCGTGTTCTCAAATGAACGTATCCACCGGGTAAGCCAACTTGATGGTCTCGGCTTATTTCTCTTGCCTTCCTCCGTCCCGGGTCTGCCGAGGTGCAGCAGGGCGAAGAAGAAAGCGAGCATCAACAGTTTTGTACGGGTATGCCAGATTTTTTATTCTACTTGGAATTTGAAATGGTGATCTGGAGATTCACCTTCACAAGTAGAAAGGAAATCAAATTTTTTTTCTAACTTTCCATTGCATATATATTTTAAAGAAAGAGACAAGATTTAGAATGCCGTGAAAGGCGATTTTGTTTAGTTTGCCATGAAAGGCAGTTTTATGCCGTAGAAGGCAATCTTGCCATGGAAGGGGATTTACAAATCTTATCAATAGTGAAAGATAAGAATTGTGATTTTTTTGTCTCTTTAAAAAAATACAAAATACAATAGAAGTGGAAGAAAGAGGGATCTGACTTCTCAGGAGATTGTGGGGACTCATTCAAATTGACGGCCGAAAGCCATGTATGGACTCCGCCATCGTCCTTCAGATGAAAACACTTGATGCTTTTGATTCACTCTGCTTGGCTTGGACCCCAGATTTTTAGAGGACAAAGACCAATGGAAGGTCTTATATCCAATAAAAAATCAGGTAGACGGGCTAAAAAGCCACATCTAGGCCATGTTGGATAGAAGAAGAGGGGAAACCTCGGGGGGGTGGCCCCCCAAGGGACTTCAATCACCTTGTAGTGTTTGCAGCAGAGTTTCTTTAGGGCAGGAGAGCTTCTTTGTGCGGAGAATTCTTCAGAATAATTTTCAGGACCTTTTCCCTTTAGAATGACCGCCTATTTATAGGCTTTTGGTAGCCATTAGGAAGGTTTATGAGCATTAATAGCATTAATGTTCCATGATGGGAGGAGTTACAAGATTTAATTTCATAATTTTGTAACTCCTTTTTCTTGGATTTTGATTGGCCGATGGAGAATAATGGGTATTTAATCTCCATGATAATGGGGGTTTCATGATTAATTACCATGATTAATCTCCATAATGATAGGAGTTACATGGTTAATTGTCTTGATTAATTGGACTTGTAACTCCCATTTGCTTGCTTCTGATTGGGCCATCCAGAATAATGAGTTAACGACCATATTAACTTGTCATAAACGGGTCAATTAACAGCATTAATTGGTCGCCGAGTCGCTTGAAGAGTCGCAGGCCGCGCCGAGTCTTTTGGAATTCTTCTTGCGATGATCATCGATGGATCCGCATGTTGTTTGATCTCGGATGACGATGCAAATTTAGACATTGGTTGGTACCAATGGGTCAGCAACATCTGTCCAGTCGATTTCACGATCGGTCGGGTAGAAAGTGTGCTTTCTTGGTCGGTCGGTTGGCGATTTTGGAGTGTCCAATGATGATCGAATGATTTCGATGGCGGATCCGTGATGTTGACGGAGATCGACGGATATCATGCCTCAAAAATCAGAATTTGAGAAAATCACAGGGGCCAAACATCGCGAAACGGGAAAAGAATCAGAAAAACGACACTTTCGACGGAAAAACGGCGACCCGGACTTCCAGGGTCGCCGTCCGCCGGCGACCTTGGGCCATGGTCACCCGGCGACCATGGGCCAAGGTCGCTGGCGACCATGGGGGTTTTGCCCCTTTTCTGGTTGCCGTTCGATCGCCGTTTCTCGGCCGTTTTTCTGGCTTTTTTGCTTCTTTTTTCTCCTTTATTTTACTTGACATTTCTCCTCATTTACTGGCTTGATTCCACTGAAGAAAACCTGTTGAGAAGTCGTGCAAATCAGGGAACAAAGTTTCCTGTTTATGGAAAAGCCAAAGACATTGTAGTCGATTTTCTGCCAAGAGTTGAAACTAGATCAAACGATGTCGGAATGACCTGAAACTTGAGTGAAGCTTCATGAGCATTAGATAGGACCAACCATAGGCTTTTATTTGAGTTTTGAAGCCGTTTGGGGTCCAGTCGATGCTAGACTTGATTTCACCATGCGGAAGATGTCGAGCTTTGATGTACAGTCATCCGATGTCCGACTGACCTGAAATTTGACAGGGAGCCTATTGGAGTCATTTTGAGATGATCCATTAGCTCCGATTTGGGTGCCATGGTCCCGGGGGGCTCCGTAGTAGGTAAGCTTGATTTTGCTTCGAAGCGTCAAAGCTGGGTCAAACGTCGTCGGAATGACTTGAAATTTGACATGCGGCCTTTTGGAAGCATGTAGAAGCTATTCATGTGCTTTGTTTGACAAGTGGTGGCATTGGAGGTTCTCCCCGCCGAGTGGCTTGATTTCGCCGTTCGAGAGTTGATGGAGGGTCAAACGGTGTCGGTTTGACTTGAAATTCGACGTGGAGCCTTTTAGAGGTATTTTGATGTCCCATCCTCCCATTCTCCCTAGGACTGCTGGCGTGACCGCCTGATAGAGTCAACTCCTTATCTCTATCACGCGCCACCCTATTTGACAGCACTTGTTTGTACTTTTCATAGGAGCATGTATGTATTTGAATGACACTCCGTACTCGTACCGAAATCAGATATAGTCATGAGATGGATGCGTTTTGGCACCGTTGCCGATACGCCCATACAGCTGGCATTGTTGCCAAACTGAGAGCAACGGTACTATTACCATGCTGAGAGTAGCCTCGCTATCCGACACCATTTTCAAACTACCGATCTGGCACTCTTACCGAGCTGTCGAGCTACCGAACTACCAAACTGACACTCTTACCGAGCTGACACTGTTGTCACCTGCCGGGCTGCACATAACCGAGACCAAGACAAACTGAGTCGTTACTGTTACTGGGGCTTAGCATAATCTGTGTTACGGGATTGCTCCCACACAATTGCCCCTAGCTTTTGACCTTTTAGAGTTCTCTAACTCTTGGAGGTCAGAAGCTAAGTACTATTACCGAGCTGGATGTGGTTGCCATACTGGTACTGTTACCGAAGCATGGAAGCTAAGCATTTGTGATGGAGGAGTCTTCCGAGTAATGAGTTTGGAGTAAATGTTTTTTTTCATCTCGGCACAGGTGGTTGATGTCTGATCTTTATCAAAATGTCGTCCCGTCTGCCCGGGGTAATTAATAGCCTGCGGGAGACGTATCATTGGCGCCACGTGTCATCATCTGATCGGGCATCCCGTCGTTTCGAGGAGACGCGTGGAGTGCCTTAGGCGTCACCTCGCACATGCGTCCCTCGAAATCCGAAACGGCGCTTCCCTTTTCATTATATAGGTGTATTGCCCCCCTATTTTTCACCTTTGTGTTCATCAGAGAGAGAGGAGATTTTGCTGGAGAGAAGTCCATCCGAGACCAAATCGTAGTCGGCGTCTGCTTCGTAAGCTCTTCTTCCTTTTCATCCTTCTTCATTTTCTGTTTCTGCATATCCTCTAGGGGTTTTTTCTTTGCTTTGCCTAGCGTAGGGTTTTTCTACGTCTTCCCCCTTTTCCTTTTTTCAGTCTTCTTTAGATCTATGAATGGGGGTCTATAGATACTGGTTAGAAAACCCACGGGCCATGGCTGAGTTCAGGGCCAGATATATGATTTCGGATGACGTCCAGATTAGATTAGATGACCCGGAGAATCCTTTTGACGGCCTGACCTTCAACAGCGGTTGGATGCCGTTCATGCTGGTCACCATGATCGAAGGTGGGGTTCGATTCCCCCTTCATCCACTTCTACGGATTTGTTTGAGAAAGTGGAACCTCTGCCCCTGCCAGTTGATGCCCACTAGCTTCAAAATAATAATGGACATTGTGGAGTTGAATAGGATTCTAGGCATCAACCTCAGTGTCAATGACATCGATGATGTATATGACCTGTGTAAGTCCGGAGGGGGCGACAATACCTACTACCTCTGAGCAAGAGCGAACTGGCGGTGCTTTGTCTTTACGCTGGAGGACTCCTACCGGTATGCCGGGGATGACGTCTGTTCGTCTCGGGCAACTGGGAGTTCGGTGTGTCTGAGGTGGAGAGGACTTACAAGATTCCTCGCGGCTTCGGGACTCCTCCAAGTAAACACCGAGCCCCTTAGTCTTTCTTTATTTTTCTCCTTTTGTTTCTGCCGAACTGACGCCTTCCGTTTGTGGTGCAGATGCCCATCAAAGAAGACACGCAGCCAAGCGGGTCAGTTGGGCGAGGAACGAAGCATGGTTTCGGACCTTGTACAACTACTGGGGTCACAAAGGCCAGTCTACCAGGGCGCTCCTCGGCTACGAACCGAAGTACCGCTCTTTCACCTAGAGGAAGGTACCTGAGGGAGGGTGTCAGGCCTTTGAAGAAGAAAGAGCAGAGCAAGTGACAATTGCAATCCCTGCTGGGCAGCGGATCAACTCCGACGATGGGGCTTCTGTGTCTTGTTTCGCCTCAAAGCCTACCGAGACCAGCGCGGAGGCCGAGACTTCCCTGCGGCCAAGGAGTTCAATCGTCGAATCCTTGTGCTCGGAAGAAGAAGAAAAATAAGAAGAGATGGTGCTAAGGCACCGACTCTGTGTGCCGATCGCGGACTTAGAGGCTCAGGTATTTTGGGACCGGGCTCTAGATGTCCTTACGTCTGCTGGCGATGCCCCTGCCCTTCCTTTGGTCCCTGCTTCCACTTCTCCCGTCGTCATCGTCGTTGGCACTCCTTCTCCTGCGACTTCTCCAAGTGCAAGAGCTTGGCAGCACTTTGCCGAGATTCCAAGGGAAGAGGGTCGTCCAGAAAAGAGACCCAGGATCGAGGCCCCGCCCAGCCCTTCGGCCGTGCCGTCATCAAGCGCGGTAGCGTCCGAGTCTGTATCGTCATCAAGCGCGGAAGCATCCCGGGCCACACCATCATCAAGCGTGGTAGCGTCCCAGTTGCCGGGCCGGCTCCTTGGGGGCCGGACTTCGAGGTCGAGGCTGGGAGGCCACTGACAGTGGAAGACCGAGTGTCCAGCAACCCTTATGTTGTTGCTGTGTTGGGGCGAGCATGCACCTTGCCCCGGGACATGGAGAGGTGAAGGAGGCAGGACGATGTGACTTTGGTGGTGTCGGCAATGCAGTCAGCCTTCGTGGTACGTTCTCCAAAGATTTTTGCAAGTGTCTGATCTCGGTTATAACCTTCTGATACTTGCTCCTTTTGTAGGTGGTGCAAAAGTGCCAAGTTGGCTTAGAGAGACTCGGGAACGTTCACGTGAAGGCTATCGAGCTGGAGGAAGAGAAGAAAAGCCTTCAAGCAGCCCTGGGCTCCAAGGAAAAGCAGCTTAAGGAAGAGGCGCGTAAGAACGCCAACCTTGTCGCGCGACCTTGAAGCGGCAAAGGCCAAGGTCGACAGGCTGAACGGTGAGGTGGATACTCAAGCAAGGCTAGCAGCTGACCTTGTCACCATTCTGAACTAGCAGAGGGCTAAGTCCAAGTTTGCCTTAGAGGAGCAGAAGGCTGAGTTCGAGTCTGCTCTAGAGAGGTAGAAGGGCAAGCTTGAGGAAAAATTCTAGTCCGAGTTCGACGCTGCCTATAATGAGGGGGTGCAGGAGGTGACGGCGTCATACCGGGCATAGGTCCATAGGATAAGCCAGAGGGTTTGGGAACGTGGGCGGATGGCCGCCCTGAAGGAGGCGGGAGTCCCCGAGGACCACCCTGCATACATAAACCCACCCAAGTTCCTAAGTCTGGATCCTGGACCAGCTTCTGTCCCTGGCCCTTCCACCGCACCCGAAGCCTGCTCAAGAGTCGATGCTGCGCAGTTCGAGCCCGAGGTTTGCCCAGAAGATGGCGCCGCGCAGGGAGAGGCTGATGCCACTGCTAACCCCACTACTTGAGAAATTCTTTTGTATTTTTTATTGTTGGTTTTCTTTGGGCTTTACGCAATTTTCTTTATCAATGAAATTACATTTTCCTTCATGCTTGTCTCAAATGGCGATCTGTTTTTTCTTAAGTAGTTGATCTCGGTTCTCTAACTGAGCTCCCCACATACTCAAGATAAGAATTATGTTTAAGTAATCAAGTTCGGTTCAGCAACCGAAATCCTAAAGAGTTGTAACCAAATTTGCCCGTAGCATAGCTTAGTTTGCAACCAAACTTAATGGGAACAAATTGGACTAAATTCTTTAACTGGATGCAAGATATTCACCTCGGTTCTGCAACCTAAGATGTTCTTGGAAGATGAGGTCGTCACCGAGTTCCGTGACTTGGTGCGCCTTGGCCGTTTAAGGCTATTCTTTGTTTCCCTAATGCCCCATAGCAGTTGGGTAGGTATTCTTTTTGGTAGTAGGGTACTTGATTCTGCAACCAAGCTTTTCCGAATGTCGGCACTGCTACATAGCTTGTGCTGTCACCCTTCATATGGCTGGTGCCGTCATCCCGTACATGGCTGGTGCTGTCACCGAGCGGGGTATAACTGGCACTATTGCCGAAATGCATATAGCTGGTGCCACCACCGACCTGAATATGGCTGGTACCATTACCGAGCCGGAAATGGTTGGCACTACTGCCGAGCTGCATGTAGCAGGTGCCGTCATCGAGCTGAATATGGATGATACTATTATCGAGCCGGACATAACTGGCACTGCTGCCGAGCTGCATGTAGTCTGTGCCACCATCAAGCTGAATATGGCTAGTACCATTACTGAGCCAGACACTGGCATTGCTACCGAGCTGCATGTAGCTGGTGCCATCACCGAGCTGAATATGGCTGATACTATTACCGAGCCGGTTACTGGTTTCTTTAACTTGGTGTGAATTGAGAGTAAGAGAGCGATCTTTTCAGAAGAATGACTTTCATTGATTTCCAAAATTGAGTACAATTCAGAAATAATATTTCTTGAGGTGCATCGCATTCCATGGCCATGGGAACTCTTTACCCTCCATGTCCCCAAGTCTGTATGTGGATCGCCCTGCAGCCGAGATCACCTTGAATGGCCCACGCCAGTTTGGTGCCAGCTTGCCTTCGTTTGGGTTCTTGTCCCTGGGGAGTGTCTTCTTCAAGACTAGCTCTCCAACTGAGAATCTTCTCTCTTTGACCTTCTGGTTGTAGCCCCTAGCCAATTGTTACTGGTAGGCAGCTAGGCGGATAGCTGCTACGTCTTTTTGCTCCTCGCCTAGGTCTAACTCTCGGGCTAGGTTCACATCGTTTAGACCTTGATAGCAAAGTTCGGGCCTCAAGGTCGGGAGGCTAATCTCAAGCGGGATTACGGCTTCCATTCCGTAAGCCAAAGAGAAGGGTGTTGCCAAAGTGGAGCATCTTGGAGTGGTTTTGTATGCCCATAGGACACTGGGAAGCTCTTCTGCCACCTCCCCTTAGCTCGATCGAGTCTTTTCTTGAGCCCATTGAGGACCACCTTGTTCAAGATTTCAGCTTGGCTATTGCTTTGTGGGTATGCCGGGGTGGAGTAAACATTCCTGATGCCGAGCTCCTGGCAAAAGTTTCTGAAGAAGTTGGAATCGAACTGAGTCCCGTTGTCCGAGACCAGAGTTCATGGGATCCCAAATCTTGTGATGATGTTCTTCCACACAAAGTTCTTCTTGTCCTGTTCGGTGATGGAGGACAACGGTTCGGCCTTGATCCACTTGGTGAAATAGTCGGTGGCTACTATTATCCACCGCTTATTCCCTAGAGTTCGGTTGAGCGGTCCCACGATGTCCAAGCCCCATTGAGTGAAGGGCCATGGGCTGGAAAGTGGGCTCAAATCCTGCGCTGGCTGGTGAAGGGAGTGTGAGAACTTTTGGCACTTCTCGCATTTTCTGGCATACAGCTGAGCATCTTTCTGTATGTAAGGCCACCAGTAGCCTTGACTGATAGCTCGGTATGCCAGTAACCGACCTCCAATGTGGCTCCCGCAGACTCCCTCATGAATTTCATAAAGGAAATCTTCGACTTTGCTCAGGTGAACGCACTGGAGGTAGGGGCTGGTGTATGACTTCCTGTAAAGTTTGCCATCAGGAGACAACCAAAATCGAGCTGCTTTCAGCCTGATTTTGTGAGCCTCATTCTTTTCTTCAAGAAGTTGATCATCCCTTAGGTAGGCGATGATTAGGTCCTTCCAGCTCTGACAGAGATCAACACACATAACTTGCCGAGGTGGCTGGAGATCTATACTTGGTCTCTTTAGCGTCTCTACCTCGACGGTTCTCTTATTCCCAGCCTCAACAGCAGAGGCTAGGTTGGCAAGAGCATCGGCGTGAGAATTGGAGTCTCTGCCAATCTGTTTGACTTCAATTCTTTCAAACTGAGCAAGGAGTTGCTTCGCATGAGTCAGGTAGGCCGCCATCCTTTCGTCGCGAGCATGGTAGTCTCCATTCAGCTGACTTGTCACCAATTGGGAATCACTGAAGACCACTAGCTGTCGTGCCTCAAGGATTTTGGAGCGGTTAAGCCCTGCAATGAATGCTTCATACTCTGCTTCGTTGTTGGACGCCTTGAAGCCAAGCGTTAAGGCTTGTTTGATGACAAGGCCCTCTGGAGACTGGAGGACTATGCCAGTGCCAGCCCTTTTAGATGTTAAGGATCCATTGACGAAGACCTTCTAAGCTGAATCAAGAAACTGCTTCCAAGATCGTTTTTTCTCTGTCTTGATGACTCCTTCCTCATCCTTATAGCCCCCACGATGAAATCTGCCAAAATTTGGGCTTTGATTGCTGTCCTGGGTTGATACTTGATATCATACTGCCCCAGCTCGACAACCCATCTTGAGATTCTTCTAGAGAAGTCTGCCTTTCTGAAAAGATACTTGAGCGGATGTTCCGTAACAACCACTATTGTGTACGACTAGAGGTAGTGGGAGAGTTTGCGAGAAGCACTGATGAGCTCTAATGCAAGTTTCTCCAGCTGCAAGTACCTCGTCTCGGCATCGAGGAGGATCTTGCTCATGTGGTAAATGGGCTTTTGTTACCCGTTCTCTTCCCTGATGAATACTGAGCTCACTGCATGATCCGAGACCGCCAGGTACAAGTACAGCACTTCTCCCTGCTTCGGCGTTGACAGTAGGGGTGGTGAAGACAAATAGTGTTTGAGCTCTTGCAGAGATCGGTCGCACTCCGGAGTCCACTGAAATTTCGAGCTTTTCCTTAAAAGCTGAAAGAAGGGTCAGCATTTGTCCGAAGCTCGGCTGATAAAGCGATTAAGCGCGGCAGCCATTTCGGTGAGCCTCTGAACTTGCTTCGCCGTGGTTGGACTCTGTATCTCTTGAATCGCTGAGATCTAGTTTGAATTTGCTTCAATCCCTCTTCTGGTGACCAGGCTTCCTAGAAGTTTGCCTGAGCCGACACCGAATGCACACTTGGATGCATTCAGTTTTAACTGGAACCTTCTGAGGATGTCAAACGTTTGACTTAGGTCACCCAAGTGGTCTTTTGACCTTTTAGACTTGACCACCACGTCGTCAATGTAGACTTCCATCGTTTTGTCAAGCTGGGCCTGAAACATTTTGGTTACCAGCCTCTGGTAAGTCGCCCCCGCGTTTTTTTAACCCAAATGGCAACACCTTGTAACAGTAAATGCCTCTAGGTGTTATGAACGCGGTCTTCTCTTCATTAGGCTAGTACATTGGAATTTGATGGTAATCTCGGTAAGCGTTGAGGAAACTCATCCTGTCGTGCACGGCAGTGGCGTTGATCATTTGGTCAATCTTTGGCAATGAGAAGTTGTCCTTGGGGCAGGCTTTGTTGAGGTCGGTGAAGTCTACGCAGACCCTCCATTTCCCACTCTTCTTTTTGACCACCACTTTGTTGGCCAGCCACTCCGGGTAATGGACTTCTCTGATCGCCTTGGCTTCTAACAGCTTATGAACTTCCTCGATCACGGCTTTGGTCTGTGGGATCCCTGTCCTGTGAGCTTTCTGGATCACGGGTTTGTGCTTGGGGTCCACGTTCAGCTTGTGGCACATGGTCTCGGGACTGATGCCATGCATTTTGTAGGGAGTCCATGCAAAAACTTCCTTGTTCTGTAACAAGAAGTCTAGCAGCTCGGTCTTCTCAGCTTCAGGAAGCTGACTCCCCAATAGGAAGTATCTTTCAGGATCGCTGGGGTCGATCCTGACCTCGATCAGATCCTCAACGCTTTTTTGTTCTGGAGCTCGGCCGACGTCTTCCAGCTCGGCCTCCCTGTCCAGCTCGGTCATGTGAACTTGTGTTGTCTCGGCTTCTCCAGGCACCACAACCATCATGCACTGTTTGGCCATGTGCTGGTCGCCCCTTATCGTAATCACCTCAACTCTGCCGTTCTCGTTCTCCAACGGAAACTTGAGTTTCTGGTGACGAGTGGAGGGTACCGCTTCCATACTGTGCAGCCAAGTCCCCCCCATTATTGCATTGTAAGGGGATGGTGCATCCACCATTAGAAAGTTGGCCAACATGGAGGCGCCTCCGACTTGGACTTTCAGGGAGATTCTGCCTTGGGGTATACGGGTTTTGAGTTGAAACCCACCAAGGGGGTTCGTGATGCTTAGAGATCTTCCTCTTTGAGTCCCATCTTCTTAAAGAAGTCGTAGTAGAGGGTGTCCGACGAACTCCTAGGGTCCACAAGGACTTTCTGTACTAAGAAGTTCTTTAACTTCAAAGTCAGAACCAGAGGGTTGTTGTGGGGGAGCTGGACTCCATCGAGGCCCTTATCTGAGAACCAGATCTTGGGTATTTCTGTTCCAGCTTTCTTATCAGCAGGTTCCAGCTCAGCAGTCATCACCAGCTTTTGGTGGGAGGCCCTCCTGGCCTCGGCACGAGCTTGGTTGCTCCCCTATGGAGCAAGACCGAGGTGGATGACGTTGATAATGCCCTCCGGCTCATCTTTGTCTTGACCATCATCGTTTCGACGCTGAGCTTGGCTATTGTCTCTGCCCTCCTCTTTGATGCATTCTCTCAAGTGCCCGTCCTTAACGAGCTTCTCGAGGTGGGCTTTGAAGGCCTTGCAGTCTTCAGTCTTGTGCCCATTCTGCTTGTGGTAGGCACAGAACTTGTTATGGTCTCGGGTGGATGGGTCACCCTTCATCGGCTGCGACCTGATCTTGCTAATGAGCTTATAGATCGGCTCCCTGAAGATCGTGTTTACAGCCTTGTAGGAAGCAACTGCTGGCTTGGGCTTCTTGCTACCCCTCGAGGTGGGAGCCGGGGCCACCGCTGAGCTTGACGAGGCCTTGTTTCGGTCCACCTACTCCCTCCGAGACAATTTCTTGTCTTTCTTGGAGGGTCTGTCCTCTTGCCAAAGGCCAAAGCTTTCCCGAGCTCGGGCCTCATATTCTTGTTCAATAAATTGATTCACACGAGCCATCAATGCTTTCATTGTGACTACAGGGAACCGCACTAGGTCCTTCCGAAGCTCATTGCTTGGCAACAGAGCCTGCTTGAAGGACTTGATGGCCACCTCGTCAGTGGAGTCTTCGATCTGGTTATAGACTGTCCATAATCTTTTGGCGAACTGGGTGACGTTCTCGGTCCGCCGCATTCTGATGGCCATAAGGTCTTCGTCCGTCTTAGGGATGACCCTATGAGCCTGAAATTTCTCTAGGAAGGAATTTTGGAGCTGCCGCCAGTTCGAAATTGATCCCTCTGGAAGTGCGCAAAACCACCTCAGGGGGAGGTCTCCTAAACTGGAGGAGAAGACTCGACAGTTTAGGTGACTGATGTCGCCCCCATATTGACATTCTATGGGTGAGGTGTCGGAGATGCGCTACGGGGTTCGAGACCCCATCATAGAGGACGAACCTCGGGACACTAAACTTCTCTGGAAGAGAAAAGCTCCTTATTTCCTGAGAGAAGGGAGATGTGCCGAGATCCTCCGTGTCATAGGCATTGAGCCGATCTCGGGTGAAGCCGACAATTTCCATATTCTGTTGGACTGTTTGCTTGACTTGTTGGTCAGGCCATTCCCTCAGGTCGTCATTGTCCTCTGGCCTTTGGCGCGACTTCTTAGAGTCTTCGTTCAAATGGCTGCTGCTTGAGCCCTTGTCATAAGCTTGGTCGTGCTTCTTATTGTTTAGGACTTGCCTCAAGTCCTATTCAGCCGAAGGAGCTTTGTTGCGTCTAGGAGGTTGAACTGGAGCCTTGTTCTTCTCTCGAAGCTGCTGTTGGAGTTGACAAATCAACTCTTTCTGCTCTTGGATAACGAAGTTCTAGGCCCTGATATCCGCGAGAAGTGGATCATCATCACCGTCAGTATCGGTCTGGTGATGGGACTGTGACTTGGTTGGCATCGGCATGTCATTTCATCGGGTGCACTCCTACAGAGGAACACTCTGCTGGGGATGTTCCAATGGATGGACGTTTCGCCGAAAAGGTGCTGTCACCTCCTTTGAAGATGAGCTTGTCTGAGTCGCGGGTCCCTCCATGCTTGTCGCACTAGATCTTGCTTCGGATCTCCTCTAGCGAGGGATCGGCGATAATTGCTGCTTTTGCTTTTGCAAGACCTGTTGCGGCTGGCCCTTCGAGGATCCTTTGCCGTTTTTAGTCCTCAGAGGCATAGTGTTTGTAAGTTTTGTTCGATCGTTTCCCACAGAAGTCGCCAAACTGTAGGTACCAAAAATGGCACGAACTTAATTAGGGGAATGTAGAACTCTTTTAGGGAAAGACCGAACACCTGAGACCTGAAAGGGAAGGAGAGAAACAGAAGTTAGAGGCCCTGCTTGCTCTCAGCAGAAGGCACTCCGATGCCTAAGTTAGTTCTACAACTAAGCAAATGATGAGTGAAGAGGAGAACGGCAAGATTGGGTGTGTTGGTGTATATACGCGCATACATCACTGGGACTAATCCCATGCACATATATAGGTGAAAGTCCCATCAAGCCTCTTGCTGAGTGGATATAGGTGGAAGTAAGGTCCGAGACCTGACCCTGACACTTCGTGGTAGGTAAAAAGGGAGAGTCCCATCCTCCCATTCTCCCTAGGACTGCTGACGTGACCGCCTGATAGAGTCAATTTCTTATCTCTATCACGCGCTGCCCTATCTGACAGCACTTGTCCGTACTTTTCATAGGAGCATGATTGTATTTGAATGACGCTCCATACTCGTACCGAGATCAGAAATAGTCATGAGATGGATGTGTCTTGGCACCGTTGCCGATACACCCATACAGCTGGCACTGTCACCGAACTGAGAGCAGCGGTACTGTTACCGTACTAAGAGTAGTCTCGCTATCTGACACCATTGTCGAACTACCGAGCTGGCACTCTTGCTGAGCTGCCGAACTACCGAACTGGCACTCTTCTCAAGCTGACACTGTTGTCACCAGCCAAGCTGCACATAACCAATACCAAGACAAATTGAGCCGATACTATTACTGGGGCTTAGCATAATCTTAGTGTTACGGGATTGCTCCCACACATAATGGAAATAGAGAGATGAGTGGATCGGTGGTGTGAGAGGGGCTGGATCGGCATAGATAAAAGGATAATGCTGTCACAGTCCAATAATGAAAATATGGTATATTTTCTCTCCCTCTCCCGGCAGGGTTTCCGCTTGCTGTAGTCCTGGGCGGTAGCAGCTCCGGCGATTGGGAGGGGGAGGGAAGGAGAGAGAAGAATAGGAAGGGAGAGAAAATAAAAGGAGTGAGAGGGATAGGGGAGAGGGAGGACGGCTGGCCAGCCTTTCTCCCTCCCTGCTGGTGATGTTGGGGGGGGGGGGGGGGGGGGGGGGGGGTGGTTGTGTTTGGAGAGAGAGCAAGGGAGAGGGAGGAGTGTTTAGGGAAGTATTTCCTTTTTTTTTTTTTTTTTTTGTCTTCTAGTGTGGTGGGAAAAGTAAAATATGCAGTGCCAACAGAAGCTATTTAAAAATAAAAAACAGCTCCTTTTACAAGTTTTACACCCTTTTTTTCTTTTGTTTAGGTTGCTAGTTCACCTCCCGATATTGAACGGTAGTGATCATAGTAAGATCAGATCTGAACAGGTGTCAAACTTTATCAGCCATGTCACGTGTCGCCTCAGCACCGCAAGTCGGTCTCCCAGCTGACGTTCACAAGGCAATTTTATTTTTCCATCTTGTCTATTCTCTGTCTCACTCTCTCTATCATTTCCTTCTGCTGCAATGGAGACCTTCCTGTATCAATGATTCAGGTTAGAACTATTTTCCACCCCACTTTTTCTTTGATTATTTCCTTCCTTCCCTGTTAATTTCAGACAGACTTTGATATATCATATATGAAATTCCTATTATGGGGTTTGTTCAGAATCATATGTTTTGATGTTGTATCATTTTATTTCAGTTTATGGAAATGAATAGTCTTTAGATGAACATCTTAAGTGTAAGCAAATGTACAATGTTGAAAATTCTATGATTCCATCTTGGTGCCTCATTTTGATGATCCAAATGGTTCATGGGGTGGACCCCAACATGATGGGCCATGCCCAGAAGTTTTCTCTTAACAGAGAAACCTCACAAATGGGTTAAGAACTCTTTGGACTTATTATCTGAGAATCTAATTAACTGTAGCTGATCATGTCCTAAGATCAAAACAACTGCCGCTTGAACGTAACTCAAGTTATCCAAAAGCATGAACGTTCATTCACACCTATGTTGAGTTACTCGAACTCGGTTTATGAAGATCCAAATGGGTGCCTATTATTATTATTATTATTATTATTATTATTATTTATGCCTAACCAGAGTGGGTTATGGGATCCCTTTTGAAGGAGCTACACCTTTGTTTGCACGTCTGATTTGCCTAACTGTTGTATTACTAAGATGATACCAGAGCAGCAGTCTATCTGTTTCAAAGTTAGAGAGTTCATTCATTTGGTGGAGGATTGGAGAATTATGAATTTATTCAGTTGCTATCTTATTAAAGAATAAAGTGGTTTAATTTTCCATGCTGACATTTTTTTTTGAGTCTGAAATGACAAGGAAATGGGTGATTCGATATTGAATTGATTTGAGGACGAAACATTTAAAATTATGAAGATAATTTTTAGAGTTTCTCTGATTTCGATTGTTAATTTAAACTTATTAGGGCAAGCAATAACAAAAGTGTGGGACAACCCACCCCCACCGCCCCCCCCCCCCCCCCCAACCCCACACACACACACCAAAAAAAAAAAAAAAACCATTAATTGATGAAATTAATAGATGCTAACAAACTATGCTAGGGTTTTTAGAGGGTATTGTTTATTATTACTGTTGATGTTAAGACGGAATGTGGGTTCAATTAGTTTGTAGTCAATAGGACACCCTTTAGATTCATGTATGCATAGTGTGTATTTCTAGGGATTGTATGGCCCATATTGTTCAATTAATATATTTATTGTGAAAAGTCCTGTTAAAAGTATCACTGGAAGATGCAAGGCAGTGAAACTGTGAAAGGGCTTTTTCATTCCATGTTCATTGAAAGCAATATTTTCATTGTTCCTCGTTTCATATTATCTTATAAATGACTTTAAAATTTGTTTGATTGCCTTTACTGGCAATATTGATGTGCACAGAAAGAATGCTGATAGATACTCAAATGAAGTGCACGCACATGTAGATTTAATGTGCACAGCCAATTTCAGTTCTATGGTTTCCATTGGTGAACATGTTGTATATTTGCTGTGACCCCGTCCATCTCTTTCTTTCTTTTATCTTTTTAGAAATAGGATTGTTAGAGAATATGCATACTTTCTTATTAGATTAAAGTAAATGATTATTTTTTCCCAAGATTGAATTTTGGAACATTTCCCCCTCAATTACTGAATCTTTTTCTGAGCTAAAGTTTACTTAAAACTCAAAATGCAGGTTGCAGTATAGTGGTATGAAACTTTTCTACTGAACTTGGCTGTTAGAAAATGTTCTTGTTACATGTATAAGGAGACAAACAACATTTTACTAGTAGATATATCTTGTTTCTTTGATTCAGTGCAAGCTTTTATTTTTTGATGCTTGGGTTGGGAAATAGGGGCTTACTGCTTATGAATGCAATTCTGGATAGTTCTTTGGTGTTTCTTGAATGTTTGTGCCATGACCTCATTTTTATTATATTAATTGTCATCTAATAAGGACTCACCGATGGGGGAGAATAGTGAAATATTAGGTGGTTATGTTGGCTGCTACTTTTTTTTACGACCTGTTGGTGATACTGTGATGGTGGTCTTCATGTAGATGATGGGGGTTTGCTGCGTTAGGTTTTATTTATGCAACAAAGGAGGCTTGTGCATAGTGGGAGAATCTGGAAGGACCTATTTTTTACTTGCTTAATTCGTTCTATGATTGTACTGTTGGAATTTGGAAATATTTTATGGTGAATGAGTTGTGCTATATGTGGAGAATTGAAGATCCTCCCAGAATTCTTGTTTTGTGTGGGGTGATTATACTTTATGAGGTTCTTACCATGGATAAGCTTCAAGAAGGAATCAAATTATAGTTAATGGGCATATTTCTTTTTCTTTTTTTTTTTAAATATATATGGCTTAGTGATGTAGAGGATGTTAACAATGCATTGCTGCCTTGCTTCTTTTGCTAGACAAATTTGGAATGTGTTCTTAATCTTGTTTGGCGTGGATTTGGTGATGCTGAATACTGTGAATTAGTTGTTGGAACCTTGCTGGTACGGCTTTCAAATAATTAGGGGATGTATCTTATAAGGATTTACGACTGTTGAAATTGAGATTTAGCTGCAGGAGCTAAATAACAGTATATTTCATTCTAAATGTAGTTTGGTGGGAGGAAGTGGCAAGTGAAGAATTACTTCTTGGAATGTTGCTAGGGAAGGAGTTTGAGGGACTCCTTTAACCTACTACAATCACGATTTGACAGCATGCATGTCAGCAGAGCTTTAGGCCTCTGGTTTGGTACCACTGATGGGAGTTTCAAAACTAAACTTTGATGGCTGCCTCTTGAAGGAAAGCATGAAGACCTGAAAAGGAGGAAGTGCAGGAGAGAGAGAGAGAGAGAGAGAGAGAGAGAGAGAGTGGTGGTGGTGGTGGTGGTGGTGGAATGATAATGAAACGACGAGTCCAGAAGTATTAAGGGCCAGTTAATGATTTGAATTCCAATGAGACTGAGATTCAATCTCCTTAGGCTACAGTTAACGTTATTGCAGAGGGTGATCTTATTTTGCCAATTTAGGCCTCTTTTGACGATATTTATCCAGCTTATCTTGATGATTGATTAAGGAGATTTGAGCTATTGTTACCTCTGGACTGTATCTTTTCAACATTTTCTTTGAGGATCTAATTGGATGACTGAGATTTTGCCTAAAGATGGTGAATCTTGCACCGCTCTTTTCTATGGTCTTTAGCCTTTTGTTATATTCTTTTGCTTTTTGTTCCGAGAAATTTATTACTATTTCAAAAAAGTTAGAGAAGTCCAAGGTTTTATGAAAATTTTTTACTCTTTTTTTTTTCTGGTTTCCATTTTTTAGGACATGGGAGATGACGAGGTATAAGATTTTTGATGTGACTATGTCCAAAATCTTCTCTGGCTGTTAGGTTGTGTGGGTTTGTAATCATGTCACATAACATATCCAAAAAAAAAAAAAAATAAAGCACAAGAAAGAAAGAGAAAAAAGTGTCCTTCAGAGTCCAGCCTTGATTATGTGTGCGTCTATTGTTTGATGATCTTGACGATTGATCTGATGGAAGCAGCTTCTGGTTACAGTTTTAAAAAATATTTCTTTCATGTATATTCATCAGATAGTTTATTTGGTTGGGAGTAATATGAAAGGGCATTCTAAAATTCAAGCATCATAGCTTTCTGAACACTGATGATATGTAGATATCACAAACATGAAATTGGAATTTGGAAGTGATGCTCATTGCAATCTTTTATAAAACTTGTGATTGATGAATAGAATCGGACATATTGATGGAAAATTGTCAGCAGTGCATGAGAAACCAGAGAAAGTGGGTTGCAACCCTTTTTATTTTATTATTACAATTTACTTATCACATGTCCAGTTGGTACACTTCTTTCACACGATACAATCAAAATTTCTGTTTCTAGCCGTACAATACAGAAGCTTTATGTATCCTTGCTAAGGAACTCAGCTGGGAACATGTATTACGTTGTGAACTATAAATTGTTCTTATCATCTATACCTGCCAAAACATATTGTTGATGGATTCGACCAATATATGCACCCTGCTGAGATCTGAAATCAAGAATATATAAAACTGATAGTAACACTTTCATGTTACATGTGCAGAAAAAACCAACAGTCGACATTGGTTTGTAATATGGACAAATTATTGGAGTTTGGAAGGAAAGCTTTATTTGCGATCAGAGTGTTTTCTGGATATGAAGAGAGAAGAATCAGATCTTACAGACTGCAACTTAAAAGAAGAGTTTTTTTATGGTATGTTTTTTTTTTTTTTTTTTTTTAAATCTTATGGCTAACTTTTACCTTTTGTTGTTGTTGTCTTGACAGCCATGTTGGGCCTAGGGTTTACAAAATGAAACTGTTTAGCCTTTTACTCTTTTCTGTTGTGGTCCACAAGTTTCAGTTGACTAGTTTGGCAAAACTTCCTTGTAGAGAACTATACACTGCAAAATGCCAACCCTTAAAAGTGCTTGCAATTGGTAGCTTGATTGATTCTCTATGAAATTGCTAATGTTGAAAATTCTGTTTTATTGGTATCAGTATTTAGTTGAAAATGTAACAATATTTGGAAGAAAAGAACTCATGCACATCCCCTAACCGGGTGTGCACTCCTCTTTTTATTTTGAATAAAATTCTGGATATGCTTCGACTGTTTCTTGAAGTTGTTATGACTTTGTTGGAGGCACACTGATACGTATACTTGCATCCTGGTAATCAGAGTTAGGTACATGGACAATATAGCTGAGGGAGGTACTGTTTAATGGAGTTATAGTTATGGGTGACTCATGTGTTGGGAGTTTTAAGATAAGTTTGGAATGAAAATTTTTAAAGAAAGAGAGTTTGATGGGGGTGGAATATTGCATAGTAATTGCCAGTAGATAATTCCCCTTGTTTGGGCCCTGCATTTTACTTTTCAACTCAAGTATCTTAGTGTTATTCCTCTTTTGAGCATAGGCAGCCTTAACCGTCCCGCACATCTCTGGCTGTGTTGGAGTACTTAAAGCTTGTCAGGGGGGGTGCCTTCTTCCATTGAATTTAAAATCTAGTTTGTAATCAACATGTTTTTAGAAATTCAGTCTGAATATTTGGATCCTTTTTAAGTGGTTCTTCAATACCCCATCAATATATCCAAGTCTTTTGGCCCCTCTGATAGCTATTCTTGCCAAACAGGCCAAATCTTTATAGCTGTTGCCATCCAACAGATTTGATGCAATTCTTGTCTTTGGATTCATGACACTAGGTAACTCTTGGGAGGAAGAGGACAGAGAACTTTCTCCCCCGGCTGAGACTCCATTGCAGACTCTAGATATTAGATACTCTCTTTATATGACACTAAGTCACTACCAGCCCTCTTATTACAAACCACACAGCTTAGATTACTGGATTAGGAGAACAGTGCACACTCCTCTCAATCTAACAACTTAGAGATGTCACTGAACTTCAGCACATCACAGAGGGTCTCAACCATATATTAACTAAAACCAGGTATTGACATGGGTTTAGTGGCTGCTCATGACTGCTGGATCTGTTCCTAATAAAGACGGACAGTTTTTTCCTTTCAGTGTTGACGTCAGAAATAGGGTTCAGAGAACTGCAAGATGCAAACTGAATTAGAAAGTAACCTCTATCTTGCTGGAGGAGCCTTTCCGCTAGCAAAGATCACTGAGCCTTCTCAATACGAACTCAAATCTTAGCTCCAGTCTGGTAAATTCCTCTGATACTGTTCAAAAAAAAAAAAAAAAAAAAAAAAAAACGTAAATTCCTCAGATGACTTTCTGTCTAAGTTGGGCAGGAGCTTTGGATCCTCAACCAGGTCACTTCAAAACTTCTTTGTGAAGTCTCCTACCAAGATGTATACTCTGGTGCCAAGTTGGATGCTTAATCTTAATGTAATCTAGGTTCTTTCTCAAAGACGTATGAACCTTCCTCAAAGGTTTTTTTTTTTTTTTTTTTTTGTTAATATTGCCCCATCCTGCACGGAATTTCCTAGTTTCGCCACAGGGTATTCAAAAGCCCTAAAGACAAAGAAAGGAGAAAATAGAGAAGAGAAGGAAATGGGAAGAAAGAACCATATGGTTGTGGCTGCAGGGTTGGGCAACCACAACCATATATATAGTTTATTAAGTTTCTCATAACTACCAAAAAAAAAAAAAAAAGCCTGTAGTTTTCCCAGATTACATGTAAGTCCCCGACGTTTTCTTAGTTATAAATAGGTTCTACTGTCTCATAACAGATAAGTCATGCAGTGTTTTTTGGTAGATGTAAGATCTGTCAATTAACAGGACATTTATTTTTTAATTTTTAAAATATGATGGTGGTGGTGGTTGTTTTAAAATATTTGATTCATTTATTTTGTATCGCTCTTGAAATCATTATTATTCCATGAAGTTTCATAAACTTGACATGGTCACTCTGTTGGATCTTTCTTCATTGTGGAAGTGGTAATTAAGATTACTTCAATTGTTCCTATGACTTTGCAGAAAGTGTTATTTCTTGTTGTAACACGCTCTGGTTTGAATAGGCACAAGAAAGGAAGGCTGCCTTGAGAATGATCCCAGAGCAGGCCATTTTAGTGGAGGTCCGTTGTATGGTTGAGGAGATGCAAGCACTAAACAGAAAGCTGGAAGAAACAGTAAGCTTTATTGCCAACTGGAACAGGCTATATTCTCTCCGACGTGTAGACCTAATGGATCTTCTTCCCAACTTACTAGGATTTCCCAACATTAAGAAGAGCATGGCTTATAATTACTGTGAAATGAGGTTCTTGCTACAACCTTTATTGGAAATTCTCACATGGATACCTTATAATCTTTTTAAAATTTCTAAGATTGTCAGAGTTGATCTGTTTTAGGCACTGTTTGCAAACTAGAAGAGAGTTTTTTGGTTTCTGAATCATGATCTCTACAGAGGATTATCTATGGAGGTAAATAGTGGCTCATGTTACACATGGGAATATATAAAACAACGGTGTTGTTGTTCTAATTTATTTTTCTTTTCCTTTTTTTATTTTTTATTTTATTTTTGGGTTCAGGCGGAATCCTGCAACATGAGATTTCTACTCCATTATCTCTCCATAATAACTGAGGTTTTCAGGAACTAGAAAGTTCTCTCATTTGCCAAGCATAGCCGTAATCTGCCAATGCACCCAGTACTAACCTGTGGTTCACCACATTGCTAATCTTAGTTTGGGGAACATCCAAAGTTCGATGAGATTCTAATTCAAGAAACAAGGATCCACCATCTCGAAGCTCAAGGGAATTTTGCATTTGCTGAACCAATTAAAGAGAGAAATTTCCTAATTCGATAAGTAACATGCACTCAATCTTGTAAATGAAACATTCTTTTCTCTTGTCAGTATTTGAGCAATTACCACAATATGATACTGGTAAATCATAAGTTGTGGAAAAGTAGAACTCACAAATTAGACCTTGACAGATGAGACAATGCTTCAGCAGTGATGGTGTCCATGGAGGGATAGACCAGTGGTCTTTCCAATTGTGCACCAGAGATTCATCGTTTAACTATAGATTGTTTTAAAAAGAACATAAACTTGTTTTAAATATAGTAATATAAAGATACACTAAGTAGAGACAGGTAAAGGTCTAGAGAGATTATGAACCAAGTACAATGAGAAAATCAACTTTCATCAATTCTCTTTCCGCTTCAGTTTGGACGCATGCTCGATGATAACCTCTCTTGAGAATAAAGATGCTGTTATTTCATTCACTAGAAAAGCTACTCTCCATGGAACCAGGTTGACCTTCTGTCCATACTAGTGTGTTCACTGGGTCTTTTTTAAACAATTATTGTGTCGACCTCATTCAAAATTCTAGTTACCTCTTTGATGGCCAATACTCCTGCCCTATTAGAATCACCCACTCTAATTGTGCACAAAAAAATCTTTAACCAACACTTCCTTTTCATTCCCAATGGCCTTGATTGCATGAGGTACTCCATAAAATTTTTCATATTCTTCCAAATGCTGCCTCAATCAGTGGCTGAAGGTAACATTTTTCCGAAGCAGTATGCCTCTCTTAGAGAATGTACCTGCAGAGCAAGATTCCATCTGATATCTAAATGAAAAGGAGATGGATGAAATTAGATTAGGGGAGAAACTAAGTCCTCTCTCAAATGTTGTGCATCAGTGACAATCTCTTTTCTTTAATGGATGTATTTCCACATCCAGAGTAGGACCTGCATGATTGAACCATTATGGCAAGGAAAAGCTTGATTCCAGGGAGAGAGAGGGAGACCTTGGTTAAAAGGAAAAAAATCATTTGGTTCATTAAAAAAGGAAATAAGCGAAGTTTCATTTAGCAGTGACAAATGGGAGTGTGTCGGAGATGCAAATTATGAGAAAGATATGTGGGGTAACGACTAACGAGGATGAAATTGGGAATAGCGGTGGCTTCACTACAAGAGAGATTAAAGGAGCATTGTCTATAATTTTTTGTGCATGAGCCTCTTCCAAATAATTGGAATGTGCAGTACAAGGAACTAGCAAACAGTGATCTTAAGACCTGGGAAAAATTCGTGAGGAGTAACATGTTAGGTTGTGCAGTGATGGAGAGGGTGTGTGGAGATGTGGAAATCACAATGCGGAGTCCAAACTGATAAAACCAAGGCTCTAGTGATGGTGAATGGTCCAAAATCTGAAGTTTGTAAGAAAAGGTTTGATCTATGTAACGATCACCTTTACTGTTCAAAGATATCTAAAATCTAAGTCACTTTTTTTCTTCTTTTTGAGAATGAAGAGACTGTGTTATAAACAGTGAAAAAATACAAAGGAGCCATATAAAAACAGAAAACAAAAGATAGACACAGAACAAAAAGACTGACAATTAACAAATTCTAATCTAAAAAAGATCTTAATAATAGTTGAAGATCAAAGAAGAGAACAATTCAAGGGTTGTTGGTCTTTGCTGTTATGGGGCCCTGAGAACACTTTCTGCTAAAATCTGTAACTCAATATACTCCTTGTAAAATTCCTCTTGGGTGTTCTTTGAGATGAAAATTTCTTTATTTTTTCTTTTTCTTTTTCGCTTTTTTTAGCCCTTTGGGTTGCTTTATCATTTGGTTGACTGGTATTCACTCATACTGATAATTGCCTTGAAATGCATGGTTGTTTGCAGGAAATTGCGATTGAGGAGTACTTCAAACCAATCGACAAAGAAGCAGAGATCATAATGAACATGCAGATTGAAAGAGAGGAAAGGATGATGCGGGCTGCTGTGAAAGCCATGCAAGAACAAGCCTTGATGGAGAAAGTTGCGGCAGAGAAGATAGTGAAAGAAGGCGGTGCCAATTCCAATTGCCTTGACCAAGATAAAGCCTCCACTCCTGCAAATGAAGCATTAGCAAAATATCTCAGGAAAACTATATTATAAAAATAAAACATGGTAGTTTATAAGCAAAAACTTCTTGTGGTATACTGGATAGTAGACATGTTCTTAAGCATTGAACTCTTGACCTGTAAATTCTATTAGTTACTTAAAAAAATGTCTGCTAACTAGTATTACATAAGAAGCCTTTTGTTTATAAACCAACATTTTTATAATGTTATTTTCTAGTGGGAGCCATTGTTTACTTAAAATCGAATGCTATTGAAATAGCCTCACAACCTACATTCACAGTGACGATGATTGCAAGCAAAAATCAACTCCTTTATCAATGCAAACCGGGTTCAGGATGAATTCTTCTCTCCAGTGGAATTTCCTTCCAGAGTGTTGGGAGGAGAGTGTAGCTGTGGCCATTTTAGTCAATTTAAAAGTATTTTCTAGTCAGAGTTGTATCTCTGTAGTGTCATCTTTACATCTGTAAGACAAGTTGAGTACTTTCAGATCAGTATAAATACAAATAATTTTCTTCAGTCCCAAAGTGGAAAGGAGACATGCCACCTTATTTAATCTTTACAGGAGATTAAATTCTAGAATAAACTAGATATTGAAGGTAAAACCCCTTGTGTAACACACTTATACAATCTAATTGATAAATGCCCATCGATCCAGGTAATCCAAAACTTTGATGGATTAAGATCAAAATGTTGCAACACTAAGAATGATCCTTGGAAGGTATTAAGACATTCATTTCGTAGTAAGGAAAAAAATGGTTCAATGATTTTCATTATACAATGCAGATAGCTTCTGTTCAAAAGTAGACAATCAGTTGAAGGGTTGAGAGAACCATTTGTGCATGAAATTTAGGCCCATCAATTTGATTGGATTATTTGGATCGATTGGCGGTGCATTGCTCAGATGGGAGATTGGTTACGTGCTAAATTCCTCTTATGTTCTACACAAGAAATGATACCTCTTAATTTTTTTTTAGGGCATCAGTCTCTGACTTATGGAGTGTGTGATTAGAAAGGGCATCAATGATAGGTACAGAGAGTATGACATCATGTGTTCTTCATGGTTAGATGCTTCTTAGTAGAGTACATGTGATAAACAGCCTCAGATAAAAATAGAAGGATGGTGTGGTTCTGTTGATGCTCTCTCCAATTCCTCTACAATAATGCATGCAAAAATCTGTTCTCCTTTTAGGAATGATTGAACTAGATGACAGATTTTACTATTTGTACAAATATCCATCATTGCCATGTATAACTAATCCTGAAGCAAGCTGAAACCTGAATATCTAGTGGACAAGCATAGTGTATTTCGGCCAATACATTATGTCGACTTTTCAACAGAAGACTGTAATTAAATACCTTTAATTTTTGAGGGCACCAAATAAAGTGTTGGAAAAATTAAAATGACACTGATCATTTTTTTCAACCTTTAACCAATGATTGGAATGCACCCAAGCGAGCCCTAGCTGTGGTTATCACCTAAGTGATCAGGGTTTTCCTGCTCATATGTCTCATGGGACCCACACGGATCATGCTTATTAGTCGGGGTAGGGGGATGGAAAGGTGTCATGATGATATTAGAATGAGGCAGAATACAGCTACATCAGATTACCCTGACCCCTGATTGAGTAGCTTCAAAGTCTTTAACTATCAATTTTTTTTTATTCTGATTACCCTTGATATAATACCTTTGAAGCTTAAGGATTTTTAAACTAACATTCTTTTAAAGGCAATCCAATGGTAAGTAAAGGTTAGATCAGAGTCAACTTGGGTTTATTCCGAATGGGTGTGGTGCATTGTGTGTAAGAGGGCAGCCTGATCAAAGGTGGACCCAAGTGAGCCCCATATAGCCGGACCACTTATAAATAGTATTCGGCCAGCTCTTTGTCAATATTTATGTATCGGATAATGTTTTGCTAGGAGGTACCTCTAAAAAATTTGCGTGAGATGTAACATTCTTACCATCACGTGAGACATCCCATGATAAATCCAACCCCTTCATAATCACTAAACCCCCATGATTACTCAGATTAGTCCCAAATTAGGGTGAGTGCTAATTTATAAGGGGGCAAGAGAGTTTGAAAGGATTAGATTTGTCATGGAGTATCCTATAGAGTGGTACAAAGGTTATCTCTGATATAAATCCATGAGAGGTACCTCTTAGTAGAACGTAGCTCTTTATGTATGCATATGCATGCGTACTCTTATATTCCTAGAAAGACAATCATTTCAGCATGTTAAGTATACAACCCTAACGTACTCTTCTATAAAATGTTTTGATAATTTAAAACAAAGCTCCAACTGAATAGGCTAACATAAGGATAGGCTTGGAAGGTATGAAGGTTGTAGAAAGACAAACCACTGGACTATACATATCTTGCTTATTATAGAAAAAACTGCAAATAATTAAAATCAACCAACCTAGCTCAATAATCACAATACCTCTTTCTCTTGCATTTATAAGCTCCATGTGAGCTAATAGCCAGTGTAGATTCTTTAGCTCACAAGGGTCAAAGCCAATCTTCATGCATTTTCAATGGGTCAAAGCTTTCTTGAGTGCCTATGTTCTCTCAATACCCAACACCCCATTTTCTAAGCAATGTACTCGTGTTGAGAACTTATGGGCACATACACCAACCCATGGCATGTGACAAATAAAACAAATACAGACCTTGGTACTACATCATTCATCTTTGCTATGTTCATTGCACTTTCATGGTCCAGCACTTTGCTCAAGAGAGATGCCCCAATGGTTAAGTACAAAAAAATCCAGTACAAATGTATTCAGGAAATGATCCAATTATTGATCTGCACAGCTGCATCTTATCAAGATCAAGCTGTGAGGATGATTGAGGTTCACTACAATCCAACTTGGTGGGTGGCCACTTATGTTGGGCCCCAAATTAGTGGCATAATTAAGCATTAGGTCAGAGCTAGCTAATATATGTTTGTCTTCCCAAACCCATCTCATAATAACTTAATTAGTGTCTAATCTAGTTGACAAAGATGGGGTGGTGAAGGTGGACACTGTCAGAATTATATTCTGTTCTAGTCACATGAGCCTTGAATGAGCTAGCCTATGGTGTGGGTTAGCTACTGATTAAAGTTAAGAATTATCTAGTCAGCGTATTAGCACTAAGCTGGAAACCGTGGGCGATGGGCCCCATGATTTGGATGGGCTGGATCGATGTTCAAACTATGCGGGGAATGTTGCCCATAATTTGTGGCATCACGTGCAGCATGGCCCTATAATCAAAGATGGAATTAATCTCTAGGGGTGAGATCCAATTTCTAGGGGAAACATTAGAAAAATAAACAAAGGCACTTGGGACGAGAAAGGTTGCACATGAAGAGCTCTCACTCAGGACAAGTCCTGCCAGTCCCTGCAATATACTCCTAGGCTTGCTGAAAGGGTGATGAGATTCAGCATAATCAAAACCACAATTAGATTTGATCATCTTTCATACTTTGGGCCTTGGCGTTTTTGTTTTTAATCCTAATATACCCTAGCTAAGCTATTATCCTTGAGAGCATGACTGGCTTATTCCTCCCTGGCTCTGCTCGGGCTTAAATGTAGTTACTCATGTGTCACCATGAAGAACTTGTGTGTTTGGTACCGACTGTGCTGGGCGAGTGCAAGATTATTTGGGCCTGGTTTTATATCACTATGAGCCCTACACGGGTATCTTGATTTATTTCAGTCTTTTTCCTTCTTAAAAGGAAAAATTATGAAAAAATTTCATAAAATAGAAATTGCAAATCTTCAGTTTCTATGGCTTTGAATATAAGGTAGTGAGAATAGAGTTCCAACAATTTTTTGGACTAAACCTGTGTGAAGTGATACAACTTGGTTTTGGCCAAGTTCTAAAACCATGATTTGAACCCAATCATGGATGGTGGGCAGTAGGACACTGGAATTGCCCTGTTTGGAACTCATTTCAGAAGAATGTGGAGTGTTAATGTATTTTTATTTTATTTTTTTATCCAAACCAACCATTTACTAGTCACTAATGAAATGGTTACTTTAAGATTATATTGTGTAGGAGTTTTTTTGGGTCATCAACCACCCACAAAGGGTTCCATTATCTGTGGCCCAGATCAACAAAATCATGGGTGGGGCCACTTGTACAGATTTATTGACATTGGACAGTGCATTGCAACCTGTCAGGGATCAATAGTTCGTGGGGCCGGTATAGGGGTGTGGTTGTAACGTCCTCTCAAAATCAAAGGTTAAGTTGGTGATACTTTGAAGACCCAAGGGTATTTCCTTACAAGTATTCTCTATAAATGCATGAGCATGTGTGCTTGTCTCCCACGCACAACTAACTTCCTTTGAAGGCCAACAGGGACAATGGTATCCAAGGTGGTTGAATCTAGGACTAGCAGAAATGAATCTATGAAGCAACAGAAGCATGAGGTGAAGGGTAAAGGCCAAAAGCAAGAGGTTGCAGTGCTGCATCACAAGAAGGGAAAGGCTCCCAAGTTCAAGAGGAGCAGTGTCAGTGGAGAGGAAGATGCAACTTCCTCTGCCATGCTTCTACTAGCTTGTATTGTATGTGCTCCTCAATCAAGCTAGTTTCTTCATTGTCTCTCTCTTGTATTTACCCATGGTCTTTCTTTCCAGCTTATGTTGACTGTGCAAAACTTCCAATGCTAAGTTTTTACTTGCTAACATGTAGTAGATGTTTAGTGGTGCTCTACTCGGACTCGGGAGTTACACTAGGATCTCTCTCTCTCTCTCTCTCTCTCTCTCTCTCTCTTAGATTTATGCTATCTTTATTGATACATGTGTTAGGTGAAATCCATCTGTTGTTCTTGGGTCATCTTCATCTTCATAAGCCATATTTGGGATTTTGTTTAATAAATGGAGTTGAGCATTCTTCTTGTCAACATAGGTGCATGAATTGTAATTTGAGAGAGAGAGAGAGAGAGAGAGTACATAGTACCTTTCTTTTTCCTACTCCTCAGCTATGATACTCGGATACTTGTACATGCCCAACTTGTTGGACTTGATACCATACTCATATTGGTACTTAATACTGCATTGATCCTTCTAGTGTACAAATTTAGAATATCCTACTCACCGAGTGCAAGATTTCATATGGTTCTTATAGTTTTATTTCTTTTCAAAAAAAATAAAAAATATATATATATATAGTAAGAAGGAATGTAAAGAATGATATTTTCATTAATTAAAAAATGTTCTGAAGAAAAAACTATAGACTATCCGTAACCGTGTCTTAGATTTCCAAAAATGCCGAGTTGTATCCCGGGTCCCTTGTCTGTATCCGTATTTGGGAATCATAGCTTCTTAGAAATGTACATACATAGTTCATTACATTAACAAAAGCATGGAGATGATGAGAGAAACTAAGAATGGTGGCTAATTAGCAATCTAATGGAAGGCTGAACTCTTGGCACATTTGGAAAACTTATCGAGTTTCTAGGAAATGAGCTTTTACCAAAGGTGCTGAGAGTGAAGAATCAAGGTTGGAAAGGACTATCGAAGTCTTATAAGGACTCAGTTTATGGAGATCCCAATGGTCAATGAGTGTGATTATTTGTGGATTAATGGTTTTGAATGCAATGGGAGGGTTAACTGGTAAATAAATGTAACAAATACTCAAAAGAGGGTGGTTAAGCATGGGTCTCACCTAAAAAGACGGCTCATTTAATCTGAGAACAAATGGTATGAATATGCATACCATTCATGTACCCCACAATAAGGCAAAGACAGATATGTCTGACATTCCATTCTACATTTAAAGCTTTCCATCTGTTAACTGATAGGTTACGAACATCTGAATGTTCATGAGACGGGCCTCCACTCCTCAATGGAGATCGCAAAGTTGAACTCACTCGGATTGTGGCAATTGTAAGAAAGTAAAGACAACCCATCAGATCAACATTCAATGATATCTTAGGTACCATAGTTGAAAACAATGAATGTTATAGATAGAATACAAGCAAATCAGATACGAGTCATTGCCATCCTGATAACTGGATGTCTTCCTAACATGAACTGGAGTCTTATAAATGTGCTCCTTGATTTTATGGGTTACATAACACTAGGATAAAGCCTGTCTGAGTGCAAGCATTTATGAGGGTTCCTTAAAACATGGCAGGCATAAACAATTTTTTCTTGAGGCAGAAAATTCTTAAAATTATGTGCAAGTCACTACAGTGAAAATGGCATTTGGAATTCTGTGAGTTCCTGAGTTACAAAATTTCAGTTGGTGCATTTCATGAAAATTGTTTCAAGTATTTGACCAGGGCTACATAATATGCGCATGTGTGTAGAGGGCCCACCCCTGCTGAGCACACTTCCTTGTGGGGCCCGCAGGGGGGGGGGGGGCGCTCTTCAAAAGATCTCTACCTACTTGTATATGGTGAGGGAGGCTCAGATCATCATCTTAACCACGTTTTCAACATCCAAAACGTGTACGCAGTTGATATAACAATCTAGTCCATTTTGATGGGTACCAAACCCAGGATCGTTGACTGCCAGGCCGGGGATCCCTATTTTATGGTCCACTTGATGGATCATAAGGTGGGCCCCATTGGGTGTGCTCATGATTAGTTAAGCACCATTGCTTGGTTGGCATGGATAATGTGAATTAGCAAAACTCTAGAATATGTGTGCATGCGCACATGTGTGGTCAAGGTGGTGAGTTGCATAATGGAATAAATTGTGCACGTACGAAAAATAGTGTTCCATAATTTCATCTAATGCAGCAGGTTACTCCAAAATAAATGTGCAAGTTCTTTTTGCAATTTACATTTTAAAAAAATTTAACAACAATAGAAACAATAATAATGTGTAAAAGAGCATGTTAAGATCTAAATCTGCAACTTAATGCAATTTAATGTGTAAAAGAGAATTTTGGAAACAAATAGACATGTTTCCAAGGTGCTGGTATTTTTAATCATCTAAGCAGAAACTACGAGTACACTAAATTGTCCTAATTTTGCAATGGCTTTTGCACTTGCACTAGACCTAATGTTTGACGCAATGGTTTTTGCTCTAGACCTAACGTTCGGAAACAGTATCCTATACAAAATCCAACTTGGGTGCTTCAGACTGGATAATGGGGTTGTTCCCAAATTGAAGGAATACAGACACCCAAATACTTGCATTTGCAAGCTATTACAGATTGGAATGACTGTAATGTAGATACCTGCATTTGTAATCTACTACAGATTGAAATGATAGTTATGCTGAAACATCTAAATGACATTGTGAGAGAGAGAGAGAGAGAGAGAGAGAGAGAGAGAGAGAGAGAGAGGAGGTTCCATATAAAACATAAGGCTCATGCTGATGCATCTAGTACTAATATATTGGAAGATTTTCTCCCGTGCACTTGCTCCTGCAGGAGTGCAATCTAGACCATCACCAAAGGCAGGTCCCACGTGACAAATGACTCCGATGTGTAGTGCGCAGGTGCGTAGGAGAAAATCATCCCCTATCTATTATGGTATAAATTAGAGCTGCAAAACTTTCATCTAGAACATGTTATTCACGGGTTGAAGGAAAAAAACAGTCTGTAATCTGGTGAACTTCGTTTCGTCAATAAGCCTATTTGGGTAGTTTGGTGAAATTTCTTTCTATGAATAAACCCAAAGATCTCTATTAGGGATATTTCCCCTTCCTTCCTCACCTTTGTGTGTCAAGTTGAATCATCCTCCATAGTAATCAAATTCAAACAAAGACTGCCAAAGAGAGGCCCACATTTCCGGTCAGCAAAGCACGATCGACCTTCCTTTGCTGCTTTACATAACTGCGGACCGATCCATTGGCACCTTACCAAGAAAGGGGACTTGCATGTCCATACACATCTTCATTGCCCCGCCTCCACTGCTGTCGAAAACTTCACTACAGGCAACTAAAGACAGCAGCTCTGGAGCATATGCCCTTACATAGTTCACAGCCCACTCTGTAGCATCATTTTCATCACAATCCTGTGTCATCTTCATGAAGCTGAAATCTGCAATATATTGATTGCCGCAGCCCACTCATGTTCTCTACAACACCCAGAACTGGGATTCCAACCTTCTTGCAAAAACTAATCTCCTTACGCACGTCAATCAAAGAGACTTGCGGTGGGGTGGTTATAATGATTGCACCATCAATCCCCGTCACCTGGAGGAACTGAACTATTGATATGTGCTCATCTGAAGTCCCAGGATGAGCATCCACCACGAGATAGTCAAGTCCCCCCCAGTAAACATCTTTCAAGAATTGCTTGATGATTCCATTTTTACGGGGTCCCCTCCAAATGACTGCCTCATCTGGGTGTGGAAGCATGAATCCAATAGACATGACACCAAGGTTGGACTCAACATACACAGGTGACCAACCAAGATTGCTTTGGGGAATATCCTGACCTCCTAGGCCGAGCATCTTTGGAATGCAAGGTCCACAGATGTCAAAGTCCAGAGGTCCAACCTGGCAATCCATACCTGCTAAGGAGAAAGAAAGTTGGGCAGAGAAGGCAGTCTTGCCAACCCTGCCCTTTCCGGATAAAACCAGTATCTTGTGTTTCACAGTAGCCATCGCTCTGCTATTGCGACCAAGTCTGCAAAAACGATCGCTACATGAGAGACCCAGAGTAACAGTTCCACCTTTTCAGTCACAAATATGAGATTGTGCATGCCAGTCATAATGTTTGGCTGATTTAATTGAAAAGTTGTTCTAAAAAAAATGTGCAGGTAGATTTTGGTGCACAAGTGGGCGATGTTATTGAGGAAAATCTGGCTGCACAACAAGTCCCAGCTTTTTAAGTTTTGAAGAAATTTGGCTAACGACCAGGCTCACCTCAGTTCATGCCAATCGCCCAGGCAAGTTGAAAGGTCACATCCAACCATGATTTAGAAAAAGGGTCAGTTACCTTATTTTAATATAGCAGTCATAACGATCATGGTCTAAAAATAAATAAAAATAATGGTCATAACGGTCATAACAGTCAAAATAGCAGTCACAATGGTCCAAATAACGGCTGACAATATTTTTTTATTTTTTTTATTTGTCCTTCTTTCTTTCACTTCTTTCTTTCGCAAACTATTTGTGGGGTTTCTTGAGATTGGGCCAGAGCTTCCCAAGCCTCTTTTTGCACCAAAGCTCAAGTGATTTGCAAGATTTTGGTGGATTCTCATATAAAGACTTCTTCCCTCATCAATTACAATATCCCTATGTCTATACTCCGATGCTTTAATTAATTAATTTATCTTATTTTAGGTATCCTAGCTTAGAGGGGCTGGGGCCACTAGCCCCCTGGCGGGGGAGCCCTCGGGTAAGGGGAGTAAACCTTAGGTGAGGTGGGGAAATCCTCTGGTGTGGGGAGTTGACCTCTGGTGAGGTAGCATAGCCTCAGGTGAGGAAAGGTGCTTTCCCAAGTCGAACTCTAGGCAAATAGATAAGAATGGCACCTCTTACCACTAGGATAAGAGGTTGTTCTTAATTAATTAATTGATATTGATGTAGTAGTAAATGTTACTTGAAAGTTGAGATTCACTCCAAACTTACTTGGTGATTGAGTAATTGAGTACTACACTACTACTGGTGCTAGTTTTTTTACTTTAAGTGTTTAACACTAATGGTTAGTTCAAAATTAAGGATGCAATGCATAATGTAAAATTTATGATACTTAACTTATTTTAATATATATAGGGCTTTGTTTTAGTGAGAACTGTTCCCACGAAGTCACCATGATAACTTTTTATGGGGCCCATTTGTGGGTCTCATCTAGTGATTAGACCTAAGTGGATGGAAAGATCTATGTGAGACCACTCCAAGTATCAAGTTTGACCCAAATCCCATGCCCCTAACCCCTTTATTTGTGGGCCACGAGTTTAATCGCTTCATACTAAAAAAAATAAAAATAAATCAACCAACTGTCCATTCCATTTGGATGGGTGCCAAACCTCGACATTAGTGACTATCAGGGGGGCCACCAATAGTTCTCATGAAAGCACGTGAAAAAATTAATTCTCACTTGAATATTTCTCTCTCTCTATATATGTGTGTGTGTGTGTGTGTGTGTGTGTGTGTAAATCTATTTAATTCAAAACAGACTTTACAAGTTTCATATAAGATAGTGATACAAGTGTTTACTAATAGAAAAAGAATTATTTTCTAGCATTTTATAATATATCGGATTTTTTGGATTTTTTTGGAGTAAAATATAAATTCGCACCATGATGACTACGAACCGCGATGCGATGCCTCGTCATAATGATTTTCAAGGTCGGCCACGATCTTAAACCGTGCTCATCCTAGATAAGGCGAGGGCCCCAAATGAGCCTTATTGTATAATCGTAGTACTATGTTTACACGACCCAAATAATAACCAACTATCAAATATCTGTGTATCATAGGACTACTCATTGTGCTTTCCCTCCCCCATCCCTTCCACCCACACACACATTCCCTCTCAATTTTTTAAATAAAAAATTAACATTAATTCTCTGGTGACTGCAAAGATATTCCATTGTAAGGATTTTTATCCGGCCTAGTGACCAAATAAAAAGCAATCACATGGGTACAAGCCTGAATGGCCCAAAAGGAAGACACTCATTTGTCAGTCGCGATTATATACTATGATACCTAAATACTTGTACAAGCTCAACGTATCTGTATCATACCAATATGACACTTGTATTGATACTGAATACTGCACCAATACTTATAGGGAACGAGTTTAACATATCCTACTTATAAAGTCATTTATTTCATATAGTTCTTTTAATATTTTTTTCTCGCCATAAAAATGCTAGAAAGGGGCGAAAACAATGATAATTTCATTTATTCAAAAGTGATCAGTGTCCTAAATTTTCAAAAGTGAAGAGTCGTATCCCCTATCCCCGTATCAGTGTTCCGCATTCATATCCATATATAGGCATTATAAATTATATATGAGCAAGGCTCTCCTAAGCTAAAGCTTAGTATAAAATCTTGTAAGCTTATGCTTGTGGGGCTCACCTTTGGCCCATCCAAATGAACCAAACACATGAACCCTCTAAATTGCACATGTCCACCAATTTTTGGTTAGATCCGAATTTACTAGACCGTTGAATTGATTATGTATCGATCCGAATGTACTATTTGCCATTAAACTTTTGGGCCCATATGGAGATGATAGAAATTACGGTTGAAGCTGATTTTTTGCAGAGAGGAAGATCCTAGGGAGTCCTTGAAATCCACCCCACCCCCATCCCCATGTGGTTCCCTAGGTGGGCCCCACCATACACTTGATCTTACCTTATCCTAAGCTTGAGCTTAAGAGAGCTGGCCCCATTATATATATATAAGGATTTGATGAACATGCCTCTAATACTGTCAATTCATCACACACTACTAACAATTGTCCAAGGAATAATATGAGATCTAAGCAATATAATAATTCAAGCAGCTGCTCTAACTTGCATCACTAAACTAATATGCTGGAAAAGGCAATCCACGCTTCTACTAACCAAGAAGGCCTTATCCACTACTAGCAAATAAACAGAAGGAGAGTAGTCATCAAACAACCAATCCCTATAACAACAATCATCCTAAAACCAAATAAAGAGTACCACTCCAAACTCAAATGACTTCTCGAATCAAAGAAGTCCTAACCAGATAAAGAGTACCACGCTATGGGTGAGATAGCGGCCATCGCAACCGTGGCGGTCGCTAGCGGCGGGTTATAACCCCCTCCCCCCAAACCAAGACGACTTTAGGGCTTTGTTACCCTTTCTCCACTTTCACTATTGTAAAAGGCTCCTTACTGCTCTTTAGTGCCCCCATCATCCTTTTTCCAAGATTTATTTCTACCAAATCTTCAAAAACTGGATTTAACCAAAAGATTCAACTATCCTAAAGAATCTAAGCAAGAATCTTCATCTAAGTATGCATTTCTTTGTGATTTTTTTTAAAATTTTGAGATTATCACTCTCTAACTACTATAAATCACAATATAATGGCATCATTGTCTTGTTTTATTGTAAATGCATGCTTCCTTTTGATCTTGCATACATTTTTTTTTTTGCGTTTTTTTATATTTGTTGTTAATTTTATTTTCGAGATTTTGTTATTAAAAAAAAAAAACATTAGTACTTATGGAAAACTCATGAAACAACTTGAAAATAGTTTCTAATTGTTAGTTTGAATCCCAAAAGGAATGACTCGGCGCCAAAAATATGTGTGTTGCCAAAAGTGTGCCGATGACCGAGTTCCAACTGAAGGGGAGTGTTTAGGAGTGGGCTCCACCCAAAGGGGAGTATTGAAAAGTATTTATGTTGCCTTTATTAACGCCTCTAGGTTTTGTAGGAAATGTTTAGCTAAATAAATTTTAAGAACTTGCACCTAGAATACATCCAAGAGGGTGAGTGTAGGTTTTGAAAGGAATGGTTAGCTAAAGAAATTTAAGTACTTGTACCTAAAATACATCCAAGAGGGTGTGTGGGAGAGAAGCTTCATATAGTGAGCGTGTTAGAGGAGAGACTCTAGAGAGCTCCAAAATGGGAGAGAGAGGAGAAAGAAGGAATAGTAAAGTGGGTCTAATGGTGTTTAAATTGGTTGGATGGGTGCAGTTGTTCTACAGGATTCGGTTTTAAATTGGTTAGAGGAGTGACAGTTTCATAATTGGAGTGTTGTTTGGCACATGTTTTAGGTCTTTATGTAGGAAATAATACGTAATGCATTTTTTTATACATGGCATTATCAATCGTATGGATCTTGATGTATGCATTCAACAAAACAAAAATCAACCCTTAAATCGAAAATTCACCATCGATCTAGATAAGCTTGATGGTGATAGCCTTGACCTTGCGTCACATCAAAAGTTTAGATTGAGGACCGTTAATCACAAACGTTCAAGATGAACAGTTGTGATCAAATGAAACTCTCAACTTTCTCCCTCCTAAACCTCACTTAATGCGTGAATAGTGATGGAATGTCACACTGTTGTATTGGTTAGAGAGAGTGACCGAAAGCCATGTATTTATAGGAGATCTTAGCCTCACTCCATCAAAGAGATCTATAAAGATGACTCTACTTTTCCACCTTTGGGTTTAATTAGGTTCAATGTAAAATGCAATTAGGATTCATTGAGTCCAAGTCAATTTCTCAAAACCAATGAAAAGTAATGATCATTCCTCTTGGTTTTTCCAAATAGTGAAGGTGGTCATGTGGACCATATTAATATGAAATATTCCAACACTTCAATCCAATATTATATGTTGCTGACTTCCTCGTTCATCTGGCATCTGACGCATGGCTTATTTGACAAGGGAGAACAATCTCAAGAAGAAATGCTTCCCTTATAGATTTTTTTTCTCAATTCTTTCCGTGCCCAATTTTTAAGAAAAATATTTCTTCTGTCAAGTATTTCATGTGACTAGGTAACACTTTTTTTCTATAAAATTATCTTTTTTATTTAGCCCATTCGGAAATTCTAATCTAATTAATAAGAGCTAATTAGAATATGGTCTAAAATTAGCTAAAGTTGTAATTTAAAATTAAATTGTTTCATAGAAATATAAAAAAGCTCATATTTCATGAGGTACTTATGGCCCACTGTAGGAATTGTGGTAATTGCAGCACACCTTTTAAAAATTACAATGTAGAACCCGCCATTTGCTTCAGTATGAAAGTTTGAGTTTATTTTTATTAAAAACACACAAATCTTTGCATTGTCCAGCTCTATCTACTTTAGCGTAAAATCTCTAAAAAACATATAAGCAACCTCCCTCAGCTTATATTTATTTTTAGGCAAAATCTCTAATTAGTAAAATAAGCTCTAAAACTAGAAGATTAATTTGAGGCTTACTAAATGCTCGAATATGTAGATAAGTCCTAAATCACAAAATAAGAGCTTATTTTAGAGTTACCAAGCCTTATCTCACCATAGAATAAGATGAAAAGTTTGAAAAATAATTTTTTTTAATTAACTTTTTGCATTCAAATAAATGATCACAACACAAACAATATAAAATAGGTCAGTCTTTATGAAGAACATTTGGAGTGCATTTGTGTAGCAATAGGATTTCACTCTTAGATTTCCTTTTCTACAGAGAGAGTGGAATCTTGCATTACTATACTCACATAAGAAATTGAAATCCTCTATATTAAGGCAAAATCAATTCATTTTTGTTCCTTCTTTGAGAGGAGTTTGTATGAATGATGAGAATAATTTTCCTCTCTATCATGGATTCCTTTTGCACAAAAGCATTATTTGAAAACTTCAAAGCTTGGCAAAAAGGCCTTACTTGAAATAAATGTGTTGCACAAAGGCCTTATTTGAAATAAACATTTTTCAAAAAAAAAATTCCAAAAGGGAAGTCTTTAAATAAACGTGTTACAAAGGTGTAATTCGCTAATGTAGCGTAAATGACCAACCCCTAAAGCCGCCAACAAACTCATGGTTGACTGGTGTTGGCACGCATGCCCAGAGAACAATCGTTGGGTCTTAAATGTATCACTCCTGTATTTGGTTGCTCCAATTAGACACTTTTTTTTTTTATCGGTAACGGCAAAATATATTAAAGACTTAAGAAAGGTATAACAAAGAAGATGGAAAGAAAAAACATCTGTGCAGGTATTAGAGCTAAATACCCTCACAAAAACAAAAAATTACAAATGAGCAAGCAAAGCTATATCTCTTTCTATCCCCAACTTAGCCAAAGCATCTGCCATGCTATTCTCCGACCGATGCACATGATAAAACTCGGCATTCAAAGATGAGGAACAAGTCTTGATTTCATTAAACGCTTGTATTAATCTATATTCATGGTGAACTTTTTGTCCCTCAAAAAATGCATATAGAGAGACAATTAAATTTGGAGGCCACTAGATGAGGGGTTGGGATGATACAATCCAACAGATATATTCAAAAGTCCTAATCCATCGTTACTCTTTACACTTCCCTACATCTGCCGGTTGACCTGCATCAACGAGAGATGTGCCTGTTGACCCCTACCTGGATTACCCATCAAAGCCAAATCATACCCCATTGAAAGTCTCTAGCCATTCAATCAAAGGTCAACACATGGAATGCCAATATGAAATTCAAGGAACAGTTTGAAATCACTAGTTTGATAGCTGAACTAAAACTGTGAGCTCCCAATATTGCTTGGTGGCCCACTTGCCCCATTAGATACAAGATCAGTTATATCTTAAAAATAAGATGTATTAGGTGTTTTTAGCCATCATATGTCAGGGTTTCAATCTTAGCGACCCAATTTAATGGCCTCAAATCACATGCCAAGCAACTCAAATATAGTTTTTGGGAGACATCTACAATACAAGTCCCCTAGTTATTCACTAAGGCCATGTGCATGCACCATAATCTATATTTTTAAAAAATAAAAGAGGGGCAACAAATTAGGGGTGCTCATGGGTCGGATTCAAGCCTGTCCATTCAGTCAATCGGGCCTGTCGGGTCCGAGCCGATCTCTAGTTTTTTTTTCATCTAAGCTCAAAAAGATTTTGCGAATGATAGGAGAAGAAGATGGGGGAAGACAGTGCAAAATAACTATCAAGTTTTGAAAGAATTTTAAATAAAATTTTTTTTTTAATTTTCTAATGGGTAGATCTTCATTATTTATACAAGTTATGCTTTTTATTTTTTGGTAGAAACAAGTTATGTTACTAGAAGCTTTGGTTAATTACACTTTTGGGTTTTAGAATCAATATATCACTAGCAAAACATGCCCATGTGATAAGATTTTAAATTTTAAAATATGATTTTTTTTTTTGCATAAACTATAATGAGATGGAAATAATTATATAAATAATTTTTTAAATCTGATAGTTTCCTAGTATGCATAGGTTCGGTAGTTATTTATTGGTTGGGTACAGAGCAGGTATAGGTTTCTGGACTTTAACTTGAGCCATGTTATTTACCAAAAAGAAGAAAAAAAACTTGGTCATCTTCGTCCCTTTTGGGTTAGCTTGACTTGCCCCTACCTACTTTACCTTTAACTTAGGGGAAATTCTATTTGCAGCCACATGTTTTGATGAGCACACACCCACTTTTCTTAAAAAAAAAAAATATTTACTACCAAAATACCCATGTGCGAACGACGAAAATACCCATAATTTTCATCTTCTCTACACGTGCACCGCTGTGAAACGTCGTGCACATGATATATGCACGAGGTTTCACAGCCGTGCACCTTTTTATGTGCACTGCCCTAAAACTCTGTGTACCCCACTAGCGAGCGATACACGCGAAGAAAGAGGAGAAGATGGTCACTGGTGATGGTGGGGCAAAGAGGGGAGCTCGCCAGAGGGAGAGATGGCTACCGGTGATGGGGCAGCTGTCGGGATTCTGTCGCAGCAGGTGGGAGGACAAGAGAAGAGGAGAAGAGGAGAGGAGAGGAGAAGAGGGTGTTTTGGGTATTATTGGGGGTGGGCTCAACAAAAATGTGCTTTTTATTTTCTTGGTGTGGTGAGCTTAGAAAGTGGATGCACTCGGCAAAACATATGGGTGCAAATAGAATTTCCCTTTTAACTTAGATATTAAGTAGTAACTTTTTCAACACATAGTTACAATAGCATAGGTGACAATAGGTAATGCATACCATTTTTTCAGGTCAAGGGTTTAATTCTAACATCGCAAACTATAAACCCACCACGGGGGATAGTCATCCAATGGGAAGAGAAACTGTCATTTGGGTTGGGTTTGAGTCGGCCTAAAGACAAACCGGACCTGATTCGTTGCCATCGGGTCAAAATTTGTTAAACTTATTGGTGCTTATGGCCGGGCCAAGTTGGATCTAGATATATAATCTGAGCCAGTTTAATATTTGGGCTTGGCTTGGACTATGATAGAAAGCCCAAAGTTCAATCCAGGCTGGCTCGAATAAGGAGTATTTGTAATTTAGTAATAATTTGTAGAAATAATTGCTAGCGAGCCCATACAACTGATAATTATAACCCCTAGCTGAAGTTAGTTAAAATTGAAATTTCAATTCAAGTCTCAACCACTGTATTGCTGTAAAAAAAATACCTTTAAAAAAGTGGCAAAAGATCTTAAAGCCAATTCAATTAGATATTTCCATAAATATTTCAAAACAATCTTAAGGATGTGTTTGTGCAATGCTTGTGCAATTCCTCTATCTCGGAATTGAGTGTGAGAGAATGATTGGACTCCATTTACCATGTAGCTGCGGCAAAAGTAATGAGGGCATTCTCTGCTGTGATTTGTGCTTACACAGAACAAACAACCTTTGTATAACAGGAAATTTCAATTTCACTTGTACAAAATATTTGCCACGTATAAATAAGTCTTAAAGTATTCAAAGGTTTATTTGAATCAGTTTTAAGTTAAATAATAAAACCTAGAAAATACCCATACCCAAAAGACACCTACCATTGCTGGTTTTGCAAAACTTACTGACCATAAAAAAAAGTAGGCATGTGTATTTGTGTACTCTTTGCATGTGGTGAGTTTCTAATGTTCAGTAAATTTTACAAAATTGCTATTGTCAGTCAAGCCTAAATGTCTCTCAGTAAGACCATACAGCTGAAACCATTTCTAACTTTTTTTCTTTGATCTCAACTTGGTACATTGGGTTTGAGTCAAACTTTTTCCAGTTTTGGGTTGAGTTTGACCTCATTAATAAATGGGTTTAGCTTAAGTCTAGCCCATTCTTGATAATTTGACCTGCCAGTTTAATTGAACCATACTATTTTGTATTTTCACCAAGAACCACCAACCCAACCTAAACCTATTAATTACTAAATGTCTCTCAGTAAGACCATACAGCTGAAACCATTTCTAACTTTTTTTCTTTGATCTCAACTTGGTACATTGGGTTTGAGTCAAACTTTTTCCAGTTTTGGGTTGAGTTTGACCTCATTAATAAATGGGTTTAGCTTAAGTCTAGCCCATTCTTGATAATTTGACCTGCCAGTTTAATTGAACCATACTATTTTGTATTTTCACCAAGAACCACCAACCCAACCTAAACCTATTAATTACTGTTGATATTCTGAAGTGGGCCCTAGCCAAGTAGAATTAATACCTGCTACTGCCCATAATCCGCGGTGGGCCCAATCCACAGCAGGGTCCCATCTAATGCTAGTAGTCAATGGAGGGATTATCCACAACCCAATCCACGGCAGGGTCCCATCTAATGCTAGTAGTCAATGGAGGGATTATCCACAACCCAATCCACAGCAGGATCCCATCTAATGCTATCCACAACCTAATCCACAGCAGGATCCCATCTAATGCTAGTCAATGGAGGGGTTATTCACAAACCAATCCACAGCATGCTAGTCAATGGAGGGGTTATCCACAACCCAATCCACAAAAGGATCCCATCCATCCAGTGCTAGTAAACAAAGAAGAACAAGAGGCCATTCACCGACAAAACCAAAACCACCCCTTGTCTCTTAGGTGGTTTTGGACATGGGTGTATAAATATGATGTGTGAGTTTTGTAGGATCTCATATCCCATTGAGCAATCCCTCATCTCAAAATCAATTGGTAATGGGAAACGGCACAATAATGGTTTTATGGTCTGTTGGTTGTCTTAGGAAGGTATTCGAGTATTACTACACTACAAGTGTACAGGAGGGTTGTACCAAGGACCTAACAAGTTTGAATCCTAGATGCGGCCAGACTAGAAAAGAAATAGAAAGAAAAAGATAACAAAAAACCCCATTGTGAAGGTCATTTGTTTTTCCTTTTGGGACTTTTTTTTTTCTCATTAGAATACATAAGAATTAAATTCATAAGAATTTTTCCATAAGTGGTTGAAAATGAAGTGCAAAGATGAATTTTTTTTTTTTTTTCAAATGAGCATCAAATAACCTTTCATTTTATATGGAAGCAGAATCAAAAGAAGATATCTCTCATAGGAGTATCTCCCAAATTTAAAGTTTAATGATTATATTTATGCAAATGTGTTGTGATAGAATTTAGCATGACTAACTTCGAAATTATTGTCAAACTTGGACAAGAACAGGTATGTTAAAGGGATTGGATTGGATTGAATGATTGATCACAACTGCATCATCACCACCACCAACACAAACAACCTCCAACAACACAAGAAGAAAACAAGGGGGAAAAAGCACCCAGTGTAGTGGGACTCTCTAGAATTTCCCAAATAAAGCAAAAGGGGCCATCTCTATCTTTTTCAATTTCCCTCTGGAATTCAGAGTTTGCAATTAAAATGAAATGTTTCGCATATTCCAACCTCCCACAAATAAATTTCACATGCTGACAAGCAGGGAAAAGGCAATTCCAAGGGATTTTGCCAGCCAATGAACCTAAGGACTGTTCAATGTTGACGATTGGAGACACTAGAGACGTGCAAGGCAACCTCACATGGAGTGCCTATTCTAGTTAAAGTATTAGCCTCTTTCACATGAGGAGGTTTCTCTTCATAACTCCAATTTCTTTCTTCTTTTTACAAACAAGTCATAACTTTGCTGATATAAGTAATATCTGCTTCTTTCTTGTAATGCCTATTGTATTCATCATTAACAGTAGAATTGGGAAAGAGAGACCTGTTGAACCATTAAATGACCAGGCACAATGTATCCACATTTTACATGACCAGCCCCAATCCAGCAAGCTGCACCTCACAATTAAATATCATGGTCAAAGCTTTTCATACCTTTGATACATGTTAGAAATGTAGCCTTCAGCTTATTTGATTTCCTTGAGAATATAAAGGACAGGAACTAAAGGCTCTAAAGCTGTAGAGATTGCCCAAACCAATGATTTTCCTTGCAGAACCCTAAGAAAGACTTGGGAGTAGTTGTATGCCCCCCTTTATGGCCATAATCTCAGTTCTATTTGCCTCTCCAAACCTAGGCCATCCCAAAATTGACTACGCATATGAACTGCTCTCATTTTTCATCGTACTTCCCATCAAACTGATCGCCCCAAGTGATCTTCTGAGGTCCTATCTGTTTGATTTTGCATCCACCCATGTGAAAGTCTTGAGGCTCCATCCATTTCTTTTTAGGGCAGAATTATGTAACACTTAACAGTTACACACCTCAATCGAACATGTCACTTCTAATTTCTAGCTAATTCAAATATTTAGCCATGCCCTGTGATGTGTACTTCATTCCAATCCATTTAAGCACATTCGCTTATCATCTCAGTCTTTGACTTTCTCAATGAGAGACATTTCCAATCCTGTTAAGCACATTCACTAATCATTTCACAATCTCTGATTTTCTCAATGAAAGGCGCCATAGCATCACACTCTCTGAGCACTGACTTGGTATGATATTCATGGCCTCTTTCAACACTAAGGATTCTTTCTAGATGCCCTTTTTGATCATCACCAAAGTCGGCACTCGATGCATAAGACTACTTAATCAAATTACCAATTTTACTTAATTCATTCTAAGTTTTGTTTGATTTGATAGAACAAAGTAGTATATGAATAAATCCAAATTATTGTGTATCAGATCGAAATAACTGACATTATTATTATTATTCCAGATAGGTAAAACCCAAATGGAAAAAAAGAAAAAATAAAAGAAAAGAATTATTTTTATGGTAAAAGATTCTCGCCAGAAAAGAAACGTTATGTTGAATTTCAAGTAATCAGTTTCACCAATAGGATGCAGAGACTTCACATTTTGAATTGCAAAGAAAAGAACTTTTTTCTCTCAGATATGTGATTTCAACACTAATGAAATCTTTCAGTGCAGGAGAATACAACATGAACAGGACACGGGAACAAACGGACAGGCACTAACAATGCAGTAATGCAGTCCAGAAGACCACACAATGATGGTCCATTAGTGATTCAAATCATGACACAAGATATCGTCAGATCCCAAAGGGACAGTTCTGTCACAATGGGAGGCCATACAGATTGTCCCACTCGGGATGTTTTTTTTTTTTTTGAAAGGCTCCCACTTCGAACGTTGAAAAACTAGGCACATGACAAAAAATGATCTTTTGGTAATACAAGAACAGATCAAACCAGAGAAAATAATACAGCATGCCTGCTCTTCCACCAGTACAATAGTGAAACCTGTGAGTCAAACCTAACTCCGGGTATCTGAAAAATGAGCACATTTTGAAACTAGCAATTTTGCAAACTGAATTGATTTGGGGAAAAACCAATAGCATTTCACATTTTTACAGCATAAACAACTAAGAAATGGAGTAATGCAGCATACATTCAAAAGGATGAAGAATACACTACTGGCAGTGCCTTGAACACGGATTGCAGATTGAAAGCGCAGGTGTATCCCTTGAGTGTTCATAGGAATGCTTAGACCCCATCAATGGAAATCACACAAGGGATTAGAATCACCTTCCAATTTTCTTTTGAATGGTACATCACATGTCATTAGAGACTTTAGGAAAAGGGTATCAGAATCACCTGTGCTTTTGACATGCACTTAGCAATGGAGGGCATGGAGCATGAGTACAATATCGATGTGTCAGAGAATATGCTCAATATGCTTACCACTGCTACATTTTTAGTCTTTTGCAACATAGTATTATCCAGACAAAAGCTAAAGCATTCTGTGAGAAAGGGTAATGCTATTCCTTTCCATGTTAATATTTCATTACACAAGCATCAATTGTTAATTTATAAGTTAGTAAACATAGCCTCTATCGAAAAATAAAAATAAAAATGTTCATAAACATACCCAAGAAAGCTTTCATTCCGATAACATATTCCCAGAGACCAGAATAAATTTCAAGGTACTAAAAAAAATCCTGCAGATTCAATGAAAACACCTCAACTTTATTTCCAGCATCAGTTGCACATAAAGTTGGCAAGGAAGTGAAAATGGGGAAAGATAAGACATAACATGTAAATAATGAGTAGCAATGTCTAACAATTGATCTAACAGGGACAGGGTCCTTGTTGGACAACATCATAGGATAATGCCCAAACAATATCTCCTTGCAACATTCAGTCAACTCAAAAGTTGCACTGCAACTGCATTAACAGAAGATCCAACTTCAACCAAATAATTAACTATGTATGTCTCACTTTAGATGTACCCAATACAAAAGGAATCACCTTTCTGAAATTAAGTTGATACCAAATCACATCCACATCATATGGTCACAAAAGCACTTCCAGTCCAGGACAACAACTGCATAAGCTGCAAGATCATATCTCTCTTCCAAATTTTTTTTCTACCTTTTACTTTAACTCTTTCTCTTCCTTGTTCATTGCTTTCTTTGTCCTTTTCTGGTACTGAACTTGGGTCAAGTCAGGTACAGGATGACCAAGGAAACTGCTCCATGTTTTGGCAATAAAACCTTAGAAGAACCAAACAATTACGGCTGGCAGAATTGTTGTAGTTGTGTTTTTTTTTCTCCGTTCTTTTTTGTCTTTTGTCGACACAATTGGCTTTGGTTTCTTCATTAAATACTATGACAGCCAAATCAATAGTCCATCCAATACCTTAAGTCACTATGTAAAACAACAGGCTTCTAACAGAACATTTTCTTCCAGTTGTTATCTATTGGCACTAAATCTGCTGCTTCTGGCAGCCCAAACAAAGCAAGTCAAGACAGAATGTCTCCTCATATTCACTATCATTAACGCATCTTCCACACTGGACGCACCTTGCAATGCAAAATGTGCATGCACGACATTGTTGAGTAGCGATTTGCTTCCCTTGGCAGCTTTGCACCGGACAATCATAGACAAGCCTCAATTTTTGACATCTTGGGCACATCTCAATATCAAGTGGCCACTCATCATTGCGGGAGGACAATGAGTAGCCACTGTGAAAGAACTGAAGTTTGCGAGCATCAGGCAACTGCCATTTGTCAGCATTCAACAAGAGCTTCAGCTCTTCAAAGTACTGCTCTGTTACACCATAAAGTCCACCAATTCGTAGGCATTTTATCCCAGGCATGCCTTTAGACTGGAAAGCCTTCAAGTTGTTCACGATGCCCCCAATACTTAATCTTGTGCATCCTGGGACACTTAGCTGCACGGACAATGGAAACATTTACAAGTCAGTCACTGCAGGAATATGAAAGATCAAATAAAAACATGGCATGCAAGTAACAGAAGAGAAAAATCTATGCTCAAGGGAAATAAGTTAAATGTTCCTCTAGATAATTATATTTGCAGACTAAATAATGAGAACCCTACCAAGTTGTCCTCAGATAGTATATCTTAAGCAACTGGGAAGGAATGAAGATAGATCACTATGTAGACTCACAGCATTCATAAATTGAAAGATCAAACAAAAATATGGCATGCAAAGTAACGGAAAAGAAAAATCTATGCTCACCAATGAAAATGCTACCAAATAGTCCTCCGGTTATATATCTTACCGAAGCAACAGGGAAGTAGTGAAGGATCACTATTTAGACTCACAACATTCATGAATTGTTATCAGTCCACATCTGTTGAAGTTCATCAATGCCTAGTATGAAATTAGCTGAGATAGCCAAGTATGCTATATACGTTACATGAATAATAGCAAAATTAACCTGTATGTAGTTGACACAAGCATTTTAGAAGCATATATCTAGTAAAGGAATGTACAAGTTTAAAAAGCAACAAATGTACAATTTCTGTCAGCCCTGAAGAAATTATTTGTTTACTCACACAAAACACACCATGCTCTTATTACTTATTAGGTTTCAACTGAGAAAGGGACCCAAATTGTAATGAAGACTGTATGTTGAATTGTTTTTTTGGTAGAAGTATGTTGATTTTGTTTCAGTGCCTTTAGCCAAGAAATGGTTCATCCATTTCAAATGAATTAATTTGACAAGTACAGCTTGGTGATTGATTAGTATGTAGCAATGATTCTTGTTACTGCAATGCATGTTCTTTATTGGTCTATAGAATGTGAAATTTTCTGTAGTTCCAACTTTAGAAACCTTAATATTTCATGTGTCTTTCATAAATTCTTTCTGAATATATAAGTTAGTTTCTGACAGAAGGGTCCCAGATGATGATGATGCAACCATTCATGGTGGAATCTTTAGGGATGTGGAATTTGTAGTAGGCATGTGGATAAGGCTTCAATGATAATAATGATGATGGTGATTTATTTCCTCCCAAGATGACTCTTACTAACAAAGGGCTTATGAGTCTCTGTATCCACCCAGTAGAAAGGAAACAAATATGGAAGCTCACTATTCTCTCTTCGTGGATTTGAAGAAATGAAAGTTGACTGTTGGGGCCGGGGGGTGGGGGTGGGGGTGGGGGTGGAGGTGGGGTTGGGGGCCCTTTATTTTTGCACTGACCTCCAACACCAACAGTCTTAAGGGATCAAAGCAGCCAATCCCAACCAAGATTTAGTGCAGCTGTCTATTTGATGAAAGGTAAAAAATCTTAGTTTACACTGTTTTTATTGCAGTACAAGTGTACAACAGTCTTAAGGGATTGAAATGGGCACCCTAATCAAATTATTAGTGAATTGATGAATCACAGGGACCTCCATTTTCTTGGTATACTATACTTCATATTTTCATTGCTTTTGGGGATAAGAGAAGAAATTTTCAATTTTTCTATCTTTTCTGGGCAGCACCAGCTCTATTTTTAAGTTCTCATTTCCAATAAACTACAGCATGCACTAATCAGAAAAAATATATACTGTATTAGGCACCTGCACATGGTAAAGAAAGAGAGGTAGTAGTTATGTTAAATTAACTTTCTACTGTACTTTTCCATTTTATTTTCTTTTGATATTTCTTTTTTCAAATCAAAATACAGAAACATGTCATTTTAAAATAAATGGAGAAGCATAGAATGGCAGAGACTTTTCAGGCCAGAGGGAAACTGAAATCACCTCCTGCATGAAGTATCACTATCTATGGCAACAGAAAGAAGGAGAGGCAAGGCATATTATAAACAAGGAAATATAAATAGAGGACCAAATTCAGAGAACAAAGGATTTCAGATGCTGACCTTCGTAAGTCTAGGGTTGCATTCAAGCACACGCCTTAACCCATCATCAGTGATCCTTGAACAGTCCACGAGACTCAACGATTGCAAAATGCCCTGAGCTCTTCCTGTCAGATTTAAAAGATCATCATCTGTGATCCTCTCACTCAGTGGTTGATCTATGTGAATGCTCCTCCAAAGAAGGGGATCATCTCGAACTGCCGAACGAAAAGACCTGCAAACCCTTTCTGCAGATAGAAGATCCTTCAGCTCTAAGTAACCAAGTGAATGTAGCAAAGCATCATGTGGAGCTCCCCTGTCTCCATCACAGCAACTTTCAGCTTGCTCACCCTGTTCTTGGGCTTGAAGACTCAAGACTCGAGATGAATCTTCGTCATTTAAGCTCAAGAACTCTTCCACGTCCCGAAAGGAGTCAGACTCGCCATTGGAAGATCCATCCACGAATCCCAACTCCTCCAATGAGCTCGAATTCGGGATCTTATTTACACCCATACTCCCAGTATCCAATTCTAATGCCATTGCCCTATCCCACCGGAACAGATTCAATCTAGAGTCCATCTTGAAATCTTCGAGCCAATCAACAATAGCACTAAATGTGGCTAAGCTCAGATCCATACCAAAGGGGTCTGATGGTAACACATCAAGGATGTCATTGGCGATTGACTTGCAAGAGCCTTCTCCCTCGCCAGCAGGTTCCATCCCGGGAAAACCACAAGAACCCATCACCTCCAAATCATCATTGCGCTGTGAATTCCCAAAGCTTCTTCCTTCCCTCTCCCCAATAAAACCCACACCCCCATTCTCCCATTGGACCGCCATCGCCCTATTCATCATCAAATTTAACTGAGTTCCTACCTCAAAATCTTCAAGCCAATCTGCGATCTCATTGAACGTAGCAACGCTCAGATCCATGCCAAAGGGATCCGATGGTAACAGATCAAGGATGTCATTGGCAATCAGCTCGCGGGTGCGTCCACTGTAATTGCCTCTATCCCTCCCTAAAAAGCCATAAAAATCCTCCATTTCCAAATCAAAGGTATTTCCTTTCCTCTCCACAACAAAACTGTCCCCAGCCCCAATAAAAGAACCCATTTCACTCTCCCATGGTTTCATGGAATACATCACGAAATGCGAAAGATTTAAAGCCATTGCAAATTCCCCCTCTTCCTCAAAACAATTTTCCTCTTTTAACAATAAAAAAAGACCTAACGCTAACGCTAAGATTCTTTCTTCCTTTTTTTTTTTTTTTTCAATGGTACTAACCCTAAGATTCTGTAAGAAAACTCTCGATTTCGGATGAACTGAAAAAAAATATAGCACCAAAAACTTCACTGAGCTTCTTGATCAGAACTATTAAAAATCAAAAACCCTAAGACAAATCGACGAGATTCTTTAGAATCTTCAAATAGCATTTCAATTTTAAATAAACCTAAAGAATCAATAGAAACCAACCCTAATCAGAAGATGGATCAAATCGAAAAAGAATTCAATCTTTTTCAATATTTTCAATTCTTAGATGATTGGAAAACGAGATAGAGCCCAAATCTTCACCAATCTTCTTGATTAAAGCTTAAACACAGAAGGAAAGAATGATAAAAACAAAACCCTAACCCTAATCAGAAGACAAATCGAATACAGTTTTTTTCCCCCTTTTCTGGCCAATTCAGACCCTAATCGACCCCCAAATCACAAAAGACTCAATCTTTTTCAATATTTTCAATTCTTAGATGATTGGAAAACGAGATAGAGCCCAAATCCTCACCAATCTTCTTGATCACACCTTAAACACAGAAGGAAAGAATGATAAAAACAAAACCCCAACCCCAATCAGAAGACAAATCGAATACAACTTTTTTTTTTCCTTTTTTGGCCAATTCAGACCCGAATCGACCGCCAAATCACCATAAATTAAAGGAAAGGAAAAGAGAAGACGAGAGGGGAAGAAAAAAGCACAGACCTTTTTTCAATATCCCCTTTCAGAAACCCTAGAAACCGATCTGATGCAGCAAATGACGCGATTCCAAGTTCGAATTCGCAGAGAGATTTGGGAGGAGAGGAGAAGGCAAATGGAGAGCTTGTGGATTTCTTGCTTTCTTTCGTTTTCTTTCCTTGTGTGTGGTGTTTTGGTCTCTGTGGTGATGGCACAGGAGAATGGTCGTAGGGCCAACGCAGAGGGAGGAGGTCGGAGTGGGACCACCTTTTAAGTACTTTGGGCGCCAGTCGCCACCCGAATCAACAACCCCACGCGAAAATCTCACACGCGCGCGCGAATACGTAGGGAAGGTTAGTTACGTAGGGTTGAAGAAATTTCTCATGATAATGGAGTATGTGGCCCACTTTAATTTGTGACCAAATCCACTCATTTTACATGGGTTTTTGTTTTGATGGGGCTTTCTTGGGTTTACTCTAAAATGAAGTGACATGTACTTTCAAATACAGGATGCATGATTGACGAAGGGTCAATGCATAATCGTTATTACTGCGTGATCAATTTAATGGTGTATATTGTTTTGATTAATTTAGAATTTTAGATTATATGCATTATTTTGTAGTAAGAGTTCCGTGTAAGAGGTAGAAACTTAGGGCCTGGTTTTTGCTGGAATTTCAAGAATTCCTACAGAAATCCCAGTGTGGAATTCCTAGATACTCTTTAGGCATGAGCATCCAGGAATTCCACCAAAATGCAAAGGGAGTAGAATTTCTGGATTCCCAAAGGTTAAAAGAGAACTTTCAAGTGGCTAGAATTCAAAAATGCTACTGAAGAAACATGGGATTCAAAAATTCTTGGCGACAACTTGTCACATCATGTTCAGGAATTCCTGCACATGGTGAATTCTCGGCAGAAATTGTATTAAAGAAACAGGGCCTTGGAGTTTGTGCGAGATCCATTTGGATACGTTCTAATTACATTGAGGATATTGTGATAGAAAGGTTTCGTTATGGATGTGATTTTGACAATCATCTTAATCAAATCTTCATAAGCAATGATTTTACATCCTAATGAAAATTAATGTAATGGTGAGTAAAGACTATATCAAAGTTAAATTAGGGTGTAAGCTAATTTATTTGGGCCAGTGAGCTTGAAGGGGTTGGATTTATCAGAGGGGTTTCATAGTTGAAACCTCTTCTATGCAATGGGGAAAAGTAACTCTTCAGGAGAACGTAACTACATATGTGATATATGTGAAGTCATTTCTTTCCATTGTCCAGTCATGTAACTTGGCTAAGATTGAGCTTGAGAAAGATTGCTTGTTCTTTAAATGGTGGCTTGACTTGTTCCAGGTTGAACAAGCTTCAGTTTGACTATAAAAAGGCAGCGCTATAGAGATTGGGCGTGGGATTATCTTGGCTTACCCCTACTAGATAGACTTATTAATCAAGCTGGAGTGCGAGGCCCAGGGGCGGACCTACATATGTATGACCAGGGGCTACCACCCCATGTCCTTTTTGATACTCCCTTAGATTTGAATGGATTATGACCGGTCTATATATATCTAATAGATAATCGTCCCACGTCTAAGCATTGTGATCACCCCACATCACAAAATCTTGGTGAAAATACTATTCTCTTTTGACATCTTCTTCCCACCGATAGTAGCGGATCTTTCTCGTGCGTCTCCCTCACCGTCTTCTTTCTACTGAGACTCTGAGATCATCTTCGCACCGATCGAGCTTCTCGTCGCTGGTCCTCTCGTGGTTAGTCTCTCACTCACCAAATAATCTTAAATAAAACAATCTCCCTCCCTCATTAGATATAGTATAATCCTAATCACTCTATATCTAAATATGAACCATTAATTTCCAAATTCTAATTTCAAACTGTAAACCTCCAAATCCTATCCAAACCCTAAGCCCAAAATCACCAAATCTGAGCATATCTACAAGTTCAAACCTGACCAAATCACTATTGGGCACACTTTAATCTTCGATTCATATATAAAATCAGGCCTTAGGGTTCATATGTTTGGATAACTTGAGTTGTGGTAATTCTTCTTCTTTGTCATGAGCCAACAACCAGCTATAGGAAATTATTTTTACACTAAGGTAAGTGTATGCAACCAAATTCCTAAGATCCAAATAGAACCCCTTTGGAAACTCAAATTAGGTAATTAGGTGCTTACCCAAATCACCGTTTCAAGGCATCCAAACACTGAAGATTAAAGGAGGCTATTTTGATGATGATAGTGATGATAACCAAAATTTGAGAAAAGTTTTGTGTCTATTTTAATGCAATACATTTTCTCTTTTAATATTGTTAATGTGAAAAAAGTCTATCAAAGTTGAGCAAAAATTTAGCCCCACTCAAACAAAAATCCTGGGTCCGCCACTGGTTCGAGCTAATCCTTTAATCAAGTCATGTTCAAGCCCTGGTGTAACTCGGTGAAGTTGAGTTGGCTTGACTGTTGACGGCCAAGATTTGATTAAGCCAAATAAATCTGACTAAAATGGTTCCAAGGACAAGCCCCCGGCCTCACCCCTAACCACGCAATCCCACAACAACAACAACAATATTACATCTTCTATTAATTAACCTATAGGCCCACTCAAGGAAAAATTACTGGCTCTGGGCTTGGCTGGCTTGGACGGCTGATCTAAATGGCCACACACATGCTGCTGCGGGGCATGTGCATGAAATACAGGGCAATGTGACAACTGAAAGGTGACAAGTATAGTTTTTCCTAACAAGCAAAGCAAAATGTTACCAAGGCAATGGAAAGGTTAAGAATGAAGTAGAAGTAAGAGAAATGTGTTGGGCCCAAGTACTGTTCTCAGCCCTCAATTTTAGGTTTCAAATTTCAATTGATATTCATGTTATAGAATTATTGTGATGAAGTCCAACAACAACAAATGTTTAGGTAAGTGTCAATTTAATACCAATGCCAATTTAAAGAGGTAGGTTTTTGTGCAATAGAGGGATTGAATTTATCTTAGGTAGCCCCCCCACACTAAAATTAAAAAGAAGACACTGAAAAGGGAACATCACACAGACCTTTACTCTTTTTTGGGCTTGGTAGGAGAAGTTGCCTTTTAGGAAATATTGGAATATTATCAAGGGAAAGGTTTTGGGTGGTTGATATGAAAGGCTGACACAAATGTTAAAATGGGACACAAGTTCAACTTCAGATGCCCAGCAATGCTATTAGTGCTGGCTATTTTTTTTTAAGAAGCAACATTACATTGATCCTAGGTGATCGAAGGGTTCAAGGCAGTCAAAGCAGAAGGTTTTTTTTTTGCTAAAAGCAAAGCAGAAGGTTGAGGAGTGGATTGAGAGCATGAGAAATATTTGGTCAATCTAATGATGTTTGGCTTTCGTTTTAGATCTTCAAAAATTTGGCGGATATTCATCATTCAAAACTATTGTGATATTCATAGAATCCAAAGGCAGCCCCATTCCTCATAGGGCCTCAAACTTCTTCCCTTCCATTTTTTTTTTTTATTTTTTTTCCTTTTCTTCTTCTTCTACTATGGTAGACTACATAGACTAGTTGTAAGGCCAGCGTGGAGGGAGAAAAGGGGCATTTCCCTTTGAGTAATTGGGAATCGCCTTTTACACATGCGATAGGAAAATGAGATTAAATTTATAAATACTACATATACAAATGTTGCATAGGCAACTTTTCACATGTAAAATACATTACCATATTTGTTAAAATCATCATTTTGGCATGAGTAAATGAATACATCCAATAGTTTTAGATGTATTTGGATTTTTTTGGATTTTTTTTCTACAAATTTCTCTAACTCCATGAAGAATTAGGATATGAAACTAAATATTCTAATATTTACCACTAATACAAGAATATTTAATGGGTCAGATAATGAATTTGGGGCCCACAAAATCGCAAGTAACTAGATCTGTAGGTTGACACAGTTTCACAAATTACTCAAAATCTGTAAAGATTTAAGAAAATCACCTTCAAGATCTTGGGCCTTATTAGTTCAACAACAAAAGAAAAATGGTTTGGATTACAAACATGGAGCCCACATGAAAGATTAAATATAAAGGTGTTTGATGGGGTTCATAAGAGGAAAAATCATGTTGTGGAGACTATATCAGTGCCTTTTGCAAGAAGGTGTATAAATAATTTTACCATCTTTTCAAGTGCATAAATTTTGGTGTGTAAATTGCCTTATTTATCCATCATTTTGGCATAAATGATCACAAACAAACATGATAATACATAACCATTGATGAGTTCACGAAAGATACACTTTTATAACATTATTTTATGAGTTTTCAAAGATAAAAGAACTCAAAACACTATTTTTAGCATAAAAATCATAAAGTTCATCCCCATCATCTTTGCTCATATCTTTCCATTATAGATGGTCATTTGTATGCATTTATATGAGTTCCAATGGCTTCCATACTCTCAATTATATTAATTTCTCTTTGTAGGTGTTAATTGAAGATTAATTTGAAGATTAAAGTTGAGATTCAAGAATTAAAGAGAGTTAAGAAAAGTTTGGAAGGCAATTGGATGAAGAAATGACAAAGTTAGGCCAATAATAAGAAGGAACATGATAGACCTGTGTTGGTATTTTGACCATATCTTTTTACTCGGGTGTCTGATTGAGGTGATCTCAGAAGCATTGGAAAGCTTGTTTAAAGATCTACAAATCATATTTCACAACATTTTTCCCAATTTGGACGTTTCGGGGGTCAAAATCGTACATCAATCCAGAGACTGTTTTCTTATACGGGAATCACATACATATGTTTATATTTCCATTCTTGTGAAGTCCCACATTGGAAAGAAACCAAAAGAGAGCAAGACAAATGTTTCTATATAAAGAAGGGAGCTCTAGGCATTAGAGACACAAGCAAGGAGAGCCTCCTCCTCTTTACTTAAGCTATTCATGTAATTGAGAGCAAATTGTAGAGAGAAAGTGAGGAAAGCCTTGTAAAATTAAAGATTTGGAATGGAATTGAAAGCTTCTTCTCCAATGGGTGGCTAATTCCTTTGATTGGATCTTCTAGGTGAAGCTAAGTTGATCCTATTCCTTTTGCTTATGCTCTTTCTTTTAAATTCCCTTGTTTATGTGCTTAATATGTTAGAGTAGATTTTTCTTCATTGCATTGTGCAACCTTCCATGCTTAGTTTCTTTATTAGCATTCTTTTTACTATCTATGCTTAGGTTTGATAAATCATGCTTAGGAGTTAATATCTTTTGATGGTTTATGCTTACTTTTGATAGATAGTCATTAGGAATCTTTTCTTTTATGAAGGGAAGAAAATCTTAGCTATTAGATTGTTAATTTCTATCTTAGAGCTTTAAAGTTATATTTTCCAAATCTAAGCATTGATTTGCAATTAGATTTGAGTATTGTTTTTTCTAGGAAATGAGAAGAGCATAAGTGTTGGATTAGTGTCAGTTAGTGGATTCTAAATGATTCAATCATCCATTAATATTGCTTGTTTCTTGTTTTACTTACTTTAGTTTAATTCTATTCACATTCTCACATACTTATTCACTTGTTTTAATTCTCACAATCCATTTCTCTATTTACACCATAAATTCCATCTTTTATTTTAAAATATGTTAGCATATTTCTTTATCTCCATCCACTCATTCTCCTTCTTTCACTTGTTATTTTCTTATTAACCTTGTTATTTTTCTTTGGTCATTAACTTTGTTATTAACTTGTTACTAACATTGCTCTTGATTTGTTCTCATGTTTTTAGTAACTTCTCTTTGTTATCTAGTTCTAGTTTTATTTTAATTTGCATTTTTTATTTTCCTTGTTAGTATCTAGTTTCTTGTTTCTATTGTTATTTTCATTTGTATTAATTTGTTAGCTATATTTGAGTTGATACTCATTTTCAAAGATCATTGTTATTTTCCTTGTAACGATCCTCGTGGGAACGATATTCGGACTTCCATAGTCTATATTACTTGAGATAACCGTATACTTGCGGGAAAATACGCATCAAGTTTTTGGCGCCGTTGCCGGGGATCGGCGTACATAGGATTCCTTGATTTTAAGGATTTTCAACTCTCATATAGCTTGGTTGCATTTTTATTCTTTCTTTTAGTTTTCATTACGGATTCTACACATTTTCCTTGTTTGTATTTTCAGGGATTCCGCGGTTGAAGCAAGGAAAGAAGAAAAGTGCAACCAAAGAACTCTAACTTAGGAATTTAATTTGCTTTCTTAGAAAATCTTGTATTAGGATTCATTGCAAGTTTGTAATAAATTTTTAGTTCATTTGAGTTTTCAAAGCATTGTAATAATTAAGGAAGGAAGACGGGTGGACGATACCGTCACGGCCCCCCAAGTTCGTACACCGAAATTGGTGTCGGTGGCTTGGGTCGACTTCAACCGTTCTTCCCCCAATTTAGTTTGGGAGGTGCGTATTTCGATAACACCCACGCATCCCTAGTTAGTGGGTTAATTTTGTTGGTTGTTTGATTGTTTAATTGCTTTGTAGTGCTTAATCATTTTAAAATATACAAAGTAATTTGGAAAGCACACACTTAGTAAGGGCAATCATACCCCCAACAAGATAAGGATTGGATTTCATCACCATTTCCTTGCCCATAGGAACTTATTTTCCTCACTACTTAGGAATCCTTAGCTTTTAATAAAATTTGAGTAGAAACGTGACCTTAGGACACGATCTCATTAGGAGAAGACCATCAAAGGTTGTACCATTTGCGCTCCTTTACGGAAATCGGTGCCTAGAATAGCCTTGTCCTTTAAGGGAGACAGTTCATCTGTTCTAGGAGTTTGGTATTTAAGCGGAACCTTTGCCACGTGCATCGTGATCCCACCAATCCCCTGGGGGCTTGCCTGGCCGACTACGTTTCATAGGACCGGGGTGGAGGCCTAGGTGTACTCTTCACAGTTAGGAGCTGTCTAGTTTAATCTTAGGTAGCCTTAGTTAAGCAAAGTTTGGTTTGTTTTTCAAAATCATTTTGTTTTGCTTGTTTGCGTTTAAGCATTAATCCCCGTTCATCATCACTTGAGCAGACCATCACTTTTGAAGTTGAGTGGTAGTGTATGCACAATTGGTTACGTGTGCAGGGTCGTTTAGAGAGCTTTGATTTATTCGATATCCCTGTTGAGAACTTTGTGGACCCCATTACCATTGAGGAAATGGCTGACGGAAATCTACAAACCCAACCCATGACCCTTAGGGAGTACATGTACCCTACCCGATCTACCCAGCCCTCATGCATCGTCATACCCACCACAAATGCCTCATTTGAGCTGAAATCCGGCTTAATCCAGATGTTACCAATTTTCCGAGGGGTGGAAAATGAGAACCCATATCAGCATGTGAGAGAGTTTGAGGAAATCTGTGGGACCATGAAGTATAACCATATGTCTGAAGAGGCCCTCAAGCTTAGGTTATTCCCGTTCTCGCTGAAAGAGAAGGCGAAAGCATGGCTTTACGCCATACAGGCTAATTCCATAAACACATGGGAGGGACTAGTCGAGGCCTTTTATAAAAAGCTTTATTCAAAACAGAAAACGGCCTTCATTAGACATACCCTGAACAGCTTCCACCAACTGGAGGGAGAAACCATGTATGAGTACATGGAAAGGTTCAAAGACTTACTGTTACAATGCCCGCATCACGGATTCGAAAAGATCCGGCTAGTCCAAATCCTTTATGAAGGACTGGACTATCCCACCAAGACCATGGTGGAGTCTTTCTGCAACGGAGTATTCACTCAAAAGACAGCTGACCAAGCCTGGGCATACCTTGAGGAGGTCGCTGAGAACACTCTCCAATGGGGACCTATCAGAGAGGATCCCAAAAGACCCATTGTTGCAGAAAGAAGGGGCATGCATAGAGTGGAACCCAAATTCGAGGCCGAGGCCAAGTTGGCCACGCTTACAAAGAGATTAGAAGCGCTTGAAATGAACCAGACCTATCAGCAGACCACCCCAAAGACCCTGGAATCATTAAAGATGAGCCAAGCAGTTAGTGACCCTACTACCCCACCCTGCACCAATTGTGGAGATTTTACCCATCCTGGATCCCAATGTAGAGCATTCTTTGGTCAGAGTCAGAGTGAGAGTATGGAGGAGGTGAGTGCACTTTATCAAAATACCAGATATGAGCGGCCGAAGTATGATCCGTATTCGAATACATACAATCCTGGTTGGAAGGATAATCCTAATTTTTCATGGACCAAAGGACAACACCAAGGAAACCTTTCTCAGCCAATGGCCCAGCATATGCCACCTCCTGGATACCAAAAGCCTCAAGTACCCCAAGTGTCACAGGGACCACCCATGGTCCAAGGTTATCAGAATCTTAATCCCCAGAATCAACAGATAAGTTCTCTAGAGGACACAATGAAAATGTTGGCCCAAAATACCCTTCAATTCCAGCAAAGCACTACTCAAAATTTGAATGCCAATACCCAGTCCATTGCCAAGCTGGAATACACTGTCAGCCAGCTAGCCAGGTCAATAGCTCAAAGAGACAAGGGTAGCTTTCCAAGTCAGCCCGAAGCCAACCCCAAAGGCCAAACTTCAACGGGCCAATTTGTTGTACATGATGACAAGAGCAAAGTCCATGAGTAGGTCAATCCAGTTACCACCCATAGAATGGCTGCAAGGAAGGCTGACACACTAGAAGAGGACCTTAGGCAATCTGAGCAAACCCAAGTGAGGAGGGAGCATGTAGTTTTGGAAGAAGAACCCGAGGAACCAAAGAAGGACCCAGAGCCTACTAAGGAACCTGAGAAACCAATAGGAGCTACCTCACCGAGTGAGCCCCCTCCTAGAACCTTTGTTCCCAAGGCCCCATACCCTCAGAGGCTAGGTCAAATGAAAAATAATGTCCAGTTGGATAAGATCCTTGAAGTGTTCAAGCAAGTGAGAATTAACATCCCACTGTTAGAAGCCATCCAACAGATCCCGACTTATGCCAAAGTCCTCAAAGATTTGTGCACATTCAAAAGAACAACCAATGTACCTAAAAAAGCCTTTCTAGCCCAGCAATGCAGTTCCATCATTACCACTTCAACCCCAATAAAATACAAGGACCCTGGGTGTCCTACAATCTCTTGTCAAATAGGGGATCATCATATAGAACAGGCTTTGTTGGACTTAGGTGCGAGTGTCAACCTGCTCCCGTATTCGATATACGAGGAGTTAGGTTTGGGGGAGCTGAAACCGTCAAAGGTAACCTTACAACTAGCTGATGCTTCAGTTAGGTACCCCAAAGGTGTTGTTGAGGATGTTTTGATCAAGGTAGGTGGATTTGTTTTCCTGGTGGACTTTGTAGTCCTTGATACCCGACCACCAATCGGAAATGTTGTGAGGATCCCGGTAATTTTAGGGCGACCATTCCTTGCCACTTCTAATGCCCTGATTAATTGCCGAAATGGTGTGATGCACCTATCGTTTGGGAATATGACAGTCCAGATAAATATTTTCAACATTGGCAAGCAACCCAGAGATGAGAGTGATTATGAAATTTGTGAAGTGAGTTACCTAGAAGAGCTTATTGAGAGTGTAGGATCACAGTTAGTTTGTGAGGACCCACTAGAGGCCTGTCTTGCACATTTTGGAGGTAACATTGATGTTGAGAATAGCATTAAAGAAGTCAATGCGTTATTGAATTCTGCCCCTGCTTTTGAGAGGAGTCAATGGCAACCCAAGCCAGAGATCTTGAGTCCATCGGCTGCCCCACCTGTTCCATCAATTGAGGAACCACCCAAGCTCGACCTAAAACCACTACCTGACACCCTCAAGTATGTGTTTTTGGGCCCAGCTGAGACCCTCCCTGTCATTATAGCCTCAGACCTGGAAAAAGTCCAAGAACAGCAATTGATTGAGATCTTGAAGGATCACAAAGAGGCTATAGGTTGGACAATTGCAGATATAAAAGGAATAAGCCCATCTGTGGTTCAACATCGGATCCATTTGGAAGAAAATGCAAAAACTTCCAGAGAACCACAGAGGCGTCTTAATCCATCAATGAAGGATGTCGTAAGAGTGGAGGTTCTGAAATTGTTGGATTCAGGTATCATTTACCCAATTTCAGACAGCTCATGGGTCAGCCCAGTCCATGTTGTGCCAAAGAAGTCCGGGATAACTGTTGTGAAGAATGAGGGGAACAAGTTAGTGCCCACAAGGACCCAGACGGGCTGGCGAGTGTGCATTGACTATAGAAAGTTGAACTTGGCCACCCGTAAAGACCATTTTCCCCTCCCATTTATGGACCATATGCTTGAGAGATTAGCCGGTCATGCATTTTATTGTTTCCTTGACGGATACTCCGGCTATAATCAGATACCCATAGCACCCGAGGACCAGGAAAAGACAACTTTTACATGTCCTTTCGGAACATTCGCTTACCGGCGCATGCCTTTTGGGCTGTGCAATGCACCTGCGACATTTCAAAGGTGTATGATGAGCATATTTTCGGACATGGTCGAGCAATTTTTAGAGGTGTTCATGGACGATTTTTCGGTCCACGGGAGTAGTTTCCAAGAATGTTTGCATCACCTGAACCTTGTTTTAATGAGATGTCAAGAGAATAATCTTGTTTTGAATTGGGAGAAGTGTCATTTCATGGTGAAAAGAGGAATTGTCCTAGGCCATGTTATTTCTGAGAACGGTATCGAGGTCGACAAGGCTAAAATTGATCTCATTTCCAACCTGCCACTGCAAAAAACAGTGAAGAATATCAGATCTTTCTTGGGTCATGCAGGTTTTTATAGACGGTTCATTAAGAATTTTAGCAAGATAGCTGCACCCTTGTGCAATCTGCTATCAAAGGATGTGCCTTTTGTCTTCAATGAACCTTGCCTACAAGCATTTGAACAATTGAAAAAGGAGTTGACCTCTACCCCAATAATAAAGCCACCTGATTGGACAATTCCCTTCGAACTCATGTGTGATGCTTCAGACCATGCTCTTGGGGCTGTGCTAGGACAAAGAGTGAACAAATTGCCCCATGTCATATATTATGCCAGTAGGACATTGAATGACGCTCAGCTGAATTACACAACCACAGAGAAAGAGCTGTTAGCTGTCATCTTTGCCTTGGAAAAGTTTAGACCCTACCTGATTGGGTCTAAGGTCATAGTTTACACTGATCATTCAGCCCTTAGGTACCTATTGATGAAAAAAGATGCAAAAGCCCGTCTGATTAGGTGGATTCTATTGTTACAAGAGTTTGACCTTGAGATTCGAGATAAGAAAGGTTCTGAAAATGTTGTAGCTGACCATCTCTCCCGATTACCTACTGACCCCGAGCATGAGAGCATCCCATTGAGTGAGAGTTTTCCGGATGAACAGTTGCTGAGTGTCTCCCATTTCCCTTGGTTTGCGGATATTGTTAACTATTTGGTTATTAGACAGATGCCCGATCACTGGTCCAAACAGGATAGCTCTAAGTTTTTGTCTGATGTTAAGCATTTCTTCTTTGATGACCCATATCTGTTCAAGTACTGTCCGGACTAGATCATTAGGAGATGCATTCCGGAAGATGACTATTTAAGTGTGATATCCTTCTGCCATGACCACGCCTGTGGTGGGCATTTTAGTTCTAAGAAGACCGCAGCAAAGGTGTTGCAGTGCGGATTTTACTGGCCCACCCTTTTCAAGGATTGTCACACCTTTTGTTTGCACTGTGAGCGTTGTCAGAAATTAGGCAGAATTACACGGAGGAACATGATGCCTTTGAATCCGATGCTTATTGTGGAAATTTTTGATGTTTGGGGCATAGACTTCATGGGTCCATTTCCCAGTTCCTTCGGCAACTTATACATTTTGCTTGCTGTAGATTATGTTTCCAAATGGATAGAGGCGATTCCAACCAGAACGAATGATCGTCACGTGGTTATCAAATTTATTAAAGAAAACATCTTCTCTAGATTTGGTACCCCCAGGGCAATTATCAGTGATGGTGGGAGTCATTTTTGTAATAGCACCTTCGAGAATCTCATGAAAAAATATGCTATCACTCATAAGGTTGCTACTCCGTATCACCCACAGACTAGCGGACAGGTGGAAGTGTCCAATAGGCAAATAAAGCAAATTTTGGAAAAGACAGTCAATCCTACCCGGAAAGATTGGTCTTTAAGATTGACAGACGCTTTATGGGCTTATCGATCTGCCTATAAGACCCCAATTGAAATGTCTCCATATCGATTGGTCTTTGGGAAAGCTTGTCATTTGCCGGTAGAATTGGAGCATAATGCTTACTGGGCCATCAAAATGTTCAATTTTGATTTGCCTAAAGCTGGTAACCTACGCAAGTTGCATCTCAATGAGCTGGAGGAACTTAGAAATGATGCCTATGAGAATGCCAAGATTTATAAGGATTGGATGAAAAAAAACCATGATCAAACTATTTTGAGGAAATCCTTTGAACCAGGCATGAAAGTTCTTCTGTATAATTCTCGCCTACATCTCTTTCCAGGAAAACTGAGATCCCGTTGGACTGGACCCTTCATTGTGCGCACTGTCTATTTTCATGGGGCAGTTGAGATTGAGAATCCAAAGAATGGGGATGTTTTTAAAGTCAATGGCCAGAGGTTGAAACCTTTTCTGGAACTTAAGGGCAAGGATGTCGAAGAGACCCTTCTTCAGGACCCTGTGTATGTTGCATAAGTAATTTTCAGGGTCACATCGGGTGAAACTTAGTGCTGATTAGTAGGCATCCCAATATTCATTTTTGGTATCACCCCATGGTAAGTCATTCCGATTTATTTCCTTGTCCATTTATCATTTCACATTTCGCATTGCATATCATTGAGGACAATATTTGGTTTAGGTTTGGGGGTGTGGCACTACATTGCACACATGTATTTGCCTGTAAAAAAAAAAAATAATAAAAACCCAAAATAAAAAATAAAAATAAAAATAAAAATAAAAATCCAAAATTTTCCATAGGATTTTAGCTTGTTAATAAGTTTTGAAATCTTAGTTTAGCATACTATCCAAATCCTATAAAAAAAAAAAAAAAAAAAGTGTTACAAAGTCAAGTCTTGGACAAATTCTTGCACATTTAGCCACATGAGTATAGTCCAAGTGAAGAGTGGACACATCTGAGTGACCCTGACAAATCACTAGTGGAGACTAAACCAATTGAGTGTAGAGCCTTTCTATTCCTCCAGGGTAAGGACTCTTCTGCGCTAATTCCGAATAGAATGAAGAGCTACTCAAACTCGTAGTTTTCAACACATTTCTTTTATCTCATTAGTGCATTTTTTCCAACCATTGAGGGCATCATCAAAATTGCGAACTAACCTTGACTTGTAGCTTGTGAGCACCTTTCTGGACCTGGTAAAGTGATAATAGGCAATCGAAAATTAAAACCCCATAGCCATTAAAAAACCTACCCATAAAAATATTTCCATAGTAACCCTTTTTGAACCTTTATCCTTTATGCATTTTTCCTTAAAAATTCCCAAAGCCTCTACACCCAAATAAAAAGCCTTCATCCCATTGTTTTTTAGAAGTGTTAGGAAAAGATGAAGAAAGAAGGAAGTGTGTATTGTTGATACGTCACATGATCTATCCAAGGAAAAAGTTGTTCAAAAAAAAAAAAAAAAAAAAAAAAGGAGGAAAGTTCAAATTCACGAGAAGAAGAAAAAAAAAAGAAGAAAAAGAAAAAAAAAAGGGGCTGAAGACGAATCAAAGAAAAATCCTTCAAAGAAAACTTAAGACCTTACTTTCTTAGAAACCCTAAAACCTCATTTTCCATATTTTTATCAAACCCTTTCCCCTAACCCCATTACAACCAATAAAAGACCTATTGGATTTCAGGAAAAGTTAGGATGTTAAACAAGTGAGAAGTTGAGTGAGCATTTTCACCCTCAATTAAATGGTTGTTCTTTCCATTAGATAAAATTTCCAAAAATTCTTCGTTCTCATAAGATATGTGAGTGCTTTTGCCTTACCAATATTCACATATAAGAGTGATAAGTCAGAAAACCTAAGCAATTTTATTTCCGAGAGTATGACTGTGAGGCTGAAGTCAAAACAAATGGATTGAGAAGGTGATCAAAGTTGTGTTTTCTCATAACCCAAAACTGTGCAAGTGTTGGCTAAACTCACTCAAATACACTCCGGGACTTGAGCATCATTGAAAGATTTTTAGCAATTGGATAGTGTTCTAAACTTGCTCTAATTTTTATTAGCTTGCTAAAAACCTGAGGATATCAATAAAAAGAATTTTGTGGGATTTATTCGCTGAAAACCCTCACGAGACAAAACTCGTCCACTAGGGGAAACTTAGGGGTTTAAATGGCTTGTTGCACGAGCTAAGTGCAGCCGCGATTCCTGCGAAAGTGAGTTAGGACTTTTTATTATTTTCTGCATATAGTTAGTTTTCTTTTGTTTTGCTCGGGACTAGCAAAATTTAGGTTTGGGGGTGTGATGAGTTCACGAAAGATACACTTTTATAACATTATTTTATGAGTTTTCAAAGATAAAAGAACTCAAAACACTATTTTTAGCATAAAAATCATAAAGTTCATCCCCATCATCTTTGCTCATATCTTTCCATTATAGATGGTCATTTGTATGCATTTATATGAGTTCCAATGGCTTCCATACTCTCAATTATATTAATTTCTCTTTGTAGGTGTTAATTGAAGATTAATTTGAAGATTAAAGTTGAGATTCAAGAATTAAAGAGAGTTAAGAAAAGTTTGGAAGGCAATTGGATGAAGAAATGACAAAGTTAGGCCAATAATAAGAAGGAACATGATAGACCTGTGTTGGTATTTTGACCATATCTTTTTACTCGGGTGTCTGATTGAGGTGATCTCAGAAGCATTGGAAAGCTTGTTTAAAGATCTACAAATCATATTTCACAACATTTTTCCCAATTTGGACGTTTCGGGGGTCAAAATCGTACATCAATCCAGAGACTGTTTTCTTATACGGGAATCACATACATATGTTTATATTTCCATTCTTGTGAAGTCCCACATTGGAAAGAAACCAAAAGAGAGCAAGACAAATGTTTCTATATAAAGAAGGGAGCTCTAGGCATTAGAGACACAAGCAAGGAGAGCCTCCTCCTCTTTACTTAAGCTATTCATGTAATTGAGAGCAAATTGTAGAGAGAAAGTGAGGAAAGCCTTGTAAAATTAAAGATTTGGAATGGAATTGAAAGCTTCTTCTCCAATGGGTGGCTAATTCCTTTGATTGGATCTTCTAGGTGAAGCTAAGTTGATCCTATTCCTTTTGCTTATGCTCTTTCTTTTAAATTCCCTTGTTTATGTGCTTAATATGTTAGAGTAGATTTTTCTTCATTGCATTGTGCAACCTTCCATGCTTAGTTTCTTTATTAGCATTCTTTTTACTATCTATGCTTAGGTTTGATAAATCATGCTTAGGAGTTAATATCTTTTGATGGTTTATGCTTACTTTTGATAGATAGTCATTAGGAATCTTTTCTTTTATGAAGGGAAGAAAATCTTAGCTATTAGATTGTTAATTTCTATCTTAGAGCTTTAAAGTTATATTTTCCAAATCTAAGCATTGATTTGCAATTAGATTTGAGTATTGTTTTTTCTGGGAAATGAGAAGAGCATAAGTGTTGGATTAGTGTCAGTTAGTGGATTCTAAATGATTCAATCATCCATTAATATTGCTTGTTTCTTGTTTTACTTACTTTAGTTTAATTCTATTCACATTCCCACATACTTATTCACTTGTTTTAATTCTCACAATCCACTTCTCTATTTACACCATAAATTCCATCTTTTATTTTAAAATATGTTAGCATATTTCTTTATCTCCATCCACTCATTCTCCTTCTTTCACTTGTTATTTTCTTATTAACCTTGTTATTTTTCTTTGGTCATTAACTTTGTTATTAACTTGTTACTAACATTGCTCTTGATTTGTTCTCATGTTTTTAGTAACTTCTCTTTGTTATCTAGTTCTAGTTTTATTTTAGTTTGCATTTTTTATTTTCCTTGTTAGTATCTAGTTTCTTGTTTCTATTGTTATTTTCATTTGTATTAATTTGTTAGCTATATTTGAGTTGATACTCATTTTCAAAGATCATTGTTATTTTCCTTGTAACGATCCTCGTGGGAACGATATTCGGACTTCCATAGTCTATATTACTTGAGATAACCGTATACTTGCGGGAAAATACACATCAACCATTACTCCCATAAATCATTTACACATTTACATGTGTAAATGACTATTGGATTTAACCGCTCATTTTACAAGTACCCTACTTTATTGGGTCTTTCTTGGATTTCACTCCAAATGGATAGACAAACAAGGTTGAATAGATGTTAGACTCATGAAGTGTGGAAAACATAACCACATTTCTCACGTGATCAATTCAATGGCCTGTAGCACTCCAATTAAAGTATAATTTTGAAAGATTCTCATAATAGGTTTATTTTGTGATATAAAAATATAAGATTATGGCAGAGTAGTTTGTCAGCACTAGGGTAATGGCACTTTTGTGGTGTTAATGTGGCAATGGGTTTGTAGCAGACGGATGCCATGTAAAAGTTTCTAATGATCATAATGCATGAAAGTACCATTCCTTTTTAATCAGCAGTTAGCGACGCCCAATAAAAAATTCATGAACACCACTGTATATAATATAGGTGAAGGTTTTCTATTCATTTTATTTTTAAATTGAGCCCACTCACTGAATCCACGTAATTTTCTAATCCTTATCTACTTTCTTTTTTATTTTTCTCCAAAACTGTGCCCCTGTTTGAAATTACTAAGTTTTACCTTTATTTATCAAAATCTCTAAATCGGGTAGAGAATTTGAGAATAGAGGCACTTGGCACCCTCTGTTTTTTTTTTTTTTTTTATTTATTTATTAAGAAGTAGAGACAATACCTCTATATTTCATAGCCCACTACTGGATTGGATGCATGTAGAAAGTAGAGTGAAAAAAAAAAGGTGGGTGAACAATGTTCTTGTCCATTCACGCCCCGGTCTTTTTTCTTTTCATTTTTCTCAAAATCTAAGAGTGTAAATCAAGATCCAAACCATTGGGAATGTTCATAAGATCAAATGTGGTCAACCAAATTCCAGTCGTTGGACCACCACCAATCTCGAGATATGTGCAAAGAATGTGAGTCATTGGATGGAATCTGTGGGCCCCAAACGCAAAATCCACACCGTTAGATCTCTTTGGAAGGCTTAAAATGGTTATGTGGTCAATTCTCAAGGCTTGACACATTGTGGATCTCAAGATATTTGCAAAACAATACCACCATTGATGTATTATGATTAATATTGGATTTGTCCATGAGCAATAACGGTTTATTTTTTATTTTTTATTTCTGGGAGTGTAAATCAAAATCCAAACCGTTGAAGATGTTAAAAAGATCAAACACGGCAGTGACACCAAATGTTAGCCATTAGATCATCACCAATCTCAAGATATATGCAAAAAATGTGAGTCGTTGGATGCAATTCTCTAGATTATGTGGGCCCCAAACACAAGATCTAAACCATTAGATCTCTTTGGAAGGCTGCAAACGCTTATCGGGTTAATTTTCAAGGTTTGATACCTTGTTGATCTCGAGAAATTTATAAAAAACTTTCAACCATTAATATAAAAAAGTCTATTTAACATAGATCTTTGCAATATTGCCAAACACTTCTTTTGATTTTAGCCTCTTTTTTAATAGAATTTTTTTTTAATGACTCTATTTTGATGAGTCTATACAAAAGAGAGTAGAGATGCGAAACTTGATTTCCTTTCCTCATACTATTTCTATTTAACCAACTCTAATTTTTAAAACTGCATAAGAAACTCAACAACTAATGAAAGGCAATGAAAAACAACTACATATTAATTCAGATTTACCTTGTGTCCTTCCGATTTCCTTTCTTTGATTTCAATGTTGGGAAATAATTTCTATAACTTATTAGCAAAAATAACAAAGATTTATTATAAAAGATAATTAAGATTTAAGGACTCTAATGAGAAGAAATGTATTATTTGTTGCTGCTCATCAGACTATTGATTATTTTTATTAGTAGCTTACACCCATTTGGCCGACTCCTCTCTGTTTTGGATGTTAGCCAGTGACTCAAATATAGTAGTTTACCTTGATTTTCTTTAGTTTTCTTTCAATATTTCAACAATTAGCTACTTGTTTTTAGAATTTATTTGTTATCTCATTAATTGCTTCAAAATTCTTTAGACAGGTATTTATGAAATATATATTTTGATATAGTGCACAACAACCACTACTAAAACTTTAGGAGCAATAATACCAATAGATTCATCATAACTTATTTCTAAATAAAAAACAAACAGTCATAATATCTCAATTATAAATATAAAAAAAAAAACCACATTAGAACTACTAACATAATAAAGATAGATGAGTAGAAACTAAAACAAATAAAAAATAATACAATAAGTGTGTATATATTTTAAAATAAGTTTTACAAAGGTACAAAGAATAGCTTCCAACCCACAAGCGGAATCCAACCAAAAAGCCAACAATAAGAACAAAAAAAACTTACTTAGCCAAAGAAGAATAAAACCTTATTTAGCCAAAAGTAAAACCGAGTAAGTCTAACCAAGAATAACCAAGAAAACAAAGATAAGAACACCACAGGCTAAAAAAAATATAGAAATAAGTGCGAGGCCGCATATCTCCAATCATCAATTTGCACATTCCACCAAAGTAATGTCAAGAATTGAGGTTTCCGTCGTTATTATGAACTGCACATTCCACCAAAGTAATGTCAAGAGTTGAGGTTTCCATCATTATTGTGAAGTTCGTATGTTGAAACCTTTTCCAAGCTCACAATATCTATTCGTGCAAAGCAAATTTAAAATCTTTAAAATAATAGAACCTCTAAAGCATAAATCAAACAAATACTATGTATGAATTGAAAAATAAGTTCAAATTTTTGTATGACATACTACCTTATTTTATTTTATTTTTTTGTTTTCTTCCAATATCCCAATAATTCTCTAATTGTTTTTAAAATTCATTTTATTATCTCACCAGTTCAAAAATATTAAAACATGAATTTTTAAATTTGAGAGAGAAGGACAGATGTATTTTACATAGTTTTATTCTATGATGAGTAAATCATGCATAAATGCGATTTTGTTCTACTACAATACAATATGAACTTGGTCAAAATGCTCATTTTATGAGCTTTCTATAATTAATTAAATATGATAAAATGGTTTATCAAGCATGATGGTAAAATTGTTATAATCTATTAAACTAAGTTATGCGGCCATGGTTAGGATTCAGGATTTTTTTATGGGATAGATCTAAGTTCTTTTATAAAATGGGTTTGAAATTCTTCTATTAAATGAGTTACATCCCAACTTCAAAGTTAAGCCAAGCATATTACTTTGAAAAAACCTACAAAAGCATAAAAAACTTGTCCATTAGAATTATAATAGTGTTAGAAAAAGAGAGAAGTTTAAAGAGAAGATTAGGGAGAAAAGTAGAGAGATTTTCTATTATCTCAAGTATGTACAAATACAAGGGAGGATGCCTATTTATAGGCAAAATAACCTCCTAATTGAGGAACCCTAATTACAATAAGATTCGAACCCTAACTCATCTTATATAGGCATCCATCAATGATCCATATCTCATATCACTCCCCCTTGGATGACCACCATTCAATGACAGTTGCCTCACTAAAAACCTTGTTAAGAAAAATCCCAATGGGAAAAAACCAAAGCGAATGAAAAAAGAATACAACATTCTTCAAGATCATTGAACTAATGTTGGACGTGCATAATGCTGCCTCGTTCAAACCTTAACTAGGAAAACCCAATGGGATAAAACCTAGAAAAGGAAAAAGAGTACAGCGCATAGATGTCCTGGGTAGCATACTTCATGATGCCCCAATGATTAATTGCTTCCCCTGATCATTGTAACCATTCACATGTTTTGATGGTGAACTCTACGCATGCCAATCTCATATACAAACTTCTGGAATATTAATTTTGGTAAAGATTTGGTAAACATATCAGATAGGTTGCTAATCTAACTAACTTGCTTGACTTCAATTTCATCGTTCTTCTGAAGTTCATGAGTAAAGAAAAATTTCAGTGTTATATGCTTAGTCTTGTTTCCTTTAATGAAACCTTCTCGGATCTGTTTTATACATGCTTCATTATTTTCATAGATAATGTTCGGGATACCTGCAGTAGAAGGTAATGGACAAGAACTACGAACATACTGAATCAAAGATTTAAGCCATACACATTCATCACTGGCTTTATAAAGAGCCAAAATCTCAGCATGGTTGGAGGAAGTAGCTACCAAGTCTGTTTAGTAGAACGCCAAGAAATGGCGGCATTACCACTACGAAACACATAACCTGTTTGTGATTGACCTTTATGAGGACCAAAGAGATAACTTAAATTAGCATATCATACAAAATTGAAATCTCTATTATCATAAGAATAAAATATTCCCAAATCAGTTGTTCCACGCAAATATTCTAGGATATGTTTAATACTAGTCCAGTGCCTTTGAGTTCGTGCGGAGCTATATCTAGTAAGAAGATTTACAGAAAATGAAATATCCGGTCTAGTGCATTGTGCCAAGTACATCAGGGCTCCAACAACACTTAGGGCTTGTTTGTGTAGCCCATTTCCATGGAAATGGAAACAGTTTTCTGCAGAAAAGTTACTTTCTGTATGTTTGGTGCAGCATTTTTCCTAAGAATCACTTTATTGCCAACTCAGCCTTTTCCTTCCTCGCTATGGAAATGGGCTTCCCATGGGGGGGGGGTATGGGAAGTCCGTTTCCTCAGAAAACTTCCTCCCATTTATTAACTTCTTTTCCTACCCATTTCCCATCCAAAACCCTAGCCCCCAGTTCTGGAATTCCTTCATCAACGAGCAACGAGAGCTTCCTTCTTCCTGGACGGCAGCCATCACTCTTTGCTTTGAGGTTTGATTCGATCCCTTTCTTCTCTTCCTCTTCATTTTTCTTATATAAGGTTTTTGTGATATATTCTTTCTGATCGAATCATGTTCTAGATGCATTGATCGGATCTGAATAGTTTAAGAGCTTGGTTTGGTTGTTGCTGATGATCGGGTTGGGCTGGTTGTTGAATTTGGTTGGGTTTGTGTTTTTACGCGTGAAGATCTAGGTGCTTTATTTATTACTTAGATCTGTCAATGGATCTTCTGGTTTTATGTTTTTTTCTTTAATGATTTAGTATGTTTCTTGATGGCGACGAAAGCTTTGTATCAAAATGTGCCCTTTTTTGGAGTTTGGATGTCGTTTGCTGGAGATTTAGGTATGGATTTAGCTATACACTCGTTTTGTATGTTTTTTTTTTTTATTTTATGTGACTCCTCCTATTCTTCCTCTTCTTCTTATTCTTTTAGAGAGGATTTACTTTGAATTAGCCTGGAACAGATCTGGTTTTCTCAATTTGGGCATTTTTCTATGACTTTTAACATGTTCCTGCGAATTACACGACTTTAGATCTGCTGTGTTTTTTAATTCTAAACGTAGGTAAATGATGTGATCTGTTTTGAAGTATTTTCTATGAGATTTCCATCAGAATTCAGCTGCTCTATTGTTTTTTTTTTTTCTTCTTTAATTTCTGGAAGGTTGATGCATTGGTTTTTTTTTTTCTTTAGTTGAGCATCATGTAATACCATGGCCACATTCAGTGCAGTTTTTTAGTGAACTGATCTGTATACTTGGCCTGGATTTTGCACTTGTGTTCCTGCCTTGAAAATAGAATGGGCTAGCTGATGAAATGCTTTTTCATTAGTTGAGCATCATGTAATACCTCAAGTTTGAAATGACTGTAATGAGATTGTTATGTTTAAACTGTTGTTGATAGGGCTGTAGTAGATTTTGAATATCCACTTTCATGTACTTATCACAGGCAAGCTACAACTAGAGACAACAAAACCATTGATGACAAGAAAATGATTTGACTCTAACCCGAGAGAACAGAGTATCACTAATGCATAGATTGTAACTAATACATCTCTCTATGTGATGATTGAGTGTACATGAATCTATGTTAAAATTTTCTCTTTGTGTTGAATAAACCATTGTATTGGTAATATAATTCTGAGGCTATGCTCAATTGGGTCCCTTCTGGTGTTACCAAAGACGCCACTTAACTTTTCATGCCTTTAGGTTGTGTTTTAAATTTTGAATGGGACTCTTATTGCAATTGATTCCCTTGATGTTTAGCAAAAAGTTTGTGTTTTCAACTGTGCAGCCATTCAAATTGCGGTTTCTATTTATTATCCTTGCCAAATGTGCTTTCATTCAAAATACTTGATAATTAGGTGTGGTTATATGATGTCTGCTCTTGTTTTTGTTTCAGGTTTCTTATCTTGAGCTGCTTCTGCTCTTTTATGTTTTAGGTCTCCTCCCATCTTCAGCTGCTTCTGGCTTTCTTTCAGAATTTTTTTTTAGGGGAGGCAGCAGGAGGCGGGGCTCAGGGCAGGGGCATTTGAGGCTGTGGCTGCAGTGGTGAATTGAAAGGATGAAATAGTGGACGTTGAGCTGGGATTGCTGGTTGAGGCAGAGCCGAAGGGCGTTGAGGTGCAGGTGCAGGGTTGGCCCAAAATCGGAAGCGGAAAGGAGATGGTCTAGCTGCTTGTTCTGCCATGACCAGAAATGAAGTTGTTCTACAATAGAAGAGATTATGTGATATTGAGAGGGGTCGTGTTCTATTTCAATAAGAAGAAGGATAGAGGATTTTGATAAAGAGTTAGCTAGGCATGCTTCTCAACATGTATATATATAGCTTGGCATCTGATTCTTAAACCTTTTTTATGATTTAAGATTTTTGGTATCTTACCATTGCTTCCATGTTATAAAACAGCTGCATGGTTAAAACTGATATACTTTCTTTGGAATTCTTGCCAAATAGGTCCTATCTTGATTCCTTTTTTGCTTTCAAACAATACCCAATCCTTGCTTGTCATTTCTTAACCTTCCCAACATGGTTCCAAATGTGAAACACATTCACACGCAAGGCTTGCTCATTACCCATCCTTGCTCATTACCATTAGCAGAAGAGCAGTGATACTCCTATGCATAGGATGATGAATTTTTTTTCCATCTTTCTTCTACTAAAAAGGATTAAAGTACCCCTATCTGAGTTAAAATTCAACTTTGGGTTGGACAAACACTATCTATCTAGCCACAATTTCTGTGCCCAACCTCAATAAAAATTAGTTCAATTGACTTGAAATTTAAATGATTATATGCATGGAGGGAGGATTGAATTGATGGTTTAATCCATGTTATATGGTTCTCGTTTAGTTAAAATTTGATTTTATTAAGAAAATGTGGATAATATGTGATTTTACTGTAATTCTTGAAGGATTGCTACAAAGCTAGCCCAGTTATGTGCTAACTTATCCCAGTGAAAGCGGTTCTGCTTGTGCTGAATATCGTTTCGTTGTGGGGGCGGGCTTCAGGCCATTCGACAAAATAAATTTGAAGATCCAGGAATCCAATACGATCTCATGCATTGGGTCTATATGATCCGGGAGAGAGTCAAATGAACTAAAGCATATTTTCTTTTTAAGCCAGGAAATCATAGGTCATTGTTTTCTTTGCGCGGGACCTTTGGATGATCTAATCATAAATAAATCCAATTGATTCGTTATTTTGATCAGTCCACCCTAAAAGCAAAGGGTATTGACATAGTGGCAAGCTTGGTCCCAGTTCAAACTCAATCTATGTTGAAAGTCTCAACATGCACAAACAGAAGTGTGAACATGCCCATAGAAGCGTGAACATGCCCATTAATTCACATACTTTCATGGACCCACATGCCCATTTATTGTGTCCTAAATTTCTTATAATCCATGATTTTATACATAGAAGTGTAAACAAATGAGTAAGTAGAAAGTAAATTACAAATGATAATACCATTGTAGCTTTGTTTTTTTTTCCGTAGAAAATTGCCGCACCAAACAATAAATTCTAGTTTTCCGTAAGGAATCCGCAGCCGCACCAAACAACATCAGCACCAATTCATCAAGGAAAAACTTTTTGCACCAAACCTAATTTTTTGACTTCCACAGAAACACTTTTCCAAAGTATTTGAAACCTATGGATTTTGCTGATGTGGCAATTTCCAATTTCCCTGGAAATTACATTTACACAAACGTGCCCTTAAGTATGGTACTTTAGGACTGAACACTTCTTCATTTTTCTCTATGGGACGATATGAATCTTTCTTTATATCTAGAGACTAGACGACTATGGGGTTCTTAATAGATGCGCCTTGTCCATACCAAATCGTTTTAAAACTTTCTCGGTATAATTAATTGATGGACCGTCATGCCACTAGAATTTCTCTCGATTTGCAAGCCGAGACAAAATCTCGTTTTTCGAAGGTCTTTCATTTTAATTCTTTCTTTAAATAATTAGCAGTTTCTTCGAGCTCTTCTTGAGTCCTTATCAAATTTATATCATCCACAAACTGCTATTATTGCAAATCCCTTCAAGAATTTATTTATAAATAGACACGGGCAAATATGATTGTTTTCATACTCCCTTTTAGACAAGTATTCACTAAGAGAATTGTACCACATTCTTCCAGATTGCTTTAGGCCGTACAATGATGTCTTAATTGGATTGAGTACGTACTCTTTGGCTTTGCTTCAAGTAAAGGAAATCCTTCTGGGATTTTCATGTAAATTTCTGTGTTTAAGTCCTCATACAAGTAAGCAGTTACAACATCCATGAGTCTCATTTTTAGATTTTGAGAAACTGTTAAACTTATCAGATAACTGAATGTCGTTGTATCCATAATAGGAGAGTATGTTTCCTCATAATCAATCCCAGGTTTTTGCAGGAAACCTTGTGCCACTAATCGTGCCTTATATTTGATAATTTCATTCATTTCATTCCTCTTTCTTACAAATACCTACTCGTAACCTACAGGGTTAACATCTTTTGGGGTTTGTGCTATAGGTCCGAACACACCACATTTATTGAGAGACTCTAACTCTGCTTTGATAGCACTTTTGCGTTTTGGCCAATCCATTATTTGTCGACATTCATTTATAGTACATGGTTCTATGTCCCAATCATCATCATTTTCCTTTGATATTTTTGTAGCTACAGCATATGCAAATGCGTCATTGATGATAATTTCATTTCTATTCCATCTCTCTTGAATAATTGTAAAGCATAGGGATCTCTTCATTATCCAGTACCTGTGCCTCTTCAGGGGCTTCCAAAGTCTCATTAGGGACTTCTATTATTATAAAGAGAACGGATTTTTCCATAACCTCTTCAGGAGCGTTATATGCCTTTTCGAGAGGAACCTCTTTACGAGCGTTACGTGCCTCTTCAGGAGGACATGATGATGATTCCTCATTTCTCCTTTTCCGTGGAGCTGAGTCCTTTGAACCTATAGGTCCGCCACGCTTCTGGCGTATTGCAGATTCTTTTGATACTGTATTTTAACTTTGTCCTATAGGGACATTAATCCTGGCAGGTGCATTCATACCTGACATATGTGACTTTGTCACTTTTGCTGCATCGTTAAATGCATCAGGCAATCTGTTTCCAATTTCTTGTAAGTCCACTATTCTCCGTACTTCATTTTCACATTGTGAAGTTTGTAGATCCAGATGAAACAAAGTGGAAGTATTTCATGTCAATTTTCGTCATTCTTCAGGAATGGGTTGTTCTACAGGAACAAAACGTTCTTCAGGAACTATCTTATCTCCCCCTAACGGCGGGAATATTGTCTCATCGAATTGACAATCTGGAAAACGAGCAATGAAGACATCTCCTGTCATTGGTTCTAGATATAGGAGAGTCATAACCTACATAGATTCCCAATCTACGTTGTGGTCTCATCTTATTACGCTTAGGGCTCTTATCATGCCAAAGCTTTAAAGTTTTAGGATCATTAAGCTTCAGGCTTGACTGTGTTATTTTGCTCATAATCGGATGTGATTCGACATTAGGGATAATCGTGTAATATAACCCTAAGGAGAGTGCACTAAGTTTTTCTACTATTTGCTTCTGGCTTGCAATACTAGTAACGATGAATAAGTATTCATTGTTGCCTTCACTTACAGTCTCCATGTGGTTCCCATTCATTGATGTCCTTGAAACTAATCAAGTTTCTTTGGGAACTACTTAAGAACAATGCATCTTTGATGAATAGATGGGTACCATCAGGTAACATTATATAGGCTCTTTCGGAGTCTTCAATTATTTGCACAGGTCCAGTTATAGCAGATACCTTTTGTGGATTGAACACCAATTCTGAGAAAAACTTCTGATTTTTCAGAATGGTGCGTGTTGTGGCATTGTCTACCCGACATAGATTGTCCTCAGCTCCACGATTCATATCTTAAATAAAATAATAAACTAATATGACTACGCAACCACATGATAAAGATCAAACCATTCACTATAAAATAGAACATCAACTAAATAAAAACCAACATAAATCATAAGTAAAAAAAGAAAGAAAAAGTTCATCGCATCCCCTTTGAACCAAGCCCCAAAGAGAAAAGTCTCACTTTGTCTCGGGAATTGTCCTGATAACGTGTTAGAAAAAGAGAGAAGCTTAGAGAGAAGATTAGGGAGAAACTTAGAGAGCTTTTCTATTATCTCAAGTATGTACAAATACAAGGGAGGATGCCTATTTATAGGCAAAGTAACCTCCTAATTGAGAAACCTTAATTACAATAAGATTCTAATCCTAACTCATCTGATATGGGCATCCACCCATAATTTATGTCTCATAACAAATAGTAGTAGTTTATGTGAGGGATTACATGTTCAATCCATGTATGACTTATTTAAATGTGGGTCAGGGTTTCTTGATGTATAGGCATTCTAATTATAATGCAGCTGAAGTTCAAATGGAGTCACTAATTCAAGTCGTATTCTGTGCACTCAAGGGACCATTAGTGGATGATCATGTAGGGTTATATTACTAATGGTTTACATGGGATTAGGGCATCAATCCGTATACAATAGATTTACTGTGGGTCAAGATTTCTTCACCCACAACCCACCTAATAACAATGTAGCTCAAGTTGGGGTGGAGTCGCTAAATCAAGCCATATTTTGCCTACTCAAGGGACTGTACGTAGACGACTATGTAAGATTATATTATAGGTGGTTTATATGGTAGTTAGGGTGTCAATCTTTTTCGGACTCATTTAATTGTGGATCAAGATTTTGATTCGCTGACTATCTAATAGTGCAACTAATGGTGTATTTGGCATCGTTCTATTAGGTTGTTCTCATGTTCCCAAGAGAAAAGGTTGTGGAAAACATGTTTGGTTTTTGTAAATCATTGTTCCAAATTTTGATCTCATGGGAATAGGGATATAAATGGGTCCCCGATTCTTCAATTATCCGGCGGTTCTGACTCGTTAAAAACTGGTTTTAGTACTTTATTTAGGCGTAAATGGGTTCAGGTTCGAGTCCTTTTGTTGGACCTGTGACCCTAAACGGGTAGGGTTCCAGTTCCACCTCGGTTCGGACACGTAGACCCAACACATTACCTCAATTTTTGAGAATCTCTCCTTAAAATTACATATCATTCTCTACCTAGACTCAAATCCATACCCGCCCCGTATATGGTTCTGCTTCCGAGTCCAGTTCCACCTTCTTCTTAACCGTTTTGGGTCCAGAACCAAGAAGCTGGTCCTAAGACAGTTCCGGGTGCAAGTCTGGTTCCACTTTCTCCATAATGGGTGGAACCGACCCGTTTACATCCCTACATGAGAAGGAATCTCAAAATCTTAACCCGTGGCATAAGCAAGTTGGAAAGAAAAAACTTTATAATGTTGGAAAACTTTTTTTAAGAAACAACTCACGGACAAAGGTTGTTCTTACTTATTTCTTGCCTTTTAAAGAATGTCATTTAAAGATTCCAAATCATCTCACTTATCCTAAAGGTAGGCCCCATGTTCACAATTTCAAAGAAGGTGGCCCCATTTATAATTCCCAAAGGTGGGTCAGATGGTCACAATCACAAAAGGTGGGCCTATATTATAAAATCATAATGGTGGGATCACGTTATAAATCCTATGGATGTGGCCCTATGTTCAGATTTCTAAAGGTAGGTACCATATTATAGTTTTTTTTAAGGTGGGTCCTGTGTTCACAATTAAAAAAATAGATGGCCCCACATTTTAAATCATATGAATGCATTGCCCGCATGTTTTAATTTCTAGGAAAAATTACCGTATGGACGTTCCAAAACCCCAAATTTACCCAAGACCAGATGAAAGAATCCAAATTGCCTAATAGAAGGTCGTACACAAAAGGACGTCCAAAGTGGGACAGTTTTACCCTTTTTCCTACAATATCCTATGCATGTAGGATATCCCAGGACTCGATATCCTAGGACCGTAGGATATCAAACGGTTTGATATCATAGGCTCCTAGGGTATCACACACTTACCTACTCCCACCCTCCCGGATAATACATTTTTACACTACAAACTGAACACCTCAGTTCCGTTTCCACGAACTAAAGTCCGTTTCCATCTTCTCCATTTTGGTTTGTAGGTTCCGATAGGATATTACCATTCCATCTTCTTTCATCCGTACTTTATACATTTTATTCATCACAACAGGTATGTGGGACCATATCAATATTCACCCAGATTCCCATTCCGATCTGGGATTACTTGAATGATGATTAGGGATCAAAATTCCTACACACCCACATCACTCAGATCAATATTTACCCAGATTCCCATTCCAAATCCTCCTCACTGGATCCAAATAAACCCTCCCACCAACAAGAAAATGCTGGGTTAAAATGAAAGCTAGATGCAAAATTCTTCTCTGAATCTAGAAACAAGTTATACTTGCTGCCAACTGATCCCAATTGATGAAGTTACAACCAAAAAACAATCCAATCGCCGGCTCCACACAAAACCCACCAACTGCTTGAGTGCCAATGCAACCAACACGTTAGGCCAGAGGAATCTCCACTGTATTCAAAATAATCTAATGGAAAAACCTTCTCTGTATCATCGTTTGAATAGCGACAATGCCGACAGATGGGGACTGGACGATGAGAGAAGGAAATGAAAGAAACAAGTGATGAGAGATGAGAGCAGGAGTGGGTATGAAAAGTTAAAGAGGAGAAAGGGGTCACATGGGCATTAATCCCTTTGACGAAAATGCCCCTCATCTGTCGCTATAGCGAGAAAAGCCCAATATAGCGAGGGTCTTGCTATAGCCATGATTGGGCTCGCTATAGCGAGGTATGGTCTCGCTATAGCGAGACCCCCTCTGTCCCACACTCACAATGTGTCGCTTATGTTCTCGCTATAGCGAGATAAGAGCGAGACCACTCTCTGGACGGGAGGCGCGCACTTTGTTGCTTATGTTCTCGCTATAGCGAGAAAAGGTCTTGCTAGAGCGAGACCACTCTTTGGATGGGAGGTGGGCCCTGTGTTGAAATAGGCTTATTGGGTTGCTATAGCGAGACCATCCTCTCGACAAAATATTAATTTAGTCTCAAGTGGGACTAAAAAGTGAGATTGAGGGTTCTAACATCTTCCTCCTATGTTACAACATGCACTGCAAAAAAAATAGAAAAAAAACATTACTCTCTCTCTCTCATCATTATCCAAAGAACTCTTACTGTGAGCATGCGACTTTTGAATTACTCCATGAGCGTCCTCCAACAGAAACTAAAATGATAAGATTATGTGACTTATCCGTATGTGAGAGAAAATATCTTATTAATTTTCTCATGGGATCTACAATTTATTAATTTGGCATCTTGAATAATATTTTATTACTAATAAAAAGGAAAAGAAGATTGATGAAGGGTTTAACATGGTGCTAAAGTTAGCTATGCTTCAGAAAACAAATTTTGTTTTATAGCAACCAATATTTTCAAAGGTTGAATTAATGCAATGGACTAGTAAAACACAGCATTTAATATAAAATTCGGTTGAATGAAATTTTCAGTTTTTGAAATAGAATATTATCACCATTTATAAAGATGTGCTTCTTGTAGAGTGTAATCCATGTTGTTATCATAAAGGGAATTTACTATAAGGTAAAACTACTTATCTTTCATATCAAATATTTTCTGATATTGTGGTCCTTCCTCTATAAATATAGCAAGGCTCTTTATGTTCTCAATTTTACAGCTAGATTAATAAAAATAGTGTCACAACAAAAGGAATAAAGATGACCCTTTAACATTATCTTTAATCATTAGGGCTCTCCAGTCTCTATTACTCAAAACTACAACCATCAACACAAAAGTTGAAAATGCAGCATAAATTGTCCATACATCACTTTAAAAATAAAAAAAAATAAAAATAAAAAAATAGGGAATAAAATTGGGGGAGGGGGGGTGTTGTTTCCACATAAAATAAATAAATAAATAAATAAATAAATAAATTTAACAAACAAATTGAACTGTTCTCTACATTGCTGCAAGTTAAACAAAATAAATGGAACTAAAAACTTAATATACATGTATACTAAACATTGAACTGTTCTGTCCATTGCTGCAAGTTAAACAAAATAAATGGAACTAAAAACTCTATAGGCATGTATATTAAACACTGAATTGTTCTGTACATTGCTGCAAGTTAAACAAAAAAATGGAACCAAAAAATCTATATACATGTATACTAAACACTGAACTGTTCTATACATTGCTGCAAGTTAAACAATATAAATGGAACTAAAACACTCCATATACATATATACTAAAGATTGAACTGTTCTTTACATTGCTGAAAGTTAAACAAAATAAAATGGAACAAAAAAACTCCCTTGCCTGATCCTAGCATTTGAAGCCAAAATTGAACTATTCTTTACATCATACTGAACCTAGCATATACAAAAAATCCATATACTAATACGGTATAGACATCCCTCGACTACTCTCTCAAGATGGTTGCTCTCCATCATTTGTCGTAGATTCGAGGAAACCACTATTTTTCCCATTGCTTGTAATATACGTCATGCACTATATTTTGTCTGTAAAACCACATGTCGCTCTATGTGAACTGCATGGGTTTGTCAAGTACTAGATGCTCAACGTATGCCTTCACAAATACTCCACAGTCATTCCTGCACAAATTTCCACATATGAGAACATGCATCCCGTCATCTAGTAATGCAAAACATCCAACATTTGCAATTTAACAATTGACTAAAAATAGAAGGCAATTTAACAACCAATCTAACATCCAAAAAAAAAAAAAACAACCAATCTAACATTAAAAAAAAAAAAAAAAACAATCTAGCATAATCAATTCAAACATCATAATAATAGTGCTATGACAGTCATTTTCATGTACTTATAATCACAAATAGTTGGATCTCTATTTTTTGTTATTATATTATATATAATTTCAATGGTTGAAGCCATAATACACCATTTTTCTAAGAGTGATCAAACAAAAAATCAATCAGAGAGCCATGCCATGGTGGTTGTTTTTTTCTTTAGACATTGACCCCTCTGTTGTGGGAGTGATAATTTGGAGATGGAAGGGCACTCCGAGAACTTTCGCCTTCTGATAAAGGCCATTGTGTGGTGTTTTCGCAAACTTTTGGATAACACGTGCTATGAAGGTTACTAGGAGCCGTATACCAATTTATTGGACTAATTTTGAATGAAGTAGCATTCAAACTACTATGTAGTACTTGAAAATTTTTAATCAACTGGTATACCATTTTGTAAGTGTTCAACCTTTTAAGCTTGAAAGTAAAACATGGAGAGCAACAAAGTTTTTCATGGAAAAATGGTAAAATAAGCAAACAACAGCATCACTACCAATTTTTTTTTGTAAGGATCTCTAATCATCAGAGAGTAGAAGAAAAATAAGATTCGTAGCAATATCACACGATGCAACCCCCAAATAATAATAAAAACCCAAATGCCCAGCCTTAAAACAAGCCCTAATCCAGAAAAAAGACTAAAAAAATCAAGAGATAAAAGAAATACTTCTTCCCCATACCTTAAACTGCTAACGAGTGGGTATATTTTCCGCATTAAAACCCTACACAGTTGAAGATCCACGACGATGCAGTGACTAACAAAGGAGAATGGAGTGGAAGGCCGTGTTCCTGCAATATCCATAACAAAATGATGAGAAGAACACAGAGGAAAAACCATTGGAGGATCGAAGAAGATGATCACAGTAAAAAGGGGTTTTTACCGAGTTATCTCCGTCCCTATTCACCGAGGTTGAAAAGGAGAATGGTGAAAACTTTATGGAGATATCGTATGAATGGAGGATATCAACGGTGTGATGAATGGCGGATATCAAACTGTGCGATATCCTACAAGCATGGGATATCGGATCCTGGGATATCCCACAGGCCTAAGATATCACAGGGAAAGGGGTAAAACTGTCCCACTTTGGATGACTTTTATGTACGATCTTGGATTTGGCAATTTGTAGTCTTTCATCTTGTCTTGGGTAAATTTGGGGTTTTGAAACGTCCGTACGATAATTTTCCCTAATTTCTAAAGGTGGGGCACCACATTGTAATTTCTAAAAGTGGTTCTTGTATCCACAATCACAAAAAATTGTGGCTCCACCTTGTCATTCATAAATGTGGGTCATATGGTCACCATCACAAGGGGTGGATCCACATTGTAAACCCTATGAATGTGCTCCCCATATTCTAATTTTTAAAGGTGGATATCACATTGTAATTTTTACAAGTGGGTCCCATGTATGATAATAGTAGAGTGCCGCAAACAATAAAAGGAATCCTATGTCTACTCCTTAGAGCAAAACTTGTATAATGTTACCAAACAAGTTCCGAATAACATATTCTCAGTAGATTAATTTAATATATAATGTTACCAAACAAGTTCCTCAGAGAACAATCTAGGCACAACCCGATCTCAGCACAACCTAATATGAGCAAAAAGTGGTGAACAATATGATAACGATGCCAAACAAGCCCTAAAGTTTAGGTTGGATCCTTAGTTCAAGTCCTATTATAATAGATTAACCTAGAAGGTTTTAGATCTGACTTTGACCATAACTTCTAATTTTGACTGGGAGTTATAACTCCCCACTTCAAATATGTAATCACTAATCTCCACTTTCAACATGTAACCACTCATTTCCTCCACTTCATGTAACCACGTCTTCTTCCCACTTTTCACTTTTCTTGAAAGAAACTTCATTTCTATCCCTATCATAATCACCAAATCATTGTTATGAGTATTTGAGAATTGATTCTGCATAATTTGAGTTTTTCTCATTAAATCAATAAATATACTTTTCAATTACTGGTGAACATGCTCGTGATAAGCACATGTTGTTGTGCTGGCTATTATATATATATTATAGTAGCAGGTTTTCAATTCATTTTCTCTCCTTTATTCCCTAAACATCTATGATTAATAATACTATTTTTAGAGTCCATTCTAGCTTAGTACATTTACTAATGTGGTAGTTATAGTTATTTTAATCTCATCCCATTTTATTTAGGTTAACTGAGTATGTGCTTAGCACTTGTTCATTTCTCAGAAATCTAAGAATTTCAACTGGGGAATATCTGAATTTCCCAAGTGTTGCCCTTCGGTTACATTCACAAATTCTCAAGGACCACTGGAATAAGCCAAAACTACCCCACAAGGCTGAATTTTTGGTGACTTACAAATCAAATTAGGAGTTCCAGATGCTTGAAATGGCCACAAGCACATGCTGTCAAAATCCTAACAACTAAAATTCTCATCAGGAATTGTTGCAAAACAAACAACCCCCTTACTTTCTAAAGGTAAAAGTCATATTACAGTCTGACATCAGGGGTAAACAAACCGAGCAAAGCAAAACTCGGTCCACTATTGGCCTTTAAAATTGTGAAAACTCTTATCAGAGATTGATTGGCCTTTACACAACAAATATGAACTGTGTATCGGGTAAGATCAAGCACCATACATGGAGACTTGAGATTGTCTACTAAAGACCAACCCAGAGACTTGAGATTGTCTACCAGATACCAACCCAGACTTGAGATATACTTGGCTCACTCTGCATGATCCAAGGGAAAGGATAGACATGGACACTTGACCATGGAATGTTATGATTGACAACAATGATAGACTTAGATTGAGTCTATTCCACTTGAATGAATTAATAAGAGTCTTCATTCAGTCCTTCCATGCCTTTTTATCGCAATTAAGTTTAAGCAAGATTATCACTTAATAGAGCTCAATCTCTATTATGACAACATTAGTTCGGGTTTGGGTTTGGCCCAACTTGTCCATGAATTCTTGTAACTGCTCCTTCAATTCTCTGAGTTCTGCTGGAGCCATTCGGTACGGGTGCCTTCAATATTGGAGCCGTCCCTGGTACCAACTCAATCGGAAAGTCAACTTCTCTATACGGAGGCAATCATAGAATTTCATCCGGAAAGACGTATGGAAATTCGCATACTACAGGAATTCCTTCTAACACCTTGAGTGGTTTCTTCTCGTTGATAAAAGCGAAATAACCTTCACATCCATTCTCTAGTAGCTTTACAGCATCCAAGGCGGTAACCAATCTGGTGCTGGTCTTCTCCTTCCGTATACCCTCGAATATCACATTCGTTTTGGGTTCTTCCACCTTAAAGGTGATGGTCTTGTGGAAACAATCCATGCAAGCCCTATACTCCTCGAGCCAATCCATCCCAAGGCTGACATCGAAGTCGTGTATCATCAACACAATCAAATTTGATAGCATTAGCAATCCACCAATCTGGACACTACACTTAGGGAAGTAGCTCTCACAAGCCACTCGTTTGCCTACTGGGTGGTCACCATCAAGATGAATGGTAGCAACTCAGGTGGTTGCTGAAGTTTTAGTGCAAACTGAGGTGCCACAAATGAACGTGTAGACCCCAAATCAAACAAGGTCCTAACACTCTTAGTACAAATCAAAATGGTACCTTCTACAACATTCCCTGCTGTTTCTGCCTGCTCATGATCCAATGCATAAACCCTTCCGGCTTACTGAGGTCGCTGTCTGGCTTGCTGACGCCGTTGTCCTGGTCTTCCTTGCTGCTGTTGTTGCTGTGGTCTTGGTAATGGAGCTGGCAATGCTAGCCTTTGAGGTGGGGCCGGAAGTGCTAGTCTAGGTGGCTGCTGAGGAGGTTGTTGCTGAGGTGCTCTGGGTCCCCTTCTGTCCCTAGGACAAACAGCTACTCGGTTATCCATAGATCTAAAGACAATGCATGCGCTGGTGTTCCTCCAACACCTCTCAGTCGGGTGCCCTTTCCACACGTATCACACTTAGGTGGACCAATGACTACACCTTTTTGCTTCTTTGGTGATCGCCATGTCCCCGAGTAAGATGGATTCCTCTTGAACTCACTAGCCCTCTTCATCAAGGCTACTTCCTTTGCAGAGAATCCCCGGTCCACGACATCATCAAACGTTTATGGCCTCTTATAAGCCACCACGTGTTCCACATATACGGGGTTCATACCACCAATAAATCGGTCCACCTTCTCTTCTATATTAATCAAGTCTTCAGCATACTTGAACAACTGCGAAAACGAGTGTACATACTCTGCCATGGTCATCTAATTCTGTTGCAAGGTGAGGAATTCATTCTGCTTCTTCGTTCGTACATGATCAAGTATATACTTCATGCGGAATTGCTTCTTGAATGCTTCCCTAACTGTTGCATTAGGCATGGTCTTGAAAGGTTCCCTTACACTCTTCCACCATATGTTGGTTGCTTCTCGAAACATCGAAGTGGCAAGTACCACCTTTTGCTTGTTATCACAAGTGATAATCTCGAATACATCCCCAATGTGTTCTAGCCAATCATCTGCCTTGATTGCACCTTCATTCCCATAAAATTCCGTGGCTCCTCTCTTCCAAAACTTATCATACAGATTGTTCAGATCGTGCTCTTTAGATTGGATGATTACTTGGGTTCCTGTGTTTGGTTGTGCTTGATTCGCCATTAGCATAGCGATGTTCTCATTAGTCTTCACCATTTGTTCCATAAGCATCATCATACGGGCATCCATCGAAGGAGGTGCATTTTCTATCAATACGAAATGATCCTCATTATGGGATTCATCGTTCCTACCGTTGTTTCCGGCTTCGGAGCTAGACGTCATTTATCTGTAAAACAATTGGAAATTGAGTTAGGACTATACTCTAACTCCCTTCCTTACAATACTAATAGTAAAAGCAACACTAATACTAACTAATTTGACTATACTCTTATTCTATTCTAACGTATTCTCACAGCGTTTCTAAGAGTTCTACATCTTTTAGAAAGACTGTCAATGGCTCTGATACCATACTTACGTATATCACATCTCAGTCCCGAATCACCCTGGCCTAGGGTAATCCCCGAGGTGTAACACGCGTAATCCCGTGTCACTGTACCTGCCTCGAGTCAATTACAGTAACACGAAGGATAAAATTCTCTTTCCACATACCAATAATATTTAAATAGCGGAAGCATCAATAACTTAATAACTTGAACCATTGTACAGTCATATTTAAAGTTTAAGTATAAGAGTTTATACAAAACATAATTACACATTAGTCCTAAAGTGGAGATTACAAAAACCACCCCACAATCTATTACAAAAGAATGACCACTAATCAGGAGTGTGGCCCATACAAAAGGGGGTTAATCACACTCTACAATTCGGTCCCCAAAATAATGATTTACAACGATCTCCTTAGACCTAGACTATATAGGCCCATTACCAGCCCACTCTTCTAGTACTGGAGGAACCTCATCGGTCTCCTCCTCTCCCTCCTCGGTCTCCTCAGGACCGAGAGCTACACCTGCGTCTGCGACACAAGAATAGTATTTCAAATACGACGAATTGGCAAATATAGGCATAAATAAGGAATTACATAATGTATCAAATCGAATTAAAGACATTTGATTGAAAGATGTCAATGTAAAGTAATCACTGGGCAATTGTGCTTTATTGAATAAATTCATGTTTTACGAATCAAATAAATAATAAAACATACAATGTAGCTACTACAATTAGCTCATCCTCTCAAAGAGAGCGAATCTAGTTTGGATGTCACCAGCGGCCCGGCCAAAGGCTTGCTGGCTACCCAGTTCTAGAGTTCCAGTGCTCCAGTAACTTACTGCAGTAGTCTCGAATACTAAACCAAGTTTATCCCCGTCGGGCATCACAAGGTCGAAGCCAAGTAGCGCCGACTCGATTGAATCGAATAATAAATATAGAGTCTTGAGTAAGTTACACACATTTCCAAAATCGAATCGAATAGTAATATCTTATATACGAATGCTTACTCAATTCCAAATCTCATATAATATTGAATAGTTGTACATATAACAACAAGTTATTGAATTGAGAAGGAGGATAATCGAATCTCAATGTGATAGATAATAAATCAAAATTGATAAACAATGGAAGGACCTAATCTCAATATGAAATGCAATAGAGTGAAAGAGTCAAGGGTTTACTAACCTATTTAATCTAACTATCCATTGTATTTCACCATCCAATTCGATATACGTCAGGGAATCCATGTATTACTATTCTTTTTTTTAGTGTCACATTATATAAATGAATACAAAAGATTCACTAACTAATATCCATGGCCTAGTGATAACAAGGTCGAGGTACCACTTAAAAGTCCTACAAGGTCCTCTGCATTTTCTTTGAATTTATGGTTTCTGGGAGGTTGGTCAACTGGCGGTGGCCTGGAGGCTAGCCGCCTGTGAAACAGTTAGCTGGCTCATCCAGATAGAATGGTTTACATTCTGAAAAACTAACCGCCAAGGGGCGGCTAGCCGCCAGGTGGTCACGCAGCTAGCCGCTAGGTGACCACCTGTCGACCGCGCTTCACCTGACATAAAACAAGGTTTTGGAATGCTGACCGCCAAGTGCGGTGATCGTAGCCCCAAGTGCAAGACCGCGATTGTCATAATAACCGGTGAAACCAGATTGATCCACGGAGAGTGTATTTATCGCAAAACCTGTCCTAATGAAAAAAACTAGTTCTAGCCTAAAAAAAACTATACAAATAAAATTTCCTAATTAAATTAAAAATTAATTAAAAATCTGAAAAGTTAATTACAATCAAAGAAAATCAAAATCCTAATCTAGAAACCTAATCTAACCACTGCATCACCATAAGAATTATTAGCCCAACCAATTGCAATAATTGTTAAGATGTATAAAATAAAAATAAAATAAAATAAAATAAAATCAGAGATAGAAAAATTGGATTTTAATTCTAAAGCTTTGCAATAATTACTTTGCTTGATGCCATCAAGAACAATCAAGACCATCACACCAAGTGCTCACTATCACTATGCACAAAAATGCAATGTTGACCCATTGGTGAAGACCAAGACCCCATAAACTTGATTTATTAATGAAAGACCCATTACAAGCAAATAACCATTACAACGTTCTTTTAATAAAAATAAAGTGCATCCAACCTTACCATGGGCACAAGAAACACTAAACAGAGGAGAGGGACTCACGGTCTCGAACGACGATCCAACCGGCTCTCGTTTCACAATCTGAAATCCAAGTAAGAGAAGATGATGAATGGCTGGTCCGATAGTGGAGTGACGATAGCAACGGCGGCGGCGTGATGGCGTAGAAATCTAAGTGATGGTGTGCCTTAGGGAAGGCCTTGGATGAAATATTGATGGAAGAAGGAGGGATGAAGAAAAATTAATGGAAAAGGGGGGAATTAGAAGTTGCTGGTCGTCCAAGGTGTGAGGGGGGATGGAATGCACGACCAGCCCTTTTTGTGCTGGTTTAATGGCTTGTGGTCCAAGGTACTTGATTTGGATAAGATTTAGTAGTATGGGGTCCAAGTTGGATTAGGATTAGGAGGGTTTTTGAGAGATTTTCTAGGGGTTGGCCCACAATCCTAGTGAAAATAGGATTGTTCTTATCTCATGCAACTTCCTCTCTTGGGTCCCACTTTGGTTAAGAATCAATTCAAATCTAAAATTTCATATTTGAAACAAATTTGGATGCTTGTGGTCCCCCTCATGGACGTGTGAAATTATGGGATGGAGTTGTTGGACGTGTGAATGCTTATTAGGAAGAATCTTGGGTTGCAAACTTTCAAAATTTGAGGCCTATCCATTTGGAGTTTACGTGCTAAAATCTTGGATTCTTTGAATTTGTTTCCAACTTGGATTGCTAACCAAGATCTTCCAATCTTTTGAACTCTTCATGGCTGGAAAAAAAAAAACTCTTAGCATGGCCCACTTTCTCTCTTCAAATCTGAATTTAATTTCATCCCAAACATGACACAGGAGTGGGCTATACTTGGAAGAATGCAATCTTGAACTATCCCATGCTTGGACGTCCCTACCTTGGAGAGATTTTTGCAAATTTTTTTCTTCTTTGATTGGCTTGATTTGAATATTCAAACAAGGATAGTGTGGACCCCATGCAGAGCTTCAATAGCTTGGTTTTCCTTCTTTAATTCTTCAATTGATTCATCTCTTCCGCGGGTCCCAAGAAATTGATTTTTCCTACAAAAATACAAATAATATAATCAATGATCAAAGAATTATTTATTTATGTAAGAAAAGAGTATTGCAAGATGCGGGCCCCAATTCACATTGAATAGATGCATAATATTTCACCATTTTGTCAAGTTTTCTTTAATTAAATTAAAGGTGCAAAGAAAATTCATCATTTCATGTGTGAATAAAAAGTTATTAGAAATTTGTGACTTTCAATGCCAAAAAATGGAGAAATTCATGATTTTATGTGAAAATGCAATTTTTGGATGAATCTTGACTCAAATTCAGACTTTGGTGCTAAAAAACATAAAATCATAATTTTTTAGTAAAATGGTCAATGATTTGATGATTAAGTCCTTAATTACTCTAAAATGATGAGGAAATTCTGCATTTTAAAGGACTTATCATACAGCTGGCCGTCAGGTGGTCACGTGGTGTAAGCCCCAATTCCGAATACCGAAGATAATGCTAAGGTATCTGAAGTTGGCGCGCTACTTCCCGGAAAATCCAAGAACTTCCAAGATCGTAGTCCGCAGTGAGGTCAAATTTTTAAAACTTTTTAAACAACATAATAATCAACAGTTGTATTGCGGAAGCATAATAAAAGATAGCGGAAGCAATAGTATCATGTAATAAATCAGATGTAACAATGCGGAAGTCTAATATAAATCTCAAATGAAGTTCTCAAAGTGTTTATACAAAACCATACTATCTACCCAACTCACTACAAAATACTCTCAAATCCCAAAAACAACTACATTCAATCCCCCTGTGCAGGCTCTCCATCCTTCGGTTCGACCACTTGGTGAGCCGGCCCCCACCCGTAGTCACCAACTACGGGCGCCTCGTAGATCGCGTCACCCGCGGGATCATGGTCGGGACCTAAGCACCAAAGATGGGTTAGATCCAAAGATCTGGCAAGGCACCATATGCAGATAACACAAGATGTATATACAAAGAGAGTAATGACAGGTATGTAATCATATCGTCACCCGCGGGATCATGGTCGGGACCTAAGCACCAAAGATGGGTCAGATCCAAAGATCTGGCAAGGCACCATATGCAAATAACACAAGATGTATATACAAAGAGAGTAATGACAGGTATGTAATCATATGAGTAACACGTATACATGATCTAGGCAGTTGAGCAGTAATAAACAGTTTAGAGTCAGAAAGATAAAGTATCTAATCTAATCAGACAACAAAGGGCACATTCACAAAAGCTAGATACACCGCGGGATATTATGCCACGGCCCTCCCGTACTGTAAACGTCCCATACCAAAAACAGTTTGCGGTGGGGAAAGGGTAATAACCATACAAGGGATAACAACCCTGAAATAATCATAACATACAATATAGAACATCGATCACACCCCTTTATCGCACCGATCACACCCCTTTATCTCACTGATCACACCCCTTTATCAGATTAACCCGGACGCGGTATCACACCGTCCGTCTAATCATAGCTCATCATGATAGCTCTAAGTAACCAATATATAGCTCCCACCAGAGATGATCAGTCAACTGGCTGAGCTTAGAACAACTGAGTGAATGTTCAGTACTGACTCGGGAAACAAGTACGGGTCTGTGTCTGTCTAGGCTTATCTTACGTGAGCAATGTCTTAACCAAGTCTCTAAGAGGTTAATGTACATCAAGATGGAACACAGTCCAATATCCAAGTCCAACATCATTGGATCCACTCCAAGGCTCACAACCGTGGCCTGAGGCAACACAAGTACCATACTATATCCATTCCACAAGTATTCATCCTAGGCTCATACACAATGAGCTAACCAATCCATTAGAACTAACCTCTTCATACTATGGTTCCACATCCCCAACCTTAGGCCATATGAGAGCCCGCCTAGACACAGACACGGGTCAATTATCTCCAAACACAACTTAGGGTCACCACTAAGTAATCCCAGGTTCAAGTCCTCCAATTTCCATTAATTAATATGTTTAAGACAACAAAAGAGATAAGAGAGGGGAATAACACATATAAACCCTCAAAAGCATTGAATCAAGTGGAAATAAACAAAAGACCAATCCTAGGTAGTGGTCCACTCTTGGTTCAGGCCTCATCAGGTGATTGGATCCTTAACGGTAGTCTCAGGTGTCAAAGACAGTAAACATGGTGCTCGTGAAGTTGTGGACACCATAGACTATAATTAAGGGTCGAATCATTGACGGTTCGAATCCCAAAACCTCAATTGGTGGACCCCACGAGTCAAGGCTGAGCCATACCATTGATTCGTGTGTGGCATACTTGATGGAAGGCTATTTGGATGGTCAATGGACCCCACATATGGTCAAACATCAAAGTCTACAGAAATCTGGAATTCACTGTTCACAGTGTCCCTGGTCGACATCATACCCTGGGATGTCGACCGGGTACACTGGATGTTGACCTCCCAGGTCGACATCTTGCAGTGTCCCTGGTCGACATCATGGCAGTGATGTCGACCGAGTCCACTGGGACCTGAAGCCAAACAGCTGGGGGGTTGTGCATGAAGCACTGTGTATCCGGTCGACATCATGGTTGTGATGTCGACAGGGTACACAACATTTCTGTTCTATCTGAAAGACCCAAGTCTCAGCTATTTCCTGCATGTACATGTGTGCCCGGTCGACCAAGACAAGGTCCGGTCGACCGGGTACACTGTCTGTGCACACTTCCAAGAAAATAACTGAGACTTAGTTTTTCACCAGTTTCAGTGTGCCCGGTTGACCGAGCTGGGGGCCGGTCGACCGGGTACACGCAGATAGCTGAATTTCCAGAATTCTGGATTCTCCTTCTCAATCCATTTTTCATCCAATTGGACCCAAATCACTTCCATACCTCACATATACATAGATAAACACAAAATTGCTCCAATAATCTCCATCCACCATCCAACCAGCCATTGATCTTCCAAATGGGAGAACTCATCCATCAATGGCCAATTTCCATGAAAACAAGCTCAAAAGGAAGATCTACACAAGTATATCCATCTAATTGAAATATAATTACAAAAACAAGGAAACACAGCATGTATCTAATGAAATTGCGTAGGGTACTTGCCTTAGTGTAGAAGAAAGGAAAATTGAAGTGAAAAAAGAGATCCAATAGGGTAATAATTCAAATTGGAATGGTTTTCTAGCCTCCTTGTGCTGGGATTTTGGGAAATTAGGGTTGCTTGGGAAAGAAGATAGGGCAATTGAGAGAGATGAGTGGAATTAGGGTTTAGGGCAATGTTTGCAATAGCTTAGGTTTTATAACTTAGGGTTTTAGGCTAATGACCAAAAAGGTATTTTTGTAAGTGAAAATGAAATGGGGCCATGGGTATTTGGACAATTAAGTGGAATTCTAGAATGTTCTAACCCTCATTAGCCCTCCTATTACTTCTAATGAAAGCCAAATCCTAATTAAATCAAAACCTACTAAAATTAACCAAAAAGCATCTAATATCTATTAAAGTTAAATAAAAGCTACATTCTAAGACTTAGGAATATTAGAAACTATACTACTAATTTCCTATTAATTAGCATATTAAAGTAGAAAATACCTTATTAATTATTATTTAATTCAAACTGAGGGCCCACCGGGGATGGGGCCTCACACGCGGCTAGCCGCCAGGTGACCGCCTGGTAACCGCCTGTCTACGAGTATCATTTCTGAAGTGCATTTTTCCATATTTCTGCTACCCTCTCACTTCCATTCCATTTCTTACTACTGCACTTCCAAGACCCTGCATAACTGAGCCTCCTTACTCCCCATATTCAACACATACAATTCATACATTTCTCCATTGCAAGATTTAATCAAATCAAATCAAATCCATTCAATACATTAAGAAACTAAATCAATTAAGGGATTTGTGAGCAATCAATGTATAAACAAGATATAATTCAAAGTTAAAGCTTATAATTGCCTTAATGACTTTCCAAGCTCTCTTCTCACTCTTTTGTTCACAAGAATCTCAAAACCCCCAAATGTCAAACCCTAAACAAGAAATCCATGTGAAAATGACATGAATATGCATATATGATTAGAGTAGAGTCTCTTTGACTCCATTAAAGTCAAGAACACAAAAGAACTGGGTTTTCCTCTTACCTATAGCAAGGAATCTGAAAATGGGGATGGAGGAGATTAGGATCCTTGTCAACAATGGTGAAAGGAGAAGAAGAAGATGAAGGGATGAAAAGCTCCTCCTCTTTGCTTCCAAATGTCCAAGTAATCCTTCCAATAGGTGATGAAGAAGATGAAGGAGATGGAGGAGAGGGAAGAGTAGAGAGAAAAGAGAAGATGGAAAAAGGTTTTTAGCCTAAACCCATTGTAAGGCTTATAAGGGTGGAAATAGTCATTTTGCAAGAAAACCCACTAATAGGGTGTATTTCCATTTCAAGTCAAATTAGGGTCCACTTTTTCAATGGTTGGTCAATTGGAGTAGGGTTAATCACGGAAATCAACGTGCTCGACAGAATACACGCTATGGTGTCAATATGACGTGCAAATGATGCAAAATTGGAAAACCTATAATTACGAAAAGGCCCTCGACTTTACCCAATTGAGTCAAATTGGTTCAACTCACCCATTCGAGACTCCAACTCACCTTGAACTCGCCTATAAGGATCTAATCAACATTAATTACTCGAAGTAGCAACTAATCACAATTAAATCAATTAAAACTCAATTAATTAGTACTAATTAGGCTTAATTTGGGGTTGGGGTGTAACATAGTATCATCATGCCACGAGAAGGGACTATTGGATTCAAACTCAAAATCAAAATACTTGATGTTCAACATCTGCAAATGGCCTATTTAAGATTCAGCACATGCCTGCATGGTCTTGTTGAATGACAATGGAGCTGGGTTTTCGTTGGGTGAGGTAAAAGGGAGGAATGTGCGGTTGAATCATAGTTGAGCGGACAAAGAAGAAGTGCATCTCCCATGTCCTAAGTTATCCTTTCTCCCTTCCCCACGCCACCATTGCTTTATAGGGATTCTTTAGCATATATCCCTTTCCTTCTTAGCCAACATATGAATGGCAGAGCTACATTTAGCAGGGTTGCGTTTTGGGAAGGGGTATATGCCAGCCTAGGTGAGAGGTAAAACTCAAGCCCTTGTGGGGGCCACTTTGATGTATGATCATAGGAGGATAGTATGAGGGACAAGTATGATTAAGGATATGCTTTTGGGAATATCATCTCGATCAAATCGTGACAAGCATTGATTTATAGGATTTAAGATTTTATGACTTTTTATGTCATAGTTTTTATCAAATCTTATCTAATAATGAACATAATTAAATTAGTATCAAATTAGAGTGAATGTCAATTTATGAGGGATTAGTGAGTGCGAGGGCATTTGAGTTTTACTATGCTGGATCCAAGCAGTGGTAAAAAAAGTTACTTCTCATACAATTCATGAAAGGTACCTCTTAGCAAAACCTAGCCCCATTGAGCATTGCATCAATTTGTTGAAGTGTAGAGTATGTGAGACAGGTTGGTTGTGTGGGCTGGTGGGCCTGTTGGATGTCAGTGGCCCACCATGCTAGGTGTGAGTCATGCCTGTTAGAGTTAGGATGGCGGTCACACATGAGAGGAGACATAGACACAAACCACCACATGAAAGGAGAGATAGACACAACGCATACATGTGAGGTAATAAAACTCACATACGTAAAGAGGGAGGAGACAGGGTTCAAACCCAAAAACTCCCAATGAAAATTAGGACTCCTTACCACTAAGGTAAGAAGTGGTACTTCTCAACCCAACTCCATAACTTAGAGCCGTAAGAGGTTTTATTCCAAGTTGGATGAGGAGAGCAAGGAGACTGTGAAGGAAAAGTGTTGTGTATCGCACAAGGCCACTTATTTACATCCGTGGTGAACCCATTTTAGACTATCAAGTCCCACCCTTTACGAATTCAAATTGGTTACAACATTTAATGCTTTGTAATGACATTACATAAAATATTGAAAAATTGTTTCAAAAGCTTGGGTCATTTTGGATGTGCCATTCAAGATTATTGAAATCACAATGGGGCCTACAGCCACTAGGGATGAAGATATGGTCGGCCATTCAAATGAATTGAAGATGGTTAATTGGGTCAACCAAAAAAAGCTCATAAATTTATCAAACCAGAATGTGGGACCTTCCATTGCTCATGTTGGCATCTTCTGTACACGATACAAATGCAAAGCCATGTTACGAGTGATTCTTGATAGGTCTCGGTATGTTTGGATCATTTGCTTGATCATTTCTTTTTCTGAAAAAATTGATGTTTGCATACTTTGAAACGGCTTGGGTAGAAAATGAAAACACACCCTGCCCATAATGTATTTTGGTCTTCAAGAAAAAAAACACACTAGAGCTCGGTTGTTTGCATGAAATTAAATACTCGTGGATTGATGGTAATAAAATGGATTCCATAGAGAGATTATTAAAAATGCGAGAGATGAAAAATATAAGGTAGCGATGTATCCTCGCATAGATGGGACGTGGCTTTCTTATGGTTTGATTTACAGTGAAGAAATCTCTACAAATGTCAGATCATGAAAAGCAAATACTTACATATGCAACTTTTCCCATTCGCATTCTTTGCCAACTTTTTCCCCTTTTCATTTTCTACGCTCTCTTTCCTACCATACTCTCCTCTCCAGACTTTTCCCTGTCAAATTTCAGATCATGAAAAGCAAACACTTCTGTAAACTTATTCCCTTCCTCTTCTTTCTCCAACTTTCTGAGAAACTCCTCCCAAGACCCCTGGATGATTTTAAATTGTTTGAAAATCTAGACAGGGCCTGTTTGCCTGCCATATAATAGAGTAAAAGAGGGTTCAAATGGGACCTAACGGTTGGGTTCTTTTACTCAAAAAATGAGTTTGAGGAGATTGCAAGGGATAGGTAAGGATAGGTAGGCTGAAAGTTCCGCAAAACTTACTAGAATGGATGCTAGTCTAATTAATCAAACCAACATAGCGAATGTAAACAACCAAACAAGATAGAACTAGCTATAATTATCTACCAAGAAATCACTACAAGGACACAAATTTAAAGTCGAAATCCTTTTCGAGAGAAAAACAACGATCATAAAAATTAATCACTATTAAACGGTTACAAGATATACTCACAGCTCATTTATCTCAGTCAGTACGTCGACCTAAGGACTGTAGTTATTCTTGCACTACTTCTCCTATCGCTACAACTACCCCGCTGTGCACCGCTCCCTGTACTTGATCCTCCTTCAATCACCTTGAGAACCAAGATAAACAACCTTCTACAAAAAAGTAGCACTTAACCTTCTAGAGCAAAAGGCTTCAGCCCAATCTCTCAATTGATTGCTCTAGAGAAAAATTATCTCTCTAAGGCTTCAGCCCAATCTCTCTTGCTCAGAATAACGAGAGACGTGGTGGATCTAAGTGGGCTGAGAGAATCACCCAATTTATAGCCCCAAATCCATGCATAAGACTCCTAGTAATAATCTACTGAGAATATCAGTTTATCTCCATCTCTAACTTAAGTCCCGATCCAACTGGGCATTCTACACCACGCTCGCTACAGCGAGCAGGAGTCTTGCTACAGCGAAATTCCTCTCGGGAACTTGGCTTAACATGGGCAAATGATCAAATGGTATTAGCCAAAATTGAGTTACAATATCTCAGCAGAATTAAGTTGATAATATACAAAAAGAGACATAATAAGGAGCAACATACATTGTATTGGACTACATAGACTATTCTCATCAAGTCTTTAGTTGATAAACAGATTTTTCACCTTCTCCTTACTAATAGTACATAGCTTGTCTTAGACTTGACAGGTATTGGGGGAGTGCTTCGTAATGATAACAAATACAACATTTTGGTTAATTTAGTTGCTTTTTTCGTTTTTTTTTTCAAAAGGCTAGATATTAATGCTTCAATAAAACAAACATTTAGGCTAATTCTAGAGGCTTTTGGGATCTTCATGAGGTGCTTCTTATTGAGAGGCGAGTTTGGCTAATACTATGAGTTGGGTGGCAAATCCAGTAAGGTCTTGGGTAGCTTCAACACATTCTGAATGAGTTTAGACATCCAGCATTGTCTTTCCAAGTGACGTTTATCATGTTGTCTGCTCTGCAAATTACGGACATTTTGGCGAAGCAAGAGGTAGATAGAATTGAGCCTTTTATGTAGATCTTTGAATGTAATCTTAGGTGTTGTGTGTTTCATGGTTCTTGCAGTACAAGTTTCTTATGCTGCCTTGCTGCTCTCTGCTCTCTTCTTTTTTTTTCTTTATTATTATTATTTCTTCAAATAGAGGGGCAGCAGCAATCACCCCACATGGCTAACATCACCAACAAGGGTCACTAGATCCAGGCTCCTAGAATATCAAGAAAGCAGATGTCTCCAACAAGCTAAATTTCCCAATGAATTTGGACAACTGACCATAATTTTACAATCATCCTGTTCTTGCCCATCAGAATTGGAAATGAGAGACCAGCAAAAGTTCCATATTATAATGGTATTATACTTTATTTGCGACAAGATCCACATTTTGTACATTTTGGACAATCACACTCGATTATACTCTATTTGCAACAAGATCCACATTTTGGACATTTTGGACAATCGCACTCTATTATACTCTATTTGCAACAAGATCCACATTTTGTGATGGCATGGATTGGCACAATTGCATGCCCGCTTGCTCTGTGGGTTAAACATTCATTTTTCATGCAAACACTCACCATCATATCCAACCTCAAACCTCACTAAGCATGTGTGTGTGTGTGTGTGTGAGAGAGAGAGAGAGAGAGAGAGAGAGAGAGTGGTTCGACTAGCACAAACAGATCAGTAGCATTCGCCTTCTCATAGAAAACTAGGACAAAAAGATTCAAGTGACACACACTTTGATACAAAAAATGCATGTAATTGAGGAGATTATTTTCATTTTCTAAATAGGTAAGGATAGATGACTCAGAAGAGCCTTTTTATTTACCTTGCCTATTATATAGAACTTCTCCACAAGAAACATTGGGTATCAAAGAAATTAAAAAAAGATTAGGTATCTATGTATGGAAGTACAATTACAAGGTAGGTGGGACCCACATATAGCCATGTGTTTGCACATAACCCGCTCTTGCAAGCAGATCATCAGCCTCTACTGGACCACGGCTGCCTGGTTTGTATGGAAGAGGCTTCAGTTCACCATCGTCGATTCTGTGCAGTAAAGGGGTGAAAATTTCCCATGCCGCCTGATAATCAAACAGCGCAATCATCAACATGAAAGCCATCTAATGTGCAACAGAGTTCAATATAAGTTTATAGTATAGTGTATACCTTTAATTCATCTCTGCGGACAAAATGCTGTTGATCTCCTCGGATTCTGCAGAAATTATCCCAAAGTAGTTATTGGAAATGTGAGTTGAGTTCTTCACTATCATGGATTAAAATAGACAACATGAGCACTCCAAGGAGTATTACATGTTTTTACAGGTACAGATTAGTACACGCATATAGTTGATGCACGAGCTTCAATAATACTCTATGATTTACGCATCATTATCCTTTTTGTCTTCATGCATGCTAGCTCACTTTTTTTTTTTCAAAGCAAATTGAATATGAAATTATGTCTGAAACTAATAATCTGAGCAATTATGCCTTTCTGAAGAAATTAAAGTAGCCATAAAATCAGCTTTAAACTATTAAAAAAATATATAAGGATGCATGTTTCCCCATTCCCTAGGTACTTGTAGATAAGATACAATATAGAGAAAAATGTAAAGTCTTCTGATATAAGAAATGCAAATGACGCTCATGATAACAAAATTTAAGGGTCTTTGTAACCCAACACATGTGCCATAACTGGTCATTCATCAGGTGGGGCCGGCTGCAAGCAGGGCCGGACCTACACTATGCGGACCTGCTAATCCAAAATTCCGCCAACACACACAGAGTGAGGGGCGGACCTACATTATGCGGACCTGGGGCGATATCCAAAAAGGGTTAAAAGTTGGCTCATGCCCCATTTCAGTAAAGTCATTGCCCCACCCTGGGTCTTAAAAAACCCTAATAATTTCCTGCATTTTGGTTATATAGCTCATTCTTATTATTAGGGTATTTGGTTTGCATAATGTTATTGGTCTCTTTTCTTCTTTTAATTTTTCCTGATATTACGTTTTTGTTAATGGGGTTTGATTTATGATTGATATATTTTTCTGTGTTTTGCCTTCTTTGCTCTATGTAATATATGTTTTGCTATTTTTTTCTCAACGACAATGACCAAATACTCCGATTTATTCCCAAAACATCCTACCTTGGATTTTGTTTGATTTATTGTTGGGTCTTGAATTTTTACTACTTTCTTTTTGCTTTCTTATTCGATTTTCTTGAATTGATTTTTTTCTTGAATCACAATATGATGTTTATGATTATGTTGTTCCCATTTGGATTCATACGATAAAGGAACTCTAAGGAGCTTAAGGAAACAATCAAAGAGGTGTTATTTTCGTTTGATAATGATTTTACTTCTTTGGAGTTCTCTATATTTTCTTTATTATTATTGCTGGCCAAGGACTATGTGCCTCATGAAGCGGAGATGTCATGTGTTCGACACCTACCTTCGTTTGGCCACGTCCCATAGTTTTACCGGGTGCATGTGGATAGGAGGGTTTGCATGCACCTCTAGGGATTGGTTCTTAGTTGTCCAGAATCGAGTATCCCTCGGGCTCAAAGCCAGAGGCTCCTGAGTTGGGCTAGGCGGAAGATACCCTGCATTATAAAAAAATAGTTTCTTTATTATTGTCGTAGTGTCGTTGCTAATTTAATTTTCATCCAATTGATTTGAACAAGAGGCTAATTTTTTAAGGAAATGGTTATTGTAGTTAAAAATGTTATGTCGAAATAAAGTGTTAGTAGCAGGATATGAGTTCTTTATACTTAATTTGCCAAAATATATATATAAAAAAAAAATCATGTCTTTAAACCATGCAATAAGTGGAGATTATTGGTAGTTAACGCTGATTTGACCATTCTAATCAACCATCGTCCGCCCCACCCAAATGAAAATCCCGAGTACACCACTGGCTACAAGCAAGCCGCCGCCTGAAGATTAAGCCATTCTGCTATCAGGTGGTTACTCTATACAAGAAAAATGACTGACTAGGAAAAAGGAAAGGGCCAATACTCCATATTCAATGTAAACTTGTGGACCAACTGATTTTCAGACTGGCCTGCATGTGATGAATGCAGCATCCCAATCTTGGGCCAAGGCATCTTCATCAAGGAGGGCGTCATGAGCCTAGATATGGCACAAACATCATCTTGGATCTTAAGTTTTATACAAGAACTGATGCAGTCCGGTCCCTATCCAAGACAAGGACCCACAAGCCTTGATGGACCTAGCTGATGGGGTCCACATATGCCACACGTTTTCTAATTTTCTAGATTAGTAAAATTGCTTAGTTTTCTTAATAGGATTGCTTTCTAATTTATATGCTGATTAGGATTAGATAGTTCCTTATTGCTTATTTAGGAACAATGCTACTGTATATATACACAAAGGATACCCAATTGTAATGCTTATGCTTTATTAATCAATTCAAGTTATCATGAGTTTATCTCTTGTGTGTTACGGTTCGTGTTGTGCCTTAGGGCTGGAATCCTCTTGGATCCGATCAATCCTTTGGGAGATTGATCTATCAACCCGATCGCTGCATCAAGAACTTTGCCCAGATTTAAAACATGTTGGCAGTTGTAATGTGGATGGATCTAGGTGAACTGTGCATTAGCAGATACTTCACTTAACAACAAAGTAAGAGGAGTTCAAGGCATACGTGTCCAGAATTAAACGTTCATACGCCTCAGGAATTGACACTCCTTGATACCGCTGCCTATAAGATAAGTCTAGCTCACTTTGAATAGTTGCCATTTCTAGTCCTGGTTGCTTGACCTGCAGAAAGGAACGGAGGCCACAAAACTACTTTAGTTTGTTCAAACAGTCAAATGCATTTGTCTAACAGAAAAAATTGATAAAAATTTTAAAAACTAAAAACTTAAACAAAGAACAAGTTTGAGGGAGAACTATAAACATGCATTTTATTAAAAGTTAAAACAGTGTATGCCAATTGATTTAAATATCTTCTCATTCATTATCATCAGCTAGAATATTGTCGTCGTGCGTTAGGCTGACTGCTGATTCTGTTTGAAGTAGACTAAAAAATGTAGTTTACCAAGTTTTAAGTGACTGACAGCTTGTATAATGCCAACTCTACTTTTCCATGCTTGTGACGGCAAATGCCAAGGGAGCACATAAGGAAGAAGAATTCACCAAGAGGGGACCATCACACAAGACAACAAAATGAGGTATATAAAGACTGACGCAATACTCACCAAATGTTAGTATTATTCTAAAATTTTGTTTCAAGTTTTGATGCTATTATTGTTAAAATAAATGTCAGTTATGTAAAAGATGCCATAAGACCTTTCTTACAATGAACAGCCCAAGCCCAAGGGCATCGGGTTCAAGTTCTGTTCTGCTCCCATGATAATTAAGACTTACTTGCGGCCAATGTAGCAGCCAAACAAAACAAAAGGAGAGAGAAACAAAACCCCAAGGGAGTAAACAGTTTCAGTCAAATCATTCCAGATGGAATGGGCCCATCTTTCGTCAAATTACCATGGATAGTACTTGGAGGAAAAAAAAAAGCAAGAAAAAACTAAAGAATACGATTTTTCTAACTAGAGTTTAGAGTTATAAATGAACCAGTGCTTATATCTTTAACCAACCATTTTCATGCATGTCACTAGATGACCATATATTGGAGAGAGAGAGAGAGAGAGATTTTTGAAGCATCACCATCCCATGTTGGTCGCATCAGATGGACAAACAGAACTGCTGGGTGATGGTCATGGATTACTTGTCCTTAAAAATGAATATAAAGGTTCTCTCTCCATTGTAATATAAATTATTTTCATGATGATCTAGCACTATGTACAGTTGGAGTATCATATACGACAGCATCAATTGAGACTTAATCGCTCTCAACCTAGAAGTTGTTTCTCAAAGTCAAAATATGAAATCTCATTTATCAAAAGAAAAAAAAAAAAAGAAAAAAAAAATCTTCAAAACCTTAAATGCTTAAAGAATAAGAGATGGGCAATTACCATTCTTTGAGCAGGTCAAATCGAATACATGGCCGAGGATGACCGACAAAACCCCGAGTCCACTTTTTAAACCTTGCTCAATATAGCAGTCTGAGTGGTTAAAGCAAGGCTTGGAGAACAAAACTGAATATTGAATACCTTCAGTTCCTCTCGAATTTCCTTGGCAGATCATCATTGGCCAAGGGAATTTTGAAGATTACTCACCATATCACCACACAATTCTCTTGATAATTGCAAATTTATATGGTTTCCCTGCCTTGATCACACAGTTATGTTCAACTTACAAGGTAGTTTTTTTTACTACAGTCTTTTTCCATTTCCAATGTTCCTAAATGGTGAAAAAAAAATCTGAGTTCTTTTTGTCTTTTCAGTTAAATCTATACTTCCAGACGTGTTCTTAATTGTTCCATATCTTCTACTTCCAGAAATGTTCTTCCATATCTTCTATACTATACACCATCGTTATTATTCAGATACAATCATATGATTCAACAAAAAAGAGAATATTATAGGATACTCTTACAATATCACAGAATAAAAACATTTTAACAATAATATAATAAACCCAATTGTGTAGTTCAAGTTTTCTGTTTTACTTGTCTATATTTCATTTTTGCTGTAGCATGATGACATATTGATGTAAATCATTCAGGGTTTAAAAAAGCGGAATCGGACTCAGACTTAGCCTGAGCCGAGCCAGATTCTAGGTCAACTCAACAAAGTCACATTGACTTTGCCTTTTGTGTGCGTGCGCGCGCGCGCGAGAGAGAGAGAGAGAGAGAGAGAGAGAGAGAGAGAGAGAGAGAGAGAGAGAGTTTATTGAATTTTGTTGGGTTAGGGGTTGAGAACGGTTGTTAGATTAGGGTTTCTTGGGTTGGAGTCTGAGAGAGGGTGTGTTAGGTTAGCATTTGAAAGATGGTTTAATGAGATGAAGAAGAAAGCGTTTAGGGATTTGTTGAGAAAAAGAAAGAGTTTGATAAGATTTGAGAGTAAGGACAGGAAAGGGTTTGAGATAGAGTTTGTTGAGATTTGAAGAATGGAGTCGAGTCAGACCCCGGAATCATGTGTTGGACAAATGAGATATCATCAATTTGAAACACCAAATACAACCATGTAGTTCATCAAAGATCTCATTTGTACGACACTCGCCTTAGAAAAAATGAACAATGTTGAAAGCCCATCTCATACACCATCATAAAAATGGTGCAATTACCATGGTGGCCGCATACTAAGGAATCAAGCACATACCGTAAGTTTCATGTACATAGCCTCCGGAGGCTGCAATTGTATCACAAATTCATTTCGCCCTTGCTTTTTACCTATGCAAAGCACAAATTCATAATGAACTCCATTGAGACAAGAAATGACTGAAACTAAAAATTTACTCAATTGGTATGGCATGGCAAATCTACTAATGACTATACACAAAAATTAAACTAGGACATGCAAGTTTTATCGGATTCCATTAAATAAAGAATAGTTGTATGCAGCTCGAAGGGCATTCTGATGGATTTAAGTCCAAATCAAACTTCAAGTTGCAAGGCAAACTTTAGTATAAATTAATGAAAGATCATTGGGGGCTTTTCCAGAAAGTGCAGCTGTGCCTATATATTACTATAAATGCCTGCTTCCATGTACGAGACCAAGCTTCTACGAAGCAGTACTTTCTTCTTATCCCTGCACCCCAGTATGAACTAAGGCTAATAGATAGATAGAGTTTGACCACAGGGCACAAAGGTAAGATAAGATTAAGAGAGGTATCTGCTCATGCATTCTCCATGCATAAGATTGATATGGAAAGTGATTAGTACATACATGCTCTCTATTAATATAAAATAGCACTATGAGGAGTCAAGGCTAGTCTAGATGTCCAAGAAAATCTTCCAAAACAATGAACAAAAAGTGACTCGATCGGATTTTTCATTTTTTATGCGTCAATGTTATTTTGAAATGTAGCTAGATTGCAGTATGAATGATAATACAATGTCAAATACCATACATTTAAAAATATCACCAGGAACATCCTTAAATTGAACACGAATTTCTGCTTTCCTTGAATTTAATGCTTTCCCTGCCTTGAGTATGAAAGGAACACCTGCCAACAAAGATGTTTGGTCATCACTAGTGTGTTTTTTTTTTTTTTTTTTTTGGCTTGGTAACAAGTTTGACATGCAAAAGGAAAGTTAACTTTATAAATAATTATAAAATGAGAAAGAACGAACACTATTGCGAACAAATTCAAAAATCAAAAGACTTCTTTAAGACCTTCCCATCTTTCATTATGTATTCGGAGAATCACAGTTGCAAATGTTGGGGTGTTTGAATGGTCTGAAACTGTCGGGTCAGCTGTATATCCTTCATACTGTCCAAGCACAACATCTTCATCTGCTATGGGAAGGACTGATTGAAGAACCTGAAATTTGACATAATAATTTCAGATCCAAGATAGTGTGACACATCTTGGAAAATATAGGGAAAAACAGAAATAATGATTGGAAAATATATTTCATCAGTAATTATGAAAGATTCCATTTTTTACTACTATCATATATTGTTTCATTATAGTAGGTCCATAATGGCTAAAGTAGATGAAAGAAGCAATGCACAGAAACTAGGAGATCAAAATGTTTTAAGGCTAGAAGATAAAGATCACCTTCACTTTCTCATCGCGAATGCGCTCAGGCTTCAGAGAACCAGGCTTCTCCATGGCAACTAAACAAAGAACCTATAGTGGAATAGAATGAAACACGTTTAAAATCAGAAACGATTCACTGAAAACCACACTACAACTCCAAACAAAAACAGAACTATGGTAAATTACTTAAATGCAGCCTGCAATATGACTTCAGAAAATAAATAGTATCAAAATTCTCCTTTTTTTCTAATCACTGATCTAGATATGGCACTGACTCAGTGACTCCTACCATGATTTAATTAACCTATATAACCACTCCTCTAAAAGTTCCATAGAAATAGATGATGTTAAACAACATAGTCTGGTTGGCTGCATGTCAAAGAAGAACTTCTCAGAATAATGGTTCTTATGTACAACAAAAAATCAAGTGATACCTGCAACAGATGATTTTGAATGATATCACGAATGATTCTGCAAAAACAATAAAGCTCATTTATTAGCTCATCTTTTAGAAGATTAAGAAAAATAATTTAGGATAAGAAAATGTATTAAATTCATTTCTTTATTGTAGATGTTACATTGAATTTACATTTTGGGGATGATTTCAGTAATCTAATTGTGGATGAGTAAAAAGTAACCTCGCTAATTTTATTATTTTAGTCCACAAGTATAACTGATTCCAGATTTTGCATACATACACCAAAACATAAAAGAAACTTAAGAAGCAGCCAACATACCCGTATTCATCAAAATATCCACCTCTTCCTTCAGTTCCAAAGTCCTCCCTGAACACTATCTGAACAAGAGTAAATGTTTATTAAAAGAGACCATCATAGTGCTATAGACTGTGGTGTACAGGGTAATAAAATGTGCTGCTGGCAAAAACGTGAGTTTGATGTATTCAATAAGAAATTTTAGAAATTTTTTTAGTGGAGAGTAATATAGGATTGAACCATTAAATGTGTAACACATTGACCATGACCCTCCAGAAAAAAGTTCACATATCCTTACCCCGCCCCGCTCCACAACCCACCCCCCCCCCCCCCCCCCCACCACCACCACCCGCTCTTCATTTGGTTGCTTATTTTTTTTCCTTTTTCACATCACAATCAGCTTACGAGTACATTGGAACTTGGACAGACTTAATGGCAAAATCTTTACAGACGTTAACAAAAGAAGACTATTATAATATGTATGATAAGTGGAAGGGCATTGTCTCAGTTATCCTGTTGGAGCAAAAGGACAAGGAAAAGGACCATTATGTGGATGACTACGTCAATCCTAGAATACATGGCAAAAAAAATCATGCAAAAAAAATCATCCAAATACCATAAAGAAACCGTCCTTTCACCAACTTGGGAATGCTCCCAAATCAGAGCTTTGTACAGAATCACTTCACAAATAAAAGCCGCCAAAACTTCTATGAAATATTCTCACCTGTATATTGTCAATGTTATCGCGGTTCCACAGGGGCAAAAAGAACCGATTTGCAAAACGAAGCACCAACTGCCAATTACAGTGTAGACAAGGCAGGAGGGTCAGCACAAAGTAGAAAGACCTCATAAATAGGATGCAGATTAAATTAATTAAACATTTATTACCAAGTTCTGAACCAATTCTTTTCCCAAGTAGTGATCAATGCGGTAAATCTGTTCTTCACTAAAAAGATCTCCTAGCTGGGCGCTAAGTTCTTCAGCAGAGCTCAAATCCTTGCCAAAAGGTTTCTCAACAACAATCCGAGTCCAACCACCAAGATCAGCTGTGGGAAAAAATATTAACAATTATTTGTAGTAAAGTTCAACATGGGCGAATGAACTTCCATTAGCAAGCCAATGCAGGGATGTCCAGGAGGAACAATCATAACATCTTATCAGCATCACAATTAGAGGGATAATCATGATCAATAAAAATGAACACCATGTTTCAAGAGTAAGAAAGCTATGCCGGAATATACATTTGGCTTACTAAAAATCATATCAAATCCGCGCTGCAGCTTTTTTTAGCACCAATCTGTACAAAATCTAATCACAGCGCTTATTGGTTATTAATGAAGGCCCACATATTTGATATCATGTTTGAGTTGCAGGTTGCCCTTGGTGCCCTGACCTACTCTTCAAATGTTCATTTTCCCAATTTTACCAGTAATGTTGAGAGATGGAGACATATATACGTGAGCAATGAGATGAGAGAACATTAAAGACTAGTTTACCATCCTGGAGATATGCACAAGGATTTTCCACATTGATATTAAACAAGGGCCTATTGCCCACAGGTTTCATTCTGATCATGAATTAGGGCATTTCGCAGGGGTTTTTCCCCTTGACAAAAATTAAGTTAGTTCCTGCACATTCAGCTGGGTCACTATTAATGTATCTATACCAGAGTTCATTTACCATAAAAAAGAATTTAACTAGCAAATTTGCATCTAGATACCCGCAAATGGGGCCATCTAATCATTATGTGTATATTTATGTGTGCGTGAATTTTGAAGATTTACAGACATATGAAGTGATTCGCATTTAACAGGTGGAAACAGGAAAATGAAACCGGAGGGTGCTTTGTACTGGCATAATAGGTGGGCAATACTAGCATGAACTGTACCAAGTAAAAACACTAAGTTCAAAGAAATCAAGTAGTCAAGTGAGGCTTACAGCGATTCATGCAACAATTTCTAATCATCTTGGAGACTGAAGGATATACAGATGGAGGCAGTGCAAGATAAAAGAGCCTCCGTGAGGAGCCTTCTCGACTGTTTTTTGATATCTCATGCTCTGAAATTTCTTTATCCAACAACTGGAAACCTTCCTCATTATCATAAGAACCACTAACATATTTGACCTGCAAAAATTTTCAAAAGCAATTATAAAATTAACTAGTAGAAAAGACTGGATTACAAAGCTCATGGGGATTGAGAAAATTACCAATTGCAAAAACTTTGATACAGCTTCCGAGTGATTGGATGAAGTTTCCTTCCCTTGGATAAGATGTCTGTACAGTCAGTCGTGAACGTGAATAAATTTCCATAATCACACTCTACATCATAGATAAGATAATATCTAAAAGAAAGAAAGAGGAACAATTTAACAGTGGAAATGGACATGATAAAGATTTTGGGTGATAGGATATTCAAATGGAGCAGAGAACAACCCTGTTTTCTATATGACAACCATAAAGGACTACTATACCATACAATTCAACTGACAATTGTTTTGTAATTTTTAAAGAAGGCACATAAACTTAAATGGGAGTCTCATAACTCCTCGTGCATGATAGCATCCTTTGAAACATTCCACAATAGAAATAGTTTTAAGAGAATAAATGGTAGGTTAATTCACATAAAACAATTCCAACTTCTCTCTTCGTTGTTAAGTATAAATTTCTAACTGGAAATGAAAATCCCACAGAATAACAGGTGAACTGTATGCACATCTCTTCATTTCCAAGTTCCGAGGTCTAAGATATCCATTACTGTTCACGACCTCCATAACTAAACAGACCACAATGTTATTTATCAAATTTCTACCAATTCAGAAGTGAATGAGGCAAGTTAAGATTTTTTTCTGAATGGTAAGGGCAAGTGAAGATGAAAATGTAAACTTGCACGTGACACAAGAAGCAGTGAACAAAGCTGGGCATTCCCCGGATAAAAATCTTGGAAAAAGTCAAAAACTAAAGAAACTCACCCACGTAGCCTGTCTCTTAAACCATCATCAGAAAGCTTTGTTCGCGCATACCCAAATATGTAAACTTCACTTGGTTGTAAGAATCCCTAGGGAAAATGGAACTGTAATTAGCTAAGCAGTGTGGCTATCAATATTATTGCACAAAGAAATAAAGGAAAAAAGCATTTACCATCAAAAAAAAAACATTTCCGTGGTTTCAGGACTAAGGAACCACTTATAGTAATATAAAATGACAGTTTAAATTTGGTTCGGGATAGACAAGTTAAATTTCTAAAGCTTCCTCATTTACATTTCTAATTTAGTAAGGACCGTTATATCAGTGAATTGATAAACAAAACACCTCGAGTAAAAATTATACACAATGTCTGTAACCAGTACAATTTTTTTTTATTACTTTATATGCATAAAAAACAATTGATAATATAATTAGGCAACACTTAAAGGTCCCCACTTACAGACCGTCAATCTATCAGACAATTTGGAGTTGGTGAACACAGAGATGTAGATACATGTGTTGATGTCACGTTACACACATAAAGACCAAACAATGGGAATGAAAATGATAAGATCCAACAATTATCATCCATGTGTCAGGGTTAATAGATCCCAACAAACCTGCCGGTAGAGATTAAAAAGTGCTGGAAATGTTTTCTTCTTGGCAAGGTCTCCCGAAGCACCAAGTACAACAATGGATAGACATCCATTTTCTAGCACAGTTTCTGAATCCTTTTCCTCTGAGAAGGACTCACTATTCAAAATGTTTCTATCAGTAGATTCATTTGATGTAGTAGAAGAGGACCCAACTATTCCCATTTTGGGTATCTTGTGGGTGTGGAATAGCTCTGCAGCCTGCAAATGACAACCAATAAGTAAAGCTTAAGACGCATTAAACGAAAGCTAGGAGAAACCACCACCTTAATCAAACATCTTACCCCTATTTCTGTACAATTAACCACTCATCTTAGAACAAAACTTTGTTTAAACTGATTTAAATAGATTTCCGTTTTAAATGGTTGAAAACATGTTCGATGGTCAATCTTTATTGCAAATAGGTTTGTTTGTGAAAAAAACATACTGTTTTCAGTGAAAATTGACTTCAAAAGTTCCTTCAAAAAACATGTTTCAATCATTTTCAATCATCTCATCTTACAACCTGACAACAAGATTTTTATAATGTTTAAAATCGTAACTCATAATACTATTGGATGTTTCAAAACTCCGCTTTCCCTTTTTCATTCTCTCCTCTTTTCTCCTTCCTCGCCCTCCTTGATTTCAAGCTATAACATTTGCTTCGCGACCCCCAAACACCATTTTCATTTTAGTTGCAATCAGGCAAAATCAGTTCACATGTATTATGATCTTCAATATTTTGTTTCTTATACAGCCATGCAGGGCTTATTTGGCCAAAAATCATTCTTACAACTTACAAGCCAATTAAAACATCGATAATCAACCAATGAGAACTACAAACAAGCATACATACATATGTGTATGACAATAATCATCATTCATCAACTATCACAAGTATCTTGGGTAGTTAAACACAGTACTTGCGATGCAAACTAATCACTGAACTAAAAGACTGAATTTAACTTCCAACGAACCCACAAAGATTACTTTAAAAAGAATACAAACAGGCTATATATATATATATATACCTCACTGTTTGAATCCACCTATTTATTCAGCACAAGCCTTGTAAAATTCACTTTTACAATGTGAGAAATCTCATGACCTAAACCGCAAAACGTTTGGAATTGACAGTCCCACACTACTGATCCAGACCATTGACTTTGATGGACCCACCAAAGATAGACCACCCCCTTCAAAACCCCCTTGATTGGTTCACAGCCCTTCAATCAATCGACCCAGAATTAAACGGTCAAAAGGGGGGAAAGGGGGCTAGATATATCAAAGATTGCACGGCTCAGATCACCAGATCCATCCACGGTTAAGCCCATCAGATCATCGGATTGGACCCAGTTGGCCAACAATCATACAAATAGAGTTCTTCCTGAATTGCATCGTTTCACACCCAATCACCCAAATCCCAAAAAATTCTTAATTTCCGGGATCCAATCAGAAAATTTCCGTTGCAGCAAAGTTGAAGGTGATCATCAATTCATTGAAGTAAAGTCAATCATCAGTTCATCATACATATTGAATTGTGGATTTGAAGAGAGAGAGAGAGAGAGAGAGAGAGAGTAGGAATTGAGATGAAACTGGAGAGAATCGAAGGAAATCTGAAGATAGAAATCTGGGTTTCTTACCTTCGTATCTAACAGAGCTCAAATCGATCTGCAGAGGCTGCTGAAATCGATCTCCAAAGGCAAGTGAGGAGGGAAATGGAATCAGTGAATTTATAGTGGGAAAACCTACATTCAACCCCCTTCCTTTTCTACTATTTACAAAATACGAACTTACTTTTTGAAACCTCCTTAATATCTCTAGAAAGACCAAAAAATAAAAAAGGCTTTTACACATAAATGGAAAAAAAAAATTCTCCCAGAGAAATTACAAGTGCAGTCACTATGGGGCCCATTGGGCCCATTTTTCATCAATGCACCCCCTTTGATACTATTTTCATCTATGATTAGGTGTTAGGCTCAACTTTATGCTACCTAACCATTACTCATTGTTGAATTAAATATTAAGAATAACCTACGGTTTAGATATCATTAACTTTAAAAGGAAGTTAAATAATAGGATGGGAATAGGATATTCTAGTGGTGCTGGTTGTTTTTTTATTCTCATTGTTTATGAAGAGACATTTCCATCTACTATCTTGCCATTGATAAACCTATATCTAAGTGAGCCCTACAAGTTGACTGCATATATTGCTCATTTGAGACCATGCATAGATTACTTTATGAGTAAGGACATATTTATATAATATTATTTTTTTTTCAAAATATAATACAAAAGGCACTTATTTTTTCATGCTTATTCTTTTATTTGATTTAGTGCCGCGCGGGTTTTCAAGAAAAAGTAGTAAAATGGAGCTGATTTTTCTTTCTATTGTAGAAAATCTTTTTCTACAAAGAGGGTGAAATGACTTTTTCATTTCACTGAAAAAGTAAAAGTCTGCATAAAGTGTGTATTTCCGTATATGTTATACAAATGTGCTCTTATCATTTGCCAACATTACCATCTTTACCTTAGATAACTTAAGTAATCAAAAAAAAATTTTATGTTATTTAAATTATTGTATTTTATTGTCAAGTTTAAATGAATAAAAGATCTATTATGAAGGTTAATTATGGTGAAATGATGCCTCATTCTTTTCACTGATTTTTAACGAAGGTGATATTGTCCTGTGAGAGCAGGTGGCATAAATAAAAAAAAGGGTGGTTGTTTATAGAGTGTAGAAAAATAAATGTGGTTCTTTTGCAAATCTCCCTCTTGTGTCATAGCTGCCGTCATGGGTCTTCTTTTACGCGTCACTTTCCAGCCGCCCCAGTCAAAATTGACTTCCCAAGGTTCTGATTTTCTAGTGCGGGCTCCGCAGTTCACACTCCCATTCATGGAAGGCAGGAAGAACTTGCCCCAAGTTATAACGGTCCCAAACATGGGCCGCGGACCTGGGTCGGTATTGGCTTACAATGAAGCATGGACAGGACTGCACGGTGGGGTGGTGGGACCCACTTTTGCAATCACGGACTCTAGGGCCTGTTTCTTTACCGGAATTTATGACTAAAATTTGAGAAGTTGGGATTTTTTTTAACATGATGTGACATCTTGTCTCTCGATATTTAAAATATTGTATTTCTTTCCTTCATTAGAGTTTTAAATTGCAACAACTCAAAAGACCTTTTAGAATTCTTAAAATTCCACTCGCTATACCATTTTTCGGAATTTCAAATCCTCCATAAAAAAGAGGGATTTGGAATTCCACCTAAGGGGATAACTTTTTGAGAATTTAAAATTCTCTCAGACATGAATTCTTTGAATTCTGATAAAGACACGAGCCCTAGAATTTGATTTTTTTCCCCCAACTTTGGATTAGGGCTTTATTCGCTTTAAATTTTAGAGCATGTTTGTATAATGAGAGGAATCAGCACTAGAGAGAAAAATTATTTTGACTTTTTATCCAATCTCTTTTTCGATCATTTGGTGCGACACGTTTTCCTTGCGGAAAAAAATAAAATTTTCTCAATAGAGATGATTTTAATTTTCTATATTAGGAGTAGCATGCATGGAGTTTAATTTGTCCAAGCTAAAGCTATTTCAAAAATACAAAATTATATACACATTAGGGTAATATTATGCTAAGAAGTACCTCCCATGAGTTTGTCAGAGATGTAATCTTTTTACAACATATGAGACACCCCCATCATATTTATGAGACATTTTTAGTAATTATATGGGCCTAAATGGGCCAGGACTTAACCTAAAAAGTGAAGGCCAGACCATCTAAACGTCAGATAGGGCCAGAAAATGAGTGTCGAGCCAAATCTGTCATAGACCAAGATTTATGATCCCTCTAGCATACATTTATAGAAGCTGTGATACCAAAAGAAGTCCAGGCCTTCCAAATGGTGGGCCCCACTGCCTACCTGAATCGCCCCAAGTCAATTCTGACCGTTGTGGTCATATTTGGAGGTCGGTGTCGTGTTTTACGGACATTTAAATCATCTACCATTTGGGTCCGGTGGATCATTTCATTTGACAGTCATTTTTTTATTTGGACAATTTCATAAAAGACCTCAAGTTTTTATCTTATTTGAAGAAAAAAAAAAAAAAAGAGCAAACATAAGTTTGAAAACTTTTCAAATATTCTATGGGTCTTCTTAGGAAGTTTTCAATTAAGGACATCCGTTCATATAAAGCTATTTCCCGGCAACCTTTTCTCTCTTTTTTTTTTTTTTTTTCAATACTCAAATTACCCTTCATTGAAATTAAACCCTCATTCACTTTCTATATATTCTTTTTATTTTCTTTACCAGCGTCCTAACTATAATTAAGGACACACTAGCGTCCCCGCGATGATAAGTTGCATCTAGTGGTTGCCGGAACGATGTCATGTTATATTTTTAAAATTTTGAGAAAAGAAAAGGTCAATAGGACATACCTTTAACTAGTCGGATGTTCTTAATTTGAAAACTTATTGAGAAACTTAGGGGCTGATTTGAAAACTTTTTAAAACTTGTATCCTATTTTTAATTAAGGCAAAAACTTAAGGCTCTTTTTGAAATTTCCCCTTCTTTTTTTTTTTTTTTTTTATAATCCAATTAACGGGCTGAACCTGATTGGCTTGCATATGATGGGAACTCCCACATGCAACGAGAATCAACAACTCACGCATGCAAGCTAGCAAGAATTCACACATGTGAAGAGGAGACACAACTCACGCATGCGAGGTAATCATGATTCATACGGCATAAATGATGCTTCCTTTGCATAAGCCACCCTTGGATACAGCCCTCAAATTAAGATCTGATAGTGCCGAGTGTAGTGCGGCCCATTTGATTGAATTGAGTTGGGCCACTGGGTGCATATGATTGCGGTGAGTTGAAATCCATGTCACACTCTTAAAAAAAAGGCCAAATTTACAAGCTTGTGGAAAAAAGGAGAATAAATGAAAAGGTAATGTGGAAAGTCACCATGTTCTAGCATAATGTTCTTGTTTCCATGATGAGTGGGCCCCATTCTAAGAGTTGTGTGAAATCCGCAGCAACAAGCACTTTATGCGGTTGTTGGATGCAGATGATTATTTATCCTTTATATTTGCAAGTAGGTCAAACACCTTCACATCATCCTCCAGCATCTTTCTTAAAAAATTCTCTACAAACACGTATGAAATCATAATATTTAAATACCTAGGCATTATTAAGATGGGGAAAGTCTCAAATAAGCCTTAAGTTTTTGTTTTATTTCAAAAAAATGACACAAGCTTCAAAGCTTTTCAAATTAGTCCCTAAGTTTTTCGGTTAATTTTTAGTTTAAATACATTGTCAACTTTTTTTCTTAATTTTTTCTAAATATATCTAAACTACCCATCATTTAAAGCCATGACATGGTTTCGATAGCTACTATATGCACTTTTGGATCAGGATGAATATCAAATAACGCCTTCCAAAATTATTAAATTTGAGGGTCATGATCAAAGACTTAGGATGACCTGATGAGAATAATATTTTCCACACCTTCTAGCTCTCAAGTGGGCTTCACAACTGAGTTGGCACTGTACTTTATATGAACACAGTTCTCCCTATAATGAAACTCTTAAATATAGACACACTTTGATTTTCTTTTGAAGACAACATGATCTCATGTGATGGATACACCATAAAGTACAGAGGAGATCTATATTGTGGGCCCAATTTCTTTGGTCCACACTTTTCAATTAACTCTGTCCTCTAAGTCATTAATATCTATGTATAAAGTGAAATAATATCCAGCATCTAACCATTGTAAATAGCCTTCTACCTTTAATGTAGAGGATTACTATGACTCAGTTAACTCCAATGGTGATGGGCACTTTATGGTCTGATACGGGAGTTACCCTGTAGTGCTGTCTCCTTGTTGCAAATGATTTTACTCATGATGTGTAAGTAGTATTGGAATTACCTCCACCTCATCTGAATCGGTTGTGTTATAGGTGAAGGATGATTTACTGAAGGTTACGAAGTCTCCTTTACTATTCACTTGGCAATCCATATTTCATATGCGCAAAGTACATGATATTCTTCATGCACATCGTGTAATTCAAGTCCTTCAAATATCCAACCCATCTTGGCGGCTTCTTGGAAGAATGAAAAGATATCCGGTGCGCCCAAGCTGTGGGCATTAGAACTTGATGCTTGACGGCTTTTCATTTAGCTCATCTGTGAGTATTTTTCCTCTTTTCTGTATCCTCTTTTGAGGACGAAGTATGTACTATTTGGGGTTACACTCACTTTTGAACAGAATCCAACTTACTATTCAAATAATAATAATAATAATAATGAAGAATAAGAAGTTTGTGAGAGGGTTGAAGAAGGTGCACGGAGTAATTATGGGTTAGGCTAGCCTGAACCCTGCCCACTGGGCACTGCATTTAGTTTATATGGGCTGTATTGGGACTTAAGTTTTGTACTAATTATCAAGTGAGTCAGGCCAAAGCCTATATACTTAAAGGCCTAACCCAGCCCAACATATTTAACATAAGGGGCCCATTTTGGAAATGGAGTGGGCTCGGTTTGAAGTTTCGTGTCGTGTGCTAGATATGCGCCTTAATATAGGCCTGTAACTAGATGGGGTAGGATTTGATAAGGTTCTGCCTAACCTGACTCGGCACATGAATAACTGTAGGCCCATTTGTCTCTATTGGGTAAAACCAGAAGTACCTTTCTACATAGAAACATATTCCAATTGGATAGCTACCTCCCATATGACCATTTAGAGAGAAAATAATACTTAGGGCGCATTTGACATCGTGTCATTCAGATGTTCTCATAGTCCCACGAGATGAGATCCACGAGATGAGATTAAAGAAAATATATTTGATAAGTGTAAATCACTTTTCCAAATTTTATTCTCACTGGAAGGAAAACCAAAATCTTAATGAACTGACATAAGAAAGTTAGAAAAAAAAAAATGAAACTTATATCTTTTTTAGAATCAACTTACTGGTACAGTTGTTTCCTGCTTATTTCTTGCCTTTTAGAAGACAGTTTCAAGGCTCCAAATTCTCTCATTTATCTTAAAGGTAGGCCCATGTTTACAATCTCAAAGAATGTGGTTCTATTTTGTAAATCCTAAAGATAGATCGCATGGCCACAATCACAAAAGGTGGGCTCATATTATAATTCTTGTAATGGTGGGACCACATGAGGTATCATGTTCTAATTTCTAAAGGTGGGCACCACGTTTTAATTTCTAAAGGTGGGCCCCATGTCCACAATCAAATAAAAGGTGGTCCTACTTTATAATTCTTAAATGTTGGTATATGGTCACAATCACAAAAAGTGGAGCCGAGCCACATTATAAATCCCATGAATGTAGGCCCACATTGTAAATCCTAAGAATGTGGCCCCATGTTCTAATTTCTAATGGTGGGTACAATATTGTAATTTTTAAAGGTGGGTCCCATGTTCACAATCAATACAAAAGATAGCCCCTCATTAGAATTCCTATAAAGATGTGCTCACCTTGTAAATCCTATGAAAGTGGGTCACATGGTCACAATCACAAAAGGTGGGCCCACATTTTAAATCATGTGAATATGGGCTCCATATTCTAATTTCTAAAGGTGTACGACGTTGTGATTTCTAATGGTAGGTCCCATATTTACATTCACAACAAGGTGGCCCTACATTATAATTCTTATAAAAGCCGTTCTACATTGTAAATCCTATGAATATGGGTCCCATGTTCTAATTTTGACAGATGGGTCCCATGTTCAATTTTGATTTTTATCGGAAACTTGGGATTTCATTGCACTTTCTTAAACTACATGTAAAATGTGTGGTTACGGCCTAATAAACTATCTAGATTGAAAATTCTCTCTTATCTTGACCATCTACTCCCACATAAATATATATATATATATCCAGATTTTTTTGAATGTGCCAGTATGTCAGCACCATGAGAATGAGAAGCCTTTCCTTGCAAAACATATTTGCCTTTCTTTTGAGCTTATCTCCTAAAAATCTACCACCCTAAAACCTCTCTCTTAATATGATTCCAACCTCCCCTAATTTCCCTTTCAATATCATTAAAATCTCCCTGACATCTCTTTCTTAATATGATTCAAACCTCCCCTAACCTCTCTTTTAATATCATTCAAACCTCTCCTAAAATCTCTCTCTTAATATCATTCAAAATTTAATTTTAATGGTTTCCCATTTTTCTTACTAGATTAAGCTTTTAGGGTAAATCAGCCAAAAGTCACTCAGATTGGTCTTGTAAGGCATCTAGTCCAAGAACTTTTTCTCTAAGGCCTACTGTCCATACAGTTGGGCATATTTAGGTGAAAGGTCCCTAGATACGCCACATCATACATTTTCATGACTGATTTACCATTTCAACTGTTTAGGCATAAAATTTTGAATTTTAAAATTTCAAATATTCAATTCTCCCTCATTCCTAGGGCTTGGTTCCATCTTTTGCAAAGAAGACGACAATAGAGGATCTAGGATTCTGATTTTGGATTGCAGAAATCGCAAAGAAGTTTGGAGGGGTTCGGTCTCGTTACCTTCGTCTTCGCCGGAGAAGGAGCTTTTTCTTGCTGCCGTCTCGCCATTGCCGGAAGCGGGGAAGAAACAAGAGAGTAAACGCCCAAGAGAGAAAAACTCTCATTTTTTCTTTATCTCATCTCACTTCGGGATTTGTCCGAGAAGAAAGAGATCAGAGTTGATATCTGGTGGCCACACCATAACAAGAGAACAAAAGGAGTTGATCTCTAGTGGTCACGTGGTGGTGACTAACCTTGTTTTTGTATATGGATTTGATTTGTTTTCTCAGAAGGAGTCAAAGAACAAAAGGAGTTTGTCTTGTTTTGACAAGTGGAGAACTTAAGATTAAGAATAATATATATTTGTGTGGGTTCGCAGTTCATAGAGATAAAGTCTGAAGTAGAGGTCTAGGTTTGTAAGGCAATCATCGCCGAACCAGAAGGCAGGAGTCCACACCGTCGTTGCCGCACTCATCGTCGCTGGTCTCCATTATTGCTGCTCCCTTCGCCGTTGCCGCGGAGGATCACCGGAGAAAATGAGAAAGCAGTAGGGTCGTTTAAAGTTCCGTCACATAGCATAATCGAGTTTTTTGAAATTTATCAAAGTTTTGGCGTTTCAGGTTTTGTCACATAGTATAATCGAGTTTTTGAAATTTATCAAAGCTTTGGTCAAATTTATCTGAGTTTTGGTAAGTTTATTTGAGTTTTGACAAATCTATAGGAGTTTTTGGTAAATTAATTTAAGTTTTGGTCAAATTTATTTGAGTTTTTGAAAAATTTATCTGAGTTTTGATAAATCTACCTGAGTTTTTGTCGAATTTATCAAAGTCTTTTTAAAATCTATTTGAGTTTTTGGAAAATTTTTAAAACTTTACTTGAGTTGTTTAAATATCTATCTGAGTTTTTGGAAAATTTATCTAAGTTTTTGGCAAATATATCTGAGTTTTTGACAAATTGATCTCCATTTTGGAAATTTTAACTGGGTTTTTGAAATTTATTTGCATTCTTTTGAAATTTTATTTGTGAATTTTTAAATTTATTTGTGCTTTTTAAATTTTTTTTTGAAAATCTCATTAATGGGATTTTCATTAATTGTGGCCAATTAAATGATAGTTGACCATTATTAATAACATATCCCACTAATCATGGGATGTGATTTATCTCTAAATAAATAAGAACTTTTAAAGAAATGGTAACTTGAACATTTTAGGTCATCAAATTTGGAAAAAGAACCTACTACACTGTGAAAAAAGATTGTTGATCTAAGGCCAGAAAGTGAAATGTTGACGGACCTGTCGCTGAATACCTCAAGTTTTTATTCACCTAACAAGAGTATTAGATTGTGAGTAAGGTTGCAAACGGAAAGGTTCTGGGCTGGAACCATACTGGATTCAGACCTGTTTTTAAATAATGGTTCCAGTTCTGGATCCAGTATTGTTGGTTCCAGACTCGATTTCGATAGAAATACTTGAATCCGTTTCCGAAACCGGCTCCACCTAGAGAACTTAATTTAGTTCAAAACTTGGTTTTTATTTCTCTTAAATTTTTTTTAAATAAGTATATCATTCAACTAATAATAATGCATCAAGTTTACTACCTCCAGCAGTATTTATAAAAATATAAAAAAAAGAGTTTATTTTAAGGTACATTTTGTAATATCAAAAACTCATATGCCAGGTCCCGGGTCCGTGGGTCAAAACCTATATGGACTCGAAACTGGACCCATTTATTGATCGGAACCTCAACTAGGTTCCGGAGCTGGACCCATTTATGAATTGGAACCTAAAATAGGTTCCAAACCCAGTTTTTTTTTAATCGAAACTTTTGGATGATCAAAGAATCGGATACTCGTTTGCAACCGTAACTGTGAGGACTATTTGAAAAAAAAAAAAAAAACTCTTGACGTTACATGTTTTTACCTCTTTCCCACTTCTACATATTGTTATTTTTGCTATTGTGAGAAGTGTTCACCAACTGTATCAAGTTGCTATATAGTTTCATTTTGAAATTTATATGTCTTTTTATTAGAAATACGTAAATGTATTTTTGTGCTCGAAATGTGATCTTATTTAGTTTTTTTAGGGGTTTTTACGAGAAAATTTAGCTTAGATTTTAATTAAATGATTTTATGAAGAAAAAGCAGAAAATGATGAATAAGTTGTTAGTACATTTTTTCTGACAAAATTACCCCAGTTGATGATATTGTCAATGTCCCTCTTACACGAAAAAAATCCAAAATCCCTTTTCTCAAAGCTTGCGCTTTATCTCTTTCCACTACAAATTCAAAAAGAACATAAGCAATATGACAAAGAATCAACTAAGGGGCGAAACAAACTCAATCTTCCCCACAAAAATGCAATAATTTCCATAATAGTTAATAATACCTCTACTTGTCAGAAATTGCAAAACAAGGCTACCCACACGTTGCTCACAAAATCAAGACCTATGAAATTCCCCAGAACCAAACGGTTATAAGACCCCAAATTTTCACAAAGCATATCCAAATCCATCCCCTTCAACCTCTCTCAAATCCACCAACTAAATCAAGAGAAAGTTTTCATTTCAACATTTCATCGAACACCTTATACTCCAAATTCACACCCTCAAAACTCATGAGAATACACTTTAAAAAGGTGCGAGAAATCAGTGCAAACCAAGTATGGGACCCACAAATCTGAGGAAGACTGCCAAGACTATCTAAGACAAACAACCGGAACACAAAATGTAATAGTTTTTACAACCTTTCCATCACAAGATAGAGAGAGATGCAGCAACACATAGTTTTTTTGTAAATCCAATAACTATTTTTAGTGCAAATAGTTTAACCGGGTCACTCAACTATACTTTTTTTTCTTTTTTTTTTTTGTGGTTGTTTATTCGGATTATCTTGTTTTTTGGGTTTGTGGATTTTATTAATAGTATTATATTTGATTTTTTGTTGCTTTTAAATTGAGGTAGCACTTTAATCATGCAGTAATCCATACGAGGTTGATAATTATTCAAAGGCAATGTCAATGCTTTCATTTTGTTTAAATCTTCCCCTACTGCCTTTCTCTTGACATGATTTCCTTATTTATGGCTGATGATTTCCTTATGGGCGAAGAATTTTGTGACATGTTTCAACCATGATTTTCCATAGTATATATATAAACATATGGATTAAGAGGTGTAGTAGACTTTTACATGTGCTGGAAAGGCTAACTATTCTTACTACCGTGTAATTCCACGATAATTTAAAAACATGGAAAAGAGAAACTCGCAATTTTAATTGTTTTGTCCATCCAGAATAAAAGGAGTAAAAATGTGTTAAACTTAAACTCATTTTTATGTATAGTTTATTTTTGAAATGAAGAATAATACATGCATCCAGTTTTGCTAGATTCATTTGCCATCTTGCTTTATTCAATTTCCTCTTTAATTTTGATCTCCATTGGTATGGAACATATTTTCTCTTTCTTCAATTTAAAATCGTTTTAATTTTTTATAACATCAAATAGATTCATCTTTTAAATAATAATGATAAATATTAATATTTATAAAGTTTTTAAAGAATATGAGAATTTGCTTCTTAATAACATCTTAATTAATAGATAGAAAATAACTAATTTATCTTAACACATTTATTTAATCTCTTTTCTTCATGAAAACTATATGGAAAATCAAAATATGTGAAAATTTATAAATTGAATTTGATTTACAACTTATGTAAGCTTACTTCAGTTTTCCCATTTTCTATAGATTTTGATATCTTTAATTTCAAAATTGATTATTGTATGGCCTGGGCTTAGCATGAGCTTAGCAGGGCCTTTATTGCTAGTTTTGTTTAAATACCAATAGAAAAGACATACTGTTTGTGATGGGTAGAATGGGGGAGAGAGAGACACACACACATAAGTATAACTTTTGAATGAGTAGCTAGCTTACCAATAAGTAAGAATCTATTTTTCATAGCCATGAACAATTATTTTTTATTTTTTATTTTCCATTGAGACAAAGAGGTTCATGTACGTTCACCCGACTGGGATGGGATGGCCTAGGAATCTCTTATCTTCTCTGAAACTGAGTGACTAGGAATCTCTTCTCTTCTCTCAAGCTGGGTGATGTATTATTTTCTTCTGCTTCTGAATTTTGATTTGATCTCTCCATCATCATCTCTTATATGTAAAAGTTTTATTTGTGTCATTTTTTTAATATATATATATTTTTTGATGGGCCTGGCGAGTTGACCGTTATGGATGGGTCGGCCAGTAGTGTCCCGTGCCGAAAAGGGCCGGCAGTGCCAATTCCCTTTGCCCAGCACGGCCCAAGGCATGGGCCAGGCTGGTCCGAAATGTGCCCTGTCATGGGCTTTTTTGGGCCCAGCCCAGCCCAGCCCAGCCCATTTGACATCTCTATGTGCGACCGTGCTTATTCTAACGGTAGAAACAACATCCAGTGGCACGAGACGTCTCCCGAAGTCAAAGTAAATGTTGCTGGGGGGGCCCATTGACGAACATATTTGAGCTTTTGTAAGAAGGCTTTTGAATAGTTAGTCAAAATCAAAACCATTGCCGTCCTACACCTAATCAGGGCGGGCCTTATAATAATATATGTAGTGTCCACAAATATTGATGAGGGTTCACCCTGTGTTCGTAGCCAATTAAGTAGTCCCACAGAGGCATGCTGAATAATTTGGCATGTCAATTGAACTATCCGCAACTCTTAACCAGTAATATTTTTAACTCTACTTCATATTATCCAAACACATGAAGAATTAACTTATTTTACTTTATCCCATCCAACCAAACATATTTAAATAAACTCACCTACTCATTTTATTTCAACCCATATTACTTTAACTTTATGCATAATCTATTTTTTTTATATAAACTTTATAAATAATGAAAAATGTTCCTACGAAAGTAACTCTCAAACTATTATGTGAGTAAGAGGGTAGACCCTCATATGTAGATTGTTGGCATTAAATATATATATGATGAGTCCCCCTTACTCTCGTAGCAGTGTGAGAATGACTCTCAGAGGGACAATACTCGTACACTCTTGTAAACAAACATGCCCTAAAAGGATGTAATGATATCTCATTGATCTCGACAACTCCACCCGAAATACTAGTGACTTCTCACCCCTGATAAAGGCCACCTTCCTAGGAGTTCAGTAGAAGTTTGCCGGCCATTCAAGGGGTTACAAACATGGGCACCGATCTACATTTGTGTCTATACGTCGGTGCTCAAATGGGCAAATCGAGGATCACACGCCTGGTTTCATGGCGTGTGAATGGTCTCAGTTTATCATTTGGTAATTGCCTTTTTGGCTGCATGTCACAGCCCTTAACCGGACCTCCTCCGATAATATCTCCTAATTTCGGGACATGACTGGTGTGGGGTCTACGAGAGAAGATAATCTCTACCCTTACACAATATCCCACAGGATATCACGTGTGAGGATTAGCACATGTTTCCATCACATTTATAATGTATTTCAGCAGAAGCATAAAGATTCAATGACTCCAAATAATCATAGCATATAAAAGCATCGGATGAGATAATAGATGTCAGAGCATAATAAGTCCATCAAGTAGTATAGTGCGGAAGCGTAAATGTTTAATCATCATTTCATGAAATATCAAATCTCCAACGTAAAACAAAAACTAAGATAGCTAGCACCAGCAAGAGGGTAGATCTCCAAGACTCCAGTGTGTGTCGCCCTCATGCAAGGATGCTTAAACCAAATCATCTGGAGACCCACTCTAGTAAGCCAGCCTGCATGTCCTCTCGTCATGGGCAGACCCATGTGTAATGGGGTGGGGGCTGAACCTAAAACTTGCCCATAAGGGCTTAAGGCGCGTATGGCCTAGCCCCCACTTAAACCAGATGAAAGTCCCCACTCTTGTTCCCCAATTCCAAAAGGCCTAATAGCTAGCTCTCTGTCTTTGTCTCTCTCTCTCTCTCAAAATTCCCCAAGTCAATAGAAATCTCAAAATTCCCCAGGTCAATAGAAACCTCAAATCTCTTTTTGTCTCCGTCATTTCATGGGTGTAGGCCGCGATCCCTCTCTTCGGCAAATGTTCCTCAGCTCTCACTCTTTCTTCATCTCTTTCTCAATTTATCTCCCTCTCTCTCTTACCCTATGTTTGGGAGGGGAGGGGAGGGGAGGGGAGGGAAAAAAATTTTTCCCTTTTTTTGTTCGCGTAGTAGGAGAGGGGAGGGAAATCCCCTCTCCTCCTCATTCTTTCCCCCCAATTTTGAAGGAAAAATTAGGGGGTAAAACTTTCAAAATTTTACCCCCTAATTTCCCTCCCCCATTTTCCCTCTCTCCTTCTCAAACAGCCCCCATTTCCACTTTCCCTCCATTTTTCCCTCTTTTTTTTCCTTTCCCCCATTTTACCCCCTTCCCAAACATAGGGTTGGGCTGTGAAGAATCAATGCACTCTCTCGTTTCTACTTCGGTTTTGCATCTCTCTAACCCATTTAAAGTGACCAAAATACCCCTTCCCCATCTTCCTTGAAATATTCTTTTCGCGTATGACAACTCTAGTACTTGTAACTCTTAGTCTCTCTCTCTTTCAATTTATGAAATCTTTATTTTAAAAAAACACCGACAAAAGAGAATCTATTGATGTGTATATTTTAACTAAGGGTGCCTTTAGATAGGTTTCCTCGTTTTTTATTGATGACATGAGGAAAATAATATTTAAGTTCCAAAATCCAAAAACACTATCTTCCTCATTTTTTCTACTTAGGGCATCTTAAATTTTTATTGATGTGTGTATTTTTATGGTTTTGTCCGTGTACATGATAACTCAAGCAAGTGGAGTGTTCTACTTACTTGTTTTATTTGTTCTTGACATTTATGACTATACTTGACAAAACTGACGTTATTGTGGGACTCAAATAAGCTTTTAACAGCCTTTTGCTTCTAATAGCCGTGAGTTCAATACCTAAGATCATGTTTTAGAGCCACACTTACAAGTTTCAAACCATTCCTTCAAATGATAAATAAAGCGATTGGCATGAAGCCAATTGCCAAAGCATTGTGTAGCGGCCAAGGAAGAACAGTGCTTTTGGATAAAGATAAAGAGTAATGCTATATGGACGTACTTTTGGCCCGAGTTTTTACCTGAATTTCATTGTAATGTCATATTTACCCTCAAATAGCTTTTACTCACTCACTCAAATGTCTTTTCACCATTTTATTTTCGAAATTCAGGCCAAAATTCTGACCGGGAGTTAATCCAAGCAGTATTTTTCAAAGATAAATGCCCCCAACTCGGTGTCGTGTCTCTAGGGCCATTTCTGCAAATAGCCCGACCAGGGGAAGGACATTGCTTCGAATCATAGATATATTGCCACGTGTACGGTGATGCCGTGCGGGAGGTTTAGATCTTGCTGCAAGTTTACTTCTACTACGCGAGTTACACGCCGGGTCAAACTCATTAGTTCTTTCTTTGTACTTTGTACAAAAAGCTATCGTGTCTTCTTCATGTGCTGATGTGTTTATTAAACATTTCTTACAATTTGCTGAAAGACCACAATGTGAAATCACTCGTGGTAAATTCAACTTTTCAGTACTCACCTTCATTTTACGCTTATTTAATTTATATTTATCAGTAATTAAAATTTATAAAAAATGATAACTTCAGAAATCATTTAACTTTATCATCCTTAAATTAATATTTTGTGAGGGCTTTATTGAGTTGATTATTTGTCTAAACTCATATCCATGATGAGATCTTTCCATCATATTATTTTTCTATAATTACCCGGCATTTAAATGGGGTTACACAAGAGGTTTAGAATTTTGTATCTCATATACCTTGAAACATCTTTTAGAAGAGGACGACCTATCATTATATGCCATATGAAATTTATGAATCCAAACCCTAAGCCTAGAAAAAGAGGGTCCAATCACATGTTATCCTTTTTCCCTCTAATTTGGTCTGTTGGGCATTCATGACTTGTTTTCAAACCTATCACTAGACAGAGATCAAGCACCAGGGATGTAAACTTGTCGGTTCTGGTTTGGGTCCATGGTGGACCCGGATCGTTAATGAGAAAGTGGAATCAGTTTCCTGATTCTGGAATGAGAATTGTTACTGAGAAGATGGAATTAGAACCGATTCCATATATGGGACATGTCCTGGTCAAAGTAGAGAATGATACAAAAAAAAAAAAAAAACAGTTTTTAGGATGAATTCTCGAAAATTGAAATAATATGTCGGGTTTCGGATCCACAGGTTAGAACCTAGGTGAAATTAGACCTAGACCCATTTAGGTCTTGGGAAAAAAAAAAAAAAAGAACCTGGATCTAGATCAGTTTACTTATCGGGGTATAAATAAGGACCCAAATTCTATTTTTAACATATTAGAACCTTTTAGTAATAAGAGAATTGGGAATCCATTTACATCCCTACCAAACACACACACTTTCATTTAACCCAGCACAGTCAACCGGCCCAACTTACATGGACCCATATGTATGGCCAATAAGGATTTTAAGGCACAAAATCTGCCCTGTAATGCCATTGAACGTTCCAACCCAACTTTTATCAAAATTCAGACAGGTGTGGTGGATCTTATATTAACTGGACCTGGGTCCATGCCAGCCCTCATTTAGCCACGAGGGCCCACTCCTCGAAAACCCAGTTAATAGAATCACCTATATGTCCAACTTTATATATTTTATTCTATACATACGAGGCCGGCACAAGTGGACAAAGTTTGCGCACCCGACTCACATTAGCTGATGCCATCCCCCTCCCACTCTGCATTTTCAAAATCAAATACGCCAATGGCCAACCAAAACACACAGAGTTCGGCTTCTCCAAACACCTCACTCATGTTTTTTTCACATAGGAAAGAGATTAAAACTCCACCAATGCTACGTATCATCACAGTAGTAATTATAAACTCAATCTTACACAATTAGACCAACTCATATAAACTTTGATAAGACAGTACTCAAATAAAATGAGCGAAGGTTGAGATTTTCATTAAGTGGCCCCATGGTATCTATCCAATCCTTCCACTCCACTCATTAATGAAAGCATGAGTGACACATTTAGAGGATCCAAATCGCAGGCTCCAAAACATGAGTTCCTTCACTCTCCCCGGTCCCCACCTTTTGCTCTTTGCAAAGAAAAGAAAACAAAAAACACTCAATACATCCAGACACGAAAAAGGAAAAAAAAATTCAAACAACAGACAGGAAGGAAACGAGAAAACCTTCAAATTTCGATCGATTGATGTAGAGAGAGAATTTGGTGGAGACAGAGAGAGAGAGAGAGATGACGATGGATCGAGAGAAGGAGAGAGAGGTGGAGCTGGAATGCGCAATGTACACGAATTGCTTGCTTTTAGGGCTCGATCCATCGATCCTCGGCATTGGAGCTAGCAATGGAAACCCTCGCGTCGGTCTTTTCCGGCATTCAAACCCTAGAATGGGAGAGCAGCTCCTCTATTTCATCCTCTCATCTCTTCGTGGCCCTGTTCAATCCGCCAAGGTACCATTTCCCTCCTTCAATTCTTCTCATTCTCTCCCTCTCTTCAGATCTCTCCTACTTTTTTCTCTTTCTCTTTTCTAATATGTAATTTTGCAGGATTTCGATAAGGTGTGGCCGATCTTTGATTCCGCGCAATCTCGCGATTTTCGCAAGGTAATCTTTTTTATTTTTTTCTCCTCTTTGTTGAATTGAATTGAATGATTTTGATTGGAGAATTCTCTTTGGAGAAGTTTTTAGATTTGAATAAAATTATCTGAGTGATGTTTAATGCAATTTTTTTTTCTGTGGTTTTGTATTGCAGATTGTGCAGGGGATTATAACTGATCTAGAATCGCAGGGGGCGCTTCCAAGGAGCAATTCAAGGGTTTCTTCACTGGCAACTTGTTGCGGGCAGAGGTTGGATTCTTTTTATATAAATAATGTGAGAGTATGAAATTGAGATCGATTAGATTTGGAAAAGAAGAGACTTCAAATTTGTTTTAGACAATTGAGATGGATCGAGTGTTTTAAAGTTACAATTGCTTTTTAATTACATTTTACAATTGTCAGTTGCTAATTCTATGAGATGCATGTGGTTTTTAGAAATGGTTATAAGAGTTATTTAGGTGGGAATAGATGAACATTTTAATTCCGAGAAGTGGGAGGCAGAAATGGAGACTTCAAAACCTTGTGGGACGTGCAATGTCTTTAGTACATTTGTGGCGCAGCCCTGGATCTTTGATTGAATAGACCAACCTCTCAGATGAGGTTGATCGAATCCAGCAAAGGAGTTCCACACAAAACAACACTCACAGCCATGTACTCATGGGAATAACTCACGTTACTTGATTTGATTAATAAAAGCATGAAGCATTACAGTAAGCTCTTCTGTATAAATAGAGTAGTAGAGTCCTAAATAAGGAAATATCTAATCCTACTCAACTTATAATTTAGAAAACAACCCCAATTAAGTAATAATACTAATTCTAGACAGTTAGGAAATCCCGTGGACCCCATCAGGCGGGTCCATCAAGTTCTACGGGTGGCTTTGGTCTTGGATCTGTATTGGCTGCATCAATTTGAAACTCAGAGAGTATTGAGATGAACTGGTTTTTTTTTTTTTTTTTTCCTTTTTGGTGGCAAGGTCGTCTTGATTATGTTAGAGTTTAGTTTATTGATGGGATGCTATTAGTGTAAAGTAAATAGACTTTTTTTTATCAGCGGCAGTAAAGTAAAGGTCATCTTGATTATGTTAGACTTGGGTTTATTGATGGAGTCCTATTAGTCTAAAGTAATGGTCTCTTTATGTTTTATAGACATGACAAGTTTATATTGCATGGATATTGGTTCCTTTACATTCAATGTAAAACTATTAACATAAGGTTTATATTGCTATGGCAGATTTGTTGAGCTTCTGTGGCAGCTTTCTTTGCATGCTCTTCGGGAGGTCCACAAAAGAACATTTGTAGCTGATGTGGCTTCTAATTCCCTCCCTGCTTCATTGACAGATGTGTCATATTCACATGCAGCCACATTACTTCCTGTGACGAAGGTATTTTAATAATTTGGTCATCCTTTTCTTTTTTGTGCATATTTTTCTGAGGATAATTCTTTTTAACTGTTCGTAATTCGTAGCCGTTGATAACTGAACTTCTTTCAAGGGACGTGTTTAATACAAAAAGCGATATGCAAATGAGCCTAGTTACTCTAGCTAATGAATCAAGGAATAGTTTTAGAGGCCGCTTGATCTTTTACGCATTGAATATGAAAAATGGGATTTACATATGTAAAACTTGCATATATGAATTTTATATATGTAAAATTTACAAATGTGGAATACAGTAAAACTTTTGTATATGAATTTTATATATGTAAAATTTACAAATGAAGGCTTAAGATAGGGAAATAAACGTTTTGAGGTTTAATGGGTAACAAAAAACTTGGACAGTTTGGATGAAAATTTTGGGGCCCACGTGATTTACAAAACATAAAAAGGTGGTAAGTCATTTGATACTGCGACCTTTCCCAGGTATCCTTGGCACTGGCACCCTCTTAATCAAAGAGCCGTATAATCGTTTCCCACCTTTTTGACGTGCAAGAATCCTCATATGAAAATGACCTCAATTACACACCATTCACACCTCATTTACTCATGCGATGTGTAAATGAGCACAAGCAAATGAGGCCCTGTGTACATGAGTGCAAACAAACGATCCCTTAACATTTCAATACTGATTTTTTATTTTTTTTAATAACAATGCTGATTTATTGTTCCAAGTGACCATTTGATGAAACATGAAATATTGATTATTCTGGTGATTGAGAAGCATGCTGAACTTATTTTTTATTTTTTCAGTTTTGTTTGTTATAGATGATCATTTAATTGTGCATTGCTTACTGAAATTCAAATATTTAAACCTTCCACTGCCATCTCTGAAGTTTTGTCCAACTTCTAATGTAAAGCTCTTGTGCTAACAGGCTAGGATAGCACTTGAAAGGAGAGAATTTCTTAGAAATGCAAATTCTGCTGTTCATAGACAAGCTACCTGGTCAAGCTTGGCCCATGATATAACAGCTGAGTTTCGTGAGCTTTGTGCAGAAGAGGTAGATAACAACTACTTCTCATCCCTCATAAAATAATTCTTTCACTACATCTTCCTGAGCTCTTATCCATATTTTGCTAATGAGTTTCAGTAATTAGAGTTATTATTATTATTTTTTTATAATAATCCTAATTACTGAAAATTAGAGTAATTAGAGTTATTATCACAAAATTCTTCTCTTGACTTCTGCATTTCAGGCTTATTTGCAGCAAGAGCTGGAAAAATTACAGGATCTGAGAAACAAAGCGAAGTTAGAAGGAGAACCATGGGATGAACGTGTGTCTGGCTCCCTAGGTCAGAACTCCCATTTGGTCTCTAAGGCAACCCGCCAATGGGAGTCTTTATTAGCTCGTAAGAGTAAGTATAAGTTACTTGTTCTAATTTCCTTTTGTAGGGTACCTTCATCAAGGTTGGTTGCATCCTTTTTTTGGCTGGAATGCAGTTTCACTATCTTTTTCCCTCAAATTATTAGTGATTCATTAAAAATAATGTGGCATATGACAACGACAAGATCTGAGCTATCTTGCGAGTCCCCCCTTGGATGAGTCAAATACCAATACACTGTAGTGGTTAGACAAACCTTGCCATTTTGACTCCTTTTTTCCCTTTTCATATATAAATGGGTAAGGGAAAGCTTAACTTAAATTTTATAGACATTAGAATTAGAAAAATCCTGCCCACACCCCCTCCCTTCCAAACTTCAGTTGAAGAGCTGGGATTTCCCATTCAATCAATGTGATTCTGTTACCATTTACCAGACAATCCAAACCCCTTATAGACCTTGATTTTGTTCTTGACAGAGTTTAGTGGATGATAAACAGGGAAACGGACTTCTTGCTTAAGAGTGCCTTTCTACAAGCCATACTGGTCTTTGAGGGCCTGTTTTTTTAGTGGAATTTCTGACAAGAATTTGGTGTGTTGGGAATTCCTTGACATGATGTGATAGAAATTCCTTGACAGGAGATGCAGGCTATATGGGTGTTTGATGGGACTGTGTCATTGGGTGATTTGAGGTGGGCCCATCTCATAGGGTAAAATCATTAAAACTGATAATTTAATTATAAATAAAAAATCTTAACATATCCTTGCCCTTGTGCTCATACTTGATGTGCGTACTTCTGGTCTGCTAGATGTGGTTAAACACTATTTACCATGGCAGCATCTATGTTCCATATTTATTTGTTCAACACTGAAATTCTGTATCTTTCTTCTATTTACAGGCCAACATGAAGTTCTTGCTTCGGGCCCTATTGAGGACTTGATAGCTCACCGTGAGCATAGGTAGTTATCAAAATTTTCATCTTTAGGTTTTGTAAAAGCTTTCCTAGTTACTTTTGTGTTTGATTCTTTTGTCAGGTATCGCATCTCTGGATCAGCTTTGCTTGCGGCTATGGATCAAAGTTCTCATGTTCCTTATTCGGATATATTATCTGTTCAACCTGGTGATATGACTTCGCCACGTGCTGATGATCGGGAACAGATAGATGGGTCCTTTGTCAATGTTAATAGGGAAAAACAGAAAAGCCGTTTAGACTCAACTCATTTTCAAGTGAATGACGAAACTTATTCTCGAATGGATGATCGAAGTGGAAGAATTCACCCTACAGTTGATATAGCAGAAGTTCTAAGGCGTTGGACACATGCTCTACAGCGTGTACACAAGCAGTCACTTCATCTGGTATGCGACTTTCTTCCCAAGACAAATATGCTGTGATGCTAAAGTTGCAATATGGGTATGTGTGGAGTGAGTCGATACCATCAGAAGGTGTTTGATTAGGCAAAATCCTATTCTTGCATTCATTCAATGTCCTAAATAATTCTTTAGTGATAAAATAATATGAAAAAAAAAAAAAAAAATAACACCAGTAAAAACATAATGTACAAATTTTTCTATGAGAAATGAAGAAAAAAGATTTTAATGTTTAAGTTATACTTACAGAGGAAAAACTAACGTGTTTAATATTATATATCAACTTACAAAATGTTGTTGAAGTAGTGATAGAAGAGTCCTAGAATGTTGTGTTTTATACATGTCCAACACGGTTATGTTTTCCATTTCAAAGAATTCATGCAACATCATTGAAACATGGTCCCTTTCAGGAGCATGATTTGGTTGTTGATTACCATTTAATCTTTTGTCTCAGAATCTGAAACTAAAGAAATTGCACGTTTGAAATATGGCCCCTTTCATTTTCTTCAATGGCTTATTCTTGGTACTTGCATCAATTTTGTATAACCAATTATTTGGTTAAACTTTCTGGACGGTAGGAAATGAAAATCATAAACTTTTTTGTATTACCCAGAATTGTGGCCATTTTGTGTGACACCTGGGTAGAGATTTGTAGACTGACCAAAGTTCTGTTCCTTTTGCTATCCATTTATTGTAAGTTTGTTTTTATCATTTTTTGGATGATTAACAAAGCATAAGGTTATTGTAGGCCAAAATTAATGATGGAGAAGGTCCAGAGCTTCTACGATCGGCATCTGATAGTGGTGGTAGTAGCCATGCTGAATCTTTGGCTGCAACCCTTGCAGAGCATCGCCAACACTTAGCAAGCATACAGGTATCTGAATAGTATAATCATGATTCCTGCTGTATTTATAAAATTTATATCAGTTAAAATGAACTCATGAAGTTTTACTGTCCTGATCCATCAGCAGCAAGACTGATTGGTAGGGTTTTAAAATCGTGGATATTGGTTATTCTTCTGTGTTTCACATTCCAAATCTTATCAACTTGTTAGTGCTATGTTTTATATATATATATATATAGAGAGAGAGAGAGAGACACACACACACACTCATGTGAGTGATGTCTCTTCACAGTTGTGATTAAAGATCCATTCTATGTGATTGACTTTATGCATGAAGTATACTGCGGCCAGACATTTCGTGTCATGTTAGTAGTTAGAAAATTGTGTCTCATTGTCCTCATTCCATACTAGATCACTGATGCCGGGCATACTCTTGAAATAGGAATGCAAAAGTGTCAAAGAACCATACTTGGGCTTTTCGTTGCATGGGTCCAAGTTGACTCGATGGCTGATTTAGATTTTAAGGGAGTACTGATTTTTTTATTAGTTGGTTTCAATTTTGAACTTAAAATTTGAAAAGGAAATGCTTGGCACATGCACCATCTCAGACACATGCTGCACCGGCGCATGAGCACACTTAAGAGACGGAGGGGTGGGGTGTGTGGTATGGAAGCGGGCAGTGGCTGACAGTTGACTGACACATCTGGTGTGTCATATGTAGCTATCTGAAAAAAGGAAGAAAAGATATATTATAATAATAATAATAATAATAATAATAATAATAAAAAAAAAGAAAACATGGTCATCATATGTAGCTATCATAAAAAAGAACAAAAGGTCTGAATAGAGTTTTTTATTTTTTCAAGAGAATAAGGCCACAATGGAAACACAGGAAATTCAAAGATTGTAATTGTTCTAGTAGAGGGAGCAGAGGTTATCTTTTTGGTGGTCTAATTGATCAAGCAACACCCAAGTGGAGGATGTTCTGACTTTTAGGACATAAGCAGAGGGGATTCTCAAGAACATCAATTTATTTATTTTTTCAAATCAAGATTCTTAAGCTGAACTTTGCTTGGTGCTCTTGGGTAACTGAAGGTTGGTTCAACTAAGCTGGGTGGTTGGGTCTCTTCTTTCAATGTATGTATCCTTGTTTTTGTATGAAAAAGAATTCTTGCATCTTTAACTGCTTCTACCATTGAATGGGGCTTAGGAAACGCCATTGAGTGGGTTGTTAGTAATGGCGTCACAGTTTGTTCTTGGTAGAGAGTTCATTCATGGTTGACCCTTTCTAACTTCCTTATCTTTTGTGCAAAAGAAGCTAATCCCATTGAGTATTTACATATGAAGCTACTAATCTACTCGTATTATTCAATTTTTGGGCTTGGAGATTTTCTACAACTTATAATTGTAGTTGATTCCTTTTGCTTTTGGTACCTTTTTTTCTCTCTCTTTTTTTTTTTGGTGTATCTTGTCCTTCAATTTTCCAACAAAAGAAATCTCTGATCACATCTCTTCTACTAACCAGCGTTACCTTTCATTCTATGAGTGTATATATAGTCATTCTCATGAACGGGCAGATCGTTCATAGCTTAGGAATGATCCAGCCTGTGGTTTACTGTTCATAGCTTAGGAACGGTCCAGCCTGTGGAGCTTACCTGGAAGCATGAAAAAATGACAATCATTGGGAGGAAGAAGGGGTTAGGGGTTTTAAAGATCTCCCTATGATCTGTGTGTGCAGAAAGTGGGAACCATCTGATTGATTGAGGCACTGAGGTACTCTTTTGAGGGCTTCAAGCTTTTCTAAAAGATAGCTGTTATATAAACTGGGATGGGTAGCAAAATTTGCATGATCGATTGGAGGGTCTGCATGACTTGGATAGTTGGATGATTTGGCTGAGTCAGACGGAGTTGCATCCTAGAGCTCTGGGAGCCTATAATACTGGAAAGTGAAAAATAAAGCTTAAAAATAGAATCTAGAATTTTAAGGCACATGTGTTTTAATTATTCTGAATGAATTAAGTAGTAGTAGGTGGTAGCATTTGATTTTCACTCAGACAGATGAACAATACTCTAGTCTTCGAATGCATAGATCTTCCACAAAATGTGGTTTTGATCTTTTAATATCAGTCTAAAAGGATTCCAAAACCATCCAACATTTTTTCACATAAATAAAATGGGGATACCAATTAGTTTTGGCCCTTCTTCCTATAGGACTTGGCCAATGGATGACTAGGTGGTTGATTCAAATCTGTAGGTGCCGAGTCTGAGTTGACCAGGCTCAGCCAATTCTTGAAACCATGCTCAAAATTTAATAGATCTAAAATCTATGGCATGGACTTTGCCGAGAAACCTTTTTCCATAACTTACCAATATCTCTTTCCATTTGATCTTTCATCTTTCTCGGAGATTGATCTTGTTGATGATAACTTGAAACCATGCTCAAAATTTAATTGATCTAAAATCTATGGCATGGACTTTGCCGAGAAACCTTTTTCCGTAACTTACCAAATCTCTTTCCATGTGATCTTTCATCTTTCTTGGAGATTGATCTTGTTGATGATAACTTGGTCTTCAGTTGTTGAGTGGCGGCGTTCAAATGATTATGCCTTATGTTTATTATGAATATATTTCTTTTCACAGATTTGAATTATTTTAAAACATGATTGTGTTCAGTTTTAACATCATAATCATTCTCACATTCGCATATCCTTGCTCTTATGCACTAATGTTAGAAATATATGATTTTTGGTCACATCAATTTTTAAAGTAATTAGTAGAACTCATTATTCATTAAGCCAACCAACCACAAATATATATGATAAGGTTTTGATGATGATATTTTAAATTTAAATCTAACACAGTATAAAATACAAAATAATAATAATAATAATAAAAATAAAAACTGTAAGTGATACTTTTGAACATGAGCATAGCCTCATGAGAGCCCGAAGTGCACTTGACTACACTGATTATTACTTTACCACATTTATGGACTAAGTATTTTGCTCTTGTAATTTAGCATACTTCACATCTCTACACATACACGACAATGATCCTATTGGTTAAGCAACTGAAGCTTAGTCTTTGACGACCCTCTTCCCTAACTCAAGGGAATTCCTCATCGCAGCCTTTATGGTTTTGGTTTCAAGGGGTGCAGCTTGTGACATCTACTATACGGTTGCCCCCTTTTTTTTTTTCTATTATTTGATTTGTAAGGTACTATGATGCCCAGATACGGATATGGCTATGGACATTGATACAGGGATCAGGGATACAACTCTTCACTTTTAAAAATCTAGGACACAGATATGGATACGGGTGTCCTAAATTTTTCTTTAGATAAAAAATTATCATTGTTTTTGTTCCTTTCTAGCATTTTTTTTTTTTTTTTGGTGAGAAGTAAAAATATTAAAAGAACTATATGAAATAAAAGACTTTTATATGTAGGATATGATAAACTTGTTCCCTAGAAGTATGGGTGAGCTATCATGATGTACCCATACAAGCGCCGTAACGGTCTGATATAGATACGTTGGGCTTGTACAAGTATCCGAGTATCATAGGTAAGGTATCTCGATTTTTTATTAAACTTGGAACCGTATACATGATTTCTAGTTGTAAACATGTTCTTCAATATTTGACATTCTGTACTGTAAGGCGTGCACTACCATTAACCTAATACATGATTTCTAGTTGTAAACATGTTCTTCAATATTTGACATTCTGTACTGTAGTGGAGTTTGGTTTGTTCTCTTCTTCTCTATAAACAACTGGAACGATTCCCACCTTTTTTTTTTGAAAACTGGAACCATTCCCACCTAAGGCCCAAAACTTTTCTTCTATACAGGTTTTTACCAACCAACTAAAGGAGGTTGCCCCAGCTCTACAAGAATCTATATTGAAACTCACAGAAGAAGTGAACAGCATCTCAAGCATTGTTCCTATGACCAAATATGATGGTAGATCAATGTCTCCTAGTCAAGCTCAAAGCAGTGGAAGGACTACAGTAAGTGCCCTTAAGAGTTGCTGTGCTGCCAGTAATTTTTTTCATCAGGTATTTGTAGATATACTGCATTTTCAAAAACATTATTCTTGAACTAAGCAGGACAATAGTACTGATGAAGTTAATGAGGTGGCTTCAAAACTGTCATCCATTCAGCTCGAAAAGGCTTCAACCAGCCCTGCTTTGAAACTCCCACATTTATTTAGTTTAACTCCAAATTCCTCTGGAAAAGGTGCATATGTACAGAAGCGGCAAGCTATAGCTCCTCAGGCCGTCCAGATTGAAGAAGATTTGTTGGAAGGGAAATCTTTAGACCGGCCCTTGGCTAATGGTCACGTGGATAATTATACTTCAGGTTTGCACTTTTACAACTGGCCAGTTGTCCATATAATAAATCAATTGTCTGAAGATTCTCACAAAGTCCTAAAGGTTAGTCATAGGCAAGGATAAAAATAACGGTTGCGGTGGGTGTAGTAGTTAGTGGCCAAAATGCTACATAGCGGTAGCTGCATCGGCGCTACGTAGTGGTGTGATTTTTTTATTTTTTTTTGAATCTTGCGTAACAATCAATCTTGTGTCTTTTTTAGTGATTTGGAACCATATAAGGGTGGAGACAACTATAGAAAAGGGCTATTGAGGAGGAGAAATAGGAAAAATAGTGTTATAAATTTAAATTGCTTTGCTCTATTAGGTTTTAAACTGTAGCACCGTTATTTTCAAAATAGCGTAGTGGCCTCAACTGCTACGGCTAATAATGTGACCGCTACGTGATGGTCTTAGGTTGTTTCTTCAGTTTCCTTACCGTGATTGTAGACTGTTACATTCATTGGGTGATATGATGAGATAGGTATTATTTTTTTGTATTCTCTCTTTCTTTCTTTCGTTTGTCCTTTTCATCATTATTTCTTTTTCTTTAACAAGAAGCTCGAACTCACACACCCACCCACCCACACCATACAATGTCCTTAACTGGCTAAGCAACAATCATGAACAGATTTTTTTTTCATCCATGACCTATGTATCTTATTTTTATTGATAAAAACAATTTTAAGATGCATTAAATTATCTCAAAATTACTCATTTTATTAATTTTGGACTTCTTTAATTAAAAAGAGCATATCTTGTTAAAAATATTGAATTCATCGTGTCTTTCAAGGTTTGTATCATTGGATCATAGTGGGTGATGCCATAACGGCACTCAAGACTCTCCTTGAACCATTGGAGAGTAGCACAACATGTAGCCAAGCTATCTCTAAATATACTGGCCCATTTAATTTTTGATGTGAGGACTTGTAATTTTCTTTCTATTCCTACAGATGCTGGTGGTTCTTATGTTCAAAACATAAGACGATCTGTTCGGGAAGCTGCCCTCTCAATACAACCCACAAACTTAGAACCATCACAAGATTGTAGAGATGGTGTGTCAGAGCACTTTTTTGTACCTCTTTCAGGAAACAGAAATCCCGTTGTGAGAGAGGAAACAAAATTTATTCCGAAGAAAAGCAAACGACTGTTTGCATCTGAACAAGATATTTCTGATCATATTGCAGTTGGACCCATTGATAGTACTTTTGATGCAATGCCAGATGTGTTGCAGCACTTAGATTTACTAGAAGAGTATGATAAACAAGAAAATGGCTTCTCCCTTGTAGCTGGTTCAGATCATGCAACTTCTGATACACACAGTACATTTTACGACATTGAGGATTCTCAAGATCAGGTCTTCTCGCCTCCTTTGCTAATGGACACAACATTTTTTGCAGATTCATATGAGGACTTGCTTGGTATGTTCCTTTCCGTCTTGAATACTGAAAGTTTTATGTTATTATCATTCTCAATCTTCTTGTTTTTCTACACAGAAGTTGGAAGTGTTTGTCACTGATGATATTGAACAGTTTATTAGATATGGGTCAGCTGCATCTGAATATTTCTTTTATTACTGATTGTTAAATATGACAAAAACAAGTATGGTAACTGATAATTTTTTATTTTTTTATGGAAACATCATAACATTGCCATGTACTAGATATATATCCATGTCTCTGTAGTCAGTCTGGAAATCAATTGAATCTGATGCCTACATCTAGACCAGCAACCATACCTTTTTCTGCATAACAGTAGATGCCTGATACTTCATACTTTTATTCATCAATATTGGCTTTGCAACTTTTTGTAAGCCTCAGATGGGATAATGCTGCATGTAATCATATCATCTTTTTGTTTTGCTAACATCATTTTATTACTTGTTGATAGGATCTATGTTTAATGTAACCATTTCTTGCTTATTTTACTATTTTCTTTTCCTTTCAACAAAATACTTTTGTTGCTTCTCAAAAAAGGAAAAAAAAAAAAAAAAAAAATCAGTGCCACAAATTTGCTACTAATTTTTATTGAAAATGGTGATATGAGAGAATATTGTGACATTTCCATGAGAAACTGGTGAACCAAGAAAAAATCCTGATATTATCACTAGATTTTTCATGTATCGTCAGATCTGGTCTTGTTGCTCACTCACCTTTGTGGGACATTTTGGTGAGATTTACCTAAATTCTCTACTTTTTTTAAGTTACATACTTTAAAGCAAATCATATATAATCATGGGTTTCAGACCATATAATCATGGGTCTCTATGTGGATTGAGGATAACCTAGAAAGTACTTTGATTGCATTAACCTGTTCTGTTTGCATCTGATTTAATTTGTGCCTTAGAGTGACCTTTGTCTTTTAGTCAACCATTTGGCGGTCCTTGGTTTTTTCATTCTAGGTTGGTGAGTTCATACTTCAGAGGCCTGGTGTATGGTGGATGAGAAATGCTACATGGTTTGCTTTGTGGAAGGTGATGTTGGAGACTCACCTTTCTGTTTGAGGGTTATCAAATATCAATCCATTACTAATTCTTCCGTGATCATCATCATTCTATCATGATCAAAGACTTATCCCATCTATTTGAGATGTCCTTTTGAGTTCTAGTATCAAAGAAAGGGTTCCTCATCATCCCAGATTCTTCCATATTAGCTACTAATTGCATCCCAATGCCGTTTTCATGCCATGGGTTGGATACACTTGAAATCACTCCTATATTCAGAAACACTTAATGAGTTGATCATTTTCTTAATAGTAGCCATATGAGTTTCTATATCATTATTGTTAGGGCTTCAAGCAATTGCATGCTCCTTAAGTCGTGTGCTTTAGAGGTCAATTTGGGTTTATGGCATGTGCTTTACTTTATCGTTGAGTTCTTATGCTACTGTTTCTGCCACTCCTACTGTTGCCACTGCTGCTGCTAATGCTAACACTACTGCTAATGCTAATAATAATAATAATAATCTTGTACTGCGTTTTGCAGCACCATTATCCGAAATTGATGCTGCTATGATGGAGCGCTGAATTTGAATCATTATCATCACCATTGAAGCCTTATCACATCTATCTAGAGAGTGCTGAGTCTAAATGTAAGGATAACATTTATGCCACTGTTTTTGTTTGTGACAAAGCAATCCGACTGGGAGCTATGAAGCTGATGTGTTGGGACTGGGAGCTATGAAGCTGAAGCGTTGAACAAATGGATTTTGATCTTTTATGTTGTAAAGTAGGCGGTTATCTTTTAACATCTTTTCTGTAAGAGCAATTCAAATGACCTTTTGGACAATGATCAACTCAGTTTGTAATGTGTATTGTTTGCTTGTATTCATTGCAATAGGCTTTTATTTTATTTGCAGTCAGTCACTTTTTTTCTACTTATTCGTGAGAGTTGCAGACATATGTGATTGAACTTCCCTTGTGAAATTAACCTATACTGGGCCTCATTTGGATCCTTGGAACTCAGTCTCCCCGTAATCAAGTTAGTGATTACTTTAATCACCTCCAAATGGTACAGGTAAATAAGAAAACCCAATGTAACTTAAGTGTGATTCAGGTTATTGAAATGCAAGAATGATCGTTGAATTCATATCCAGCTATTTGCAGTAGGTTTGCGAAATTCCAAACCGGCTGGTGGGTACTGCTTTTGATTAAGAAAAAAGGATTGTCCAGAGGTTTACCTTTGCATATTATTCCATCTGAACAATGATTAGTCACAGAAATCAAGTCGAACTCGGTCTCTGTTTAAGTACATAATTCAGAAACTTGGAAACTCAGCTTGGCTCAGAAAGGTACTATCCGCGAATGAAACATGTACTTGCAGGAGTCTGCTGGCTGTCTAGTCATATACATCATACAGATCACCAGGTTCTAACAGTTTGATTCCTATTCAGAACCACTCTTAACTGAGTCATAAAGTAAAACTAGTTTGGATTTCTATGACAAATTAAATAAACATTTCTTTCTCAAATTACTACACAGTTCACTAAATTAACAAAGGCTCTCTAATTTTGGCTGAGTCAACTCGGTCTTACTGAGTTAAACTGAGTCTAGCCAAAACTTGTTTAGAACAGTTTCTCATTAATTTCTTGGTTTTTATCCCGAGCCAAGATACTTGGCAAAGTATCATTGAGTCCTAGGGAGTTTTGGAAATATGGAATGGAAACAACCTAACCCAAGGTAAAAAAAGGGCCAACTCAGGGTCAGTTGACAGTTTGGGTGAGGCATAGTCTTGCTACAATGCATGAAATATAAGCCAACTGCAAAATCTAAGTAGGTACTCATGATGACAGTTAAAAAGCTGCAAATCCTATGTAGGTCCTCGTGACAACAAAGCTGAAAAGGGGTAGGAACATGTTGCTGTTTTACTGGACACAATTTTAAGAGAGGGTGAATATTGGCCCTAGCCCAGCAGAGAGAGAAAAAGGTTGTTCTTAAAAACCTGTGTCAATGGAGCCGGGACTTCACTGGCTGCAGGGCTGACCCAACCCATTAAAGTGCTTCGATGGGATTTAGTTATTATGTGAGTCCTAGTGGCATGAGTTGACTCTCAGAGTCAGACAGGAAGCCTGTGTCTATTGAGCCAAACCCACATGGGTGCATGCATGATTTGACTCTCAACTCATTTTTATGTACGAACGAAGATTGAGCTGATTTCAAGTTGGCTTCATAGTTTGCCTGGATGCGAACCTGAACCCAACCTCCTGTCTATGGAAAATCGCACAGAACCTTACCGATCGATATACATGATCTGCTGCCATGTTGGAATAATTGTGCAGCTGGAACATGTTCTGACAGGAATTGGAATTCCATGTTCACTTAATAGGAATTCCTAGCATTTGAGGTGAGTAGAAAATCTTAAATTTCAAAAAGGTGGAATTCTCAAATGCTAGGATTTACAAATCCTAGTTATTCATTACGAGAGATCAGCTCTCCCCAGCGGTTGAATGCCATTAAAGAAAATAAGTTTTTTGGGCCCATTTTGTTTCATGAAATGAATTCCTAGCATTTTTAAGAAATCGTTTCTAAAAGAAGTTAAAATGCAAAAAAATAAAATTGAATATCCATATATGGCCTTCAAATAATCTCCTTTTTTTAATAAGAAACAAATTGAGGGGATGTGAAATAAATCTTCTTTGATTCCTTAAACTTTTAATGACTATTAAAGCTGATAATATAAATTTTTTTATTTACTAAATAAGTAATAAGAAATATAAAAGATTATGTTAGGTTAAGTTAGATGTAATTCTTAAACAAAAATATTAATGACATATCTTTCTTTTCTTATACCACCCATTCCCGACAAAGATATTATCGCTGCAATTGAGGAAAATAAATTTATAAACACCTTTATGATTTATTTGAAAAATGGACCCATCATAGCTATTGGAAATTGTCATAATTCATGTAGGTTTCGACATGGACTTACACACCACTAGCATCAATCATCTCAACTTGCTGGGGCAATATGATGAAAAACTTTCAAAGAAAATAAAATAAAATCTGGGTGAGGGTGGGAAACTAAAGCTTGTGAAAATAAATGGGAGTTATATATCGAAATAATAGAACATGTCTCATTTATATATTAAAAAAGTCACAGATGATTGATAAATGTTACTCATCCAATCACACAAAAAGAATGATAACATGTGGCATGACATAAAATGATAGTTTAAAGATAAAACATTATAGATGATTGACAAATGCTACTCATCTAAACTATCACTCAAAAACTAATTAAGATAACAAAGTGTTAATAAGTTACATTAAAGTTAAATTGTTGGAGGGTCAAAGAATAAGGCAAGCTAAGTTAGGTTGGCAGGTCACAAATATCATGTATTGATCTTGCTCATGATCTCTCACATTTTGTTAAGTAGAAGTCCCATTTTCATCACTTCTAAAGTTGACCACAAGTTTGATTGATGCAATGTGTCATTGAGGGGACCCATATATTTACAAAATATTATATTCATGAACATTTTAGCCTTGTATATATATACAAATAATGGATAAATATGTAAAAATTCACTGAGAAATTCAAGTAGTTATGAAACAGGGAATTTGTGGAATTCAGGTTGGATGAAATTGTTAGACATAAATTCTAGTATAAAAGAAACGTTGAATTAAAAAATGTCAGAATTCAACAGCATTTCAGAATTTCAGCATCTCAAATTCTGTAAATTTCAATAGACATGAATTCCAGGAATTTCTATAAAGAAATACACTCTTAAGGATATTTATAAATCCCTTCTGCCAATATCGATTGGACCACATCCCCATTGGAATAAAATTTGATCCCTTCCCATCCCTTCAAAGACCAAAAACTTTCTGTGGTGATGTCTAAGTGATCAACTAATAATGAGAGACTATTTGTTTTGCGGAAACATGTTAGGAGTCAAATACTTGTGTATGTTGTAGACAGACAACTGAAATAGTTGCATTGTCGATTTGCATCCGTTGTGTGATCTTTGGGAATGCTAATGATTCCCATAGCCATAGGTCCCTCGACGATGTCATTTGCTGGTATATTAGGAACAATTACATTTTAGCATGTCCCACTACGACCTAGAGCTATTGGAGGAATCTGTTGGGCCCGAGCGCGTAACTAGTTTAAAATCTTCAATTGCATACATTCAAGTTGTTTTCATCGCATCTATATATTTACACACGAAGAGGGGTGAAAAAAAGGGGTGTTTTTAAAGTGGGGGCGTTCCGGAGAATTACTCATATGTGTATATCGACACTCCTTTTTTTTTTTACTTTGATCATAATGAGAAAGATGGGATGACAATAAAGATGGCGTAGAATGACAACATTGATGGTGAAGATGGATTATGGTGTTAGAGAGAGAAAATGTAGGTGTTGGTTTGAGTGCAAAAAAGATATGTGATGAAATAAGAGAGATGGAGATTGGTGTTTGACGGTGTTGAGGATAGTGGATTGGGTGAGAAATGGAGTAGGGAGATGGAGAAAGAAAAGGGAGAAGATGAAGACAGAATAGGAATAAGGTAACACACAACTGAGAATAATATTGTAGTGAGCGTCGATATTGACTCTCAATTGAGTCCCAAACCTATGTTGAGTGTCGATATTGATGCTCAATTGAGAATATTGTTGTCAGAAGCTTTGAAAATAATACTACAATGAATGCACATCTTGACATCGATATCGATGCTCAACCTAAAAGGAAAAAAGGAAATATTTCAAATAAGGCCTTAAGTGTTTTTACCATATTTCACAAAGGTTCAAAAGTTTTCAAATTAGGCCCTAAGTTTTTCAACAAGTTTTCAATTATGGACATCTGGCCATTTAAAGGTATTTTTTGGTGACCTTTTCCCTTGAAATTTTTAAAATATCCAAATTGTCCTTCATTGAAACAAAATCATCCCCAACTTCCTCCATCTTCATCTCCTTTCCTTCATCGGCATCCTTACAATGATTGACAGCAACCAACATTCTCATGTGATCAAGGGCACGTGGTGGCTATCAAAAGTATGCCATTGCTTTAAATAAAGGGTAATTTGGTGTTAAGGAAAATCTGTGGAAAAGTTTCCAAAAAAAATATTTAAATGGTTAGATGTCCTTAATTGGAAATCTACTGGAAAACTTAGGCCCTAATTTGGAATTTTTAAAATAAGGTAATAACTCAAGGCCTTATTTGAGATTTTCCTAAAAAAAGGGTGCTGCTATTGGCACAACTCTACTTGGTCATCACACATCCCTTTTTTTCAAATCCTGGACACCCTTGTGGAAAACTCTCAAACTGCCCCTCTCCCTCTCCTTCCCCCTCCATGCTCGCCGTCCACCTCCGCCTAGTGCGCCCACCTCGGCCCGCACCCTCTCCCTATCCCTCTTCCTCTCTCCTTTTCCTTCTCCCTGTCTCTCTCCCTCAACCACCTCCACCCGCGCCCGACCTTCTCCCTCTCCATTTCCATCTTCGTGTCTCTCTCCCTCTTTCTCTTTCCATCTCCCCCTCCTTCTCCATATCTCTCGCTCTCTCCCTCTTTTTCTCTCCATCTCCCCCTCCTTCTCCCTATCTCTCATCCTCTCCTTCTCCTTCTCCCTGTCTCTCTCCCTCTCCCTACTCTCTACTCAGCTCTTGACCCCGCCCACCTCCGCAGGTGGCCCAACCCCTCTCCTTCTCCCTGTTGAAGGAGAAGGAGAGCGACGAGGAGAGCGAGAGATACATGGAGAAGGAGGAGAGAGGAAGAGGGAGAGGGCACGAGTGGAGAGTAAGGAAGGGGAGAGAGAGGGAAGGAGAGGGAAGGGGGTACTTTGGGAATTTCCCACAGAATATCCAGGTTTTGAAAAAAAAAGAATATGGAATAAACAAGTGGAGCCAGAGATGTCAAATGGGCCGGGTCAGCCTGGTTCGGCCCAGCTGGCCCAGCCCGGTCAACGGCGCGGCCCGTGCCGTGTTGGCCAAGGGTGGCGGGCACAATTGGCCCATTTGGCACAGCCCACAGCGGGTCGACCCATCCATAAGGTCAGCCCTTCAGGCCCGCCCAACGGTTGGCCCACCTGGCCCACCCAACTGCAAAAAATGACTACTTTTTTTTTAAAAGTCCATTTTGCGCCCTTAACAGCTATAAAACGGTCATATAAGGGATATTTTGTGTCATTTTCAATTTTACAATATCTATAAATACCCTAACCCTCCCATTCTCATTCCTCACTAATTTAAATAATTCTTTCGCTTTCTATATACTCTCTAGCTCTCTCTCAAAGCATTCAACTATTTCACTCTCTATAAGAAGTTTTTGAAGGGCCAAAGATCAAGTCATCAAGAGACAAGATTAAAGGGGCCGTCAAAGATTTAGAGGTATTTATGTTATTTAAATTTGAGATCCCATATAAATATAAGTTTATAATATATTATATTAACTCTCATTTTCTCTCCTTTCTTATATTAATTATCATAAAAGAAGGCTATTACTGTTATTATTTTTAAATTTTATTTTTTGAAATATGGCTGGACAATCTACTAGAAGATTTCCCACAAAATCTTCTTCCATTAATTTAGGGGGAGAAGAAGATTTTATTGAATTAGAAGTTGAAGTAGGTGATTTGCCACCTCCCTTTTCTTGTAGTTCCCATAAACCAACCAAGAGGAATAGAGCTTCAATAGTTTGGAATACATATGCAACGTTTCATGTTAGGGGTTGTTTGGTTGAGAGCATTTACACATGTAACTCATGCGAATCATTTACACACCTTCATATTTGGTTGAGGTCATTTATGCATCACGTGTGAATTTTTGATGTGTAAATGATGTGCAAAAGGGGGCCATATTCGTACTCAGATTTTCACATGTGAGGGGGTAGTAGAATGAATCTCATATGATTTGCACATGAAAGAAAAACACATCAAAAGGGCAGACGGTGTGCACCAGCGACGTTCCGTCAACAGTGCAACGGTTCGAAACCCATCATCTTTTTTTCTCATTTTTTTATTTGCAACATACGTTTGCAACCCTAGCATATTAACATACGTTCTGTCTTCTTCCATTCATTTTCCTTGCGGTGCTGCTCAAGAACCCCAGGCTTCTTTGCGGTGCTGCTCAAGAACCCCAGGTATGGTCTCTCTCTCTCTCTCTCTCATATTTTGGTCATCTGTTTATGTTTGGAAATTTTCTTTTGGTCAAAAAGCCTCTGTAACCATCCCACCCCTCCACCACTCCAAACCCTATTTTCTCTCTGACTGGATCCGGCACCACCTCTAAGAAAAAATTACATAAATGCCATCGTCTCTCCTCTCTGCAAATCCCCATCTCCTCCCTTCAAATCTCTTTCCAAGAATCCATCAATCCAATTCAATCCGAAGAACAAACCAGAACCCATTTCAGATTCCTAAAGGGTTGCTTAGATTCTTAGTTTCAGATGGAAATCCCAGTTCGAATTGCCAAATTGGGACTTCTCGTTTCACTCGGTTCTGCTTGACCGGGGGTGCGAAATCCTTCGATGTTGATGTGAAAATGAATTGAGAGTCTGAAATGGAGATCGGGGATGATGGGGTGGAGAGTAGATTGAAGGTGGAGGTGGGTGCACTGAATTTTCCGGTGTATTTGAGACGGTCGAAGATGAGCTTGGGCCATCAAGCATTCTTTTTGTTGGCATTTGTTGCTTACACGGTAAAAGTTCTTATCTTTGACTTGGGTTTTCTTTTTTTTACTGTTTTTGCTGGGTATGATTTTTATTATAATGATGATTCAGTCCTAGGGTGTTAATCTGTTCTGTTTGTAGTGAAGGACTGTGGATTTTTATGGGGTTCTTTTGAAATTCTGTTTAGTTTTGGTTTGTACTTGTTAAGAATGTGTTTTGATGTACCTCGAATTGCAACTAGGTTTGGACATTCTGGGAGAATGGCATATTCTTGTCCAGGAGAATTACTAAAAAATCAGTACCAGCATTGGGCATTGATAATTAATTGGGCAAGAGAGGAAGAAAATGAAAGAACAGAAACGAAGAAAAATGATCCAACATGATTAGTTTTTAATGCATTCAAACCTAAGTCATTCCAAGTACAATCAACCTCCAACATGCAAAATCCAGCTCCATTCCAATTACAACATGCAAAATCCACCTCTATTCCAATTACAACATCTATGTAATGATCCAGTTCTATATTCAACTTTTTACAACAGTTACAACAGTCACACATTTGATGAAATTTGAAGCACTCATCCTCTCCACTTAAAACACTTTCTTCTTTAATTTCCCCTTTTATAATTTATGATTTCACCCATCATTACATCATATATCAAAGGATTTTATGCTATTCAAAACACATTGTGTATGACTATTAATAACTTCTTGACTAAGTTTTTTATTCTATATAGAAATGGATATTGATATGATTGACGAAGAAGGTCAATGCATTAATGTTGGACAATCTTCTGGAGCGAAGCATGGTAAAAGAGATAAGAAGAATGTCACTTGGACACAGATTGCAGATGAATTCTTGACTAATGTGCTAATAGAACAAATAACCCTCGGGAGAAAAGATGGGATTGAGTTTACTTCGGAGGGGTGGAGGGAGATTAAACGAAAGATGAAAGAGAAATTTGGCGATGTGTATGATAAAGCTAAAATTAGAAACTGCCTAAGAACAGTAAAAAGTCATTATAATCATATCAAGATTCTCATGGGCTTAAGTGGCTTTGGATGAGATGACATCACAAAAAGGGTAATAACAGATGACCAAGTTTGGGATGACTATTTCAAGGTAAGTGAGTAATTATATATCTTGAGTTTTTTTTATTAACTATTAATAACTAATTAATTAATATGTTTGTCTCATTTGTGCAACTCAGGCACACCCTGATTATGAATAATATTGAGGAAGAAGTTTTCCCGACTACGAAAAATTTGCTATTATATATAGAGACTCAATTGCAGATGGCAGAGATGTCATATTGACTAATCAGCGTCCATCGCATCCAATGGAAGCTTCTAAATCCAACCATGATAAAGATATGGCAGCTGAATCTTCTAGCTTGGGGAAAAGGGATGAGGGTATCTCCAAAGCACCACGTACCAAGAAGAACATAACTGTTAGTTCTAGACGCATTGTGCGGGACGAAAATAGAGTAGATGGTGACATGAAATCTGATGTTGATGTTGCACGTGCAGTGAAGGACTTAACCAAATTGCACGTGCAGTGGAGGACTTAACCAACACCCTCATTTTTGTTGCTGACAGGATGGCCCAATCAGGGCCAAGTCAAGCTGATGTAGTTGCTGCCATTTTGGAGTTAGATTTGGAGTAGACTTTACAAATAAGGGCACTTAGGCTACTTAGGGATCCACAAGTGGCTGGTCAATTCCTTGCTTTAGCAACTAAGGATAGGCGCCACGCATTTCTCATGGCAGAATTAGATAGCTCTATTTAGGATAGTGGTTACTAAAACTACTTTATGAAATGAGATTGATTTTGCTTTTTTGCTCATGATACATTTGAATGTTATGTTAGTTTTATGTCATGGTACATTATTTTGTTATATTAGTTTAATGTCATGGTACATCTTCATATTTGATTTTTAATGTTATTTACTTATGCTAGTTTTATGTTCTAATATTTGTCAATTTACCATGTACTAATTCAGAAGTTATGGATAAAAAGATGAAGATGATGTTTATGCAATTAGCAGTAATATCCATTATTGTAATTTTATTGTTATGGGATCAAGACCATAAACAAAAGCAGATAAGAAAGAGGAAGCGAGTACATGAATCATCTCTATTTGGCCATGAATTTGTTCAGTACATTATCAACAGTCACGGCCGAAATTCATACGATTTACTTCGTATGAGGAACGATGACTTTCTAGAAGAGCTCGATGAACTAATATGTAGAGATTTGTCTCTATTTTTTTTTTCTTGGAAAATATATTCATTTTTTGGGAATTTATATTTTGTAAAGAGACAATAGTATATCTTGGGTGGACCGTAGGTTGTGTTTGAAATGAGCTACTTTTATTTATTTGTAGTTGATTTACATTGTCTTATATTTTGTGTAGCTCCTAGTTGATTTTGATAGACCTATTTAATTTAAAAATAATGAATCACTTCTATTTAAACTTTCAACAATCTATTGGTTCCCAATATAGAGAAAAGAACAATCTATATAGGGTACCAAATGCTATAGGCATTTTTAGTTGTTTCAACTTTTAAATATAAACAATTTTTTTTTCATGCATTTACATGTGTGTTTGAAACAAACGTGGGATAATGAACCACATGCGTAAATCATGTGAAAATGGTGCTATTTGCCAAACATCGTAAACAGAAATGCATGTGGAAAGCTTACATACTCACCATTTACATATTTAACATTTACATAAATAATTTGCATTTACGCATCTCATGCGTAAATGCCAAACAACCCCTTATTGAAGATGGAAGAAAGTTGAAAAGGAAAAATGCAGATTTTGTACTAAGGTTTATACTGCCAAATCAAAATCGGGTACTGGCCATTTGTCAAGGCATAGGCAAAAATATTTAGCCTTATATTAGCCGATGGATGCAGGGGCAGGGGGGCCTAGTTCACATACCCAAATTTTTACTACTATGGTGGTAGTAGTAGTAGTATCAGTTTAGGGTTTTTTTTCCTTTTAATGCACAAAGTGCTAGACAAAATCTTGTTCAAATGATTGTGTTATCCGAATTACCATTTTCTTTTGTTAAAAATGAGTTTTTTGAAGAATGGGTCCAAAAATACTATCATCCACAATTTCACAATATTTCAAGAAATACAGCTAGAAATGATGCTATTAGATTCTGGCAGGGAGAGAAAACAAATATTAAAATTACCTTACAGAAATTCCTGGCAGAATAGCCATAACTACAGATATGTGGGCTTCTAAAGGGGGTGATGGTTTTATTTATATTACTGCACATAACATAGATGCAAAATGGATTATTAATAAACGAATAATTAGTTTTAGCCGTCTTGAATGGCTATATAATGGCGTTAGAATAAGTGCATTTATTTTGAAAAAATTAGATGAATACAATATTAAGGAAAAAGTTATATCTATAACTTTAAATAATGCAATTAATAATTCAGTAGCTATTGAACTACTGAGACTGCAGATGCCACTTGCAACTTTGATAGATAGTTCTATATTCCAAAATTAATGTGTATGTCCCATCTTAAATCTCATTGCAAACATTGATTTAAAGCATATTGTAAGTTACACAGATGCTATTAAAGAAATTGTTAAATTTATTTTCTGCTCAGCACAAAGAAGACAATTGTATGCCCAAATATGTGCGAGGCAAGGCGTATCAGCTATTAACATACCTAAAGAGGTAGAACATAAATGAAATTCTATGTATAATTTTTTAAACAAGGCAATTGACCAGAAAAACAGTTTTGAATGAATTTTATACTTTTCATGCACAAGATTTGTTGATGAGTGATGAACGTTGGGAGTTATCTGCCCATATAAGAGATTTATTATAAGCCTTTTGTACTTCAACATTGTTTTTTTCTGGGATATATTATCCCACGTCTAATGAAGCTTTAATGAAACTTTTTAAAATTACTTTACAACTCAATAGATTTAGAGATCATTTTTTTTACTGAATAACACTATAAGAAACATGGAGGAAAATTTTTAAAAATAATGAAAAGAGGCTCCAATAACATTTTCTTTAGCTGCTGTATTTGATCATAGGTTAAAATTAAATAGTGTACAGTTTTTTTATTGATGGAATAAAGAAAAATATGAATTATCAAGATTTACATATTTTTTCAAATATGAGGGAAAAATTACAAGTACTTTTTCAATTTTATTATGAGCAAATAGGTACAACTGGGGTTAGTATGGCCCCTTTAGAATTCCAGTAAAAAGGCGAAGAGTGGGATGTGTGGTATTCTTCCTCGTCAACGGGCATGGCATCCAGCTCAAACTCAAGTAACACAGTGACGAAGTTATCATCGTATCTTGACGTCGGTGTAATACGGCTGCATGATGCATCTAATTTTGACCTTTTAGCCAGGTGGAAGCAACAAGAAAGCATTTATCCAGTGTTGGCCGCCATGGCTCGTGATCTATTGACTATTCTAATGTCTTCTATGGCATCAGAATAAGCTTGTAGTCCAGGTGGACGTGTAGTGGATGACAGGAGAACAAATCTAACTAAAGAAAGGGTGGAGTGTTGTGTTTGCCTACGAGACTGGTATTTGGCAATTAAGAGGAAGCAAGAGTGGACAGCAATGTAAGATTATGATCTAGTTGGATTATATTAGTGGACTGTATATCTGATTTTTTACTTTCTCCTTCATTGTGACATGTAAATATACAAGTTTTTCATTCTTTCTTTATTTTTATTTTCAAAAAAGATAGTAATGTTTCGAAGGTAATCCTATTTAGAATCTTTGAAGAAGTTAATATCCAAATGGTTCTTTTCTCATTGGAGTAAGTCGAGTTTGACTAAACTACTTGAATATCTTTATCATTCTATGTGTTTGTATTCTAATTTTTAATTTTAATATTAAAAAACTAAAAAAATTTAATAGAGAAAAAAAATAAAAAAGTACGCGGAGCACGCCTGACACGGAGGCACGGGATGGCCAGCTCCAGCCTGGCCCGTAGCAGGCCGGGCCGTGCCAGGGAAAAACCCTGATGGCCGGTTTGACATGCTGTGGAGCTGTGCCAAAGCAGCTAAAAAAGATAAAATAATAATAATAGTGATAATGATAATGATAGGTGGGCCTGGGTTGCAACGGGTTATATCAGTTTTTGGTTTTGCTATTTCTTGGTAGATGGAACGTGGGGTGCTTCTCATTTGATTTTGGAAAGGTGGGAGGAAATAATTTTCAAGAAGAGAGAAGGTTTTGGAGCGGATTGAAAGCTGAAAATTTTCCTTTAACCTGTCTTGCGATACGAGCTTTTACTTCTGATTCTTCGAGTTTTAGACGAAAGGTAGATTCTCATGACTTTGATTTTTGAGAAGGGGTGAAGAAAGAAACCCCATTTTCACCATGTAAAAGAACGGAGAGTTGAATTTTTCTGTTTATTCCTGTATCTGAGATATGTTTCTGCATCTGGGTTTTATTTCATTCTGGAAATTGGTTGATTTCTTTGCATGAATTGGAAAAAAAAAGTAAGAGAAAGTTGAGGAGAAGATAAGTAAGATGCTAATGAGATAGATGGGGTCATTTGTTCTTTGATAATCCCTTGAATGAAATGAGTTTCTACATTCAGGTTGTAATATTCTAAGTAGAATGTGGGGTTTTTCTTCCTTGATGGGTGATATCTACTTTAAACTAGATCTTAGCTGTAACACTATGATAGCTGTGAGGACTTAGGAAGTGGTTACTTCCTCTCTCGGTCATGATCAAGCTGATACTTGGAAAACTCCCTTGTGAGCTGCTTAACTGGCAGAGAATCAAGATTCATGTCCTCTACCAATTGAAGGAGTGGAAGTACAGACACTATGAGCAATCAGGCTGGGTATCCATATAATCTAATCCTTCAAGGTATATTGATGGTGGCAATTCTGAGTTGATTCATGGGAGCAAACAGCCTCTAGTCCCTAATTCGAAGGTCAATGGGAATTCAATTTCATCTTCTTATGACCCACTCCCTGGTTTTAGGGACATTTCTATAGCTTAAAGAAGCAGAGTTTGTTCTTGAGGAAGATGAACTTGTGTTGTGTTTGACTTCACTGACCCAACAAAGAGCTTGGAGAAGGACATCAAGCGTGAGTCACTCTTAGAACTTCTTTAAAACTATGGAATATGCAAATTAAATTTTATTTTAAAGATTTTGAATGATCTAGATTTGTCCAAATTTTCTATGTCCTGGTTTCGAATAGATCTAGAATTGTTGTGAGCAAGTCTTATCTAATTGTCTTGATCTATGTTTAAGCTTGATGTTTATGATTATGCTGATAATGTTCATCTATAAATTATAAATACAGGTGCTCTCATTTGGATTCATATGATTAAGGAACTGTCTCGAGCTTAAGGAAATAATAACGAGGTACTAATTTTTACATGATAATGTGTATTACTTCTTTAGAGTTTCTTTATTATTGTTGTAGTTTGCTTGTCAAATTGTGTGCTAATTTCTTGAAGATTTGCGATTTGGGTGTTGTGGCTTAAAGTTTATTTACAAATCAGGCTTTAGTAATAGGATTCCTTATAAAAAGAAGAAATTGTTTAAAATTATGTCTTTAACCTATGTTATAAATGGTGATTATTGGTGGTTGGCGAGGATTTTGATGTAATTGACCTTATTTTCAACAATTTTGTTTTCAGTATACTTATACTGTAAATTTTGGAGAAATGAATAGTCATCATTTCAAGCAAGAAATATATTAAGTTGATAGTTAAATATTTTGAGTCTATCTACATGGAATATATTTTTTCTTTTGTTATTGTTGATGTGAAAAAAATTCTAGCAAAAGTTTAGCCCCACCTAAACCAAAATCCTGGGTCCGCCTCTACTTAGAAGTTGTGGATCATGTCACTTCAGCAAATGGGAAGCTCACAATGTCATGCAAGAAATTGTAAAGATTGGGGCCCTGAATTTGTTCAGGGCACTTTCTTCTTCAGCTCGTGAAAATGAAGTATTTCGAAGCATTTGATTTGGAAGAAGTGGATACGTAAATGGACCCTGCATGTCAAGACTTAAAAAGTGAATATGATTTCCTTCTGAGGTTTAGTGCATTACTCAAGGCAAATGCGATGTTGGCTAAGAGATATATCGATCGTTCTTTTATTCTTAGGTTGCTTGACCTGACCCTGACGATTCTAGAGAAAGGGAGCACTTGGAAATGATTTGTCATTGGATATGATAAATTTATGCGCCATTCATCGGAAAAGCTACTAAATATTATCTTCTACCAATTTAATTATGAAATGGAAAAGCACAGAGGCATTTCTGCGCTGTAGAGATTCTTGTCGGTAGAATTAACAGTTTTGCTTTTCCTTGAAAGAAGAGTACAAATTGTTTCTTGTTTGGGTGTAGATTCCATGCCACTGACCAAAGTGCTTACCTACATACCATCAACAGTTATCATACTGCATCACTCAGATTGTGGAGAAAGATTGCAAGCTTGCTGATACTGTTACAAGGGGTTGTTAAAGTATGGGCAAATTACTAACAGTTCGAAGGAAGTCTTACTAACAGTTCGAAGGAAGTCATGCTTTTAGGAGAGCTGAAAGTAATTTTGGAAGCGCCCGTTGTTTGAACAGTTAACATTTTCAGGTGGAGAACTTTCCTTATGTTTTGATCAGTGAGCTTTTAAAAGAAAGGAATTGAATGGTTATGATCAGAAGCTTTTCAAAGTTTCATGGTACTATTAATTTATTTTATCATGGCTTGCTAACACAAAAACCTTTTGTCGTTTTAGCACTTGCTGTATTATCCTGCTTCATAGAACTTTCTTTGTGAAAAATAAATTTTGGATCAGGAAACTTGTTCAAAGCACTTGTTTTTCACCCTTGAATCTGATGTTGTTTTTAATCTTGAAAAGAAATGCTAATTACCGAACCTTCTTCTGTAGGGATCATGGTCTGCATGATTGCTTTTGATGAAACCAGAATAAGATTATATATATTTTTCCTCATCATGCTATGTGTTGATGCTTTGGTATATGTGTTTTTTCTCTACGGACAACCTTCTTTTGAGATGTCTGTTCCAGAGTATTCTGCATTTCAGAACCAAGGCATGGGCTTTATTTTTTATGAAGTTCTCTGTTCTGGCATGATCTTTTTTCATCTGTTCTGGACATCACCATAAATTTAGACAGATTGTTCATTCATGTGGGAAGAGAGGTTGATGTAATGTTGGATTGACTAGCTTAACAGTTCCTTACTAGATTCTGGCCATGGCTTGGATACCCAATCTCATGAACCTTCATGTGGTTGTAATGTGATTACTTGTGTAATTTGTTGCACTTTTGCATCACCTTGTACACTTCAGAAAATGAATAAAATTCCTCACTATCAACAAAACTTGATGATGAGATTATTCATCTACTCATAAAAATGTTATATACTTGAAGGAATTTGGATTGAAATTAAGTTAGTTTTAAATCCTGGGCAGCTTCTGAACTAACTAATTTCAAAATAACTATCTACCATTCTATCCACCTGTTCTGTTAGTTTTCTTGTTGGAAATATATGCCCCCGTGGGATGCAGGTTGCAGAGAGGGCTTTGTTCCTATGGAATAACGATCATATTAAGAATCTGATTAAACAAAAGCAGAAGGTGATATTGCCCTTTATCTTTCCTGCTCTGTTGAGAAATAGAAGGAACCAATGGAACCAGGCTGTCCAGAGCCTAACCCTAAATATTTGCTAAATTTTCTCTGATATTGATCACTATCTATTTGACAAGTGCTTGTTCAAGTTCCAAGAAGATGAAGTGAAAGATAGGGAGACAATCAGAACATGAGGCCAAATGGAAGTATTTAGGGGAGATTGCCACATCAAATGCTGCGAGTAATGAAGTTGCACTTGTTCTCCACATTACATTCCATCACACATCAGGCTAAGCAACACATAATCATGGAATGGGTAAAATGGAGGGGTGGAATGTTTTTGAATTACTCAGTGCTCCTCATCTATTACTTGTCAGTTTACCAAGAGCACCATATAGGGAATGAACTAGCATATTTTCTGGTCACATACACTATTGACTGTATATATGTTATTTTGGAGACATGCAGTTAAGGTCTTGTTGAGAAGGAAAAATGGGGTTTAAATTTTGCTGAGGTGCTGCAATTTATAGAGCAAAGGAGCTTGTGGTTTTTTAGTTGATGTTCCAAAGGGTGACATAAAGATCCTGATGTCTTAGGTATCCATCCATTCATCCCATCTGAATTTGGTTTGAACCAGTCCCTGAAGATTGTTATTAACTCATTCTTCATTTATCATGCATTCATTTACTAAATCTTTGTATCTTTGAAGAGTTGGAATCTTTGCTTCGATGTGAGTCATGAATTTCTGCTTGAGAAAAATGATTATTGATACGGGTGGAGTAGTACAAAAGGTGGTTGCATGACTAATCTTACAGCTAACAAGAATATAAATGTCACTCTCTCTTACCATGAAAGTTTGTCAACTTCCTTCCATTGGGTTGTTGGATGACATTAGGTTGGTGGATGAGATCATTTATTTTATGAGGGGTTGCTTTCTTCGTCAAGATGCATGAGACTGTCCCGACTTCCTTCCAAGGGGTTGGCGGATGAGAAGATCATTTGTTTTAGGAGAGGGGTTGTGGTTCGACTTGAGAGGATAAGATGCCATCATATTGATTCCACACAGCCCCTCTGTTTTCTTCTCGATTCTTTGGATTTTGATGTATCCACCATCTCCCCATTCCGATCCCCATGAGTTCTTCACAATCCAGTACTTGATTCCTTCACGTGTCTCATCATACCCAACAACTGCAACTCCATGGTCAAGATCTGTTCCACAGGTGCCGGTGAACACTCCCTGCATAGGGAAAGAAAACCCATCACATTTTCAGAACTTACACATAGTTGGCCTCTAGCCTTTTTCTTGTCCTTTCTGTTAGTCGGTCAATTAGCTGCAGCTCAAGTTGCCGCTGGTTTAAATGTTTTGCTGGAATGGTTGTTTTTGTTCTGTGCCACTGAAATTGGAAACTGCATTAGATGTGCTATTTTTGTTTGTTTCAGTCTTTTATAACCCAAAGTTCTTGCTATCAATTGATGCTATTATTTTGGGCTGAAAAGTGGGAATGGAAGCATTTCAATCAAAGTGTTAATTCCATTTTCTGCTCCATTCAAATGCACTAAAGGGTCATAACCATCCATTCTCAGGCTTTGATCTGGGGCAGTGTTCAAGTACACGGTAATCATCTTACTGTAAAAGAGTAGAATGCCTACTTTCAAATAAAATTGAAATTCTAGGCCCCCAGCTTCTATTCCAACTGAAACAGGTTGATGGGCAGCAGCTTTCATCAGGGCATTGTCGTCGTTGGCCGGAACATCTTCGTAACCATCAATTGTTACCACATGTGAGAGCTTCTGCAAATGCAGTAATGTTGCTCAACAATAAGATTAAACAAAAAGAGAGTTACAAACAGCATATGCATCACTGGATCTATTCATTAGCTAGGACTTGTTTCATTACCTTTGTGAGGTCACATTGATTCTCACTTGCAGTATAAGGATAGTCGCCTTCCCTGTTGATGCCACCATTTTCAACAATAAATTGGAACGCATAGTCCATGAGGCCCCCATTGCACCCTTCATTCATCTTCCTATCACAGTCAACTAGTTCCTGCTCTGACAAGGGAACCAGCTCTCCTGTCTTGATCTGGTTTATTCCTTCAACTGCAGCAATGGTGGAGAAAGCCCAGCAGCTGCCTACACTTCCCAAATCAAACAATCAAGCACCGGTTGCATCTTCAAAGATCCAAGTAAATAATAGAGAATATTCTAAACAATGTTAGAGATGGAAAAGATGAGTTCATCTTAGATTATTGATTAGATTAGATTTGGATTGTCTTAAACTAATGTTGTTATCTAATTGGTTTCCTATGTATTGTGTGATTAGGTTTTCTGTTATAGGGGTGATCAGGTTTCCTACTTTGAGACGATATCTTTGTATGTATTCTTATAAATAGCCATTAGCTATTCTCTATGAATTACCATAGACAATTTGGCAAGTGCAGTCCCTGATTTTCTACAGTAAATTCCATTATCGATCGTTCTAAAGTTGGTAAATCTTTGTTTCAGAAAAGGAATGTTAAATGTCAGCCACATACCACAAGCGCCTTGGTCTTTGATGCTGGTGACAGCTCCCTTCTTCCTCCAGTCAACCGATGCCGGCAGAGGCTCACTAACGTTCCCATAAATGAGTCCAGCACTTCTTCCCCCCCCTTGTTGCTGGAGCACTCTCTGCGGCAGCTGTGTGTACATCGCCCGGAACTCTTCATTGCTCAAATCAGCAAACTTGTTGAGACCAAGTGTGTATGTGACATTAGTCCTTTTGTTGCTCTCATGAATGTACCTGGCATTGTTCTTAAAAACATGGAACCGCTTCAGCAACACATTGTCGTTGCCCCGATCCCAATTCCCATTCCCTGAATCGATCACATCGGGGCGATGGGCAGCGAGCCATCTCCCATAAAGCTCAAAGAGATGCACATCGGAGCTCACGTCTTCGTCAGTCACCCCAACAACCATGTCATGGGATGCATAAGAGGCAGGAAGAAGGCATAGGATGGCAAAGGAGATGAACCCCAGAACAGCCATGGTTGTGTATGTCAATGTATGTGAATGGGAAGGTGGGGCTGTGGTTGCTTGCTACTGTTTATATAAGAAAGTAGTCTGGAGAAGGAATATGGAATATGGGTTTGCTTGTATAAAGAGCTTTTGCGAGAAAAGCATGGTGTTCACGGCTTCTTCAAGAGAAAGGATAAGAGGATTGAAAGGGAGTTGTGAGCCCCTTCCTCTCTCTCTCTCTCGATCTCGATCTCGAGTTGTGAGCCCCTTCCTCTCTCTCTCTCTCTCTCTCTCTCTCTCTCTCATATATCATAATGACAATAATGGTGAGCAGTCGCAACTTGCAAAGGCAGGCTTGCAGAACTGACCGACCGACTAGTTGGTTACCGCTTGAATTAGTTGACAGTTACGTCCAACGGCCATTCAAAGTCAAGCTTTTCTCTGAAAATGGGTCAGGTCTAGACGAGAACTAGTAATAGGAAACTGTGCTTTAAATTAGATATGGGACCCATATCTGTTCCCCGTAACATTATCCGAGTTTATCCTGGTTGTTCCATGTAATTGAATTCCAAAGAGTTCTAAAACTTTATATAAATATAAAGTGGATAAAGATGAAGTCGAAAGTGAGTATCTGTAAATAACCATCAAATAACCTTCCTTTCGGTGGAATTGAATCGAAGAGAAGATGGGAAGTGAATAATCGGTTATTACAATGCCAATTCAAATCCGAAGAAAGTCATGGTTACATCTATATTGCTATCTAATAGCCTTAATCACTCTCCTTTGACGAAGCTCATTTTACCATGAAATCTTATGTATTCAATACATATCTTTATGTAAATAAAACATGTCCTAAATGCCTGATTGCGAATTTAGACCCCTATAAAGGACCGGGATGCCTGGATGCTAATTTATACCATATAAGAAGGGTCGAGACCAGGGCCCAAGTAAAGGATTAAATGTTTCACACTCAATTGAGCCCCCTCAAACTCACAAACTCGCCATTAATTAGCACTCGCCCTTATTTCACACTTAACTAAATTATATTCACCGTTAGATTTGATAGTTACGATGTCAAGTTAAGATGACGTTTTTTCCCTAAATTTAATCCATAATGAGACCCTTCCATCACACTTACCCCCATGATTCCAACGGGTCATACAAAGCGTTTAGACTTTACCTCTTATAAGAATCATTTTAGTTCCTCCCAAAGAAAATTTGCCTTGTACAACATTTTAAGTAGGAGGAAAAATTTTTGGAATAGAGAACAATGTATGGTTTTCCCAAGTATTGAGTCTGGCTGACAAGTTTCACCATCTAAAACGAGTACATTGTCAATCCAACGGTTCGGTCCATTTAGATGGATTACTTGGGCGCCAAATCCGGGATCGGTAACTATCAAGGGGATCTTGTTTTATGGTCCATATTCTTAGTACATGTATAGTGCCATTCATTTCAGTTCTCATATTTGTTATCGTTTGAATTCCATTTTCAGTTTAATTTTGACTTCAGTTCATTCATTTCCATTTAAAATTCTAACGACATTTTCATCATTCATTCTCATTTTTCATATTAACATCGTTAATCATTTTAGTGTCATCTTCAATTTAGTTCTCAGTCATTTGTTTTAATTGCATTCATTGTACTTAGCTCCATTCTAACTGCATTCTTAGTTACATCATTGGCATTTGATAATTTACATCTGACCGTTTACTTGACCTAACGGCGCGTCATACATATTGCATGTAGTCTATTCTTTGGATGAGGGAAGAGGAACAGGAACTGCCCTCCGCTTAGGTAATCCATACCAAACCTGCCCCATCTCAAATTTATCTCATTCAAAACCGACCCACTCCGTGACGGGTCACTAGGATGTGATATGAAACCCTCCCCATTTAGTTGGTTTAGATCAAATTTAAAATATTAAAACTTTTAAAATATATAATGGGTGTAGTGGAGATCGAGCCGGCCACCCTCTCCTCCCACATGCCTTAACTAGTGACTAAAGTTAAGGCCCAACACCACCTACATCACATGAGTTTGGTCTATTACTTTAATAGGAGGTGCTCCTATTGGGGGTCCTTGCATTGAAGTTGGTGAGAGTGGATGTGGAAGTGAGGACCCCCATCCATCTCTCATTAAGTTGGTGAGAATGCCTCTCGTAGGAGCACCTCTCTACTTTAATAATAAGTATACATATATAATATATTTAGGGCGAGGCAGGTTGGGACAACAAAACCCAAACCCACGCACACTAAGAAAACAACCACCAAACCCGCCCCCAATTGAAGCGGGTTGGGGCATGTCCGCATTTATACCCGACCCATTGCCATCTCAAGAAAGGGCTCCATTCTTACAGGCGCCAGCCTTGGAAAAGCCAATACAAACTTGCCCTAAAACCGCTGTCTATGGCATCGGAGTAGCCTGTTCTAGTTAAAGTAAAAATGCATTTATTTTCTCAAATATCTAAACTCTTTGAATCCCTGAATGGGCAAATTGACCTAGGTTGCTATAGGTTAAAGTCAAACCTATATTCAATTCATTTCTAAAATTGGTTTAGATAATTCCTGCTTGCGTTGGGTTGTTCAATTGGTTGGCAATCGCACATCTCATCCTGCTGCTCAATAATCGATTCTGGGTATGTCGTTCTTCCCATGTGTGTAGGTTGTCCCTCCCCGTATGTGTGGGTGTTCTCTTGGGTTCTAACTAGAGATGTAAAACGGGCCATGCTGTGCCGCCCTGACTATGGCCCAATCGTGGTAGGGCCTCGGCCTAGCATGGCCCATAGGCACGGCATGGGTCATGCCATGCTGGGCCATGCCATCCACGAGCTGGGCCACGAGCCCCTTTTATGATGATTGTTTGGCCCTTTTTTATAGTAAAAATGTTTTACTTGAGAGAAAAGTTGTGGAGGAGAGGTTGAATTTTGGAATGTGTACCTCTACCAATGTGGGTGAACCTTTTTAACCATCCACCAAATCACAATCTATTTCAATTATTAAGGTTATTGTAGACAAATAAAGGTAAGTCCTAAGTACAAACATTTTAAATCACGAAACCAGTTAATCGGTTTAGATATCCTGGTCGATCCTAACCAAGCCATTAAAATGGGTTATGGAAGTTAGGGATCAGCCCATAACCCATTTTTTTTTATTGCAGGTTAGATTTATCTAAACTGTGACTAACCTGAATAAGATGCAGGTTTGGTTATGTGGATCAAATAAAAGTGGAGTTTAGTGGCCCTGGTTAAGCTTTTGCCAACCCCATTTCCTCCATTTCTTCTCTAGTTTCATTGTTTAAGCCATTTACAAATGTAAATGATTTACACGCACAACAATTATGGACATGTCCCTTGCTTTGCACGCATTTACATGTATGGTACATATGTGTAAATGAGGCTATTTAGGTCACCATCATTTTCACACTTTAATACCTATGAAAATATTATCAGCCCCTCTTATTGCAAAAGGTACTAATGCAGGTGTTCATGTGGTGATTTTTTTCTCACATGGGGCCCATCGAAGACCTTTATTTTTGTTATTCCTATAGCTTCTATATTTGCAATCCAAACCGTTCGAATTATTTAGTGAACTAATTAACCCCAGACCTTGAACCTAATTATCGTAACTATTAATGGATTTTGAGTAATTTGTGAAAAACTCTCAACCTATAGATCTAATTTTCTGGACTTCTATGGGCCCATAATGTACGATCAGAACTATTCAATATTCTTATATTAATGGTAAACATATATAAAGCAACGAATCACAATTCTTCATGGATTTTGAGAAATTTATGAAAAATTCAAATACATCAAGAATAGTTGGAGATACTCATTTAAGATACTCATTTACTCATGAGAAAATGGTGATTTTGACTAATATGGTAATATGTGTCACATTATTTGCATATGTATTTACATACCTAAATTATAACATTTGCATGTGTAAAAAGGCATACAGCCCCCGGGAGAAGATGCTAAAGTTCAGAACTAGGGTTCCATGTCTTTGGACGGCCTATTAAAATATATTTATCTATCCTACTTCTGTGCGTTATCCATGTCAACATTCCAAGTAATTGACAAAAGCTTCCAAGGTGTTACGCATTGGGTGTCCCTATCTCTACACTATGAATGTGGATATCATTCAATTGCTCTCTAGAGATGATTACTCATAAGTGGTAAAAATATTGAGTTCCAGCTTGCTCTGTGATGTGATCAATATCAATCATAAAATACCGCAAGTGCATGGGTGTCTTGATGAGACAATGGCAAGAACGGGTCGAACCCACAAGGAGCTAATTAAAGAAACTTTTAGATTAAGAAAACCAATTAACTACAATCAAGGCAAGTTTTGAGTATTTAGATATAAAATCAAACAACTAATTTAGAAAGATGAAAAACTATAAATTAATAAAAGTGATTAGAGCATAGGAATCCAATAAGCATCCGCAAATTATTTATCAAGTAATCCTAATTTGTTCCAATTTTTACTTCAAATCAAAGACAAATCAATGTTTTTAATTTGGACAATCTAACTTTTAAAATCCCTTTTCAATCATAAAAATTCAAAACTCAAGACTTCCTTCATCTCATAAAAGAATAAAAATAATTTAAGAACTACTCATCAAAAGTAAGCATAAACCATCAAAAGATCTAAATCCTAAGCATGGCCTGTCAAACCTAAGCATGAATAGTCAAAAACCAATTTTTATTTTCAGAATTTAAGAATGGAGATTTACCTAGGGCACGAAGACAAGCCTATTAATCATTAAGCACATAATCATGGAATACAAATTAGATTTACTAAATAAATAAAAAGAAGTTACTTACCTTCATCCATAGCTCTAATCAAGAAAATTAGCCCGCCAATGCAAAGAATGCTTCTTGATTTGTCATTAAAAATTGCATTTTTACAACTTCTCCTTCACAAAAGTTCTCCTTCAAAATAAATCCTGAGACATGGCCCAAGGCTACCAAAATAAAATAAATAATATACTAATGGAAAACAAGAAAGGAAGAAAAGAAAGAAGGGAATTGGAGAGAGGGCTGGATGTGTGTTCTTGCATCCCCTTTTGGTTTAGTTTTATAAATGTTGATGCCTCCTTTTTAGAAAAGAATCTCCTCTCTTTTAGGACTTGTTTCCTTATTTGGAGAGAATTTGCTACTAAGTGTGGTCTCTTGGGCTCCAAGTCTTGGAAAATTGAACTCCTCAAAAGAATTCTAATGTTGCTAATTTTGAAAACTTTGTGCAATTCCCGTATAGAATTATATCAGATAACTTCCCGAGGTCATATCTCCCTCAATATAGCTCCGATTTATGTGATCTTGGGCTTCACGGATATCTACTCGAAAAGAGCTTTCCAACGGTAGGTAGATTGCACCAATCCGACACACGGTTTAAGAGTTATGATCATTTCAATTTGCTGCCCCTGAAAAATCCGGGAATAATTTGCAATTAAGGAAACTTCTATGTTTGACATGTTATGGGATGTGTGGGACCCATGTTGGACGTCTGTGGCATGCTTGGACTCTTTCTTTGCTTGCTTATTTGATTCCTTTTCCGTCTTTGAGATTTTCCAATCTTTCCAACTCCACCTAGATGTCAATATATGTTGGCCCACCATGAAGCCTGTCCCGCCTTTGATCTCTCTCAAATTTCACCAATGCAAATCCTACTCTTGATTTATCCTACAAAAATAAACTTAAATGATGTCAATAATAATCAAGTGTGAGGAATCTAGATGAACTATGCATGGGACCCTACATGCCTAATTAATGTACCAAAAATACCCAACTTTCCAAAAATAGCACATGGCGTCAAAATTAGAAGGTATGCATTAGTGAAGTCAAAAGAACTAGTTTTTGGGTGATGAATGAGATGAAAATCCCCAATTTCACAAAAGTCATGCAATGTAATGAATTTTGACCAAATTTGACTAAGATTCCAACTTTGATGCTCAAATGCATGAAAACATGAAATTAGGTGTAATTCTATGCAATTAACCTAATTAAGTCCACAAATGCATATGAAATGATGAATGAAAGCTACAATTTTGTGGACTTATCACACCCCCAAACCTGCTTTTTGCTAGTCCTCGAGCAAAATAAGTGAAAAAAGGAGAAGTTTACTATCCTAACAAATGCAGAAAAATAAAAAGAAAAATGCTACTTTCGCTAGCCCTCTCGACTGCATTTAGCATATGCAGCAAGCCCTTAAACCCCTAGGTTCCCCTTAGTGGACGAGTTGTGCCTTGTGAGGGTTTGCAGTGAATCTACCCAAAAAATTCATTTATCCTAAAAAAATAAAAGAAATTTCCCAAAAGGACATCAACTCATCTTGGATGCCACTTGTATAACCTGGAATAATAAAAAATCTCAAACTTTTCAAAATTTAGTTCACCTTTCAAGTTTAAAGAATTTTTTTTTCCTTTCAAAACTTTGTGTGCTCTGTGTAGGTGTACACATCAAATCAGTCCTTCAAATGTTCTGCTATGGTGCCATGAAAACAAAATTCTCTTTCAAATGCTCTGATCTTTCCTAGATTTAGTGGCTCATAAGTCTCCCTCTCAAGGCTACTATGACGGCTTTCGCACTACTGTTTTTTCCAAGGCTGCAATTTTTTTTTTCAAACACACATGTGACTGTGCAATGCCTAGGTCCCTTAAGCTTCCTAATTAACCCATGTAACGAGCATTAGGCCAATGACTCCCAAACCAAATGGCTTTAGGGCACTAGGTATGTAAATACCCCTACGGGCTTACTGGCTCGGGTTAAAAAGACTGCGAACGCAAACTAGTCACAAACTTTTTATTCTTTTCAAGAATTCTAACTAAACACTTTTTCTTTTCTTTTCTTTTTCTTCTTCTTTTTTGTTTTTTTTTTTTTTTTGCAAACCCCAACAATAGGCAGCCCTTTTCAATTCTCCCAAACTAATGCACTGGTTTTGGTTGGCCTAACCATCTCGATGAATCAGGTAGACTTACAAGGCTAAACTTCAGAAAGTCATCCTATATTTTTTGAGAAATCCCGAATTCGACACTAAAGCTTCCTATCCAAAATCTTGATAGATGTATACGTGTTTCAGTGAAAAATGAAGTTTGAAATATTCTAGAAAAGTCTTGAACTTTCATTTTACTTCCTTCCAAGGATTTCGAAATTCCGGGTTTCCGAGCATCGTTGAATATTATCAATTCCTTTGAAAACTTCCCTTTTTGAAAAAAAATAAAATAAAATTGCACAAATGAAAAGTTTTCCTAAAATTAAAAATAAATAAATAAAAGTTTGCCTAAAATTGAAAAAAAATCACCTAAAATTGGACAAGTGTGCTTGTGTTCCCACCCCCAAACCTAAACTAGACAGCGTCCTCGATGTCATGCATGTAATGCAGAAATTGATAATGGAACATGAGGAAAAATAAATAGCATGAGGTAAAGGAAAAAAGGTACCTGATGATTTTGCATGGCGCTCCCTATCCAAAGTTAGTCAAAACAATGACAAAAGATAACCTAAACTAATAATAATATATATAAAATCAAAGAAAAAGAAACTACCCTATCTGACTCCTAACATGGAATCCACCTGGATTCCAAACAAACCTACATTCCAAAATTGAGGTCAAGATCTCTCACTTAGGTAGCCACCTATTCTTTTTCATGAATGGAGTTTTAGCTAGCAGTGCATTCACCTCTTCAATGTAGCCATCTACATCAAAATCGCCCCAAAGTGGGCAAGACAAGCCTTTAATGGATCTTCAAGTTTCAAATGGGGTAAGTAATTTTCCACCAATTCATGAAGGTAACTAACTTCAAAAACCCCATCATCCTCATCAGGAGGTTGCTTACTGACATTAAATATGTTCACTTGAACTGTCATGGTCCCAAAAGAAATTTGCATCACTCCATTCCTACAATTGATCAAGGCATTTGAGGTGGCAAGGAATGGTCTCCCCAAAATTACTGGAATTTTGGGTTCAGCCCCAAATATGTGCTTTGTATCCAAAACAACAAAATCGATAGGAAATACAAAGTCTCCGACTTTGATCAGAACGTCTTCAACTACCCTTTTGGGGTATCGAATTGATGCATCAGCCAATTGCAAGATCACATGAGTTCTTTTCAACTCCCCCAAACCTAATTCTTCATAAACAGAGTACGGAAGAAGGTTCACACTTGCACCCAAATCTAGCAAAGCTTTCTCTATGTGATGCTCCCCTATTTGGCAAGAAATGGTAGGACACCCTAGTCCTTGTATTTGATTGGGGTTGGACAGGAAATGATCGAGCTAGCTTCTTGAGCTAGAAAAGCTTTCTTGGGCACATTAGTAGTTCTTTTGAAGGTGCAAAGGTCTTTCAGAAATTTTGTATAGGCCGGAATCTGTTGGATAGCATCAAGTAGTGGGATATTGATCCTCACTTGTTTGAATACTTCTAGCATTTTATCCAGTTGAACATTTGATTTTGCTGGGCCTAGCCTCTGTGGGTATGGTGCCTTGGGAACATAAGTCTTAGGAGATGGCTTACTAGGTGATGGGTCAGTTTTGACTGGAGTTTCTTTGACTGGCTCAGGTTCTACCATGGGTTCAGCATCTACACTTGGTCCCTCAATTTCCCTGGGCAGTTCAACCTTGTTATCAACTTGTGTACCCGACCGAAGAGTGATAATGGATTTGACTTGTTCCGGGCCTTTTCCTTTTGGATCATGAACAACTTGGCCCTTGGGGTTGGGTTCAGGTTGACTAGGAAATGTTCCCTTGTCTCTAGCGCTCAATGAATTAGCCAGTTGGCCCATTTGGTATTCCAATTTTGTAATTGATTGTGTGTTAGCATTCAAGCTCTGAATAGTGCTTTGCTAGAACTGAAGGGTATTCTGAGTTAACAGTTTCATGGTTTCCTCAAGAGAATCTATCCTCTGGGTCAATGGACTAGGGTTGAAGTTGGGTTTTTGGAAACCGGGTGGGGCATTGGACTGAGATTGAATGGGCGGAAGTTGATGGGCCTGGGATGGGCCACCCTGAGTTGGACCCTTGGTCCAAGAAAAGTTTGGATTATCCCTCCAACCTGGATTGTATGTGTTGAAGTATGGGTCATACCTCTGACGATTATCAAAACGAGTGTTTTGATAAAGCGCATTCACTTCCTCAACAGACTTGGTCTGACCCAAAGGTGTTGGGTCAATCCCTCCATTCATGGCCTGATTATATTTCAATGACTCCAAAGTGTTTGGAGTGGGCTTTTGGTTTGGCTCTAGGGTCTCTATTCTCCTCACCAATGTGGCTAATTTGGCCTTTGCCTCAATTTTGGGTTCAACCTTGAACATTCCCCCTTTTTCAAGAATAGTGGGTGTGATGGGCTCCCTCTTGATAGGGGCCCACTGCAGTGTGTTTTTAGCGGTTTCTTCCAAAAATGTCCATGCTTCCTCCGTTGTTTTCTGTGTAAACTTTCCACTACAAAAAGATTCCACCATCTGCTTAGTAGGGTAATCCAAACCCTCATACACGATCTAGACCAATCGGATTTTTTCAAATCCATGGTGGGGACATTGGATTAAGAGGTCTTTGAAACGTTCCAAATAACTATAAAGTGTCTCTCCTTCCATTTGATGGAATCCATTGATGATCTGCCTAATCGAAGTTGTTTTCTGTTTGGAGTAAAATTTTTTGTAAAGTTCTTCAACTAGCTTGGCCCATGTAGTGATGGACCCAGCCTGTAAGGTATAAAGCCAAGCTTTAGCCTTTTCTTTTAGGGAGAAAGGAAATAATCTAAGTTTAAGGGCCTCCTCAGTCATGTGATTGATTCTCATGGTCCCACAAATGTCCTCAAATTCCCTAAAATGTTGATATGGGTTTTCTTGGTCTAGCCCACAGAATACTGCGAGCATTTGGATCATGCCAGATTTCAACTCAAATGTGGCATTGGTCAGAGGCAGGGTGATGCAGGACGGTTGAGTTGTCCTGGTGGGGTACATGTAGTCCTTCAAAGTCATGGGTGGGTCCACTTGATCAGTCATTTTTTCTTCGAAAATTGATGAACTTCCTATGATGGTCAATGCTAACTTAGGCTCTATTCGAGTCAACCTTCGATTTTCGCATTCCCACAATTTTTTCTTTCGGGTTTGGATTGCATGCACCGGGTCTAACAAAAAAATGTTAGCCTAATCTATATGCAGGGTCCTACTAGTTCTAATATGATGCACAAACGAATCAAGCAGTCACGCACAAGGATTGAGCACAAGAAAAGTCCTGGGGTTGGCCTAAACACTAGACAACTCCTAACTGGTGAAGAGAACACGTGGGCCTCCAATTCGGTCCTATGAAACCTTAGTTGACCAGGCAGCTACCAGGGAGTGGTGGGGATGAACCCTCTTAAGTACCAGTACCCTGAACAGTTAAACTGTTGCACCTGCAGGAGCAAAGGCTTTCTTGGGCATCAACTTCAGTCAAAGAGTGCAATTGGTGCAACCGTCGGTGGTCTTCGTCCTAATGGGCTCGAGCCCTATGGTCTCGTTTCTACTTGATTTTAATTAATGATTAGGTTACTATGTGAGAGGTGGTTAAACCTAATTGGGCAAGGATCTGGTGATGAAATCCAGTCCTTATCTTATTGGGGTCAATTGCCCTTAACTAAGTGTGTGGGTCCAATTAATTGGTGTGTCAAGCAAGCATTCACACTTTGCAAAAATTAAATCACCTAAGCCCCACTTGCAAGTAAAAGATTCATGGGGTAAAGTTTAGAAACTCTTACAGCGGGTCCACGTAAATCTTTAAACTGTGCAAGCTTAACCTGTATTTTTTTTTTAGCAATTTTGCAATTCTGAGAGCAATTTTAGCGATTCTGAGAGCAACTTGTTTGCTTCAAAGCAATCCCCGCAATTTCCTTCTTTTTAGAGTCCTTCAAAATTCAGATTGTAATCTCAAAGAAAACAACTAAAATGTTAGATCTAAATAATCTACTAAAAATAGAAAAAATTATTAATAAAATTCCTAAATTGAAAAATCAACCTAATCTAAATTTCACAACCCTAAACTACTGCAATTTGAATGAAAGATGCACTTATAAAACTCCTAATGCAGTCCTAAGTTAAATGGAGACCATGCTGTCAAGTGCTGAAAAAAAATTCTAAGTGTTGGAACCTGTTGCGCAGGCCCAAGTTTATAGATCTGTACGACCCACTTTTATTAATCAAAACCAGAAAACAATGACTGGTATATAATCTCCTAATATGCAAGAAAAAAAAAAAAAAACGGTGACTAAAAAGGATAAAAAACGAAGAAGTTATGCTATCATGAAGTTGGCTACTTGAACAAGTTTTTCTGCTGATTGCAGAATCTGCTTGACTAACTGGCCCTATTTGCGGTACTAAATGTTGAACTTCCAAAACGTATTTCTTTCTGAAACTATTATGGTTAAATGTCAATATACCAAAGTCTAATCCAACAAAATTTCAAGTCCAAAGGAGTCCGTTTGACTGGTTTTAATAGTGTGAACTTTTGGGGGAAAAACAAGTCAAATCTGTCAAAAAAATTAGTGCAGAAATTTGTCTTCTATGTAACCACTTGCAATCAGTCCGAAAATTAAATAATAATCAGCAACAAGAACTTGAAAAAAACAGTAACCACAAATATTAAGAAACACAAAAACTAAATCTAATGCAAGCTATGAATGCAACTAACTACAAAAATATGCTATGATATGCAAAAATTAATGTTAGAAATCCTAATTAAAAGGTTCCTTTTGAATTGGCTCCCCGACAACGGTGCCAAAAACTCGATGTGATCAATATCAATCATAAAATACCGCAAATGTACGAGTGTCTTGATGAGACAATGGCAAGAACGGGTCGAACCCACAAGGAGCTAATTAAAGAAACTTTTAAATTAAGAAAACTAATTAACTACAATCAAGGAAAGTTTTGAGTATTTAGATATAAAATCAAGCAACTAATTTAGAAAGATGAAAAACTATAAATTAATAAAAGTGATTAGAGCATAGGAATCCAATAAGCATCCGCAAATTATTTATCAAGTAATCCTAATTTGTTCCAATTTTTACTTCAAATCAAAGACAAATCAATGTTTTTAATTTGGACAATCTAACTTTTAAAATCCCTTTTCAATCATAAAAATTCAAAACTCAAGACTTCCTTCATCTCATAAAAGAATAAAAATAATTTAAGAACTACTCATCAAAAGTAAGCATAAACCATCAAAAGATCTAAATCCTAAGCATGGCCTGTCAAACCTAAGCATGAATAGTCAAAAACCAATTTTTATTTTCAGAATTTAAGAATGGAGATTTACCTAGGGCACGAAGACAAGCCTATTAATCATTAAGCACATAATCATGGAATACAAATTAAATTTACTAAATAAATAAAAAGAAATTACTTACCTTCATCCATAGCTCTAATCAAGAAAATTAGCCCGCCATTGCAAAGAATGCTTCTTGATTTGTCATTAAAAAATGCATTTTTACAACTTCTCCTTCACAAAAGTTCTCCTTCAAAATAAATCCTGAGACATGGCCCAAGGCTACCAAAATAAAATAAATAAAATACTAATGGAAAACAAGAAAGGAAGAAAAGAAAGAAGGGAATTGGAGAGAGGGCTGGATGTGTGTTCTTGCATCCCCTTTTGGTTTAGTTTTATAGATGTTGATGCCTCCTTTTTAGAAAAGAATCTCCTCTCTTTTAGGACTTGTTTCCTTATTTGGAGAGAATTTGCTACTAAGTGTGGTCTCTTGGGCTCCAAGTCTTGGAAAATTGAACTCCTCAAAAGAATTCTAATGTTGCTAATTTTGAAAACTTTGTGCAATTCCCGTATAGAATTATATCAGATAACTTCCCGAGGTCATATCTCCCTCAATATAGCTTCGATTTATGCGATCTTGGGCTTCACGGATATCTACTCGAAAAGAGCTTTCCAACGGTAGGTAGATTGCACCAATCTGACACACGGTTTAAGAGTTATGATCATTTCAATTTGCTGCCCCTGAAAAATCCGGGAATAATTTGCAATTAAGGAAACTTCTATGTTTGACATGTTATGGGATGTGTGGGACCCATGTTGGACGTCTGTGGCATGCTTAGACTCTTTCTTTGCTTGCTTATTTGATTCCTTTTCCGTCTTTGAGATTTTTCAATCTTTCCAACTCCACCTAGATGTCAATATATGTTGGCCCACCATGAAGCCTGTCCCACCTTTGATCTCTCTCAAATTTCACCAATGCAGGCCCTACTCTTGATTTATCCTACAAAAATAAAATTAAATGATGTCAATAATAATCAAGTGTGAGGAATCTAGATGAACTATGCATGGGACCCTACATGCCTAATTAATGTACCAAAAATACCCAACTTTCCAAAAATAGCACATGGCGCCAAAATTAGAAGCTGACGCCATGCCAGAAATCCAAGGTATTGTACTTTGCAGCTGTTTGATTTTTACAGTATTAATGTATGGGTTTTCATTAAATTATATGGCAAATAAACATCAATGAAACTGACGTTTCGCAGAGGAATAATCCATGTTTTTGGATCCTCTGATGCTCAGACTCTTAGAGAAATTTGCGACGCTCCTTAATGGGGTCTACTTGTTTAGATCCAATTCACTCAAGATAAATGCCCCTGCTTGTATCTAATTTTCATTCCTATAAGAGTTGAGACCACCACCAGATTATTAAAAGAATTACACAGGTGAATAAATTTTATAAAAAATCAATTGATTTATATGTAATCGATTTGAAGGTGGGTGTAAACTCTCTTAGAGTATAATTTGGTTAGAGACCACACACATACACGAAGGGAGGGAAATTTATTTTTTGCAGTTTAGATTTTTTATTTTTTTTAATAGTTGGCTGAGGAGCCTTATAAATTTTATAGTTGGGTGGGCCCGCCTAGTTCAAGAAATATTGTAGCAGAAACAATTCAAAAAAGTTTAAAACTCTCAATGGGGCCATCTTGAAAATCAATGGACCTGTGTTTGTGCCCACCAGAGCAGGGTCCATGGCTGAAAACACAGCTACAGACCTACATCTACATGGTCTATTTGGCTTTTCCATCAAACTAAGTAACAATACAGAAAAGGGGTAGATAGATACAAGCATTGTTCAAATGCGTTGGTAATTTGATTGATAGATGTGGGCTCATCTTTTTTTTATCCAATCTGATCATAACAGAGCATCCCCCCTGGCCTTGTGGATGGATCATGTGGAAAACACATGATCAAGTAAAATGCGACCCACTGTCACAAATAATCATTTTCCACATGATCAGTGCTTACTCTAATTTTTCACTACCTTTTTTTTCTTTTTTTTTAGCTTTTTCTCATTTTTGGCAATGCATAATTATTGCGAAAATTCTCAGGTATATATAGCGATATTATCGCAATAATTCTCAGGTATAACAGTGGCAGGCTCCACACTGGAAAGTGAAAAATCTGTTTCCACCACCATGATGAAGGCAGGATAGGATCATTTCTCCAATTCAATTATCTACATTCATCATCACAAGTCCTACCTTCCAATTCAGCAGCTACTTTCTATTCACCTAACCCATTCATATGCGGTCCAGATCTATTGGCTTACTTGACCCACCTTGGATTACTCTATCCCCTTCAAACAACACCAACCCCCAATCACCCAGACTGATAGGGATGCATCTAGGTGAGCCCTATGAGCTGAGAAAATCCTCCCGTCAGACTCTTCCAAGGATACTTGCACAAAGTAGCCTTGTTCTTGAACTGTTAAAATAACAATGTATCTTGTTTCAGTCTCATGGAACGGCCCCACAAGAATCTAGTGGTAGCTTGTTGCACCTGTTAAAGCATAGGGGAGGTGTTAAAATATTCAAGAATCCAATGATACCAGTTCAAGGCAGGATGGGAACCTAGGAAGATTCCTTATAATACAATATATACTACAATGTAAGCTGAGAAATGGCAATTAAAAATCCACGATACGATTCATACATATAAAGAGCTGGCTGCTGGCCAAAGACTTTAAGACCAAAATGTAAAAAGAGTGTAACAAGAATGATTCTCTGTGAATTAAAAATTTATAAACCAATATTGTGTCTGAATTCTCTTTCTTCCAGTTGGTGAAAGTGCTTATCAACCTTCCTGGAGGGCCCCAATGTTTGACAGATTGTTTCTGGATGCCCAACGAGGGTCATAGCACCACAAGCAAGGAGAAAGATCCCTTCTCCAAGCAGCATTGGTTGAGCATATACGGTATGGACATGGTAGGGACGCCCTGGATATGGCAAGGATATAGATTTTACTTATGAAAAGTGAGGTATTAGATACGACACGACACAATACATTGCCTATTTTGAAGCATCGGGCATCTTAGATGGACCCTTCTGATCCCCATTTTGTAATGTCCAGCTTCAGTATATTCCTCCACCATGTATGTTCCATTCCAAGCACAGAAAAAGGAAGAGAGTTGGCATTAGAAATGCAGTAGGCCATTAAAAAAAAATCTAAACTAATATTTGAGTCTTTCTTTGAAAAATTAGATGGGATATGGTTCCTGGAAATGAAGCAAAGAGAGGCCATTAGTTTGAATGGCTCTGAATAACAAACTGTATGTAACATGTGAAATTAACAAACCAACATGGTGATCCTAGTACATGTATATAAATTAGAAACATAGTTGTAGACAATGAAGAATATAGGAGCGTAGAAAAGAAGAGGAAAAATATTAACACAAGCATAGAAAGGGAATCAAATATAATGTCACCGCCTCTCCTATGTAGTTCCCGCGGTGACCGGCTAGAGAATGGAGACAAACAAGGACTCCAAAACTCTAGGAGTTACTCACTCTGAAAGCCAATCCTGGCCTTCCATTTCACCCATTCCTTCAATGCTAACCTTAAGGTGGACAGTCCAATCAGCATGTTTCTTCTTCTGTTAAAAAATGAGTACTTGTCTTTGGTTTAAACGCCTAAGACAATGACAACCGATGGGTTAACCATATAAATCTCCCCTCCATGGATGGGATGGGGGTCTTTAGAGCTTTGTTGAAAATCTTTTTTGAAGAAAACGAAAACAAACACAGTTGTTGCACAGGATGTCTCCTAGTCTCTACAGTCAACCAGAGGAGATCAGTAGCCTGACCCATGGGATGGGGTATGGTCTTGATCTTACTCTTTCAGCTGTATCTTTCTATCAACCACGCCCTTATCTACCCTTCTGGGAGAACAGCTCCTCCACCTGGGTTGCCACCTCCCCTGATAGCCACAGGCAGAATAAGAGGATCAAGACAACACTAAGCGGGGATGAGTCCATAGGAAGCAATACCAATCTTTATAGTGGCGGTGGCAATGCTAATAGTCTTTATAAACGGCTCAATAGCCCGCCGCGGCTTCAGTTCCGGGATCACATATGGTCATATACTCAAAGGGTCTTGGCAGCTGAGGCCGTGGAAGAAGCATCCGAGACGGCGGAAAACACAGAAGATGTTGGTGAGGAAGCGGGGTTTGGTGATGCAATGAGGCTGGTGCAACTACTCATCGCCTGCGCTGAGGCAGTTGCCTGTCGGGATAGGTCACAGGCTTCAATGCTTCTGTCCGAGCTTCGCGCAAATGCATCGGTGTTTGGAACTTCCTTCCAGCGTGTTGCTTCGTGCTTTGTTCAGGGCCTTACAGACCGGCTTGCACTGGTTCAGCCATTAGGGGCAGTTGGGGTGGTCGCCCCCATGGGCAGGACTTCAGAGAGGAAGGAAGAGGCCTTACGCCTCGTCTATGAGGTATGCCCACATATTCAATTTGGCCACTTTGTGGCCAACGCTTCGATATTGGAAGTCTTTGAGGGAGAGAATTTGGTTCATGTGGTGGACTTGGGCATGACCCTTGGCCTCCCACATGGCCACCAGTGGCGCAGGCTGATCCACAGCCTAGCCAACCGCGCTGGCGGCCCACCTCGCTGTGTTCGCATAACAGGTGTCGGCCCCTGCGGCGACCGCCTCCAATCCATCGGTGATGATCTTGAGCTCTATGCTAAAGGCCTAGGAATACACCTTGAGTTCTCTGTGGTGGAAAGCAATTTGGAGAACTTGAGTGCTAAAAGCTTCAAGCAACTCGATGGTGAGGTTCTTGTGGTCAACAGCATCCTGCAGTTGCATTGTGTGGTGAAAGAGAGCCGGGGTGCTCTGAATGCGGTCCTGCAGATAATTCATGAGCTTTCCCCCAAGGTTCTAGTGCTGGTCGAGCAGGACTCCAGCCACAATGGACCATTCTTTCTTGGGAGGTTCATGGAGGCTTTGCATTACTACTCTGCTATCTTTGACTCACTCGATGCCATGCTACCTAAGTATGACACTAGACGCGCTAAGATGGAGCAGTTCTACTTCGCAGAGGAGATTAAGAATATAGTCAGTTGCGAGGGACCTGCGAGGGTTGAACGCCATGAGAGAGTCGACCAGTGGCGTCGGAGGATGAGCAGGGCTGGATTTCAACCTGCACCCATCAAGATGATTGCCCAGGCCAAGCAATGGCTGGGGAAGAATAAGTTTTGTGAAGGTTATACTATTGCAGAAGAGAAGGGATGCTTGGTTCTTGGGTGGAAATCCAAGCCCATTGTGGCTGCTTCATGCTGGAAATGCTAGATCATAGCTGCCCAATTTGCAGTTTCGCTATGCAACCAATGAAAATTTACTTCAAACTGCATTTCCTGGGCATTAATCCAGCATGAAATATGAATGTGTATTGCCAGTATCAGTAAAATAAATATAGCTTACTACTGCTCACTTGCAGTAAAAGACCTTTTAGTGAGACAGGGCACTAAAGGGGGAGAAATAAAAGTGTGACTGTGTGACTGTTCGCTGAACAGATGAAATAAAGAGTATATTAGTCCAAGTGTTGTAAATCATTCTTTCATTCCTTAAATGACCAACAATTCCAATTTCTTTGTTCACTGTGATTAAGCGACTGGAATTTTCATCAAACAAGTAAATCGACACATATCAAAACTTGTAAATCCTAATTTTCAGCTCGAAGTCAAAGCTTGAGAATCAATGCAGAATCCTCAAATGCCTTCTTTAATATGATTGCTACTGTGGTTTATGATTTTAGTTTGATAAGTCCATGATATTGCATTTCTTAGTCATCATTTTATAAAGAATTATGGACTTATTTAGGTTAAATCCATTGAATTTCATAAAATCATGCACATGGTGCTCAAAGTGCATTTCATGTGAAATTTGGTTTAAATTCATAAAATTGCATGGTTTTCATGAAATTATTCTTTTTGATTAACCGATTATCCTCTCAGACAACTTTTGATTCATATGTAAACATACATGATTTCTTTACATCATTGCATAGTTCGCCAAACTTCAGTCAATGTGATATATTCATACGCATGCATACAATGTGAATTGGGCCCCATATATTGCCTTGTTCTTTTCCTACATGAAGAGATTTTCTCCTGATTATTATTTAATTTTTCAAGGGGATTTCAGATTCTTGGGGCCCGTGGAGAAATGAAATTCGAGAGAAATCAAAAGAAGGAAAGATTGATGAAAGAAAAAGAAAGGAAGTTCAATCCATTGCAAGCAGACATGGACGTCCAAGCCATTCATATCCAAGTTGTGCACACCCCATGTGGGCCCATCATGGCTCCAAATTTGAAAGAAAGATTTGAATTTCAGATTTTGGGCTTAATTATGGAAAGTTGCGAGGAAGATGGCCTTCCAAGAGTTCCATTAGTTGAAATCTTGCAAATCAAGAATTGCTTAAAAAACAAAGATCTAGCCATGAAGTATCAGACTTCCAAGTTGGGATGTTTCGAGGTTGCACATATCTAGTGGGACCCACATGTGTTCCATGATTGAAAAGAAAATCTGAGTTTCAGATTTAAGATTTTTATTAAAGAGATGTAGGCCCAAGTGAGGAGAATTTAAGGGGAAGTTCTTGTTGGCTAGGGAATCCAAAATAAGCAATTCTTGTCGAAAAAGCTAAAATCTCTCCAAAAGTTGCTAAGAAACTCACCTTAACTTGGAATCTAAGAGAAGAAGTTGCAAAAGAGTAGGAAGCCAAGAGAGAAAGAAGGAGGCAGCCCTTCTACGTGTAACACCATATCATACCACACGTCGAAAGCATTCTCCATCTTTCTTGATTATTTTTTTTTTCTCTCAAGCCACACGATCTCCTCTCTCCTAGTCTTATGAGGCCTAAGTTTAAATTTTTTAAAGATAGGAGATGAAGATGGATGGGTGAGATTATCTTTGTAATTCAAGAAGAAGGTGAAGTTGTATTTTTTATTAAATTTATGGACGGTTGATTTCAATAAAAACGTGTGTTTTTCTTGTTATTAATTTTTATTTTTATTTTCATTGTCTAATGTTTCTGGGATTCCTTTTTTTTTTTTTTTCGGGATATAGCGAATGCTGTAATGAAAATATGTGGTAGGAGCCTTGAGTCTTCTAAAATCTCTCATTAAATTAACAATTTAGAACCGCACCTTGGCTCATCCTTATGTGAGAGATTGAATCTACACCGTACATATTTTTAATACTTAGATCAACGGATCAGGATACTTCAATTACAAAGATCCATAATCTGATTTTTATTTTTATTTTTTGATTTTTTTTAATATGAAATTGGATTTCTAACTCTTCTTTTGGTGATACAGTCTACTAGTTTAGGGTCTTTAGCCTAGGTCCTTTTAGTGTAAGAATTTTTAATTGATTGTAATTCTTGTAATTAATTTTAATTTTCAGAATATTAGATTGGATCTGTATAGCTTCTTTTGAGCTAGTTTTTAGATTTTCCATAGGACAGGTAAGAGTCAATTGCATCTCTTCCGCTTTTTATGGATCGATCCAGTTTCACCGGTTATTATTATAATCGCGGCCTTGCACTTGGGGTTGTCGATTACAGTAACAAACTAGGATACTTGAGAGGAAGCCAAGCTTCCCAAAGTACAACAACAAAGTTTGTAAATTCTAATTTGATGTAGAAAATGTTTAACATTGATCCATTCAGTTAGCAACTTTAAGTGTATAGGCATAAGGCCATCTTCACCATCAAATGGTGCACATGCCTTTGATGCCAGATACAGATGTCAACATGGACATTAGTACAAAAACTGGGAATACAATCATACAACTCTACATGTTCAGAAATCCACAACGAATATACATAGCATGAAGTTTCATATTTCTTCTCAAGAAATTTATACAAGGTATTTTATACCTCTTCAGAGCATTTCTAAATTAATAATCAATACTCACAAAGCCTCTGTAACTTTTATGTCGAAAAGTACAAAAACTATATGGTACCATATGAAACAATGAACTAGGTACAGAAGGATGTACATTTATTTGTATGCTACAAGTACTGGGGCTCTATTCAGCTCCAGTGTTAGTCACGCACTTCAAATATGGATATCATGAGCATACTCTAGTATCCAGGTATCATAGACAAATGCGCATTGATAAGGACCCGCCTCTTGGATGGGTCTCATGGTTTGCCTGTTTCCTTCAAATGAACAACAAACTTTTAGACAGTTTTGTTAGCATCATTTGTCTACGAAATGTTCCAATGATTGATGGACTAGCATCACTGTCTAAAATTGTTCATAGGGTTTGAATCATCCAAGAGCTAGGTGACTCAATGAGCTAATTGGAATCTTGAAGATGTGTATTCTATGGCAAGTTCAATGTAATTAAAGATTCCACATAGATAGGCCACTAAAGTTATTCAGATTCTTCGTTCTATTATTTTGTTCCTTTCTTCTAACCTGCCCAAGTGCCGACCCCAGACTGCATGCGACCAACCCCTCATTTCAAATCTTAATACTTAGTTCTTAATATTCTATCATTATTTTCCATCAACAACCATGCATTTGTTTTCATATTTTATTTACAATGCAACAAGTACAATGCTTATCAAATGGTTTTATCATGTAAAACGAAACCTTAAATTTAAAAAAAGGTCTAGAATAATATGTTCTTGAAGAAGATTGGAAGGAAACAATGGGATAGATTTAGAAGGAAAACAATGTGCTTTGTGCTTATCTGTGACACACTTATATATGCCGGCATGCTGAGGTCATCTCTTCCATTGTATCTCCATCTGTTCATGATCCTAGGTGAGCCATGTCCCATAAATTCTCTGATGTTCTTAATCATATAATCACTAGCCTGCAAATGCTGTCGAAAAGGTTAACGGAGAACGATCCCAATTCAATCTGTATCTATGGATCATACTGTTAAAATCATCATCTCATTGTAGCAATTAAGGGCTGTGGCCCATCAATGGTGAGGCAGAACCTCATAAATTTTATAATCAGTTGGCATGGCAGTATCATGACTATTTTTTAGGGTCCGATCTAATAATAGAAGGGAATCTTTTGCCAATGATGCATTGTTGAATTGGTTAGGTATACTACTCTTTATAGAGGTGCAGAGTTTGAGCTCTAATCTGCTCCCCTGTAAACTTAATGCTCCTCCCAGCTGTTTGGCCACCAACATTCTCTGCTATACATCCAAAGGAAAATCTCATAAACTCTTCCAACACTTCACTAGAAATGCAAGTCCTACCAATGGTGTGCATCTTACGCAGTTGAACACTCAATGGTAAATCATCCACCGTACACTTGCACAGAGATGGCAAAAAAATACTGCCACCACACTAATAAATCAAATCCTAAGAAAGCAGGGTCTCATTTACATCTCTACTTTATATCCTTCGGCTATCACATCTCTCATAATCCTTTGTTGCACCACATTTTCCTCTAAATTCCTAGAAATTTGATTCCATGCAAATAAGGCTCAAAAGAAAACCACCCCATTTCATGAAATTTTAAGAAAAACAGGTTGAAATACTGAAATTTCTGATATCCCAACTCCCATAAACAGAAAACCAAGTTCCAAATCAAATAAAAAAAAAAGCACTAGGAATCTAACTTTACACAATTCATGACCAAGCTCTTCAGAAACCCAAACCAGCTAATGTACTGATTGCATGTTGCACCATAAATTTATGAAGCCAGGATGAAGAAATTAGGGATCATCCCTTACAAGAAGATCATTCATGAGAGAAAGGGAGGAAAATACTTTCCGTTTCAATGGAATGCAATTCTTCTTGAAGTTTGTTTCTCTTTGCTCACTAGAGATGAGAGAATGGCTGGGGTTTTATGAATTCTGTAAAATTTGTCTCCCACCTAGATTTGAGATGAAGGTACGACGAGGCCCGTTTTTCAGGGGCCTAGTTGTGCCTGGGTCGGGCTGGGCTGTGTCGTTGCGCTCAGCCAAGTACGGTCCCAATCTTGCCGTGCCGGACCGTGCCAGCCCAGCGGGCCAGGCATGCTTAGACCTGGCCTGAACCCTTTTCTTCAAAAAAATATTTTGATATTTTTTTCAAAGAATATTTAGGGCTTGTTTGTTTTTATTAAGAATAAGATGCTTAGAAATCGAATACCATTAAAGAAATAGAAAATTAGAAATTGAATACCATTGAAGAACTTTACAACTTTGAAATGGACACCATTAAAATTACAACTTTTAATTTAGTAACTAGGAAATTAAATTACACATTTGAAATGAAAATGAAAACTTTATATTCCAACTTTGAATAAAATTATATATTTGAAGAAAATTACATTTTTGAATAAAATAATATCATGGAATCAAAATAAGAACCTTGAAAAAAAAAGATGCTAAATTTGAAAAAAAAAAGAGCGAAACTTAAAAAGTTTCAGTATTTCTATAGCATTGTTATTTAAGCTTGCATTATGTAAGGTCATAGGAATTTTTTTTATTTTTAATATTATATCCTCTAGTCTTTTCAATGATACTACGCCTTTAACTAGCACCAGTATGTAAGTACTCAAGTAAAGAAAATGAAATATTTTTTTCCTGCAATTGCAATTGTTCATAAATAAAATAGGCAGTTAATGCCATGTGCCTAAGATTTTGTTTTGAAGCTCATAAATTAGAAGTCAAAGCTATTTTAGCAGATATATATTGAAAAATAATTTTTAAATCCTGTTTCCCTTTGTTAAGTATTTTGAGTGCATCATTTATGGCAGTTATTCTAACTTTCTTTTTGAATTGTGTGTAAAAGGTAAATTCATAAATTATTGAAAATAGTCACTTTTAGCAAAAGTAAAGGATAATTAATTAAGTATTATAAATTTAACTAAGTAATATCTAGCATTTTTTTGGTTGTAACTAAAACTCCTAAATGATTAGAAGAAGAAGTTTGAGACAATTGAGTCTGTACCCCCTAGTCCCTTATCGCCAGTTCCACCCCTTCATGTTCGGATTTATACTATTTCACGTGCAACATAAGATGATTTGTGCCACCGAGAAAGAACAACTATACAACAGTTTACAATACTTGCATTGTGCCTTAGAGATAGTATTTTCAGCGGCATCTTTCATCTCTACCTCACTGAAATAAGCCCAAACTGGATGTAAGTGGTAAAAACGACACCCATTTAATTAGGAGGAAGTAGAACTTGATGATCGGGAAAGATCGAACGCCGGGGACCTGAAAGGAAAGGAAAGGAGATGGGGTCAGAGGCCCTGGCTGCCGTCAGCCGAAGGCACTCCGATGCCTGAGTTAGTTTTGAAAACTAAGCAAGGAAATAGTGGAGAAGAGAGGAGAGTTGGTGCAAGGAATTGGATATTGTATGTTGCGTACCTTCACGGGGCTGATCCCATGTGTATTTGTAGATGATTCCTCGTTCATTCTCTTAGTGAGTGGGGGTAGGTGGGGTAAGATCCCATCGGGCCTTACCCTGACACCTAGTAGTAGGTAAAAAGGGAACATCCCATCAGAAGCTTCCATGCCTTTGGATAGCTGACGTGATAGAATGATCAGGCCAACTTCTTATCTTCATGAATGAGCCACTTTATCTGTCAAAGCACGCCCACACTTCTCATAGGAGTGCAATGGCTCATTCCCAGCCTTCAATACCTTTACCGAAACCACGAATGGTCTTGCTGAGCTAGTACTTTGCCGAGTTGGCACTCTATACTGAGCTGCTGAGCTCGTACCCGTTGAGCTGAGACTCTTGCCAAGCAGCCGAGCCACCGGTGCTGAGATCTACCGAGATCAAGCGACTTGCTGGTATTGTTACCGAGGTCCAGCCTAATCTCGGTGTTATGGTATTTACCCACACAATTGCCCCTAGCTTTTGGCCTCTGAGAGCTCTCCAACTCTCAGAGGTCGAAAGCTAAGTGGTGCTGCTTAGCTAGTACTGCTACCGAGCTAAAGATGGTTGCCGAACAGAAGCTGCCGTGCTGGCATCGTTACCGAAACGTAGTAAAAGTGTGCCATGATGGTGGAGTCTTGGTTCGAATGGGGCGTTCTTCCTTATCCTGATGACGGTCGCTGAACGTCTGGTCCTTATCAAGATGTGCTCCTTAGTCTGCCCGAGGCATTTAATAGTCTTCGAGGAATGCGTTGCTAGTGTCACATGTCGCCTCTTCGGCTGTCACGCAATCGTTTCGAATGGACATTAGGGTTGCTCGAAATGACGCCTCATAATGGCGGTTTCGAAAGTCGAGACGGCGCCTCATAAAGGCGATCTCGGAAGTCGAAATGGCGCCTCTCACCCTTATAAATCTGGGAGTCTTCTTCGTCTTGGTCTTCTTCTTCTTTTGCGTATAACCTAGAAAGAGTTTCTTCTGCTGTTGAAGAGAAACTTACTACCTGTAAGTCGCCATCATCTCCCTTCACGCGTCCCCCTTCCTAGGGTTTTTTATGTTTTCTCCCCTTTCTCTATTCTAGGTAAAAATGGGAGTCTTTAGACATATGCTGGAAGACCCACACGCCATAGCTGTCTTTAGGACTCAGTATAAGATTCCTGATAATGTTCAGGTTAGGTTAGATAACCCTGAGGACCCCTTGGATGGCCTCATCTACCATAATGATTCGATGCCATTTTGGCTTGTCACTGTGGTAGAAGGGGGGGTCTGGTTCCCCCTCCATCCGCTCTTGAGGGACTGCCTCTGGGAGTGGAACCTCTGCCCCTGCCAGTTGATGCCAAACGCCTACAAAATCATCATGTGGGTGGTAGAACTGAACAAGATCCTAGGAATTATCCTCGGTGTCTCGGACAACGAGGATGTATATGACATGTGCAGGTCCGCCGGGGATGAAAACGTCTACTACCTCCGAGTGAGGGCACATCGGTCTAGCTTTGTCACTGCCCTGGAGGACTCGAACCGATACGCGGGAGAGGACCGAGTGTTCATCTCCGGTGAATGGGAGTTCGGTGAGTCGGAGACGTTGAGAATGATCCGAATCCCTCGTCGCCTGGGGACCCCTCCAAGTAAAGATCGAGATCTTTCGGTTTTTTTTTTTCTTTTTTCTTTTTTCTATACTTGCTGGACCGATGTCTCCTTTTGTTGCGCAGATTTTTGCGAGAGGCGGCAGAGGGCCGAGAGGAATGACTGGGCGAGGAACACTGCCTGGCTCGAACAAGTGAGGAACTATCACGGGCATCACACCCGGGCCGCTTGGTCGCTGCTAGGGTATGAGCCGAGATACCGTTCCTTCACTACTAAGAGGAGGGTGACCGGGATAGACTCACTGCTCTTTGGAGAAGGAAGGAGCTCGGAGCAAGTGATCGTCGCCGTCCCTGCAGGGCGTCTGGTTGAGTCCGGCGACTGAGCTTCAGCGTCTCGCTTGGATTCTGAGCTTGCCGAGACCACCGCAACCGTAGCCAGGACCTCTGCGCAACCGAGGAGAGCCGTTGCACCTTCCAGTTCGGAAGAAGAGAGAATGTTACGCCGGCGTTATCAGTGCTTCGTGGCGGAAAATCTGGAGGCCTTAGCTTTCTAGGACGTAGGGGACGAGGCCTCAGATGCCCCCCCAGCATGCTGGTGATGCTCCGGCTTCGCCGCCTCCTGCTGCTGCCGCCGCCGCCACCGAGACGACCTCCGTCCCCCTATCTCCAGCCGCCATCGTCATCGATGACTCGCCCCCTGGGTCCTCTCCGAGGGCAGGAGGTCGGGAGCGCCCTGCCGAGGTCACGGAGGAGGGACGGCCAGAGAAGAGGCCCAGGATTGAGTCCTTGCCCAGTCCTCCTGCATCGCCACCGCCACCGCCCAGTGAGGAAGCACCCCCGTCCCCTCCGCCGGTCATATGGAGACCGGACATGGAGGGCATGCTCGGGAGACCACTGATGGTGACCAACCGCGTGGCTAACAATCCCATGGTGGTTGCCGCGCTAGGACGAGCATGCGCCCTACCTCTGGACATGGAGAGGTGGGGAAAATGGACAACGAGTCCCTACTACTCTCGTCAATGCGGTCAGCGATATCGATAAGTTTATGACAACTCTTTTTCGAGTCTTTTGACTTCGGTATTCATCTTCTGACGTTTGTTTTTGTTCTGCAGGTGGTCCAAAAATGTCAGATCGGCATGGAGAGGCTGGAGGCAGTCGAAGCCAAGGCAGTTGAATGGGCGGCTGAGAGGGAGGAGCTGCGAAAGGCCTTGGAGGCCAAGGACGGGCTGCTGAAGGAGGAGACGAGCAAGAATGCCGGTCTTACTACCGACCTCGAGAAGGCTTAGGCTGAAGTGGGGCAGTTGAGGGAGGAGGCAAAGGAGGAGGCGATCCAGAGCACTAGCCTTTCTGCCGACCTCGAGAAGGCTCAGGCTGAGGTGGAGCGGCTAGAAGAGGACCTAGAGTCTGCAAGTAGGGCTAATATCCAGCTGGTCACCCAGAGGAATCAGGCAATGACCGAGATGGAAACTGCCCTAGAGGAGAAAGCAGCCGAACTCGAGTCTGCTTTGGCGAAGCAGAAGGCCGAACTCAAAGAAAAATATGGGGCCGAGTTCAATGCTGCCATGGAAGAGAGGATGTGGGAAGTAACTGCAGACTACAAAGCGCAGTTGCAGCGGATCCAGGATCAAGCCTGGGAGCCTGGATGGAAGGCCACCTTGAGGAAGGATAGGATTCCTGGGGATGATCCTGCTTTCAGGAATCCTCCCAAGTTTCCCAGTTTGGGGTCCGTCCTTTCCATCGTCGATCCTCCTTTTGCCCCCGGCCCATCCTCTGAAGCTCCTCCAGCGGCGAGCGTTGTGCCTGAAGCCTGCCAGGCTATCTTTGAAGCCGCTCCTACCGACCCTATCTCCGAAGCCACTCCGACCGACCCTATCTCCGAAGCCGCTCCTACCGACCCCGAAGTTGTCCTACCCGAAGCTGGAGCTCCTCAGGGGATTGACTGCAACGTGGAAGCTGTCGCCCTTTGAATTTTTATTTTTGTATTTCCTCCATTGTATTTTTTTTATTTGATGTAACAAATTTATATCAATGGAACAGTCTTTTCTCACATTCTGGCTAAAATTCTCTTTTACGTATGTATGATGAAATGACTTTTATGGGATGGCCGTTTTTTGCTTAAGTAGCCAGTCTCGGTAACCGAACTCCTTGTATGCTTGAAATTGGACCTTAGCTTTTAAGTTACTGAGCTGCGTTCAACAACCGGAGTCCCAATAACTCGCGCTCATTGCCACTGAAAGAACGAACTGGGCCAGACTTTTGATTTGACGTTAAGGAACCCACCTCGGTTCTCCTACCCAGGTGTCTCTAGACGTTGAAGTCGATGTCTTGAATCGTGACTTGACGCGAGAAAGCTACCCTGGTTCTTCAACCTGAGGTATTCTTGGATGCCGAGGTCAACGCCTTAGGACATTTTAAGCTTTTTTCATCTCTGGTGGTAGTGTACCTGGTTCCGTAACCAACTGTACCCCCGAGTGTTGGCTCTGTTGTCGCATAGTAGCTGGTGCTGTGATCGATCCAGGGCTGGTACTGTTACCAAGCCCAAAGAAGCTGACACTACTGTCGAGTTGTAGCTGGTGCTGTCACCAAGCTGGGGGTGGCTGGTACTATTACCGAGCAGGGGCTGGTACTATTACCAAGCCCAAAGAAGTTGGCACTGCTGCCGAGCTGTAGCTGGTGCTGTCACCGAGCTGGGAGTGGCTGGTACTATTATCGAGCCGGGGCTGGTACTGTTACCGAGCCTAAAAAATCTAGCATTGCTACCGAGCTGTAGCTGGTGCTGTCACCAAGCTGGAGGTGGCTGGTACTATTACCGAGCCAGGGCTGGTATTGTTACCGAGCCTAATGAAGCTGGCACTACTGCCGAGCTATAGCTGGTGCTGTCACCGAACTGGGAAAAAAAACTTGAAGCATTTTGAGAGAGACAGATCTGTTCCAAGAGACTGCCTTTTCATTGATATTTGAACTTTTGAATACATTTTCAGAAGTAGTACTTCTTAAGGTGCATCGCATTCCATGGTCGCGGTAGCTCTTTACCCTCCATGTCCTTAAGTCTGTACGCGGATCGTCCAGCGATTGAGAGCACTATGAATGGTCCGTGCCAGTTAGGTGCCAGCTTGCCTTCATTTGGATTTCTATCTCCGGGGAGTGTCTTCTTGAGGACCAGTTCTCCTACCTTGAACCCTCTTTCTCTAACCTTCCGATTGTAGCCTCTGGCCAACTGTTGTTGATAGGCAGCTAGGCGGATAGCAGCTGCTTCTCTTCGTTCCTCGGCGAGGTCCAGCTCTCGGACCAGGTTCAGATCGTTTAGCACTTGGTCGCAGAGTTCCGATCTCAAGGTCGAGAGGCCTACCTTAAGAGGAATGACCGCTTCCATGCCGTAGGCAAGGGAAAAGGGTGTAGCCGAGGTGGAGCGCCTTGGAGTCGTCATGTATGCCCATAGAATACTTGGAAGTTCTTCTGCCCACCTTCCTTTAGTCCGGTCGAGTCTTTTCTTGAGTCCGTCGAGGATCACTTTGTTCGAGATCTCAGCCTGGCCGTGCTTGGGTGGAGGACCCAAAGCATGGTTGTGTTTGGCACGAGGACTCGAAGCCCTTCTCCTCTCCCGGAGCTATTGCTAAAGTTGTCGGATGGGTTCGTCCTGCTCTTGGATAATAAGGTTTTGGGCTCTGATATCGTCCAGGAGAGGGTATTCGTTGTCGTCGGGGTTGGCTTGATGATGGGACTGAGACTTGGCCGGAACCGAAGCCTTGCCTTGCTTGGCGACAGATTTTTCACCTCGCCTGGTATGCTCTTTGCTCTAGCGGGGCTGTTCCAGTGGTGGAATATCTCGATGGGGAGGTAGTGTCACTCCCCTTGACGATGAGCCTGACTGGATCGTAGGACTCACGGTGCCAAACCTTCCTCCGGACCTCCTCTGTCGAGGGGGTGGAAGTAGTAGATTCTGTACTAGCACGGGCTGTAAGAACGGAGCCTTGCCCTTGGATGATCCTTCACCGTTTTTGGTCTTTGGAGGCATGGTGTTAGTAGATTTTGTTCAGTTGTTTCCCACAAACGGCGCCAACTGTAAGTGGTAAAAATGACACTCACTTAATTAGGAGGAAGTAGAACTTGATGATTGGGAAAGACCGAACGCCGGGGACCTGAAAGGGAAGGAAAGGAGATGGGGTCAAAGGCCCTGGCTGCCGTCAGCCGAAGGCACTCCGATGCCTGAGTTAGTTTTGAAAACTAAGTAGGGAAATAGTGGAGAAGAGAGGATAGTTGGTGCAAGGATTTGGATATTGTATGTTGCGTACCTTCATGGTGCTAATCTCATATGTATTTGTAGATGATACATCGTTCATTCTCTTAATGAGTGGGGGTAGGTGGGGTAAGATCCCATCGGGCCTTACCCTGACACCTAATGGTAGGTAAAAATGGAACATCCCATCAGAAGCTTCCATGCCCTTAGACAGCTGATGTGATGGAATGATCAGGCCAACTTCTTATCTTCATGAATGAGCCACCCTATCTGTCAGAGTACGCCTGCAATTGTCATAGGAGTGCGATGACTTATTCCCAGCCTTCAGTACCTTTACCGAGACCAGGAATGGTCTCGCTGAGCTAGTACTTTGCCAAGCTAGCACTCTATACTGAGCTGCTGAGCTGGTACCCGTTGAGCTGAGACTCTTGCCGAGCAGCCAAGCCACCGATGCTGAGATCTACCGAGATCAAGTGACTTGCTAGTACTGTTACCGAGGTCCAGCCTAATCTCGGTGTTATGGTATTTTCCCACACACTGGATATGTTAATTTCCCCTCTTTTTTTTTTTTTTTGGGTGGGGTGGGGGGGGGGGGGGGCGGCGGCTAAGACATGGGCTAGAGACATGGGCTAGAGGTTCTTCATTATTTTGTGCCTCCATATCATTTTCTTCCATATCTACAGATAGTTAGGACTGAACTGATCAAGGCCAAAATCATAATATTTAGAGGTACAGCCATTTATCAAGATTGAAGTTTATAAAAAAGAAGATAAAATAAAATCAATATAAATATTCAGATCCATGGACTCGGGACCCAACCCATAAGATAATATAAATACTTTATATTTTTCAATAACCCCTCTAATCCTCCATTCTCCATTCATTAGGGTTTATTCCCAAACTTCTCACTTCGTCTCCTAGAGTGTAGAGAATCATGTTGCCGCCCCATCTTGTTTGAATACACTCTTTCCTCTCCCTCTTCTAGTTTCATTTTCTACTGTTTAAGTTTTAGCAAGGGTGTTCTTATTTTTCTCCTTTTAGAATAGTAAGCTCTAGAAACAGTAGCAGGTACTCTTCAAAGAAGTAGGGTTTTTATCTTACCTCTTGAAAGATTTTGTTTTTCCCTATGTTCAAGAAAGAGGAGAGAAGTAGGTTTTGTAGTCTCGAGGCCTTTAGTACAAGTTTTGATGGTTTTCTAAACAGAAATTTCAGCATAAACATTTCAAGATCCATTTCCCATATGGGTTTAGCTAGATGGTGTTTCTTGTTGGTTTTAAGCTTTTTTCTACTGTTTTAGCCAAACCTTGAGGCTTTTGTATTTAATGCTCCCAAAATCAAAAGGCTGTTTTTATAGAGATTTCAGTCATGGGCAGCGCCGCATTAATCACAGTGGGGTCAATTGACCCCATTGAGATCTGAAAAAGTATTTAAAAATAAAAAATTTTATGTCATGAATTGAACTTATGGGAAGCTTTTGACTACACTCAATTTAAGAGTTTCACCCCCACATTAGCTAACTTTACACATTTTCCTTGTTGTTATGGTAATGAACCAAAGTCACTATAAAATACCCACCGCCTAAGTTAATGGGCCAACTGTAATTATCAAAATAAAATAAAAAATAATGAGCCCACATTGCTGATATGTGAGTTTTTAGTACTTAAAGGAAGTGGTGATATTGTTAGAAAATTAGTGGAGACAAGGAAGAACATCATATACCATTGGTTTATTTATTTCTAAAATTGGTATTGATTTTACCAATAGCAACTGCGACTGTAGAAATAGCTTTTTCAGCAATGAAGTACGCAAATAACAGGTTGCGTAACTGAATGAGAGATAAATGAATAATTGAGTGTTTGGTCACATATATTGAAAAGAATGTGGTTGCTAATGTTGATAATGAAGCTATTATGCAACAATTTCAACACAAAAACCTGTTGAGAGTAGCTGTAAAAGTTTATGTATTTGGATTTTCGTTTTGGATTAAGAACTATTAGTAACAATGCATTAAAATCTCTGTTTTTTTTCTTTTAGAATTCAGTATTAGCTTTGTCGGATTATCGAAAATAGATTATTTGAGAATTCTATATTATATTTGTTGAATTACTGAAAGTAGATGACAGATATTGATAAAGGGGAAAATGAATTTATTCGATTTGCGGAATATAAGTCTTTTGTAGACCCCACTGACTCGAATTTCTAGAGCTGCCACTGATTTCAGTCAGGATTCTGCTTATTTTGCTATTCAGTATAATTTTCTATTAAGCTGACAAATGGATCTGTTCCTAGTGTTTCTGTAGTTGCATTTCTTCATACTATATCCAGAACCAGACCCAAACCCACCCCACATACGGTTCCAAAGCCAATTTCCTGGTTCCGAATAGGGTTCGGGTGTAGGTCCACCTCCCAAATAACGGTGGTCTGAGTTCACCATGGACCCGCACCGGAACCGACCGGCCAGTTTACAACCCTATCCGTAATATAGCAGTTGGCGGACTAAAAATGTCAAATTACATTCTAATGTCAAAAAGATAAAAATAACCCCATAATATAGTTGTGAGGGGGGGTTAAAAATGTCCAAAAAGTTTTAAAAAGAACAAAAGAGCCCAATATATGGTAGTTAGTGGGCCAGGTGAGGCTTGGTTGGTCAGTACCTGGGCCTGACCGTGCCTTGTGCCCAGGCACCCCAGGCCCTGCCAAGGCCTATCCGTGCAAGGCCGATCAACATGCCGGGCTTCCCATCTTTTATCTTCTTTCATTGCGAGCCTAGATTTACAAATACTTAGGCTTGTTTGTCTGCCTTATAATATAAAGCAGCAATTGAACACATAATTCATGCCGTAAGTGGTATAAAATGATGGTCAAATGTGAGTTTTAAAATGAGCATTTAATTACCACCTTAGGAAAATCTAACATACAAATAGTTTATAACGACGGCAGAGGACCTCTATTCAATGATATCATGAAGTAACCTGACATTTTATGATATCATGAAATAATCCAACATACAAATACCCGGATTCAATGATATGTTGGAGTATCCCTTTTTTCACGAAATTTGCATGCAGGTCATATAGGTTATTCCATGATATCATGGAATAGAGGGCTTCTACCATCATGATAAAGTGTTTTGGCCCTTCATCATGTTTCTTAATTTAAGGGTTTTTTTCTGTAAAAAGCCCCTCATTTTCTTTTATTCTTGCTTTCATATTATTTGTATACTTTTTATACTTAAATTTATTAATTTAGGTTAATTATCATTTTGGACAAGGACCAAGTCAAATCAACAAGAGACTGGATGCATATAAAAGAAATGTAATTGGAACAGTTTTCCTTGTTTTCTTCTTTTTTATACTTTCTAGTACATAAATTTATTAATTTGTTGTTGTAGGTACAACATGATAATGTACAATTATTTTAGATATTTTTGGGATAGTATTTTCGCCCCACCATGAATTGTTATGAGCAATTAAACGCCAAATTAGTTGGCATTAAAGAGCTTTAGCTTGAATATCCAGATTTCTCATCCCTAGCCCTCCTAGTTGCTGAGGAAGAGTTAATTTATTCCATTACATATGAAAAAGATGCTTTGCTTCATAATTCAAACCTGTCCAAAGATATGTTCTAAACTTTGCTTAATTGGATTTGATCTTTAACTTTACCTATTAGCTTTTGGCTGGGGCAACCAATTAATTATTTGGAATAAGTGAACTAGGGCTGTCAGTCCGGCCCTTTGACGAGTGGGTCTGGCCCAGCTTGGTCCGCAAAAGGCCGCAAAGCGAGGGCTTTTATTCTTATCATAAAGCCCGAGATAAGGGTAGAGCCCAATTTTGAAAAGCCCACAACCTTGAGGGCTAGCTATGGCTTGACCTAGCTAGGCTTGGCTCAGCCCGGCCCAACCATTTTTCTATTAATATATATAATCATATGACACATACAAATATATAAAATATATAATATGTAATATGTGTGATCAATACTGACCAGTTGAAAGAGCATATCATGAATGATTATTCATGTCCCCAAATTGTGCCTATTGGAGTTTCATAAAGAACAGCTTTAATTTTCGTAATTTTTTTTTTTTAATCCAGCCAAGGGGGTTGGGACCTAAGAGAGAGTTCGTATGCATATGGGAAGGAGGCCTGCATAAGCGGAACGAAAGCCCATACAAGTGGAAAAGGAGCCCGCACAAGCATAAAGAGGTGATGTACCGTGAGTTCGATCAACTGAAAGCAGTGGTAAATGGTGAAACTCTACAACTCTGATCCATGTGGAGTGTTGTTTAAACTTGACAAGTAGTACTCCTTTGGATAACGCAGCTATGAGTACGATTGTAATTTTCATTATAGCGGGTTTTCAAATTTCTCACTTAACCAAGACTAAGTTGACAGTATAATTACTCAGGATTGGGGTAAAAGGATTTGAGTTTTTTATATTTTTTTATAATATAACAGATACTACACTTGATCTTAGCCAAAAGATAATACACTTGATCTTAGCCAAAAGGCCAAGAAAGGTATTATTAGTAACTGCCAGTGAGGGTGAAGTTAGAAACTACATTCATTAAAACTGGAGATACTCTTTTACCAAAAAAAAAAAACTGGAGATAGTCTCTGTGGCAGACTATTTGTCGGTCTTCATAATTAAGTAAATAGGTTTTCTGGTTACAACCTCAATCTTTGTTTTCTCAATGATGTAATCATATAAATCTTTCAGGCCAATTATGAAACCCAATTCAGTCATTTTTTGGATCCTTGGAATTAGGTTGCCGTTAATTCTTTTTACTGTAAATTTAGATTATCTTAAAACTATCTGTGGAAAATAATAAGAAGTAGTGTTTCTTAGCAAAAAAGAAAAGAAAAGGGAAATGAATTGGGCAATGCTGGTCTTAGTTGTTTTCGTATCATTTCTTCAAAGCATTATTGCATGGTTGTCATTGCTACCATGTATGTATTGTTTTCTTGTGGTTGGATATGCATATATGATAGGGATCTTTCAAAAGTGGATGTGGTGGTGGTGGTGGTGGAAAGAATTGTATATGTATCAAAAAAAGAAAAAGAAGATTTCTTTTCTTTTGGCCCTTGTCCTTAAAAGGTAGGATAAGGGCTTAAGAATTGTAGCCCCACCTAGTACACTAAGGTCTTTTGCTTGACTTAGGCCTGGCCTGCATATATGAGGATAGGGTAAGTGGTTACCCCGGCCCGGCCTAGGCCCTACCCTTTCATAGCTCTAAGATAGATAAACTATTTTTGTACATTTGGTTCGTTCGCCCAGCTATGCTAAGAGTTTAAGCCCTTCCAATTGGAATATTCACTACAAAAAGAAAGTGGCTTTTAGCGGCGGATAAAAACACCTTTAGTGGCATTTTTTTTTAGCAGCAAGTTTTTTACTCCACTGCTAAACTGCTGCTATTTCCTATTAAGGCACTGTCTAAGCATTAGTAGTGGTTTTAGCTGTGGGGAAAAAAACCCACTGCTAAAGGGTTTTTTTTTTTTTTTCATTTGCTAAAAGTCACATGTTTTTGTAGTGTATTTTTAATTTCGTAGAGTATATTAGTTCAAATATGTTTCAATGGACATAGTTGATCCAAGGATACCGGGTGAGGGTGAAGGATATAAAGTGGCAAGGTAGATGCAACCCTCAGTTACCTAGGATTTCAATTACCAAGACAATGGTTGGGTGTTCGTTTCCGACCTCCCCTTGATTCATTTTCCAATTGGAGGGGAGATAATTTAACGGCCATTTCTGAAAATTCACATTTATTCCTTCAATTTTAAACATGATTTCTGATATCTTGTATCGGCCACATAGGAACCTTCTCGGATCGAGCGATATATCTTGTTCATCACCCTACAACGGTTAGAAGTTATAATGCCAAGCATAAAGTTTTTTCTCATTGGTCTTGTTTTCTAGATGTGGTGATCTAAACTACCGACCTTACTCGCAGGGATATAAATTGATGGACAATTAGGCTCCTTAGATCAAGGCGATGATCAAATCCAAGATAGGCCATCCACATCCAAGGGATCTAATTTCAAAGGTTAAGACCCAACTGTCTCTTAATAATTTAAACACCTTTCACACCATAAGTCATCAAAATCAAACCATAAAACACCAGTACAATATAAAGATACTATTTTCCAGCAAGGCAACAATAACACAAGACATAATCCAAATCCCATACCCAACAATGCCAACAAGAACTCACTCCAATCAAACCATCACCTTCTCAACTCTCATGCAAGAGGGCAATCACAGCCACAACAAACAAATACAAATACAATTATAGAAGATGCAAAATAATAATAATAATAATCATTCATCTATTTACTTCCCTAGTAGGAAGAAAGAAAGGAAGAAAGCGAGAGAGACGCAGACGGCGGATAGGACTGAAGGAGACATTGATGCCACTGAGCTGCCTCCGGCGCCGGAGTGGGGAGATGGAGCTGGGCTTCCATGGTCGTGGCCAGTATGCCCCATAGCAGTACCCATCAAAACCAACATCACCATTGCAATAAAGACAGCAAAAGAATCCATTCTCATTGCCATTTGAAGAAGAAGATGAAGTAGTAGAAGAAACAAAAGAGAATCAAATGAACGTTGCAATAGGAGAGGATACAATGCAAGTGGTTATTTAGAGGTGTGATGCTTGACTATGTAGAAGAGTCTCCATCCTCTGCAGTTGGTAGGAACTTATCCAGAGTCAAGTAAACATGAGGCCATGAGGCATGGAGTTGGCTCCGTTGACCCCACTAGGTGAAATGACTCAAACACAGTTTTATTAGTCATTTATAGCAATAAGATTTTAGACATTAAATGGACAGTTAAAATGAATTTAGCCCTAATTTGATTCAATGATTCAATCAGAAAGAATTAGGTAACGGAGTTGATTTTTAGTAGATACCTTTGTCTACTACTTGCAATTTGGCTTGATGGATCCGAGGGCTGTACCATTATGCCACATGGTCCCCTTTAATTTTAGCAGATTCTGAGTCAACCATTAATGGTAATATTGTGATAGGTCTGAGCCGAATCCTTAGACATGTGGCAATTCTTCTGGAGTCCGGATCATCTATCGCACTAGATACACGCTCATCATGTGTGGACCGTTCACGGTGAGCCACATCAACACAGCCCACGTACAGCTGCTCCTTGTCTGATTCAAACTCGAAATCACATGGGTTCTATGTTGACGTGACTGTGATTGACTGTGATTGTTCCACTTGCATGCAGTGAGCGTGTATCAAGGGCAATAAGAAAAATCAGATCATTGAAAATTCAATGGGAGCGGTCTCTAATATGCCACTAACTTCACAGTTTATCACGGAAGCAGCATTTGAGAACTGACCATGTTTGTTTGGTAGGGCATTGGGAGTAAATAAATGCTAGAAGTGAAAAGAGGGTGAAGAATCTAATCCACTTTAGTGGCATTTCAACTCTGCCTAATTCTTATTTGTTTGGGGTTGTTGAGGTTACATTACACCAGTTTCCAAATTGAGGCCCCCATCGGATGCATGTCTGTTTTCTTATCTATAGGTTCCATATCAGGGTGAACAAACTCGCCCTATCAGATTAGAGCACTTGGATGGTCCAAAACATTGATCAAGACTGTTCATCTGATTCAAATATTCTGCCCATCCGATCAGTACCCAACTAATGATAGTCTTGACTATTCTTGGTCCTGCAATTAATAATTTCAAGCAAATGACCAGTTTTTTTAAACAAAAGAGAACCCAAAATGACCTTTGCTTGCTCCTAAAAGTCATGAAATAGGAAAAATGTCGTTCATTCATAGGTCACATTTCCTTTTTTCCAAGAAGGTTCTGTTTCATAGAAGTCAAGCCTATAGATATAGATATTTTGTTATAGGACTCTTACTTAATACTAGTAGAGGTTGACCATGGAATAATAATTTTCCTAAGAAGTACAAGTACTTTGTCTGGTACAAGTACTAATGTGCCAAGAATTTAGAAACAAAAGGGGAAACGCCCTCATAATCAGGCAGATCCAACTATAATCAGTGTCTTAAAAGATCTTATTTTTGTGCATACAGGCTATCATAATTTGTAAATTAGTCAGTTTGCACTGAGCCAAATTCTTCCTTTCTGTCATTTCCTCAATCTAAAATGTTATTGAATGTAATGCTCATGTTGTAATTAAGTAATAAAAACATACTGATACGCTTAGCGGCAGAGATTGAAATGTCTATGCAAATGCTCTCCAAAAGGTTAACCAACATCTCATCCGAATGCGAGATAAGACTCATATGGAGTGCAACTTGGAAAGAATCCCTTCTCCATGCTTAGGACGGCCAAAAGCCCATCAGTCTTACAAATCGATAACACGGGACAGCTTCTGAATCCTATTTAATAAGAAGTCCCCTTGCTTGATAGTCATCTGGTAAAGAGCATTTTTTGCATCTGGCCTGTTAGTTTCTAGGACACCCGCAACTTTGTCGACCTTGCAATGGAGCTTCCCGGCTGCTATGAAACACGACAGTTCCCTAAAAGTTTGAAGGATCAATCAAAGAAGAACCTTTTAGATGATGTAAAATGAAGTGTGCAAAGCAAGTGCATTGCAATTCATGAGGGGAAGTTTGCCTTATAAACCAAAAACTTTTTAGTCAATGAACCTCAAATCAAATCCTACTCCAGATCAAAAGCTGCGAAACTCCTCAAAATCAGTTGCAAAGTGGGCCCAACTTTTTCCTTTTTTTAAATCAAATGACTCTAACTGTCTGGTTTGGATTCATTAAAATGTAAACCACATTTCTTCATTTAAAAGCCGCGTTTCAGATAAACCAGGGAAATTTATTTTACACTCCCAGCATATAGGTCTACTTATCTAGAAGTCCTTTTAGTATTGAGAATTATTTTCCAATCCCCAGGCTTCCATAATGTCAAAGTTTTAAGTCTTTTCAGTCAAAGATTAATTTAACCATGGTCATAAATCCATAGAAAACTAACTGAACTAATATTGGTTGTGTGCAAAAAGAAGAAGAAGAAGGGAACCACAGGGTTGTTGCCGAGAATAGGACACCCGCTCCCACATCTCCACCCAGGGATTGATCCCTGGGTCGGCAGACTTCACTTGGCTCATTTGGCCAGAAAAAAAAAAAGAAAAAAAAAACGAGGATGATGATGACAAGAGAAAGAATGAAACCTTTGTGCATGGACACCAGGAAGATACTCAGAAAATGCTGCCACAGAGGAGAGAATGGGATAGGGAGAGGCAAGAGAGTAGGATGGGTTTTGGAGAGAACAGGACTGGGGTTAGGCTTTATATATGGCTGTTTTTTTTCACCATGGAAGGACAGTTGTGTTATTTTTCACCAGTATGGTTAGTTTTGTAAGATTACAATGTGGTTAAATTGATTTTGAAAAAAAACTATTTAATTTTAAACTAGTTTTAGAAGCTTAAGGGAACTAAAAACTAATTCTCAATTCTAAATGACTTCTGGCTAACGAGGCCAAAATGCAGGGACTATAGAATAGGTTTCCCATAAACTACGAGGAACTGTGTAGTGCATCTCAATATGGGCCATAAGGTGAACTGCTTAGATTACCAAATGTTTCACCACACGTAAAGAAACTAAAAACATCAAACATCAAAATGAGATGTAATACTTACAAATCAATGAAGTTCACAGTTACACCAAATGCTGTTGCCATTGCTTCCATGGTCACACTCTTGTAGGATTCCAAGAATTGAGAATAGACTAGAGAGCGGACCTCTCTCATATAATACCGGAAATGGGGATAAAGATAGCGATCCAATTTTACTTGCTCCATCAAGCCAGCTACAAACAATAAGAGATTAAACCCAAAAAGGACATGTTAAAGTTGCAACAAAAATAAAATGATAGCGACATCTTAAGGTGCTTTGTCCAGTGGTACAAGCACTCTCCATTATGGGTTAAAAACTGTGGCAGGTCATGCTTGTCCTCCCTATAGGTAGTGGCAGCTGCCACAAGACATGCACGCACGCAAAAACACACCAGAAAAAAAAAAAAAAAAAAAACACTACACTATAGCGAGAACCTGATAGTACCATAGAGAGTGAGAGGGAGGTAAATAAAGATATGATCAAAGTAAATGAACAAGTAAATCAAACTCTAATCCAAATGCACAAGTTGAAACACGAACTAGTTTTGCCAGCCCATAAGGAACTTAGAAATGTCACAAATAAAAATAGACAAGGAAGGCTGAATTATTGAAGGTATACTTACCAAATGCCAAAAAGAATGATTTATACTGGCATTCATGAAGAGAATTTAGAAATTCTGAAAGATATGGGACTTTTTCAATCACCGTCAGGATTTCTGGGGCGTCCGCCACCTGCCAAGTTTTCCATCAGAAAATGAATAGACAATAGAAAAGATTGCATATCATATGCAGTGGGTGGAGAGAGAGAGAGAGAGAGAGAGAGAGAGAGAGAGAGAGAGAGAGAGAGAGATGCCTTCTGTTTTAGTGAAACTCTGTCCAATGAGATGATGCTGGTAAGGACCGTGTAGAAGATGAAGGTATCATAAGGGAAAAGTTCATAAGTTGTAAATGTTGATATGGAATCCAGAAATAGATTCACAGCTTTCTTGAAGTTTCTTGTGGACATGCAGTATAGACCTTCATAAACCTTGAGGCGGTTCTTCCTCTCCCAATCACCACCCTCCTCAAATAAGCTACCATCAATATCCAGATAATCGCAAGTCAAAAAATAATAATATCATGTCATCCAAATAAGAAAGGAAGCAACATCGTTTATCATTGTAGCCATATCCCATCTATTTGGGGTTGAATTATAAAGCTAACAATAGTTTTGATGATGAAAAAGGGCTTTCAAGGTCCTAACTCACTTCTTAGCTTTATCAATGCTTTTGGAGATTAGATCAAAATCCATATAGAAAAATCCAAGTTGCAGCATGTAAAACACTAAATCCATCCTTTGACCCACAGCAACTGTTTTGCCTTCTGTTACTTTCAGCTGTTCCAGTGCCTTCTCCTGTGGAACCCCAATGATTCAGTAGATATAAATAGAAACAAAAGAAAGGTAATCTGAATGAATTACCAACTTAATGAATATACCTTGTCACTTATTTCGATGTAAAAAAGCGATTTCGCTAAATGAGCTTCTCGCACTTCGCTTTCACCTAAGTTTTCTTCAGCATCAGCAATCCTGTGAAGGGAAAAAAGAAAAAGATAAAATTATTGAAAACTCACTCTATTTAAGATTAGTGGCATCCTTGGTTGTCGCCTTAATGAATGCTAATTTTTAAGACCAGTTGACAAAATCAAAGGCAACTGAAGCCTATGGACATCTATTATTTCCATTCACAACTCAATAAACCAAAGAGGGCAAGAGAAGGATTCAGCTTATAAGTGTTGATTGATCTAACATTCAGATAAATGAGTAGAGGAGTGCATAAAAAGACAAGTGCATGACATGTTTACCCCCTTTAAAGGTCTTGTTTACCCCTTTCTCCCACTCCTCCTCCTCCTTTTACACCATTCATTTTATAATGAACAATTTATAAATGAGATGCATTTCATTTATGTTACTGTGTTTCCATTGATAGACACAGCTCTTTCATGACAGGTACCTTTCACTGAGCAAAAGCCTAGCACAACACAATTTTCTTTAAAAATGACAAAGGTGCAAGATTATTTGCTGCATGAAGAGGTGCAATACCAAGTGTTGAATATGTATGATCAAAGAAATGAAACTATAATTTAGTTTGGTTCAATTGGGCTCCATTAAGTATTACATTCATGGGGTGCCAAGTGAATTCAGAGGCATATAGTTTGCAATCAGCTTTATACTGGATCAATTCAAAAAGTTCAAGGCGAGCTAAGCCATCAATTCAAAAAGTTCATGGCGAGCTAAGCTATCAATTCAAAAAGTTCATGGTGAGCTAAGCTATCAATTGCAGAGACTTTGCCTGCTAAAGCCAACCAACAAAATTTCTCAACTCCTTGAAGAGATTAAACTTGCCAGACAAGCAAATAGAGAAGATGAGCTACTTATTAGTGACAGTCGCTGTAAGGCCCCAGGCCTTAATTAGGGGGTTACCGTTATTAATTAAGTTTAGTGTTGGTTAATCTAGTTTTGTAACATAATTAGGTGCATTGAGTAGCTTTCATCATACATGGCATTCATGTGTAAGACCCATCATACTATTGGCCCAAAACCCACCTAGAACCCATTTAGAAACTCACCTCAAAATGGCCCTAAGCCCTTCTAATCTCCTAAAACCCACTTGACAAATGAGCTAGGCCCTTATTAGTAAACACCCACAAACTATCTCTACAAATCTAAAATCCTTCACTTCTCTTTCATTTACATTTCATTTCATTTCACTTCTCTTTCATTTACATTTACATTTCGTTTCATTTCATTTCCCCTCCATTTCTCTTCATTTCATTTCATTTTCTCTCCATTTCTCTTCATTTCATTTCATTCACAACACTTCATCTTCTATTCTCTACTCTCCCATCTCCCTTCCCATTCTCTCTTCTTCCTCCATCCCCTTCGCACCATTGTGCAAGTTTCCAAGGCCAAGCCAAGGCACCCCAAGCTTCCCTAGAGCATCATCTTCCTCACCCTCATCATCTCCTTCCCCATTTTCACCTTTAAGTAAGCATACTCATTTTCAATCTCCATGTATTTGTTTCTATTCATTGTAGAACCTTGCATCTATATCTTAGGTATGTTTTTCTTCTTATTTGGCATGTAGGGAAGTGCTTTTAAGCATCGGATTAGAGTGGGTTGTGGTGGAGATCAAGATTTGGAAACCCTAGGCACCAAGAAAGAGGGGTTTTGTGCAATCAAGCCAAGACAAGTACATAGATGTGAACAATAGTGTGTACATGTTATATTTGTTGGTTTTGATGCTTTAAACATGTTCAATATCTCTACTAAATGCTTTAAATGTGTCAAATATCTCTACTAATGCTCTAAATGTGTTAAATATCTTGACTAATGCTTTAAATGTGTTAAATACCTCTAGTAATGCCTTAAATGTGTTAAATATACCTACTAATGCTATAAATGTGTTACATATCACTAACATGTGCATTTATAATAATTGGGTTGATGGGTATGGATTTAAAATACACTAACGGTGGAGCTATTAATGGGTGTTAAAATGGTGTTAAATTGGGCTGTTTGGATTAATGGGTATGGACTCGAAATACATTAAGGGTGGAGCTATTAGTGGGTCTTAAAATGGTGTTAAATTGGATTATTTGGGTTAGTGGGTGTGGATTTAAAATGCATTAATAGTGGAGTTGTTATTAGGCATTAAAATGGAGTTAAATTGAATGGATTTGGGACTCATTTACCCTTAAAACTTGGACCTTGGCCCCACTTGACCTATGAATATGAATTGGACCTCTAGTAAAGGAGTGTGTAGGCAAGCATCTCCTTGTGGGTTGTGAGGTAGTATATGTGGGACCCATATTGGGCTAAGCGGGTAGCGTAGTGGAACCCTGAGGTGCAAACTTCAGAAGCACCAAATGATTATGAGAGGCATTTTGGACCCGTGTAACCACCTTGTTAGACGGTATGGACCCTACATGTGATGAATGACCCTAGCCCTAGGTTGGTTAGTGCCCACTCCCCTTGGCCCTTGACTATAGGATTTGTATAGGCTATTTTTAGCTTAGGACCTCTCGAATATTACAAGACTGGAGTATATACTCATTCCGTTACTTGGTCTAATACCCTCTATTAATATGCTCGCGGGTGGGACTCCTTGTGGCTCTATTGACAATGTGAAGGGAGCACCCTATGTAGGACTAACCGGACCTCTTGTTTAGGAGAGAGTGTGTGTGGGTTTGTGTGTGTATGTGTATGTTTGGGTCTGAATGTGTATGTGTGGGTTTGTGTGTGTGTAGGTTTGAGTTTGTCTGAATGTGTAGGTTTGGGTTTGTGTGTGTATGGGTTCGAATATGTGTGTGTACAGGTGGGTTTGTGCGTGTATCCGCGTATGGTTTTGTACTTGCCGTCTACAGATCGGGAGGTGGGCGTACGCCACCATACCAGCTTGTCTGGGTTTGACCAGGTTCGCCTGGGTTGCATTTGTTTGACCAGCCTGTCTAGGTGCCGAGTTTGCCTGGGTGCATTCATTCTAATAGCATATGATGTTCTGATTATTTTGTTGATTAGTTATGTTTCGCTTATCCATTATTTATGTACTTTCTGACATAATGGTTTCAGTTGGCACATGTTACACTGTTACTCATATCTATTTACTTGCCAATATATCTAATGCTGCTACATTTGGTGGTTAGGTAGTGTGGCCCATTGTGTAGGTGGTTGTGGCAGTCTTAAGAGATTCACCAGTTGAGGGATTACCCCTAGTGGAGTGTGGCAGTAGTGTGGTGTTACTGGATTAGTACTTGAGAGCCTCACTTTACATCCAGTCTATGAGCATAGGTCCCTCTTGCACAAGTCCTTATGGTGTTTTAGATATTCGTTAAAACTCTAATGCATTTTGTAATTGAAATATAATTAAATGCATTTCTGTTACTTGTATCAGCTCTTATGTTATTGGATGTTATATTGGTGACCGTCTACGCAGATTGTATGAATCGTTGCTTCCGTTTTTGTTTATGGTGATCATCACTCGTAACCTCACTATGGACTTTGATCCACCCGGAATTGGGGCCGCAAATGAATTTAAGGGAAAGAATTTAACTGGCCAAGATTCTCATGCACTAATGATGCGGTTAGGATCCAATCGAATTTTTGGGGCGTGACCGTCGCCTTATGGAAAGAAGAAGAATAAAACTTTCTAGAAGGGAATGGTTTCCAAACCCCAACAATGATCCTCATCTTGCTCATGAAAGCATGTGTCTGAAGAAATAATAAGGATACAAACTCCCTAGTTCCTTCCCTCCATCTCCATCAGGTTTATTCTAAATCTAAACCACCCCCCCAAACCACCAACTCCCAAGGCACTAGTAACATCCATTAACTAATAATTTGTGTTCCATACAACCCCATACAGAGCCAAAAACAATACAACAATGTACAATCTATTGATTGAATCCATCATATCACATCACCATCTCAAAACATTCAATCACATTCTATTCCACTAAATACTACTGCATCAAACTAAAAACACAACAATGTTAAACCCCAGTCTTGTGAAGGAAAAAAAAAAAATCATACTTTTAAACCCAAACCACCAATCCAATCCAAATTACACAAAATCAAGAGCAAGTCTTAAAAAGATCGATTACCTTTCATCGAGCTTTTTGAGCTCTTCGTCCATCTTCGCTCGCATGGAGTCCAGAACAGCTCGGTCCATCTGCAGCACCGAATCTGCAGCTAGGGTTTCGTAGAGTGGAGCCATGTCTGTGCAAAGACAGAGAGGATGAAGAGCGATGACATTTTGGTAAAAAGAGGGTGAGAGGGAAGGGTATAATGGGAAGAGAAGAGAGTAATATTACCATGTGCTTTGATGGAAGCGAAGACTTCATCTTTGAGACGGACTTTTTCGATGTCTGGAACGTCAGGATGTGTGAGAAGGAAGAGATTGTGAGCGAGTAGGAGATGAGGCTCCTGCTTTTGACCTTCTTGCCCTTCCATTCTCCTCCTTTTTACTTCCCTGCCACTCTCTCTATATATATATAGTTCTCTGTGTAAGGATGTAATGGAGAGAGAATGAGAGATGTGTCTGTGGGAGGAAGGAGAGAGAGAGAGAGAGAGAGAGTTTTGTAGTTTTGTTTCTGTTGCTTTTCTTCTTCTTCTGCTTCTTTTCGTGGGAAAGAAGGCAGTTTTTTGTAGTTATCGAATCCTAATGCGGACAGGATTCATGGATTCGGATTCCATGCACACCCCTTTCTTTCACAACTGTGCACACCTTATTAGTGGGGCACCAGATGACCCATCTGAATGGACCACACCCGGGGGTGGGGGCCGGCCCTTGAATCAGACCGGCCTCCTTTTGTTTTACATCCATCCGAATTAGACTGTACCGTTGGATCAAGGGTTAACTTTGAAAGGATGAAACTTGTTGGTCGTTGATCAAGAGATTACGATGATGAGATGGGGCCCATATTTATACATAAGTAGTCTCCAACCAGATGAAGAGACAAACACCCCAGTTGCATCCTCCAAATGGGGCCCTAGGTGGGAACTACAGCGAGGAGTACATAGAAGCTTCTACGCACATCACGGTGTCTTTCACAGTTAGACGGCAAGAATTACTCTCAAACGAGTGTGTGTGTGTACGGTTGTAAACGGGTTAGTTCCGGTCCGGGTCCATGGTGGACCCAAAACCGGAACCGTTAAGGAGAAGGTGAAACCGGATCCGGACCCAGAACATTTCGAAACTGGTTTTTTGGCTCTGGAACTATAATCAGAACCATATATGGGACGGGTTTGGATCCAGGCTTGAGTCTAAGTAGAGAATGAAATTTAAAAAAAAAATATGGTTTTTAAGAGAGATCTTCAAAAATTGATGTAATATATCGGGTCTCAGGTCCACGAGTCCGAACCAAGGTGGAACAGGACCCAAACCCATTTACTTATAGGGGCCTAAATAAGGACCCAGATCCGGTTTTTAACAGGTCGGAACCTCCACGTAATCGGAGAATCAATAACCCATTTACATCCCTATGTGAATGTAAGCATATTGAATGGGCCCATATATCAAGTCTGGAGTCAACCTCATGCGTTTAACCCCCATCATCCATGGCCCACAAAACTTAATAACTTTCTATTGAAGAAAAATATTTGACCCTCAATCCAACGGTCCAATTCATTTGGATAGGTGAAAAACTAATGGATCCGGTATAATTCAAGGGTCCCATGTGTAGATGGTTCAGATATATTATAAAGCCAGCCACAGCATGTTGTCTCTTACCGTAATACAATGAGGGATAGATGTGCATGAATATTTTCCATATATATATATATATATATATTATTTCGCCTTTTGTTCTCAAGTTAAATAATTGAGAAGCATAGGATAAATAGCAACAAAATCCTTAATATGTGTAAATCTCTAAGACTGTTGTTACAACTGCTGTATGAATCCTGATACCTTCAACTGGTGAACTAGAATTTATTTTTGGGGACATCTAGACAAGTCCTTGACGATGATGAGGCCTTTGGACTACCTATTATTTGCCCCATTCTCTGCTTTGGTTAGTTTTGCCTTGGCTATGAATTTCACGACTCTTCTTGAGATTTTTTTTCCCTTTTTTCCTTCTGTTTTTTACCACTGTGGAATACTAGTGGGAAGACTACAATGAGCCTAACTAACCAGGGATCGATCCTGGGTGGCTACACAGGTGAGACATCTATTTGCCACCCGGTTCAGTAAGGCACTTCACTGCTTTGAATGAAATTTTTTGTGACACCAATGGATCCTAACCCATCCACTACCAATATAAACTTAGGCCCAGAATCAGCTGCCCACATCCAATGGGGAGAATCCACCAATCAGTGCCAAGGATAACCAGGTGGCTGTGATTTTTATTGTAAATCAACCAGTCGATTCTCGACCGCTGATCACCCATTGATCGTGGAACCCATGTCGAAGGGCATGATCATCTGATCAATCTCAGCACAGGCTTCACAAGGATGACACTTGAACATGGATAGTGGTGCATGATACGGTCGAATCAATATCAATATCCCATTGTATTTAGCCATGGGCCACCATTTTTGTGGTGACATATAGCCTGAAAACCACACCAGTTGAAAGAAAAAATCGTTAAGCTCATTTTAAACTTCCATGGTGTAACCTCATAGAACATCTGTTCTCTTGATCATACAATACTAGGCCGTACTTGGCTCTTTATGACCAGCAACAAAACAGCCCAGCTCATCCAGAGGGATGGCCCATCAACATTATTCTATTTGGGGCTACAAGGCCTTGTCTCCCAAATTTTAGGCCAAAGCACAAGATTATTGCTTGTTTCTTACTTTTAACAAGAATGTCAGTAAAAGAAAGGGTAAAACCCACACATTTTGTACCTACATACAACCAGATTTACAAATCCATCACCTGTTTCATTCTTCTACATAAATTCTATAACAGGAAGATTTTCTCGTATGAGAATCCTGCACGGTTGCTTGCCATGCTGGGTTTTTGGTGAGTGCCTTTAATTTAAAGGATTCCGCTTTGCAAGACATCCTGCAAGTGAAATTTCTTTTCCTACTATAACAAAGTTTCACATAGAGGTTTTCCTTGCATTTGATTCTCTATTCACTTCATCTTTTCTTTTTTCCTTTTTTAATTCTAGCAATTATGTGAGAGAAACACATGAATTTCATTATTCTAAATAATATACAACTGTTTTAGCATCTGATCACGCGACACAATAAGATCACCATTTAAATGCAACCAGTCATTTATATAAAAAAAAAAAAAAAATGCAAACATCTCTCAACTGATTAGTGAACCAGTCACTGTGTACTATTCAATTTCTCCAAAATACTCTTCTTAAGAAGCCACGCTTTTGGCCTTTCTGATCCTTATCTGTAATATTATGAGAGTGAAAACATTATTACATATATGAGGCATATAGGTTATAATGTATAAAAAGCGATGAGGCTTATCGATATTCTGACCATTTCAAGCATATGTATATGAAAAGACTAGTAAAGAGGGATTTTTGGCAGATAAGGGGAAATTTTATACCACACCTTGGGCCGCTATCCTTCCACTGCTGCAAGACATTTTCATAGCCACAAGCAATAGGAACTGAAATGAGGTGGCTCTCTTCTCCATCTAGGCAACTAACAACCTGTTTGTCATCATTCTGAGAATGTTTCATTCTGAGAATGAATGGAGAAAAATTTGTTCCGCAGACATTCTGCCCCTTTCTGCACATCTTGCACATCTATCAAATCTCCTCCTCTCTATCTCCCTCCTCTCTAGATTCTCTCACAAAATGCCTGCCAAATAAGTTTTTTTTCATTCGTTCTCAGAATGAAAGAATGATGCCAAACAAGCCTTACAAAGATGGCCTCCCCCTCCATTAGGTTTCCTTAAGCTAACTTTTGAAGGAAGTGCAATAGGTAATCTGCATGTTGCAGGTGTGGAGGAGATTATTTGCCAGTGCAGCTAAATCCATCTTATCCTCCACAGGCCCGGTTGGGTGTTGTTCTGTCAATGAGGCAGAAATGTTGACCTTTAGGACTGGTCTCTGCAAAGCATATCATCTTAATCTCCGGCAGATAATGTTGGAAGGCACCTAGTTATGTTCAGGTTTAACAAAGGCTAATGGAGTCTTGCAACATGGAGGAAGTGGCAATGGGGTTAGCTAGACATGTTGTGAAATGCATCGGCAGACTATTTAACTCAGTGTCAACTGCCAGAGGTTGATTATAACTTGTGAGAGCATCTCTCTTAAAAGAGAGACTTCTTTCCTGGCTTTCAGGTTCTTTGGTTATTCAGTTTTATGGGGCTTTGGTTAGCCTTGTAGCCTTTTATATATATATATATATATATATATATATCTCATAAAGTTACTAATCCAAATCTACATATATATATATATATAAAGAATTACCTTTTAGTCTCCCAGCTGCATATAAAGCTTCTTCTGCTATGGGTCTCCATTGCTCTGCACATGAGTAATTGATGCCCAGCCCAACGCTCAGTCCTCTCAACAGAAGCACTGTCCGGAGCACAGAGAAGAGCTCCTCAGGAAACGTCTACAACAGAAGATGGAAACCACATTGGAATACCATGAAATATGTTTTACATAAACTAAACAGAAGATGGAAACCACATTGGAATGCCATGAAATATGTTTTACACAAACTAAACAATGTATTAACAACACAGGAACCAACAAAGTACTTTTAAGAACTTAAAACATGAACCCACAAGTCCACAACAAATATATACTCATTTAGCAGTTACTTGTGCTGGAACCTGGAAGCATTTATCACTGTACGTATGCACTCATGCTAACCAGCACTTCAAAAGTTAATCACATTGCGTAACATTATTTCGCATAATGACATGAAGATCTCGACACATCCTTGGCAGCATCTAACTTTATGGTCTTGAATATGTAAATAAAAGAATGAAGTATAAATTCTCCCAAGCATGGATAAAGCCAATGACTTGATCACTGTTTTATTTTGGATATCTTTATAGTGATATCTATACTGTATGTGTCTTCAGTTCATTTGACAACAAACATGACGAATACCTGAACTGAGACCAATGCACTACTGCTAATTTTAACTCCAATTCAAAACGGAATTGGCAATTACCAACTCACCTCCAACAATAATTTGGGTTTAAAATGCCAAAAAGAAAGTATCCTACATATTTTGGTTTTTAATTTTTGCGTCATCCCTTTGAAATCCTGTGGGAAATGCATCCAAGTCTCTAAGGGATCCAGCAGTAGACAGGTGTTACACCCTAAACAGTTGGAACCGGGTTGGTGTGCAGATGGTGCAGTCGGTCTAGTGCACATAAGCCAAACTGATGCACGGACAGTCTGGTGGCAAGCAGACTGTGGGTTGGATGACTTGGACAATCAATTGGTTCACTGGTGCTATCTACTTGGTCACTGGGAAGAGTTGGTGCAGCCCCTAAGTCGGTTGGTGTGGTTTAGAAATCATTTGGTGTTGCTCGGTTGGCCATCATCACTGCCTTGATGAACCAGTGCAGTCAAGGAAGCATATGCAGTGTTGTTGGGTGCGTGGTGCAGCCAGCAGGTGGCTGTGGTGCTTGGTGGTCAGTGGAGGCCAACCAGCTGCATGCTGCAAGCGGTCGTTGCCTTGTGCAGTAGAGCACGTGCAGCAGAGCATGGGCACGGGTGAGCGTGCATGGCAAAGCATGCGTGCAGTAGAGTGTGTGTGTGTGTGCAGCAAAGCGCACGTGTGGCAATTCTAGAGTGTACCAGACCCACTGAGAGGATCTGAAGGAGAGGAAACTGAAGTCATAATAAGAAGGGGGAGCAAAAAAAAAAAAAAAACACACAAGAAGAAAAAAGAAGACAATCCTGCAACAGTTGCGCCAGAGTCTAGACAAGCACTGTAATAGTAATGAAATGTTGTGACATTTGAAACTTGCAGGACATTGATGGCTCGTTGGAGACTCAGCATAAATTAACCAGGTATGGAAAGGATATGAGTTAGTCACTTGATACCTGAACAGCAATTTTCTTTATCGAGGATTCTTCTGAAAATGGTGTCATCATTGTTACCCCAGGAGGAAGCTTTGTATCAAACATTGTTTGGGCCAGTTTCAGCATTTCTTTCTGTTCATCAGCACAAGTGCTCAACGTTTGTATACCGAGCTCCCTATTTAATGAAGTTAAGTATTCAAGCTTAAATTTTTTTTCAAATTCAGACAGTAGAAACAAAATCATAAGCTACAACTGATTCAGAAGCTAGCCACTCATATGGCTGTGTTCTAAGGTTTACAAAATTAAAGCAAACAAAATTCCCTCTTGTTATCAATCACAAGAGATCGTAGAAAGCAAATCACACAAATGAGACAAAATAACATACTTGTAGCTCTCTGACGCCTTTATAGGATCATTTTCAACAATTGCAAGAATAAGATTAGCATATCCAAGCCTTAAGCTGTCTGGGAGATTCTTGACTTGCCCATAGTCTAGCAGCGCAACCTGGAAGAGAATAACAATTAATAAAAGATGAAATACAAATGGTAGAATTTCAAAATTAAAATGGATAGGAGCATCAGTGATGCATATTTTGAACTTGAAGAAAATGAAAAGCACGACGACTTCTTGTTATGAAGATACTAGAACTAAGGAGAAGGAAAAAGAGTTTTTTTTCAAAAGGGTCAGTCACTCAGTCCTTTCACAAAATATAAAACCAATTCCAAACAACTAATTGTACTATAAATGCATTTGATCATGACATACTATAAGAATAAAGAAGACAATATCTGCTCTAAAATGTTAATAGCGCACTTGCCTCCGAATCCTTACAAATCAGTATATTTCCAGGATGAGGGTCTGCATGGAAAAACCCACTCTTCAAGATCATTTGACCATAGGCGAGTGTCAGATTTTTTAAAATTTTCCTACAAAAACACAAATTTTCCAAAAGTGCTCTGTTATCTTGAAGGAGCTCCATACTGAAAATTTGAAAAAAGTAATAAACACTTGGAAGAACAAACTCTTCTGCCAAGTATCATTATCGATATACAAAAAATGTGGCATCAGCAGAAAAATAGTCCTAAAAGGAAACAATGGATTACAAACTAAGGGCATAGACACATTTCATTCAATACAATCAGCCAAAAAAAGTAATTCAGATTTCAAATAAAAAATACAATGAATCAGAATATAAGTTATGGAGTCAATGCCTCCTCAAAAGTGCATGCATAAGAGATATGCTTCTTAAACCAAGTATATCGCATCTGGGCCTTGATCATGTGCTAGCAAGCAGGCACATAATTAAGTAATAGAAGTTGAAATTAAGGACTACATCTTGACAAAATAATTTGACTGTAATCTTTTAGGTGATTTCATCAACAACAGCCATTGGCTATTTATAAGAGTACAACTTATGACTAGGAGACCCTAATCAATGAAACTTACTCCAAAATTACAAATAAACCCAATGACCCAAATTACAAATAAACTATTTATTAATATTCTCAACAATAAAAACTGTTGATTTGCCAAAATCATAAAATTCGCTAAAACAGCACAATCTTCTTCCGGAAATGGACGGAAGCATAAGATACATATTTCTATATAATTCAAGTAGAATCACAAAACTCATCATCATCCAAGCCTTATCCCATTCATCTGGGGTCGAATAAACATAAGATTAAAATCTAAAATTATAAGATTTCATAACAATGCCTTTGGCCAATGGCAAAAGCCAAAAAGTATAAAGCTAATAAAAAGAATAGTTGAGGTTATGCATGTTAACACAGGCCCATAAGTTGGCCCATCCATGACCCATCTGTGAAAGCCCGTTGTATTAAACTTGTACAGCAATACATACTATAATAGGAGATTTGATAGATTGACATTAGTCAGACTTGTACAGCAATACATACTATAATAGGAGATTTGATAGATTGTAATTGTAGCCCAAATTGGGCATTATTGATCTATAAAACACAATGGTGAATCCTCCCAGGATCATCGAATTCCATTCATTCTTTGTGATTACTCTTCTTGATTAATCCTGACATGGTATCAGAGCCTATTCAGCCATCTCAGAGGAATCTTTGCAACCTTCTCACTGATCTGAGAGGAATCAACCTCTCCCGGAGTAAAGAACAGATCTAGGATCTGTTTCAGACATCTCAGAGTCTATTCAGCCGAATCATTCACTGCTGATCATTGCCGTTCAACAGTGGCCCACTTGTGATCATCCAGACACAGCTTGAAAACCTGGCAGTCATGGTCGCCCACTGTAGGAGGTATTTTTGATGATTTTTTCACAATTTTTCGCCAATCAGAGGTAGGCCATTTGCTCAATCTTGTGATTTTACCATTTCTGGCATTAGTTTTCATCTCCACCGTCCAAAAGTTTGGATCCTTGGAATCTGCACACCAGATTTCATCTCCAGGAAGATAGTTATGACTGGCACTCAGATCTTACACCTGATCTGCATTCCAATCCTTCTCTGGGCCCCACGTGCTCATCCAGACACCAACCAGGGGGTCGCCTGGGTTGATTTTGGGCTCTGTACACATCTGATTCATATCAGATTGCTGCTGTTGCTTGCTGATTAGCTGGTGCTTTCATTCTTCCTGCTGTTTGTGACCTCTACACTAGCTATACTACTGCTGCTGTCTATTTGGTCACCCTGATCTGGTAGATTGAATCATCAGTGGGCCCCACCTGCTTTTTTTGATGAATCTCTTGGTCGCCTGACCAGTTTTATGCATCTATTTATACAGATTTGAGATCTGTTGTGATTGGTTGATTCAGAATAGCTTTTGGGCTATTATTTATCTCTGTATTGTTGCTGTCACCTTCACTTTGAGCTTTCTATAATTCATCTGGGCTGTTTCTTGGTGCTGTCTATTTACTGCTTACTTTATTTGAGAATTTTACTGTCGGCTGTCTATTACTGTTGACATCTGTGGGTTGAAAATGGACAAGAATGAAATGCAATTGATCAAATTCAATGGAAAGAATTATTCTGCTTGGGCCTATCAATTTGAGCTTTATCTGAAAGGCAAAAAATTATGGGGCCACATTTCTGGTTCTATGAAAAAACCATCGGAAAAAGATAAATTGGAAGATTTGGAAGCTTGGGAAACCAAAGAAGCACAAATTATGAGCTGGATGTTGGGTGCAGTGGAACCCCAATTTTTCCTACATCTTAAGCCTTATAAAACTGCTCAAGATATGTGGGGATATCTGAAACGCATATATCACCAAGAAAATTCAGCCCGTCGGTTCCAATTAGAACATGACATTGCTCAATATTGTCAAGGACAGATGACTGTTCAAGAGTATTACTCCGGCTTCTTCGTTCTTTGGACTGAATACACGGATATTGCCTATGCCACTCTCACTGGAGAAACTCTCTCTGGTATTCAAGAAGTTCATAAAATTACACAGAGAGATCAATTCTTAATGAAACTTCGGCCTGAATTTGAAACTATGCGCTCCAATCTTATGAATCGGCATCCATCTCCCTCTTTGGAGACATGTCTCAATGAGGTGCTCCGCGAAGAACAAAGGATATTCACTCAGCATCAATTATCCCAACAATCTTCCAATGGTCCCACTGAAGTTGCTTATGTAGCAAAAGGGAAACCCCCCCGGCGCGACACTGATTTGAGCAAAATTCAATGCTTCACTTGTAAGGAGTACGGACATTATTCTTCTCAGTGCAGACGGAAAGTTTGTAACTACTGTAAAGCTAGCGGCCATATCATTTCTGAATGCAGGAAACGACCAGAAAATCGAAATTCGCGTGCTTATTCTGCCATTGCTTCTTCAGATTCTCAATCTGTGGCATCTGCTTCTCCGTCTTCATCCATGTCTTCACAGCCATCTGCACCCAACCCTCCTATCAACCCTGCAATGATTCAACAAATGATCCTCCAAGCATTCTCCACCTTAGGCATCTCAGGTAAAATCTTTCCATCTCCTTCCATGTGGTATTTTGATTCTGGAGCATCAAATCATATGACTTCTACTTCAAGACTTATGTCTAATATTCAATCATATGATGGGAAACTCCAAGTTCAAACTGCCAATGGGGGACACTTACCTATCACTGCCATAGGAGATATTCCACACAAATTGCCCTTGAATCATGTTTTTCTTTCACCTGGTCTATCTACAAATTTGTTATCTGTTGGACAACTTGTAGATAATCATTGTAATGTGTCATTTTCTTCTTCTGGTTGTGTTGTACAGGATCAGGGGACGGGACAGGTGATTGCGAAGGGGCCTAAGTGCGGCCGCTTGTTTCCACTTCGTCTGTCTATACAACCTAGGGATGCATCTATTTCCGCCTTTTCATGTGTTCTTCAAAATAATGTGCATCTGTGGCACAAAAAATTAGGACATCCTAATTCAAACATATTGTTAACTTTGAAAAATTCTGGTTTGATTAATAAAATGCAGTTTTCTAATTCTGATGTCAATATTGACTGTTCTGTTTGCAAATTAGGAAAAAGTAAAGCTCTTCCATTTTCTATGCATACCTCTATCTCAGCAAAATGTTTTGATTTGGTCCATAGTGATGTTTGGGGTATAACACCAGTTATTTCTCATTCTCACTACAAATACTTTGTCACATTCATCGATGATCATAGCCGATTCACTTGGATTTATTTTTTAAGGGCTAAATCAGAGGTGTTTGAGGTTTTTAGAAAATTCATTGCCTATGTTGAAACACAATTCTCCACCTGCATAAAGATTCTCCGATCTGATTCAGGTGGTGAATATGTGTCAAACAGATTTCAAGAATTTCTCCAACAAAAGGGAATTATCTCACAACGAACCTGTCCTCATACTCAACAGCAAAATGGCATTGCTGAACGGAAGAATCGCCATTTACTTGACATGGTTCGTTGCCTGCTACTTGAATCCTCTGTTCCCCCTAGATTCTGGCCGGAAGCTCTCTCCACTTCCGTTCATCTTATAAATAGGCTTCCGTCTTCCAAACTTCAAAATCAGTCCCCTTATTTCCGTCTTTTTAAATCTCATCCTACATATACGCATCTTCGTCCTTTTGGATGTGTTTGTTTTGTTCATCTTCCTCCTTCTGAAAGGACGAAATTGTCTGCGCAAGCTACTAGATGTGTTTTTCTTGGTTACGCGACTCACCAAAAAGGATTTGTTTGTTATGATCCATCTGTTCAACGAATTCGTGTTTCTCGAAATGTTGTGTTTTTTGAAAATTTATATTTTTTTTCTCAAACCCTTGATTCCTCAACTCCTATCACCATGACTAGATTACCACCTTTTTCATCCAACACTTCTTCCTCTTGTGTTGAAAGGTTCAAACCTGGAATTGTATATCGGCGACGAACTGAACCACTCACTACCGCGCTACAACCCCTTCAAGAGAATCCTAATCCGGCACCTGATCCAACTCCTCTCGCCACTCCTGATCCACCAGCACTAACTATGATGCCCATTCTTCGACGCACCACACGTGTATCTCGGCCTCCTGATAGATATGGGTATTCTCATTCATCTTTTCTTGCCACTCTAGCATCTGTTAACATTCCTACTTCCTATTCTCAAGCTGTGAAGCATGAATGTTGGTGGAAAGCTATGTCCGAGGAATTAGATGCTCTACAGAATAATCATACATGGGATGTGGTTACCTGCCCGCCTACAGTTCGACCTATTGGGTGTAAATGGGTTTATTCGGTCAAACTGAAATCTGATGGCTCGCTCGACCGATACAAGGCTCGTCTGGTTGCTCTTGGTAATTGCCAAGAATATGGCATTGACTATGATGAAACATTTGCCCCTGTTGCAAAGATGACTATTGTCCGGATGATTATTGCCATAGCCGCATCTCAAGCTTGGCCCATCCTTCAGTTAGATGTTAAGAATGCATTTCTTCATGGTGATCTTAAAGAAGAGGTTTATATGCGCCTTCCTAACGGATGTTCCTCTTCTAGTAGTTCAGATGTCGCAAAACTCAGGCGTTCCCTCTATGGCCTTAAACAGGCTCCTCGCGCTTGGTTTGAAAAATTTCGGGACGCCTTGCTTATGTTAGACTTCCAACAATGTCCGTATGATCCTTCACTGTTTTTACATAAGTCTCCAAGCGGTATCACTATTCTTCTTGTTTATGTTGATGACATCATTATCACTGGAACTGATTCCGCTATGATATCTAAGCTTCAATCCTCATTGCATCAATCATTCCATATGAAAGACTTGGGTCCCTTAACCTACTTCTTAGGTCTTGAAGTGCATCACACCGAAAAAGGAATCCTCTTGCACCAACACAAATATGCTCAAGACCTAATTGAACTCGCAGGACTCCAGCAATCAACTCCAGTTGATACTCCTCTTGAAGTAAATCTGAAGCTCTCAACGGATAGTGGGGATCTCCTTCCTGATGCCACACTCTATAGGAAATTGGTTGGTAGCTTGATCTACTTAACTCATACCCGGCCCGACATTTCCTTTGCTGTTAACATGGTCAGCTAGTATATGACTCAACCACGGCATCTTCATTTGGCAGCTGTCCAACGAATTATTCGTTACCTTCTTGGTACAACTACTCGTGGTCTATTTTTCCCTGCCGGATCCCCTCTAAATCTCATTGCTTTCTCTGATGCTGATTGGGCAGGTTGTACTGACACCCGTCGGTCCACCACTGGGTGTTGTATGTATCTTGGCGATGCGTTGATATCCTGGAAATGTAAGAAACAAGCTAAGGTTTCAAGATCTTCCACAGAAGCCGAATATCGTGCCATGTCTGATGCTTGTGCTGAAATACTTTGGGTCCGTGGGCTACTCTCCGATCTTGATTTTCCACAACACTCACCTACACCTCTTCATGCTGACAACACTAGTGCTATTCGTATTACAGAAAATCCAGTTTTCCATGAACGGACCAAGCACATCGAAGTTGATTGTCATTTCATTCGTGATGAATATCTACGGGGCGTCATTTCCCTACCGTTCATTTCCTCTGGCCTCCAGATTGCAGACATCTTCACGAAGGGACTTCCTCGCCCACGACATCAATTCTTATCCGGCAAATTGATGCTTACTGATTCCACCGCATCAATTTGAGGGGGGGTGTTAACACAGGCCCATAAGTTGGCCCATCCATGACCCATCTGTGAAAGCCCGTTGTATTAAACTTGTACAGCAATACATACTATAATAGGAGATTTGATAGATTGACATTAGTCAGACTTGTACAGCAATACATACTATAATAGGAGATTTGATAGATTGTAATTGTAGCCCAAATTGGGCATTATTGATCTATAAAACACAATGGTGAATCCTCCCAGGATCATCGAATTCCATTCATTCTTTGTGATTACTCTTCTTGATTAATCCTGACAATGCATTCAATGGGGAGAAAGACGAATATCAGATGATTAGGTCATTACTATCTTCTCATGTAGGATGCTTTTGGGTCATGGTCTAACTGCATTTGGTCCCACCATGGCAAAAGTTATAATTACTAATGGACCTCACAAATACAAACTCACGGCATGTGGAAACTCAATATTCTTAGTGGGCAAGTCCACCAGCCAGATCTATGTGCATATTGACCTGGTTGAATGTTAAAGGCACATGGCTAAAAAGTTAAGGTTGTCTAAAATAATCATATATATGCCTTCAAAAAGTGGTTTTCTTCCTCCTACAGCTAGATTCCCCCTCCTATCACCTTCTAAATTCCTCTAGTGGGAGCTGTCCTTAGCCAAAAATAAAGAGAAAAGTGAGCAAAAATTTTCACACATACTTAGAAGTTTCAGAGAGAAGCTGAAAGGAAGGGCATCCATAGACTTCAGTAGGGAATTTGAATACTGCCCAAAAGCCAAAAATACAATGAAAAGCATAAATAAGGAGGCCATTTACCTATTCTTATCTCCATTTGGGCTTTTATAGGATTAAAATTGTGGACACGATGCCCGTCAAACCATTTTATACTTGAAAAAATTTGATCCAGAGACCCTAAGAGGAATAAACTACATCTACATGTAGCTTTTTCAATAAAAGTTCCAAAAGAAATCACCTAATGCCAGAAGAAGCGACTGCGAAGTAAGGATAAGATGAAGAAGCACCTTGTTTTGTTATAAGTAGAACCTTCCATTCATAGGTGAATTTCCATCATTTTTCCACCTATACCACAAAAAATTGGTTTATTCTTAGTCCTGAAATTATTCAAGCTGCTTTAGCCTCACAGAGATATGCAGGATTGTTCTTGCACGATCAATTCCATGACCATAAGAGTACAACAGGACCTTCATGAGGTGCACAACTAAGAAGATATGGGAATCAATTGCTTTGCTTCCAAAAGAAAGCAATGAGTCTGCAGAGTTGAGTCTTGAAAGTCATCTCTCTTCCTAATCTTCAAGGCATAATTCTAGGAATCCTCCCCCTTGGAGCCCTTCAAGCTAAATTATAATCATGGAAGTTCAAGGAAAAAACCAAGGCGAGAGGGCATTAGGATTTAGGAGAATCATTCATCACCACGTCAGTGATGCACATAGAACCTTTTTTGGCCAGATTGGTGTTCAGAAGCTTCAATAAAGTAGAGATTTGCAGTATATTCTGGGGTTAGGGAGTCATCCAATGCTACCAGCAACAGGATATAGTTGAAAAGGACAATAGCATTGCTCTCTTGATTGCTTGAACTTTGAAGGCTTTGTCCTTATAGCGTTATCCTACTTAGATAACCAAGTGGATGGAGGAATTCTTGCTTGATTATCCATACTTCCCTTGTGCATATCTTTAGAAAAGAAATATCAAGGTATATTCCTTGCTAGGAAAAAGTTAATTAGAGTAACTTCTGGGGATTCCTTTGCAATTGAAATAATATATAATATGGAAAGAAAAGGCACAATCTATGCGCTAGTCAGTCGAACCAATATGAGTTCAAGAGAACGGTGAATTCTAAGCAGCGGAAATTTTCACTTCTCATATAGTGCAACCTAAGTTTACAAGCACTAGACTTGCCACCAACAGTAAAAGAAGAAGACCAAGCAATTCTTTCATGGAGTTCCAATGGAAATGCATTAACTTAATTTATCAAGAACCACAACATTCTAAATACACATGAATGTAACTGTAGAAAATAACTACTTGACCACTAGTACCTTCTCACATTCAAAATGAAAATGACTTCCAAAATTTGAATAATACAACAAAAATACTTTACACAACTATCTTCTAATTTACATAAACGCTATAACTCCTATTGCAGTAGTCCAGAATTACAATTAAAAATAATCGAAAGACAACTACTGTAATTTCAATATTAATCGAAAGACAATTACTGTAATTTCAACATAAATTACAAGATAAAGAATTAGGCAAGTAGACTTTCCCATTATCGACATAAATATGTAATCCAAGATTTATCCGCTTAAAACATGAAAGCTTAACACGAGTTCATAACGTTAGATATGACGTAATTCCAAGATTAAAACAACCACCATCAGCACAAGAAATATCAACAACAATCAAGAACAGAAATTAGTAGGAAAGAATATACAGTGTGCACACAAAATTAAAAGAGCAAGGAGCCTTTCATACTCTAGAATAATCAAGGATCTTACTGCTTTGCCACTGCTGCCATCTTACCACCTGGATTTATGCCTCTTTTAGCCATCTCGTTCCCAAGATTCAGAATTGGTGTTCCATCTATGAATTCCATTACTAAGACCTTCCTGATCAAGCATAGAAACACAGGATGATTGTCTACTGATGACAGCAAGTTAAAAGTTTAAATACAATGCACATTATTGCTAAGGTGGCTAATACAAGAGACCAAGTGAAGCTTAAAGTGCATGTGCAGAATTATAAGGCATGCAGCACATTTGTTGTTTAACAAGTAATAATGTAAAACGGCAACATATGATTTATCAACACAACATATACCAATCGACAGAAACCAGGATGTGGAAATGAACATGTAAACAGATATAAGGAATGAGGATCTGACTTGACACTGCCTCAAATCAAGGAAAAATTTTGAAGAATGTATCTTAACCTATACTACACAACCACGGCAAATTGTTATAACATCATACAAACAAGTAAGATATGTAGGACACTTCAATATGCATTAGGTATCCATTATTTTCATCTATATCAACAAGATCGTATAGTGGAAGGTGATCGCTATTGCAACCTTGAGGTCGTGGATTCAGGTCATGTTACCAATTTCATAAGAAAAAGTAGGGGTGTACAAAAAATTCGTCGATCCGTAAATCCAATCCGATCTAATCTGCGGATTTTTATCTGATCCGAAGGTAAACAGATTGGTAACGGATTGAAAATTTTGTAATCTGTTAGCAACAAATCGGTGGCTGTTTTCACCCTCAATCCGCGGATTCAATCCGATCCGATCCGTTGACATTAAATATAAATAAAAAAAACATAAGAGGTCTAAATATAAATTAAGATGTCTAAATATAAAATATAAAAAATTAAGGGGGCAAAATGTAATTCCCTACGAATATTTATCCCCAAAACCCTACCCCCATTCATGGCTTCATCTCCCAAACGCATGTTCTTTCACTATTTTGTTCCATGTTCTTGCACTATTTTGTTGATTAGATATCTTTTGGTTGTAATATAGATAAAAACAACTCTTTGTATTGATCAATTGGTAATTTGTATTTGTAATTTCTATTTTTTTGTGGATTGTTAGCTTGTATGCTGAATTTTTTTACAAATGTTTGATATATTTTTTTTAACATTAGACTGAACGGATTGAACAGACTAATCCAATCCGATCTGGTCCTCCACGGATCGGATCAGATGGGATTCTAACAGCCACAGATTGGTGACGGATTCCAAATCCATCAATCTATAGGTAACGGATTGATGACGGATTTGGCCCAATCCGCACCAATCTGATCCATGTACACCCCTAAGAAAAAGGACATAAAGTTACTCAGGTATTATAAATCATTGCCTAAGTATCATTATAATAGTAAGGATCAAGATTAGGGGGAATTATAAATTAACCAGACAACAGTGCCTACCACAGAAGATGCAAGGGCCTAGAATCTGCCAGTACTGGCAGGACCAAAGCAAAGCCTGGCTGAAACCCATGCAGGGCAGTCATATGCAGCTGAAGCCCATACTATCAGCCAGGCCAAGCTGATCTTATCCGACAGACCCAGCAGTGTCTTATCAGGCCTGGGAGCAGAAAAAGCTGTGGGCCCACTCAATGGCCATGTAGTCCATAGGGATCCCTCACGTAATCACACGGGCTCCACAGCCCCAAGTGTGTCCTCCAAGCACTTTGATGAAAAGCTTTGAATGCTTTAGAACAAGTTTTATTGGATTTTAAAAGTTGACTGCAGATAGGAAGTTGTCGTATTGGTTAAAGAGCCTTTCAGTCTATAGAAAGCAATGAATCAGGCTGAAATAGAGTCAAATGGATTCCTCCTATATGAAGGCCAGTCAGTTAGGTGTAGTCTCAGTTTTTAATGATTCCTTTAATGAAACTTCTAAGGGTCTGTGTGGTCACTTCAATATTGATTGCCTTCACATAAGAGTTCCCTTCAGTTACCAATTCAGCCCATTGACCTCTTTAGGAACCATATCTCTCTAGTTCCGCCAAAGACAGCCAGTCAAATGATATCCCATATCATGTTTGCAGATGATTTGATTGTTGTCAGCAAGGGTACTCCTTTAGCGGCTGCTAATCTTCATGCATTACTTAATCATTTTTCATGGTTCTCTGGGCTGGGAGTAAATTGGGCTAAGAGTTTTGTATTTTTCTCTGACTATCCAGAGGAAGATAAGTGTGCTATTTTTTTAATGTTGAATGTGGTTGAAGGTAAGCTACCAGTGAGATATTTGGGGGTCCCTCTTTCATCAAGGAAGCTTTCTTTCCAAGATTGCTATCCATTAGTGGAGAAAGTAAATAAGAGATTATCAGGGTGGGTGGAAATCAAAGATGCTGTCTTTTGCAAGCCGAGTGGAGTTTATTAGATCTACCTTGTCTATGATCCATATTTTTTGGGCATCTGTTTATTTACTTCCCCAGTCTATTATTACTGCTATTGATTGTCTTGTCAGGGATTCTTGTCAGGGATTTTTTTTGGAATCATTGGGATGATGGGCCCTATTTGCATGCTATTGGTTGGGATTCAATACGTCTTCCTCGTCATCTTGGAGGGCTTGGTATTTTTTCTATTCATGATCTGAATGCTCGTGCTTTGCTTAGACAAGGGTGGCATGTTATCCGCAATTATCCAACTTGCTGGAACTTGTGGATTCATGCTAAATATTTGAGGCGAAAATCTTTTTGGGATGTTAAAGTTTCTAATTCAGCATCTTGGGGATGGAGAGGTATTTTATCTTTACATCCTACGGCTCTCCCTCATATTCCGCATTTATTGGACATGGTAGAGCTACTAACTTCTGGTTGGATCCTTGGCTAAAAGATGGTCGCATTAAAGATCTTTACCCTTCTCGTATTATTTATGATCTTCACATGGGGGAGTCGGTTTCTGTTAGCCAATTTATTTCTCCTCAGGGGTGGCTTCTCCCACCCCCTACTTCAGGTGATTTGATCACTTTATGCGGTAAGATCCAAAATGATATTCATCCTAAGCCTTCATTTTCTGATGAGGTTGTGCACTTGTGTGAACCCTGGAGGAGCATGGAAAATTTACTTTGAAGTCTGCTGGTTCTAAATCTCAGTTCCCGGGACGCAATTCCTTGAGGGAACTATGTGTGGTTTAAAGGATGCATTAAGAAGCTTTCTATTTGCGCTTGGATGGGGTTCGTGGGAGGCCTTAAGACAAAAGGCTTTCTTATCTCAAGGAATGTTAATTGTAACTCTAATTGTGTTTTTTGCCCTTCGACTTGGGAATCTCAGGACCATTTTTTTCTCCAATGTCCTTTTTTCTATGGAGGTTTGTAAGGGTTTGCTTCATATGATTTACCTTCAGTCTACTCCGTGTGATTCTCTTATGGAACTTATTCAGTCTACCTTGCTTAGGGTGGACCAAAGTTCAAAAGGGATGACTACCCTTTGTAAGCTCATCTTTACTGCATTCATCTAGCATATTTGGAGGGAAAGAAATGCTCGTATTTTCCGAAATGTTCGTCGAGGAACTGATCATGTGATTAGAGATATCATTTCGATGGTGTATAGCAGGTGCATGTTCCTAGGCTTTCAAGTTCCAAGTAATATAGAGAGTAGATGGAATTTACCTTCATTTATTGGTACTGGGCATTCTTCTCTTGTTGCGGAGGTGCTTCCTAAGGAGGGATGGCAAATGAATATTGTTCATATCTATCCTTTCCTGGTTGGTGTAGTGTGGTCAGAAAATGGAGATCCTACTTTGGGCGCTACTCGTTAAAGTCAAGACTTCTATCATGCAGCTCTATCTCTTTTGCAGATGATTCCGATGCATGCCTCTATTTCTATGTGTGAATTGGATGGACATATTCAAAAGTCAGTAAAGGATCCATTTTGGTCCCCATGGAGAGAGAGATTCACAATTCGAAAGATGTATCTTGCTATTGGTTGCTACTCTTCAGCTTCCCTCACCTTGCCTTCCAAGCGCTCCATTCAGTTGAGTAAGAAGATGAAAGAAGTTAGCATTGGTCCTACTCAGTATATTGGTGCTGAGCTAGAGCGATTATTTCTTTGATTTTTCTTATGCCCGGCATGTGGGCTTTATTCTTTTGGCCGGTTTGTGGGCCCAGTTTTCTGCATTACATTAAAGGGATTTTCCTCTTTTTAATAAAACCTATTCTTACCTTTCAAAAATAATAATAATAATAATAACATGAAGTTGGCCATTAGGCCATGCATAGCATATATCAATAAAAAGAAAAATGGAATTAGTCTAAGAAATATTGGAATGACCAATATGGCATGTGGGAACAAACTTTCATTACAACTACACAAATCATAGGATGAGCAAAAATACCTAGTCACCATGTCACGAACCACATTTGGTACCAAGACAGGTACCTTCTTGTTATTGGCATGTAGGAACCGTTGAATCCTTTCCATAGCCTCAGCTTCTCTCAAGAAGTCAAATTCATATCCAACCTAAAAAGGTAATAACAATAGAGTAAGTATAAAAATAATAACAATAACGATGACGATGATGATGACACTGCTGATGGCGGCGGCGGCGGTGGTGATGGTGATGGTGATAGTAGTTGAAAGAGTTTTGAAATATACAAATTTAAATTGTTAAACGGGCTTGAACAACTAATATGATAATGACAGTAACAGTAACAAAAAGTTTCTTTGAAATGGGGGAGCAAAAGAAATTGAAATTGTATACCTGTTTCTCTATCTCTTTAGTGACGGAAAAAAGATCAAATTTGATATCTGTTTTTTCCAAATACAAAGCAAAGGCTTGCAAGTTACGGATATCCGTCATCATCAGTTCTTGAACTCCAGGATGTTGTACCTAGAAAAGAATGCAGATTTGAAATAGCCAAGACAGCCTTTTTCAAAGATGATAACAATGATGAAAAGAAAATGTTTTTCCATTTTCCTAACCTTCACAGCAACGTCACTCTTTGAACCTCTCACTCTTGCCCGATGTACCTGGTTTCAAGCATAAGAACCAGCACCATGCAGTATTTATTAGTACATCATAAAAGTACATTCTCCTTGAAAGCCAAAATCAGTTTCAGCAATTCGAACAACAAATTGTGCAGCCAATCGGAATGCTGATTTATATGGTGTTGAGGGTGATTCTATCATTCTATTGTGTTTGGCAATGATGATACTGTAGCCAAGTAGATGTTTTTGTTTAGATAACAAACCATACACAATGAAAAACCAAAACGGCTCTTTTGACATTAATAAATGAGTATACATCCACTATCAAAACTAACACTAACATGACAGTATTATCCAAGAAGATTGCCAAATAAATGTTTTTAGTTGTTTTCCCCGTCCTTGTCATCCATTAAGCTGAGTCAACAAAAAATACTCACTTCCGATCATCAACTGATTAATTTGGAAGACCTTGTACCCCTCATATAAGTCTGGACTGTTCCATGGGGATCTTAACCATTATTATGTCAGCATATGTAGTCATAATTGCCAATATTTACATAGCAGCTGATTGCCGAGGGCAATGCAATCTAGCTTTGAGGTTTCGTCAACTGAATTAAAGGTAACAGAAACATTAAGCACAACATTTAAATTGTAACAGTGCTCAAAATTGACTCTAAAGCAAAAATTACAGTGATATAAGAAGATGAAACCATTCGATATAAAAGAAAGAACTTGCTGTTTTTTATGCCCCTGCTGGCGCAAATGAGGAATGACATAATATTGCATCATGAATGGAAATTCAGACAAAGACCACCACAATCCACCATCATCTGCACGTCCAGAAGTCCAAGTGTCCCTAAACTTGCACATGAAGTACCACAGGCTAGGACTGCAGGCTATATGGCCAAAAGAAAAATTGCAGTTGTCAACAGCCACATGACATGAAACTCTGAAGAATTCTTGTCAGATTCATGTGTTGAGATATATGTAGAGCCAACCAACATCAACACCATCAAAATTGCGGAGGACTTGAAACCAAGTTGTCAAAATAATTTATTTTGTTTGGAGTGCAGTATTGTCTCCATGTATAACACACAAAAAAGCTTGCAATATTTTCAAATGCTTTCCAATTAAAAAACCAACAAGAAATGATTGGCACTAACATTATTCAAGGAAAAGAACGACACCAAGGTGCAGAGGCAGGGTTGGAGTAAGTAAAAAAAAGCTGAGAAAAATGAAAATTAAAATTAAAGAATTAAAATTAAAAAAAAAAAAAAAAAAAAAAACACTAACCACACATTGACTGGATCCATTTTCAATGCAGAAACCTATCCTTTGACACAGAGCACCATATCAAACTCAGGTATAGGCTGCCCAACAGCTAAGTTTCCTTGAATCAGATTATATCACTATGAAACGGTCCCTGAGTCTAAATCTTAAGCCATGAAAAACAGTGTGAAGTTGCAAACAAATAAATTCTGTGAGATGTACCTGTGCAATTGAAGCAGAACCTACAGGATTCACATCGAATCTTTCAAAAATTTCAGCAGTGCTTCTACCTAACTCCTTCTCGAGTACAAGCTGGACCACTTCAAAAGGGGTAGCCGGGGCTCTATCACACAATGTAACAAGCCTTCTCACCCATGCAGCTGGAGCCAAATCAGGCTTCCCCAGAATTTGAGCAGCCTAATTCAAATTCCATCATTAAGGACTTCCACAAAGGAATGAAGTAAAATATATCACTCAGAAAACCTAATAGCATTCTTTCTCCGAGAAGAAACAGTGAAACCTCCTGCTATTTACCCATAATATTCTACTATAAGAAGAATCAATGATCCGAAACCACATTTTGGTTACATAAAAATTTCAGACTAAAATCACTTCGCTAAGAAATCCAACCACAAGAATAAAGATAAAAGAGAAAAATACTGAGAAGAAAAGCATCCATGTCTTGATAAAAACTCCACTTTGTACACTATATATACCATAAGGTGAAGATTAACTCAAAATTGCATAATAGCATTAGGTGAGATGGGTCACATCTGTTCTTTAATCTCAGGTTGCTAAACTGTGTTTCAAACAGTATTCTCTAAGTTTATATTGAGATGAGCATTAACAAGAAATTCAAGGGTCACTATGAAGCATCAAGATATGGTTTTAGGACCTAAAGAAAAGGCGTGGTATATTGTATTTGTAACTTTTGGTCAATGTGGAAGAAGAGATGGAAGGTGCCATGAGAACAAATATTCTCCCACACAGCCTCATCAAATACTTGTCAGTTTATCTCATGGGCAGTTGCCTCAAAAATGTTTCATGGTGTCACGGTTACTTCTTTAGACACAATCAACGTCCTAACACCATTTTCCCATCATGTTTCATCCGCTGTCAGATGGGTTTAAACTGAACTCTGATGCCAATGAATACAGCCATATCTGGAAAAGAGGGGTTCAATAGGGACTCTTATGCACTTCTGGTGAGAAACTTTTGGGGACCTATTGGCTTTTGATGTTCAATGGTTCAGAGCCAATGACCGCATGCTTCATGCCGTAACTCATGAGGCAGTTAGAAAGAATCACTTCCCCATTGCAGAGGCTGGGGAGGGGGGGTGGCGGGGGTTGTGGGGGGGGTGGTGCGGGCTTGGAAGAGTAGGACCCCATTATGGGTGAGATTAGGATCTTGTTAGAGATTAGCCAATGTCTTTTGACAAAAGAACTTAAACTGTTAAAGGAGAGGCTGATACCCTACTAAAGCAAGGCGTTTCACACCAATCTCTGTTCTTGTCCATCTAACTCCTTTCTAGTTCAATGTGTTAGCCCTTGGGAGTGTGATGCTTCCATTGTCCTATGTTGCTGAATCTAATCTTGTTTCCTTAATACAATGATTACAAAAAAATTTATTATATATTTGTTTATAACAATTCTAAAACAGGGCATACAGCGCCATTTCAATGGAAAAATTGCAATACCTTAAAGAGGAAAAAATGAAGAAGAAATTACAATACACTGATTTCCTTTTTTTATACCATTGTCTTTGGACTTCAAGTTCAATCTTGCAAAAAATTTACAACATTATAGTATCAAAATACTTCAAGATTGTTAGTGGGTCATAGTCCAAGTGCCAAGGCAGAAAACGCCACAAGATCCCACATTGAATCTCACAACAGGTTAAACAAAATTGTAATTGCTATTTATCATGATCTCAAACCAGAAAGTCCCACATTTAAAAAAATAAAAATAAAAAAAATAACATTTGTCAAAAAAATATTAAAAAAAAATCATTCATATTTATTAAAAAAAAAAAACCATCACCCATACTCTGTAATTTTCACCCCCACTTCAAAACACGTCATAAAAACAAGAACCCATCTCCAAAATAGAAAGATTCAATACCTTGAGAAAGAACCCACCAAGGTCATAACACATGGAGTATAACTTCTCAGCCGCTAGCTCGTGCTGTTTCTCCCACATTTCCTCCTGTTTCTCCACCCCTTTCACGAATTTAACTCGAACCTGACAAACCTATAACTCACACACCCACAAAAGATTCAAAGATTGATACATCATAGACAGATAGATTTAAAAAAGAAAAAAAAAAAAAACCATAGAGAGAGAAGAGAAGAGAGAGAACCTTATATCCTGTATAGATATCTGCAGCTCGAGCCCAGAACTGGAAAGAGCGTTGCCAAGGTCTGAAAGTGGTGGAGATTTTCTCATTCAAGTCTTGGAGTTGAAGGAGAGGCATTTTGTTGCTACCCCACATGCACTGATGAAGAAAAAATCCCAAAAATCTACCAGTGTATTGAGATTTTTTTTTTCAATCTCTTATGAATATATCAGTAGGAGAAGAAAAGGAAGAAGAAGGAATTGAACCCCAAAAGAAGGGAGCAAAAGAGCAGGAGGAGGATGAATAAAGGAATTGGTGGGGAATGAAAGGGTCTTACTTTGTTGGGTTTTGTGGACGTAAATCAAAAGATGGCAAAGAAGGGAATGAATGGATGGCCACCCTCTGCTTTTTGCATTACCCATGCAATCTGATTTCCGTTTCTTAGATCTTCCTACACGGCTCGTTAAATTAAATGAAATGTTTTCGTGTGCAAACAATGAGAATGCACTTTTCAGTTCTCACACGCAGAGGACAGATTATTCTTATTTTATTTGTTTATTTATTTATTATTATTATTTATTTATTTTTAGGATTTTACTAAAAGATTTCCATTATATAGCTGTTGAATGAAATATAGTGTCTTCTAACTTAGACAGCAGAAATGAGTACTTGAGAGGAGCGACGCTAGCGTCGAATATTTTCATGCTGCGTGAGTTAAAATGCACTATTTTGTGCAACGCCCGCATAATGGAAATTTTTCAGTAAAATCCTCCTTTTTTTTTTTTATTGGCTAAGAGCACAGAGGGTTTTTTTTTTTTTTTTTTCCAAATATAGGGCACAGAATGGAGTCGTCCGAGGTTTTGCTGAGATGAAACCCACTTTGGATGGTCCATTTAAAAACAACACTTTTAGGGTCCTTTTGTTTTGTTTGATGAATTGAATTTCCAGCTAACCACTTTGTTAGAATTTGGTTTCTTGGGGATGGTTGGCTAGTGGCAGCGGATCTATCACATAATTGCCTGGAGTTCAACCCTTTTGTCCTCTTCTTTATCTGCGCCAGCGGTGCTCACTAATAGGGAAAAAAGATCTTAAAAGAATTGACTGAAAAGGCCAAATAACTTGGGCTGAGTGTTGCCCACAGGACTACTAGAGTGGAGCGATTTTTTCCCAAAGGCATACGCAAGAAAAACCCTAGGTAAAATTATATGCTGGCCTTTTGATGTGGGGAACATCACTGCATTAACGGTATATATCTATATTCACACGTCACTGCATGTGGACGCCCATAGGAGAAAATTTCATTGAACAAAAAAGTCATACTAAAGTTTTGAAGTGTCCTATTTGCATTATAATGTAATCCAATAACCTAACTCAGTAATATAAATCAAATCAGCCCAACAAAACCCACTTAGATAAAAATAACTAACAAAGGGTGTCTTACACGGGGCCAAGTTTGCCTCCTGCCTGATGCACCTAAAGCAATACGTGCTCGACACGGCAAAACTGAAAGGTTAGTTTTGTCACTGTTTAAGCAAGTGACAATGTAACACCACCTTTCACTTCCACCAAATATTTATGTGAAACTTGAGAAAGCAACACAAGAAAGTGTATATTTATTACAATGTCATCACTCATACCAACTCACCCAACTTCAATCTCATATATACAAGCCACCCTCTCTCAAGATGATCTTGTGTGAGAGAGAAAATTGTAAGCCTTTTATGGGACTCACTTTATACAAGCCAATCATAGGAGGATAATGTAATGGAAAATCTCATTATATATAGATATGATTTTAGGCAAAAATCATTTTCAACGCGTATTAAGGAAAAGGAGATCTAGTAATTAACTACAATGAAGCATGTACAATTACAAAAATAAAAAATAAAAAATAAAAAAAATAACGCATAGTAGCACCATTTCATAAAGTCCCAACTCCAAGCCTCCTCTAGCCTTCTCCATCTAAGATCACTTGCTAAATGAATAGATCATGATAAGTGCACTAATGTACAAGAATCCCAAGTGGAGCTCACAATCCTTAATAGTGCAACTCATTAGTTGGTTGCTTATGTGATAAATATGCACACAATGACACTTGTATGTTTTGTTCATATGGTCATATGGATTAGTTGTCCATATGGGAATATATTGGCTCTTTGCTATGGATTTAGAAATGCATTTTGTTGTTCAATTAATAGGTTATAGACTACTATAGTTCGGGATTTCTTTTTAAAGATAGTTCAAGATTTATGGGTTGTATGATTGGATTTTTGAAATATATGGAATATTGATTCTTAATTGGACTTGTTTTCCTCTAAAGCTCCAACATTCAACTTCTGTATCATCAACTTAACCAAACTCATTGATAATTAGTATCAATTTTCTCAATGTTTTAACTGTCTATCAAGTAAAAATCCAGGCCCTTAACCAAACAGTTGCTTGACTTGGGTTTAGCCTGCCTTCAAGCATTGGACATGTCAATTGAAAAACAACTTCAATTCGAAATTACAAGACAATTGTACAAAGAACTGTGAGCACTAACAAGAGAATAAAAAGTCTAAAACTAACCCCATCTATAGCATATGTCACTATTCATAGATGCCTATTGTAGCACGGAACAGGTGGTGGTTTATGGCAACACAAAACTTAGGAAATTCAAGGAAACAAGGTGTGACAACTATTCACACTTTCAAAATATGGTGCATTCCAAATTCACAATAAGCCCATTAGTATATATGAGCAATGTTACCATCCAAACTATTGACTAAAGATACATTATCAAGCAAAATTAGCAACAAAAGGGAATTATAGTCATTCTTTCCTACACAACCATTCTAGAGGCCTAAAAAGTGCACAAACACTTCAAAAAAAAACTTCGCAAAGCTAGAGATAGAGATGAAAAGAGCCTATATGTGGTAATTAGCATTTGTTTTCTAAGGAAAAGGAGAATTGGTAAATAACTACAATGAAGTACCATTTCATAAACTAACACATAGTAGCACCATTTCATAAACTCACAACTCCAAGTCTCCTCTAGCCTTCTCCATCTAAGAACACTTGCTAAATGAATAGATCATGATAAGTGCACTAATGTACAAAAATCCCAAGTGCTCAACAATTTGACTTATCAACAAAGGCTACCCTTTGCATTGAATTAACATGGCACTATGCCAACGTTCTAGTACACGTTAATAACAATGCACTAGTAATATTTTAGAAGAATAAATGAAGTGGAACAAATTCACCTTGTTGCCTAAGCATCCCTCCTTTATCCAATAGGAATGAGGGAAAGCACAAAAAAATAAGAAAAATAAGAAAATGAACATACCTATTATTGAAGATTAATTTCATAAACTAGATTTAAGAAAGATCTATGAGAAATGGTAGCAGGGAACCCATGGAACGGATGAATGGAAGAAAGAGAGAGTAGTGTTTGAGAAAGAAGATGGAAAAAATTCGTGGGTTTAAATATAGGGAATTGACGATATCGCCAACTTAGTTGGCGATATCGTCAACTAGGGTAATTTTGTCAAAAAAAAAATAATACGAACAACTAAATGGTGGTTTTGATGTTATTCTTCATAGAATGGATTAATTATAATATAAGCTTAATTATTTGGTAAAATTCCCAAGAAATAAAACCATTATAGAGACCAAAATAGGGAAATACCCTCCGAATTTCAAGATGCATTATTAACCAACAACAGAACTTGAGAAAAGAAATAACACATCATTAAAGGAAACAAATGGAACATTACAAACAAAAAATGGTAGCAAAAAGGGAAAAAACCATCTAAGAAACCTTTTAAAAAAAATAAAAAAAATAAATAGAACTTAGCAAAAGCAGTGACAGGCCGTAAGCAGTGAGAGCTACGTGCTCTTTGCAAAGACTGAGAGGAAAATAGGGGAACAGGGAGAGGAAGAAATATATTAGAAATAAAGAGATATAGAGGAAGAGGGTGAGAGAGAGAGAGAGAGCGACTGGCGAGGAAGGGAGAGAGAGATAAGGTAACGGGGAGAGGAGCAAAGAGCGTGTGTGGTGCATGGGCGAGGCAAAAGAGAGTAGAGGCGTAGAGAAAGCTGGCATAGGCGAGAGCGCTTGAAAGGAGATGAGAGACTTTTAGGGAGGATTTACGTTTTATAGGGAAAAAGAATATGAGGGGCAAAGTTAAAAAACCGCCCCTCCTAATTAGCCGTTTTCTGCTGTTAGTGGGGGTAGTTTCAATAAATTCATGAAACATTAATTAAAAATTCTTGGCAGGTTGGTAGATGGGGCCTGGACGGGCTGTGAATGTTCTCCCATTCCTGGTCCCAATTTGGCAAGGCTTTAAAATCTTTATGCATACCCAGCCACCTGTGCTCAATTTTTTTTAAAAGCTCTGTATTTTCGGACTTGAAACCTGCAGGGTACCCATTTCAACGGGCTCAATTCACATGCCTAAGTGAGTCCCATCTAATTTTGTCACAAAGAGTGTTGGGTTCGAAACCACACTCCGCCGATTTTTTCTTTTCGCTTCTTTCTTCCTCCAGAAAAGAATGTTGGAAACCATACACTCCTCACCTCCCATTACCCCTCGTATCACAAGAAGTTGAGCACGCACCTCTCTCTCTCTCTCTACTTTCTTTGTTCCCTTCTCTACTTTCTTTGTCCCCCTCTCTGCTTTGCTCTCTATCTATCTATCTCCTCATCCTTCTCCAATTTATCTCTCTCAAGCACTCCAATGTGGTTTATATGACTTCAATTCCAATAAATATATTAAAAAGGGAAGCGGTCCTCCTTACTATTTTATGTATGGACCGATCCTAAGCATCCGTTCTTGACTCGGATCCAATGCTCCATGCTTCTTGTATATATAACACATGGAGCGTTGGATTTGAGTCAAGAACGGACGCTTAGGATCGGTCCATATATAAAACAATAAGGACGGTCCTATATATTAAAAAATAGTAGTCTACAAATCAAATTCAAGCACTCCATTTTGGAGACACTCACAAGCATTAGCAACTTTTTTTAAAATTTCTATTTTTCCTCAAAGATTGATTAATCTGTAACTTCCATTTCAGCATAGTTTTTAATACTTGCAATCACTACAGTGATTACCATTTTAAGAAATAAATAAAAATGAATGAATAAATAATCGCTACAGTGTGAGTTCTTACAGGGTAAAGTCATCCACTATGTTCACACAATATAATTGGAGTAAGGTTAATTGAAGTGTGCTCTTTTTGCTCACTGTTTATAGCTTTATTTGATGCCCCATTTTCATTTTTTCAATATTTGCCTTTCATTTTCTTGATCTTTGAAGGTAATTATTTGGAAAGGTAGTTCTTATTTGGATGTAATGTCAATGTAGTTATCTTGTTGTAAATATGAACTGCTTATGGTTTAAATCAGGCCCAAGTATGGGCCTGGCATTGGTAGCCAAAATAACATAGTAGTATAATGGTCATCATACAAAACAATGGCGGTACAACTTCTTATTAATGGCCTGAGATGCTTGTTTTAGATGGTGCACTTGGGTGTTGAATATTTCATCACGTAAAAATTAATGTCATACATCTATCAAGCTAAATCCCACATGACTAGAAACCACCGGTCCTAGCACTTCTGTGCAATTGAAACCCATGCCTGATAGTTTAGACTAAATAATGGTTTTGTGTGGCATTACATTCCACAAGGCATTTAAAAATGGTGCCTTTAACTAGTATAATATTTAGAAGTTCACATTATTTGGGATGACCCCTCTAAATCCTAACACCTAAGCTGTCAAACAGACACATGCTAGGGTATTTCCAGCCCTGAAACTAGAGAATAAGGCAACATATTATTGCCATTCTTCCCACCTACAGATAAGCCTAAATGCAGTTGGTATTTTCATTTGTTCTTGAAAAGCTCTTTTGTTCATAGCTCAAGTTCTTTTTATATCATTGTTGACCATATAGAGAATTTGACAATTACTATTTGCTCAAGTTCATTTGCTATTTTCATTTGTTCTTGCCATGATGATGAAGGTGATGATCGTGAGGATGATGTTTTTAATGAAGAATTTGATAGTTAATATGCGTATTGGTTCCAAAATACGATAGCATTAGAGAGGTAGAATGCTACAACAAAAAGAACTCAGTGAATGTAAATGGAGAATGTATATTCTTTTTGGTGGGTGGAGAGACATTCTTTTTTGAAATGTAAACGGGTATTTCTTTTCTAAAATGTATATTCTGTGTGGTGCAGTGTATCAATTTGTGAAATGTATATTTTTTTGTGGATAGGCATATTTCTTTCCATGAATTTGGAATACACAGGAATTCATTGTTGGAGAATGGGCTTCTTTGTTTGTATGGAATTAAAACAAATCGAAATTGCTGGAGTTGAGGTTTGTTTGTTTGTATGGAATTGAAACTTCTCGAACAGGCTTGTTTGTTTGTATGGAATTGAAATTCATGGAATAGGCTTGTTTGTCTGAATGGAAATTAGATGGATTGAAATTCTCTGGAATGGGCTTGTTTGTTTTCATAAAATTGGAAAGAAAAAAAAAAGAATTCATGGAATAGGTTTGTTTGTTTGTTAATTGAAATAAGTTGAATCATGGAATGGGCATGTTTGTTTCCTTGGAATACAAATGCATAGACAGGCTTGCATAAATGGAAAGGGCCGATTTGCTTGAATAAAATTGGTATAAAAACGAATTCATTTATGAAAAATGGGTATGTTTGTTTCAATGGAATTGGAATACATATATATTTATAATCAAAAGGGCTTTTTCGTTAGCATGAAACATATAAAGATGTAAACACACATATTTACAAAAAAAATTCTAATATTTTCACAAAAAAAATGTGGTAAAATGAATCATATGCATAAATGATGTGAAAATGGCGCAATAGACAAACATTGTAAACTGAAATGCATGAATAAAGCTTACATATGTAAATTTTACATATGTAATATTAATATTTATATATGTAAATTGCAAATATATATATGCAAATTGCAAATTTATGTATATGTAAATTGCATTTACATATATAACCACTTGATCAATGGCCAACAAGTCTTGACCGTTCGAAATAAGTGTAAGTCGATCCAACGGTCCAGTCTATTCGAATAGGTGAGAGGGGGCGTCCCCTATTTACTATAATTTAGGATGTGTGGTTTGCAAAATTTAAGCAACACACGGTTCTACTTGCTATGCCACTCCATTGTCAACTTGGAATTATATTCACGCTCACCTTTATCTATCGTAGGGCTGTACAAAAAATTCGTCAATCTGTCAATCCGATCCAATCTGATCTGCGAATTTTGATCCAATTCGAAGGCCAACGGATTGGTGACAGATTGGAAATTGTGTAATCCGTTAGCAACGGATCGGTGGCGGATTTCACCTTTAATCCGCAGATTCAATCCGATCCGATCCGTTGTCATTAAATATAAATAAATATATATATGTATAATAAGAAGAAAATGTAAAGAGTCACTAACCTTATGAATAGAAGAGGATGGGATAGGCATACAGCTCTCAACTCATGCCCCTTTAATTCAATGGCTTCAGAATTCAGGGGTTTTTTCTTCTTTCTTTTTCCATATAATGTATAGGGACAGATTGAACGGATTAATCTGTTTCGATCTGCTCCTCCACATATTGGATCGAATTTTAATAGCCATAGATTGGTGACGGATTCCAAATCCGTCAATCCATAGACAATGGATTGGTGACGGATTCAGCCCAATCTGCACCAATTCAATTAGTGTACACCTCTAATCTGTTGTCTCCACTTGGAATGGCACAGCCATTCTCTCTCTACGCAAAGTACATCTCTCCCTCTTCCCTTCTTTGTTTGATAAAAGTTATACATATTTCTTTCAATCAAATCCTCACCATAAAAATTAACAAAAATACTCATGTGTCATTTTTAACAATCTTCCTTTTATAATAAATCATTTAAGAGAAATGATAAACTCCAAACCAAATGACCTGGTGGGGCCCTCTTCAACAACCTTTTATACATAGATGGTTAAAAAAGAAGGATTCCTATGAATTTCAAATGACCGAAAAACTAGCTTCATTAAATGGTGGTTATGATCATCAAAATCAAGTTGAAATATGAGCCATATAAAAATCAAAGAAAGGAACCCAGGTGACTAAACCATAAAAAAGAAAAGTACTCTATCATTAATATTTGATCGTTGAGGCCCATAAAGTGATCTTTAGTTTGGTTTTGCGGGTAAAAGAAGGTTAAGAAAATACAAAAACTCATCACAAGGGTGTTTTTATCATTTTAAAAAAAACTTCATGGCAAGGATTTGATATAAAGAAATATGAATTTTTCTTTTACTTTTTCAAAATATTCAAATCCTTATATATCTTTTAAAGACGTGCAAAAAACTTTATACATTTATTAAATTTGAAAATAGGAAAAGGCCCACTGCCATAATACCTGTTTTGTTTAACCCCAATTTTTTATTTTTTTATTTTTTTGGAAAATGTGAGGATCGGGGAAATTAAATCATATGCTTCATTGGAATTGTAGTTTGGTGCGGCCGCTTTCCTTGTGGAAAAATTATAAAAATGGGATTAGTTTTCTACAATTTCTCAAAAAAAAAAAAAAAAAAAGTTGTTGTGGAGTCAAAAAGAAATTTTCAGCAAAAAGAAAACTTTTCCTTGGAACTGATTTTCCATGGAACTGAGAGGATGAAAAAGAAAATAATGAGTGAGCATGAATAAGAAAATAAACTCTCTCTCTCTCTCTCTCTCTCTCTCTCCAGAGTCTCCAGATACTTCCTCCCCGCTATAACTCTCCCTCTTCTCGCAGAAACGCAGCAGGTACTTTACTTTCTTCTCCTCTCTCCACCAAACCCTAATCCGCAATTCCTAATCTCTCCACCTCTCTCACCCAGAACTCTAATCTCTAATTGCTCCATCTCTTTCAACCTAATTATCCGTAATCCCTGTTTCCCCAATCCCTAGAATAAGACTTTATTTTTGATTTTACTGTTTCTATTAGAGTAGCTGATTTTAATGTAGGTATTAGCTGATTAATCTGATAAAAACAAACAATGGGTTAGGGCTATGAATGTGCGTCTGATTGAAATCTTCAATGATCCTAAATCAAACTGCTTTCTGCACCCTTGATGTGCAGGATACTCGATTCCCATAGAAAGATTAGATTTTTTGTTTCTTTTTTTTTGGGTTACTTAAAACTGTGCTTCTTAACTGAAAGTTTTATGTAGGTGAGATTTGTACTGATGTGATTGATTATATTCCTGATCCAGCATTAACAGATGTTCCATTTGGGGAACTGATTACTGATTAAAAGAATGTTTCTTTATATATTACTGATTAAGTGTCTATCTACATTGAATTGAGATGGTTAACTACAATACCATTTCTTTATCTTGCAACCAGAGAAATAATCTAATTTTTCTGTTTCCCATAGCTCAGCTCCTTTAGTTATATTTTGGGGTTTTGATGGATTCAAGTTTAAGTTAATGGATTTGACTGTTTGGTTATGTGCCTTTTTGTAATCAAGTCTGTGTTAAAAAAATCGCGATATTTTGGGGTTTTCGTAGATTCAAGTTCAAGTTAATAGATAGGACTGTTTGGATAGGTGCCTTTTGGACTTGTGTCTTAAAGAAAAATCACAATATTGTAAATGAATTATCTGAAGTAATTATCAATGGATTAGACTGAAAAAAACACACTCTCTAGTTTTCTCTCCTTCTCTTGCTTGCTATCTCATTCGTACTCCTTTCTCCCATCCCATTTTCTTGTTTCCTCTCGTGCTCTCTTTCCTAGTTTCTTTCGAGTTTCGATCTCTCTCACTCTCTCTCTAGATATATATGTATTTTCCTCTTCCTATATTTCCTTGTCTCATTCCCTTCTTTCTTTATATCTAACAGCTCTATGGAGAAATTAGTTTTCCTACATAAAATGTTGATAGCTTAGAATGTAATTAAGGTAGAATGATAAAATGTTTTGTTATAGGGTGTGAGTGCATTAAATGTAAATTTGTAACAATCCAAGAATTTCTTACTATGTACCTAGCAATCTTCTTCCGTAGATCTTTATGCTTCCATCATCTAAAAAGAAAGTATCAGAATGAAAGGGTTCTGCCAACATGTAAGAATGCTTGGATTGTGTTCTTGTTTTGAAATAATATTAGAATTTTATTGGTCGACAGCCAACCATGAATACAAGTTGGTGATTCTTCTCAATTCTTCTATCATTACTCATGTAGTAGATTAAGTTAATTCAAATCTGGTGTGTCTAGTACTTGATTTGTCCGAAGAGTCACACCGACAGGGTTGAAATATTGACATTTTGGATTTATTTTATGTATCAAAAGTGTTTAAAGAGTAAACCACTAGGTTGGGGTTGATAGCTATAGGAGTCCTTTTTATGGCTATGGCTATAGGAGTCCTTTTTTTTTTATCACAATACCAGAATGTAGCAAATGAATCTTACCGTAATCATAATTCACGAGGTATAAATATGATTACTAGGTGGACCAAAAAGAAAAATTCATCTGCAGTTAGTCTTGCTGACTTCTGCTTATGATTCAATTATCATAAAGATCCAGCCTACTTATGGAGTGTGGGAATGAAAACAGGTCAGTCTCTTGTAGAGAGAAAGTTTGAACAGCTTGTATCATTTACCTATCATTTACCTACTAAATTCTTTTTCGTCTTGAAAAGAGCCCATAGCACAGTGGAAGCCTGGTGTCGCGACCCCGGACCGGGGGCCCCGGGACCGCGACGGGGGCGGTGTGGAAGGAGAACGAACCGCCCCTTTGTGTTAGGTAGGGATTACACATTTATTTAATTTCCCACAGGTTTCCGCGGTGAGGATTCCTCATACACTCAGAGAACAGTTGTATTGGTGCGGAAGCGTGTAGCAAATCAAACTCTTAGTCCATTCACATCTAATAAGACTGTTAATACACAGGCATGACATGATGTCAGAGTGAGCAATGATCTCATTAGCATTCCCAAAATATTAAGTTAAAGTTTAAACAAAAGAACAAGTTAATTAACATTCCCCAAAAATAAAGGCCAACAAAGGCCAATACAACCCAAAAGTATAAAACAATATCATTCTCAAAATTCCCAAAATGTTCGCAGCTCCGAGCTAAACTGAATGTCTACATGACATCGTCAGCTTGCCATTCTACTAATCGTTGCGGTTCACCGACCGCCTCCTCTAGCTCCTCCTCAAGGGCAAAGACGGGAGCTGGACCTGAGTACCACAAAAATGGGTCAGACACGACGGTCTGGCAGGTGGGTGAATAGATAATACCAAGAAAGAAATCAAAGTATATCATAGTTATAACGAAAACTGTCATAAAACATGATGCATAGTTCATTTAAAGTACAGACGCAATATAAATCATGTGGGGTATTCAAGGTACAGGAACTGACTAGGTGGCAACCACACTAAAGCTACATCCTCTCTATCACTAAAGTGATGAGAGCACATTCAGTGCATTGGGCTCAATCACACGAAGTGACGAGAACCAATATTATAAACATATATATATACATATAGCTAGGCAGGACCACGGCCGCGAACCGGGTAACGGGACAGTACGGGATCCAAGTTGCAACTGGCGGGAGCACAGGGGGAGACCCAAGTCAGTTGATCAGACTGACAAGGATGTCCAAGCTTAGTGGTGCCGACTCTTAGGTTACATGGTAAATCAAAACATATACAAAACTGTATCAATATAAACATACGGGCAAACGGGGCATTGTGCTCATGGGCACACAGGTCATATTATTATCCATACATGCATAACAGGGCTGGGGAAACACATCGGTGTATAAATCGGAATCTGAGACAAAACCATTAAGATCGGGTAATTATATATATAATTTGAGTAAAACAAAGCAATAATTACTAATATCATTAGGGACTAAATATTGAGGCTTCCATATTCAAGCAACATGTATAAGGATCTTGTATGTCCATATTACCCTAAATATGGTACTCGGATGATAGAGGGCATACTAAGTTTCCTTATGCACGTTGATGAATCTAAAAGTCCCAATACCTTTTCCGAAATGGTGTTTCTATTTATGTCAATCTCCTTATGTCATCCCCTGGGTCTTTCCAAGGTGGTAGGGCATCAGAATAACCCATCCAAACCTTTAAATACCATAGCTGAAACCAATGGAAAAGACTCAGGAATTCTGGGTAAAACTCGGTCACCTGTCGGTCAGATGGCGGTTAGCCGCCGAGGTGATCGGCGGTTAGCCGTTGGCTGACCGCGGAGCTGACCGCGACTCACCCTGCTAAAATGTAGCATTCTGTATTTCTAACCGCGCCTCACGGCTACCTAGCGGTCACTGGGTTTGGGATTGGCGGTTAGCCGCGAGGTGACCGCGCGGCTGACCGCGGTTCGCCTGTCAAAATGCAGCATTCTGTGTTTCTAACCGCATCTGGGTCGGCTAGCCGCCGATCACCTGTCGGCTAGCCGCCGAGGTGACCGCCCGCTGACCGCCCAGCTGCGGGAACTACACATCAGGTGCAGATTTCAGTCAATTCCTTCCCAAACCATTTCACCTCCATTCCAACCATTTTCTGATGTGGAATGGGTCTATTCCCTTCCATCTAACATTCAATTCCTCCCACCAACCATCATTCCACCAATGCATTAATTCACCTACCAATCCAAGTCTCATTTAATGCAAGTACAATACCATTTAAGAAGCTCATAATGACCCAAAATAAACTTTGATGAGGAATGCATTTATAATCATAAAGCTAAGGAAGAAACCATGTCAATAAATGCATTTCTAAAACATTATGGAATCATGATAAATCAATGACATATGAATAGTAAAATCCACATTTTTGACAAAGTAGGAACTTATTCAATTTAAATCCATTCATCCACTTGCCTTGGTCTCCAAGTAGGCTAATCAATCTCTAATCCTTCAATCAAGCTCAAAATCTACAATCTACACAAAATCCCCAAAAATACCTTCATTACAAGCCCTAAAATGGCAAAACTATGAAATAGATGGAGATAACTTCCAATAAATCAAGATGAAGCACCTCCTAGGCTAGATGAACACACAATCAAGAGAAGAGAAGAAGGACTTACATGAAGAGTCCTCTAATGGCAAGAGCTTGTTCAAAAGATAGCTTGGAATGGGACTCTCTCTCAAAGAAAGATATCAAGAGGAAGCTCTCAAGGAGGGGAAGAAGATTGAAGCATCCATTCTTCCTTTAGCAAGAGATTTGAGAGAGATTGAGAGATGGAGGAGCAATGAGCAAAGAAGGAGAAGAAAAACTCTAGGGCTGGGCTGGGATTTCTGGTTCTCAAGGAATTGCAAGAAGAGGAAGAGAGAAAAGAACTCCTCCTTATATAGATAGTGGTAAGGGTCCCACAACTTAAAAGTCTAAAATGGGCTAGAACATCGATCTACGGGCTTCGGATGGATTCGACGAAGAAGGAAGAATTGCTCGTCGAAATTTCTACTTTCCAAAAAGTATATATTTTACGAGTTTCGGAGACATTGAAAATTGTGTCCAGATTTTGTGTAAAAAGACTGTTTTACCCCTATCAATGGCAAAGTAGGGTTTAGAGGTCTCGAAAGGGAACGGAGCAAATACGAAAGTTGTCGGGAATCATAAAATACATTCAACGGAGCAAATTACCGATTTCCAGAATTAACAAATAAACCTCAAACTAATCAAGACACACTAAATGGAACCCCCAAAGGGCCCCACTAGATCAAAGAGTTCCCAAAATTATTCAAAGCTATAAAAAGCTATTCTAATCCAGATTTAACCAATTTCCTCCAATCTCACTTATAACTAAAACACGTCTTAATTAACACTAAGCGGAAACTCTCGGGGCGGGGTCTTACATCCTCCACCCCTTAGGGCATTTGGCCCACCAAATGAAATAAAATAACTAACCTCGGGTAGTAGATGCGGATACTTCTTCTGAACTTGATCCCGTAATTCCCACGTTGCCTCTTCAGGTCCGTGATTTTCCCAAAGCACTTTCACCCATTGTATAGTCCTTGTCCTCAGTTCTTGTTCCTTCGTATCGATGATCTGAATAGGCTTCTCGACATAAGTGGCATCTTCTCTGATCTCTAATGGTTCATGACGGAGTACATGCGACGGATCGGGGACGTACTTTTTCAACATAGACACATGGAACACATTGTGTACGCCGGAAAGCTCGGGTGGTAAGGCTAATCTGTAAGCCACGTCACCAATCTTGCTCATGATATCGTAGGGTCCAATATATCTCCGAGATAATTTGCCTTTCTGACCGAATCTCAGAGTTCCTCTAGTAGGTGACACCTTCAAGAAAACCTTATCTCCTTCCTTAAAATGTAAGTCCCTGCGATGAGAGTCTGCATAACTCTTCTGTCTACTCCGGGCTACTTTCAGACGTTCTTGGATCAACTTGACTTTGTCGCTGGTTTCACTCACCATAGTCGGTCCATGAAAACTGCGAATACCTACTTCTTCCCAACAAACTGGAGTTCTACACCTCCTACCATACAATGCCTCAAAAGGCGCCATCCCGATGCTCGAATGATAACTGTTGTTGTAGGCAAATTCGCAAAGCGGTAGGGCCTCATCCCATTGGGTCTTGAAATCTAGCACACACGCTCGAAGCATATCTTCAAGAGTCTGAATTGTTCTCTCCGACTGACCATCTGTTTGTGGGTGATAGGCTGTGCTGAACTGAAGCTTTGTCCCCATCGACTCATGCAAAGTCTTCCAGAATCTCGAGACGAATCTGCTATCTCTATCTGAAGTAATGGAGACTGGCTGCCCATGACGGCTGACAATCTCGTTGACAAATAACTCCGCGAGAGGTAACATATGCATTTTCTCTCCGGTCTTCATCGGAATAAAATGAGCTGATTTGGTGAGACGGTCCACAATTACCCAAATGGAGTTGTTCCCTTTTCTGGTTCTTGGCAATCCCGAGATGAAATCCATGGTAATATGTTCCCACTTCCACTCTGGGATCTCTAATGGCTGCAATAACCCTGGAGGTCTCTGATGCTCTGCCTTCACCAACTGACACGTCATACATCGAGAAACGAAAGCTGCTATTTCCCTCTTCATGTTGTTCCACCAAAATCTGCCTTTCAGGTTCTGATACATCTTCGTGCTACCCGGATGCATAGAGTATTTCGTACTGTGTGCCTCTGTCATAATGTCGTTCTTCAAATCTCCAATATTGGGCACGCATAGACGATCACGATAGAATAAGACTCCATCCACAATACGAAAGTCAGGACGTTCTGCTATGTGCTCTGAAATCTTGGCCAACTCTGGATCTTGCAATTGGTTGTCCTTGATCTTCTGAATGAACGAGGGTTCAGACACAGACATGTTGGCTAACATCACTCCCTCGCTTAGGGGCTGAAAATCTACCCCCAACTCTTCAAATTGCTGAAAGAAGCACGTAACTCTTAGGCTTGCCACACTAGCTGACTTCCTACTCAAGGCATCGGCTACTACATTTGCCTTTCCCGGGTGGTATTTGATCGGAAAATCGTAATCTTTGATGTATTCCATCCATCTTCTTTGTCTCATATTCAATTCCTTCTGAGAGAACAAATACTGTAAGCTGCGGTGATCGGAGTGGACTTCGAATTTCTCCCCGTAGAGGTAATGTCTCCACATCTTCAGTGCAAAAACGACCGCTGCTAACTCCAGGTCATGCGTTGCATAGTTCTTCTCGTGGTCCTTCAACTGACGGGACCCATACGCAACGACTTTCCTATCTTGCATCAACACACAACCGAGTCCTATATTCGAAGCGTCTGTAAAGATGGTGTAGCCGCCGCTCCCGGATGGTAAAGTGAGGACGGGTGCTGACGTTAATCTCTTTTTCAACTCTTGGAAGCTGGTCTCGCATTGGTCTGTCCACACATAAGGTGCATTCTTCTTGGTCAACTTTGTCAATGAAGCTGCAATCGACGAAAATCCTTGCACAAATCTTCGATAGTAACCCGCCAATCCAAGAAAACTTCTGATTTCTGACGTATTCTTCGGTCTTTCCCACTTCACAACTGCATCTATCTTGGCTGGGTCCACTGATAATCCTTCTTTGGAAATGATATGACCTAAAAATGCGACTTCTTCAAGCCAAAAATCGCACTTAGAGAGCTTCGCATACAATTGATTATCTCTTAGGAGTTGCAATGCTATCCTCAAATGCTCTTCATGTTCTTCTTTAGACTTAGAGTACACCAAAATGTCATCAATAAACACCACAGTGAATTGGTCTAAGTACTCCGCAAATATTTTGTTCATCAAAGCCATGAATACTGCTGGTGCATTCGTTAGTCCAAATGGCATCACTAGAAACTCATAGTGTCCATATCTCGTCCGGAACGCTGTCTTCGATACATCTGAATCTCTAACTCTCAGCTGATGATAACCGGATCTTAGATCGATCTTCGAAAAGTAAGCAGCACCTTGCAATTGGTCAAACAATTCGTCTATCCTTGGCAATGGATACTTGTTCTTGATGGTAGCTTGGTTCAATTTCCGGTAATCAATACACATCCTCATGGAACCGTCTTTCTTCTTGACGAATAAAACTGGAGCTCCCCAAGGTGAGACGCTCGGTCTAATAAAACCTTTGTCCAACAATTCTTGCAACTGAATCTTCAACTCTCCTAATTCAGCTGGAGCCATTCTGTATGGTGCGATAGATATCGGAGCGGTCCCTGGTAACAACTCAATGGTGAAGTCAATCTCCCTAACAGGTGGTAAACCTGGGATTTCTTCTGGAAAAATGTCTGGGAATTCGCAAACAATTGGGATCTCCTCCACCCCTTGGGACCGTTTATCCTCCGTGATAAACGTTAAATAGCATTCACATCCACTTCTCACTAGTCTATCAGCCTTCAATGCTGAAACGAATCTTGGACAAGAATTCTTCTTCTCCCCATGGAACAAAACGCCTGCTGGGGTTTCCTCTAATTTGAACGTGAGGGTCTTATGGAAACAGTCCATCGTAGCATGGTAACCTGCTAACCAATCCATTCCTAGAATAACATCAAAATCAAACATCTCCAACAAAATGAGATTCGCCGGTAACACCACATCTCCTATCTTAATAGCACATCTAGGATAGAACTTCCTACACACAACTTGTTTGCCTACGGGGGTGGACACCGTCAATACATACTCGAGTTCTCTAGCAGGCACATCAATCAACTTAGAAAATTTTGGAGACAAGAATGAGTGCGTAGAGCCAGGGTCAAACAAAATCTTAGCTTCAAATCCACAAACTAGGAGTGTACCTTCCACCACGTTATCTGCTGCCTCTGCATCAGCTTGGTTAATTGCATACACTTGTCCTCGCTGTTGAGGCCTGTTCTGAGCTTGTTGCTGCCTTCCTTGCTGTGCATTCCTATACTGTTGAGGAGGACGCTGATTCTGATTTTGTCCTTGCTGACGAGCTTGATGCTGCTGTGGAGGTCTATATTGTTGTGGTGGAGCCTGCTGCTGGAGTGGCCTTGGCTGGTTCTGTACAGCTAATGCATTCTGAGGTGGTGCCTGGCGCTGTGTTCCTTGATGTTGCTGTTGCTGTCTGTTGTTACCTTGTCCAACTGGTCTTGGGCAGTCTTTGAGCTGGTGTGCCATCGATCCACATCTGAAACATGCTCCCGTAATCGTACGGCATTGAGCACTCTCGTGGTTCTTACCACAATGAACGCAAACTAGAGCATTCTGCACGTTTTGTTCTTGCCTCTGTCGCTTGTTCTGATGGTTCCTTGGTTGGTGATTCTGTTGGTGAGCTGGTGCCTTTCCTTGGATCTTGAGGATCTTGTTGTTCAGGTTCTCGAATTTGTAGGCCCTTCTCACAGCTTCTTCAAAAGTGATAGGTGGTACAACACCTGTGGCATCCCTTTCGATGATCGGGTTGAGTCCTTCAAGGAACCGTGTTATCTTCTTCTCCACAGTATCAATTAACTCGGGGGCATATCGAGATAACCTCTCAAACTTCGTGAGGTACTCTTGCACGGTCGTGTTACCTTGTACGAGCTGCTGGAATTCGATTGCCTTCTGCCTCTTCACATGTGTCGGTACGTACTTGTCACCGAATTGTCTTTTGAAACTTGTCCAAGCGTCTGCGTCTGCGATGGTCCTATACTCAGCCTTGATCGTTTTCCACCATATATCCGCTAGGCCGGTGAACATGGAAGCGGTGAGTTGCACTTGCTGTCTACCAGTACATCTGAATATCTCGAAGATGTTCTCCGTCTGCTCCAACCAGTCGTCTGCAGCTAATGGGTCCTCATGCCCAGTGAACTCCTTGGGACCCCTCTTCCTAAACTTCTCGTACAGCGCATTGGGATCATGTTCCCTATTGTTGATGACAATCTGAGTGCCTGGAGGTTGCGCTGGTGCCGGTTCAGGTCTCCTTTCCAACACTTCTAACAACTGCCTTTGCATTGTAGCCATCTCCCTAGCATGCTCTTCATCCTTCCTGGCCATTTGTTCTTGCAATCTAGCTTGATTTTCGTTGGCTTGACGTTGCTGGTCAAGCATGGCTTGCATCATTTGTTGGAATTGATTCTGCATGTTCGGATCTGGAATACCGTTTCCTAGTGGCCCGGTGTGTTCACTATTGCTTGCGGTGGGATTGTCGGTTACGGGTCTTTTTCGAGGTGGCATATCACTGTAAAACACTTTGTTAGCACATAAAGTCATATAAGGGTCACACATTGCTCACACGAGTCTAACTAACGAAAAGTCTAACAAGAAGTCTAACGGATCCTCGCCACGTCCTTAGGATTTCTAGTTTCTTTTAATTGTCTGAAACACGTCTCGCTCTGATACCAGCCTGTCGCGACCCCGGACCGGGGGCCCCGGGACCGCGACGGGGGCGGTGTGGAAGGAGAACGAACCGCCCCTTTGTGTTAGGTAGGGATTACACATTTATTTAATTTCCCACAGGTTTCCGCGGTGAGGATTCCTCATACACTCAGAGAACAGTTGTATTGGTGCGGAAGCGTGTAGCAAATCAAACTCTTAGTCCATTCACATCTAATAAGACTGTTAATACACAGGCATGACATGATGTCAGAGTGAGCAATGATCTCATTAGCATTCCCAAAATATTAAGTTAAAGTTTAAACAAAAGAACAAGTTAATTAACATTCCCCAAAAATAAAGGCCAACAAAGGCCAATACAACCCAAAAGTATAAAACAATATCATTCTCAAAATTCCCAAAATGTTCGCAGCTCCGAGCTAAACTGAATGTCTACATGACATCGTCAGCTTGCCATTCTACTAATCGTTGCGGTTCACCGACCGCCTCCTCTAGCTCCTCCTCAAGGGCAAAGACGGGAGCTGGACCTGAGTACCACAAAAATGGGTCAGACACGACGGTCTGGCAGGTGGGTGAATAGATAATACCAAGAAAGAAATCAAAGTATATCATAGTTATAACGAAAACTGTCATAAAACATGATGCATAGTTCATTTAAAGTACAGACGCAATATAAATCATGTGGGGTATTCAAGGTACAGGAACTGACTAGGTGGCAACCACACTAAAGCTACATCCTCTCTATCACTAAAGTGATGAGAGCACATTCAGTGCATTGGGCTCAATCACACGAAGTGACGAGAACCAATATTATAAACATATATATATACATATAGCTAGGCAGGACCACGGCCGCGAACCGGGTAACGGGACAGTACGGGATCCAAGTTGCAACTGGCGGGAGCACAGGGGGAGACCCAAGTCAGTTGATCAGACTGACAAGGATGTCCAAGCTTAGTGGTGCCGACTCTTAGGTTACATGGTAAATCAAAACATATACAAAACTGTATCAATATAAACATACGGGCAAACGGGGCATTGTGCTCATGGGCACACAGGTCATATTATTATCCATACATGCATAACAGGGCTGGGGAAACACATCGGTGTATAAATCGGAATCTGAGACAAAACCATTAAGATCGGGTAATTATATATATAATTTGAGTAAAACAAAGCAATAATTACTAATATCATTAGGGACTAAATATTGAGGCTTCCATATTCAAGCAACATGTATAAGGATCTTGTATGTCCATATTACCCTAAATATGGTACTCGGATGATAGAGGGCATACTAAGTTTCCTTATGCACGTTGATGAATCTAAAAGTCCCAATACCTTTTCCGAAATGGTGTTTCTATTTATGTCAATCTCCTTATGTCATCCCCTGGGTCTTTCCAAGGTGGTAGGGCATCAGAATAACCCATCCAAACCTTTAAATACCATAGCTGAAACCAATGGAAAAGACTCAGGAATTCTGGGTAAAACTCGGTCACCTGTCGGTCAGATGGCGGTTAGCCGCCGAGGTGATCGGCGGTTAGCCGTTGGCTGACCGCGGAGCTGACCGCGACTCACCCTGCTAAAATGTAGCATTCTGTATTTCTAACCGCGCCTCACGGCTACCTAGCGGTCACTGGGTTTGGGATTGGCGGTTAGCCGCGAGGTGACCGCGCGGCTGACCGCGGTTCGCCTGTCAAAATGCAGCATTCTGTGTTTCTAACCGCATCTGGGTCGGCTAGCCGCCGATCACCTGTCGGCTAGCCGCCGAGGTGACCGCCCGCTGACCGCCCAGCTGCGGGAACTACACATCAGGTGCAGATTTCAGTCAATTCCTTCCCAAACCATTTCACCTCCATTCCAACCATTTTCTGATGTGGAATGGGTCTATTCCCTTCCATCTAACATTCAATTCCTCCCACCAACCATCATTCCACCAATGCATTAATTCACCTACCAATCCAAGTCTCATTTAATGCAAGTACAATACCATTTAAGAAGCTCATAATGACCCAAAATAAACTTTGATGAGGAATGCATTTATAATCATAAAGCTAAGGAAGAAACCATGTCAATAAATGCATTTCTAAAACATTATGGAATCATGATAAATCAATGACATATGAATAGTAAAATCCACATTTTTGACAAAGTAGGAACTTATTCAATTTAAATCCATTCATCCACTTGCCTTGGTCTCCAAGTAGGCTAATCAATCTCTAATCCTTCAATCAAGCTCAAAATCTACAATCTACACAAAATCCCCAAAAATACCTTCATTACAAGCCCTAAAATGGCAAAACTATGAAATAGATGGAGATAACTTCCAATAAATCAAGATGAAGCACCTCCTAGGCTAGATGAACACACAATCAAGAGAAGAGAAGAAGGACTTACATGAAGAGTCCTCTAATGGCAAGAGCTTGTTCAAAAGATAGCTTGGAATGGGACTCTCTCTCAAAGAAAGATATCAAGAGGAAGCTCTCAAGGAGGGGAAGAAGATTGAAGCATCCATTCTTCCTTTAGCAAGAGATTTGAGAGAGATTGAGAGATGGAGGAGCAATGAGCAAAGAAGGAGAAGAAAAACTCTAGGGCTGGGCTGGGATTTCTGGTTCTCAAGGAATTGCAAGAAGAGGAAGAGAGAAAAGAACTCCTCCTTATATAGATAGTGGTAAGGGTCCCACAACTTAAAAGTCTAAAATGGGCTAGAACATCGATCTACGGGCTTCGGATGGATTCGACGAAGAAGGAAGAATTGCTCGTCGAAATTTCTACTTTCCAAAAAGTATATATTTTACGAGTTTCGGAGACATTGAAAATTGTGTCCAGATTTTGTGTAAAAAGACTGTTTTACCCCTATCAATGGCAAAGTAGGGTTTAGAGGTCTCGAAAGGGAACGGAGCAAATACGAAAGTTGTCGGGAATCATAAAATACATTCAACGGAGCAAATTACCGATTTCCAGAATTAACAAATAAACCTCAAACTAATCAAGACACACTAAATGGAACCCCCAAAGGGCCCCACTAGATCAAAGAGTTCCCAAAATTATTCAAAGCTATAAAAAGCTATTCTAATCCAGATTTAACCAATTTCCTCCAATCTCACTTATAACTAAAACACGTCTTAATTAACACTAAGCGGAAACTCTCGGGGCGGGGTCTTACACCTGGAAGGTGCTAACAATTGGTTGTGGGTTCAAGTCATGTTACCATTCAAAAAAGAATAAAATCATTTCCATCTAAAGAGCACCAAATTCATAAAATATCAACTGATTTTTGGCATTATACCATGCTTCATATTCTTTTGAACTTAAAAGTATCTATTGAATTTTATACATTCTAATCTCTCTCTCTCTCTCTTTCTCTCTCTCTCTAGCCATCACATGAAAATTTTTATGTTCCTGTATCAATTTAGTGCATCATATATATATATTTATCGTTTTATTAAAATCTAGAGCATGACAAGAAGATGAAGTAGATGCCCTGCCATTCACGCAATCAAGAAAATGATGCTATTTCACTAGGTTATAACTTTATGTTGTCTCAATGTAGAATTCTTTGTTTCCTTTGATTGGAACTTCTTTGTTTTTTCCTTGGTTTTTGGTTGGAACTTCTTTGTTTTTTCCTTGGTTAAGTGTTAACCATTAATGCCCAGATTATATTAAGTGTTTGGGTAATAACTTTATGTTGTATGAATGTAGAGCATTTAATTTCCTTTTGGTTGAAACGTCTTTGTCTTTTCCTAGGTTCAGTGTTTTAGCTTTAGATTGGCCATTAATGCTCAAATTATATCAAGTGTTTATTTAACCATTGTTGAGCTGCATGCTATCTTAGTTTTGAAAAAAAATTTTGTTAATAACAAAGCATCCGACTGCTTTGTACTGGAGAGAGAAAAAAACATGTGCTTTTATGTGAAAATCTGGGCATTAGTCTGCTGCTTCCTGTGGTATGATACCTTGGATCAAGTGTGAGACCTGAAAGTGCTCACAGTGTTATGAAACAAAGTGGGACTTATTTATAAATAAGTGAACTTCAGGGACATACCTGTAATTTTTGAAGCTACAGAGTTTTTTTTTTTTAATATGAAAATACGTGCGCACTGTCGTGGTTGCCCAACCCTAGCAATCACAACTATATCCCTCTTTCTTGCCAATTCTTTCTCTTCTTCTCTATCTTCTCCCTTTTCTCACTTTAAGAGTTTTTCATACCTCCACTGATAAAACCCTAGATTTATGCAGTCAAACCTTCTAACTCGTTATCCTTTGTGGATGTACAATTTCAGCAACTGATCTATATCCTTGCTTTCCCTCTCTTTCTGCTTAGAACTATAGTTAGAGGTTCTCGTTTGTGGCAGTGAATTCAACAAAAACCTGTGTGTTGGAAATCCTTTCTAACGTGCGATTGTGCTGTTTCTGCTGCTATGTAATGCGACTTGGTTGAAACATCAGAGAACTGTATTTATATTTCTGCCAGGCTTTTGAACATACGCATGTTCCATTCAAATATTACATTTGAATTCTTAGAGTTTTTATACCTCCAATAATAAAACCCTAGATTTATGCAGTCAAACCTTTTAATTCGCTGTCCTCTGTGGATGTACAATTTCAACAACTGATCTACATCCTCACTTTTCCTCTCTCTTTCTGCTAATGACAATAATTAGAGGTTCTCCTTTGTGGTAGTGAATTCAACAATAACCTGTGTGTTCGAAATCCTTTCCGATATCTGATTGTGCTGTTTCTGCCGCCATCTAATGTGCCTTGGTTGAAACATCAGAGAACTGTATCTATATTTCAGCTGGGCTTTTGAACATATGCATGTTCCATTCAAATATTACATTTAAATTGTTTTTCATATTTATCATTTATAGAATGACAAGGGAGTGTATGTGCAAACAACAGCCATCAGTCACCAACCTTCCTACGGCTGCAATTTTTACAGGTGGGATGTCAGTCATCCGATTGGTAAAATAAAATTAAAAATACTAGTGTTGAGTTTTGTTCCATTTGGGATGTAAACTGAACTGGGGATGTGAATCAGTTAAGATGTGAGGACCGGCAACACGACAATGACTTCCTCCACTGGACTGCTTGACAAGCACCGGCTACCAGCTATCAGATGCAAATTATATCATATCTATTCCAATCAACCATTCACTTGAAGCTTGGAGCTGAATAGCGAAACCATTTGCTGGAATTCTGACATGACATATCGGTTATTCCATTTAATGTTTTTTGTTTACCATGCATTCTGGTTGATGGGCAGTGCTAGTGTGTAGAAGTACAATTTTTTGTTGAATCATTTCTGGATCCTGTTGCATGAATTGTGTTGATCAAGAGCAGAATAAGAACTGTTTAACAAGACTAATTGCTGAATTTCATAATTTGGGCTAAAACTTGAAAAACTACTTTTAAATGGACCTTGGATTGAATACAATTCCTTTTTGTAATACATTTTTCGCATTGGTCATGGTTGGATAAGTCTAGCTATAATTCTTTTATTTGGATTGGATTTAATCCATGTGAGAATTATTTTTTTCTTACTATTTCCATTCATTGTTACTGCTTTTATGTTGGTATCAGACCTCACTATCATGTGTTTCTTTCACCAGCTGAAATTGTACTGCACTTAAGAGAATGCCAAAGATAAAGACAAATCGCATCAAATATCCAAATGGATGGGAGCTGATTGAGCCTACTCTCCGTGAGTTGGAGGCGAAGATGAGAGAAGGTTGGTCTATTATTTAATGTATGCATTACCATTTTAAGAATAGAGGGTTTACAGGGTAGATTCTGTGCAACTGTACAACTTGTTGAATTACGTATCCGCACACTAGCCATGGTTTTGATTCACATGTCTAATAAGTGGGATCCACCTTGGATGTGTTATTTGAGACGAAGATAGATAGGAAATGATGTAATCTCTGAGTATCGATGAGATTGTCTCTCGATCTCTTAACATAATGCTGACAATGGATTGTTATATTTGTTACAATAGATAGCCTGAAGAATAGGTATTTGTTACAACAGATAGTCTGAAGAATAGGTCATGCACATGACCTGGTTTGGGTAGTTTACATGAGTAATGGGCCATGGTCCAATAGGCCTACATTTATTGTTATGTTTCACACCCCCCCTCAAGCTCATGATGGAGACATCGAGAGATTGGATAACAGGGTCTTGAACCGTGGAGATGAATGTGATTTGGTGAAGAAGTACCCACAAGTCAGCTAGCTGGTTTGGTGGAAAGAGCTAAAAGTGGAGGGTTGGGCTGGATACAGATTGAGTGTAAAGCTGAAAAGTCTGTGATGAGTTCACAAAAGATACACTTTTATAGCATTATTTTATGAGTTTTCAAAGATAAAAGAACTCAAAACACTATTTTTAGCATAAAAATCATAAATTTCATCCCCATTATCTTTACTCATATCTTTCCATTATAGATGGTCATTTGTATGCATTTATATGAGTTCCAATGGCTTCCATACTCTCAATTATATTAATTTCTCTTTGTAGGTGTTAATTGAAGATTAATTTGAAGATTAAAGTTGAGATTCAAGAATTAAAGAGAGTTAGGAAAAGTTTGGAAGGCAATTGGATGAAGAAATGACAAAGTTAGGCCAATAATAAGAAGGAACATGATAGACCTGGGTTGGTATTTTGACCATATCTTTTTACTCGGGTGTCCGATTGAGGTGATCTCAGAAGCATTGGAAAGCTTGTTTAAAGATCTACAAATCGTATTTCACAACGTTTTTCCCAATTCGGACGTTTCGGGGGTCAAAATCATACATCAATCTGGTGACTGTTTTCTAACACGGGAATCACATACATATGTTCATATTTCCATTCTTGTGAAGCCTACATTGGAAAGAAACCAAAAGAGAGCAAGGCAAATGTTTCTATATAAGGAAGGGAGCTCTAGGCATTAGATACACAAGCAAGGAGAGCATCCTCCTACTTAAGCTATTCATGTAATTGAGAGTAAATTGTAGAGAGAAAGTGAGGAAAGCCATGTAAAATTAAAGATTTGGAATGAAATTGAAAGCTTCTTCTCCAATGGGTGGCTAATTCCTTTGATTGGATCTTCTAGGTGAAGCTAAGTTCATCCTATTCCTTTTGCTTATGCTCTTTCTTTTAAATTCCCTTGTTTATGTGCTTAATATGTTAGAGTAGATTTTTCTTCATTGCATTGTGCAACCTTCCATGTTTAGTTTCTTTATTAGCATTCTTTTTACTATCTATGCTTAGGTTTGATAAACCATGCTTAGGAGTTAATATCTTTTGATGGTTTATGCTTACTTTTGATAGATAGTCATTAGGAATCTTTTCTTTTATGAAGGGAAGAAAATCTTAGCTACTAGATTGTCAATTTCTATCTTAGAGCTTTAAAGTTATATTTTCCAAATCTAAGCATTGATTTGTAATTAGATTTGAGTATTGTTTTTTTTTTTGGAAAAGAGAAGAGCATAAGTGTTGGATTAGTGTCACTTAGTGGATTCTAGATGATTCAATCTATCCATTAGTATTGCTTGTTGTTTATTTTACTTACTTTAGTTTGATTCTATTCACACTCCCACACACTTATTCACTAGTTTTAATTTTCACACTCCATTTCTCTATTATTCACACCATCAATTCCAGATTTGATTTTACACCACTTTAGCATATTTCTTTATCTCTATCCACTCATTTTCTATATTTCACTTGTTATTTTCACACACTTATTCATTTGATTTATCTAACATTTCTCCATTGTTTTTGTATTAACCTTGTTATTTTTCTTTTGTCATTAACTTTGTTACTAAGATTGCTCTTGGTTTGTTCTCATTTTCTTTACTAACTTCTCTTTGTTATCTAGTTCTAGATTTCTTTTAGTTTGCATTTTTTATTTTCCTTGTTATTATCTAGTTTCTTGTTTCCATTGTTATTTTCATTTGAATTTGTTAGCTATATTTGAGTTGATACTCCTTTTCATAGATCTTTGTTATTTTCTTTGTAACGATCCTCGTGGGAACGTTATTCGGACTTCCATAGTCTATATTACTTGAGACAACCGTATACTTGCAGGAAAATACGCATCAAGTTTTTCCCGCAACGGCGCCAAAAACTTGATGCGTATTTTCCCGCAAGTATACGGTTGTCTCAAGTAATATAGACTATGGAAGTCTGAATATCGTTCCCACGAGGATCGTTACAAATAAAATAACAAAGATCTATGAAAAGGAGTATCAACTCAAATATAGCTAACAAATTCAAATGAAAATAACAATGGAAACAAGAAACTAGATAATAACAAGGAAAATAAAAAATGCAAACTAAAAGAAATCTAGAACTAGATAACAAAGAGAAGTTAGTAAAGAAAATGAGAACAAACCAAGAGCAATGTTAGTAACAAAGTTCATGACAAAAGAAAAATAACAAGGTTAATACAAAAACAATGGAGAAATGTTAGATAGATCAAATGAATAAGTGTGTGAAAATAACAATTGAAATATAGAAAATGAGTGGATGGAGATAAAGAAATATGCTAAAGTGGTGTAAAATCAAATCTGGAATTGATGGTGTGAATAATAGAGAAATGGAGTGTGAAAATTAAAACTAGTGAATAAGTGTGTGGGAGTGTGAATAGAATCAAACTAAAGTAAGTAAAATAAACAACAAGCAATACTAATGGATAGATTGAATCATCTAGAATCCACTAAGTGACACTAATCCAACACTTATGCTCTTCTCTTTTCCAAAAAAAAAAACAATACTCAAATCTAATTACAAATCAATGCTTAGATTTGGAAAATATAACTTTAAAGCTCTAAGATAGAAATTGACAATCTAGTAGCTAAGATTTTCTTCCCTTCATAAAAGAAAAGATTCCTAATGACTATCTATCAAAAGTAAGCATAAACCATCAAAAGATATTAACTCCTAAGCATGATTTATCAAACCTAAGCATAGATAGTAAAAAGAATGCTAATAAAGAAACTAAGCATGGAAGGTTGCTCAATGCAATGAAGAAAAATCTACTCTAACATATTAAGCACATAAACAAGGGAATTTAAAAGAAAGAGCATAAGCAAAAGGAATAGGATCAACTTAGCTTCACCTAGAAGATCCAATCAAAGGAATTAGCCACCCATTGGAGAAGAAGCTTTCAATTTCATTCCAAATCTTTAATTTTACATGGCTTTCCTCACTTTCTCTCTACAATTTACTCTCAATTACATGAATAGCTTAAGTAAAGAGGAGGATGCTCTCCTTGCTTGTGTATCTAATGCCTAGAGCTCCCTTCCTTATATAGAAACATTTGCCTTGCTCTCTTTTGGTTTCTTTCCAATGTGGGACTTCACAAGAATGGAAATATGAACATATGTATGTGATTCCCGTGTTAGAAAACAGTCACCAGATTGATGTATGATTTTGACCCCCGAAACGTCCGAATTGGGAAAAACGTTGTGAAATACGATTTGTAGATCTTTAAACAAGCTTTCCAATGCTTCTGAGATCACCTCAATCGGACACCCGAGTAAAAAGATATGGTCAAAATACCAACCCAGGTCTATCATGTTCCTTCTTATTATTGGCCTAACTTTGTCATTTCTTCATCCAATTGCCTTCCAAACTTTTCCTAACTCTCTTTAATTCTTGAATCTCAACTTTAATCTTCAAATTAATCTTCAATTAACACCTACAAAGAGAAATTAATATAATTGAGAGTATGGAAGCCATTGGAACTCATATAAATGCATACAAATGACCATCTATAATGGAAAGGTATGAGCAAAGATAATGGGGATGAACTTTATGATTTTTATGCTAAAAATAGTGTTTTGAGTTCTTTTATCTTTGGAAACTCATAAAATAATGCTATAAAAGTGTATCTTTTGTGAACTCATCACACCCCCAAACCTAAATTTTGCTAGTCCCGAGCAAAACAAAAGAAAACTAACTATATGCAGAAAATAATAAAAAGTCCTAACTCACTTTCGCAGGAATCGCGGCTGCACTTAGCTCGTGCAACAAGCCATTTAAACCCCTAAGTTTCCCCTAGTGGACGAGTTTTGTCTCGTGAGGGTTTTCAGCGAATAAATCCCACAAAATTCTTTTTATTGATATCCTCAGGTTTTTAGCAAGCTATTAAAAATTAGAGCAAGTTTAGAACACTATCCAATTGCTAAAAATCTTTCAATGATGCTCAAGTCCCGGAGTGTATTTGAGTGAGTTTAGCCAACACTTGCACAGTTTTGGGTTATGAAAAAACACAACTTTGATCACCTTCTCAATCCATTCGTTTTGACTTCAGCCTCACAGTCATACTCTCGGAAATAAAATCGCTTAGATTTTCTGACTTATCACTCTTATATGTGAAGATTGGTAAGGCAAAAGGACTCACATATTTTTTTGAGAACGAAGAATTTTCAGAAAATTTATCTCATGGAAAGAACAACCATTTAACTGAGGGTGAAAATGCTCACTCAACTTCTCACTTGTTTAACATCCTAACTTTTCCTGAAATCCAATAGGTCTTTTATTGGTTGTAATGGGGTTAGGGGAAAGGGTTTGATAAAAATATGGAAAATGAGGTTTTAGGGTTTCTGAGAAGGTAAGGTCTTAAGTTTTCTTTGAAGGATTTTTCTTTGATTCGTCTTCAGCCCTTTTTTTTTTTTTTCTTTTTCTTCTTTTTTTTTTTCTTCTTCTCGTGAATTTCAACTTTCCTCTTTTTTTTTTTGTTTTTGGAGAACTTTTTCCTTGGATAGATCATGTGAAGTATCAACAATACACACTTCCTTTTTTCTTCATCTTTTCCTAACACTTCTCAAAAACAATGGGATGAAGCCTTTTTATTTGGGTGTAGAGGCTTTGGGAATTTTTAAGGAAAAATGCATAAAGGATAAAGGTTCAAAAAGGGTTACTATGGAAATATTTTTATGGGTAGGTTTTTTAATGGCCATGGGTTTTAATTTTAGATTGCCTATTATCACTTTACCAGGTCCAGAAAGGTGCTCACAAGCTACAAGTCAAGGTTAGTTTGCAATTTTGATGATACCCTCAATGGTTGGAAAAAATAGGCACTAATGAGATAAAAGAAATGTGTTGAAAACTACGAGTTTGAGTAGCTCTTCACTCTACTCGGAATTAGCGCAGAAGAGTCCTTACCCTGGAGGAATAGAAAGGCTTTACACTCAATTGGTTTAGTCTCCACTAGTGATTTGTCAGGGTCACTCAGATGTGTCCACTCTTCACTTGGACTATACTCATGTGGCTAAATGTGCAAGAATTTTTCCAAGACTTGACTTTGTGACACTCATTTTTTAGGATTTGGATAGTATGCTAAACTAAGATTTCAAAACTTATTAACAAGCTAAAATCCTAAAGAAAATTTTGGATTTTTTTTTTTTTTGAATTTTTTTTTAAACTAAATATTTACAGGCAAATACTTGTGTGCAATGTAGTGCCACACCCCCAAACCTAAACCAAACATAGTCCTCAATGATATGCAATGCGAAATGTGAAATGATAAATGGACAAGGAAAGAGCAAAAAAAAAAAAAAAAAAAAATCGGAACGCCTTACCATGGGGTGCTACAAAAAATGAATATTGGGATGCCTACCAACCAGCGCTAAGTTTCACGTTGTGAACCTGATGTGACCCTGAAAATTACTTATGCAACATATACAGGGTCCTGAAGAAGGGTCTCTTCGACATCTTTGCCCTTAAGTTCCAGAAAAGGTTTCAACCTCTGGCCATTGACTTTAAAAACATCCTCATTCGTGGGGTTCTCAATCTCAACTGCCCCATGAAAATAGACAGTGCGCACAATGAAGGGTCCAGTCCAGTGGGATCTTAGTTTTCCTGGAAAGAGATGTAGGCGAGAATTATACAGAAGAACTTTCATGCCTGGTTCAAAGGATTTCCTCAAAATAGTTTGATCATGGTTTTTCTTCATCCGATCCTTATAAATCTTGTCATTCTCATAGGCATCATTTCTAAGTTCCTCCAGCTCATTGAGATGCAACTTGCGTAGGTTACCGGCTTTAGGCAAATCAAAATTGAACATTTTGATGGCCCAGTAAGCATTATGCTCCAATTCTACCGGCAGATGACAAGCTTTCCCAAAGACCAATCGATATGGAGACATTCCAATTGGGGTCTTATAGGCAGTCCGATAAGCCCATAAAGCGTCTGTCAATCTTAAAGATCAATCTTTCTTGGTAGGATTGACCGTCTTTTCCAAAATTTGCTTTATTTGCCTATTGGACACTTCCACCTGTCCGCTAGTCTGTGGGTGATACGGAGTAGCAACCTTATGAGTGATAGAATATTTTTTCATGAGATTCTCGAATGTGCTATTACAAAAATGAAATCTAGAAAAGATGTTTTCTTTAATAAATTTGATAACCACGTGACGATCATTCGTTCTGGTTGGAATCGCCTCTATCCATTTAGAGACATAATCTACAGCAAGCCAAAAGTATAAGTTGCCGAAGGAACTGGGAAATGGACCCATGAAGTCTATCCCCCAAACATAAAAAATTTCCACAATAAGCATCGGGTTCAAAGGCATCATGTTCCTCCGTGTAATTCTGCCTAATTTCTGACAACGTTCACAGTGCAAACAAAAGGTGTGACAATCCTTGAAAAGGGTAGGCCAGTAAAATCCGCACTGCAACACCTTTGCTGCGGTCTTCCTAGAACTAAAATGCCCACCACAGGCGTGGTCATGGCAAAAAGATATCACACTTAAATAGTCCCCTTCCGAAATGCATCTCCTAATAATCTGGTCCGAACAGTACTTGAACAGATATGGGTCATCAAAGAAGAAATGCTTAACCTCAGACAAAGACTTAGACCTATCATGTTTGGACCAGTGATCGGGCATCTGTCCAGTAACCAAATAGTTAACAATATCCGCAAACCAAGGGAAATGGGAGACACTCAGCAACTGTTCATCCGGAAAACTTTCACTCAATGGGATACTCTCATGCTTGGGGTCAGTAGGTAATCGGGAGAGATGGTCAACTACAACATTTTCAGAACCTTTCTTGTCCCGAATCTCAAGGTCGAACTCTTGTAGCAACAGAATCCACCTAATCAAACGCGCTTTCGCATCTTTTTTCATCAACAAGTACCTCAGGGCAGAATGATCGGTGTAAACTATGACCTTAGACCCAATCAGGTAGGGTCTAAACTTTTCCAAGGCAAAGACGACAGCTAACAGCTCTTTCTCTGTGGTTGTGTAATTCAGCTGAGTGTCATTCAAGGTCCTACTGGCATAATATATGACATGGGGCAATTTGTTCACTCTCTGTCCTAGCACAGCCCCAAGAGCATGGTCAGAAGCATCACACATGAGTTCGAAGGGAATTGTCCAATCAGGTGGCTTTATTATTGGGGTAGAGGTCAACTCCTTTTTCAATTGTTCAAATGCTTGTAGGCAAGGTTCATTGAAGACAAAAGGCACATCCTTGGATAGCAGATTGCACAAGGGTGCAGCTATCTTGCTAAAATTCTTAATGAACCGTCTATAAAAACCTGCATGACCTAAGAAAGATCTGATATTCTTCACTGTTTTTGGCAGTGGCAGGTTGGAAATGAGATCAATTTTAGCCTTGTCGACCTCGATACCATTCTCAGAAATAACATGGCCCAGGACAATTCCTCTTTTCACCATGAAATGACACTTCTCCCAATTCAAAACAAGATTCTTCTCTTGACATCTCACTAAAACAAGGTTTAGGTGATGCAAACATTCTTGGAAACTACTCCCGTGGACCGAAAAATCATCCATGAACACCTCTAAAAATCGCTCAACCATGTCCGAAAATATGCTCATCATACACCTTTGAAATGTCGCAGGTGCATTGCACAGCCCAAAAGGCATTCGCCGGTAGGCAAATGTTCCGAAAGGACATGTAAAAGTTGTCTTGTCCTGGTCCTCGGGTGCTATGGGTATTTGATTATAACCGGAGTATCCGTCAAGGAAACAATAAAATGCATGACCAGCTAGTCTCTCAAGCATCTGGTCCATAAATGGGAGGGGAAAATGGTCTTTACGGGTGGCTGAGTTCAACTTTCTATAGTCAATGCACACTTGCCAGCCCGTCTGGGTCCTTGTGGGCACTAACTCATTCCCCTTATTTTTCACAACAGTTATCCCGGACTTCTTTGGCACAACATGGACTGGGCTCACCCATGAGCTGTCTGAAATTGGGTAAATGATACCTGAATCCAACAGTTTCAGAACCTCCACTCTTACGACATCCTTCATTGATGGATTAAGACGCCTCTGTGGTTCTCTGGAAGTTTTTGCATTTTCTTCTAAATGGATCCGATGTTGAACCACAGATGGGCTTATTCCTTTTATATCTGCAATTGTCCAACCTATAGCCTCTTTGTGATCCTTCAATATCTCAATCAATTGTTGTTCTTGGACTTTTTCCAGGTCCGAGGCTATAATGACAGGGAGGGTCTCAGCTGGGCCTAAAAACACATACTTGAGGGTGTCAAGTAGTGGTTTTAGGTCGAGCTTGGGTGGTTCCTCAATTGATGGAACAGGTGGGGCAGCCGATGGACTCAAGATCTCTAGCTTAGGTTGCCATTGACTCCTCTCAAAAGCAGGGGCAGAATCCAATAACGCATTGACTTCTTTAATGCTATTCTCAATATCAATGTTACCTCCAAAATGTGCAAGACGGGGCCTCTAGTGGGTCCTCACAAACTAACTGTGATCCTACACTCTCAATAAGCTCTTCTAGGTAACTCACCTCACAAATTTCATAATCACTCTCATCTCTGGGTTGCTTGCCAATGTTGAAAATGTTTATCTGGACTGTCATATTCCCAAACGATAGGTGCATCACACCATTTCGGCAATTAATCAGGGCATTAGAAGTGGCAAGGAATGGTCGCCCTAAAATTACCGGGATCTTCACAACATTTCCGATTGGTGGTCGGGTATCAAGGACTATAGAGTCCACCGGGAAAACAAATTCACCTACCTTGATCAAAACATCCTCAACAACACCTTTGGGGTACCTAACTGAAGCATCAGCTAGTTGTAAGGTTATCTTTGTCGGTTTCAACTCCCCCAAACCTAACTCCTCGTATATCGAATACGGGAGCAGGTTGACACTCGCACCTAAGTCCAACAAAGCCTGTTCTATGTGATGATCCCCTATTTGACAAGAGATTGTAGGACACCCAGGGTCCTTGTATTTTATTGGGGTTGAAGTGGTAATGTTGGAACTGCATTGCTGGGCTAGAAAGGCTTTTTTAGGTACATTGGTTGTTCTTTTGAATGTGCACAAGTCTTTGAGGACTTTGGCATAAGTCGGGATCTGTTGGATGGCTTCTAACAGCGGGATGTTAATTCTCACTTGCTTGAACACTTCAAGGATCTTATCCAACTGGACATTATTTTTCATTTGACCTAGCCTCTGAGGGTATGGGGCCTTGGGAACAAAGGTTCTAGGAGGGGGCTCACTCGGTGAGGTAGCTCCTATTGGTTTCTCAGGTTCCTTAGTAGGCTCTGGGTCCTTCTTTGGTTCCTCGGGTTCTTCTTCCAAAACTACATGCTCCCTCCTCACTTGGGTTTGCTCAGATTGCCTAAGGTCCTCTTCTGGTGTGTGAGCCTTCCTTGCAGCCATTCTACGGGTGGTAACTGCATTGACCTGCTCATGGACTTTGCCCTTGTCATCATGTACAACAAATTGGCCCGTTGAAGTTTGGCCTTTGGGGTTGGCTTCGGGCTGACTTGGAAAGCTATCCTTGTCTCTTTGAGCTATTGACCTGGCTAGCTGGCTGACAGTGTATTCCAGCTTGGCAATGGACTGGGTATTGGCATTCAAATTCTGAGTAGTGCTTTGCTGGAATTGAAGGGTATTTTGGGCCAACATTTTCATTGTGTCCTCTAGAGAACTTATCTGCTGATTCTGGGGATTAAGATTCTGATAACCTTGGACCATGGGTGGTCCCTGTGACACTTGGGGTACTTGAGGCTTTTGGTATCCAGGAGGTGGCATATGCTAGGCCATTGGCTGAGAAGGGTTTCCTTGGTGTTGTCCTTTGGTCCATGAAAAATTAGGATTTTCCTTCTAACCAGGATTGTATGTATTCGAATACGGATCATACTTCGGCCGCTCATATCTGGTATTTTGATAAAGTGCACTCACCTCCTCCATACTCTCACTCTGACTCTGACCAAAGAATGCTCTACATTGGGATCCAGGGTGGGGTAGTAGGGTCACTAACTGCTTGGCTCATCTTTAATGATTCCAGGGTCTTTGGGGTGGTCTGCTGACAGGTCTGGTTCATTTCAAGGGCTTCTAATCTCTTTGTCAGCGTGGCCAACTTGGCCTCGGCCTCGAATTTGGGTTCCACTCTATGCATGCCCCTTTTTTCTGCAACAATGGGTCTTTTGGGATCCTCTCTGATAGGTTCCCATTGGAGAGTGTTCTCAGCGACCTCCTCAAGGTATGCCCAGGCTTGGTCAGCTGACTTTTGAGTGAATACTCCGTTGCAGAAAGACTCCACCATGGTCTTGGTGGGATAGTCCAGTCCTTCATAAAGGATTTGGACTAGCCGGATCTTTTCGAATCCGTGATGCGGGTATTGTAACAGTAAGTCTTTGAACCTTTCCATGTACTCATACATGGTTTCTCCCTCCAGTTGGTGGAAGCTGTTCAGGGTATGTCTAATGAAGGCCGTTTTCTGTTTTGAATAAAACTTTTTATAAAAGGCCTCGACTAGTCCCTCCCATGTGTTTAGGGAATTAGCCTGTATGGCGTAAAGCCATGCTTTCGCCTTCTCCTTCAATGAGAACGGGAATAACCTAAGCTTGAGGGCCTCTTCAGACATATGGTTATACTTCATGGTCCCACAGATTTCCTCAAACTCTCTCACATGTTGATATGGGTTCTCATTTTCCACCCCTCGGAAAATTGGTAACATCTGGATTAAGCCGGATTTCAGCTCAAATGAGGCATTTGTGGTGGGTATGACGATGCATGAGGGCTGGGTAGATCGGGTCGGGTACATGTACTCCCTAAGGGTCATGGGTTGGGTTTGTAGATTTCCGTCAGCCATTTCCTCAATGGCAATGGGGTCCGCAAAATTCTCAACAGGGATATCGAATAAATCGATGCTCTCTAAACGACCCTGCACACGTAACCAATTGTGCATACACTACCACTCAACTTCTAAAGTAATGGTCCGCTCAAGTGATGATGAATGAGGATTAATGCTTAAACGCAAATAAGCAAAACAAAATGATTTTGAAAAACAAACCAAACTTTGCTTAACTAAGGCTACCTAAGATTAAACTAGACAGCTCCTAACTGTGAAGAGTACACCTAGGCCTCCAATCCGGTCCTATGAAACGTAGTCGGCCAGGCAAGCCCCCAGGGGATTGGTGGGATCACGATGCACGTGGCAAAGGTTCCGCTTAAATACCAAACTCCTAGAACAGATGAACTGTCTCCCTTAAAGGACAAGGCTATTCTAGGCACCGATTTCCGTCAAGGAGCGCAAATGGTACAACCTTTGATGGTCTTCTCCTAATGAGCTCGTGTCCTAAGGTCACGTTTCTACTCAAATTTTATTAAAAGCTAAGGATTCCTAAGTAGTGAGGAAAATGAGTTCCTATGGGCAAGGAAATGGTGATGAAATCCAATCCTTATCTTGTTGGGGGTATGATTGCCCTTACTAAGTGTGTGCTTTCCAAATTACTGTGTATTTTAAAATGATTAAGCACTACAAAGCAATTAAACAATCAAACAACCAACAAAATTAACCCACTAACTAGGGATGCGTGGGTGTTATTGAAATACGCACCTCCCAAACTAAATTGGGGGAAGAACGGTTGAAGTCGACCCAAGCACCGACACCAATTTCGGTGTACGAACTTGGGGGGCCGCGACGGTATCGTCCACCCGTCTTCCTTCCTTAATTATTACAATGCTTTGAAAACTTAAATGAACTAAAAAATTATTACAAACTTGAAATGAATCCTAATACAAGATTTTCTAAGAAAGCAAATTAAATTCCTAAGTTAGAGTTCTTTGGTTGCACTTTTCTTCTTTCCTTGCTTCAACCGCGGAATCCCTGAAAATACAAACAAGGAAAATGTGTAGAATCCGCAATGAAAACTAAAAGAAAGAAAAAAATGCAACTAAGCTATATGAGAGTTGAAAATCCTTAAAATCAAGGAATCCTATGTATGCCAATCCCCGGCAACGGCGCCAAAAACTTGATGCGTATTTTCCCGCAAGTATACGGTTGTCTCAAGTAATATAGACTATGGAAGTCCGAATATCGTTCCCACGAGGATCGTTACAAATAAAATAACAAAGATCTATGAAAAGGAGTATCAACTCAAATATAGCTAACAAATTCAAATGAAAATAACAATGGAAACAAGAAACTAGATAATAACAAGGAAAATAAAAAATGCAAACTAAAAGAAATCTAGAACTAGATAACAAAGAGAAGTTAGTAAAGAAAATGAGAACAAACCAAGAGCAATGTTAGTAACAAAGTTAATGACAAAAGAAAAATAACAAGGTTAATATAAAAACAATGGAGAAATGTTAGATAGATCAAATGAATAAGTGTGTGAAAATAACAAGTGAAATATAGAAAATGAGTTGATGGAGATAAAGAAATATGCTAAAGTGGTGTAAAATCAAATGTGGAATTGATGGTGTGAATAATAGAGAAATGGAGTGTGAAAATTAAAACTAGTGAATAAGTGTGGGAGTGTGAATAGAATCAAACTAAATAAGTAAAATAAACAACAAGCAATACTAATGGATAGATTGAATCATCTAGAATCCACTAAGTGACACTAATCCAACACTTATGTTCTTCTCTTTTCCAAGAAAAAAACAATACTCAAATCTAATTACAAATCAATGCTTAGATTTGGAAAATATAACTTTAAAGCTCTAAGATAGAAATTGACAATCTAATAGCTAAGATTTTCTTCTCTTCATAAAAGAAAAGATTCCTAATGACTATCTATCAAAAGTAAGCATAAACCATCAAAAGATATTAACTCCTAAGCATGATTTATCAAACCTAAGCATAGATAGTAAAAAGAACACTAATAAAGAAACTAAGCATGGAAGGTTGCACAATGCAATGAAGAAAAATCTACTCTAACATATTAAGCACATAAATAAGGGAATTTAAAAGAAAGAGCATAAGCAAAAGGAATAGGATCAACTTAGCTTCACCTAGATGATCCAATCAAAGGAATTAGCCACCCATTGGAGAAGAAGCTTTCAGTCTGAAGATTCAATTGAAAGAGTGGGTCAAGACAAATTTTGAAGACATTAAAGTTCAAAAGGCTGCCATACTATGGGAAATTCAACTCCTTGACAATAAGGAGGAATTGAGTCCACTTTCTGTAGATGAGTGGAATAGAAGAATAGCAAGATAACTTCCAAAGGAAGTTAATATAGGAGGAAATTAAATGGAAACAAAGGTCAAGATGCAGGTGGCTAACTGAAGGAAAAAAAAATACCATGTTCTTTCATGGGATGGCTTCCTCTAGGAGGAGAGTAAATAAAATTTCATAAAATTTCTTCTCTCATGGCAGGAGACGTCAGATTGGAAAGCAAAGATGATATAGTACAACACATTCAAAATTATTTTCTTTCTTTGTACTCCTAGGACCAGAGGAATAGACCGTCTCTAGATAATCTGGATTTTGCCACATTAGATTCAGTGCAAGGCCAATGGCTACAAAGGAAGTTTGAGGAGGAGGTTTGGGCTGCCATCTTTGCTCTTGCTGAAGATAAGCCCCCGGGTCCGGATGGCTTTCATATGGCCTTCTTCCGGTGTTTCTGGGCAGAAGTGAAGGGGGGATGTTATGGATTTCAAGGAAGAGTTTTATTATAGAGGGAAGCTCCTTAAAAGCTTGCGTCTTTAATTTCACTTATTCCCAAAAGAAAGGGAGAAATTGGAATCAAGGATTACAGACCTACTAGTCTCATTGGGAGCATATACAACATATTGGCAAAAGTTTTGGCTGGAAGAATTCAGAAGGTGCTTCCTAGTATCATTTCCCAAGAGCAAGGAGCTTTCGTCATGGGGAGGCAAATTTTGGATGGCGTGATCGTAGCCAATGAATTGCCTGCATTCTAGAAATAGAGAGAGCCTTCCAGGGTTTATATGCAAGTTGTATTTAGAATAGGCTTACGATCAAGTGGATTGGCAATTTTGGACTATCTTTTGTTGAGAATGGGGTTTGGAACAAAATGGAGGGCATGGATTAAGGGATGTGTTTTGTCAGCTTGCTTTTCAATATTAATCTAAAGGGTACTTTGCAGCACAAAGGGGTATTAGACAAGGGGATCCTCTTTCCCCTTTTCTTTTTGTTATTGTGGCTGAGGCTCTGAACAGGACGGTTAAGGCAGTGACTTCTGCAAACTTGATAAGAAGCTTCAAGGTGTGTGAAAGCACTCCTCGATCTCTATTTTACAATTTGTTGACGATACAATAATATTCTGTGAAGCTAGTGAAGATCAAATTAAGAATGTGAAAGTAACCATAATATGCTTCGAAGCAGTGTTGGGCTTAAATATTAATTTCAGCAAGAGTGCGCTGATTGGGGTAGGAGTAGAGGAGTATATAATGCATCACTACGCTAATATCTTGGGTTGTAAGATGGGTCATCTTCCCACTTCTTATCTGAGCCTCCCCTTGTATCTAGGTTCACCGAAGAAGTAATTGTGGGATCCAGTTGTGGAGTGAGTGGAAAGTAAGTTAGCTTTGTGGGAAGCTAATCATCTTTCCATTGGAGGAAGAGTAACTCTTATGAAATCATTTCTATCTAACCTACCTTTGTACTTCATGTCCATCTTCAAATGTCCGGTTTCAGTTGTCAAGTGCATAGAAAAACTTCAAAGAGATTTCCTTTGTCATGGGAGAAATAGTGGAAAGAAGTTTCACTTGGTGGATTGGGCTTCATTCTGTAAAGCAAAGGTAGAAGGTGGCGTGGGCATTAAAGGAGATGAATCCAGCTCTGCTAGGCAAGTGGCTTTGGAGGATTGGGGATGTGTCTGAAGGGTTGTGGAGATATTTGATGTTAGCTAAATATGGGGGCTCGAGGAACGGATGGGATTTCAAGTCCATCTCCTATAAAAGTTCGGCCACGTGGAAAGGGATTACATCAGTTTAGGAAGAGTTTAAAAAGGTACATAAAGTATCGAGTAGGTTCAGGGGAGGAGGTTCTGTTTTGGCTTGATAATTGGGTTGGGGACTACCCGGTGGCTGCCCAATTTCCAGATTTAGTGACCTGTACTATAAACAAGAAAGCTACTCTTAGTAGCTACCTTGAGAGGCATGGGTCAAGAGATCATTTGATTTGGACTCTGGAGCCCCATCTTTAGATGAAATCTAAAGGAGAATGAAGGAAATCAAGTTATCTCTGTCAAAGCCAGCAAGAAGAAGAGAGAAATAATGATGTGAATTCGATCCCCTTTTGAGGGTCACGATGCTTCAATATATAGATTTCATGTTTCCATATGAGTTATAGAGATTGATGTAATTAACTAAATTACAGTCATCCTAATCTAATTATCATCTAATCATATCTCCTAATAAGGCAAAGAATCAATTACATAGCTTTACATACGAGACTTGTTTTGACCCACAAGTTGGGCTTTATTTGTCATGGGCTGTGACCCACTAACCCATTTGACGCCCCCCTCAAATTGATGCGAGTGAATCCACTAGTATCAATTTGTCAACTAAGAATTGGTGTCGTGGCCGAGGAAGTCATTTGGTAAATATATCTGCAATCTGAAGTCCTGTAGGAACATGAAGAAGAGTAATTGCTTTACGCACAAATTCATCATGTATGTAATGACAAGCCACTTCAATATGTTTTGTGCGTTCATGGAAGACAGGATTTTCAGTAATCCGGATGGCACTGGTATTGTTGGCATAGAGAGGGGTAGGGCCAGATTGTGGAAAGCCAAGCTAAAAAAGAAAACCCCAAAGCTAGACAATTTCAGAAGTGGTGGCAGACATAGCACGATATTCTGCTTCTATGGATGATTTGGAGACTTTATCTTGTTTTTTACACTTCCAGGAGATCAACGAGTCCCCTAAGAACATGCACCAACCCGTGGTAGACCGGCGACTATCAGGGCAACCAGCCCAGTCAGAATTTGAGTAAGCAATGAGAGAAGTCGAATTACCCACGGGAAAGAAAAGGCCACGAGAAGGTGTAAGAAGAACATATCGAAGAATGCGCCAAACAGCAACAAGGTGGAGATGGCGTGGTATTGTCATGAACTGACTAACCAGATTCACCGCATATGAGATATCAGGCCGGGTGATAGTCAAGTAGATCAAGCTGCCGACTAAACGGCGATATAGTGTTGCATCAGGAAGAAGATCACCTGTATCGTGTGCGAGCTAAAGATTGGCCTCAACGGGTGTATTTACAAGGGGTGGAGTTTTGAAGACCAGCTGTCTCAATGAGATCCATGGCATATTTGTGTTGATCGAGGATGAGCCCTTTCTCTGTCTGATGAACCTCAAGGCCTAAGAAGTATGTGAGTGGCCCTAAATCTTTCAGATGAAAAGATTCATGTAAGGAAGCTTGGAGGTGGGTGATCATGCCAGAATCTGTACCAGAGATGATGATATCACCCACGTAAACCAAGAGAACGGTAATCCCATCCGAGGAGCGATGAAGGAACATAGAAGAATCAGAGGCGCTTTGAGTGAATTGAAGATGAAGAAGAGCATCCCGAAAATTTTCAAACCAGGCGCGTGGGGCTTGCTTAAGACCATATAAAGAGCGTCGTAAGCGCGCATAGTCGCCTGTCGAGGCACTCGTAATTCCTTGGGGAAGTCTAATATAGACTTCTTCCTTGAGATCACCATGATGGAAGGCATTCTTGACATCGAATTGGTATAGAGGCCATGAGTGAGAAGCAACAATGGCCAAAACAGTACGGATAGTTGTCATTTTTGCAACAGGGGCAAACGTTTCTTCATAGTCGATACCATATTCCTGTCGGTTTCCCAAAGCTACTAACCGTGCTTTATAGCGATCCAACGAGCCATCAGCTTTCAGTTTCACTGAAAAAACCCATTTGCAGCCGATAGGTTTTGCTGAAGAGGGACATGGAACTATATCCCATGTATGATTATCCTGTAGCGCGGCTAATTCTTCTCGCATAGCCTTTTGCCGACAGTCATGCTTCACCGCCTGTAAGTAAGAAGTAGGAATAACAATGGAGGAGAGGGTAGCAAGCAAAGATGTGTGAGTGAACCCATATTTTTCTGGAGGCTTGGAAAGACGAGAAGAACGTCGAAGCTGAACTGGAGGGGAGGCAGCAGGTACAAGATCAGGTGTCGGCGAGGAGGGATCCGGTTGGGGAGGCAGTAGTGGAACATCCTTATGACGACGGCGTTCTTAACAATGAGTGGAGAAGAGATTGTGTCAGAAAAATCTGGTAGATGAGAAAAAGAAGGAGAAGGCGAGGAATGGGTAGAAAAAAACCGTTGGTTTTCGAAAAAAATGACATTTCGAGAGATCCGAAGGAGGTTGAGTACAGGATCATAGCAGAGATACCCCTTTTGTTGAGATGCGTAGCCAAGGAATGCACATCGGGCGGATTGAGCGGTTAATTTGGTACGTTCAGTAGGAGGAAGATGAACAAAACAGACACATCCAAAAATGCACAGATGGGTATAAGTAGGATCTTTATGAAAGAGACGAAAGTATGGTGTTTGATTGGAGAGGCTATGGGATGGCAAGCAATTCATTAAGTGAACCGCAGTGGCTAATGCTTCGGGTCAAAATTTCGCAGGAACTGATGATTCTAAAAGAAGAGAACGGACAGTATCGAGGAGATGTTTGTTTTTTCGTTCAGCAACTCCGTTCTGTTGAGGAGTGTAAGGACACGATCGCTGCGATAAAATCCCGTGTTTTTGCAAATAAGTATGAAATTGATGGGACATATATTCCCCTCCGGAATTAGAGCGGAGAACTTTTATGCGAGTAGAAAACTGATTTTTAGCATATGCCATAAATTTTTGGAAAGCGTCAAAGACTTAAGATTTAGAATGCAAGAAATAAACCCATGTGAATCTACTATGATCATCAATAAATGTGACAAAATATTTGAAATTTGTATGAGAGATGACAGGAGTAATCCCCCAGACGTCACTATGAATAATGTCAAAGCAGTTTGAAGCCATAGTAGATTTTGAAGAAAAGGGAAGGACTTTGCTTTTTCCAAGTTTGCAAGCAGAACACTCATCAGAAATGTGACTAAAACAGGTTTTATTTTTATTAATACTACCATTGTTTAACATCAAAAATAACAATTTGGAATGAGGAGGGCCTAATCTATTATGCCAGAGCCTCCAAACATCTTGAGGAGAAAAACAAGAGAAAGCAGAGATCTGGTTATTCTAAGAGGAAGGCAGAACAAGAGGAAACAGACGTCCACACTTAGGCCCCGTCGCGATCACCGTCCCCGACACTTGATCCTGCACAACACAACCAGAACGAGAAAAAGAAACATTACAATTATCATCAATCAGTTGGCCAACAGACAGAAGATTTGTAGTTAGATGAGGAGAGCGAAAGACATTTGTGAGAGGTAAGGGATGAATAATATCACCAGTGGCTGTTATAGGAAGCTTTTGACCATTAGCAGTATGGACTTGCAAACTTCCATTGTATGGTTGTAGGTTAGAGAGATGAGTGGTGGAGGAGGTCATGTGATTTGAAGCTCCAGAATCAATAAACCAAAGGGAGGAAGAGGATTGGGTTTTACCTGAAATGCCAAGTGCAGGGAAGGCATTAATGATCATTTGTTGAATAAGCTCAGGGGTGATCTGAGCATTATTGGAAGCAGGAGGTGGTGAAGGCATGACCGGTGCTGAAGGACTATTGCTGGAAGTAGTAGCATCTGCAGTATTGACATGATATGCTCGTGGAGTGCGATTTTGTGGCCACTTTTTGCAATCAGTAATAACATGACCATTTGATTTGCAGTAATTACAGAACTTGATCTTACACTGTGAGGCATAGTGGCCATAACTCTTGCAGCCAAAGCACTGGATTTTGTTGAGATCTCGTGCAGGGGGTTGTCCTTTAGCAGCAGAAGTGTTATGATGAACGATCCCTTCCGGACCGTGAGAGACACCAGGGGTATAATTAGTAGTTGCAGCATAAGCTACATCATGAGAGTTTCCGGAGGACTGCTATTTCAGAACATGCTGAGTGAGCTGACTTTGTTCCTCGCGTAAGAATGATCTCATATTCATATCTCAATTTCATGAGGAACTGGTCTCTGTGAGAAGTTGCCTGTAATTTTTGAATCTCAGAAAAAGCTGTCGCAGATACATTAAGGTATTTGATGTCATCATATTCTGCCCATAAATTGAGAAAACCTATATAATAGTCCTGGATGGATGAGGTGCCTTAGGAATACTGAGCAATCTCCAGTTCAAGTTGGTATTGACGGGCAGAGTTCCCTTGGTGATACACATGTTTCAGATATTCCCACATCTCCTTGGAGGTCTTATAAGGTTTGAGATTCAGGATATATTGTGGTTCAACAGAACCAAGAATCCAGGTTTTTATCTTGGCATCCTTTGTATTCCAAGAGAGTATTTTTTTTCTCATCTTCCGTAGGTCGTGGATCCCCTCCTGAAACAAGTCCCCACATTTCCTTTCCTTCGAGATAGACTTGAAATTGATAGGACCAGGAAGTGTAATTCTTGCCAGTAAATTTTATCAAGGCAATCTCATGCTTTTCCATTTTAGTAATCAGTAGATCTATTAAACTGTGCAAGAAAATCCAATGGTACTTAAAGCAGATTGAGAAGGAAAGATCAGCAATTAATCAGCCTTAAGCAGTAACAAGCAGCATCAACAGCACACACGAGCAAGAGTAGAAGAGATCAGAGAAGTGGGAGAGGCTTCCAAGCAGAAACAGAACACAACAGAGTGCAAAATATGCAATAAAACAGTCCAGATGAACTGGAATAATGAGATGGGATCCTTGCGTGGGGCCCACAGAGGGATTTGATTGGTGATCAGATCAGTAGCTAGAGACTAGTATCCAATTTCCTTTCCAGCAGTATAAATCTCATCCAGATCCGTTCAGAATCAAGGATTTTGTGCGGCTATGATGAAAACTATTTTAAAAAATGGATAATCACAATATGGATCAAAGCGCCCACCTCTGATCTCTGAAAATTGCTGAAAAATTCTCCAAAATGACAAGGAGAGATGGGCGACCAAGACTGGAAGGAGACCTGTGGATTTCGAGATCATCGCAGGTGGGCCACTATGATCACGATGAAGAAACAGTAGTTTATCACCTACGTTTTGCTTCCAGAAGGCACAGATCCTTGATCTGTGTTGCTCTGACGATGAAGATGAGATCTCCAAGGTATATGAGAAGACTTCCACTATTTCCAACTGATCAATCAGGGATGACAGCACTAAAAAAAAACAATTTTTCACAAAAAAATGCCTCAGGCGAGCAAGATCTTCCAGACAGAATTGAGTGCAGCAGACAACAGGTCTGATGTATGATCAATCAGAGATCATAGAGTGATGAAGAGACAAAATTCGCACCAAACAAGCTAGATTACTCACCAAACAGATCTAGATCCAAAAACTTGGACGGTTGTGATGAAAAGATACTGCAGAAATTGAAATTTCCCTAGAAGGGGTAGAAATCCTACCTTTGTGATGCCAAAAATCCTCAAAAAATGTCCACAAATACCAAAACAAGTAGACGACCAGAGTGGTTGCAATCTCCAGATATAGGAGTGTTGATCTGGGGTGGGCCGCATATGATCACACCTTGATCAGACCAACGGATGAAGGTTTCTTGAGGTAGAGAAGACACTGGACGAGTTCCAATGCTTGGAAGATGGAGAAGATCACTCAGAAAACTCTATATAGAGTTTGCTCAAGGCTTTGATACCATGTCAATGCCAGCAAGAAGAAGAGAGAAATAATGATGTGAATTCGATCACCCCTTTTGGGGGTCACGATGCTTCAATATATAGATTTCATGTTTCCATATGAGTTACAGAGATTGATGTAATTAACTAAATTACAGTCATCCTAATGTAATTATCATCTAATCATATCTCCTAATAAGGCAAAGAATCAATTACATAGCTGTACATACGAGACTTGTTTTGACCCACAAGTTGGGCTTTATTTGTCATGGGCTGTGACCCACTAACCCATTTGACAATCTCTCTCCTCAATTTTCTCTCTTCGGTTTCAATCCTAGGGGGGCAAGACGAGAGAATTTGGACTCTTTCTAAAGACAGCAGATTCTCAGTCTCTATTTTCTTGTAAGGCTTTCGCAGGGTGGACTAATCCAAGATGTACCTTTGGAAGGATTTGGAAATTAAAAGCTTCTCCTAGAATTTTGGTGTTTGGGTGGCTGACCCTCAGAAACAGAATCCTAACAATGGATAACTTAAGAAGGAAAGGTATGGTTGTGGCGAACCTTTGTGTTTACATGATGAGGAGTCTGGAGCATCTTCTTCTTAAATGCAGCTTCACCTATAGGATTTGGACTACGGTGTGGATTGGTTTGGGTGTAGCTAGGTTCTCCCAAATTCACTTCCGGCCCTATTTGAATTGTGGATTAAACCTTCTTTGGCGCGTAGACGTAGAGAAATGTGGAAACTGTCATTTGTTGCCGTCATATGAACTGTTTGGAAGGAGAGGAACGCCAGGTGCTTTGAAGGGATTGCCTCAAGTGCAAACTCAGTGTCTGATAAGATAAAGCTTTCTGTGGCCTTTTGGCTGTCTACAAATCCTCTTTTTCATGGGATCTCGCTAGACCAAATTATGCTAAATTGCAAGGATGTTGCGGTGTCCTACTAGTTCATTTGCTTCTTTCTGCTGGTCTGGGTTGTTTGGTCTCGGGTGCTGGTTTATTTTAGCTTGTCAGTATAGTTCTCTTGTACTGCTGGCTTTTTTTTTAATGAATTTTACTTTACGATTCAAAAATAAAAAAAATAAAAAAGAAAGAAAGATATTTATCCACAGAAAAAAAAAAAAAAAAAAACCACTAGTAGCTCGGTGGTGAGGCACCTCCTCTTCACAGAAACAACAATGAATGCATCCCTGGCTATACGCTGATGGTGAGGGACTTGTGAAGGGTGTGTTGTTTTATTATTATTATTATTTTGAATCATGTGTTGCATGGGTATTTCCGGGAGCAAATCTAAAAGAGACAAAGAAAGACTTTAAAATTGAATGATTTCATTTATGATCTTCCAATTGGCTGATTTTTAGGGCATTCCCCATCCATGGGACCTAGTAGTACAAAATAAGTGCCTCATCAAACTGTGCAATAATTTAAGCTCTAATTTATAACAACAGTTAGCAACTAGATGCGCTGAACTGGATCTCACCCGTGTTGACACTGCCCAGACCATACCCTGTCAGCCTTGTAGGTTTCCTGGTTGACTCAGTTTTGTGACTAGCCAAGTCTTGGTGTTTAACTTGGTCTTAGTTTTTGAGTTACACTTAAATAAACATTGGTTTCTTGATTCTATGCGTGTCAGTGACCACTTTGGTTCTGACATAATTTGACAACTTTGGTTCTGAAACAATTTGTATTCACAAACAGCTGAAAATGATACACATGATGGTAAGAGAAAATGTGAAGCATTGTGGCCCATCTTTCGAATTGCACATCAGAAGAGCCGCTACATTTATGATCTCTACTACCGAAGAAAGGAGATATCAAAAGAGCTATATGAGTTCTGCTTGGATCAAGGCTATGCAGACCGGAACCTAATTGCGAAATGGAAAAAGGTTCGGACATCTGTTACTTATGGTTTTACTGCTTGGTTCTTTTCCTTATGTTTTTTGGTGGGTTCCTTGCCTATATTTCCCCATATTTTGGAGTCCTGATTACTGCTATATGGATATACTAGATTACTATTACTGCTTGTCATCTACTGATAGCTTTATTCTTTTTGGTCATAGCCTTTGCTTATTTGCTATTACATGAGGGTGTTTTTTGTTTTTTTTTTTTTTTTTTTTGCTGAAACATGAGGGTGTTTTTTAATTTTCCTCAAATTGCTTGCCGTTTGGATATATTTGTTCAAATGTATGGTAACTGTTCAATTGTTCATTTGGGGCGGGTAGCAACCAGAAATTTCATTAGGTTCAACATTTTTCTGCTTTCCTGTGCCCAGACGTTATCAGACCCAGTTGCCAGGCATTTTTGATTTGGTGTGGAATAATCAGAAAAACAGTAACCCGGAGATGTCATTCTCTAATACAACAGTACCCTAGCAGATGTAATTTCCCTCCATCTGTCCTACTCCATACAACATATTACATGTCATCCCATATGAGTATCCAGGATTGATGATGCGGAGTGGGGTACCGGACACGGGGTGGGTAGAGATCGAAGATGGAGGGGGATAGGTTAGGCGTCGCACCTGAAAATCTTGGCATCACGCCAAACTCCCCATCACGGGTGAGGATGAGAGAACTCCGGGAAACCTAAAGGCACTCAAGAAAATCCTCATTAATCATAACTGATTAGCCTAGAAGTAGGGGCGCACAAAAAATCCGTCTCCGTAAAACCGATCCGATCCAATCTGCGGATTTTTAACTGAACCGAAGGTAAATGGATTGGTGAAGGATTGAAAATCTTGTAATTCGTTAGCAACGGATCAGGGACGGATTTCACCCTCAATCCGCGGATTCAATCTAATCCGATCCGTTGACATTACATATATAAAAAAAAAAACTTAAGGGTCTAAATATAAGTTAAGAGGTCTAAACTTAGGGGGTCTAAACATAAGTTAAGGGATCTAAATATATTTGTAATTTGTATTTTTTTGTGGATTGTAAGATCTCTTTCTTTAACATTAGATTCAACGGATTAAACGAATTAAAACCGATTTGATCCAATCTATCACAGATCGGATCAGATCGGTTTTTAACAGCCACGGATTGGTGACGGATTCCAAATCCATCAATTCGTCGGTAACGGATTTGGCCTAATCCACACCAATCCGATCCGTGTACACCCCTAGCTAGGAGGCTTTACAATGCTTAAATATGTGAAAACATAACCATAAAGCTAATATGGACCATCCAAATACACCGATGGCCATGATTAAAACATCCACCTAAATACAACTTAAAACATAAATGAGTAAATGAAACTCTAAATAAACTAAAATAGGTGGGCTTGGCCCGAAGAACTGGTCGAGATAGATGGGCTAGGCCAATTGGCAGGTTGACCCATGAGTGACCATGGGTGGGTCTGTCCTGCATCAATTGATACTTGCTATTCTGTGGGATTTTTACAAGCCAGCTGGTTCTTTTTATGTTAAGCATAATTTTTGCAGTGCTAGTTATGATTTCAATGTCAGTTGCGATTTTCCTCCTACCTCCCTACCAGTCAGTCTTGTGTGGAATTTCTTCAATCATGGAATCGGGATGGAAACCTTATCAACAAATTCTCAGACCTAATAAAAGTTCCCGTCTAAACTAAATGTTATTTCTAGTCATACATTTCTAGTTTTAGATTAATTTAACTAAATTTCTGGACTAGTATGTCATATTTTTTTAGGTTTATAATGCTACCAATGTAAGATAGCAACATCACCTGTAGCTGCAACTTACTGGTGAACATGATAATAATCCATTCTGCTGCATACTGCTAATCATTAACTTATTGGGACGTGGTTTCTTCTCACTGCAATATAACTTGATGGATTTAGGAGGCCAATCAGATTAACTTTCTCAAACTAAATTACCGGTCTCCTTTTTAGCTTTGATGATGGTCTCATTTGAAGAAGCTGTTGTTTTGGCAAAGCCAAGTACACGTATCTGAGCTAGTGAGCCCTTTTTTTTTGGAATTTCTTACAGTTGTAGTCTTGTTCTAGTACCCTTGCTTAGGTGGTTGGCTATTATCTAGCGCAGCCCTGGGACCTGATCGTAATGTAGACCAATCTCATTTTTGAGATTGATCGAATCCAAGGGATTCCAGCCCTAGGGCTCAAGATAAACCGTATACAAAGAGAGAAAATAACTCACGTAGATAATTTTGATTGAATAATGCATGCCGAATAACAATGATCTCTTTTGTATATATAGAGTAGTAGAAACCTAAATAAGGAAATATCTAATCCTACTTAACTTATAACTTATGAAGCATATTAGAGTCCAAATAAGGAATTACTACTAATTCTAAAAACTAGAAAAGTACGTTGACCCCCAGGTGGGTCCCTCAATGTCTGCTAGTGGCCCTGGTCTTGGATTTGGATCGGGCTGCATCATTATCTTAATAAACTTATACAGTGAAAAATTATTATTACGTATCAAGAAAGGAAAAAAAAATCTCTTCCCCACGGTGTCTGAAGTCCACAGCTTGTAATTGTCTTTCGTAGCTCTTCGTATGCTTTCTTGTTGGTGCTATGTTGTTTTTTTTTTTTTTTTTTTTTTTTCTTTTTTCTTTTTTTAATATCACCATCATTACTTGTACCAAAAAAGGAGAAAAAATTAGCGAGAAAAGAGAACAAATTTCCCCCTTAATCCCTTATAATACTTATTATTTATACCTGACTCTACCCTGTCCCTCTATCCCTCTATTGACAAATGGATTCTGTGCCTTTTTAACTGTGGCTATTTCAATGTGTAGTCTAGTCTTAGTTTTGGCATCAACATCTAATACAGTGGGACCCATCTGATAGACTGCTCAGATTGTGCACATGTACTGCATTGGCATGTGGCTGTTTTTGTATGTTGTCAGACAACTTATTCAAATCTCATTCTTAATCTTGTGTACGATTGATTTGCAGCCTGGGTATGAAAGACTCTGCTGCCTAAGGTGCATGCAGCCCCGGGATCACAACTTTGCCACTACCTGCGTCTGCAGAGTCCCCAAACACCTGAGAGAAGAGAAGGTTATAGAGTGTGTTCATTGTGGCTGCGGGGGCTGTGCTAGTGGAGATTGAAGCTGATCTGATCATCTGTGTTACATGTCTCTACTATCCATGTAAAACAACTATTCTGGATTAAGATACTTACAGAAGTTATGGTCCATTACTCAGAAGGGTTCATTTTTCTGTTGTAAACTTGTCTAATAGAATCTAGGTTTTTGTGTGGAAAAGTAGGGGCTAACTGTATGCTATTAGGACATCATTGATCCCTCTCTTTTTTTTGGCTCCAATGGATTTATGTTAATTGCAATGTTGATGGGTTTGGATGGAATCAGATTGGACATTCCAGGTGAGACCTCATCACCTGGGCCTCTTGAGCTAGGAATACTCTTGCTGTTCATTGAAACGAGTAGTAAATATGTACATGTGGGTGGGAAAATGATCTGGTGTGATGGACTTGGAGTGCTATGGGATGTGGTGGGGGTGGGGGGAAAGGGAGGTTGTAGATGGCCCAACTTGCAGATTTCTTCTTGTGACTTTGTATTAAGAGTGCATGTGCCCGTCCACTTGAATATCTCCGTGCAGAAATTGATCTGTTTAGGCCGATGGACCTTTCATGACTTTCTTTGCAGTATTTCCTGCCATTTTACACCATATCTTGTTGATATTTTAAGCAATTTTTTGGCCCCTATTAATATCTTTGGCCTGCAGGCCAGCGCTACGCAAACCGGCCTGGCCCGTGGAAGGCACAGCCCGGCACTACACATTTGTCAAACCAACCATTTGGGATTAAAGTCCTTGAAAAACAACCATCCATTTAGGTCTATTCATTGAGGCCATTTACTTTGATGGCTATGATCATACAATCATTTGATTATTGTCTATCTGTATATATTACAGCTGTTGATTTTGATACGCTTTGTTTTGACTGACTCTTCAAATTTCAATTTCGACCACCCAATTAATTCTGACTTTATGTGAAGCTTACAAATTTTCATCGGAGCCAACCATTAGGATTAAAATGGGTCGGATTCCACAATTTTTACAATACACAGATTTGTACCCAAGAGGCAAAGAAACATTTCTAATACTCCCACAGGTTGTAGACATACATTCCACCTTGAAGTTTTGTTTGGGAACTAAAATTGTCAAAAAAAAAAACAAAAACAAAAAAAAAAAAAAAAAAAAAAGATTTCTTCCACCTTTCAGTATGCAAAAAAAAATAAAAAATAAATAAAAAGAAAGACACATTGTGCAACCGTCTGGCAAGAGCATGCCACAACATCTTTTTTTTTTTTTGAATGGTTTTTTTTTTTTTTTTTTCATTCCTGCAATGCATGCGCAAGAGCATGCCACAACATTAATGTCCATCTATTTAGAATTGGGATCATCTACGGCTTTTCCCCACGGTTACAATGAGTGGACCAATCACGATCCAGGCCAGCCCCACGTGCATGGCAGGCTGTCTGAGTGACATGGCAGACTATAATAGGTCCACTCAGAGTCACTGTGCGATAAAGCCTCACAAGATTTGGACCCATCTTTTTGTGGAAAAAATGTCACAAAATACAAAGATATAAAGTCTTAATGTCTACCTCACAACAGATATCACACTGGACTGGTATTCATATGAACATTTGTCGGTATTACCAAGGCATCATCACTCTATTTATTTTGGGTGGGAAAGGATTTCATGAAAAGGCACAAGCTCATCAGCAACAAAACTGAATGGCAGACTGGTAGAGTGGTCTACTAGATGGCTAAAACCCACCAAAGGAAAGGGTGTCCTGTGGCATACACAGATAATAAAGGCAGTAATAGACTGCGGCATTCCTTCTCAGAGATGAAAACAAATACATCAAAGATCCTACATCTCCAATCTTGGCGAGGTTGACCCACTAATTGAATGTAATTACTCTTCTCCAATCATGCATACACTAATTGACTGCAATAATTCTCCTAATATCCTGCAATCAAAGGTTACACAACTCATAGTAAATAAGAAGAAACTGAACATAATGAGTAAGGAGATTGCCAAATCGGGCTGGACAGTAACACAGACTTAAAGCAACCAAAGCATCAGGAAGTCGATACACATTGACCATAAAATCCAAACCTAACCAAAACAAGGCACAGCCCTAGATATCAAGGTAACCCTAAATGGAGTACAAACATCAGAAACCCATAAAATTTATCACAAACCAAAATAAGGCAATGCCCCAAATATCACAAGGACTTGCTGTACCACCCAAAGTCAAAACACCCTAAAAGAAATTAAAAATGAAGATTTACATTGTTGTAGAAAAAACTTCTAAGCATTTATCAAGAAATTTCTTTTACACAAAAAGGCAAAAATATATATATATATATATATATGTATATATATCAGTCCACAACCAATATTTTGGCCTATATAATAAAAGCTTGGGGTCTGGGGGTCTGGCAGATACATTGCCTGTAACTCTGTTTTCAAAATATGATGGCCCTTACACAAACTTCACCCATGTCCAGTTCATGAGTCAACCTAGTCTTTCACTAGCATCCGGCTGATGTCCTCCGCCCATTTTCTTCATCCTAATTTGGTGACTATCTCCCATCTCTCACACAAACAGATTGCCCAATCCTCAGCACCTGCAAGGTCACAGTAGTAGCTTCTCCTAAAACATGGATGCCTCAAGTTCACCTGTCTTCCACATCCATATCTGGCAATCTTATTCACCATTCCACATGGCCCACATGGGAAGCACCCAAACCGCTTTGGTTAGACTTAAAAGTAGGAAAGTTGTATATTCAAAATACTCTGGGCACAGATTCAATGGATCTGAGGTAGGAAAGTTGATTTGAAAATAACTCTGCGCTACTTTTTATAGGTGTGGGCAACTGTTGAACAAAAGGGAAGGTTTGATAAGGTAGAAATCCAAAAATAAATAATAGAAAACTTAAAATAGATGCGAAGATATGATATATGATGTATCGTAGCAATGATGCACATATAACAAAGACAACCCATACATGATCCAAACAACCATCTGTTTTTGTTCAGAAAATCTTTTAAATCCAGTGTCAGGTCCAGGGACATTGTGTAGAAGAATGACATTAAAAAAACTTTAAAATAAACAGAACTTTTACAGACACAATTTAAATCACGAAAGAATGAAAATATATCATTATTCCAAAATCTATATCTTCCATACTGAAGACATATCCAAGATCATTCAACTCTCCTTTACTTTTGGTCTCTTCAAATGGATAAAGAGTCAACATAATCCACCTGTAGGCATTAACCAAGAGCAAACATCCATTTGGATGACTAATCACAATAAACTCATCCTCAAGGGCGAAGGGACTCATCTTGATTGTGAAACGTAGGGTGCGTTTGGCATCATGCCATTCGGATGTTTCCATTATTCCCACGTGATGAGACAACGGAAAGCATGTTTGGTAATGTAAATCACTGTTCCAAATTTTGTTCTCAACGAAAGGAATCTCAAAATCTTAACCCGCTGGTATAAGAAAGCCAGAACAAAAAAATTGCCTTCTTTTAAAATAACTTGTGGGCAGTTGTTTTCTACTTATCTCTTGCCTTCTAAGAAACAACTTAGCACTCACTGCATTTAATTTATTAAAAAAAAAAACTTAAGGTGTTATAGAACAATATGATACTAATGCTCATCTCCAAATCCACTATAAAAAAAATGTTCATCTCCAAATCAAATGACCACAGATCTGCGTGACAATTTCTTTTCAAAAGATTTCAGACGCATCCAGAAAGACTAAAACTCAAAATGAACACACATATAATGACTATCACAAGATGTGGGACCTATATCTTGTTAGTTCTAAGAAACGAAAAACAAAAACAGTGGCGATTATTTGTATTATCAGATAGCTTTCACCAACAAATCCCAAACCAGTTTCTTCTTTGGTGAGATTAAGACTGTTTGTGCCAAACCAGTTTCTTGTTTGGTTAGCTTAGGTTTGTTTGTGTCCTTAATTCTCCCTAATTGACTCCACAATCTATTCTGTGATAATATTAATTATGACATGATTTATAATTGTCATCATGAACTCTTGAAAGTTGAAACTAATGGTTCAGAAGCATTTCCATGGATGGAACTACCATATTTACTCTGAAAGAAACCTTCCTTCATTAGTTTGACAATTCAATTAAAATGTTATATTAAAACATTAAAAGCTAGCTTCCTAGGCCATGCTGAAGGAGATAAAAAGAATCCCACTTCACCTCATTCTGATCAATGTGGTTTGTTGCATGATGTGTGATGCCTTTCTATGTATTCTTTAATTTCGTTCATGAACTGATATAATTCAGAAATACATGTCAGTAATGGTATACCCGAAATATACTTCAGTAATGGTATACAGCAAAGACAACTGTTATGAAGTTAATAAGATAAATTAGTGTAAACTCAAAATGGATCCACTAAAGGGACTACTGGGGCTTTCTGATGTATTCTTTTTAAATAATAAAGGAACTGATAGCATTCAGAAATATACGCAACCGATGTGGTATACAGCTAAGATAACTTTAATGAAATTGACATGAACAACTATAGTGTTGATTCAAAATGGATCCAATCTAGGGACTACTGGTATGACTATTTAAGCCACCAGTCCACCACATCATCTATTGGTCCTTTCAAGTTTCAACACATGCCACCTTTACAAAAGTCAAAAGAAAATGGCCTCGGGAATCCACCTGTGGTAAATCATAGCCTTTCATCACCTCACAACTTTTTTTTTTTTTTTTGAAATGGTATCATCTCACAAATTTTAACCAAAGAACCTCCTTTCTGTGTTGGTGCCTCCAATGCATTTGAGAGTAGCTTGTATATTGTGTGATTACTGATTAGAGATATAAGCATACTCCTATAGCAAAGTTATAATCATTCAGTTACTGTAAAAAGAAAATTACACTATATAAAAATTCATAAGCAGTTACATCTGATTCTGTGATTCATGTGAATTGTAGTCCATTGCCTCTCTATGTTACATGAAACATTTTCACCCGCTTTGATTTTAAGTGGACTTCATAAAAATAAAATTGTTAAGAACACGGAAACTCCAACTTTAAAATGGACAAGTTACACAGTCAATCTTGTTTCAATTTTTATGTGTTTTCTTTCCCAATGCCCGAATGATTCAGAAATTGTAGAGAAACACACTCTTCCGAGCTTGTATGGCCCACCTGCCATCCCAACAGTATGCCAAGTAAGATGCTTCCCCTATTGCAGAGCTACCGCTTTAAGAAAGAAACATCAGGCTTGAAAGTCCCATAAAACTTGAAACACCATCTAATTTCTCTTCCTAGTCAGGTAAAGACCAAAAAATTCATTCAATATAGACTTTTGGATAACTGTTGCCCATCAATGTCATTTATATAATAATGGTAAACAGTTGCCCATCTTTTTCTCTTTGTCTAATTTGCATCCACCAATGTAATATAAGAGTGTGTGCTTGCTATTTTCTTTTCTTTTTCTTTTTTTTAATAAATTCACTGTTACCTTCCATAAAACAAATGATACAACATTGTGTAAGCTTGTTCATCATGGCATAAGGTGCCCAAAAATTCTTTTCTCTGCAGGTTGTTACAGATTTTTTTCAGAGGTAACCAAAAACTTATAAGGTGAAATACTATACACAAAAACAAAATCTACCGAGAGGATGGACAATGGTCAATGAAAACAGTAAAAACAATAAAAAGAACATGGCTTCTTCATTTGTAGAACAATAAAAAGAACAATAAAAAGACTAAACCATCAGCAAGCATAAAACCAACCTGGTCTACCCCTTTTCATTTGTAGCTTCTTCTTCTTCTTCTTCTTCTTTTCCTTCTTTTTCTTTTTTTTTTTCCTTTGTTTGTGGAAATCGTAATTGCTTCCTATGGAATATATCTAGAGCAAGTCCTGGTAGCATAATGCTGGCAGTTGTTATTTCTGTTATCAAGTGGAATGTAGGACATGTTGCACAGAGGTGCAGGCTGTGTGGGCAAATGTTCCAACCATTAAAAATAGTATTTCTCATATTAGCCCTTTTTTTTTTTTACCATTGGTAAATAATCACACCCCCACAAACGCCGCCTATCCAAGTCACTCAACATCAGCACTACAACCAGAGATCAATCCCAGGTTGTTTATGTGGAGGAGTGGTGCCTCACCACCGAGCTACCAGTGAATTGGTTACTTAGATTAGCTAACCATAAGAAATCAGTCTAATTAAACGTCACCGAATCAAAGAGAAGAAAGCAAGCAGTATATGTAGAAGCAGTAATTGGTTTAAAATTATTGTTTTTTATGGATGGGCCAGAAACATCCAATGAGGTTTATTTTCTGTACATTGTTAATCCCTAAAACCTCTTTTGTATGGTTGGGGCCACTGGGTCATATCTCCACGCCACTTGCATCACGACAATAACAATAAAGTACCATCATCATGGTAGCATTTTTCCTATCTACAATAAGGATACCGATCACGAGCAGGCTTACAAGCACAGATTAAAAACAAAATTTCACAACTTCAAGAAAATTATATCAAATGCAAATTCCACGCTGAAACTAAATTACACCTTTTCTGCTCAAAACCTACTCTACTTTCTCTCATCCAAAAGGGTAAATAGCAAATCAAAACAGAAATTAAACACAACAAAAACAGATCAAGTTGCATTGCTTCCTTCATCAAAAAGGGTAATCAGATCACATCAAATCTAGCTCGAAATTGAAAACAACCAATCCTACAGAATCTCACCTCATTGAAGCTCCGCATCCAATCTCAAATTCTCAATCAAATATCCAACAGAAGAGCAAAGGCCAGCCTCCAATTGCAAGGACCTCACCACTCCCTCTATCTGCACCAGCTCTTCTTGAAACTTGGGGTTGAGCACCAAGTAAGAGAAATGCTCATCCAAAACCACCCCAAGACACCTCACCACTGCTTCCAGCGACGGAACCCACCTGCAAGCCTCCAACCCCAGCAAAGACTCTGCCGATTTGCAAGGCCCAGCATCCGGAAACCTCTCATACTTGTTCAACCACTTCCCCAAATACCTAACCAATCTCAACATCTCCACCCCACCAAGCCCCGCCACCGCACCCGACAGCGCCAGACCATCAACATTCTCCGATCCAAAGAGATAATGCAAGCACAATTCCTGCGTCGAAAACCCATCATAAGCAGCTGCAAGGAGAACAGCTGCCTGCGTCGCCAGCCGCGACTTCTTCTCACCCGCCGCCTTCTCAATTGCCGAAAGGGCTTGCCTTTCCCACTCCTTCCGCACGCCGGGCAGTCCAGCGTCGGTCGCCCGAGAGAGGAAGTACTTCAGAATCAGAAGAAGATCTGAGGACCTAATGTCCACCACGTGTTTGACAAAAATACACAGCATATCCGACCTCCTCCTCTCCACCATCTTCTCCACCAGACCCAACGCGGCTTCTCCCGCAACAACCCCATTGAGAATTAGGGTTTCTACCACCTCCCAGAGATCGATTTCGACGCAGGCATCCAAAATCAACCCCGCGACATCACGATTGATCAAAAACCCTACCTTCTCAATCGCGCGGCGAGTGAACTCGTGATCAGAGGGGCCGATTCCGATCGAACGACCGGTTTTTTCACTGTTCTGATCGAGGAACGAGTTGAGGAGATCGAGAAACTCGGTCCGAGTGAGGGAATTAGGGTTTTTGAGCTTCCGCTTCAGCTTTTTGAAGAATTTGTGGGAGAGTGAGATGATTTGGGAATCGAGATCGGAGATCTTCCATCCTTGGACGCGTTGGATGGGGAGGGGTTCCTCTTCGGCGATCTGGGGTTTAAGGAGAGGGAATATACGGTCAGGATTGAGGATGATCGGGTAGGGAGATGGGGTTTTGACGGTGGATTCGGCATCTGCCGCGGATTTGGTGATGATTTCAAGCAGCGACATGGGTTTCTCAGAGAGGGTTTTGGAGCTTGTGGTGCTTGCGCTTGTGGGGTTTAAAGGAAGTAGCCAAGTAGGGTTTTAGTTGAAAATGAGATCCCAATCTCAACGGAAGATTCCAAATGAGCACTTAAGTTTTTGACTTATTTGAAAAAAGGATGCAGATTTCAAAACTCCTCAAATTAGAGCCTAGCTTTTACTAGTGAATTCTCAACTAAGGACAACTAGTCATTTAAAGGTATTTTTGAGAGACCTTTTTTCCTGAGTTGTCTTAAACACCCAAATTACTTTTCAAATTGGCTTGTCAATTTGGCCCTAAGACAAGGGAGCCCGGCCTTGAAAAAGGCCTTAAAGGGAGGGGTTCTATTTCTAAAGAAAAGCCTTAGGGCCGGGCTTAGACAATTTTTTTGTAGGGCCTGAAATTTAAGAGTCGGGCTTAGATAGTACGAGCCCGGCCAGGCCATGGCCCTGACCCTTCTACTTTTTTTATTTTATATCTGTAAATATATATACTAAAATACCCTTATAGCAGTCATTTATCTGCAATAAAATTAGAGATATAAATGCAATTTCTTATACTTATACCCATTACAAGATGTCCAAAAAAATCAATACACACATACTTGGTTCATTTCTTCTCTATTTAATTATTAAAGTTTTGTATTATACTTAATGTATCAGCTATAAGTGTTACATGATTGCTCTTTATCATTTTCTTCTAGCTTTATTATTTCTTATTTAGATTTTTCCATATTATTTTTATATATTCTTGCTGGTGCAAAGTAAGGGTATACTCCTCTTAATAAAGATAAACTTTTTCCTCAATATAGTGACTTGGGATGTCAACTAGTTTATAAGGTGTAGGTGGTGAAAACACAACACCCACTTAGGTTAAGATAAACTTTGTAGATCAGGGAAGACTGAACGCTGAGAACCTGAAAAAGGAAGGAAAATGGCTTGGGTCAGAGCCCCTGGCTGCCATGAGCCAAAGGCACTCCGATGCCTGAGTTAGTTCTGAGAAAACTAAGCAGGAGGAGGAAGAAGAGAATGAGAGATTGGACTGTGAATTTGCGTATTGCGTGCCTCCAAGGGGCTGATCCCATGTGTATATGTAGATTCCTCGTTCATTCCCTTTGCTGAGTGGGGGTAGGTGGGGTAAGGTCCCATCAGGCCTTTCCCTGACACTCGGCGGTAGGTAAAACGGATACATCTCATCAGCAGCTTCTATGCTTCCGGTCAGTTGATGTTAAGGGATGATAAAGCTAACTTCTTATCGTCATAAATGAGCGATCATATTGCCATAAATGAGCTCCCCTATCGCCATAAATGAGCACCCCTATCTGTCAGGGCGTGCCCGTACTTCTCATAGGAGTGTGATGGCCTACTCTGCCTTCAGTACTTTTACCGGGACCAGAAATGGTCCGGTTGGGCTGGCATTTAGCTGGTACTTACGCCGGGCTGCCGAGCTGAGTAACGCTAAACTGGCACTCTTAACCGAGCTGCCGAGCGGGGGAACCTCGAGCCAACGCCTCTTGCCGAGCTGTTAGGCTATGGTTACCGAGACTGGGGGTAAAAGGTCAGTGCTTTACCATGGCTCTTAATCTTGTCATTACGGTATTTTACCCATACAATTGCCCCCTAGCTTTTGACCTCTGAAAGACTTGTGGAGGTCGGAAGCTAAGTGACTGCCTAGCTGGTGCCTCTACCGAGCTGGAGAGATGGTTGCCGAAGTATGGGAAGAGTTTACCAAGATGACGGAGTCCCGGTTCGAGGAGGGGGTCCCTCCTTATCCTGATGACCGTTGATGACGTGCGGTCTTTATCAAGATGTCCCTTCGCCTGTCCGAAGCATTTAATAGTCCTCAAGAATTGCGCTGATGGTGGCACGTGTCGCCGCTTCAATAGTCACGCAATTGCTTCAAAAAGACGGTAGGGCTACTCGATACTACGTTAGGGCTGCTGGAGGCGACGCCTCATTAAAGGCGTTTCTCGAAAGCCGAAACGACGCCTCTGACCCTTATAAATTAGGGCTTCTCCTTCGTCCTTACTTTCTTCTTCTTCTACGCTCTGTCGAAATTTCTATTGCACGCTGCTGGAAAACTTCTCTGTCGCCTGCAAGTTGCTAGCATTCTCATCTGCGCAGTCCCCCTTTTAGGGTTTCTTTCTGCTTCTTTCTTTTCCTTTCTTCTAGGTAGATTTTCGCCTGGGTAGAGAATGGGGATTTATAGGCACTTGTTAAGAGACCCAGTTTCCATAGCCATTTTTAGGAACATGTACAAAATCCCTGCCAACGTAGAGGTCAGACCAGATGGCCCTAAGGATGGCCTCACCTACAACGATGGCTGGATGCCGTTTTGGCTGGTCACCGTCGTGGAAGCAGGGGTCTGGTTCCCCCTCCATCCGCTCCTTAGGGGCTGTCTCCAAGAGTGGAGGTTGTGCCCCTGCCAACTACTACCCAATGAATACAAAATCATTATAGGGGTAGTGCAGCTGAACGAGATCCTGGGGATCGACCTCGGTGTCCCGGACATCGAGGACGCCTATGACCTCTACAAATCCGCAAAAGGGAACACCCATTATCTCCGGCTGAGGGTTCGTCGGGCTGGCTTCGTTACCGCGCTGGAGGACTCCAACAAGTACGCGGGCGAGGATCGAGTGTTCGTCAAAAGGAGAATGGGAGTTCGGCGAGGTAGAGGCTAACACTGCGGTCTGGATTCCTCGAAAAATAGGAATTCCTCCAAGTGAAGGCCGAAGTCTTTTCGGTTTGCAATTTCACTTTCTTTTGTACCTACCTGACTAACAACTCTCTGTTTATGCAGATTTTCGCCAGAGAAGGGAGGTAGCCAAGAAAAACTGCTGGAGGGTGAACACCGACTGGCACGAGAAAGTGAGGAATTACCGTGGTCACGACTGCCGAGCTGCGTGGTCACTACTGGGGTATACGCCGCACTACAAATCCTTCAACACCTCGATAAGGGTGACCGGGATTGACTCCGTGCTGCGCGGAGAGGGCACCAACTCGGAGCCAGTGACGGTCGCGATCCCCAATTCGGAGCCAGTGACAGTCGTGGTCCCCACTGGGCGTCTGGTCGAGTCCGGTAACCGGGCTTCAGCTCCACTCCCAGACCCAGAACCTGTCGAGACCTCGGTAGCCGAGGCCGGGCCTTCGCGGCGAAGGAAGAAGCTCGTAGCATCCTCCAGCACATCTTCGAGCTCGGCATCTTCCAGCTCGAAGGAAGAAAAGGAAGAGATGTTGCGCCATCGTCGCCAACGCTACGCGACCGAGGACTTGTCAGCCGCGGGTTTCGGGGAAGCCAGGGGCGAGGCCCTGGATGCCTCCCAGGCTGCCAGCGTCGCTCCCGCCTCGACGCCTACTGCAGCTGCGGTCGAGACCCCTTCCGCTGCCTCTGTGGCCGAGGTCACTCCTGCCATTGTGGCCGAGGTTGGCTTCGCTCCGCCCCCAGCGGATATTGTCATTGATGACTCGATTCCTCACTCCACTACAAGGGCAGGAGGTCGAGTCCGCTCTGTCGAGGACGCTAAGGAGCGCCGGGCCGAGAAAAGGGCAAGGGTCGAGGTCCCGCCCGGTCCTTCATCGCCGCCGCCAGCTGAAGAATCAGTTTCGCCCCCTTCGCCGGTCCCTTGGAGGCCAAACATTGAGGGCGTGCTGGGGAGGCAGCTGGCCAAGACTAACCACGCGGTCAATCCTCAAGTGGTTGCCACGCTGGGGTGAGCTTGCGCCCTTCCCCAGGACGTGGCGAGGTGGGCGAAGATGGATAACAAGTCGCTGCTGCTTTTGTCAATGCAGTCGCTGGTAGCGGTAAGCTTGACATTTCTTTGAAGTCTTCACTTCGGTATTCTTTCACTGAAGTTTGGTTTCATTCTGCAGCTATTGCAAAAATGCCAGACGGGCATGGAAAGGCTGGACGTGGCCGAAGCCAGAGCGGCTGGCTGGGCAGCAAAGAGGGAGGAGCTGCTGAAGTCTTTGGTGGCCAAGGAGAAGATGCTGGTAGAAGAGGCGGGTAGGAATGCTGGTTTTGCTGCCGAACTTGACGAAGCTCAGGCCATGGTAGAGCATTTCAGAGAAGAAGCAAAAGAAGAGGTGACTCAGAACGTCCACCTTTCCTCTGAGCTCGACGATGCCCAGATCGCGCTGGCGGGGCAGGAAGAAGACCTGCGAACCATCCGCGGGACAAACAAGAGGCTAATCTCCCCGCGGAACATGGCTAAAGGCGAACTGGAGATGGCCCTGAAGGGGAAGGCGGCCGAGCTTGAGTCTGCTTTGGCGAAGCAGCAAGCCGAGCTTAAGGAGAAGTTCTTGGCCGAGCATGACGCCGCCATGGGGGAGGAGGTGGGCAAACTGGCAAAATACTACAAGGCTCAGTTGCCAGGGATCCGGTACCGAGCCTAGGAGCTCGGATGGAAGGCAACCTTGAAGAAGATTGGGATTCCCAAGGATAACCTTCTTTATAGGGACCCCCCCCCCCCCCACAAGTTTCCCAGCTCGGATTCCGCCCTACATTCCATCGTCGACTCACCCCTAATCCTCGGCCTATCTTCCCAAGCTCCCCTAGAGGTGAATGCCGCCCCCGATGTGCCTCCGATAGCTCCTCCAACTGCCAGTGCTGCGCCTGAAGCTTCCTTCGCGCCCAAAGTCTTCCCGGTCGTCTCGGTAGTCTCTGAGACCGTTTTGGCCCGCCCTAAAGAGAGCGCAGCCGGATCCGACACTGGGGCTCCTACGGGGATCGACTGCAACGTGGAAGTCATGGCCCCCCGAGTCCTGTGTTTTTTTCTTTTTCTTTTATTATATCTTTCTCATGCTTGTAATCAACATTTATGTTAATGAAAAAGTAACTTTTTTACATACTTGGCTTCTCTTTGATTTTCTTTTGCTTGTCTGAATGGGTGCATGGATGTCTTTCTTTTGCTTAACTGGTTTTGGTAGCCGAACTCATAAGCTTAGAATTAGACTTCCCTTAAGGGACCGAGCTTGGTCTAACAACCGGAGCCTCAGTGGCCCTTACCCATAATCATCCGAGGAGAAACCATCCAATCCTGAATTGACGAAAGGAACCACCTCGGTTCTTCAACCCAGGGTTTTCCTAAGCGCCGAAGTCAATGCCTTTCAAGTTTTTGGCTTTACCGTCGTAGCCGGTGCTGGCACCGATTTAAGGGCGGTTGGTACTCTGACTCAGTTGCCGAGCCAGGGCTGAGACTGTCACCGTGCCCTTTGTGTTTTTGGCTTTGCCGCCAAAGCTAGTGCTGGCACCGAGCTAAGGGCGGTTGGCACTCTTACCGAGCTGCAGAGCCGAGGCTGGGACTGTCACTGTGCCCTTTGTTTTTTTGGCTTTGCCGCCAAAGCTGGTGCTGGCACCAAGCTAAGGGCGGTTGGCACTCTGACCGAGCTGCCAAGCCGGGGCGGGGATTGTCACCGGGCCCTTAGAAAGCTGGCATCGCTGCCGAGTTGTATAACTTGAAACAATTTGAAAGAGAGAGATCCGTTCCAAAAAAATGCGCTTTTATTGATGTTTGAATCCTTGAGTACATTTTTCAGAAGTAGAACTTTTTGAGGTGTATCGCATTCCATGGCCATGGCAGCTCCTTGCCTTCCATGTCCTCAAGCCTGTACGCGGATCTTCCAGCTGCTGAGATCACTTTGAATGGCCCTTGCCAGTTAGGTGCTAGCTTGCCCTCATTTGGATTTCTATCGCCGGGAAGTGTTTTCTTCAGGACTAGCTCTCCCACCGTGAACCTTCTTTTTTTGACCTTCTGGTCGTATCCCCTGGCCAATTGCTGCTGATATGCGGCCAGGCGGATAGCTGCCGCCTCTCTTCGTTCTTCAGCGAAATCCAGCTCTCGTGCCACGTTTAGATCATTGAGCCCTTGGTCGCAGAGTTCCGACCTCAAGGTCGGGAGGCCAACCTCAAGGGGAATAACTGCTTCCATGCCGTAGGCAAGGGAGAACGGTGTGGCCGAGGTGGAACGCCTTGTAGTCGTCCTATAAGCCCATAGAACACTTGGAAGCTCTTCTGCCCACCTCTCTTTAGCTCGGTCGAATCACTTCTTAAGTCCGTCGAGGATTACTTTGTTAGAGATCTCAACCTGGCCGTTGCTCTGTGGATACGCCGAGGTGGAGTAGACATTTCGGATGCCGTGCTCCTGGCAGAAGCTCTTGAAAAGGTTGGAGTCGAACTGTGTCCCGTTGTCGGAGATGAGAGTCTGAGGGATCCCAAACCATGTAATGATGTTCTTCCATACGAAGCTTTTCGTGTCCTGCTCAGTGATGGAGGACAAAGGCTCGGCTTCAACCCATTTGGTGAAGTAATCAGTGGCTACTATCAGCCACCTTTTGTTCCCTGGAGTTCGGTGAAGCGATCATACGATGTCCAAACCCCACTAAGCGAGGGGCCACAGACTGGAGAGTGAGCTCAAGTCCTGTGCTGGCTGATGGAGCAAGTGGGAGAACTTTTGGCACTTTTCGCATCTTCTGGCGAAGAGCTGGGCGTCCTTCTGCATGTATGGCCACCAGTACCCTTCGCTAATTGCTTGGTAAGCCAGTGATCGACCTCCAATGTGGCTACCGCAGATCCCTTCATGAATTTCGTAGAGGAAATCATCGACTTTACTTGGGTGAACGCACTGGAGGTAGGGCCCGGTGAATGACTTCCTGTAGAGTCTGCCATCTGGGGAGAGCCAAAACCAGGTTGCTTTCAGCCTTATCTTCTGCGCTTCCATCCTGTCTTCGGGCAACTGGTCGTCCTTCAGGTATGCGACGATCGGATCCATCCAGCTCGGACCGAGGTCAACACACATGAGCTACCGAGGTCGCTGGAGTTCGATGCTGGGCTCTTGCAGGGTTTCTACTTCCACAGTTCTTTTATTACCGGCTTCGACAGCCGAGGCGAAGCTGGCGAGGGCGTCTGCATGAGAGTTGGACTCTCTGCCGATCTGCTGGACTTCGGCTCTTTCGAATTCTGAGAGGAGTCGCTTCACGTGAGCTAGGTAGGCTGTCATCTTGTCATCCCAGGCTTGGTAATTTCCGCCGAGCTGGCTCGTCACCAACTGAGAATCACTGAAAACCACTACACGCCGAGCTTCCAAGAATTTGGCACTATTCAGTCCGGCGATGAGCGCTTCGTACTCGGCCTCATTATTGGATGCCTTGAAGCCGAGTGTTAGAGCTTGCTTGATGACAAGGCCCTCCGGAGACTGGTGGACTATGCCAGAGCCAGCCCTTTTGGAAGTTGAGGATCCGTCGACGAAGACCTTCCAGGCTAAGTCAAGGAACTTCCTCCGGGACTGCTCTTGCTCCGTCTCAGTGACTGCCCCCATATCCATGTTGCCCCTTAGTTCGGTGTCGAGCAGGGTCGGTGCCGAACGCTGAGAGGTGAATTCCACGATGAAGTCTGCTAGAACTTGAGCTTTTATGGCCATTCTCAGTTGGTACTTAATATCGTACTGTCCCAGTTCGACAACCCATTTTGAGATTCTGCCGAAGAAGTCTGCCTTTCGGAATAGAGCCTTGAGTGGGTGTTTTGTCACGACCACTATTGTGAAGGTTTGGAAGTAGTGGGAGAGCTTCCGCGAGACGCTGACGAGCGCCAAGGCAAGCTTTTCGAGTTGTAGGTACCGGGTCTCGGCCTTGAGCAGGATCTTGCTCGTGTAGTAGATAGGCCGCTGCTGGCTGTTTTCCTCTCTGAAAAGTACCGAGCTCACTATGTGATCCGAGACCGCCAGGTACAAGTACAGCGCTTCACCATGGGTTGGAGTCGTCAACAGTGGTGGCGAAGAGAGGTAGTGCTTGAGCTGCTGCAGGGCCTGATCACAGTCCGGCATCCAATGGAATTTGGAGCCTTTTCGCAGAAGCTAGAAGAAAGGCCTGCATTTGTCGGAAGCTCAGCTGATGAAGCGATTAAGCGCGGCAGCCATGCCGGTCAGCCGCTGAACTTGTTTTGCCGAAGTCGGACTTTGCAACTCCTGGATCATCATGATCTGATCTGGGTTTGCTTCGATCCCTCTTCTTGTGACCAAGCTTCCCAAGAACTTGCCGGAGTAGACACCGAAAGCGTACTTGGATGCTTTAAGCTTCAACTGGAACTAGCGGAGGATGTCGAAGATTTGCTTGAGGTCGGTCAAGTGGTCGTCTGACCTTTTAGACTTGACGACCATGTCATCAATGTAAACCTCCACTGTCTTACCGAGTTGGGCTTGGAACATCTTGGTCACCAGCCGCTGGTATGTCGCTCCTGCATTCTTTAACCCGAAGGGCATCACCTTGTAGCAATAGGTGCCCCTGGGTGTGATGAAGGACGTCTTCTCCTGGTCTGCTTCGTATAAGGGAATCTGATGGTATCCCCGGTAGGCGTCGAGGAAGCTCATGCGGTCATGTCCGGCGGTGGCATCCATAAGTTGGTCAATCTTTGGAAGAGGGAAGTTGTACTTGGGACATGCTTTATTCAGGTCGGTGAAGTCCACGCAGACCCACCATTTCCCCGTCTTCTTTTTTACTACCACTGTGTTGGCCAACCACTGCGGATAGTGGACCTCTTTTATTGCCTCTGCATCAAGCAGCTTCTGGACCTCCTCAATCATGGCCTCCGTTTGTGGGACCCCAGTTCGGCATGCTTTTTGGATCACGGGCTTATGGCTGGGGTCCACGCTCAACTTGTGCCACATGACTGCTGGGTCGATGCCGGACATCTCATATGGTGTCCATGCGAAGACCTCTTTATTCTCGAGGAGAAGGTCGAGTAGCTTCGTCTTCTCGGGCTCAGGGAGCTGGCTTCTTATCAGGAAGAATCTGTCTGGGTCGGCAGTGTTGATTTTGACCTCGGTGAGGTCCTCTATGCTCTTTTGTGTCGGAGCCCTGCCAACATCCCCGAGCTCTGCCTCTCTTTCCAGCTCGGCCATGTGGACTTGGGATGATTCGGCTTCACCAGGCAGCACGACCAGCAGGCACTGCTTGGCCATGTGCTGGTCACCTCTCACAATGATCACGTCAGTCCGGCCGGCCTGGTTCTCCAGAGGAAACTTGAGTTTTTTATGGCGAGTGGAGGGCACGGCCTCCATGCTATGCAGCCACGTCCGCCCTATTATAATATTGTAAGGGGAGGGAACGTCGACTACTAGGAAGTCGACCTGCCTGGAGGCGCCTCCGACTTGGACTCTGAAGGAGATCTTACCCTTCGGGTACACGGGCTTGGAGCTAAAGCCGACCAGAGGGGTATGGGCTGTCTGGAGATCCTCGTCTTTGAGCTTGAGCTTTTTGAAGCAGTTGTAGTAGAGGATCTCGGACGAACTGCCGGGATCAACAAGGACTCTCTGAACCAAGAAGTTCTGCAGCTTCAGGGTGAGCACTAGAGGGTCGTTATGAGGGAGTTCGACGTCCTCTAGGTCCTTATCTGCGAACCAGATCTTGGGCCCCTCTGTCTTGGCTTTCTTCGCAGCTGGCTCCGGTGCAGCAGTCAGCACCTCTGTCTTGGCTTTCTTCGTAGCTGGCTCCGGTGCAGCAGTCAGCACCTGCTTCTGGTGAGAGGCCCTCTTGGCCTCGGCACGGGCCTGGGAGCTTCCCTTAGCCGGAGGGGCAAGGTGAATGACGTTGATGATGCCCTTCGGTTTGCTGTCGTCGTCTCAGTGGTGAGGTCGACTACTGTCCCCACCGTCCTCGTTGATGTAGTCCCGCAGGTACCTGTTCTTTACGAGGGTCTCCAGGTGGAACTGGAAGCTCTTGGGGCTTCGCGTCTAGACGCCCTGCCTCCTCCTGAGGCTGCTGCCGAAGTGGACGAGGCTCCGTGACGATCTGAGGGGGCCCTGCGTCAGTCTGGAGACTGGGCTCTGCGCCGATCTGGGGACCGAGCTCTGCGACAGTCCTCCCTCCTGGAGGACCTGTTATCTCCCTTGGGGACAACCTTCTAGGTGAGGCCGAAGTTTTCCCGACCTCGGACCTCATCCTCTTCCGCTCGGATGAAACAGTTTGCCCGGATCATCAGCTCTTTCATTGTGGCCACGGGGTACATGACCAACTGCGCCTGTAGCTCGATGCCCGGCTGCAGAGCTTGCTGGAAGGACTTCACAGCCATTTCCTTAGAAGCGCTTTCGATCTGGCTATAGATAGTCCAGAATCATCTAGCGAACTGGGTGACGTTCTCGTCCTCTCGCATCCGAAGGGCCATCAGGTCGGCATCTGTCTTTGGGATGACACGATGGGCCTGGAACTTCTCCAGGAAGGAGGTTCGGAGCTGCCGCCAACTGGAGATGGAGCCTTCAGGGAGTGAACAAAACCATCGGAGGGGGAGATCTTCTAAACTAGAGGAGAAGACTCGACAGTTCAGGAAGTCATCATAACCCCACACTGACATCCACTGGACGAAATGTCGGAGGTGCGCTGCAGGGTCTGAGGTTCCGTTACAAGGTGAACCTTGGGACGTTGAACTTCTTAGGAATGGAGTATTTCCCAATATCCCTGGAGAAAGGGGATGCGCCCGTGTCTACAGCTTCAAAGGCGTTGTACTGGTCTCGGGCGATACCAGCAGTTTCCATATTCTGGGGATAGTCTACTTGATCTGCTTGTCAAGCCACTGCTTGAGCTCCTCCTCGTCTTCTGGTATCTGGCGCTGCTTCTTTGGCCCTTCATGCACATGGCTAATGCTGGAGTCTTCTTCTTCATGGACCCGATCACGCCTCTTATTATTGAGGACGTGCCTCAAGTCTCACTCGTGGGTCGGAGCTTGGCCGTGCTTGGGTGGAAGACCCGAAGCACGGCTATGCACAGGAGGCGAGCTCGGAGCCCTTTTATCTTGGAGCTGCTGCTTGATCCTCCGGATGAGCTCTTCTTGCTCCTGGATGAGGAGGTTTTGGGTCAGGACAGCATCCTGGAGAGGATCTTCATGGTTGTTGGGGTTGGCCCGATGATGAGACTTAGCCCGCGCGGACTTCTCACCTGGCTGGGTGACAGATTTGTCACCTTGCCTGGTATGCTCTTTGTCGTGGCAGGGCTACTTTGGAGGCGGAGCATTGTGAAGGGAAGGCATTGTCAGCCCTCTTGACTAGGATACCGATTGGACCGTGAGGGACCTTTCTCCTGACCTCCTCTGTCGAGGGGGTGGATTTTGCACCAGTACAGGCTGCATGGATGGGCCCTTGCCCTTGGAGGGTCCTTCACCATTTTTGGTTTTTAGAGGCATGGTGTTTGAAAGCTTTTTGTTCAGTTTCCCCACAGACGGCGCCAAACTGTAGACGGTGAAAGCATAACACCCACTTAGGTTAAGATAAACTTTGTAGATCAGGGAAGACTGAACACCGAGAACCTGAAAAGGGAAGGAAAATGGATTGGGTCAGAGCCCCTGCTGCCGTGAGCCGAAGGCACTCCGATGCCTGAGTTAGTTTTGAGAAAACTAAACAGGAGGAGGAAGAAGAGAATGAGAGATTGGGTTGTGAATTTGCGTATTGCGTACCTCCAAGGGGCTGATCCCATGTGTATATATAGATTTCTCGTTCATTCCCTTTGCTGAGTGGGGGTAGGTGAGGTAAGGTCCCATCAGGCCTTTCCCTAACACTCGGCGGTAGGTAAAAAGGGCACATCCCATCAGCAACTTCCATGCTTTCGGTCAGTTGATGTTAAGGGATGATAAAGCTAACTTCTTATCGTCATAAATGAGCGATCATATCGCCATAAATGAGCTCCCTTATCGCCATAAATGAGCACCCCTATCTGTCAGGGCGTGCCCGTACTTCTCACAGGAGTGTGATGGCCTACTCTGCCTTCAGTACTATTACCGGGACCATTCCTGATTCGGCTGGGCTGGCATTTAATTGGTACTTACGCCGGGCTGCCGAATTGAGTAATGCTGAGCTGACTCTCTTAACCGAGCCGCCGAGCTGCCGAGCGGGGGAACCTCGAGCCGACCCCTCTTGCCGAGCTGCTAGGCTATGGTTACCGAGACTGGGGTAAAAGGCCAGTGCTTTACCGTAGCTCTTAATCTCGTCATTACGGTATTTTATCCACACATAAGGGTAGTTTGTATATATATGCATAAAACTTCAAGGATATGAAGTGATCCAAATATCATTTCAATTAGATATTTATAATTCTGAATTTTTTAAAGTCTAAAAGAACAGTAATTTCTTAAGTGCATTTATTTTTGTGACCGCCAATGACAGTTAATAGTCATATCAGCATTAAACTGAAAGTAATGTCAATTTATGAAAGGTAGCTTAATGTAAACGGTTTAAATTTCTCAAAAATAATACTCTATTAGAATGATTTGGTACATGGAAATTTTGTGAAATGTGTGAGATATAACAAACTCTTTAGCCATTTTCTTTCTTTGACAAAAAAAAAAAAAAAAAAAAAAAAAAAAAAAAAAAAACACCTAGATTCCAAGTCGCCAAAGCATGTATGCTCTTCTTTGATAAAAGAAAGCTTTTAGATAGAGCTTCTATTCTCTAAATATTTTCTTCATGATCCCTTTGCAGTAGAGATTAGACAAGATAGCGCTCGATTGATGCTCGATAGTTGGTAACAATGTTAGAAAAAATAGTTTTTTTTTTTTTGCTTTTGGAGGCCCTAAACCCTGCCTTGGCCCGGCCCTAACCCTTGAGGGTAGGGTAAGGGCCTAAGCAATGCAGGCCCTCCGAGGGCTTTGGCTTGCCAGGGTCTGACCCTGTATATTTTGAGGGTAGGGTTGGGACAATCCTAGGCCCGGCCCAACCCTCTAACACCCCTGGATTGAAATAAAAACTTCTATCCTTTTTCCATCTTCTTTTCCTTTTCTTCATCGACATCCTCTTGTGATCAACAACAACCAGCATTTTTACAATGATTGGCGAGATGTAGTGGCTGTCGGAAGCATGTCATGGCCACCGGGGAAACCAAGGATGCCCCCGAAATTTCCCAAGTTTTAAATCGTTCTCTCTTAGTTCATATGATGCTGGCCGTTTATGAGTGGATCGTGGTGGTGCCACCTGGTTGCATGGAGATACATGGCACGGTCTGAAGGGGGCCTGAAAAGTTTTTGTGCGAAGGAAGTGTCAAGGTTAAGGACCTTGATGGAATGATTACAATTATTAGGTTGTATTTGTGGGGGTCCATAAGCAGTTCTTTCTGTGATCTGCAAGCATTTAGGTGGGCCATGGGGTCCACAACTTTGGGAACTGCCGATGGTTTTCTGTGATCTGCAAGCATTCAGGTACACTGTTTGGCCTAGGTTTAGGTTTTGGATGACCCACTTGATCCAGTTTACAACTAATTTATACACTATTAATAAGCATATATCTTCTGTAAATATATAAAGCATTTCTCGGCTCATAATTCATGATCCAAATTGTTCAATATTCGCATAAATATGACAAATTTCAATGCATGAAATTTCATATTTTAGCTGTTCATGGATTCTGAAATGGATAAAAAATACGAGCTTAATTTGTGTTTGAGACCTACTATGTAAAATCACATGTAAAAAATCAATATAAATCTTATTTTCATATCCCATTTGTGAAAGACAAATGTCGCTTTGAGAACAAATTGTGGGTTGTTGTATTATAACACTTATGTGCATCTAAGCCATATAGACGTTTCTAGAAGAAGGTGCATTATACATGGAATTGAGGTCACTTCTCTAGCCTTTGTAATTATAGTAGTGTCCTCAATTTATTCCTTTGCATTTGGTGAATTTTTTTGTTACAGGAGTTTGCTTGCCAATTCAGCGCGTGCTTGTTTCCTTTAGGGGAGAAATAGAAGAGGAGTAAGATGTTACCGGAGGATAAAGTTAAAGAGGAGTGGGCTGAAATAAATTAGTAGATGAATTACTTTGTATACGACTATGAGTTGGATAGTTGGTGTAAAATAAAAGGATTTAAAATTTGTATTTGATTGGATAATAAGAACGGGGAATGAGTTACTCTACCCCACTTTATCATAGTATTTCAAAGTAATTATGAGAGAGAGAAAATAAAGTTGGAGTAACTGCCAACTAGACAAGCCTATTTACTTTACTTTCCGGGCTAATGCAAACAAACACATCATGGGGTAAATAATCCAACCGTTGCGATTTATTTCAATCCTCATTTACTTTACTCTTTTGCAAACGAAAAGGCCAAGCTTTTCTACCCATGCTTCTTCTTTTTTTATTCACATCCATATTTCTCTCTCCTCACAAATTTCAGCATGCACCACTTCCTCTTCATTAGTCGTATATATATCCACAAGGAAAATAGATAACTAATTCATATCTGCTTTTTTCTCTTTGCTTTTTATTTATGTACTAAGAGAATTGCAAGGGTTCTATGCATCTATTCATTGACATAACACTTCTATGTATCTATTGATTTAAGTCATCACTTCATAAACCCTGGATGAGGCTTAGGCATGTTTGGGCAGTGTGCACATGAACTCCTACACTTAGAGTGATTAATGGTATATTTATCCTTTTAATTTGTTTTTATCAATAATATTCCTCCGAAAATACCAAATATGAATATATTTGCTTTTAAGCCCGAGCCTTTGTTACCAATTTATTTATTATCAATAATATTTTTTTTAAAAATACTAAATTTGAATATATGTAATTTTTTGTCCAGACTTAGTACGCGCCTTTGTTGCTAGTTAATATGAAATAGATTCCAAACCCACTTTTTATATGATTGGAGACTTAATATTCCGGCAATTGAATTCCATTAACAATTTAACATCACTAGACTATATGCACTTCCAAGTTCCAAGCACAAGATAGAGGAGTTAGGTAGTATAGTCCATATCCAAGTTCAGGGCAAGTATATTGGGTCTGATTTGAAAACTATGATGGTGGTAGTGGTGTCAATGTGCCTGGGAACCCAATTAATAACTTGGGCCCTGTGGACAAATATGTGACCATGGACAACCCCAGGCACATATATTTAACTCGAATTGTATACACCATTCTTCTACTGAAAAGCTCACACATAATTGACCCAGCCAAAGCCCAGCCAGATATTATCGGCATAGTCTACTGGCTCATCCAGGGCTTAAAAACCTTGCCAGGCCCAAGCTCGGACTGGATCAAGTACAAATCAACAGGGCCTACATCAGTTCGGGTCAAGTCCCAGCTGTGTGCAACCTTGGATGATGGACTTGATTGAGTACATTTTTTTGTAACATGTAAATGTATGGTGTGCCGTGGGCCTCCTCCAAACCTGACCCATATGGAACTGGTAATAGGTCTAGGATTGATTGGTACACACCATCTTTCAACAACCAGTTCTGCAAGAAAAGCCCCTTTCCAAACATAATTTAATGACAGAAATCCCCACTGAACACCATGTGTTCATATGTGAGTATGAAAAAATTGAATCGAAGGCCTAAGGGCACCTTTGTTTTCATGTAATTGAATTGAATACCTTGAATTGTATTTCTGTGAGTGGTTCAAAATGATGAACCAAACGTGAATATAAAAAAATGACCATCAAATAACCTCTCCTTTAATGAAAATTGAATTAAGGGAAAGTTGGTAAGTAGTCAATACTCAGCCATTACCCTAGTAATTTAATACTGGAAAGTCAAGGTCCTATCTACATCTTCACCTTATACCCTTCACCCCTCGCCACTTTAATAATCCTTCAATGAAGCTCATTTCACCTTGATTTACCATGTATTCAATTCCAATATGTACCAAGAATTTGCACTGAATCCCAGCATAAAACCACATGTACCAAGAAAGTAAGCAAATGCAGAAGTGGAATGGGCTTTTATTGGCCAAGCAAAGAGGAAGTTGTGGGGGTGGGGGGTGTTTTCTTCCAAAGCGCCTGGGCGTTTTGTGGCATTTCAGAAAATTTAGATAAACCTGAGAGAATTCAAATGAAACCTTTGATAAAGTTAAAATGAGTTCCTCAGGGAATCAAATTGGGAAAACAAAAAAACACCTAACACACATCATCAAATCAGAATAAAATTGGAAGGATAAAGATGGCCCAATATTCCTGCCTGCATTTTGACCATGTGCTAAACAGACCCATCAATTTCATATGAAAAACAGAAAACTGTAAGCAAAAACTTAAGCTCTAGAATTGAAATGTTGCTGTATACAGGGTTAGAACCTCATTTTGAAACTGCTGTCTGTGACTGCAAACCAAGTGCAAAAGCTCTCCAAGCTCACACAAATGACCACCACCCTTCCATGTCAACCTTTCACCCTGCACCAGGATAAAGTTTAGGAATCAGATTAAACACGAAGTTTCAATTTAACTAATTATACTCTATACTCTAGTTATAAATTCTAGTTTACACGAGTAACATAGGACACAACTGATTCACAGAATAGCAAATCTTCCATGTCAAAGTAATAGCCTTTGCATGCATCTCTGAGACCAGATTTGGGTAGATAAGTTGGGACTGCACTCTATACTCTTGGTGCAATGTTTGATGAAGTCCATAAAAAAGAATCCATAACGTAGGTTTTAGATTTTTCTGTCTCTTCTGCAAAAAAGAGATAAGCGTCTTGGTTTCTACTAAACTTCTTGATCATGTGAAATCAGTTTCCAGTAGGAGAGTACGCCTCATAAACCTTACCAATAAACCTGATCAGAACATGATGCAAACATGATGTACATGATGCAGTAATTCAGGGTTTCCAGATTGTGTTTAGCTTGACATATCTGACGATTCATTAATGGGCTGTGTTCGAGTTTAGTATACTCTTGCTACTTGATCTCAACTCTCCTCGAGTAATTGAAATATGACCCACGAACCAACCCAAACCGTCAATTAAGGGTTCGGTTTGTATCTTTTAACTTCAAGACAGCTCTCAGGTTGACATTTTCAACCCAATTAACAAATGGGTTGAGTTGGTCGAGTCCATACATGCTAACAATATTGCCCAACCTGACCTACCGCCACCCCTAGTTCCACGTGGAAGAGAAGCTAGAAAGCCAAAGATAAAACTGAAAAATATATGGGTCTATTGAGTCAGTAAAACTCACTCAGATTTTTCTCCAGACTCCTCGTTTGAGGTTGAATTTAGGGCTGTCATCTTCCCGAATGATTCTTTGGCATCGCCGAAGAAGTCTTTCACTTTATCAAGTACAGTTTTCATTTCTTCTTGTGTTGGAAGCTGAAATTGAACTACAAAACCATTAAAATAAAGCAGCTTGGTTTCTATGTTTAAAATAGACTGAATTTATTGATGATGGAAAAATGCTATAAAGTAGAAAGACACTGAACCTAGAATGCCTACACTGTACCCAAAATGCCTACACTACGTCTTAAACTGCAGTGTGAGCAACTGCTTACACAAACTCATCTTCTCAATCATGATGGCCCAATTCACCATGCAATTTTGATTCAGTTAATTGTTTGTTTGGTGCAATGGTAAAAGTCACGGGTGCCATGCGTGATAACACAAGTTTGAGACCTGCAAGCAACCACTTTGTGCAAAATTGCCAAAGGTTAGGTCTGTCTCCAATATGGACTTTAAGGACCCTACTTTGGCGCCAGCGGGGCCAGCACTAGGGAATGACCTTTTTTTAATTGTTTGCAGGATAGACTTTCCTAATTTGCCCTTAACTTGCGGAGTTGGTGGCTTTTGTTATCTTATTTTCAGCCATTATTTTGATATTTACAGGGTTCTTACAGATAGAGGTGACAAGTCCAGTATCACAATATTTGCTATCTTTCAATATGTCTATGCATAAATTTTCATATTGAAGACCGTTATATGCAGAGGAAAGGACTGAAGATTGATTTTCAGCAACTTTGAAGAGCAAACTATTTTAATATTGTTAAATTTAGCGAATGTGAAAACCATGCAATACCCTTACTTTTTGCTCAAGCGCTCTTTAAAAAAATCCAGAAAGTTTAATGTCGAGTCCATCAAGGTGTACTCAGCTTAAAGCAGAAGTGAAAACCTTAAATTACCCAAATATGTTAGCTGATTGCAATAAGCAATTAACATGGTTCTGTCTCCCACTTTGCCACCTACTTCCGACTGACAGAAATGGAAATTTTCAACAATCCTTGCGTCAAATTACAGGCATTCTTTCTTATCAATTGGGAAAAAAAAAATTACAATTACTGGATACAAGTGAAAGTATCTTTATCAAAACTTTAATCGCCTACTAACAGAAATGTATCATCCAATCTACTGGGATGGCCTGATAAAAAATTCATCAAAGACATGAATGAATGGATATAATATATATATATATATATTAAGATGACTAAAAAAATAAGTTTCATTGGCAAATCCAAACACATTACAGTGAAGAAACTAATGTTAACCTAGGAGAAAGATTAAAGAAATAAATGATTCAGCTTAGAATGTGGGGGAACAGGAAACAAAAGTTGACCTCAATGACATCTGAAGGAGAAATTGCAGCTCTCAAGTTGTTATTTTCCTGCATATTGTTCGGTCAATAGCTCAGGCACAAAATCTTAACAGAATTTTTTTTCTCATGGGTGGATTAGGAAAACAGGATGCTCTAATTTCATCAAGCGTAGGGTCAGAGAGAAACATTACAACAAGTTTGTAGCCATATTTAAATGCGGTAGCAGACCGCAACACGCGAAATTGCTTAAATGCTGTCTTCTGTATCTCCTTCTCATCCTGTTTAAATTAGACCACCTGACAAAGTCAGTAATGCATGAGAATTAGACAACATTGATTGAAGGTGACTAAATACTATACGCTGTGGCAAACTTGGAAATGGGTAATATCGAACGAAAGAACCAGTTGGTCAATATGATGAATGAGGGCGAGTAATTTCAAGTATACTATTTTATCAGCTATAACCTTTCCCATGCAATCTGTGGTAGATCAAGAAGCTACTTTCATTCAAAGTAGACTCAAATTTGGTTTGGTGAGTGTCAATGGCCAACTGCCTGTTTTAACACTGACCATCCTTTTTCCTGGGTTGGGACCAGGGTTCAAAGGCACAACATATGAAAAAATGAAATTGAACATTTTATTATAATGTGCAACTTGAAAGTAATAGAAAAGGCCAAGATGATGATGAATGAAAAAGTTAATTTGATGAATTAAAAAAGTTAATTGTTCCATAAAGCTTGAAGATGATGATATACAACTCGAAAGAAATAAAACACCAAAACAAGTTTCTTTCATCAGTGTAACATTAGCAAGTGAAGCTTCTTATTTTAGAAAATTCAAAACGAGGTATTTGAACCATAGATGAGAAAATTAGGGACCCGTCACCCATCCATTTTCCTAAACAATGTCCTAGAGGCTAGAAGAGACAGGGTGGGTCTTCCTAAATATGCTGATGACATGATCGTTTTCTTCTTGGTGAACAATAAATGGGCATCTAAAATAAACTCTTGCTTTAACATATTTGCATCTCAATTGGATCAATAAATAAATAGAATGAAATCGGATCTTCTCTTTTCCAAAGGAATACCCATGGCTTTGTCCAGAGTGTTTGTAACATTTTTGGCATCCACAGGAACAACTCCAAGAACGCCTATCTGGGTTCATTTTTAGAATTTAAGTCTAGAGGCCATTTAGAGGTCGAAGGACTCATGCAAAGAACTTAGAAGAAATTATCAGGTTGGAAGGGACCTATGATCTCCCCCAGAGGCAGAAGAGTTCTGATACAATTGATTACCTTGACAATTCCATTTTACTGGTTAGGCCACCAACATCTACTATGGCAATCACAAGGATACAATCAGCCGTTACAAGCTAAATTTCCCTGGAAAGATAACCCTCAGCATAGAACCTGGGTCCCCATAGCTTGGGGTAAATTGACCGGACCCATCCACGAAGGGGGCGAGGGGAGTAAGAAATTGGAACAAATGAACCAAGCTTTTCCAGCACAAACAGTTTGGAGAATTTTGGAGAACCTAGAGCTCTTTGGATTTGGCTCCTCACACAAAAGTATCTTAAGAATACAGACTTCGACAGCTGCTGTCTCATAACTACTGATTCCCCTCTTTGGAAAGCCATGATTATAAAGAAGTCACATAAAAAATGAGTGGTTGGCAAGAGTACCAAAAAAAATATTTTCACTGACCAATGAGTTCCAGGTCTGGGTAGGCTATGTGATTACCCGCTTAAGATTGACACCTCCCAACTACCTAATGATCTGTGGATGGTTGCGACTTGTGAACGTCATGGATAAAAGTGGGGATAGGCCCATTTGGAAAAGCACTGTTCTTCAATCATTATTGGATGGTCACATTGTTGACCAAATTTGCCAAATCCCTCTGGGAGAGGAGGATATCCATTCCAACGTTCCGAATCAGCAGGTATGTGTTCCACCAAAGTGTTGTTCAAATTCCTGGCCAGCTCCCAAATAGGTCCATATTGTTCATGGAGAAAACTTTGGAAGTTACCTTTAGAATCTAAGCTTATGTTTTTTGCTAGGAGGGTTCTTCTGGATTGGCTCCCTAACAAAGTCAAACTACATACCTTTCACCTCTCCATTTCTCCAACCAATGGTTTTGGTTCACGGCTTATCCTAACCACAGATGTCTTGGGATTACAGTTTGCTGGTATATCTGGAAAATTCAGCATGACCACCTCTTTAACCATTGTCCCATTCACCCCTTTACTGCTAAACAAAAGACTGTTGTAGGCTTGTAGCTATCTAAGAATGGAACATAACTAACTTATTTCCTTTTGTAGTCACTACCTCATGATCTCCTGACACAGGATGGATGCCAACACCTCCCCTGTGAGCAACCAGTACAAGTTAATTCTTAAACCATTCATCATATTGCTGGCAATGATGGTATTATCAGGGATTCACCAGGTTTTATAGTGGTAGCATTTACAGGTAGGATGAAAGCTGAGACTGCTTTGGAAAACTTGCTGCATTACTACAAGGTGTGGAACTCAACCAAAATTTGCGTATTAGGGAGCTGGTTATTGAGGGAGATTGCTTGCTGCTGATAGAATCCCTCAAGAAGGGTGGACGTTTATCTTGGGATTTTATGTAAACTTGAAGGAACCTAATAGAGTGTCTAGAACATATGGACCGTAAGTTTTTGTCACCGTGATGCATACCTAGGAGATAACAGTCTATCCAAATTATTCTATCCACTCATGATTACCTTTTGTTCCTACCTTCCTCGTGTAAAGACTAGTATATCCAAGAATTGCATGCAGCCACTGGCCAGAGCATTTCTCTCCGGACTTCAGAAGACATCTTTCCTTCAGCTGGAAGAGACATCGATCTAAGAGTTCAAGTGGAGGAATGTTCTGAAATTCTTAGGAATGTCTTGATTAGTAATTCTCAGAGAGGGACTTGATTAGTAATTCTCAGAGAGGGACCAGCAACGCACTAGGTGCTTGCTGCAGTTTCTGTAGCCCCCTTATCTTGTTTTGTCCCGTTCTGTTTTTTTGTTTGGTGTGCTGGTGTTGTTTTTTATGTTCTTGTATTAATGTTATGTTAACTCTTTTAGCAAAACAAAAAATCAACATTCTAATGCTAATGAAAAGAAAAGTTTATCATCAAAGCTTCATCCATCTATCCAGGTTCAGCAAAGAATTTATAAGGAAAAATTGCAGCATGTAGACACTAATGAGTGCATAAGGAAATATTGCAACATGTAGAGATTGGTGAACAGGTTCCCAGTCATTCATAGAGAGTATTTTACATGATGTACTTCTATGCCACTGGACGCTGATCTCATCTTTGGCATAGCCCAGCTAGAAGAGATGTCAATGTATAGTTCCCTCTACAAGATCCTCAGCAAGGAAGACATTCTTGAGATCCACCTGTAACAAATTCCAACCATTGTGTAGCAGCCAAAGAATGTAATCCTCCAAATATAAGTTTGCAACAAGCTTACGACTCCATACTCTTGACTGTTTATCTTTGCAATAAGCTACGCCTTGAATCTTCATGTCATCCCGTCCAAAACCATCTAATTTTAAGATCAAAACATTTCCCTGCTTGTTTAGATCCACTAAACTTGCACTCCATATATGTTGATCAGTAACGTGACTTGAAACCACAGCCTCAAGGTGCTCATTATGTAATCCTCCAAGTATAAATTTGCAGCAAGCTTACAACTCCATGCTCTTAAATGTTTATCTTCGCAACAAGCTACGACTTGAATCTCCATGTCATCCCATCCACAACCATTTAATTTTAAGGTCAAAACAATTCCCTGCTTGTTTAGATCCACTAAACTTGCACTCCATATATGTTGATCGGTAACATGCCTCAGCCTCAAGGTTGCAAGAATTAGCACCTTCCACAATGCCACGGGCTCTTGTCCTCCTACATTTTCTCTTTGATATGCTAATCCATTTCCAAATCTAGCAGGGAAATATAAATATATATATATATATATATATGAGTTTGTGGACTCTGGTGCAGTCTAACTTCTTGTGTGCAGAAGTTATATGAATACACAGTTCAATTTATGTAGGAATATAGAGAAGGTACCAAGAGAGAGAGGGTTTCATTGCAGGAAGAAATAAGAAAATATCCATATAAATTGCATTTTTCCAATTGAGGGCTCAATGATTACAATACTGAGAATGCCCAATATGAGATGGTATCAAATGATCGATGTCCCAAAGTACGTTTTTCTTTTAACGGATAGCAACAATTCATCAAGATTCTGTTTCATTTCAGACATGGAGAGGTGTTGTAGGTTACTTTGGTAACCATCAGGTATTGACTAAGAGCCCAACTACTACATAGGATTGTTCTTTTATTCCAGAGAAATCTGTAGGGTAAACAGAAGCTTTAAGCTAGTTTTTTTTCACATACAACATAACACCACTTTTTCTTTATAGTAAGGCTGGAGTGTCTTTCTAACAGTTCAAGTAATTCAAACATTTATTTTCCTAAATATTTCACAAGGAAGAGGAAGAAAATAGTAACTACTTCTATTTAATAAATAATAACAATATCATTCTTCAGCATTGCTAATTTGTGTTACTTTAGGGTTGCAGAAGAAACAAAGAGAATCCTCCACTTGATATTAACAAAGGTTTCACAGTGTCAAACAATATATGATTAAAAAAATGTAAATAAAAAAAGAGAACTTCCTAAATAGAAATTAGATCATATTAGCCCTACTACAGCCAAAATCTAGTTGCAGCTAAGAAATCGGGATATTTTTGTATGAAACAAGAAAAAAAAAAAACATACCCTGTAAATTACAGCCGCAAGATTTCTAGCAATTGTATCTTTGTAGATATATTTTCCGAGAAAATTATCTTTAGCAGCAACCATAATCTTTGCAGTTGTGCCACCTGTTATAACACTAAGTGGGTACCAAAGATAAACCTATACAGAACCAAATCAAAAGTAATTACCAAAATCAAACACTAATAAGGCATAGTCATTGCTCATCATTGTAATTGCTACTCATGTTGACAAGTCCAAAGCCAAAGTGTGATGCTCATAAATTTCTATAAAGTTCCATAAAAATGTGAAAAACTCAACTCCAGAAATTCAATACATGTATATACAAAATTGACAGAAAAAGGGGTACATTAATACAGAAAACAGAACCAAACACTGTCGTTGAAAATTTTCAAAAACCATATATACATTTTTTATAAGAAGCTCCAACAATCATCACTTACACAACATAACATAATTCAAAAGGACCCTGCAGTCACAAGCACCCATCACAAAAGACCCTGCAGTCCAAATTGAATCATTATACGTAAATTGAAAACGGAGAAAATCCACAGCTAGTTAAGAAAACCCAATCACCAAAGATTGGAACCAAAGATTAGAATGTAATTACAAAAAATTATATATATATATATATATCAATAAACATAACACAATTGTAAGTGCAAAGGAAATTACAACAAAACCATAATCTAAATAACATAATTATCGATATAAACAGCAAAAAAAAAAAAAACTAGTCAGTTGCATCCGTTGCCCCCGGAGCTCACACTAATTTCAAAACCATCAGCCGAGTTATAACTAAGGCACCAAGATTTCAACATTATTCTAAAGAAGCTAATTAAAATTACATAATTGCAAGACAACAAGAACATCAATGGATCCAGCAATAGCCAACCCACAAATGGTTCAGTGGTAAGGCATCTCCATTTCCACATGGATGACCAGGAATTGTTGTTAGGGACTGTGTGTAGTGAGTATGCATTCAAGTTGAGTATTTACTCGAGCAAAAAAAAAAAAAAAAATCAACAAAATGGAATAATAATGAAAATTGTACTTGACCAAGACATGTATAAATAACTTAGTCAGAAGCAATCAAGATTCAACGCGAAAAATGATACATAACACATCAGTCACAGAAACTAAAAAACCGATAAAAAAAACCTAAAGAAACTAAGAGAACCCAATTTTCAAAAATCTATTCACAATCACAGAAAACCCTCAGAAAGACCCTCCAGTCACAAGTACATAACCAATTACAAAAACCCACCACGCCAAAAGGAAGCCAGAGCTATCAATACATCAGTTGGAGAACATAACAGAATTCAATCAAAAACCAAAAAGAAAAAAAGAACATACCCAAATGAGAAATCGGAATTTCAAGCAAATATAGAGAAAGCAAGAAAGAGAGAGAATGAAATTGATAGAGATAGAGAAAAGTGCTGACATTAGCAGTACGAATGAAAATGACAAATCTTGGGTTGCCATCGTCTTCAATTTTTGGAAGGGGAGGAGGGCCTGTTCTTTGGAACTGCCTGGCCTGCATCCCTTTCTTCCCCTTGGCTTCCACCACCATAAGCTTCTGTTTCTGCTGCGTTTTGCAGCTACTGTTGGGCTTCAAAAAGGCATCTTGCAGAGTTCTTCTGGAATTGGAGGATAGAGGAAGACGAATCAGAGGGTTTAGAGACATACCCACTTCCATTTCTGAATTCTCCTTCTTCAATTTCAGGTGGTTGCAGCAAAAAAGAAGATATCTTTCTCCCCCGGAGCTTTCTGGTTTTTTTATGATAGGACTGGCAAGGGGGCTTGCAGATAATTCATGGGAAGAAGTGTCTTACATTTAGCCACACGTTTCATTTAAAGTGGCACGTGCCAGATGCACGCGTGTGTAAGTTACTGACCATTTATCATCAAAAGCTTATTTCATTTATTTGGAAACTTCACTAAAGTAGAGTGGAGGAAAGTAAACCCTCCGCTTTTAGACAAAGGGTTGCATTAAAATTATATATTTTAAAATTTTCATCATTAAAAAAAAAAAAAGTCAAAAAGCAATTTCATTTCTCTACTGAAAGAGAAAAAAATACTCACTTGTTAAACAAAAGGCTAAAAAATTTCTCTACCAAACAACTAAAGACAAAAATATCATCATAACCCAACTATATTTTATTCTTTCACTTTTTGAGGCTTTACTTCACTTCATTCTATTTGTTTAAGAACTTTACATGTATAGTGGAGTAAAGTAAAGCCTTAAATAGTGTGAAAGAATAAAATATAAGTAGGTATTCATGATATTTTATCTTTAATTGTTTGGTAGGGAATATTTTTTACCTTTTGTGTTAAAAGTGAGGTTTTTTTTTTTAAACCATCTTTATCCGAAAAATAGAGGCTTTATTTCACTCTACTCTACCAGTGAAGTTCCCAAATGAGCCAAGGGCATGTTGGGACTTGGGACGTAAGAAGACAAGTAAAGGAGGTGAATAGCTTTCTAACCGGGGCTGTTTAAATATTTTTCTACAGAAGTGTTCATGCAAAAGTGGTTTTGATATCGCATTGCCCGATGATATCAACATAGTCTCATGCGTGCGATATCATATCGACATAGTCTTATATGTGCGATATCACATGATCTTAGGATATTACACGAACAGTTTGTGGGAAATACTTAGACTTCGACGGATTTATGGGCAAATAATAGATCTAAGAACTGCTGTACAGTTAATATTCCATTTTCTTTTCTTTCATAAATAACTCACACACACTAAACAAGTCTTTTACAATGGGACGCTACAACCAAGGATTGGTCCCTCCTTGCAGGGGAAGTAGTGCCTCACCATTGAGCTACCAAAGGGTTGACAAATCCAATGTTTCCTAGATTTTGGGAAATTCCAGTCTGCAGTGGGAAACATTTTTTATCTTTTAACTTTTACAATTTATCAAAGTATAGTTTTCTCTTGTTCTTTAAACTACATTTAACAAATAACACACACCTCTTTGCTGTGAAAATTTTTAGCACTTTTGTTTCTTTAGGGCCCCTGTTTGCATTAAAATGTATAGGATTTTTTTTAAGTGGTTAAAAATGAAGAGCAAAGACTTAGGTATTCATTTCACATCTTCCTTTTAACCGCTTCAGAAAAAAATCATATGTATTGAATCTCTATGTATTTTAATGCAAACAAGCATGCCCTTTTTTTAGGGATGTCATACATATCATAACCAGGGAGCTAAGTATGATTTGAAACCCACACGTGGAGCTTAACATACAACCTACGCTCTGTTGTTGTGTAAATATTTCATGTTATTTATGTATGTAAATGATTTTCACGTAATGAGAGGTGTGAAACTTTTTGCCATAAATGAGCCCATTTATATACCATTTTGTGAATCATTTTTACCTATGTAAATTTCATGAAACAAATATTCATGTATAAATTTCTCACATGAGTAAATGGTTCCACATAAAATGTTACAATGAAACGACACCTTAGCTCTATATGTTTGTCACGGCTGCTTTGAGTCTCACATGATCTCAGGTTGCAAGATTTGGTGCAGGCTACAAGGCCCACTGTGTTTGAATTGGCCTGCACTACAATCCAACAAGCTCACCATTGCACCAATCAAACATATGATTAAATAAACTTGCCTCTTAGTGGGATTTTTTTTTTTTTTAAATTACCCCAATCAGGAGTTGGAACCCAAGAGAAAGCCTGCATATGCACAAGAAAGTAGCCTACTCAAGTGAGAAGGAGGCCCGCACAAGCGGAAAGAAAGCCCGCACAAATGGAAAAGGAGCCCATACAAGCAGAAAGAGGTGACGTACCCGGGATTCAAACCCCGGAAGTTAATCAATCACTTGCTCTTCTCGTCTTCAATCCAGTAGCAGACCCCGCTATGATTCCGGACTGACTGGGGATTCAGTTAGTCCGGATTCTCTGATGCTAAGAATCCAACAGATGCTACAGCCAGGCTTAAAGTGGGAGGGCGTAACCGGAAAAATCAAAAAATAGAATCACCCTCTGTGTTTAACTCCCACCCAAGTATTAAGTGCTATACATTTGATCGATGTGATGTTTTTGGGTGGGAGGGGGTGGGTTTGCAAAGTTCAATTTAATATGAGTTAAAACTTACTGCTAAATCGTAAACATGTAGTTGTACCGTGTAAAATTTTGCCTATATATAGCCAATGCAAGGGGTGATGAACTTTTTAAGCAGTTTGAGTTTCACAAATTATGGCCCCAACAGATGGATTCATGAGCCCTGCCAAAAGATTTATCTGATTGTGCGCATTAGTGGATTCATTTTATAGATGGATATCATCATTATCACAACATTGTCCCCATCCCATGGACTCTGTGAGAGAGAGGGGATAAGACCCAGATTCTAAAATTGGGTCCAGACCCATTCCAAGTGACTCGTTTGGTTTGTTGGGTGGAACTATTTCTACCATGGTTGATAGGTCTTGGCTTCAGAGCATTGCATGATCCTCAGGACCCAAGTAGTAGGGATGCAAAAGGAACTTAGCAGGTTGAGGGCCTGGCCATTTTTGGCTTCAGTGTAGCCACCGTGCAGATGTAACCTGAATATTTTTTCTTTAGAAAGGTTAGTGCAATGTTTTTGTCACTGAAGAGGAGGCTTAACCACTTGAGTCGACAGTGCAGCCCAAATCAGTTGACCAGGTTCAGAAAGTTCTGACAAATAACATTTTTAATGGAATAAATTAGGAAATAGAAAAATATCATAAACAATTATAATAATCCCAAACCGTTGGTTCAGTTTTTAGAACACTGAGTTTATGCTCCAACTGGAGTGTCTACAGGTACACAAGGGTTCCCCCTTCCATCTGCAAGTCTGCAAAGTTCTACAGAAATGCATGTAACTATCAGGTAAAGCCGGAAACCCAATACAAAATCATGAATGTCGCCCGATGTTCTCCTATTGATGGGTTAACTTTTCTATCTCGCTGTGCTGCAAATTGGCGCTTGCTGGCATTTCATCCAGTAGCCCCTGTTGTATCAATTGTCAGTTTAATAAAGCCAAGTCAGCATTTGCATAACTTCCGGACGGATCAGTAGATGATCAAAATGATCATAAGGTCATGTCAATACCAGGACATTGCATAGATGTTGTGATGCTATTTCTACATTGCAGGACACTGTCAGAATTTGAGAGAACCTTTGGCTAGTATTTGGCATTCTCTTTGTGCAAGGTTTTTAAGCCTTGTGTGGAATGCAGCCATGGGTGAGAGGAGAATGTTGCTAGTAGCAATGAATTCAGCAGGTTTATAAACAGTTGCGAGATGGATTAACATGGTAGCACTTAGTAAGTTTTGAAATCAAGACGGTTTCCTCAAATATGAATTGAAATCCACAGCATACAGTAAAACTGGGACGTACGACGATAACAAAATTTGTATTCAAGCTTCTATTGGGCCTGATACTTGAGCGTCTGGAGGAAAAACCAATCATGCAAATGCAGGTGTGAATGAATAGTTAGAACCATGCTAGAGGAACAGGAATCATGACCCTTCTATATTAAAAGACTTAACGAACCAGAAAAATAAGAACACAAACGCCTACCAAAAGAAAGTAGTGAGCAAAACTGGTGTTATTGAACTTTGTATGACCATTGCATAAAGGAGTATACATCATGGCAAAAGAAACAACTAACAAGATGTTGGAAAGGCTTAGAAATGATACATTGCTGATCCCTGCCTCCAGTTCTTGGAGAGAGGTGGTACCGAGGAAGAAAATTGAGGAAAGCCCTTATGATTTTCAATAAAAGTATTCTGAACGATCATTGCGTGATTAAAGAGCTTCGCTCCAACAACAGCCCTCATATTGAAAAGAATGTCAGCACACTTTGAGCAGATCAGACATTTCTTTTGCTCATCATCCCTTATCCTTCCTCAACAATGATCTCAGCGCCCAGAGCATTAAACCTTAGAAGCAGATAAACACCTATTTGTGAATGATGGTATAAAGAATTAACATCAGCAATACAGGTTATTCATGTTGCGTCGTCAAGAACGACATGTAATCAAAGTCCACTTTGGGTCTGAGTTTTTTCACACACATGGAAGCCTGAACTAGTGCTTGGTAAAAGAATGAGTACCAATTAAGAGGGCTTCAACTTCCGGCCAGTTTGTGAAATGCGCTTCAGATCTTGGACGCCTTTTTTCATTTCTCTGTGCCGCATATACAGAAAATCAATCCATGATTCGCATCGCAATGTCATAAATGGGGGGGGGGGGGGGAGAGAGAGAGAGGATTTGGTACCTTCGATATAAATAAACAAGTACATAGAAAATCGGAAGCAGCATCAAAATAAGTATGGAGATGGCAAGGAAGAACACACTCGTCTCCTTCTGCACAGATGAAGAAAGCCAGTATAAAATGTATCACCATTCAACATATAAATCATACAACCGAAAACCTCTTTAGTGCTTGTACAAAAAACAGAAACACAGTAAGCTTCCAGGTCATTTAATGTACGTATTCTCTCAGCCAGTGCTGTGGAGGCCTGAACTGAGCTCAGAGGCTATTTCATGTTACGGAATACATTTCTATACAAGGAGCTCATCTAGAACAACTAATATATCATGGAAGACAGTGAATTTGACTTTACTTTGGCCCCTCTGGGGAAAGGTTTTTGCTTTCCAGTGCAAGTGTGGGCATCACAAAATTGGCGCAAGAAAAACTCTGCAACATAGGGAACCAAACAGTAAAAGATAGAATCAATAACATTTTGAAGAAAATAATCTAAACAGCCCCACTCAAGGAAGAAAATATCGGCCGCTACGTAGCGTAGCGGCCGATATATCCACCGTGGCGGGCCAACCCGCCACGCCAAATGGCATTTTGTGGCGACCGCACCCATAGCAGCCGCTACGCTTTCGTGGCGGCCGCTACGTATCGGTGGGGTTATAAAAACCCCACCTGACGATTTCTTTCCCCTCTTTCCCCTCTTTTTCCATCTTCTTTCCTCTCTTTTCTCCATTTTTACTGCTGTGAAGCTTCTGTTTGTCCCCCTAGTGGTCCCAACTACATTTTGTCAAGATTTCTTGCTACCAAATCAAGAGATTCAACTATTCTAAGGAATCTAAAGAAGATTCATCATCTAGGATTCTACTATTCTAGCCCTAGGTATGCATTTCTTTGTGATTTTTTTTTCAACTTTTGATATTATCACTCTCTAACTACTATGAATCACAACATAATGGCATCATTGTCTTGTTTTATTGTAGATCCATGCTTCCTTTTGATCTTGCATGCATATTTTTTGTTTTTTTTTATATTTATTGTTAATTTTATTATCGAATTTATGTTATTTAAAAAAAAAAACATTATGGAACTTTCAAAAACTCATGAAACATCTTGAAAATAGCTTGTAATTGTTAGATCTATGTTTTCCATAGATCATTCCAACATATATTGGTTGTTTTTTAATTTTTTTTCCGTTTTTTTATTTTCAGATTGATGTTATTTAAAAAAAAAAAAAAAACATTATGGAAATTTGGAAAACCCATGAAACATCTTGAAAATAGCTTCTAATTGTTAGATCTATGTTTTCCATAGATCATTCCAACATATATTGGTTGTTTTTTAATTTTTTTCCTTTTTATATTTTCGGATTTAAGTTATTTAAAAAAAAACAAACATTATGGAAATTTGGAAAACCCATGAAAGTGATGAAACATCTTGAAAATAGCTTCTAATTGTTAGATCTATGCTTTCCATAGATCATTCCAACATATATTGGTTTTTTTTTAATTTTTTTCCTTTTTTTTATTTTCGGATTTATGTTATTAAGAAAAAAAAAACATTATGGAAATTTGGAAAAGCCATGAACCATCTTGAAAATAGCTTCTAATTGTTAGATCAATGTTTTCCATAGATCATTCCAACATATATTGGTTGTTTTTTAATTTTTTTCCTTTTTTTATTTTCGGATTTTTTTATTTTTTGGAAAAAAAAAAAGTGAATACTTATGGACAACCCATGAAACCACTTGGAAATGCATTCTAAATGATAGATCTATGTTTCCCATAGATCAATCCATCACATTTTGAATGTTTATTGATTTTTCTCTATTTTTTAATTTCAAATTTTTGTTATTTTTTGGAAAAAAAATATTTTTAATAATGGAATGCCAATCAAATGTATTGAAAATGCTCCTAAATGTTATATATATGTTTGGCATAGATCAATCCAACATATCTTTGTCTTTTTCTAATTCTATTTTATTTTCTTATTTTCGGATTTTTAAATTTTTGAAAAAAAAATATTTTTTAAATAATGAAATACCACTTAAATGTCAAGAGAATGATTCCTAAGCGTTAGATATATGTTTCCTCTAAGATCATTCTTTGTTCTTTTTTATTTTTAACATACTACTTGTTCATATTTAATTATTTATAGCCAGGTATTCAGTCTTCTATTGATAACTTAAAATGCCTCGTGATATTGATCCTGCATGGAGCTTTGGTGAGGCAGTTGATAATAACAGGCTGAAAATCAAATGCAAGTTTTGTGGGAAAGGGACCAATGGGGGCATTACAAGATTCAAACACCACTTGGGCCACATTTCTGGCAATGTTGCTGGCTGTACTGAAGTACCAAGGGAAATCAGGGAACAAATGAAAGCTTTGGTTGGCCAAAACAAAGCTAGAAAAGTAGAGATAAAAGAAAAGAGGCGGCAAGATGTTGATGCTGCCCTTTATGAAGTATTTGGGGATGAATACTTTGATGAGGAAGATGCACAGATGGAGGCTGCACGCCGAGAGTCCATCATGAGTCAACAAGAAGAACAAGAACGTCGTGCATTTGCTGCAAGCAAATATTATGATGCAGGGGGCTCATCTACTATGCCAAGGCAGCCAAGCAAGGGCACGAGCATTGCGGGGGCCATGCGTAGGGCATTTAGCACCCGGGAACGGGATGTTGATGTAGAAATTATCTCTACTAGAAGAGCAGTTCCTCCCCCTGTTGATCCTCTAGCACATAGAAAAGAGGGAGATAAACAACCAAAAATATCGAGTGTCATGAAAGGGGTAATGAAGGCTGCAAGAGATAGGTTAGCCAAAGCTACAGCAAAATGGCTAATTCATAAGAACATACCACCTACAGCAGTAGATTCCCCATATTTCCAGACTATTCTTGATGTTGCCGCCGAAGTTGGGCGGGGTATACAGGCGCCCTCCGTATATGATGTCGGCACTAAATACCTTGAAGAAGAATATAGAGAAATAAAAGCTTGGGTGGAACAGTTTAAGCCCATGTGGCAACAAAATGGTGTTACCATCATGTGTGACGGGTGGACCAGCGGCACCCAAACACAATTAATAAACTTTTTGGTGTATTCAGTTGTTGGGACCGTCTTTGTGAAGTCCGTTGATGCAACTAAACATAGACGGACGGCCACATATATATACACTCTTATTGATAGAGTTGTAGAAAGTGTGGGAGAAGAGCACATTGTACAGATTGTTATAGACAATGGCGCCAATTTCAAGAAGGCAGGTCAGTTATTAATGGACAAGAGGACCCATTTATTCTGGACCCCATGTACAGCACACTGCATAGATCTCATCTTGGAAGAAATTGGAAGGAAGACAAAAGTGGCTTCACTGATCAAGGCATGTAGAGGAATTACAAGATTTATATATAATCATTCATGGGTGTTAGGCTTGATGAAAAGATACACAAATAACCATGCCTTGGTGCGTCCAGGATTAACTAGGTTTGCAATCCATTTTCTGGCTATGGAAAGCCTTGTAAGGTTTAGAACGGAGCTGATTCAGATGTTTGCATCAGAAGAATGGCTTCTTTCGAAATGGGGCAATGCAACTAGTGGTCCGGGGTTTGAAGTCCCAAACCTGATGAGGGACAATAAATTTTGGAAGAAAGTGAGGAAGGTATTACAGGTTTTTGAGCCTTTAGTTAAAGTGTTGAGGCTTGTAGATGGTGATGATAAGCCGACAATGGGCTTTATATATAAGGCAATGGATCGGGCAAAGCAAGCCATTATGGAAAATGTTAGATATCACGAGAAATATATAAAAATTATTGATGCCCGTTGGAACAATCAACTGCACCATCCATTGCATGCTGCAGGTAATTAATATATATCTTTGATACCTTTTATTTTCCTAACTAATGTATTTATTATCTTGTTTGCTCATAGTACATTCTGCATATTTTTAATGTAGGTTATTTTTTAAATCCCGAATTCTATTACCGCAATGCCGAGCTGCATACCGAAGCAATAGATACGGACTTGCGAGTAGGATTACGAGAGGTATTAAAGAGATTGTTGAACCCAGATGATCAAATTGATGCCATACAAGAGGTGAGTGGGTGGTTACTTAAGAGAATTTAATTATGCTGCCAAGTGCCAATTGCCATACATGCAGTGGGGTTTACTGATTTATTTCTAATTTTCACATCGTAGATATCTATATATACACAAAGGAGAGGAACCTTTGCTGACCCTCTTGTGCAACGATCGATTGGAAGGATGCCACCTGGTATGACTATGAACAAAAGACCCCACCCAATAGTCTTGATTTATATATCTTAATTGATTAGAAGGACTTGAGGGTTACGAATACGGATTACGGAATATTTAATTTTCTTTATTTGTTTTTTGCATTTCAGCTGATTAATGGATGAATTTTGGAGAGAGTGCTCCACGTCTAAGGAAAGCGGTTGTTCGCATCCTTAGTCAAACTACAACATCTTCCAACTGTGAGAGAAATTGGAGCACTTTCTCCTTCATCCACACGAAGGCCACGAAATCGGCTTACCATGTACAAACTCAACAAGCTTGTATACTATCATTACAATCTGAAGTTGAGAAACAGAACTAGGGAGAGAAGGGCAAGGGATGATCCTGCTTATTGTCCAATTAATTTGGATCACATATTCAGAGATGATGATCCCTTACTCCCATGGCTAGCCGAGATAGAGGATCCACTGCTAGATTCAGATCCGGTTTTTCAGGGAACGGTTCAAGAGTTGATAGATGAGGATATGGGTGAGGCACCTGCAGAAGGTCAGCCACAACAAGGAGAAGGTACCAGTAGGACTAGGAAGAGTGGGAAAGAACATGCTCATATTGGATCTTCTGAGAAAGCTAATTCCACCACCGTCTCTTCCAGTAGTCATGGTGGAACTGGAGGAGGAGGAGACAGTGGGACAGGTGGTACTAGTGAATACTATCAACATGATGAAGACGATGACGTTCCTGTAGAGGAAGTACATGAGTTACCTCAATCTGGAAGATTTGATCCAAGCCGTGGTTATCAACGGCGCCGAAGAGACTCACCACCTGAGGCTGAAGGTAGTAGTGAGCAAGGAAATATGGGTGGAGATGTTGGTGGACAACAAGTGGCATCATGGACTGATTTGTGGGACCCTAGGTACGGTGGACAAGGACTCTCACAATATTTTCCATATGGTCAAGTGCAACAAGGAGAATAAGAGTCTTCAACTTCAGGGTCCTACTCACATGGATATGGACCATATGGTGACTATGGAGAAATGCAAAGAAATCCACCTCCACCTCCTGTAAGTTCCTATGATGCAGCTGCCTTGTTTGGATTTGTGGATCCCAATTATCATCAATATCAAATTCAATATGGTGCCAACAGAAATGATAACAATGATGGGGATGAGGATGACCATAGCGCCTTGAATCTTGGTAGACATTCCTTTTGGTGGTGATTAAGGTATTCCTATTTCCTTCACTAACTCTCTAATCTCTACTCTGTCATTTCTAAATTGGTGTTGATTGTTGAATGTTAATTGTTGATCACTTCATAGTTCATTCACTTGATTGAATTTGAACCTTGAATGTTGAAGTATTGATATTTGATTGTTCAATGTTCAGTTGTTCACTAATGAGTAATGACCTAACTCTTAAGTCTTATGCCTTTATTTCATGTTCTAATTTTTTTTGACAAACTTTACATTACTTTCTAAGTTAGCATGACTAAGAAACATGAATACATGTGAAAAAACTAATCATTACTATTATTTTCTATTTATACAGCGATACAAGACCTCATATATTGAGAGCACCGCTACGCCCCCTTTTCTTACTTACTTTTGCAAAAGAACCACATTTTCTTTCATTTTACAATTTTCTGGATGTTCTGGAATTTTTTCATATTTTTTAGGCGATTTTTTCGAATCGCACCGCTACACCGCTACGTATCGCCCACTTCGTAGCGGGCCCGCCGCTACCGCTATTTTCATCCATGGCCCCACTTACCCCACTCTACCCACCCAAACGCACACTGAAAAAGAAAAAGGGTACCGTGAAGACGGCTTGCTGAATGACCCTCATTGATGGGGAAACAATTATCAGCTAGGCTCTGCAATAAAATAAACAGAATGATATCTAAGTACATGAGATATTATCAGGTCTTGAATTAACACATGTCCCTCGTTTGATAATTCAATTCAAGCTAATCTGATCAGCCCTTCCATGGAAAGACCATGCCCCAAAAACAAAACCAGATTTGAAGATCCTAAATATTTCCTTATTACTGGCTTTCATTTTCTCATTAAGCATGGATGACATTCTTTAACAGCCTATTTGCTTGATGTTGACAGAAGGGTCAGGGTTGCCCCACTGGGATATTTTTTGGGCTTAGTGTGTCTAGTATCCACTGTGGTCATAGCAGATCAACTGAATCAACAAATGTGTGCCTCATTTTTCAGTTGCAAGGCACAATGGAATCACATGGTTCCTCCAGACATACAAAATTAATGTGAATAGTGAGCAGTTATAAGTAAAGAGGCAACTTCACAAAGATGGTGATTCCTCGCAGCGGCTGCAGGATTGCATTTTCTTTTAGGCAACTTGGATTCCATTGTCACGTCACAATGCAATGCACCACATAAATCTGCCAAGCAGCGACCTTGAGTCTGGATTTGACAACATTTAACACAGTCAAAAATCAATACTGACAGTTTAAACAAAAAGAGCAGCATAAGTCTCAGAGATAAAAATATTAAATAAAACAAACAACAGGTCACAGTAATCAAGAGTGGTCCTTGATGTTTCCATCCAATACTCAAAAGGCAAGCTACCTATCCCCTTTTTTCTGAGTTAAACACAAATGTTACTAGTACCCATCAAGGAGTTGGACACAAATATTAAGTACACAGTAGACAGGATAAATATATATAAATATATATGTGTGTGTGTGTATAGCAACATAACAATTGCGGCAAACTAGTTTATCCAAGGTGAATAGTCATTGGAACAACAATGAAACCCATACATATTTGTAAACTGGACCCAAAATATCCATCCCAATTTGTATGAGTCAGACCATTCACGTAGGCAATGCCATTGTAAATGGCATTCAATGCCATCTCTAGTTTATCATTTTGGTCTAAAAACTGGACCCAAGTCCAATTGCATATAAAATTCTTAGATAAGAAAACTTGAATCTGCATACATCATTTAGTAGATTGTTGTGCCTGTTATGAAAATGCTGATCAAGAAACTTCTCTGCACGAAAGCTTTTCCTGCAGAACCCACAACGCCACTCATTTATATCGTGGTGAATCTTGTGCTGTTCCTGCTCTCGGAACATGTCATTATCAGGATGAAGCCTACATGATTTTGAAATTTGATACTGCTCTTGCTCAACAAAGGGCTTCAGATACTGCAGAAAATGTGGCAAAAGAATAACATCATGAACCAAAAAAGGGTAGGACCTAGCAACATTTTCACATAGCTCTGTGCATACCTCCTCAATAATTTTCCAGGCTGCCCGGCTCCTTTCCCTAGAACAATGCACTTCAGGACTCTCTGGTATTTCTTGTGCAAGGTTTCTGAAAAACAATCCACTTAAACTTCAATTTTTCAATAGATGAATGGTAAGAGCAGGTTGGAAAGGAAGTTATTCAATCATAAACTCATATGAAGTTCCCCTAGATAATTCAGGACAATTCAGTGTTAGCCTGATTTGGCAAAGACAGAACAATATTAGGCATGGAGATAACATAATATCTATTTAGTGGCAAACAATTTATGAACGGTCAATGCAATAAAGCCCTCATATAGCAAGATAGCAAAATAGACTTCAATAGCTTTACCAAGAAGTTTATAGGTCAATTTGTTGGATGCCATATTGATGCAGGCCCTAGGGTTTGGCCTTGCGTGGAAGTGCCGAAGCACAACACCGTTGCCGAAGCATGTGTCCCAAGGAAAAAAAAATCGGCCGAGTCCGAGTCGACTCGGACTCGGCAGGGACCGAACCGAGTCCCCTGGACTCGGTACAGGTCCAGGGGGACTCGTCCGAGTCCAGGGGGACTCGTCCGAGTCTTTATGGACTCGGCCGAGTCCCCCTGTTGACGAAGGGGGGGCTTTACCCTAAAATGCTCTTTTTTTTTGCATTCTACTTTGTGGAAAGTGAAGGAGACTACTTCCAAATTGTGTTTCAAGCATCAAACATCATTAAATCCATCCATTTTTGAAGATCAAGCCTACCAAAGAATCCAACCACTATTCACATCAAAGAGGGTTTTTTTATTTCTCAACTTTGAGGTTTGTTTTCTTGATTCTACATGCATATATGGTTTAGAGAAGATGCTAAGATGAAGATATTGCTTGAAGATGGTTTGGAGGATCATTATTTTTTCTAAAAATGCATTTTTTTTAATTTTTGGGTCTTTTTTTTTAAAAAAAATTAACCAAATTTTTTTTTGTTATTTACTTATGTTCTTTGTATGAAATTATTATTTTGGGTTTGTATAACATGGATCTATGGTTCTAACACTAGATCTATGCATATATGTGCAATAATAATATTTTCCTTACTTTTTCTTGTAAAAATAATTATTAATAATATGGATTTTTTGCATTTTACATTCTTAAATTATATAGAGTAGATGATTACATGTGTGGGTTGTTTGTAGATGAAATTTCAACTATTTTTTTGTTAAAAGAATGTGATTTTCATGATTATGATGTAATTTTAAAAAGAAATAATGAGAAATCCGAATTTTTTATTATTATTTACTTATGTTCTTTGTATGAAATTATTATTTTGGGTTTGTATAACATGGATCTATGGTTCTAGCACTAGATCTATGCATATATGTGCAATAATAATATTTTCCTTACTTTTTCTTGTAAAAATAATTATTAATAATATGGATTTTTTGCATTTTACATTCTTAAATTATGTAGAGTAGATGATTACATGTGTGGGTTGTTTGTAGATGAAATTTCAACTATTTTTTGGTTAAAAGAATGTGATTTTCATGATTATGATGTAATTTTAAAAAGAAATAATGAGAAATCCGAATTTTTTATTATTATTTACGTATGTTCTTTGTATGAAATTATTATTTTGGGTTTGTATAACATGGATCTATGGTTCTAACACTAGATCTATGCATATATGTGCAATAATAATATTTTCCTTACTTTTTCTTGTAAAAATAATTATTAATAATATGGAGTTTTTGCATTTTACATTCTTAAATTATGTAGAGTAGATGATTACATGTGTGGGTTGTTTGTAGATGAAATTTCAACTATTTTTTGGTTAAAAGAATGTGATTTTCATGATTATGATGTAATTTTAAAAAGAAATAATGAGAAATCCGAATTTTTTATTATTATTTACTTATGTTCTTTGTATGAAATTATTATTTTGGGTTGGTATAACATGGATCTATGGTTCTAACACTAGATCTATGCATATATGTGCAATAATAATATTTTCCATACTTTTTCTTGTAAAAATAATTATTAATAATATGGATTTTTTGCATTTTACATTCTTCAATTATGTAGAGTAGATGATTACATGTGTGGGTTGTTTGTAGATGAAATTTCAACTATTTTTTGGTTAAAAGAATGTGATTTTCATGATTGTACAGATTACTATTACTCAGATAGTTAGATTATATCACAAATGGCCCCAAAAAATAAAGAGAAAGAAGTTGACCCCGGATGGGAACATGGGGAGATGGTTGCAGGAGACCGTCATAAGGTCAAATGCAAATGGTGTCATAAGATTCTCAGTGGTGGGATCCACAGATTTAAACAACACCTAGCAGGTATACAAAGGGAAGCTAAACCATGTGCAAATGTCCCCACTGAAGTGAGGAAAGAAATGAGAGACATGTTGCTTGAAAAGAAGAATGAGAAAGAAAAGAAGAAAAAATTTGATGAGAGGGTTGTAAATATGCAGAGGATTGACACTTCTGAGGATGACTCTGACGGTGATGGTGATGTTGAGGCGAGGGAGTTAAGGAGGGCTTTTAGAGCGAGCCGTGAACAATTTGCTTCTGAGCAGGCTCGTATGGATGAGACACGGGCTGGGGCTGGTTCTTCTAGAGCTCCTCCTGACCCTTATCGGGACACAGCAAGGAGAGGGACAATGGATCCATTCTTACATCGGTCTCAAAGTACAAAACAACCAAAGATTAGTAGCTCTATCATGGGCGATATGAAAGTTAGAGCCATGAAAATGGGGAGAGCCATCTCAAAGTTCTTCCATTATAATCGGATTCCACCGAATGTTGCTAATTCACCATACTATCGCTCCATGGTTGATACTATAGCTGAGATGGGGCCCGGAGTTAAACCTCCATCCGCTTATGAGATTGGCGGAAAGTATCTTGACATGGAAGTTTCTGATTATTGGAGATACTTGGAAGATCACTTCAAAACTTGGGAGGAGTATGGGTACACGCTTATGTGTGATGGGTGGACAAGCAACAATATTTGGCTATGACAAATAACGCGCAATATCAAGTTACAACTCTTAACCAGGTAAAGATGTCATAGATCATGACATTATTATTCACAAATTAGTTGAAATTTGAAAAAGTGCTAACTGCTAGGTGCTAACTTCTAAATCTTAACTTTTATAGTTGAAAAACTACAAGGGCGCTCTAGGTAGTTTTGGATCAGACGCAGCCATATTGGGTCGTAAGCAGATGGATCCAAGTATTATTCTCAAATTTCAGTACTTAAATTAGATGAAATATAGTTTTTTTATGAATTATAACAAACAATTGATTTTATTGTTTTGGTCTTTTAACACAGCTGAATGGTGGGCTACATTTGGTGATGAGGTTCCCCATTTAAGATCTTTTGCAAAAAGAATATTGAGCCAAACAGCCTCATCTTCGGGATGTGAAAGGAATTGGAGCACATTCAGCTTGATACACACTAAGACCCGTAATCGCCTTACTATGGCTAAGTTGGAGAAGTTGATCTTTGTCCATTACAACATCGGCGACTACGAACCAATTAATTTGGATTATATATTCGAGGAAGATGACCCTCTTGATGAATGGCTGGCTGAAAGAGAGGAGCCAGTATTAAATGATACAACATTCCTCGATGAAGCAATGGCTGATGTTGAAGAATTTCAGTCGAATGAAGCACATATTTCCCCACCGCAGCAGCCGAGTTCCAGATCTGCTACGCCTACTTCTACAGCGCGATCAGCGCGCGATAAGGGTAAGGGTGTAGCAACCTCGTCATTGCAAGGCTCGGGACGTGGTCATAACCGTGGTCCAGAGTTGACACGTTCTACTTCAGAACATGTCGAGGGGGCTAGAGAAAGATCAAAACCAACTTTCCAATACACGCGAAAGTCAAAGGATAAGACTAAGAGCACTCATGCAAAGACAAGACAAGGCCAAAGGTTGGCCACTTATGAAGAAGAAGTGGAACAGCATAAAACATCATCTTCTAGCAAGAGTGGCTCACGAGAAGGAGGTGAACAGGGCCAGAACGAGGAGGCATACGAAGGTAGTGATGATAGACGTGGTGGTGGACATGACAACATTAATGTAAATTATAGTCCAAGTGAGTCTACTGGTGGGTCACGTGAGTGGGGCAGAGGTGAAGGAAAAGGAAGTGAGCCAACGGATGAATATCCTCAGCCGCATCAAATGGCATCAAGCCCTTGGATCACAAGTTCTGATAGTTCATACGGATATGGGCAACAATATGGAGATCAATTTCATGATCCTTCGTCTGAGTATGGACTGCCGCATCAGTATGGTGGATACGGTGGTCCTTCGCATGGGTATGGGCAACAACAGTATGGAGTAACACCCCCACAAGTGCAACCGCCATATGAATATCCTCAACTTCAAGTTATGGCTCCATCATCAAACTATGGAGAAGGTCCTATAACTCCAAGAGCGGGGCAAGGGTTTTTTCATTTTGATGTTGCTCAATACTATCGTCAAAGTCAAAATAACGACGAAGATGAAGATCCAGAACCCGCAAGGCATTCAACATGGAATTAGCATTTAAATTTTAACAAGAAAGAGCTAAGGTATACTATGGTTTTACATTTTTATATGCTATAAATATAATTGAAATTTGAAGCTTAGTTACATCTTTGATGATTAATCGTACTAGTTGACTTGATAATTGACTAAATTGAGACTTGAGAGTGGATATTGAAAGTTGGAAACATGTACATTGTATTTTTTACTTTTTAGTTTTAAATTTTAAATTTTAATTGCAATTAAATTATAAAATGGCTTGCGATTTTGTTATTATTATTCTATATTTCTATCCTTAAATAACGTATTAGAATGATCAATGAAGAGAGTGAAACTTTATATATGGAATTATGAATGGATTGGATGGAAAAAAGGAGAAACAAAATTTTTCTTTTTTTTTTTTTTTTTTTTTTTACTAAATATGGGGACTCGGCCGACTCGGCCGAGTCGACTCGGACTCGGCCCGAGCCGAGTCCGAGTCCGAGTCCGATATTTAAAACCTTGATGTGTCCACAAACACAATCATAAGACTCTGCATAGACGATAGCACCAGGAAGCACTTCAAGGGATAAAACCCAAACAATATTATTAAGTAACTCTGAAAATCCATGTCTACATTGCCATAGAAATAAGAAAGAAAATTTGTGCCCAAAGAAAACTAATTAAACTAGGAAACTAATGAAACTGGAAACCTAATCCTAATTAAAACTCTTTAAATAAAATTAGAAACTAATGACAGATAATTAGTGAAATAAAAAAGTCCTAAATTGACTTGGGCCCTATACATGTGACCCGAGGTCTATCCTGCATCCTTCTCCACTGCTTGGAGAGAACTTGACCTCGAGTTTAGTAAATGTCCACCCGAGTCGAGAACTTCCAATCCGTTGGCTTATCTGTAGCTTCCGTGCATTCCTCCCATTTGAAGTCGTCTCGACTCATTGCTTCTTTTGACAGGTGGATGTTGTGTGGATGTGTGATCAAACTGTTGGATAATTCATTTGTAAAATTTGCACCATCAAATCACAACCCCCACGTTTTCATCACTGATCCCCGAGGACAAAATCAATGTGGGTACATCAATGATCTGTTTATCTTCTGTCGGAACGATGTCATTTTCCTTTGATGTTCTACATGTCACTTTTGGAAAATTGGTAGATCCAGCGAATGAAGAGGCATGTGGTATGTTACATCCATGTTTGCAATATCCAAGTTTTCTTCCTCTTCCTTTGCACCTTCTATATTTTGACCAACGTTTTCCTCTTGTGTAAAGACGATTGCATTGAATTCTGCCTTGAACTCTTCTATTTCTTAACCTTCACCTCAATAACTATTCCTGTCGTGATCATTTTCTTTGTCATCATTGCAAGAGTTGCTTGGAATTGATTAACCGCAACGGATAACTGAGCAACGGCTCCAATCAGTTTCACAATGGTTGTAGAAAATGTCTCCATGGACGTGGATGAAGGCTCCACTTCTATCTTATTCTAATGAGCCATGCTTTTTTAATGCAATATTAAAATTTAGACTTGCCTGACGTGTAGATCTACTCTCCACAAATGTGTGGGCGAAAACAGATCTGAAATCCAACTTTGAATGACTCTTGAATCGTGAAATCAAATATTGGTTGTTGATCTGGTCAAATCCTATTGACTGTGCTTTCTGTGATGACGTCACATGTGCTCTACTCCTTCACAATGCTTCATAGCAGGTACTCCTCAATCGGGTCAGACCTGACCCACTATGGAACTAGACCTGAACCAGATCCGCTCAGGCCCACAGAAAGGCTCACCCGGCACGTGTCATAGTCTCGATGCTGGTGCTGAGAGATGTATGAGAAAAGGAGCTCAATCCTTTTCTTCTCATTGCCATTCACAGAGAACAAAGAGACGTTGGTTCGAGTGATGGTGGGAGCAAAGTGAAGCGATGGTGCTAGATACGCCTTTCCATTCCTTCTTCTTCTTCTTCTATGCTCAATCAGAGAGCAAGAGTGGGGTTGGAGTTAGGGATATGGCAGGGAGCAGTTGGCGAAGAAGCAATAAGGGGGTGTTGGAGTTAAGCCATGTTTGGCATCTCTACTCTTTTTCTGACAGACCATTTAAAATAGAGCCATTAAAAAAAGAGCTATAAAAAAAAGAGGGCATTTCATTTTTAGAGGATTTGCCTCTACGTTTTTTAGAGCCTATGCCTCTATTTTTCACATGTCCAGAAAAGTGGGCATTTCAATTTTCGAGGATTTGCCTCTACTCCTCTAACATAGGAAGAGGATAAAGTCATTTACCAAACGCTCTAATTTTTGTAACCTCTGTCCGATTTAGACAAATAGACAAATAGAGGTGAAAAATAGAGATACCAAACATGCACTTAGGGCCTCGGGAATTCTAGGATTGGAGAATGGGATTTGGGGATTTTTTTTTTTTCTTGAATGGGGTTTGGGTTTTGATGGATTGGATTTCGGTTAGAGAGTTCAGCAGTGACGTTTAAGATTCAAATGAGATGGGTCGGTGACAGGTGGGCGCGAGTATGAAGATCGATGGAATGGAATGGAGGCGAGGCGATCACACTAACCAATTGAAGAGGATCGTTCATCTCTGATACCAATTGACGCAAGCTCTAGGGTTAGGGCTTGCGTGGAAGTGCCAAAGCACATGTCCACAGACACAATCAAAAGCCTCCGCAGAGACTATCATGCCAAGACGCACCTTAAGGGATAAAACCCAAACAATATTATTAATCAACTCTGAAAATCCATGTCTACAATGCCATATAAATAAGAAAGAAACTCTTTGTCCTAAGAAAACTAATTAAACAAGGAAACTAATGAAACCGGAAACCTAATCCTAATTATAACTCTTTAAATAAAATTAGAAACTAATGACAGATAATTAGTGAAATAAAAAGTTCTAAATTGACTTGGGCCCTACACATGTGGGCTGAGGTCTATCCTGCATCACATATCAACCAGTAAGCCATGACAGGGTACAAATATTTGTCACTTTTAAACTTGATAAATAAGTTTTTTGGTACAGATTCTGAAACTCCTAGGTCATCATCAACTCGTCAATAAAGTCCCCATCTATATGGGGTTGATTCTCTAAGTTCTACTTTTTTCACTCATCCCTAAAGCTATCTTAACTGAAATTTTTAGGTAATTAGTAATATGAACAAGAAAAATATGGTAAGTTATCATTAAGAGAAAGAAAAGGAGAGAGAAATCCGGTAACTTATTAGCCGGAATAATGTTTTACATAGGAAAAAATCAGGAGTCCACTCTAGTACAGGCAAGCAAATTACCTTGCAGCTGCAGCAGCTTCTTTGTACTCCTGGAACACAAGGATAGAAGGCTACTATTAGGGAATAGGGAGTATTTACGCTTGACAGCAAGATGAGGAATAATTCACAAAAACAAAAAAGGGTAAAAGGAAATCATAAAATTGAAGAAGGTGGTAAACAAGAATTAGTGAAGGAATACATTAAAAAAAAATTATATGGAACATTTCAAATGGATGAAGATTAGCTCATCATCATCATCATTGAAGCCTTATCCCATGCATTTGGGAACCGTGTTGTGATTTCCCCTTCTCCAATCAATCCTATTCAAAGCAATGGTCTCAGTAAATCCAAACTAACATAAAACCAAGTGTACAAAAACAAAAGTGATGACTGAGAGAATCATAGAACTAGCCACAGAGTTCCCAACTGAAAAGGCTGACCTGGTGTTGTATCAAAGTAAAACAAACAAGGTGGACAAAACATGATCCAAAAGGTCAACTCGTGGCTGTGAAAGCATATTCCTGCAGAGTGCAGACTATATAATGTAATAACCATAATATGCACATGCAGGACACTAAACTGTATGCTATCTTAAAGAATAGCTTAGGATCTTGGAATACTTTTATATACCTCTGTTTTTAATAAAAATGAATGTCCTTCCTTTTCTTGTAATGGAAGAACTCTCCCAGCAATACCTATTACTTCTTAACAAGGTTTGAGTCAACTTTATAGTTCCTTCTGCATTTTCAGGGTTGCATTGAGATTTCAAATTTGCTTGCCTTTCCTTCTTTCTCTCACTCTCTGTCTTTGATCTATAAGTGAAAGCGAGGTCATATTCCCTTCCACATTAAACTTTTACATTGAAGTAGAGGGTTTGTCCATAGCTTCAAAGATCACATCAATTGTACAATGAGTTTAGACAATTAAAACCATTACTCATTTTGACCATCTTACAATGACCACCAACAAGTACAATACAAATCATTGCTTCACTGCGATCTTCTTGTTGTGAAGCAAACCCCATAACAGATGGCACTGAAAGCAACCAAATTAACATATGTCAATTTATTCCAAACCCATAATCACAACACATGGCACAGAGAAAGTACCCAAATTAACATATGTCAAATTTATTCCTGCTCCTGCCCCACAATGCAATCCAAAACCCATTCATCATCTAGTGGGCCTCTAAAATATCAGCTTTCACCTCTATCCTACTGATGCCATAGGTTGAACGCTACTTCCAACTTCCCATCATAAAACAAAGGTCCTATTGCGAGGCATAACACATGACAAAGGTAAGCAGCAATCGACGAGAACTCGATCAAACAGTGAATAGAAAAAAAAAAGGTAAAATCAAAGGAATGGGTTAAATGCGCAATCGAAATGGGACGCACTGAAAAGGGCTCATCATGCCAATCTAATTAATGGGTGGTACCATTAATAGATCGAATCGAGCGATTGAGCATCAGTTCATCAGCTATCCTATGATGGGGTGATTGTGATTAGAGTGATGATGCCTAGGTATGCAAGATGAGTGGTATTTGATGTCATCCCATGCAACATGCGATTGATTTAAAGTCCATTTGCTTGCAAATGAAATACATGATGAGAGACCGAAACGAATGAAACAACAAAACCCTAGATGGGGAAGGTAAAAAACAAACAGCATACCTGATTGGTGTGTTGGTTGAGAGGAGGAGGAGAGGAAGCTTGAATGGATAGCAATGGAAAGAGTACAAGAAGAAGAAGAAGACGACAAGGAATCCATGTCGAGTAGGAAGCTGAATAAAGTTCTCTTCTCATCTCCGGAGACGAACCAAATCCAACGTTCGGCGCTTCACCAGTATATGATGTGTTATTATTGATTGTGTAATAGTTGTTTTCGCATGGAGGTTTCTTTTGGAGATGCTATAGCCACATTTCTCCTCACACATCCCTTCTCTCTGTACACATGTACCTTTGTTTTAAATTTGAGTGCTGCTAACTACTCACTATAAAAAGCTTTCCACGTGCTTTACATTTTTTAAAATAAAAAAAATAAAATAAATTCCTAAACTACCCCTGTCCTTCTACTTTTCTCTCTCTTCCTATCCCTACTCTGAGTACCAGCCGCCCCCCTATGCCAACCCATCTCCCTCTCTTCCTCTCCTGCTCCTGCTCCTGCTCCAGCAACCCCCACCCGCCCTCATCCCCATCCCCATCCCCATCCCAATCCCACCATCCTTTTCAATGTTGCCAGAGCAGAGGGAGAGAAAGGAGAGAAAGGGAGGGAGAGGGAGAGAGATAGGAGGGGAGAGGAGGGAGAGAGGGAGATTGGGCGGGGGAAGGGGAGAGGGCTGAGGGCGAGAGGAGAGAGGGAGAAAGGGATATAGAGGGAGAGGACGGGGGCTGCCGGTGGGGGGGGCGGGCAAGAGGGAAAGGGAGAAGCGATTTCTGGTGGGGGCCGACAGCGAGCGAGGGGAGAGAGGGAGAGAAAGGGGTAGATGGGGAGAGGGACGGGGTTGCCTAAAAGGGGGAGATGGGGAAAGGGAGAAGGAGAGGGCGAGTGGGGGCTGTCGGTGGCAGGGGAGAGAGATAGGGAAAGGAAGAAGGAGAGCGAGAGGGATCTGCGTCGGGCGGGGGCTGCCGGTGGCGGGGGAGAGAAATAGGGAGAGGAAGAAGGAGAGGGATAGGGGCAGTGTAGGGATTTTTTTATTTTTAATTTTTTTAAAAAAAATGGAGTGTGGAAAGCTTTTTGTAGTGTGTAGGTAGCAGCACTCTTTAAATGTTTTCGGTACACAACTCTGTATTCCCAAACTGCCCAAATACTGTATCCTCAATTTCTCAGTGCACATACCTAGTTCCCTCTCCATTGCCCGACCTCATCACCATTGTCTCCTCATTGCCCATCTTCACCATCGTCTCCCTCTATCACCCAACCTCATCCCTTTCCCTCTCTATTCCTTTGCTCTCTCTCGCTCTTTTCTCCCTCTCTTCATGGACTCATTGTGAAGGTATCTTCTCTCTCCCTATACATCTCACCATTTATCTTTTTTTTTTTATCATTCTACATGTATCAGCCATATGAGAGATGAATGCTGGCCCCGAAATATGTAAAGTAGAGCTGCTAATGTCAGACAGACGCCGATTCTCGCCATTTCTCTCTCACCCACTCACCAACATAACTCGTTTTAGTTTAAGTTCATATCCATTTGGACCTTTAGGTCCAAACGAAAATGATCTGTTTGGTTGTATCCAGCCAAACAAATCCATATTTGTTCAGCTGGATACAGCCAAACAGATCATTTTCATTTAGCATGCCAGGTCCAAGTAAATCCTATGTATTTATTTGTGTGGCTAATTTCTTTCAAATTTCCCTGACTCAGCTATGGAAGTGGCCAGTAATTCGAGAGTTAGGATTACATCATTGAATAGAATACGATGAACTAGAGCTCTCCAGATCGACCTAGCGGACATTCAGCGGGCTGAGGATATTGATGAAGCTGCAGATGTCCAGAATGAACCAACTGATCTAGATATTTTGCTTTACAAATGCAGCGCATCGCGAATGCTCAAAGCATACTCTAGCTGATCCTTTGGAGGGGATATGAACTAAGCACACAACACCCGAGTGAACTAAACGAGGCTATTGAGCATGTCTGTAGAGTATTGCTTGGAGCATCTCTAGATGATGTCCAATAGCCCATGCCTCGTACCCTGATGAGGACAAACACCCTCAACCGCAAGAGGGCGACATGATGTGTTGATGTTTGAATTTGATTAAAATGTAGGGCGGAGTTGGGTTGGTTTGATACCATCGGTGTATTTTTCAGGGACTTTTTTGGTCACTTTTTTGAAGGATCTGTATTGGTTGGCTATGTTGGATGGATTTATTGGATGAATTTCTATTTAATTTAATATAAACCTTGTTTGATGGATTCCTATTGGTTGGATACATGTTTATTAGATGGATTTCTATTGGTTGGATATGTGTGTTTCGCATAAAACATGAAATGGTCCAGGAAAATAATAATAGTTTAGAGAGAGCAACTGTAATTGCCTTCTCAAAAGTGACAGTGATGTCTCAAAAAACAGCAACCAACACTCCGGCAATGGATGCATGAACAACTATAACAATCATTACAACCCAAATGAACAGTAAAATATGACCCAGCAGCCCTAAGAGGATCCAGGAGATAAATTTGTTCGGCCATTCACATTCAAACAAAGCTAATTTGTTCAGCCAATCAGGGCCGAACATAATCAATTTGTTCAGCCCTGAACGATTGAACAGCTGTAGCGACACACTCGAATAAAAACACACAAAAAAAAAATGATTGTGTCCCTTTGGCCCCCAAAAATCACATAAATCATCCTTTTTGGAGATGAATGTAGAGAGGATAGAAGAGAAAGGAGAAATAGATAGAGAAGTAGGGGATGTATTGGAAGAGAATGGAAGAGAAAAATAGAGGAGTTGAGGAAGAAGGAGACGGAGAGGACTCTAAAAAAGGGAGGGAAAACCAAATTTTCGGGGTACTGTACAGAGAAATTGTATGACCAATGAAATAATTATGGATGTCTAATTTGGTCATTTCAAGAATGGGTATGCTGGTCTTAAAAAAACTGGATGTGGAATAAGCAACTAGGGATGTGGCAATAACAGCTCTCTTTTTTTGTTCATTAGAAGGAATTTCAAAGGGGAATTTTTTTTTTTTTAAACAGGGCTCAAGTTTTGCACAGTTTTCATTTCAGGACCAAAAAAGTTTTAGATTTCAAAACAGGCCTTAATTTTTCCAGTTTTATTTCAAATAAAGACATTTGGCGAGATTTTAGATTTTCCGACGAGCTTTGAGGTTTTCCGGCAAGATTTGAGCTTCCCCTTTTCTCTTTCTTCTTTCCTCCCTTCCTCTTTTTTTTTTTTTTTTTTTTTTTTTATTCCTCATTTTTCTTCTCTCTTCAACAAAAATACCATCTTTTTCAAATTATTCGTCAGATCCATCAAAATGGGATATGGGTTTTTATCAGGAAGATCATCTTCAACGACCCCAATGCCGGAGATCAATGAAGAACCATATGTTTCTTGTGAAATGAAACTTGGGTGCTCACTGATAATGCCATTTTTTCAATACTAATATCATTAGTTTTTTTATAATTACATAGATGAGTCAATGGGATTTGGGCTGTGAGAGAAGAATGGAGTGTTTGCAAATGGGGATGGTTTGAGGCATTTGAGAGATCCATGGGGAGGAATGTAGAGATGAAGATGAAACTGGATTTAAGGAGGAAGAAAAAGAAACAGGGAGTCTCGGCTGAAAACTTCAAAACCCACTGGAGCACCTCAAATCTTGCCAGATGTCCTGAATTGAAATGAAACTAGAAAACTTAAGCCCTATTTTGAAATCTAAAATTTTTCTTGTCTTGATTTGAAAACTGTGCAAAAGTTGAGCCCTAGTTTGATTTTTTTCCAAATTTCAAAACAAGTATAAACTTTTGGCTCATTTTCAAAAAATTATATGAAGATTTGAATATTTCAAACATTATAAATAAAAGTTCATTATTTCCTTCAATCAAGTGCTCTTCATAAAAAAATGCCCATATGAATAGAATTAGTGATTTGGAATCCATAAACCCTTCACCCTTCCTTTTCTTAACCATCCATGCATAAAGGTAGTTGAAGTGGGTCTCATAAGATTGTTTGAGTTGGACTTGATCATTCTCTTAAATGATTTATCAAAAGAAAGTTTTTAAAGGATTTTACGGGAAGTCTTTCTTAGATGGCTCCGGCATGAAGAAAGACCTCGTAAATATTACTGCATAGATGTGGTCCTTAGGGCTGATTATGGTTTTTTTTTTTTTAAACTTGGAGGGGAGCGACAATATCTTCGCCATCTCATATCATCGCTCATCTCCTTTTTCTCTCTCTCCCCTCCCCTCATACCTACGCACTCCCTTTTCCCCAAACCCCAAAGCCCCCTTCTCCTCTTCATCTCTTTCAAACTTATGGTTTCTAATTTATGATGTTCCTCTCCTTCCTTGGACTTCTAGAGTTCTAGTCTTAGGTTTGAGCAAGTTCATCTGAGAGAAGTGGGATTGTTGGAGCTTTGATGAAACTCATTTCCTGTTGCTGGAAGCCCTTTGATGGGAATGTTGACCTGGAAGTGAGGGCTAGCTCTGGTTTAGAGACGTCGGCCAGTACACCAGCAGCGATTTCTTAATGGTCATCATTTAGGCGAATTAGGAAGATACAAGTTTCTAGGTGGGGATATTGTCACCCATTTGTATTTGGGAGACAATAGCATCATTAAGTCAAATAAGCAAAATATTAATAATAATAATAAATTTGGTGGGAGGAGCTTTTCTCTGTGCATCAAACTATAGGGTCCTTTTTCATGCATTGGCCATCTAAGAGGTTTTTTCCTATAAAATCCTCAAATTTTAGAAAATGACATAAATATATTTTGTCATTTTCAAAACTTTTTATGGAAAGAATTTGATTGAAATAAATATGGAAAACTTTAATACATTTTTAAAATATTCAAATCCCCTTATACCTTTTTTTAAATGAGTGATTTTTATACTTTTTTGAAATTTTTTTAGCTAGCGGCTATGCTTCCTTTTCCCCTTCTCTTTTGGCTGACGGCTGACCTATGATGTCTTCTTTTTTTTTCCCTTTTGTTTCTCTTTATTTTTAGGGTTCATGCACATAATTATATGGGAGCTGTTATATGCACATCCAGAGTTGCTCCCTGCACATCCATCCATGAGACCCTTAATGGACCCCTATGAAAAAAGACAAAAACACCAATTCCTTTATTCTCTTCCCTCTCCCTCTCCCTGCTCGGCAGCCCACCTCCCTCTTCTCTCCCTCCTCTCTATCTTTCATTCTCCCCTCCTCTTTCCATACCCTCCCTCCCTCTCATTATGCCTCCTCTGTCGCCGCCCAACTCCCACCCCTCCCCATCTATCCCTCTCCTTCTCCCCGATCGCTGTCTATCTCTCTCCCTCCCTCTCCCGTTCAGCCACCCAAGGCCGAACAAATGAGTATATTTTTTACCCTGGGTATTCAAACAATATACTCATTTGTTCGGCACTTCGGCCACCGGGGGCCGAACAATACTCATTGCTTCAGCCCTGAATGGCCGAACGGGAGAGGGAGAGAGGGATCAAGAGGATGGACTACGATTTGGGAGAAGGAGAGGGAGAGGTAGAGACAAGGAGAATGAGAGGGAGAGAGAAAGAGAGAGGGCAAATGTGCGCGCTGAGAGAGGGAGGGATAGGGAGATGGAGAGATGGAGAGGGGGTGTAGTTGGGTGGCGACAGAGGAGGGAGAATGAGAGGGAAAAAGATAGGGAGGGAGAAGGAGAGGCAGAGAGAAGGATGGAGAGGGGAGAGGAGGGAGGTGGGTTGCCGAGCAAGGAGTGGGATGAGCAGGGAGAAGGAAAGGGAATAAAAGAAAAAGAGGGGCGTTTTCGTCTTTTTCAGAGGGGGTCCATCAAGGGTCTCGTGGACGGATGTGCACGGAGCAACTCCAGTTGTGCATATAGCAACTCCCTATTATATTGGGAGAATTTCAAAAAAGGGGCCTACATTTTTGTCTCATTTTATAAAAGGATATGAGAAAGAAAACTTTTCAAATAAGGGCTCAAGTTTTCCAACAATAGACCAAAATTGGTTTTTCCAACAAATTTTTCCTCTTATTTTCAAAAAATGATGAGAATGCCCTCTGGTTCCTACCCCTTTCACTTCCTTTTCCTTCTCCTCCGTCCTTCACTATATCGGCCACTTGCAAGCCAACAACAGCCAATTCAACCTGTTTTTTCTTCTCTATTTATTTTTCTTCCTTATCTCTTATTTTTCTTCTTTCTCTCTAGATTAACAAAACACATGGATAAGTGAGTGAGTATATGTTTCAGTGGAAGTTGGGAGAGATAAAGACTATTGAGAGGATGAGAGGGTTTCTGAAAATAAAATGGATAAAATAAATAGAGTGGTCTAAGGGAGAAAGAGAGTTTGGGAGGGATGGTGAGAAAAAGTGGGATGATTTGGTGTATAGGTGCCAGGTGAGCTATGGCAAAGAGGGTGGTAGAGCTGGGTTGATGAAGGGATGGATATATAGATTTGTGAAGGAGAAGAGAGGGGAGATGGGTAGTGCTTGGTTTGAGGGACTTAGAATGAGAGAGAGAGAGAAGGAGAATAGAGCGGAGATGGGTAGTGTTTGGTTTGAGGGACTTAGAATGAGAGAGTGAGAGTGAGGAGAGAGAGAGAGAGATGAGATGGGCTTGATTGCTGGCCAAGTGAGATAGTTGGGATGAACTGAAGAGAAAAAAGAGATATGGTGAAGGAGGGGGGAGAGTGTCACATCCCCATATGAACTATAGGGTTAACATAAGATTAAGAGTCAAATTAGAAACATACAAACCTAACTAGAAATTTAATTTGGCCCTCAATCATTGTAAGGTACCCGATCTTAATAGGGTGTTTAATTTCCTAATATTGACGGTTTTAGTGGCTAAGCAAGTTTCTTTTACCATTAAAGATGTTCTCGAAGTTTAGTTTGATTCCGAGTGCGATTAGTCTCAATAGGGGGTTAGGTTGTGATTAATAGGAAAATTGGGTGTTTTTCCGGAAAATTCCATTTTCGCCGAATTTGGGTTCGATGGAAATGTCTCGTCATCTTTCGTTCTTGACTCGTCACGATTTGACGCTTCGATGCCCCTCAAATAATCACATTTCTCTCATTCACTCAAATGGGCATTTTAAACTTTTCCTCCTTCACCTTCATCTTAAATCAACTCAAACCCAATTGTACCTTCGTTTCTTCTTCATTTCACTTCAAGGAGTGCAACGACAGTGCTGGGAGACTTCTACTTCACTCCTCTTCATCTTTATTCTTGCATGTGGATCCTAGAGGCCATTCCAAGTGAATCCAAGTCCACCATCTTCCTCCTCTCTTCTTCTTCCCTTGGGCCTCAAAATTGTAAGCTTCCCTCAACTCCTTTTCAAATTTCCTTCAATGCTGCTGTAACCATGTTGCATGTTCATGGATTCCTCCTTTTCTTCTTCCTTGGTGTTCTTTGGGTGTAGGAGAAGGGTTTTGGAAGTGGTCTGACTGGGGTGTGAGTGGAGAGCTCTCCTCAATTTCTCTCTATCAAATTTCCATCTCTTTCACTCTCTTTGGTGAAGGCAAGTAGACTAGTTCTATAATTTATACATGCATGTATGGCTATTGATTTCTTGTTAATGCAATTGTCTAAACAACTCCTAATTCCAAGCTTGTTATGTTATGTTGGATTTTTCTTGTTAATTAGGTAAATTATGTTAATGGACTTTGAATGGAATGGGATGGGTGTTTTGGTAAATGGAATAAATGTTTGCAGGTGTGGAAATGTGAATTCTGAAGCTCAATAGGTGTGTGTCAAAATTTGACTAAAAACAACTTCAGAGCTCATTGTTCAACACGGGCGGTCACCACGTGGTCCGCCAGCGGCTGACTGCCTACTCAGAAACAGAACCTGAACAAGTTCTATTGTACGCACGCAGTTACCCCGCGGCTGGCCAACCTGACGAAATCCTGCGCGAGTAGTTTCTTAACTACATGCGGTGACCTATCGGTTACCACTAGGCGACCTGGCGGTAAGCTATCGACCCTCATGCGGCTAGCCGCTTAGACCAAAATCTGTTTTGAAAAATAGGACTTCTTCCCTAGGTTTGACTTTATATATGGGACCCCTTGACCCTACCCTTGCATCACTACACCAAATATTGAAAATAGGAATGGTTATTAACCGTTTCTAACAGAAATTGGAACGGTTACAAACCCTCCCAAAATGTGGTGTTCCAAATAAATTATTTTGTGACCGTTCCGAAAACGTTCTAGTACCGTTCCAGTTTATAATAAATTGGAACGTTTTTTAAACTGTTCCAATTTTATTAGGCAAGGTTTATAACCGTTCCTAATGAAAACTAAAATATTTAAAAAAAATACTATAGTAGAAAAATTCTTTATTATGCCACCTAATGGATTTTTAAAAAAAAATCATAAACTATGGCATTCACATCTATTCACATTCATAAAAAACAATCACCAATGGCTTACAAAATCTAAAATAGAATTTAATAAACTAGCTTGAACTCAACTATACAATTTATAACATTTGAATATCCATACATGATACATCGACCTTGTATAACCTTCTAACTAAAAATATCCACTTCATTTCTAAAAAAATAAAAACCAAAGAGTCCATCCCTTCACATTTGTTTTGCCTTTTAACTTTCATCCAACTACTTTTCTGCCATATGCATTTTTTATGCCAAATCCCCAAATTGTAAGGCTCTTGTATAGTCTGCCAAACTGTTTTGTATCTCCAAAAGTGAACAATATCCGAGGTGTTGATGTACCTCCTGAGATAACTATCTCTGCAAAACAAGAAAATAAACAAGTTAATAATCCTCTCAACATTATGAAAGAATGAAAAGTTGAGTGGCGCATTCATGTTTCATTAAGGCATGATATTGCTAAACAAAATATATGTTAGTAGCTCTTTTCACCTTCCCTAACTTCAAAAATGAAAACAGCTAGCATTCCCGTTTTTGGTATAGTGGCATCTTAACTCCAAGTGGTCCAGACCTAAAAGAGACACAAGAGTTGAAATTGCCTGAGAGTGAGATCCAACCACACTAAAAGTATTGTCTGATGTGTTAATACTATCAAGCAACTGCTTTAAGTAGTTTTCTTTCTCTTGCACTGTTGAAGAACTGCAACACAGCTGCTCAATGCACCAGGGATCATATGCCACACTTAAATTATAGGTTTGATTGTCACACAAGACAACATTAGTTGAATAAATCCATTTAAAACCAATTAATTTAACTAATTACCCAATCTTTGTACCAGCTTACCAAGTTTTATGCTTACAGCCATCATCAACTACTTACAGATATAATGTACTTCTATGCAGCTTCAACAATATGATATTATTGGATTCAATGTGTCTCCATCTGATTGCACTTATTAATAACTTGCTTATCTACTTTCTTGGTTCTCTGGTTTTCAAAATCTAGGAGCAAACATTAAGAGAAAGGGCATAGGCATAAGCACTGCACAAAGGAAGATGGGGGAGAAACAAATGAATTTTGGCAGCATACACAACAAACCAATTGCCATTCTGTCATAGCATAGAAATTTCCCAACATACCCAGACACCACTGTGGTACTTACATGATTGCAACAACTTTGTCATGATGCAGTTTTTTTTTTTTTTTGGTACATCAATATGTAATGTGTTCCTGTACCATTTGGGAACAAAAACTATGAAACAGCTCAAAGCCTTATGCACATCCTTAAAATACAAAATAGAAATTGCAATCCCGATTTTTTTTATGTAATCAATCTAGAACCAATTAAGCAATAATGTTAGGTTCTTTTGGCTTCTAGTTTCTTGTATAATAATTAAAGAAAACATATTTACATACAATAGTCGCAAGGTGCAACTAATAACTGAAGCAAATAGATAGTGTTTAACACAGCTCAGTAGAAGAATAATTTTAAGATCTTTGACCTGAGGATATGTACTAGTATAACCATACCTCGAGTCAAAACAAGTGGAGCCCATGGGGAGGTAAATTCCCCAAAAATCTCACACTGGAAGATCACACACATCTTCAGCCTTTGATGAACTCCATTGAATGTGGATAGCATCTCTATGACTGTATCATCTGTCCTGTAATTATGATGACTTTCTGAATCCAGGTAGTGCAGCTCATCATCAGATCAATAGTTCATTGCACCAAGTTGTTACCCCACTTGTACAAACTCAGGGGCTAAGAATACTCACCATAAATACGCCGTTTGTTGATATATATAGTTTCTTAGAGCATTATTTGTTTTTTTTTTTTCTGATAACAGAACTCGAGAAATCTCAACAAAAGAAAAATTGCCTAGATTGCTTTCAAAATCTACACCCATCTCTTCTGTGGAGTTGCATCCTTTGATCCTTATTGAAAGCGCCTGCTATTCTTCTTTTCTCTAATGGTTGATACCAAATGTTGTGGTCTCAATGCCATAGTCGATTCGGCTCTTTGGTTCATAGAATTTTCTTTCAGAGGGGTCATGGGGTGCTGCTGTGGATGTCCATATGTTGATCTTGATAAGGTGTTGTTAGCCTTCACTAATGATGGCACCTGGGTTTTCCTTGAAGCTATGTCATCTTGATGAGGAACATTTTCGTCTCTATCACCTTGATGAGCATCATTTTCATCTTTATCAGAGAACAAATCTTCTGGTTGATGTTGTCCACGCTCAACAAGGCAATCAAAAGCAGATGATGACGGACTAGTGCTACTAGCCATGTCATAAAGGACATTATTTGCCATGACTGGAAGCTTTGTGTTGTTAGAGTTTGATGCAGAGAATGATGGTCTTTGAAGCCTCGTCAGGTGCATTACCTATGTAACATTTATATCGGTACTTCTAATGATAAAATCTTTTCACACTATATAAGGAAAATCAAGATACTTGTTAACTAAAATGTCCTCACCTTCTGTTCAAGGACCACCATATCGTTTTTAAGTTTCGTAATTATCATGTTTTTTTTTTCTGATTGTGTCTTCCAAGTCCGAAATCCTCTGTTATCAAGGGAGTGAGTGGAAACCACATCAAGCAGTAATTCTTTGTAAAAAAAAAAAAAAAACACATATTGGAAGGAGTTAAGAGTAAGTACCTTAGAACTAGCGATATCAGATGCACGGGTTATGGTGGCTAGCTCCTTTATAGTGATATCCTTGTCTTCCAGTTCCTTATTTAGATTGTATATATCTTGTTCTATCGCAAGTGTGTTCAGCTGCATGCAACGTTTATTATATTATAAACAAATATGCCAATGTTTAAATGCCTAGAAAACCATTGTGCAGGTCCTGTAGGATGGAAAAAGTCCTAATTAACTAGCAGGAGTCATCTTAAATAGCTGTAATATATTCCAACTCCGAAACTTAAGACTGATGATCCTTACCTGGATCTCTACAGAAGATGTAACACTAGAACACCAATCAGATAACTCAGACATTTGGCGCTCCTCTTGCTCTGCATTGTTTATATTAGGCATCTTAAATATTTCATCTTGGTCGGAGTCCTTCTCGGCTACATCCTTTAGATAAAATAAAGACAAAAAACAAGTTCTGATTAAACTTTCAACCATTAAACAGACCCACTCAGGTTCTATGTTTCTTATTTAATTCCTTTTCACAGGTTTCTGACCTTTAAATCAATTGATGAGTTCCAACTTCCACTAAGAACACTTTTGTCATTTGATTTGCAAATCTGAGATTGGCAACTGAGCAATCCAGTTGCAAGAGAATCCATATTTTTATCTTCATTCTCTAGAAAGGCAACAGTTTCTACTTGATCTTTCATGAAATTCATCTGCTCACACAAACTATCAAGCTTCTGTTGCATGTTTGAAAGTACTTGATCCTGCGAAATCAAATGAAGTATGTCATGTGATGCTAGTTCATTATAATTCATATGCCACACGGTGTTATGTGAATGTACAATCACTGAATAGATTTTACATTCCCCTATAGAAGAAAGCACATATCATCAAACCCACCAACTCACACTAAATAAAAAAAATCAATCCCTTTTAGAACTACATAACAAACACAACCAACTCCACCCCCACAAAATTTATAAAAAAAAAAGATTTTAAAAGATTTGTAATATTTATTCTTAAACCATATCAAAGCCATTAAAAGATCACACCCATACACATCATTAAACTAAAACAGAGAAGTTTCAGTAAAGAGAGACAGAAAAAAGGCTAGTAAAGAGTAAGGGATACTGACAATGGGTGTGTCCTTGATCCTAAGATGAGCCTGTTAGGGATTTTGTTTGTTGCTAATTTGATGGATGTACTACCACTTTCACCGACAACTGATCACACACTCATGCATTGTAGTTAGGACCTTGAAATCTAGAGTCTAGACTTGCATTTGCATTTGATTTTCAAAGACTTTATCCTGCATGTTTTAGATCTTAAAATGCATTTTCAAAAGATTAGTTCTTCATGCATGTTTTCGTAAAATCAAGTGAGGCATCGTGGTTCATGATTTGCATACAACTTTCATTTTTAGAATCCTAAGTTATGCATGAATCACATTGGCCATAAGTTCCTAGTTTTATGATTCAGAATTTTCAAAATATGAGTGGAACTTCAGCTAGGCCAGTGTACCCGGTCGACTGGATCCCTTAGGATGTCGACCGGGTAAACTAGCCGTTGGTAAATATAGCCGTTGGACCCGGTCGACCAAATGCTCAGGGATGTCGACCGGGTGAACTAGCTTTCGAACAGACTTTTTGTATTTAAGTCCAACTCATTCCTCACTTCAAAGGGGCTTTTTGGTTGAATCTTTGGAGCTATTTTGAAGCCTAAGGAAGGGGAATGAACTGAAGAGGCTAAAGGGAAATGGAAATCCAAAATGCTTGAGATAAAGGTATATCTTTCCAAGTTAAGCTTTGATTTCCATCCTTTTGAAATCCATGCATGTTCAAAATCTTTGAAACCTTATTTCAGTATAATTTCTAGCTTAGACTGAGTTGTTTTACAAACATAAAATCACATAAGCATATTAAATTGTTTTGCAAACATTCATGTCTCAATCACATGTATTTTGACCTTTAAACTTTCATACAACTTGTGCAATTTGATAGGAATGTCTTTCCAAATTGTTTTGACTAACTCATGTGATTAGCTCATCACTTCAATCATAGATTTCTGTGCTTAGATTTTTAAATGCATCAAGCATTCATTTAAGAGCTTCATTTTAGAAATTGATTGAAGTAAACATTCATACACTTTGAGCACTCACCTTAGATACTTGTTAGTGTATGTTTGTATTTTGTTTTAAACTTTCATATCAGTCTATATTAGAGGCAAATGTATTAAGCTTTAATTGCATCTCTTAAAGTGTTTGTGTGGACACTTATTTGAGACATCTAATCTCTTGTAAAGGTTAGGGGTGAACCATAAAACCCAAGAGGTTGTTGCTTAGCCTTAAAAAAACATTGTGTAAAGGTTAATGCTAAGCCTAAGAAAAGCATATTGTTAAAGGTTAGTGCTTAGCCTAATGAAAAAGCATTTATGGTTGTAGAGGTTATTACTTAGCTTATTGAAAAGCATACATAGTGGAAATCCAGTGGGGTGTTGATTTACAAGCTGGTAGTGGATGTAGGCATTGAGGCCGAACCACTATAAATCTTTGTGTAGTGGTGATTCTTGTGATGTTTTCTCTTATTGCCTTTCTCACTTAGTTTTATTATCTTCAAGTGACTAATTGTTTTAAAGAAATTTAAAATTGGTCATAATTGGTCTCTAAGTTGTAGCTCACCCTATTCACCCCCCTCTAGGGTTAGGATCCTAGACTTTCAAAGGAAATGGGTCAGCAGTGCTAACGTACACCGAGGAGAGTGGAGCACCCATAACACCCAGCAGAAGCCTCAGATCCGACCTTCTGTAAGCAGACAAAGCAGCAGAGGAAGAAGAAGACAGAGCTATCGACAGTTGTCATTTCATCCAATGCCCCCACCCTTCCCCTCCTCCACATCTGGCCCTTCCATCAAGGGCGTCAGAGTCTTCCCCATCGCCCTCAAGCTCCCAGATCTCGCGATCAACTGCTTCAACGCTGCCGCATGGTGCGTCTGCCACCTCAATAGGCTGGAGATCTTGCCTCGCCAAGCTCTTCACTCTCAACCTCGCCAGCAAGAGTACTCGCTCCACTTCATCCTTTTGGACCGAAAAACCCTTGCTTTTTCTCCATCTTTGGATGATTTTATCCCTCTTTCTTTCGAAGGGGTCTCGCCTCGTCTTCGGTGTTCTCTGGTAAACGACGATGGAAGATGTGGGAGAGAGGCTTTTGTTGAAGTATTTCTGAGAGAGAGAGCGAGAATGGAGAGAGGGAACGATAGATTTTTTAGGAAAGGTATGAAATGGGCGCCAAGGAGAACGGGTCTAATAGTACTGGTGCCCTAGATTTTTTAGATTTGACACAGTTTTTCCTTTTGAGACGGCTTTGAAACACCATCTATTTACATACAGCAAATAGCCGTTCCAATTCAACATTTCTGATTTTCGATTTTGGTGTAGTGCATGACCAATTGGGGAAAATGAAAACAGAGCACGATTGACTTGGTGTGCTTCGTCGGTTGTCCGGGATTTTCCGTATATTAATGTAACTTGGCCGAATGCATGTGAAATTGAGTTAATTGGTGTCCAATAACTTTCGTACACCATGGGCCCACCAAATTAGGACACCATTGACTCATTCTTTATGCATACTCCGTTGGGGACACGTTCGATACACGGAGGACAACACTTGACCTAGGTTGAGCTTGTTTTTCACACTTGACTCGTGAATCTTGTATCCATAACTTGTTGTACCTTGTACACTCCATCTCGTATACTTGTTTAAATTGTAACTTAACTGGCAGAATTAGGATTTGACCTGACTTAGAGTGTACCCCTAGGTACCTTGTGTCTTGTTTTGACAAACATGTGTAGATAGACTTAAAGGAGGACTACTTATGGAACTTGGAACTTGACTTGTATCGTGGCTTGACTTGGAGTAGCCCTTAACTTGTTATCTTGTACTTGGAAACCTATCCACGTGTAATGGTCTTGGAACTTGTGTCGTATACAAACCATCACCATCATCTTGCATTCATGACTAGCTGCAGACTGATGATTCTTGAGTGGGCCGGTTACTCGGACACTAAGGTGGGCAAAATCGGCTTTGGACAGCGTCCATGGTGTTAATGGCTTGGAGTGGGCTTGGACCGTGCTGCTATTCCTAGGATGTGGAGCTAGGATCCCCATATAGCCAGACTTTGGGTATTCGTAGTCGGCTTGGACGTCACTTATACCCCCGGGACTTGCCTTCGTCATCCTTGGAGTCTCCTCTTTCTTACATTGCATTCCATGGATGGTTATTCTTGTTGCTTTGCTGGGATTTATACTATTACTTGATTCTCTTGATTACTCATGCTCTATGCCTAGCTTGTACCTTGTTATCTCATAATTATGTACTCGTCTTTACTCTCATTTGAAACATGTTATGAATAATGTATAATACTTATTTCCTTGCTAACATATTGTTGATTCTTATTCCATGGTGTACAGAGGACACCTACTACCAATATGCCGACCCGGACGCCAAGACAATCCCAGAGGATCCTCAACCGGGGGAAGAGGATGAAGTACGAGAGTGGGGTGCTGATGACGTAGTTTAGCATCACCATTGCCGGCACCAGTGCGCGTTACACAAAGATATCTCATCGTGCCACCTCGTCATGTCTTTTGGGGTTTAGATATTTTGTACTTATTATACTATGTATATCTTTTGTACCATGACCTAAGTTTTTGGGATGTTCTTGATATTTATAAGCTTTAAACGTTTTATCTTTTGAAAATGGAATATATATAATAGAATGAAATCTATACTTGCTTTGATATCTTTACAGGTTTAACGAATGTGCTTACTGGACAAGTCTCGTTGATTAATTTGTTAATGAGGCTCAAATACACAATCCTCACAACAGACTTTGATCCTTGGGCATTAAGGGCAAAAAATTTTAATTAGCTCTAAATTTCAAACCCCGGATCCGGTTTAATCACTAATCGGGTTTGAGGCCGTGACAATCATAGTCCACAAGATCGAAGTCCGTGGTGAGATTGTAATAATTATTCACTTATAACATTAACAGAAGTACCTATACATCATCAGAGTAAATCTGTACAAACTTGAGACTAAAGTTCACTTACTACAAAAGTTTAATTATGAAAGTCTTTGTATACATTCCAACAAACAAATAAAGTTCAAAACTAGGAGTGAGGCACTCTTGCGCGATCATGATGACTCAGTAAACATCATCTGCGCACCACTCTTGTTCATCAAACTGATCTATCTGAAATGTCTCCTCCTCCTCTATGTCCGTGCTAATGGTGGAATCGGTATCAATTTATCAAGCATAGTACCATCAGCCAAAAGAGCTGGCAGGAAGATAAACATAATTTGTAACAGATATGTATTTAAAAGCACTTAAAATCATAAATCCTAAATTTCATATCAAATCAAATTTCATAAGTTCCAAGGAAATCATAATTTCATAGTAGAAAATACACCACTTAGGCATTTACCATGAAAATATGTCATGGTACTTCAGGTCCTTACCTTGTCCATAATTTCTTTTGTCCACCAGATATTTTGGGTATCTAACCATATTCATAAGTTCTTTCCAGATTTTTTTGGGAATTTGTAACCCTATTCATAATTTATTTTCACGGTGATCAACCGTTCTTATACTTTCACGGGAATATAACCCTATTCATATCAAGATGTGCAATCGTCATAATTCTTATGTGGGTTTAGCTTAGTGGTGTTCATTTATATATACAAAAATGCAAACTTTAAAACATATAAAAAGAGAAATGTAATTTCCATTTAAATATGTGATAAGTCCTCTAATATGGTTCCAAAGGTAGCATGAAGGTCATAAAAACGATGGAAATAGATCCAATTTTCAAGGAAAAACAAGAAATATAATTGATTCTCGATTAACTGACAAGGTGGCTGACTTCACAAAAGTCATCAAATTTCATACTCTCTGGATTTGTGACCGACAAGTCACCAAAACTTGAAATTTGAAGCTCAACAAAGCTTCAGTTAGAAGTTTTCTCTATTTCTCCTGCACCTACATAGAGGGCCAAACCCTCTACAATCATTCCAACACTTCTTCCTCAAATTCATAATCCATTCCTAAATTCCATTTTTCCATAATACAATGCAATTGAAATCATAACTTTGAATTTAGGAAATGTAAAAGAACAATTGAAACGACTCATATCAACACATAAGATGTATATCAACTTGCTTTAGCTTTAGGGAAAACCCAAAACCACAACCCCAGCTCCAAATTTCCAAAACTCTGAAATTGAAGTAAACCCATCTAATTAACAACACGAATCTACTAAAAGGAAGCTACACAACTCATCTATAACCTTAGAATCATAAACCCCCAAAGAAACCCAACTATAATGAAGAAAAGAACTTGTCTATAGAGGAAAACTTGATGAAATCTCAAGAAAATTGAATCAATTGAGAACTTAGAGTCCAAAGAAGATGATGGTGATGATGATTTGTGAAATAGATACATTCCAATCTCATGTGCAGCAAGAGGTGGGTAAAGGAAATGAAGAAAGAAAGAAAAAAGATGAAGTTTTGGAAAATGAAGTAAGGAAAGTGAGTCTCAATGGATATATAGGACTCTTTTGGAAAATCTGCATAAAAACCCTCTTTGAAATGAAAATCTCAATTTGAGTCAAATAAGGTTTGCATTCCATTTTCATGATGATCTAGAGTCTGGATCAAAATGATATAGAAGACAATCATGTATGAAAACATCTACCCAAGAACACCACAATCTCAAAAATCTAAAATTACGAAAAAGTCCCTCAAACGATATTAAATTGCACACCATCATCCTACTATAATCTAAAGAACTCAAATCTCAAAGAAACTTCGCCTACACGTTTCTAACGTTAATTTGGACTTATTTAGCTCTTAAATGGACTTAATTGACTAACAATGCAATTAACTAGGCTAATTACACACTTACAGTTTTTGGAGTTTACATAGAGGGAGGAGAAAGGAACAAGAACATGCATTCTATGCTAAATGAGTATATTGCACTTGTCTTTGGTCCAATTGAGGGTCTCCTTTTCTTGATCATCTAAATCCAAGCTCCAATTCCAAAAATCCACGCTCTAAGGTTTCTAACTCTCACAACAGTCCATTGATTCTCAGATCTACAGAGATCAAAGACTTCTCCACCTAATTCCCATGGAGAAAATGCATAAGAAGAGAGAATTCCAAGAGAAAGAGGTAGATCTACAAGGAAATATAGCTAGGGAGAGAAATTCACCTTGTTTGGAAGAGAGGGAGGATATCCAGCTGATAGAGATAGTCTTCCAGCTTGGGAATGGCTGCAACTTCAAGGATTCTAGCTTCTTTTGGTGTAGAATTCCCTAGATCTAGGAGTTCTTTGTTGAAGGGAAGAGAATTTTTGGAAGGAAATGGAAGAACAAGAAAAGGAATATGAGAGAAATGAGAGGGAAAATGAGAGAAAAGGATAAAGATCGTTTGGGAGGGATGGGTTTAGATATATAGGCTTGGGTTTGGGGTGATTTGACCAAACTGCCATTCTCGGTTAGTTGTGATTATAGATAAGGCTTAGGGTATTATAGGTTTTAATTACAAATTCTCCAAGAGAAATCCCACTTATTCTTATAAATTACTCTTAGGGACCTCTAGCTAACTAACTAACTAACTCTAAACAGTCCATCTAACACCCTAGTAAACTATAGAATCTCAAAAAGACTGAATTCCTATAAAATAGACCTAATTCCTAAGAAAAAACTAACTACCCTTACTGAACCCTATTAATCAACATAATTAGACATAGAGTAAAGGGGCGGGGCCTCACAATCATCTCCCCTTTTAAGACATTTGGTCCCCAAATGTAAAAACAAACATAGAAGCGTACATCAGGTAGAAGGTGTGGATACTACTTTAGCACATGTTGTAGACACCTCATTTGCCCCCTATTATAACATTAAAAACCTGTCATATATAGTGGTGCCCCCATTTCACCCATAATGAAATCATTGATGGCATAATTCTAATTAATTAATGACAATGAAGATGCTTGTTGATGATTTTAGACTTAGTTCGGCGATTCATAGAAATCCATGAGAGAAAAGCCAAATCGCATCGAGGTTTAGACTCCAACCCATTACTCATACAAGGAACGGACCACGACACTATTTAGACATTTTTCGGACTACCTAGGACACACTCAGGTTGATCCTAGAAAGATTACACTTAGTTTGCCTAAGTGCGGCGTAACTAGCATGAGTTACAAGGGGTAGATTCACCGATCCAAAAATCCCTTTTCCTTTTTGAAATTTGATCACTATGATGTAAGGATCATTGGATTCTACGCACTAAAGGTTTTCAATGGTATATAAAATGCCAAAATTTGACGAACGAACCAAAAGATATGATAGTTTGAAGTTTGCCCTGAAAAATGCATGCCCAAGCCCTGTTTAGCATGCAGGACCCTCAGACTTTAGCGAAAGTGGACTTAGGCGCAAAGTCAGCCAGAAACCCTAATGCACACATTGCTGACTTTAGCTGCTTGGGATGCATGAAACCTTCTAGAAACTCGTGAAAACAAAGACCTAACCCCTCTTGCACGTTCCAAACCTCTATATAAGCAACTCTTAGCCTCCTTTTTCAAGGGAGCCACTAGAGAGCAGTAAGAGCAGCATCTTTTTTTAAGAAGAACCAAAACCTAGATCTAAAGAGAGGGAGAAAAAGAGAGAGAAGCTCTTGGTCATCGAGATCTAAAGGAGAAGAAGATACCAGGGCTATGGATCTCGCAAAAGCTTCGACTTAGAACACTAATGGACAAATCTACACATTCATAACCCTAGATCCCATTCTTTCTAATTAATGGTCATCGCAGATTGCATCTAGAAACATGCTTAGGATCTTTCCATCATGTATATTTGCATCTATTAATTCGTAGTTTGCATTAGATCTTGTATCCATCACTAGGAGAGCCGTTGTTTTTAGGGATTTGGATCTGAAAATAAAGAAAAAAACAGAAAAGAAGCACTTGGGCGCCTCCACATTTGCACCCAAGTCCTTCGAAACAAAGATCTGGCTTCAGATCTCGACTTCCACATTGTTCGTTTTCAGATCTAAAACCCCTATCATTCGCAGTGGTATAAGGACCCTCGGATGTATCATTGTGCATCAGAACAGCACTGAAAATACTCAAATAAATTGCAACAAATCAAAAGAGAAGCTCCAAAAGTACCAAATAAGCACTTGGGAGCTACTATGGGTGCCGTGTGTGCCCAAGTGCCCTGAAGCAGGGATTCGAGTCTCGAACTTCTGTTCACAAGTTATTATTCTTTAGATCCGAAGACCTTATTATTCATAGTTCGTATGACATATTCACATCAGTCGACGAAGGTCGAAAACAGCGTTAGGAATCGCTGAAAAATATCGCATTACATCGAACCCTATAACAAGTGACTTAGGCGCCACTCTTGGTGGCCCAGGTCCCCTTTTGCATCGCAGTGTTTGTTCTTTGACTCTCTACACTATAACGCCCCAATTCCGAATACCAAAGTTACCGCCAAGGTACTCGAATTTGGCGCGCTACTTTTCGGAAAATCCGAAAACTTCCAAGATCATTGTCCGCAGTGAGGTCATATTTTTAAAACTTTTTTAACAATAAAATAATTAACAGTTATATTGCGGAAGCATAAGAAAAGATAGCGGAAGCAATATGTATCATATAAAATGAATCAAATGGAGCAGGGCTGAAGTCTAACAAAATCTCAAGGTATGAATAACCAGTTTAATTACATATTTGAATAATACCCTACTCAAAACAAAATCGCTCAAATCCCAAAAATAAGTGTGCACTCAGACACTCGGTGCAGGCACTCCATCCTTCGGCTCGATCACCTGATTAGCCGACCCCCAACCGTAATCGCTTGCTACAGGCACCTCAAAGACTGCGTCACCCGCGAGGTCAAGGTTGAAACCTAAGCACCAAAGATGGGTCAGATCCAAGGATCTGGCAAGCCACCACATACAGATAACACAGGATGTATGTAATAAAAGAAAATAGAGACGATCATATAATCATAAGAGTAACAAGGAAATATAAACTAGGCAATTGAGCAGTAAATAGCAATTTAGAATCAGAATGATTAAGTAATCTAATCTAACAAATATCAATATGGCACATTCACATAAGCTGGATACAGCGGGATATTATGCCGTGGCCCTCCCATACTGTAAACAGTCGCGGCGGGGAAAAGTAAAGTAACCATGCAAAGGATAACAGCCCAGCTAAAATAATATATAAATAACATCGATCACACCCCTTTATGACACTGATCACACCCCTTTATCACATTAGATTGGACTCGGTATCACACCGTCCGTCTAGCCATAACTCATCATGATAGCTCTAGTTATAAACAGATATACCTCCTACCAATGATGATCAGTCAACAGGCTGAACTTAGATCACCTGAGTGAATGTCTAATGCTGACCCAGGGAACAAATATATGTCTATGTCTGTCTAGGCTTACCTTGCATGAGCAAGGTCCTAAGTAAGTCTCTAAGAGGTTCAAGTATAATATTATGGGACACAACCCAATATCCAAGTCCAATCACCATTGGATCCACCCTAGGCCCACAACCATGGCCTTAGTCTATAAAAATGCAAGTAGCCAATCCATACTTATTCACAACTATACATCATGACCAACATCTTCATTCTAAGGTACCACACACCCAACTTAGGCCGTATGAGGGCCCGCCTAGCCACAGAGATGGGTTATTTAGCACCAATTACATCGCCGGGTCACCACTACGTAGTCCTAGGTTCATGTCCTCCAATTTCCATTTCATTAACAAGTTTATATCAATAACAAGGACACAAGAGAAGAACAATATATAATAGTCTCCAAGCAATAGAATACAATATATAATAGTCTCCAAGTAATAGAATCAAATGGAATAAGCAAGGGTCCAACCTAGGTAATGGTCAACTCTTGGTTCAAGGCCTCATCAGTTAATTGGATCCCTAATTGCAGTCTCAGGTGCCAAAGATGTTATATTTGGTGCTCCTGAAGTTACGGGCACCCTTGACTATATTTAAGGTTCGAATTACCAATAATTCCAATCCCTAAATCCTACTTGGTAGTCTCCATGAGTCAAGGTTAAGCCACACCATTGACTCGTGCTTAGCACATCAATGGAGGTCTATTTGGATGGTTAATGGGCTCCATAATTGATCCAACATCTGAATTTACAGTAAACCGGAATTCCACATTTTACAATGTATCCGGTCGACATCATCCTCAAAGATGTCGACTGGTTATACTGGATGTTGACTCCCAGGTCGACATCCTCTGCAGTGTCCCCGATCGAAATCGTGGCCATGGTGTCGACCGGGTACACATGATTTTATAGTCAAACATCTGGGGGGCAGCATCCTGTCTCCAGAATTTTCCTGTGTGTCCGATCGACATCGTGGCCTAGATGTCGACCAGGTACATAGGTTTTCTAAAATTGAGAAAAGGCCCAGCTCTCAGTTAATCTCTGAACATGTCTATGTATCCGGTCGACCCGGAACAGGGGCCGGTCGACCGCGTACACTGGATTGAGAGATTTACAGGAAAGTTTAACTGAGACTTGGACTTCTCCGTTTTTAATGTAGCCGGTCGACTGAGCTACAGGCAGGTCGACCGGGTACACGCCCTGATGTAAAGTTCCAGATTTCTGGAATTCTCCTTTTTCAATCCAAATTCCAACCAAAACACCTCCAATCACTTCCATTCATCATAAAAACATCACCAAACAAGAAAAACACTCCAATACACATCCCACCATCCATCCTTGGGCCATTGATCTTCCAAATGAGAGGTCTCATCCATCAAATGGCCAAAAGTCCATAAGACAAAGCTCAATGATAGATCTAAACATGTATATACATTAATTGAATTGAAATTGCAAATCAAAGGAGAGAAAACATGCATTCTAAGTTATCCAGCATAGGGTACTTGCCTTAGATCAATAGAAATGGGAATTGAGTATAAAAGAAGGATCCAAGCTCCTAATGTTGGGCTGAAAATGCAATTGGGGATATCTCCTACTCATTCTTGTGCTGGGATTTGGGAATTAGGGTTTCTTAGGGAGAGAGATAGAGAAGATGGGAGTGAAATGAGAGTGAATTAGGGCTAGGTTGCATTTCATTTGCAATAGTAGTATATATATAGGTTAGGGTTAGTGGTTGTTTACTAATAGGCTCTTAGGTTTAAACGGAATTGGAAATGAGGGTATGGGTAACTTAGTCATTTGGAGGAAATTCTAGAAGCTTCCTAACTATAACACCCCTCCTATTAAAGTTTAATTATTAGCTAAGGCCCAATCTAATTAAAACCTTAATTAAATTATAAAGAACACCCTATATCTATAAAGAAATAAATAAAAGTCTAATCTTAAGACTTGGGAACAATAATAAACCACCATACTAAATTCTATTAATTAGTATAATAAGATAGATAATATAACATTAATAATTATTTAAATCAAATTGAGGGCCCACAAGGGGTGGGGACTCACAGCACTGCATATAGTTAGCTACCACATTTGCTGTGATAAACTTGGTTGTTTGTTGAGTCTTTGTACTCTGAATTGTCATGTTGTCACACACATTATATTCAACATCACAAAAATCATAAAACATAAAAAAACCACTTCTTCTCTCATCTTGCTCTTGAATAAATCAGAGAAGAGAACCAAAAACAAATTAAAAGAGTTCACCAAAACCCCAAAAATATTAGGTAGATAATCTAGATCTTGACATTCATGCCTAAGCGGACTAAACACCAAAATTAACTAAAATAAGCCAACATGATAATTAATCCACTTGAGAAATCACAAAATTATTAAAAAAAACCCTAAATCAGCAAAATTAAATTAACTAGGATCAAACTTAGATTAAAGAATCATTAAATAAAACGAAACCCATAAAACAGTTAATTCAAACCTAAACCTAATTAAAAACACTTAATTCAAAACTAAACCTAAAATTCTTAATTCAAGATTAAACCCAATTTAAGCCAACTAATTCTGACACCCAACTAAATCACATTAAACCCAGTTAAACAACCCTAATTAAAGCATATCAACACTAATTGGAATTCCAGCTAAGAATAACCATAAAAACCATAAAAACTTAAAAACCCCGAAAACAGTACACTTGGGCACCACTGTGTGTGTGCCCAACCCCCTATTTTCTCTATTCAATTAATTAAATGACTAATTAATGTAAATGCTCTAAACCTAATGCTGAGCCATGCCAGAACCTAAAACAAATCCCCAGACCCAAAGACCAGTGGTCGAACACCCCTCCGGAACTTTGAGTCGAAGTTGAAAACTTGAAAAGGCACTAAATAGCATAGTGGCGCCCAACTTCCATTTTGTCCTTGAATCGCGAATCTCAACAGTCCCCAATTCCAGGAGTAATCCATCAGAATTAAAACAACCCAGAATGCAAAACAACCTTAAAACAGAAACCCTCATTAAGCAAAACGACGGAATTCCAAATAAAAGTCGAAATCTTAAGAAGTTAATGAAAATCATAGAAACAGTGACTTGGGCGCCACTGCGGGTGTGGCGCCACTGTGGGTGTGCCCTGCCCCTCTTTTGAGCCTGTATCGCTAATTTTGACGTTATTCTGAGATACTGGCTAAAAAATTAGAAGCCCAGAACCTTAAACACCCTTAAAAGAACCCTAAAACTTCCCTAAATCACTCCAAACCAAACTCATAAATTAAAACAAACTGAACCAATCTAAATCACACCAAACAATCCATTTAGGCGCTGAAATCACCGTACTTAGGTTGCTTGCATCCTTAGGAGCAACCCTGATTCTCCCATTAGATAAGATAGAGCATTTGGCTTCGTCCCATCACTTTTCTTGTTCCGTTAGGGGACGAGGAAAGTTGATGTGGGCGGGTCTAGGACCTTATGTTAGGATTAATTTGAGGATCAATAATAATGCTTTAATTACGTAAATCCAAGTAAAATCCCCTAGTTAGGCCCTTTTAGCCCCAGTATAAAAAATCCATAAAACTTATAGAACCAAAAAAAAAAACCTAAAAAGATTTTATTCTCTTTTCTTCCACCTCCTATGCCAAATATTTTAAATGAGCTTAATGATAAAAGGGAATAAAGACTAATTATAAAATTGACTTTATGAGAACGATGAGATGAGATGAGTGATTTCACGTACTATTTGTTTCGGCCCACCGGCCACCTTTAAACAACTTCGGCCCATCGGCCACTCTTTATTAATCAATTCCGGCCTATCAGCCTTTCACTTTTGTGACTTGTGTATCGCACACAAAATCACAAAAATCACAAATTGAAATATCATTTTCATCATCATTTTGATTTGAAAAATTGGCCTTTAAAGACTATTTTGCCAAGGGATTTTAAAGGGGTACCCTGGAACGGAGCCGATCATCTCTTAGATATTTAGCACTTCCCCCATTTTTATTTATTTTAGTTATTATTTTATTTTACTTGGATCTACTATAATTAAGTTACGTAAGGATTAGCCCCAATTTAAACCTTAATTGAGACCCGTAATTGACCCCTATTGAAGAGACCCATATTAAGTGACAGGATAATCGACGTGTGTTACTGGTAGCACATTAGATGAGAGGGAACCAACTCAATTATTTCTCCCTATATTTCTTCGACTTTTATCGAAGAACGGTGTTATGGCCGTTAACGTAGCTGGCGATCATGATCTGTCAATTTTTAGGGTAGTCGGAATCCTCATTTTCGATGTACAAATTTAAATATAATATATAGGTGAATGGTGATCTCTCTCCCTAGGAGATCAAAATTTCACATTCGACACCTGCTCGCAAAGCTCCCAAGTTGCCTCTTATGTGGTGTGATGCTCCCACTAGACCTTCATCCATGGAATGGTCTGCGTCCCAAGCACATGGTCTTTGGTGTCAATGATGACGATTGGTTTTCTATGTACGAAGCATCCGGCTGATTACTCATGGGCTGATGGTACAAGATGTGTGTCAGATCCTCCATGCATTTCTTCAACATTGAAACATGAAACACGTTGTGTGCGTCCGACAACTCTGGAGGAAGCTAAAGCTTGTACAATAGTAGACCTAACATCCTTCTCTCTCTTCATTTTGAGAAAGAGTAAAGACATTACCAAGAGTCAAGTCCCATTGATTTGCACATATCCGAATGGACCATACCGATGGATCGAGGGTCAATTTTTATTTTTTTATTAGATAAAAGCGTTAAACTTTTAGGCCATAGATGAAGGGATTAGAAGCATTAGATGGACTTCAAATTTAATATCTAGTATGGTTCAACTTGGATCTTTCATTCCACTTCCCAATGACCCGTGGAGTCCCCGGAGGGTCCCCACAATTGATATGTTCAGTGTATGTGTATATGTATCGCATATATATATATATATATATAGGCCGGTGATCACATTTGTAAGGACGCCCACTTGATCAAACCCCCCAGCCCCCGCTCGAGGGAATGTCAAACGATCCAAATGGAACTATTGGGTCGGTTGTCACTTTGTTTTCTTTGTAAAATAGTTGAAGTGTGGGCCATGGATCAAAGGGTTAGGATGATCTGAATTTTAAAAATACGTAAGGCCCATCATGATCTTGCCATCCTAGGGCTTAGACCTAAGGCATGTGGTGCACAGGGCGTGCACCATCAAGGTGTGCAAATATATATATATATATAGAGAGAGAGAGAGTCAAACTTGCGGCCTCACGATTGCAACCATGAGAACCTTCCAAGGCATGGCTCTTTTTTAATCTTTTTTATTGGAGAGGTAGAGGCTCGTCTACATTTGATTTTTATTTATATATATAAGGTTCTCTTCTACTACATTTGCCAAATATCCTAATTGGTAGGGCCCATAAATGAAATTTGTGGTCAATCCCATGCCTCTAACCACTAGATTTGTGGCCTACAAATGTAATGGTTTATATCAAAAAATAAAATTAAAGAAAATTGACCTTTGATCCAATGATCTGGTCATTTTAGCTAGGTGCAAATCCAATGGATCTGGTGTAAAAGGAGGTGGGTTTTGATGGTCCATTCATATTAGTGCCCAGGCTGAGGTGTTCCCCCACATGCCACCTTGCATGGAGTGACTGGCCAAAAATTGGCCATAAAAAAAGAATATATATATATATAAACACATATGTATTCAAACTCCCTTCAACATAAACTATAACATGATGACTAGACAAAATCTCTTAATTTGTTCCATTTGAAGTTAATGTTTAACGTTTTACTAGTGCTTTAATTTTTCAAGTCTTGTTACATTTTTAGTTTTAACCATTTTTCATTCCCGTGCATTGCACAAGGGTTCTTGCCAGTTTTCTATATCCAATAGCATCATTATGACAATGTTTTAGAAGCAGATGCATACCATACATCCAAATGGATTATCTACATCCAAGTCATAACAGAAAAACTACACTAAGATGGAGAATTCTGACTTCAAGAATATTGCCTAAGCTTGAAGAATGAGAAAAGTTTCAGCAAAAATTTACATGATAATATGGCACTAACTTAAGGTAGGACATAAGTGCTTCAAGAACATTGCCCATGGTCTCGCTCTTTATTTGAACAGGTTCCTACTTCTTCTTCTCAAGCCATTTCTTTGCCTCCATAATGGCAGTATCAAAGAGAACGGGGAGTGATCTCGAAGTGACCCAAATTGCAAAGATGGTCGCCAAGCTCCTGAAAAATTAAAATCTTTCCCTACAGATCTGCCATGCATTCATCTCTAATTGTCTGCATTATTGGAAATAAAGGCTACAGAACTAAAGTAAAAGTAAAAATTGAAACAACAATACCGACCTGTTGTTTTGTAGAGAATGTTGTATAGGTGGAAATCAACGAAAACCAGCAGCAGCAGCTCGTGACTGAGGCACGTTTGGCGATGCTTTCTTTAGGACGAGTTCCGCCCTTCCTAAATTGAATTTTATTAAAGCACAAGTGTCAGTTTATTTTATTGAAGTATGAGTATCCTTTTTCTTCTCCTAAGACTTGTAACAAGTCAAGATTCTTCTCACAAGATATGAAACAAAGTCCTTGCAATAAACTATAAGTCAAGAAATCAATGAAATATATACAAAATAAGCTACAACTATCATCAACTTATCATCATCATCAATAAACAATAATAGTTGCCTTCCCATATCGATCAACAAAATCAGAGGGAATTTAGAAAATCGTATTGGCAAAACTGATAGTAACATAGGGAAAGAAACAAAAAATAAATAAATTTTTTTGCAAACAACTATACTATATAGGCATCATGGCATCAGGTGGCTGAAACACATTTTTTATTATTGCAATCCGCAAAATGATAAGAAAGTTTAAGATAGGAGTTGATGACTAAAAAAGAGCAAACAAATAAAGGGCTGTTATAAGATATGTATCTCGGGTGGATGCCCACTTGAGATGAGTTAGGGTTAGAATTAGGGTTCCTTTCTTGTGAAGTTACTTTGCCTGCCTATCCATCTTTGTGTTTACCTACAGTTAATGAGATAAGAGAAAAGCTCTCCCTTCTCCCCCTAATCTTTCTCTTGGTCTCTCTCTTTTCTAACACATTATCAGCACGAGAGAAAAAAAAAAAAAAACACCCAAGCCTTCTAAGCCTCATGCGTACGTTGAGAAAAAAAAAACACAAAACCCTCCTCTCGATTTGCGTGCGAAAGTCTTTCTCTCGATTTGCATGTGTAGAAAAGAAAAAAACCCAAATTCTTACTCTTCATTTTTCACAATTTCTCCTCTATTTCATTTGCTTTGATTTTCAACCATCCTGGGATCTTAGGACACGTGCAACATCACTCCACCTTTTTCCACTTCTGTTTCAAGCCACCAGGGATCTCGAGACACGTTTAACATCAAATCAAAATAGTGCGTGCAACTACTTTTACTTCGAAACCGCCAAGGAGCCTTCCTGTCGTCTCGAGACACGTGTAAGAGGAGTCCATTTTGTTCTTGGGCCCATCCATAACCTCTTCATCTGGACTCTGATTGCAGAACAGTTTGGTTCCACAGATTTATGGCGACGAGCATTACGTAATAAATACAACATCTCAGTATTTCAATGGTCAGAAATTTTTCTGGACTACGATCACGGTAAGTGGTATCCAAACCATAATTCAAATAGATTGGATTTGAATGCATAAAATTAGTTTATGATTCTTATTTACAGTAATTATAGTGCTTGGTTATTGTTTATCTTTTTGCGTATTTTTTCTTTTAATTTAAATTTATCAATACTATTCATGGATAAAAAATTAGAACCAGAAGTTCTAAATCTAAACCTGAAGTTCACTTATCTATGGACCAGTAGTCTTAGAAGTTGGAATACTGATATGAACCTGTAGATTCATATCCATAAATCAAAACCTAAAGTTTTTTTTTTATTCCAATTCAAATATATTATACGGGCATGAAATTAAACATGAAAATTTGACAAAGCCAAAAGTTCTGATTATTTGTTATAACCAGAAGTTCTATTTCAAACCTGAAGATTTGATAGAACCTACAGTTCTGATTCTCAAAGTTGATAACCCGATGTTCTAACTTTTCATTGGCCAAATTTTTGTTATTTTTAAATTCCTTCCTTAATTACTTCTTAAGTTAAGGTTTTATTATTTTTTTCCTTTTACTTTATTGATTATTTGCATCCGGTTAACTTCATATATACAGTTCTTGCATGATGACAAATCTGGCTAAACTTGACTTTAAAGCACTTAACATAAATGGGGATAATTACTTATCTTGGCAATTGGATACTAAAATCCACTTGCAATCCAAGAAACTAAGAGAGATTATAAAGGAAGGTAACAAAATGTCCCCAGAGGAATAGGTGTTACCCTTATCTTCTTGCGCCATCACATATATGACGACCTAAAAAATGAATAGCTTACTGAGGAAGACTCAACATGCATATGGAAACCCCTGAAGGATAGGTATGATCACCAGAAGATGGTCACACTCCCAGCTGCTCAAAATGTATGGTTAAACCCGAGGCTACAGGATTATAAAACAATATCTGAATACAACTCTGTCCTTTTCATTATTGTTTCCAGATTAAGGTTATGTGGTGAAAAGGTTTCAGAGGAGTAAATGTTGGAGAAAACATTATCCACTTTTCATGCCTCGAATGTGCTCCTGCAGCAACAGTATCGAGAGCGACGTTTCTCTAAATATTCAGAACTTATCTCATATCTCCTAGTCGCTGAACAGAATTGCATAGCATTGGTGAAAAATTATAACTCCGGACCAACTGGATCTTCGGTAGTTCCTAAAACAAATGCCAGTTTTAGCTCAAACAGAGGCAGGGGAAGGGGGAATGGAAGACATAAATCCTCCAGTAGAGGTGGAAGAAATAACTCATCCAGGTGAGGTGGTTTTAAAGGCCCCTCTCCAAAATTCAAAAATCACTAGAAGTGGTCTGCCCCTCAGCATAGAAAAACTAGAATCCACCGGCTAATCCTACCCACCGTCCTGATGACATGTGCCACATATGTGAAAGAATTGGGCATTGGTTACACACTTGCCGTGCACCAAAGGAAGTGGTGGAACAATACAAAGCATACAAGGCCTCCATTCATTCAGCAGAGACAAATGATCTGGAGGCTGAAATTGGGATATAATGACATCAACGACGCCTTTAATTGACATTACAAACTTGGAGACTTGTGACTTCTTTGAGGATGAGGACAACCAACATCTGGATAATGAGGCATTTAACAGTCTTTTGGGGGCACCCCCCTAGCATGGTCTAGAAGATCCATGACGCTTTGGACATTACTTAATTTTTTTTAGTTCATTTGAGATGCATATTTCTTAGATTTTTTCTATTTTGATGGAAAACTTTAATAATGTCTACTTTATGGTGAATGTTTTAATTATTACAATTTTCATCATGTGATTACATAGTTATGGTGTTTTATTATTTTTGTTTAAGGTATTGATCATGGAACTGGGGACAATCTTTGTTTGGTAGATAGTGTCACAACACACATCATTCTGAAAAATAAAAAAAAATTTCTCAGAATTGATGTTCATTCCACGAAAGGTATCCATCATAGCTGGACCTGTGCAGATAACTGAAGGCTCCGGAAGAGCCCATATGATGTTACCTAATGGTACTTATCTATTCATTAAAGATGCTTTGTTCTCAAGAAGTTTCCGAATAAACTTGATTAGTTTCAAAGACATCAAAATGAATGGGTACCACATTGAGACTGTAAATGAAGGTAACAATTAATACTTATGCATCATTACTAGTATTGGAAGCCAGAAGCAAATACTAGAAAAACTAAGTGCACTCTCCTCAAGGTTATATTACATGACAATCTCCAATGTTGAATCACATTCGGTTACGAGCAAAACAACAAAGTTAAGCCCGAAGCTTAGTGATCCTAAGACTTTACAATTTTTGCATGATAGGTTAGGTCACCTTGGGGCTACTATGTTGAGTAAATTATAGATAACTCATTTGGACATTCCTTAGGGAACCATCACTTGACCATACCTAATGGGTTCTTATGTATCCCATGTTCACAAGGAAAATTGATCACCCGACCTTCTTCTACTAAGGTTGCATATGAATCCCCATCCTTTCTACAGATGATACAAGGTGGCATTTGTGGATGCATCAATCCCCTTAGTGGACCTTTTAAGTATTTTATGGTTTTGATCGATGCATCCACCCATTGGTCGGATGTTTGTCTACTTTCAACTAGGAACGTAGCATTTGCCCGCTTATTAACTCAAATAATTAAACTGCAGGCTCATTTCCCTGATTATCCTATTAAGTTCATAAAACTTGATAATGTAGGCAAATTTATATCACATGTTTTTTATGATTTTTGTTCATCTCTAGGAATTTTAGTCGAACATCCTATCCCCCATGTCCACACCCAAAATGGCTTAGTTGAATCCATGATTAAGCGCATCCAACTTATTTCTAGGACTGTGCTAATGTAGTCCAAATTACCAGTTAGTGCTTTGGGACATGCAGTGTTACATGCAGCAATGTTAATTCGACTTCGACTAACGGCCTATCATCAATATTCTCCGGCCCAACTTATGTCGGGACATCAACCCAATATTTCTCACTTGCGCAAGTTCGGTTGTGCAATTCAAGTCCCAATACCACCTCCTAAGCGTACTAACATGGGACCACAACGTGGATTGTGAATCTATGTTGGTTATGACTCTCCTTTGATTATTCGATATTTAGAACGAATGACAGAAGATGTCTTCATTGATCGTTTTCCCGATTGTAAATTCAATGAGACAATATTCCCGCCTTTCGGGGGAGATAAGATAGTTCCTAAAGAATGTATTGTTCCTGTAGAATAACTCATTCTTGAAGAACGACGTGCATTAACATGGAATACCTCCACTCTGTCTCATCTGGATCCACAAACTTCACAATGTGAGAATAAAATATGGAGAATTGTGCACTTGCAAGAAATTGCAAACAGATGCATTTAATGATGCAGCAAAGGTGACAAAGTCACATGTGCCCACTATGAATAAACCTGCCAGGATTAATGTTCTTATAGGACAAAGTCAAAATATAACAGCAAAATAATCTACAATACGTCAGAAGCATGGCAGACCTATAGGTTCAAAGGACTCAGCTCCAAGGAAAAGGAGAAATGAGCGATCATCATCATGTCCTCCCGAAGAGGCACGTAACCCTCCTGAAGAGGTTCCTCCTGAAGAGGCACGTAACACTCTAGAAGAGGTTATGGTAAAATATGTTCTTTCTAGAATAATGTAAGTCCCTGATGAAACTTTGAAAGCCCCTGAAAAGGCACCGGTTCCGAATAATGAAGAGATCTCTATACTTTCTAATTATTCAAGAAAGAGATGGAATAGAAATGATATTATCATCAATGACGCATTTGCATATGCGGTAGCTATACAAATATCAAAGGAAAATGATGATGATTGGGACACAGAACCACGTTCTATAAATGAATGTCGACAAAGAAAATATTGGCCAAAATGGGAAAGTGCCATCAAAGTAAAGTTAGAGTCTATCAACAAATGTGGTATATTCGAACCAATAGTACAAACCCCAAAAGATGTTAATTCTGTAGGTTACAAGTGGGTGTTTGTAAGAAAAAGAAATGAAATGAATGAAATTATCATATATAAGGCGCGATTAGTGGCACAAGGTTTCCTGCAGAAACCTGGGACTGATTATGAGGAAACATACTCCCCTGTTATGAATATAACAACATTCAGATTTCTGATAAGTTTAGCAATTTCTCAAAATCTAGAAATGAAACTCATGGATGTTGTAATTGCTTACTTGTATGAGGACTTAGAGACAGAAATTCACATGAAAATCCCGGAAGGATTTCTTTTGCCTGAAGCAAAGCCAAGGAGTACGTACTCAATCCAATTAAGGCGATCATTGTATGGCCTGAAACAATCCGGAAGAATGTGGTACAATCATCTTAGTGAATACTTGTCTAAAAGGGAGAATAAAAACAATCACATTTGTCCGTGTTTATTTATAAAGAAATTCTTAAAGGGATTTGCAATATTAGCAGTTTATGTGGATAATATAAATTTGATAGGAACTCCAGAAGAGCTCGAAGAAATTGCTGACTATTTAAAGAATGAATTTGAAATGAAAGACCTTGGAAAAATGAAATTTTGTCTAGGATTGCAAATCAATAGAAGTTCTTATGGGATGTTGGTCCATCAATTTAATTATATCGAGAAGGTTTTAAAATGATTTGGTATGGACAAAGCACATCCATTAAGCACTCTCATGGTTATTCGGTCTCTTGATATAAAGAAAGATCAATACCATCCCATCGAGAAAAATGAAAAGTTATTGAGTCCTGAAGTACCATACTTAAGTGTTATTGGAGCCCTAATGTACTTGGCACAATGCATTAGACCGGACATTTCATTTTCTGTGAATCTACTTGCCAGGTATAGCTCTGCACCAACTCAAAGGCATTGGAGTGGTATTAAGCACATCCTACGATATTTGTGTGGAACAATTGATTTAGGAATATTTTATTCTTATGATCGAAAAGATTCCAGTTTTGTAAGATATGTAGATTCGGGTAATCTCTCTTATCCTCATAAAGGTCGATCACAGATAGGTTATGTTTTTCTTAATGGTAATGCAGCCATTTCTTGGCGTTCTACTAAACAGACTTTGGTAGTTACTTCCTCCAACCATGCTGAGATTTTGGCCCTTTATGAAGCCAGCAGGGAATGTGTATGGCTAAAGTCTTTGATTCAGCATGTTCGTAGTTCTTGTCAATTACCATCTATTGTAGGTATCCGGATATTATCTATGAAGATAATGAAGCATGCATAAGACAGATTTGAGAATGTTTCATTAAAGGAGACAAGACTAAGCATACATCATCGAAGTTCTTCTTCACCATGAACTTCAGAAGAACAATGAAATTAAAGTCAAGCAAGTTTGTTCGAATAACAACCCGGCTGACCTGTTTACTAAATCTTTGCCAAAATTAGCATTCTAGAAGCTTGTATATGAGATCGGCATGCGTAGAGTTCATTATCAAAGTATGTGAATGATTGTTACTATTAGGGGGAGTGATTTATGAGGGGCCATCCTGAAGTATGCTACCCCGAACATTTGTGCGCTGTACTCTTTTTCTTTTTCTATGTTTTATCCCACTGGGTTTTCCTAGTCAAGGTTTTAACGAGGCAGCATTATACAAGCCCAACACCTGTTCAATGATCTTGAAGAATGTTATACTCTCTTTCCCTTCGCTTTGGTTTTTTCCCATTGGGTTTTTTCTTAGCAAGGTTTTTAATGAGGCAACTGTCTTTGAATGTTGGGCATCCGAGGGGGAGTGTTATAAGATATGTATACCAGGTGGATGCCCACTTGAAATGAGTTAGGGTTAGAATTAGGGTTCTTCTCTTGTGGAGTTACTTTACTTATAAATAGGCCTCTCCACCTTTGTATTTACCTACAGTAAATGAGATAAGAGAAAAAATCTCCCTCCTCCCTCTATTCTTCTTTCTCTTGGTCTCTCTCTTTTCTAACAAGGGCTCCCATGTGCCTTGCGTAGAAGTTGATGGCATGTTGTACCAACGTAAATTCTAGATCTAGCTACCATCTTGGTCAAGATAGCAGGGATGTAGAGCAGAGCCACACTAATCAGGGAAACCAGATCCCTAATCTCATCAAGAGGAATTAAGAGTTCCATAGCTGGGATGCGGACAAAAGCCACATTAATCAAGGACATCATATCCCTAATCTCATCAAGTGGAATTGCTGGTTACTAAATCCTTAAGAACAGAAAATTTGTTGATCCCTAATTTTTTTTAACATTAGGGCCCCATGATCAGTGGTGCATACAATTAAATATCACAAGCCCCAATATGTGTAAATGCTTTCCTTAAAAAAAAAAAAGTTTTCCTTAAAAGTCTCATGTATTGAAAGATTACATCATTATAGCCACTTGAGACTTCGAATTTCGACTTACTAGTTAGTAAAGAAAAAAAAATAGAAAACCCCCAAAAAAGAAAATTATCTAAAACCCCCCTTTTTTTTAATGATAACTTTTCTTATTTAAAAAATCAACATAGCAGTACGAGAGGGATATACTGACAAGCTAACAACAGAAAAACAAAAAAGAAAATCATAAAAAAAACCAGCTGCCAAAAAAGTCCAAAAGAGACCAAAGAAAGCACCCAACGGTTCACCAATATTTTCAGTCCCCCCAACTGCAAGGGGTTACAACATTTCAACCATGTGAATTACTAATAGCATCAGGCTCCACATTTTACAGATGAACTAGAAAACTGGAAATTCTGCATGTGTGAAAGCTTATGATTACATCCTCAACAAAACAAAAATGGCTTTCTGGAACCGGGATCAATAAAGCAACCTTTGACATATCAGACAACATTGGTAGAGCCTAGGACATATTCCCCTTAGAAATTATCTCCTAAGAATTTGATGGCTAAAGGAGGAATGCCTTTCAGATTTAATTGAGCCCATAAGGCCAGTTGGACCCAGGCAGGCCGACTTTAAGATACTTTAACCATCTTCTCACTTTAACACTACCACTATCACAATTACTAAAAAGAAGAGAACTTAAAAATAAAGCAAAGTGCAAGGATTGCAATGGTAAAGTGCGTCGGAAAAATAGGCTATTCACTTCCCAGATTACAAACAGTACACCTTTAGTACCCTTTTTATGGTCCAGAAAGGGTTGAATAATGGCCCTATTATGCTATAACAAGAGTAGACACCAAACAAACTAATATGGTAATGTCTTTGATAGCGGGGTCTGGTTATTAGACCTTTGAAGGATTAAAATCTTTTTCTCTTTTTTCTTCTTTTTTTTCTAACGGAGGGTTCCCAACCCTTTGGGTTAGACTAATCCCTCTGGGCCGAGAGAGAAGCCGGGTAAAACCCCCCAAGTGGTAGCACAAGTGACGAAACCATTGAAGGATTAAAATCAATGACATAAAATATCTATTTACTAAATAAGTAATAAAAAATAAAATATATTAGGTTAGATTAAGTTAGTATATAATTCTCAGTTAAAAGAAATTAACATACATTTTTCCTATGCCATCTATTTTTTTTATAATGATATTATAACTGCAATTGAGAAAAATAAACTCATAAATAATTTTATAATATATTTTGAAAATGACCTCATTATAATTATTGAGAATGTTCACGGGTACAACATAAGAACTCAAAATGGTTTCAGTGTAAATCAAAAATAAAATTAAACATAAAAATAAATAAAAATATAATCAATTAATTTTTCATATCTAAAGCCATTTCAACATATTTCATTATCTTTCAAAAAATAAATTCCATCAATGAGCCAAACAGGCCACATTTGTGTCTTTATTCAACTTTTAGTTTACTTATTTTGAAAATGGAGAAGCCTAAGTCTCTTGTTTAAGAAAATTAATATATTTTGACTCAAATTTAATTTTGGGACTAGCTAAATTGATTAAAAAGGAAAATAAAATAAAATAATAGCTTTTATATTATATATATAAATTGATTTGCTATTTAGTAAGTGTTTGTTCATAATTTAATGCATGCTTAAAAAGTACAAGTAAAGATAGAACCTTTGAAATGAAAATTGTCATATTTTATGTAGGTTTCGACATAGACTTAGGGACCACTGACATCAATCGGCTCAATCTGTTGTGGCAATACAATAATAATAATTAAGTTTATAAGAAAATGAAATCAAACGCAGGTGAGGGTGGACCAATACTTGAAAAATGAATGGGAGTTTTGGATTGAAATGGAAGAAAATTCTTTATTTATATTTTTAAAAAAAGTTATGAGAAAACTACCAAAAAAAGGACCCTAGATGGCCATTAATCGAAAAACAGGCCACTAGTTAATATTGCACGAAGTGGTTTCCTGTGACCACTTTCTTTTTTTTAATTAAAAATTTAAATGTGTGACGACGTCGTTGCTTAATATCCCATTTAAACATGTGACGACGTCGTCGCTTAATCGCCTGAAATCCCATTTTCTCTATTTTCCCCTTCTTCCTCCCATTGTTTTCCCCTTTTCTCTGGCGGTTTCCTTTCCCCCTTTCCCCTTTTCTTAGACTAGCGCTTTCTCTCAAACCCATGGCCTTAGTCATATTTGAATGGGATATTAGAGTAGGATGGGTTCTCAATTTGCAGAAGCCGGGTGGGCTATGGTGTCTGCGTGTGTTGGGGAATATGAATGCAGGGTGGGGGTAAGGAGGGGCGCCTTATCATAGGGGATTAGGTGGACGCCACATGCATAATTTCTCTTATGACATATTCTTGAAAACAAAAAAAAGACAACAAAAGGTAGCCAGCTTTTGCCTACTTTTCTCTCAGATTATCATTCATCAATTATAATCCCTTCTCCCACTTCATATCCATTGCATATGCTTTTGCACTTCCTCATTCAATGATGGACATTTAAGACATTTGAATGTGACTCACTGTTTTATTTCTTCCCTTTTATTAGTCTAAGAAAGGGGGAAATGGGGAAAGGAAACCGCTAGAGAAAGGGGGAGGAAGAAAGGGAAAATGAGGTTTTAGGGGATTAAGCGATGACATCGTCACACGTTTAAATGGGACATTAAGCAACAATGTCGTCACATGTTTAAATCTATAATAAAAATAAACGGAAGTGGTCACAGGGAACTACTTCCGTGAAATATTGACTAGTGGCCTGTTTTTCGGTTAGTGGCCATCTAGGGTCCTTTTTTTGGTAGCTTTCTCAACAATTATAGATGATCGACAAATCTCACTTATCTAATTACCCAAAAAGAATATTAAATGTGTCATGACACAAAATAATCGTTTAAAGATAGAAATCTATAAATGATTGACAAATGTCACCCATCTAAACTGTCACTCCAAAATGATGATAACAAAGTGTTAATAGGTTACATTCAAGTTAAGTTATTGTAGGATAAAAAATAAGGCAAGTTAAATTAGGTTGGAAGGTTAAATATCATGTATTGACTTAACTCTAACCTAATCTATTCATTAATTATGTTAAAATTGTTAATTTAAATATACAAGAAAACAAGAAAGATCAACTCTAACTTTGAATAACTAAATAGGGTTCCAGGTAGGTGGTCCGTTGGGTCAAAATTGCTATTACTATCAATATATTTTAAAACTTTCTCCAATTAAGGGATTACAATTATTTTATCAATGACCTTTTGCTAAGTTCTTATTAATTATTATAATTGAAAAGAATTTATTCTTTCACTTTAGTTTGATTGGAAAGTGATGTACGCTTGACCCAAACTTAACCTGTTGCCATTAACCCAACTTTACTTTTTATATTTATAAGTTTGTAGTGATCTTATAATAGTTGTTTATCAGGTCCAGATGTAATAGCCTAGACCCAATCCATTGCAATTGGGCCAATTGTGTTTAAACTTTATTTTTTGTTTAATCCATTTATCACTACTCAATTGACCACACATAAACAATATCCCGAATTGCATAATACTACACAAAAAGTGACCTTTTGTGGCGGGCAATTTTTTTTTTGCGGCTAAAACTTTTGTTTTCCGCCCCTCTTGCTGTCTAAGGGTTTTTTCCAATTTTAGTGGTGAACAAAATTTCGTTGCTAAAATCCAAATATATGAATCTTTTGGTTGTTTTTTTTTTTTTTTTTTTTTTTGTTACTAAAAGTCACTTTTGTGTTTAATCCATTGCAACTGACCCAACTATGTTTAAACTTTATATTTTGTTTAATGCATTTCTCACTACTGCATTGACCACACAAAAACAATATCTGAAGTTGCATAATTCTGACCTTCAAATTAATAGATTTCTTATGATTTATTTATAAATCGAAATGATCTTGAATATTTCGTTCTCAACCACAATTATATTAATGTTAAACTTGTTGATTGTGATCGAACAGATTTCAATCTTAACTTCTAAATTGTAAATTTATATTATTACTCTATTTTTTTCTCTAATTGTTTAGTTATTTGAGGCTAATTTTATTCATTTTGATTTATTAAATATGGTTAAGACAATTGTCTTATTTTTTTTCTAATTCCCGTTGATCAAAATAGATCTAAACAAATAACTCTACCTTCTTGATAAAAAAGCCCATATCTATATCACTTAACAATTATGATTAGTATACTCTCTATGATTATATAATTATATTATTTTGACCAAAATAATCAACAGTATATGGGGTCTACTATTAGATTCATACCCAATAAACCCAATTATATCACTCCAGTTCACATTAGACACATCTACAAAATCGATCATTTTTAAAATACTTGATATAAATTAAAAGAAAAACCAGAATACTTGATGTTCTGTAAATAATATTCAATATGACATAAAAATTGTATTAATTTTTACTTCTTATAAAACTTTATAGTTTTATTACCTTTTATTTTCTAAATTTCGAACGTTAATGCTAATACAACTTTAACGATAATTAATTTATATAATTAATGAATATGTCTAAAATTGAATACCCCCCAAATCAATACTACTATTACCACTTTTTTTAATGCATTTACATGTCCGTGCTTTAAGCACGCATGATCAGGCTAGATGTATATCATAGTAGAAGGTTTTCAATTCAATTCTGACTGCTACCTTTCAATTTTGACAATATGAAATCTTTTAAATTGAACAAAGAAAAATATAGAAAACATATGAAAATGTGATGGGCGACTTTATGACTCTTATGATTGGAAAAAGATTTTGAAAGTGAAATCTGCAATTGAATAAAAACACATTACATTCATTTTCCAAACCACCTGTATCATATTTGAAGTTTAAATTTATACTATATTTTTCTACGAGGGCCCGTGGTTGATAGCACAATCTAAATGGCTGTAATAGAGCCTAAAAAGGTAATAGCTTAGCGAGCTAGGGCTTGAGAAATAAGTCCCTCCCACTCCCTTCCCCTGAGTGGGACGTTTAGAACACCCGAAGGGTGCCAATATATCCAAAACCCGAACCATTCAAAATTAATGCCATTCCTTCCATTATCATATCGTTAAATTTTACCAATGAAGAGTTACACATCATTGATAATATGATTAGCATAGTGCCAATGTGCACAGTGGTGGACCATCTGACTGCTACTTGGGTATTGGGGCAAACCAAAGATTTCTCATGTGGGTTTTGGGGGTGGACCCAAGATTTTCACGTGAATTTTGGAAGTGAGCCTGAAATTCTCATATGGATTTTGAAAGTGCACTAATAGTCCGATTGGGGCATCTGCCCTCATAAGCATATATGTAGTTTTGCATTCTGCACATAAATGTGTAAGTATGCAGTGTACAGGAGAAAATTGTCTGCACAATCATATGCATTATCAATCCCATACATTAATAATATTAACAACAATAATAATAATGCCCTCAATCATACTGTTGAGCGTCAGCTCTCATCCAAAATCATTATCTAAGGTAGGATCCCTAGTCTCGCCGTGCACCGATGCATACTACCAAATGCATACGTGCGTAGGAGAAAATTATCATCATCATCATTTATATTATTAACATTAATTACATTAATAATAATGCCCTCAATCATCTAAGTTAGGAACCACAGCCTCACTGTTCCCTTGTGACAATCGCACTGGTGCAAACTATCTAGTGCATAAGTGCGTCGGAGAAAATTGTCCTCATGATCCTTTATAATATATACATTAATAACATTAACAATAATGCCCTCAATCCGACAGTGAGAGTGCATGCTCTCATCCAAACCATCATCTGAGTTAGGAACCACAGTCTTGCCGTTCCCTCGTGATAATGGCACGGGTGCACACTATCAAGTGCATAAATGCGTAGGAGAAAATTGTCTTCGTGATCCTTTATATTATTATGGAGATTTAATCGGAAAAAACAGGTTAGGTGACCACTGTACCCTATGTTTGAACCCTATCACAAAGCCAATTCAAACATATGATATTCGAGAAAATAACATAAATTATGAACGGTTCATATTAACAATAGGTGGGCCTATCTTGAAGCTCCACAAATCCGCACTCACCAGGACTCCTCAAAAGCAGGTCAGCGTTTGGGTCAAAACTGAAATAAGTCCCCTCCAAAGCAGGAGGCACTAAAACCCTCCTCTCCAAAAATCAATCTTGAAGAACAAAACTCTGTTTTATCTTCTTCACACTTCTGAAAGCGGCGTTTGGAACGCGAAGAAGAAGACGAAGAAGAAGCAATGGGGAAGAAAACGAAGAAACCCGGAAAGGGAAAAGAGAAGACAGAGAAGAAGACGGCAAAAGCCGAGGAGAAGAGAGCCCGCAGAGAGAGCAAGAAGCTGGACGAGGAAGACGACATCGATGCCATCTTGGTACAATCTCACCTTAAATCGAACTGGGTCACTTGTTTCTCGGCAGAAATCGCCTAAAGATCCAATCTTTTCTCCCTATCTGCTCTGTTTTTGCATCGTAGTGTCGTTCCTCTTTGACATTGGATGGTCTGCTTGCTTTGCAGATGAGCATACAGAAAGAAGAAGCTAAAAAGAAAGAAGTCCATGTCGAAGAAAATGTCCCCGCGCCTTCCCCTCGATCGAACTGTTCGGTACTTGGGCTTTTACCAATTCACGTTTTGAATTACATTCCCTTGATTAAAAGAAATGGGGGGTTTTTTCTGTGAGATGATTGGGTTTCTTATAAAAAGATTGCATTGCGTTTTCTTGTTACTGGCTTTGGCTAGCATTGCATTGTATGATAGTTCCTATCTGACTTTTGTTACTAGTTGAGACATAATTGTAATTATGTGATTGTTTTCGAATGAATAGTTTGATCTTGAATGCAATGTAGCCTTTTATCACATCTACCCTCTCTGTACAACACATTTAGTCTCAATGGCAATGTTTAAAGCCTCTGATTTACTGAGGATGTCTAAATTATACATGTTGCAAGCTATGCTTTGTGCATGATTGTTTGCATAAGGTGTATATACTGGGTTTTTTCTTTTAGGAAAATGTGGAAGTTGGAGATATTTTTAGCACATATTCTATCATCTTATTGGATAAGAGTATGGAGCATCATACTTGATGCATTACATGATTTTAAGATGACAAAAGAGAAGCGCACTACCTGGGATTTCTAATGCTTGTTTTTCCTGGCCAAACAACTTCAATTAAATCATCATTGGCGAATATTTATTGCAATCATCTAGCGTCTGACATATGTTTGTCACGAAAAAGTGCGTGTATGAGGATAATAGTAAAGTGCATTCGGTGAATTGCTAGGACATGATAAAGTTTAAGAGGAATGGAGGTTTGGGATTTGGAGGCATCGAGGTTACGAGTAAAGTGCATTTGATACATTGGGAGGATATAAAAAAGTTTAAGAGGAATTGAGGTTCTGGATTTGGCAGTGCTAAAGAAAATAATTGGGCTTGGTTAATGGTGGTTTATGGCGAAGAAAATGATGCTCTTTGGAGAAAAAGTGGTTTCATGGAATGATTTTGGGAATTGAGGAATGGATAATGTCTTAAATTTTTCATTGATTGTCCAGGGTTTGGAAAGATATAAGTGCAGTTCGAGTCCTCTAGTTCTGTTTGGTTGGCCTTTTTTAAATGGTTTAATTTTATGGTGGGTGATGGGTTGTGTTTCTGAGAGGCTGTTTGGGTAAGGGCGCTTCTTTTGACATTTTAGTTCAAATTTCATAGGTTGTAATGGGTGGTGTCTCTGAGGGTGTTGCTGGAGGTTCGGTAGTCTAAAGTTGTCTCCATGGGTTTGGGTTCCAGGTTCATGGATTCTGAGAATCTGTTTTGTTTTCTTAATGATCATTTCCTTTACAAAAAATGCATTTAATAAGAGGATTCAGAATTCTACTTCCCGCGAATTGCAGGCCAAATTTTTCCCGAAGGCCTTTAGTCCCTATTTCTTCAGACATTTTTTATTGGCTTGCCTTTTGATTTGCGATGGATTAGCTTGTCTAGAAGTTGAAGCCTTTTGTTGGTCTGCAATACCAAGAAATTTTTGCAACATGGATACAGTGTCATGCAGATGCATTGTTCTGTCTAATGCATTAACTTTATGCCCCTTGTGCAAAGAATTGTTCACTGTTCCTCTTTGGGTTTGCATAAGTTTTTGGTGGCGTAGGGGTTGTTTGCCTTTCATGCATGGCATAGGAAAATGGGTTTTACATATTTTTATTAAAATGGTTTTACATATGTAAATGCTATATATGTAAATGTTACACATGTGAAACACATTACCATATTTGTCAAAATCATCATTTTCACATGAGTAAATGAGTACATCCAATGGCTGTGGATGTATTTGGACTTTTTGAACCTTTTTTTTATTTTTTATTTTATTTATTTATAGATTTCTCAAAATCCAAGAAGAATTAACATATGAAACTATACGCTTTGATGTTTACCAGCAATAGAAAAATATTGAACGGTTTGGATCGTGAAGTTTTGGGTCCACAGAAGTGCAGTAAATTAGATCTATAGGTCAGGCCTTTTTCACAAATCACTCAAAATCTATGAAGTTATCAGATAATCAGCTTGAAGGTCTTGGGTTGGTCTGTCCTATAAACAAACTAAACAGTTTGGATTACAAATATGAGGCCGATGGGAATGAATAGCAAGTGTGTACTAGCGCCTTTTGCAAGAGGCGTGAAAGTGAATTCTCACACCTCTTCGTGTGTGTAAATGCCCTTATTTACGCACCATTTTCACACCTCATTTATGCATCACAAATGTGATGCCGATGATGCATAATCATTACACATGGCAATCATTTATATATGTAAATGACTACAAACAGATGATCCCTTGTTTTTCTCTGACATACAGTGGGATAAATATTCAGAACTAGGGGTATGGATTCTTCTAAAAGATCAGATGTTTTGTAAGATTTTTGATTTTTCCCACCCAATCTTGCATTTAGTTTGGAGGGGAAGAAAAAAATGGTAAAGTATTAAGGAGAAGTCTGTGGAACAGGTTTTTGATTTCAATAAAGGATGGCGAGAAAAGAATATTAGATTGTTCTTAGTAGTGAGATTTTCCGTAATTTCTGATGTAGTCTGCTTTCTCAGTTGCTTATTTAGTTCCCTTTTTAGTATACTCATGTACATAATGAAATTATTCTATCGATATGAAAATATGATAAAACTAGAGACGAAATGGGAGATAGAAAAGAGAAACCATGGCATTCCTATACATTCAATTATTTGATACTTTGTATTTATCCCCAAATGAATACATTAGGATAAATTTGGATACATTAGCATACAAATTGATATCGTAAGCAATGTTATAGATCTTATATTGGTACCTTTTAGGTAAAGGTCTCTTAATAAATCCTCACTGCTTTCTTAAAATATATGTATGCTAAAGGCTAAAACTTGTATTAGTCAAAATAATATTTTAGAATTCTCGTGTTCTTAAATTTCCAAATCTTTGAGTTTTCCTTTGCTTTTTGTTATTAAAACAAAAAAAGGGTTCTTTCTCAACAACTACTCGTCTCGTTTTATTGAGAAATACAGAACTTGGTACTTCTTTTTAACTCAATTCGAGGAAAAGCTGAATGGCAGCCTAAACATTGTTGTTTTCAACTGAGAGCATTATGACATCTAGCTCTGACGTCTGCTGTTTATTTCATCTAGCTGAACATCAACCCTACAAAAGAGACGGAGTTGATTCTGTACGGGGGTGAATTCTACAATGGTAATAAGGTGAGTGTTTATGTAAGTTTCTGAGTATGATGTATGATGTGATGGATTTGCATGTCATGCTATTATTTATCTTCTGTTTGAAATGGTTGGAGATAATATGTTACTGATTGACAAAATTGTTGTTGAAGACATTTGTATATGGCGATCTTTACCGGTATGATGTAGAAAAAAGTGAATGGAAAGTGGTCTCGAGCCCAAATAGTCCACCGCCTCGTAGCGCGCATCAGGCTGTTGCTTGGAAGAATCATCTTTACGTTTTTGGTAAACTAGCATTTTGACTCGTCTATCGATTCTTAGTTATCTCTTTGAATGTGGTCAGTAGTTCTTTTTTTTTTCCATGTAGGTGGTGAGTTTACTTCTCCAAATCAAGAGCGGTTCCATCACTACAAGGTAATTTCTCTCCCTTTCCCTCTCGGTCTCTCTCTATATTGTGAGAATGCCCTCTAGCTTTCTTCCTGATTCAATTATGCTGTTGGGGTGGGGACAAAGATCCTAAATCTCAATTTTGACATCTGATTCTGTCACTTTGTTGGTTGTCTGCATGAGATTGGTCTATTCTTGTATGAATTCTTGATGGATTACATAGAACTGAATGGAGTCAGAGGATGATAGGTTATGATCACAAGAAATAGGAGAATCTTTGGTTAACTTTTTAGAGAGCATCATGTTGCAGAAAAAGACCTTATGTTTTCTTTGTTCTTTTCCAATATTACAGGACTTTTGGATGTTAGATTTGAAATCAAATCAATGGGAGCAACTGCTTTTGAAGGGGTGTCCAAGTGCACGCTCAGGTCATCGCATGGTATGTTTGTGATAGAGTGAGCTCATATCAAGTATCAACAACTGGATATTATTTTTTGACGAAACTCTGTTATCTTGCAAAGCTGCATAACAGGTTACTTTGCAACCTGACTGATTTCAGTGACAAACATTCATGTAAGAAATGTGAGTCGATTTCCTAAAAGGATAAGTGACTCAAGCAAGATGCGAATCGGATCAGTTGACTTGATTGTTGAGTCTTCTCAGTTTCAGTGGTGATCAAGTTGAGCCCTGAAACTGATTCCTTGCTCATAGGTTTTTTTTTTTTAATAAGTTTTCAGGCCCAAGTTCCTGTGTCCCCCCCCCCCCTCCTCTCTCTCTCTCTCTCACCCCAGCAGTTTGCTCTCAGTTTTTTCCTCTTATTAATATGTCATCTACTGTTTTTTCCTTGAGGCATTAAATCTCCGTTGCCTATCTTAAAGAAAAGTCAACTATGTATTTACGTAAAGATTTTCAGTGTACACATTAGACACCTATGTTTCTTGTGCTTCGTATTTAACATTCCACTCTTGAACGCTAGACTTAGACTACCTGGCCACCATATGCTTCTGTGACTCTCAATTTTTTGTTTCTTATTTGCTTATTTAGTCTTTGTATGTGACAGGTATTATACAAACACAAGATTATTGTTTTTGGTGGCTTTTATGACACTCTTAGAGAAGTGAGGTTGCTTTTTAGCCCCTTATATACCTTTTAATATTTTTAATGGTTTTGTTAATTTATTATTGACCTTTGTAGGCTTTGGGTGCATTGTTGTCTGTTTTTTATCTCCGAGTTGTTTGATGTATTTCATTGTTAGTTCTTCAAATGGTAGTGTGCTTAATTGTTTCCATATTTGGATCCATTTGCTGCTAGATATCCGGATATTTCAATAGTTCATTCTGTGAAAAACATCTGTCTCCTGCTGTAACTGGGCATCATAGGATTTCTGTTTAATTTGCTGGATGATTCCATTTAATGTTAAAAGGCGACTCTCGTAAGTGCATTAGCTTGGTCAGAAGGAAAACACAAACTAATGTGCTTCAATATATCTACTTTGAGTTACTTCCTATTTTGTAGTATGATAGATACATCTTGTATTTTTCCCATTAATAAATAACAGTTGATTATGAGAAGAATGCTTGACCGTTCTATTCTATGGAAATTGTTTACCTTTTCAAGGGTTTAAAGATGCCTTTTATGATTGTTTACTGACTTCACATTTTTTTTCTTGTCATGGTAGTAAGGTGGTAAACTCCAACTTCATTTTTCTTTTCTTTTCTTTTTTTTTTTTTTTTTTTTTGAATGGTGACTTCAATTTCTTTTCATGGTAATTGTACATTCAATTTTTGCGTGGGCTAAAATGGATAGGTCAGCTTGACTGGTTGAAGGTGATGTTAATCGTCTCTCTTTTCTCCCACACAAATTCTCTGGATAGATCTCCTATATAAAAAAGCGAACACGGTGAAAACTCGATCGGATAGTCCGATCGAGGTCCCTCTGATGCTTCAGTCAGTGATGGATCTTGGGGAATTATGTATATCAATTGGATTAGAATTTTCAGCCTACCTCGTCATCAGATCCTTTCTTCCTTTTATGCGATCTCTCCCTGGATTCCTGCCCCCTCTTAGCACACGTTCCCACCCCCTACATATTAGTCACTGGGTAACGGTCATGCTGCGGGGTTATGGGGCGTTTCTCCCCCCAATACAGGTCTTCATTCTTCTCTTTCTGCGAGCTGTCCAAGGCCCCTTTGAATCACCCTTCCCTTTGGGTCGGCCTGGTTTTGACCCAAACCCAACCCAAGGCGTTTTTTTCAAATCCCCCCCCCCCCCCCCCAACCACCACAGTGATGAGATGGTAAACTCAGCTAGATACATCAAAATCATTTCCATTTAAGAGTGGTTTTTATTACTCAATAGCAGGATGGAGCACTTGTGGCCGATTGTCTATACATAAACCAAAATGGGGACTGTAAAAGTAATGTAAGCTAGCTTGTCAAGTAGCTTTTGTCACATGGATAGTGCAGCAAAATAGCACCAGTGTAGTAGTTTTTTTAGCGGTGCAGCTCAAATGGGTCAGATCCGGTATTGGCTCAACCCAAGCCCAAACTGAATTGTGTGTTGGTAAACCCAAACCTGAATCCGATCTGGATGAAACGGTAAAATATCTAACCTCAATGTTAAGCAAATTGCAAATTCTGAGTGCAATTTAGATGGACACGGGTTAGGTTGGTACCAAAATTCTTGGTGTTGTTTTCTTATCAATGGGTATAAACTTTAAAATTTAGAAAATTTATATATGGCTATGTATTAAAGTTTCTTATAAACTATATAATATACATGTGTTCTACAGTACATATTCTTAGAGATAACATGGGTGCCCAGGTCAATTTTGAGTACCTGAAGCCGAAACCTGGACCTGACACAAACTCCATGAGGTTTTTAAGATCCATGCCCAAACCTGAACTGAACCTAAACAAGTGCAACCTAATTTCCACTTCTGGTTGGGTGGGATTGTTGGAAGTGGGTGGGCCTTTAGGATAGGTTTCAAAAACTTTTGACCAACTTGATGCAGTGATCATCTATCCAGAAGGCTACAAAACCCAATCCAGGATCCAAGTCCTCAATCTCATCTATCATGATCAGTAAATAAACCTATCAAGAAGATAGATAACAGCACCTTACAAGCAACTACAAAATTCTACAACATTCAAGGAGTAGATAATACCTATGGAGCTCGGTTGTGCTCTAATGGAGAATTTGGTTAATCCCTTTGATGAAGAACTCTTTCACAAAGCAATTCAGAATCTCTAATGCCCATTTGTCTTCCACGCTATGACCCGCTTCAGATCTCTTTTCTCAAAGGAGATGGTGGAATCTCCAAGAGAAAAACTAACTAGAATGTCTAAGGAAACTAGAAGGGAACTAGAAGAGAGAGATAGGAGAAGAGGTGCAACTCTTGCACTAAGAGGAGGTGGGCATGAGTCCCTAGGATATTCCAAGCATTGGATGTCTAAGGCTTCTCTCTTATTTATAGCTTCAAGCAACTCCTCTTTGTTTATTATTAGAAGTCCAACTTCCATAATAATTAGTAACTCACTATTCTCACTATTACCACCACTATTAGAAGTCTCACTTCAAATAGAAATAGTAACTTTCCTTTTGAGTTCAAATAGAATTAGTAATGATCCAATCTTGGGCTAGCGTGGGGACCACTAGGGATTCTATAAAAAGCTGGCTCCAACTGGGACACCGCGATCCCACATCTCATGTGCAATCCGGGCCCGCAGTTAATTGCAAATAACTCCACTATATAAATGCAATTGAGCTCCAGTCTTAGGAATAAATTACATGAAGACCCTAAACTTCCCTATCACTACAAGTAGGCCCCTCCATCAATATCCATGGATCAATTGGATAAACTGTCCCACCAATTTATATCCATATCTTATTATCCTTGAGACCCAATTAATCACAGTGATCATTAGTACCATCCAATTGACTCTTAATTGAGATGGGTGTACACTTACCAATGATAAATTCATTAATTGGTATAAGGGGATAATAGAGATAGATTCCATCTTGACCATTAAATGTTCCCACAGTCCTACTACCACGTACCCAAGACACCAAGGTGTTGACCTACAGTTGGCCTTACTCATTGGTGACTCAAAGCAAATGAATAGATAGAAACTTGAGTTCATCAATGTCTCAGGGTTGAGAGCCTATTGCTAGGGAATTATTAGAGCATACCTTAAAGTAAAGACAGTGCTCCTAAGGTGCTTCTCATGATCCTTCAATACATCCAATGTACCAGTATGATTATCTAGAATCTTACATTCCGATGATCGAGACAGATCACACTATCTCATAGTAATCATAATATTGCAACCTTGTCAGATGAGATGCCCAATCTCATCACTGATTGTGAATCAATTTAAGTATAAGATTTGTGACACATGTCTCCTGTATGTGGATCTCATCCACACACGTGTTACATCTAATACACTTGTGGACTCTGGTTCATCTCATGAGCCATTATGTCATTTGTATTGGTTATGTGCAATTAAGTAATAAAACACCATTTATCTCATGAAAGGAAAACATGAATATATTGATAAATAAAGAAATTAATCAATTTATTACATCAATCTTAATGGATTGAAACCATAAAACTAACAGGGATCATTCAGCTTCAGGTTTGCCCTTGCCCAAGTTTGATGCAGGATAGATTCATGGTCCCCAATGGGTCGACCCGCCTTTGGGCCCAACCCAGTTATCCTTATCTTATTTAGAGTTATTTTCATTTATTTATGCCCTTTATTTAGTTAGGTGAGATGTTTTAATCTCAGCCGTAGGATTATTAGATGGTTGAGATTAGATCTATGTTTTTGTTTTCTCATATTTAAGCATTGTAAAGCCTCCTAGGCTATTCAATTAATGATTAATAAAATTTTCTCTAGTGTATCCAAGAGTTATCTCTTATTCCTCGCCTGCGATGGGGAGTTTGGCATGAGGCCAATTTTCAGGCGAAAGCCTAACCCGTCCTTCCACCCTCCATCTCTAATCTCTCCATCCCTATCCGCCCCACACCTGGTACCCCCACCACATCAAAGTTGCAACCCTATTTTTCCCCCATTTTGAGGCCATTTTTTTTCATGTGTGAAATGATGTATAAACCACATAAAATTGGGAGCTTTTGATAGTTTATTCAATTAGCTTTCCAATGAGCCCATGGTTTTGTAGTTAAGAAAATTATTGGGGAAGTCATGGCACAGTTTCTAATACAGTAAAATACTGTTTTTCTTTTTAGTATATTTCAGTTGCTCGTTTCATCCAATCATAGGGGTACATCTTGTCATCATTACTCTAATATGGTTGTAATGGCTGAGATTTGAAGAATCTTGTGCTCATGATATCATTATACGGCTGCGATTAGAAGATCAAATTACTCTTGCTCATTTTATTCTATACATGGCTTGTAGATACATCCATTGTTTTGGATATCGCAAGCATACCTTAAATAGTTCAAGAGGTCACACACATTGAATGGAATTGTGAATTGTGAGATTTTTTATTTTTTATTTTAAAGAAAAAATGCTAAATTTTTTTAAAAACAACAAAAATAATGGATGTTCATAATCCATCCATAGCACCATTAATAAAGTGACAAATAACATTATGATGCAATCATATGAAGAACATCATTATATATTTCAATCTGTAATATATGATATATGTTTGAGGTATCAACGTTGCTAGGAAAAATAAAATAGTTGTAGTCAACATTATATCTTCAGTTTATGTCACCTGAAGTTGAAGAAGTAATTCATGATAAAAGGAGAAAAAACTAAAGAAAAAAAGTAGGGTGAAGCCTAGACCTAAAAAAGAAGTTGAAGTAAAAGAAATAATAAAAACTGGGCATTCTGCTGTTGCTATTCTTGTTCGACTGAATCGCCTATGTGATTTGATAGTGTATCGAATTGTATGCCTAGTTGTTGTGCTTACACCAAAAGAATACTGAAGAAAGAGAAAAGAAGATATGAAGGGAAAAGAGAATGGAAGAAGATTATGAGAGAGAGAGAGAGAGAGAGAGAGAGAGAGAGAGAGAGAGAGAGAGAGAGAGAGAGAGAGAGAGAGAGAGAGAGACTTTGGGTAGATTTAGTGTTAGTTCTTCAGTAATGTGTTGGGCAACCAGCCTTTGCATTTATATTGATAAAATTTTTTGAAGTTACAAAAAGTCCATGAAATATTATGAAGTTACAAAACTGTCCCTGAATCAGTTTTTTTGATCGGTAAGTCCTTGAATTAAACAGAAATCACAAAATAGTCCCCGTATGAATCTCAACATGATTAAATACCTGAATCCTAAGGTTTGCTTGCAAATGGGATTCATTCTATAGATCAGTGTTTGCATGGATATCACATGAATCCTAAAATTTACTGGTAAATCTCAAGGCAGTGGATACCGCCGTATCTTTGAAGTTTGAACCTTTGAATTTAATGTCTAATAGCAACATAGCAGAGGGATGAAGGTGAGCATGTCTCATATACAACCATAGATCTCAACGTTAGCAAACTCATTTATCTCACATGTCTTATATGGTTTTATGAACTATTCCAGATATCTTCGTATAACTCATCCTTTGGATAATTCTATATCTTCTAGGATTTCTAGTAAGTAAAATTTTCTTTTCTAGTGGATGTCTTAATGCCTGTACAGGCAGAATATCTATGAGCTTATTTTTGTATAGTTCTTTTGAAAAATTAACAAGAACAAAATTAGTTTTCCAAATTTTCCTATACAAGTAGAATATCTTGCTATGTCCTCTTCCTGTTCTGAGATTTGTGGCTGTAATGTCTCCTGTTTTATCTTCAATTTCTGCCACAAGAACCTGCTCTCTTTCATGCATACAATACTGATGCTAGTCAAATCACTTCCAATCTGGTTTTCTACTAATAGACTAAACATTAAACAATTAGGTCAGACTAATGCTTCCTTTGTTTGGTGCGGACAGTTATCTGTGAGAAAAAGTGTCATTTTGGCCTTGATTTTTCATGAACCCATTGAAAAGCATTTCTGATTGGGGATGGGGGTAGGGAAAATACGGTGTTCCATAGAAAAGCGGAAGTCCGCGGATGCTACACAAAAGCTCCCTTAAATTTGGTTGCCATTTCATGTGGGACAAGTGGACAAAAAGATTCTTATTTTGCCCCTTTGAATTACAACTTGACGAGATCTTTACCAACGTCATTACACATGATCACTCTCATTCTCTAGTTTGAAAGCTAATGCTGTTCGATCTTCCAACATCAATTTCAGGGTGAGGTTGAAAAGATAACCTGTGAGATTACCAATTAGAAAGGGAACATGTTTTTTTTTACCAATACTGATGCACTGTACCTTATCATAGTAGATTGATTGAAATCTAATTAGGTTAGTATGAATATCAGAATATGTATTGTAAATAGTGAGCCTCCCACGATGAGACAAATAGTGAATTTCATCAAGCAAAATATCTTTTTTGGTTTTTCCAGTCACTCTGTTCCTCTGTGATTGGCTGGCATGAGAGGGTGTATCTTGCAGGAAAATTGTGTTTTATGTGTGATTGTTTGATGTTTATTAGTGGTAGATTCATTTATAATTTTTTGAGAAAAAGTGAAAAACGTATCATTGAACATGGTTGGATATCCTGTGTTTTTAATCTTTAATTTTTATTAGCATTAATCTTATGAGAATCATAATCACCTTTGATACAAAATTATTTGGATTCTGCTGTGGTTTCTGTTTGCCTTTTGAAACTCATGAGGCCTTTAATTTATGATGCAGATACTATAATGATTTGCACATCTTTGATCTGGATCAGTTCAAAGTAAGCACTTATCTTCTCTCTGATGGTAGTTCTCCTTTTTGTATCAAGAATTTTCTTCACCAGGTAGCTTATCATGCTTATCTGATGTCCCCTATCAGTGGCAAGAAATAAAACCCACGCCTGGATGCATGTGGCCGAGTGCTAGGAGTGGTTTTCAGTTTTTTGTTTTTCAAGATGAGGTGAGTCTTTGGGGAACATTCTTATCTTCCCTGTTTCGCTGCTGTCTTTTTTGCACTATGATGTCTTTTGGTTTGTGTTTCACAGTTGCAACTGTTACATGCCTCATATTTTTTTGGCCTCAGTTGAGTTGATAAACTATGTAATGCGTATTCATTTAGATGTGTCACATCACACTTATAATGCACACCCACAAATCAGTTTTCAGGATTCCTTTGGCTTATGGAAAGCTTATTTATCTTATGTGGCATAACTGGGCAATCTTACATCTATATATATATTCTCGGGAACAGAATTATTATCTATTGTTTGGATTTAGTTTACTTTACAGTTGATGTATGTTGACCTAATTGTATCATCTTCCATTACATAGAAGTCTGTTTTTTTTTTTTTTTTTTTGAATGGTCATTACATAGAAGTCTTTTCTAATCGCACATTCGGTGAAAGAGAGCCTTCTCTGTGTTCTGTAACATGGTTAAATATACTGGGCAATTTTTTAAGATTTGATGTAAGAAGAGAACTCTTGAAGAAATTCTTCATGGAAAACTCTAATGATTGTAAAGGTTGAGGATGCAATCCTTTTGTTTAGAGGCAGAATGAGATTTCTTCACGTTTTAACAATCCCTCTCAACCCTACAACCCTAAATGAGAGGCAGGTTAATAAGATTGCTGGACACAACTCCATAGATACTTTATTACCAAATTGCATTCCATATACAAGAGTGACCATCCCTATGTATGAGGCTACAAAGATCTTTAAGTTACAATGCTTATTGTTGAATCAATACACCGTGCATTTATCTTCTTTTTCTATAGCTGTTTATGTCCAAGGCACTAATGCAATGCTTAGGATTGTCTGACATAATGATGATTAATATTATGAATGACCATGAGAGTATTCATTTGATGTTGTCACTTTGCTAATCCTCTTTTAGAAGTGAGGATTACTTTTAACTGTATTTTCATTTGATGATTTAAACTGTTTTTATTTGCTTCATTCATCCTTCTTTAGGGTTTTCTTTTATTCCCCCTCTTTATTGTTGTCTTTGGGCATGTGCAGATATTTTTGTATGGTGGATATTCCAAAGAAGTTACATCTGATAAAAATAGTACAGAGAAAGGAATTGTTCATTCAGATATGTGGTCCCTTGATCCAAAGACCTGGGAATGGAACAAGGTTGTAATGTTTTTAACTCCTATAACATTCTCTCTCATAATCTTAATATGCTTTGGGATCTTGGGCATTTCATGAGCATTAGCAGTGCTTGTTTTTACTCTTTATGTTTACCTTTCCTTGAATTTTAAGACTGCCTACATCATTTTAATAAAATCCTTGTTATTGATCTCGTGCATGTGAATTGGGTTGAGTGCGTACTGCATACGCATACCACCCTTTCTTAATTGGCACTATTTCCACAAGGTTGGCATCCGAATTTATCATACCATCATTCTATTTCATGAATTTGGAGTGTGCATCTATGTATGTATGCATGCATGCACACACACATGTTTTGATCCCCTAATTGGCGTTGCCCGATTGCATTTTTGATCTCCTAATTGGTTTCTCCAGAATGGTTATACTTCTATGGGGCCTGCTTCTAGGTGCCCTTGTGATCATTGCACCACCTCACATGCACGACCCCCTAGATTGCTACCAAGACTAATTTCATCCCTTTACAGATCAATCTTACTGTTGGATTTGAGGCCTAAGGCTTTTCTTACTATTGTCAGCATAGGTCCACCTGAAGTCTAGGACCCAGTGTCACCAGATTGGTGCAGGTTTAAAGGAAGGGATGGGAGAGAAGGAGACGGTGGTTTGTTATTATTATTATTATTGTTGTGTGCGTGCGTGTGGGGGTGGGGGGGAATCAAGATATGACCCCCTTAAAAGTCAATAAATACCTATTTTCATCACAGGTCCAATGTTGGTCTAATCAGGTTTGGTGGCTGTTCACAAGGATCTTTCATTTGAGGGGGCGGGGGGAAGGGATGACAAAGAGGCCCAAATGCGAACCTGACAGAGATGGCTCTCTTTGCATGATGTTGCTCCACTGATTAAACTGGTATTATATAATAACCATCATCATCATCATGAGCTGGGCCCTGTCCGATCTAGGGGTGGCTTCTCTTCTACAGCTCCAAACATGCTACCAAATAACCTCTGTAAAATATATATACCATGTAAAGTAAAATTCATTTAAGAAGAATGCACAATGAATATATACTTTATATGCACGCACTCATTATTATTGTTATCGTCGTACCATTTGATTATGGAAATATCCACTACATGTGGATTATATCATTAAGCAATGGAAGTTATTTTGCATTTAAATAAATTATTTGACTCAGTGAGTCAAATCTGCAACTTGGATTTTAGATGATACTTGTTGAGTCACCATGACAACCTCTAAATAGGTGCACTTTAATTTTTTTTTTCTTGCATAGTTCGTGTTAACTTTCAGGTTTGCAACCATAGACAATCTTCGATAATTATTTTTCGCCCCTTCCATCATAGATATGGAGAAAAAAGCTTCTTAATCTTGTTGCTTTTTAGTTGGACCCTTATGTAGCTTGGACTTTGGAGCATCAGTATTTGTATGGGCTGTTCTCTCTCTGATTTTAATTTTTTATTATTTTTTCTCTTGAGGTTCTATCTCTTTTTATCAAAATGACGAAGATCCCTGACTGGTAATGGGAATTGATGCAGAGCGGGTAGGGGAAGAGTCGGGAGGCTTCACGTCCAATGTTGCTAGGCTTCACATCTAACGGCATCACACCAGTTCCATTGTAGGATACAGAGCAAAAGCACCCAAATATTCTTTTTCATTGATCATTAATTCTCAAAGATGCATTACATGTCCTTTTATAAGCAAAACATAATTCTAATACTAATCCTTAGCATCTAATCATGTTCGATAGTCAAGATTAAAACATCCATAATTTAAAGACATAAACCATAAGAAAACAACTTTAAATGAAAATAAAACAACAAAATAGATGGGCTGGGCCCAATTGGCTGGTCGATTATTGGATCATGGGTCTGTCCTGCATCAGGAATGCTAGGTGTCATATAAGGCACTAGCAAGTTGGTAAGATTTTCATGATAAAGTTTAAATATTCATTTGAATCATCTTAAGAACAATTTGCATTACCATTCACACAAAAAGAATGATGAATAATGTGACTGTACCTTTTTTTTTTTTAAGCTGCAAGAGGCTCAGAACATTCTGTTGCCATGCTGTTATTATAATCTGTCAGTCTATCAGAGTTGACAAATGCGTATTACTACATTAGACTGATGAGCGGTGCTTTATGCTTCAAAACCAGAATACATGGCCATTTCCAGAATATAAGAAAAAAACTGCTTGGAAAATATTTTTATTGGTTACTTGGAAAATATTTCTATTTTTATTGGTTACTTGGAAAAAATTTCTTTCCTTTTTGTTGTTGTTGTTGGTTGTTACCTTACATGTAATATGTGCTCAATATTAAGACAATATAGTGAGGCTAATTTCTTTTCTTAATTTTTGCAATCATAGAAAATAGATGGAGACTCTTTATACGAATTGTTAAATTGCAGTGTTGCCATTCTGTGTAGTTCGATTTCAAAGCCTTGTCCCAACTATGTTGGGGTTGGCTACATGAATTCGGTTTCTCTATTCCGATCTATCCTAAGCTAAATCCTTAGATAAGTTGCACTTCTTTGATCTAGGACTGTAGTTCGATTTCACTAAAAAATGATTTTCTTTTCATTGGTGCTGGTTTTGGGAGTTTCCTCTCCAGATTTTATGGTTTTGGGAGCTTATTTAATTCAATACCTTGAAGATCTAGGACTAGGTAACCAAATGTATATATTTTTCTGTTCTTTCCACTTATTTTATTGGCTATCAAAATGACATTTCTTTGTTTGCATGATATTTGAATGTGAATGCCACATTTGTGGATAGCTAACCGTAAAATCTTAACAATATGCTATCCTAATCCTCTACATTACACCTAGACTTTACCCCCACAAAACTAGCTGTTAAAGTTGATTTCCATTGCCATTTTAAGCAAAGTTGTAGTTTGCTGGCCTTTTTTGTTTTTTTCAATTTCTTTTTGACAGTTACATTCTCTGAAAGAATTAGATGTCGCCTTTTTAATAGATTAAGAAAAGTGGGATGCCTCCTGGACCTCGTGCTGGATTTTCTATGTGTGTTCATAAGAAGCGGGCTTTGCTATTTGGAGGTGTTGTTGATATGGAAGTTGAAGGTTAGTTACCCTTTTTTTTATAGAGAAAATGTAATAAAATATCCAAATGGGCTATATCTTTTCCTGTCGACTCTTAACAATTTGTAGGATCAAAGATTTTGAATGTATTATCATTTTACTTTTATAACACCACCAACACTACCACCTGGCCGAGTCTCATGGGGAAAGGTCAAAATTAATTTTTTTTCTCAATTTTCTTGTTGTGAAAAGTCTCGGGTGCCATGCTTGATAATGCATATTCGAGACCACAAGCAGCCACTTTGTGCAAAATTGCACAAAATTGCCAAAGGTTAGGTTTGTCTCTAGTCTGGAACCTCCCAGGACCTTGCTTCGGTGGGACCCGCACTGGGTAATGATTTTTTTTTTTTTCCTTCTTGTGAAAAGATATTGGAGGCTTTTAGACTCCATTTGTACTAATTTATAAACATCAAGACCACATTTATGGAAGATCGAGGCATATAAAGATTGGATATGATGTTTATCCGATTGGTTGAAAATAAAATGTGACTCCTTTTATTACTTAATTCATTTTAAATAATTTAAAACATGTGGCTGAAACTCATAGGACACCATTTTCAAAATTTTAAGCTTTTTTTTTTTTATTACTTTTTATATATTAGGTTTTTGAGGCTCTAGGTGTGACTTGTTCGAATTCGGCTGAGTTGTATGACTTAAAAGTGGAAGAGTTGGCCCAAGTCCAAATTTAAATACGTTGATGCAGGTTGGGTAAAGTGGAGAGTTGAGACAAACTAGCAGAGTTTTGTGGGGTCATCTATAAATAGAGATTTGTCGTTCTTTATATGATGATGGTTAGACTTGCATTGTTTTATAAGACGAATATTTGTAAATGAAGAATTGACAGGAAGGTAAACTACATGTTGCTGAGACACGTGTCCTAAGATGGATGTCCGGAGTGACAATAAATGATAGAATTTGGCATCTCCACATAAGAAGTGTACAAGTGGCTCTAGTAAGAAAAGGAAAAATAAACTAATATTGTTTATCATGGTTTGGCCGCTTACAAAGATGAAGTATCAAAGCAATTTCACTGTCATTATCTTCAAATCTTTGGATATTATTATTATTTTAGTCTATAATCTGATCAGCTCATTTAATCTTAGCTCACAAAATATCTTCGTGGTTGTGTGGGGAGCTTTAAGTATTCAAAATTTATGGGGTCATGAAGAATGTGTCAATGCCAAAGCTAACATAGATTTTGTTTATATAAAATTAAGCATTGTTTCTTAAGGAACATAAAAAATGAACTCAATTCTCTATCTAAATCCTATGTTTATTTTGCTATTCACTCACAGTTGCTTGTAATTATACTTTTATTCTGGCCTTCTATATACGTGGTCACTGTTGTTGTCCTTATGCGGTTTTGTATCTTGCTTATTCAGGTGATGTGCTAATGAGTTTGTTCTTGAATGAGCTTTATGGCTTTCAATTTGACAGCCGTCGTTGGTATGTTACAGGATTTTTTTTTTTTTTTTTAAATTTTAAAGTTTGAAATCAGCAACTAGCATATGTATTGCTAGGATGTTTCTGTATGTTTTTTCTCACCAGGAAGTTGGATTGTACCTGTTTCACTTAACTCAAATTCTTATTCTTACTTTGTTTTTTTAAGGTATCCGTTGGAACTTCGAAAGGGTAAACCATCTAAAGATAAGGTATTGTATGAAATATAAAGTACCTAGTTTCTTAATTATTCCATTTTCTGGCATTTCATTGTTTCAGAAATCTTGGCCATGGCTATATTGGCCTTTCATATTAAGATCTGAGTTTTGAGTCTCAAAACCTTCTTCATGATGGTGTCACCAGCGACATTGGGAACCTTTGAGTGAGTTGTTTCTGTTAAGTCATAAGAGGACAATCCTATTGCCTCTTTACATAATTGTTTTTTAACTATATTTAGAAATTACAATATGAAAGCAATTATATTTTATGATGTTAATGGCACTTCCAGATTTTTGTTATATTTTCTGTTGAAATGTCCGAAGTACATTTGTACTGGACAAGGTGGAGCTTGGTAATGGAGTGTCATTAGCGATTGTGAAATATGTCATTTTGGAGAATCACCCCCCTAGAAATTTAAGGGTTTAGGCGCTTGCTCGCGAACCCTCCCTTCTTTGCTTCATTTCTGCACGCGAGAGTGTCTGGAAGTTCTCTCTAGGTGGTAGGAAAGCCCGATCTCCAGAAGAGGAAATGCCTGATTTCCTCTTCCGTGGCCGTCACCAAACGCACGCTATGGGTAGAGGGAATTATGTCTTTTCTTGTTGCTCTTGAGCATGTCACTCTTTTTTTTTATTGGTAACAAAGAACTATATTAATATGAAGGAAAATTACAACCAGGCCTAGTCCAAAATATAAACATAAGACATTTTAGACTGATGTATCGGTATAAGAGATGTATACCGAACACCAACTCTAACTACATGACATTAGCACTTAAGTTGCACACAAGATAAATCCCATGTTTAGCAAGACAATCTGCCATCCCATTCACCAGTCTTACATGTCACTATTTACTACTTCATTTCAAGTGTTCATTGGTTTTCCCTTTTTAATTTATTGTAATAGCTATTTCCTTTCTTCTATTTACGAATGATCCTAACAACATTCATTGATTTCCTATCCTGTTGCATTGAGCAATAGATCTTCTCCTATATATCATTCCTACTTCTGTTGTTTCCTTATGCTTCAGACACTCATCTTGGATACTCAGCTCAGCCATGTATACTATTGTGCTTTCTTATCTTGTGACTTATTTTTAGCCTTAGATTTAGCTCCATATATAATTCTATGGGTTCTAATTACCATCTTACAAATTGTCCTGATCAAGTACGCACAACACTTACACAAGCCCACTTGCACACCGTGCACTGATCCTTTTGTGAACTCTTTGATGCAATCCAAGTGTGTCATGGGCATAAGGTCCATAAAAGACGCCCATGGTCATATGTCCAGCTTGAGGGCCCTACGGTTCTTCAAAATGAACTAAATCCCATGTGCACCACACCATCAATAGGGGCAATCTGTCCAAGGGGCTGTCACACATACAAGTCCATATCTTTCATTCATAGCAAGTTGACTTAGCGATTGATATGTTTAGAGATTCTTTGCAACCTGTCGTAGATGCTAATTTTCTTAGAGAAAGGTAGATATTGATTTCTCTTTATTAAGAAAGTAATAGCAATTAGAGATTGCAATTACAGTGGATTAACGTTCTTTGCTTTCCAAGTCATTGACCAGGAAGTCTATTATACATGTACTCCAATTTGAAAAAACCAATGAATTGTGTCTTTTCTCTCTTAGCTACGATGTGCTTTGAGCATGCTCCCTTTATGTATGATGACTCTATGGGCTGCTGATAGTTATCATGGATGAAAATAGCGGTAGCGGCAGGCCTAGCAGCCCTCCGCCAAACTGCTATGAAGCGGGCACTACGTTGCGGCAAATTGCCCAAAAAATCTGAAAATTTTCAAAAAATTTGGAAAATTGTAAAATGAAAGAAAATGTGTTTCTTTTGCAAAAGTAAGTAAGAAAAGGGGGCGTAGCGGTGCCCTCAATATATGATGTCCTATATCACTGTATAAATGGAAAATAATAGTAATAATTAGTTTTTCACATGTATTCATGTTTCTTAGTCACGCTAACTTAGTAAAGTAATGAAAAGCTCATAAAAAAAAAAAATAAAAAAAAAAAAAACTAGAACTAAAGGCATAAGACTTAAGAGTTAGGTCCTAGCCTCCTAGGGAGTAGGGATTCAATAGCAAACAATATCCAATGATGTTTAGTGAACATTGAACAATCAACACTTCCAGCCTCAAGGTTCAAATTCAATTAAGTGATCAACAACAATTTAGAAATGACATAAAGATTAAAGAGTAGAGGGTTGGTGAAGGAATACCTTATACTAACCTTAGTCGCCACCAAAGGGAATGTCTACCAGGATCTATGGCAGCATGGTTATCCTCATCCCCACTAGTGTTATCACTTGATTCATTTCTATTGGCACCATATTGAATTTGATATTGATGAGCATTGGGATCCACAAATCCAAAGAAGGCAGCTTCATCATAGGAACTTGGATGAGGTGGAGGTGGATATCTATATTGCGTTTGACCATAGTCACCATATGAGTAGGACCCTGAAGTTGAAGACTGTTCTTCTCCTTGTTGCACTTGACCATATGGAAAATATTGTGAGGGTTCTTGTCCACATTGCCAGGAGTCTGAATGCAGTTCACTATAACTAGGGTTCCACAATGCAGTGTGTTCTCCTCCAACATTTCCACCCATATTTCCTTGCTCATTACTGTTTCCAGGTGGTGAGTCTCTTTGGCGCCGTTGATAACTACGGTTTGGATCAAATCTTCCAGTTTTAGGTAACTCCTGTACTTCCTCTACAGGAACGACATTGTCTTCATCATGTTGATAAAATTCATTAGTACCACCTGTTCCACTATCTCCTCCAGCTCCCCCATCTCCCCCACCATGGCTAGTCGAAGAGATGATGGTGGAACTAGCTTTCTCAGAAGATCCAATATGAGCAGGTTCTTTCCCACATCTATATGTACCTGTGCTGGTACCTTCTCCTTGAGGTGGCTGACCTTCTGCAGGTGCCTCACCCATTTTCTCATCTATCAACACTCGAACTGTTTCTTGAAACTCCGGATCTGAATCGAGTAGTGGATCCTTTATCTTGGCTAGTCTTGGCTAGCCATGGGAGTAAGGGATCTTCCTCTCTGAATATGTGATCCAAATTAATAGGACAATAAGCGGGATCATCCCTTGTCCTTCTCTCCCTAGTTCTGTTTCTCAACTTAAGATTGTAATGATAGTACACAAGCTTGTTGAGTTTGTGCATAGTAAGCCGATTCTTGGCCTTTGTGTGGATTAAGGAGAAAGTTCTCCAATTTCTCTCACAGTTGGAAGATGTTGTAGTCTGACTAAGGATGCGAACAACCGCTCTCCTTAGATGTGGAGCACTCTCTCCATAATTCATCCACCAATCATCTGAAATGCAAAATAAATAAAGAAAATTAGATATTCGTAATCCTCAAGTTCTTCTAATCAATTAAGATAAATAGATTAAGACTATTGGGTGGGGTCTTTTGTTCATAGTCATACCAGGTGGCATCCTTCCAATCGATCGCTGCACAAGAGGGACAGCAAAGATTCCTCTCATTTGTGTATATATAGATATCTACAATGTGAAAATTAGAAATAAATCAGCAAACCCCGACATGTGTATGGCAATTGGCAGCATAATTAAATTCACTTAAGTAACCACTCACTCGCCTCTTGTATGGCATCAATTTGATCATCTTCATTTAACAATCTCTTCAATACCTCCCGTAATCCTACCCGCAAGTTTGTATCTATTGCTTCAGTGTGTAGTTTAGCATTGCTGTAATAGAATTCGGGATTCAAAAAATAATCTACATTGAAAATAAGTAGAATGTACCGTGAGCAAACAAGATAATAAATACATGAGTTAGGAAAACAAAATAGTATCAAAGATATATATTAATTACCTGCAGCATGTAGTGGATGATGCAGCTGATCGTTCCAACGGGTATTGATAATATTTATATATGTTTCGTGATATCTAACATTTTTCATAATGGCTTGCTTTGCCCGATCCATTGCTTCATATATAAAGGCCATTGTCATCTTGTAATCACCATTTATAGGCCGCAACATTTTAACTAAAGGCTCAAAAACCCTTAATATCTTCCCCACTTTCTTCCAAAATTTATTGTCTCTCATCAAGTTTGGGACTTCAAACTCCGGACAACTAGTTGCATTGCCCCATTTCGAACGAAGCCATTCTTCTGAAGCAAACATCTCAATCAGCTCTGTTCTAAACCTTACAAGGCTTTCCACAGTCAGAAAATGGGTTGCAAACCTAGTTGATCCGGGACGCAGCAAGGCATGGTTATTTGTGTATCTTTTCATCAAGCTTAACACCCATGAATGATTATATATAAATCTTATAATTCCTCTACATGCCTTGATCAATGAAGCAACCCTTTTCTTCCTTCCAATCTCTTCCAAGATGAGATCTACGCAGTGTGCTGCACATGGTGTCCAGAATAAATGGGTCCTCTTCTCCATTAACTTCCTACCCGCTGCCTTAAAATTTGCACCATTATCCTTAACGATCTGTACAATATGCTCTTCTCCAACACTATCCACAACTTTATCCATAAGACTGAATATATATGTGGCTGTCCGTCTATGTTTAGTTACATCAATGGACTTCACAAAGACGGTCCCAGCGACTGAATACACCAAAAAGTTTATTAATTGTGTTTGTGTGCCGCTGGTCCACTCATCACATATGATGGTAACACTATTTTGCTGCCACACGGGCTTAAACTTTTCCACCCAAGCCTTTATTTCCCTGTATTCTTCTTCTAGATATTTGGTGCACACATTATATATGGAGGGCGACGGTATACACTGCCCAGCTTCAGCGGCAACATCAAAGAATAGTCTGAAAATAAGGTGAATCTATTGCTGTAGGTGGTATGTTCTTATGAATTAGCCATTTCGTAGTAGCTTTGGCTAATCTATCTCTTGCACTCTTCAAAGCCCCTTTGAGAACATTTGAAATCTTTGGCTGCTTAGCTCCCTTCGATCTATGTGCTAGAGGATCAACCGGGGGAGGAGCTGCTTTTCTAGTAGAAAGTATCTCTACATCATCATCCCGTTGACGGGTGCTGAATGCTCTACACATTGCCCCGTAATGCCTTTGCCCTTGCTTGGCACACTAGATGACCCCCCTGCTTCATAGTGGGAGGATCGACCACTAGATGCGCGATGAGGACGCTCTTGTTCTTCTTGGTGCGTCATGAATGACTCTTGGCGTGCGGTCATCCTCCTCATCATTAGAATCCGCAAATACATCATAACGGGCAGCATCAACATCTTGCTGCCTCTTTTCTTTTATTTCAACTTTTCTGGCTTTGTTTTGATTCAACAAAGCTCTTATTTGTTCCCTTCCCTCGAAACTTCAGTACAACCTGCAACATTGCCAGCAACATGGGCCAAGTGTTGCTTGAATCTTGTAATGCCCCCATTGGTCACTTTCCCAAAGAAGTTACACTTGATTTTCAACCGGTTTTTCTCAACCACCTAACCAAAACTCCATGCAGGATCAATTTCATGCAGCATTTTCACTTGTCAGTTGCCACACACAATGACACAAATAGAATGCCGAATACCTATAAAATATGAAAAATTAGTATATTAAAATTGTTAAAAACACAAAAATATGTGGGAGGAAACATACTTCTAGCATTTAAGAGTTATTCTCAATACATTTGATGGGTATTTCATAAGTTAAAATATTTTTTATTAAAAAAATAATAAATTCAGAAAATAATGAACCAAAAAAACTAAAAAAAATAAAAATTGTGTTGGATTGATCTATGGGAAACATACTTCAATACTTTGTGAGCCATTTTCAATACGTTTAATTGGTTTCCAATTATTAAAAATATTTTTTTTTCAAAAAACTAAAAAATCCGAAAATCATAAAACAAAATAATACAAAAAAAAATATGAAAGTATGTTGGATTGATCTATGGGAAACTTAGATCTAAAATTTATGAGTCATTTTCAATACATTTGATTGGTATTCCATTATTAAAAATATTTTTTTTTTCAAAAAATAAATAACCCAAAAATAATTAAACAAATAAATAGCATATTTTTTTGGATTGATCTATGGGAAAGATAGATCTATCATTTAGAATGCATTTCTAAGTGGTTTCATGGATTGTCCATGAGTAATCACATTTTAAAAAATAAGAAATAAATAAATCCGAAAAAAAATAAATCAAGAAACATTCAAAATGTGATGGATTGATCTATTGGAAACATATATCTATCATTTAGAATGCATTTCCAAGTAATTTCATGGGTTGTCCATGATTATTCACATTTTTAAAAATAAGAAATAAATAAATCCGAAAATAAAAAAATAAAAAAAATCAATAAACATTCAAAATGTGATGGATTGATCTATGGGAAACATAGATCTATCATTTAGAATGCATTTCCAAGTGGTTTCATGGTTTGTCCATGAGTAATCCCATTTTTTTCTTTCAAAAAGTAAAAAATTTCTGAAAATAAAAATTAGGAAAAAATAAAATAAAAATAAAAATAAAAATATGTGTGCACGATCAAAGGGGAACATGGTTCTCATCATATTACAAGACAAGGAAGCATTTTATAGGACTTAGACTCTTATAAAGAGATGAATAGATAATCTCAAAAGTCAAAACTAGAAAAAATCCAAAAGAAAAAACATACCTAGAATGTTGATTAAGATGGAATGGAAGCTTGGATCTTGTAGTTGTGTTTGATTCCTTTGAATAATTGAATTTGATGTTACTTGTAGTAAAATCTTGAAATTGAGTTGACACTTTGTTGTTGGGAGGCTTTCACAGCAGTAAAAGAGAAGTCACAGAGGATAGAAAGTGAAAAGGAAACAACTAGGGCCAGCTGGGGGGTTATTTAAACCCCCACCGCCATGTAAGCGGGTGCCAGGCGTAGCGGCTGCTACCTGATAAGTCCCATATAGCGTGGCGGCAGTTGATATATTTTTCATCCATGATAGTGATGACACCCAATGCTGGAAGGTCGGGAAGACTGTGTGATGTTCTAGCCCTCTGATCCTCCACTACTCTTCCTCAAACCCTTCTTTCTTTTAAGGAGCTCCTAGATGTCAGAATCTATCACTGTGGCACTAAGTGGTTTTAAGTTCTCTCTGTTTTGAACATGTTTTGCTGTTCTTATACTAATTTTGGCTAGCTAGTATTTCATTGCTACTAAGAACATGCACCATCCTCATCCTAGAATTTTCTGTCGAATAGGCCTGAAGAAGATTTTTCCTGTACCTCAACTCCAACTGGGAACTTAGTCATATCTGCGCACACAATTCTTGCACTTGTTACCACTCAGTATTATCTCAATACATGCATATGGGATGCATATCTTCCTCAATGTCTTTCATATTATCTGCATTTGTTCTATGAAATACTGTCATACTTCACTTTTTTTAGAGAATCCTTATGCAAGTATCCCTCATTTTTCTTAACTTCTCCTTGTTCTGTCTCAATGGTATTGATTCTACTGTGGATTTACCTGTCGTGAACCCAACTGGTTCTTGAATTAATAGATTCTTGTCTTTGTTTTGCTCTCTGAGTCTCTCCCTCTCTCATAAAGTTTCATCTGTACTACCCATATGACTTAGGTTAGTATATGCTTGGTAGTTTTCACTAGTTCTTCATAATGATAACAAAAAAATTCTCTTACTTATCTTGAATCTCCTGCAAATCTAAGACATTTTGGTACTTCTATATGCCAAGTTGCCAACATACGGGTATTCACATGATATTACACCAATAATACATAAGATGCTTACATAAAATGCAAGAAGCAGTTTGCCATGTCTTACTAGGTTTGTTGTTTCCCAAAGTGCACACTTTTTCATTACAAATTTTTTTGAGAGGAAAGCTGGAGAGTTTCTGCAAGAATCTTGTAAACAGTAGTATTGATAATACCAGAGTAGTTTAAAATTCCAAATAAATATCATAACATTGAAAATGAATAGCATTTATGGATAGGATACCAGTGTCAGTACGTGTTATGATTTTAGGAAATCAAAGTCATAGCCCTGCTCATTTTATGCGTTAACATTGTTAAATGCCTGGCAAGGGGGACCTCTAGTGATGGGATATGAATACAATACCATCAACACCTGCTTTTTTCTGCTAGCGCATGTTTAAGGCTTTGCAACTTACAGTATATTTTTCCCGAATGGATTGAGATGATTAGTCATGGTTGGTAGGTGGTAAACAAAATTTGAAGGCAGAGTTTTATTTTCCTCCTTTTTTTTTGTCCTGTTTTTGGAACTTTAAATCTGAAGGAATCATTGTAATTCCATTAGCTTCTGAAAGTAAATCACTTTGGTAGGCTAGTATTTATTTAAAACAATGCTCATTAACACTATTACTTTGATCTTCCATGAATCATCATTGCAGTCAAAAGGGACCAAGAGGTCGGACCGACCATCTAATGGATGCAATCTTGATATTAGAAGTAGGCAGAATGATATTCAAAAGGCTGAAGAAAATGAAGAAGACGAGAATATAAAGTATTATGAAGCAGAACCTTCTTTGGAGTTTGTTGAAGATGTATCTCATCATGTGACCAGAAATCTTACCATAGATGATGGTGAAAGTGCCAGTGTGTCCGATGTAACTCATGAAAAGGCTGTTAGTTCTGATTGTCTAACAAGCACTTCGTCTGAGGTTCAGTACTCTTGTTGATGCTTATTTTGTGTCATTTGTTTCTCCCTTCCAATAATTAATTTGTGAAGTTGTTGCAACTTTAGGCAGTGAAGCCTTGTGGACGTATCAATGCGTGCATGGTTGTGTCAAGAGATACTCTATACATATATGGAGGCATGATGGAAGTCAGAGATCGAGAAATTACACTTGATGATCTTTACATGCTTAACCTCAGCAAGCTTGACGAGTGGAAGTGCATCATTCCGGTTTGTTACATTTCATTTCATGTTTAGCCAAAAGTTCTTGCTTGTTTCTTTTATGATGTTAACAGGTGATAATATCATCATCGTCATTGTCTTATCCGAACTATCTGGTGGGCTTTGCATGTTCTAATCTCTGACATATGGAAAGTGTTTTATACCATTAGGGTCCTAGAAATATAACCTTTCAGTCGGTAGGGGAGGGTTCAAGTTTGGTCAGTGGTAATAACTCACTTTCTCCCAGTACCTTTACTGCTTAGTTGTTTTCATTGTTTGATTCATTGCATTTTGAAATGAGCACCTTTTGGGCTTGTTGAACTTTGAGGCGATGGAAAGGAGTGGCTGCAAGTAGGTTGAATTTTGAGGAATATGCTGACTTTACATGTTTAGCACGCCCAAGCACTGTTTTTTTTTTTCCATTTTCTGTTGCTCGATTGTTGGATCTTGCACCATATCTCAGAAATGAACCTTGAGCAATGTCCTTGGTGCTAAAGGAATCACTGAAATTCCATCCATTCCCCACAACAGTATAGATGGAAAATAGGTCAGTATTGGGACCTCCTCTCTCTTTCTCTCTCTCTCTCTTCCCTCCTCCCCCATTCCGCGGCCCCCACCCCCCCCCCCCCCCCCCCCCCCCCCCCACCACATTCTCCTGACACACACTCAATGGTGGACCCAGGATGTTCATTTGGGTGGTGCGGGCAATGGTCAAGTTAAGAAGTCAAATAATAAAATAGATTTTTAAGGTATTATTTGAGGAGTTTTTCGACCAGACCCACGTCGTTACACTTAGGTCCGCCCCTGCATGCACTGATCATCTTTTTTTAGGAAGTCAACCTCATTTTATTCAAACAGCTTTTCGATCGTACTTGAAATTGCCTTTTTTCATTTATTTTCTGAGCATGCATGGAACCCACCATTTCAGCCATTTCTTTACCAAGGAAGCCCTTCAGCCATTTGTAATTACTGTGATGTCTTCATCCTTATATTGGGGTGAGCATGTGTGTGCTTGTGTTCATGTTCTTGCTGCCAATGTCACTATTACGATCAGTCTGGTGCTGTACACAATTCAAAACAAATGCTATTACTGTTATTGTACTTTTCCCTTTATTTCCAATCCAGTAGGGATACATCTTGTTTGTCCTTTGGCTTGGTCTCTGTGATGAAGCAGCTTGAACCACATGGCCCATTTGGATCCAGCCAAAGGGCTAAAGGCCCCTAAAATAATCAAACAGCACGCAGGAGGGGCAGCGGCAGGTTCGACCATGAGCCAACTATTCCAAGCCCACCAGCAGGTCCAACAGCCACTGTTGCTTGCTTCCGGGCCCACAGCCAGGCCCCAACAGGCTATCGGCTGGGTTGCTTGAGAACCCTACTGCTTGTGCAACTTTCACGGTTCCTTCCAGGCGCCGAGTCCTCCCAATTTTAACAGATTATTATTTTCTTATTTTGGTTTTAATTGATAATTGCTTGAATGGGCAGCAGTAGCTGTTGCTTATGCATGTTAAGTATGATTTTTAGGGCTTCTTGTTAGAATCATACAAATAACAATAAGAGCAGCCTACACATCTTTCAGTTGGCTTTTCTTCAATTTCTTCACTGCTATAGTTATTTTTCTAGACTTAATGCATGGGCAGTTGGGTATGTGATTTCTCATGTTTGTAGTGTGTTTCCTTATTCCTGGTTGTGCTTGTCTCTGGTTTTTGGTAATTGAAGCATAGAAATGTGGTATAAAAAATAGACAGCCTCTTCTCCAATAGGAAATCCATCCCATTCAGGGTTTTTAGAAGCGTTTTTGGAGTATGCTTGAGCCTGTCTTCGGGGCAGGGCTCCCAAAAATGATTCATACCTCATGCCTTGCACCTTAAGTCTGCAGCGTGCTTGTATTCAGGGCTTTCGTCTCAACATATGTGGCATATTTAGGATCTACACCCTAGATGAAGTGCTCATTTCAGTTATCCTAGATGTACACCATAAATGAAATGTGAAACTCAACCCTGGTTAACACATACTAAGGCTTAAAACAGTCAAACTGAGGCTTATGCCCCATGCTTTAGGCAAGTCTTGCTTCACCCTCAATGTTTTAAACATTGTTCCAAGTAGGCCAGATTTACATCACTTCTTGCTTTTCCACTTTTTTCTCTTTTATATTTGTTTGAACTTCTCTTTGGAAGTTCTAATAAAAAATATTTCTCTTTTCTCTTAGAAATGCCAGAGGTGTCCTTTTTTTATTCTTCAATTCATTTCTTTTTCTCTTTTCTTTTTTTCTAATTTTTTCCCAACTTCATGCTATCAGGCATCTGAATCTGAATGGTTAGATATTTCTGAGGATGATGACGAGGATGATACTGAAGATGAGCAAAGTGATACTGGAAGTGATGGAGCTGAGACTGATGAGGAAGATGATGGAGAGGTAACTTATTTCAAATCTCACATGCATATCTGCATGACTGGTTTACTTTCCATCTCTGAGAATGTGGAATCTGAATGGACACATTCTCTTTTAAAATGTCATATCCTAATCACTTAAACATAGTGGGCAACAGTGTGTATTTTAGCTATTACACGGTTACGCTTATCTGCATGTTTGTTTCTATTGATTTAGTATATGTCTGTGGGGTGATATTTAACTATGGTTTTGTTAGGTTGTTGTATTCCTTTACTGGGACTGGGAGTTACTGTGAACATCATCATTTTCTTTAGTTTATTCCTTGTTATATTTTTAGTGTATTCTCTTAAAGAAAAAGAAAAATAGGAATACTATTTTTCCAAAAAACAAAGGAGGAAAGAAAAAAAATAGAGAGAAGAAAACTCTGATCTTACTTGGAAGCAAGTAGTTTTTTAAATATGTAATTTAGCTCTTAAGCAAATGAAAACTCGGTCCATGTCTCTGAACTTATATATGCATGTTGATCGAATATTTTTTATGTTAACTATGTGAGCAAAATGAGTCCCCGTTTGGAGTGTGCGGTTTTTTTTTTTTTTTGCAAAAAACTGAGGGGCCTGTAAGCACCATCCGTCTAGGGAATGCCTATGATCAATCCAACCCCTGCACTGACTACCAGCCACCTTCATAACAACCCCAATCATCATCATCATCATCATCAAAGCCTTGTCCCAATTATATTGGGGTCGGTTACATGAATTCTATTTCTCTATCTATCTTGAGTGAAATCCTCAAATAAGTTATACTTCTTCATATCTATGTTTACTACTTTCATCCACGTTCTCTTTGGCCTATTCCTTCCCCTTAGTGTGTCATCAATCTTCATGGCAAAACTTTTCCTTATTGGCGTCGTTGCCAGTCTACGTCGAACATGCTCAAACCATCTCAAAAGGTTTTTTTTTTTTTTTTTTTTTTTTTTTTTTTTTTTTTTTCTAATTTTAGCCCCGGTTGTTGTTACCCCTAAATGCTCTCGAAAGCGCTAATTTCTAATTTTATCATTCCTAGTTTTACCACACGTCCACCTCAACATTCTCATCTCTGCTACATCCATTTTGTGCATATGTTGCTTCTTGATTGGCCAACATTCTGCTCTATAGGTCAAGCTGGTCTAATCGTTGTCTTGTAAAAAATTTACTTCAATCTTGTTGGCATTCGTCAGTTACAAAGCATTCCAGAAGCAAGTCTCCTCTTCAACCATCCCGCTTTTATCCTATTTTCGACATCTTCATCAATCTCCCCGTCCTTACTAATTATAGAGCCAAGCTAACGGAAAAAATCACTTTTTGGTATCTCATGGTTGTCAATTCTCACAGTAATTTCAGCTCTTTCTATATGCCCATTGAAGTTACAATCCATATATTCTGTCTTTGTATGTCTCCATAACAACCCTAATGAATTATCCTATTTAAAGTCATTTGGCCCATATCGACTGTTGGTTGGAAGAAAAAAGTTGATCCCTTTAAAACCTTATTTTTGAGGCCACCAAAATCCTGGATTGGGCTGCTCTTTTGCCTAATGCTAACTACAATGAGACCTTTTCATCTCCCAATTCGAATATTTGTTATGTGTATTGGTCCCATGAAGAGGTGCTTAGCTACAATAAATAGGCATGGTGATTACTTTATCAGAATGACACACAAACACATCAAAACTTAAACAACTCCCCTCCTCCCCTTCCTTTTCTCAAAGCCACCCAACCAAAATTATTGGCGGTCACTAATCATGTACACCCCTTACTATGATACTATCTTCGCTGTACCTATGTGGGCTCCACATATTGGTTCTCAGATAGCTATAGAGAATTGCTTCTTTGGTGACCAATCTCTCTCTCTCTCTCTATATATATATATATGTATGTATGTATGTATGTCTGTGCGTGTGTTTGTGCGTGCCTTTGTTTATTTTTTCCAAAAAAATCTGGTATCTCCCTTGATGAGTTTCTTTCATTAATCTTCATGGAACATCCCTATCCCAAGTGATGTGTTCCTATGGAAACAAACGACAGTGTAATAGGATGAGAACTGATTGTCTTATTTCCAGAGATGTTTGAGAGGGAATTGAGAAAGCACTTTGCAATCCTCTCTCCCATCGTTTGAATAGAAGAGGGTGGTGGAAAATGAAAATATTAGAAGAATGAGGGGCTACTTTTGAGATTTCAATCAAGAAAAAGAGGTAGTTGAGAAGCAGAGGGAGAAGGAACTTGTGAAGTGATTTCTTGCAACGTTTGACTCTCTCATGATGCCCAAGTCTTGAATAATTATGTATACATATACTAGGTACAACAGCCAACAACATTTCCCCCCCACCCCGTGTGCGTGACTATAACTCTAATGAGGTTATGATTGAGGAGATGTTATAAGATAAAGGTGCTTTTCTTTGATTTTTATTTCTTCTTTCTTTACTTAAATTATGTTAAAATGAAGGGACCGTACTGTAATTCTCATATCAGAAAAGAGGTTGTGCATGTCAACGTAGGTATGCACAACCTTGCTGTTCGATTCCCTTTCTCTTGATTCTTATATTCCATTATTCCTTCTTAGACTCTTAGTAAGCCTAAACCCTAGGGTGCTAGTAGTGATGATCTCTACAGCATTGTTCTGAAAATTGAAATCGTATCGCAAATCATTCATGGGGATGAATTCAATTGTATCGTGGATTGTATCGCGAACCGTATCATTTTTATTTTTCTTAAAAAAATAAAAAAGGGATTTTTACTGTTAAATACATCTTAAATAACCAACTCTTATTTAGTTCGGTTGGTAAAGGCTCTGGTCTGTGATCTGGAGGTCGTTGCTTCGACTCCCAGTAGAGGCTCCAGGATGGCTGCCCTGTGGCTTCGTGGAGGGCTCAGGTTCTGCTGACCTGGCAGGAGAATTCCGTAGTGCTGTCTGGCTCATGCTGCCCAAATGGTCCCTAGTGGCAGGAGAGATCCATAACGCTGTCCATCTGACTAGTTAGGCTGGTCGGGGGTTTGGAAGCCATGTCGGTCCCACAAAGTGCGGTCGAGGTGGTGGAGTTCCCTCTTTCGCAATATCCCGGCTTAGGGTGTTACCTAGCAAAAAAAAAAAAAAATCATCTTAAATAGTTAGTTAACGAGTTAATATCGAAATATTTGAAAAAGACCTGAGAGTAATTCCTACAGTCAAGGGGAAAAAGAGCGGGGCGGGCGGGGGGGGGGGGGGGGGGGGTGGGGGTGGGGGTGGTTTGGGGTGAGCTATGAAATTACATTTATCTGCACTTACCCTGGCCGCTCCTATGTCGTCTTCTTCCTTGCTGGTGGTCCCCATTCAGCATGCCCAAAAGTTCTTTATTTTTCACAAAACATATTAGTATTATGATGATTTGGAATGGGATGTATGAACGAGTGTAATGAAATGGAATGACCTGAATGAATGAGGTGGATATAAATGTAATGGAAGAGAAATGTTATCAAGTTCTTTGTTGGTTGTGACTGAATGGAATGAATGGATGAGTGTAATGTAATATAATGGAATGAATGTGTGAAGGCTTTCTTTTAGTGCAGGTTATGAATGGATTCCTCATTGAGTGGATGGGATATATGAATGGATGGTAATAAGTAAAGAAACCATCTACTTGGTAGCTGCCATGGAAAATTCAAGCCTCGGATATAGAAAAAGGAAGTTGCAGGGTTCCCTAAAATGGACAGATTTATTGCAATATTGTGGCTTAAGTTGTTTTGATATCGCGCCATAAGGGCACTTATCACTAGAAAGGTACTTTTGGTATGAAACAATGGAAATTTTTAAAAATTTATTCATTCTGCAGTTGATTATGTATTTAAGACGGATTTCCCAGTTAAAATTCCTATTTCAAAAGAAACAGCAAAAAGTAGTTATTCATAGTTCCTCTATTTTACATCGACAAACATCAATATAGTGATAGATCAGAATATGATACAATCATATGAAGTGTCATCTCAATGAGATGTATGAGAATAGAGAGGAAAATGTTGGGAGAATTTTCTGACCTCCTTCAGGGATTGACAGAAGATATATATAAGGGCTATACGCTCAATCAACAGATGCAGACAAGCCTTTAATCAGGCATATAATTGGTACAATGAAATCTAGATCCAAAATCTAAGCTAATCACTTGTACAGTAAATCTATTTACAGCTTTATGTTTGACCCAGTCACACTGTGCTGGGGCTGGAATGAGAGAAATGGGTCTCTATTTGACATGAAGAACATCATTGACATATTAATAAATAGTATTAAAAAAACATAAACTAGTTGTCTAGAATGAGTCTTTGTGGGAGACATTGCGCATACTCAGTGGCCAACCTCGGAGATAATTTTAGGGAGGGGAATGGAAAGGTCTACACATGGTGAATGCTAATTCCAAAGTTAGAGTGATTGGATATTTTATGGTGTAGGTATCAAGGGCCCCAAGATCAAGGGTGAGAAAGCGCTAAAATATTTATAATATAAAATCTGATGGTGGATATACTGATATAGTCAAGATGAGTTTCAAATGTAGTCTGGTGCCAATTCATGCAGGAGGGATTGGAATTACATGTACGCCCCACATGGGCCCTCATTCTAGTCCCATGAGCGACATCATTCATGGGAATATGTGAGTGTACGTGTGCAGACATGTGGGCCTGTGTGTTGCTCTCTCCCACTTTAGTCACTTTGCTGCATCGCTCATGGGAATATGTGTGTATGTGTATGCTTGAGTATGTGCATGCTTGCATATGCCTTCGCCTACTTTATTCCCATGAGCCACATCACTCATGGTACCTGGCCCAAGTTGCATCTTGGTTTCAGGCATGTGCAAGCAGGCAAAGAAATATGGTAGGGGTATTAATTTTGGTCATCTTTTACTTGAACAATATTCTGTTACCGAAAGCTGCTGAAATTTGTGAAATAACTGCTTCCTTTTGTTCTAAGTTCTGCTGAAGCTATGCCTGTTTCATTCACATATCTTATAGTTTATGACTGACTGCATGAGAAGACAAGGGATGATGGCGAAAGAGCTCTTGCAATGGGGGATGCTGTTGCTATAATCAGAGGTGAGGGAAAGAATCTCCGAAGGAAGGAGAAGCGGGTCAGGATAGAGCAGATCAGAGCAAACCTGGGCCTTTCAGATTCACAGAGGACCCCAATGGTAATTTCTTGAAAGCTGGTTTGTTTATTCTTATTTGCATTCTGTTATTAAATATTAATTCTCATTTCATTACTTCTCTTGATTAATTGTAATGGGTTAGCTGAATTTGAGGAGAAGAGAGCCTTAGTAGTTGTCTGATGTAAGCCTTAACTTGTTTTTGTTTTTCCTCGGTTTGGGAAGTTATGGGCCTAGTGTCTGCGGCCTTCATAAAGTTTTTCCATTTTTAACCTCTTCTTTTGCTCTTTTCTGAAATAAATTAGTGTTACCATTTCCAAAATAAAAAAAGAAAAAAAAAGTATGTATTGGTTTGAAGAGACTATAGTTGTGCGCAGTTTCTGATGTGCAAGCACAACATTGGTAAATGAAGTGGAGAAGTTGCATTGGCCTTGTGTTCTTGAACTTTTTTTGTTTTTGTTCTTAAACTCCTGTTATCATTTTACTCTCAATTTACTTGTGAATTCAGGTTTTCAGTTGTTTAGTTCTGCATTGATATTATACTGATCCATTTCTTCTCCTATATCCTTTGTGTCTTTTGGTGAAGCCTGGAGAATCTCTGAAGGATTTTTACAAACGGACAAATATGTACTGGCAAATGGCTGCACATGAACACACTCAACATACTGGAAAGGTGAAACTTCCCTTAAAAATTAATCACTGTTTATACTTTGTGGTGATAACTATAAATATTCTGTTGTTTATTGTTGTAGTCAGTTGTGAGGGGAGAGTTTTCTTATGACCGGTGTCTGTTAAGAAATATGATTTATGCCATTAATTATTTATTTTAGTAAAGATGAATGACATGAAATCCTCAGTCAGCCATTCATGCTTTTGCATTACAAACTCATTTTGTAAATTATTTATGTCAGGAAACTTGAATGGCTTGGAATTTCAGGTAGCTGACCCCTAAATGGGAATGGCATTTGTTTGATCCCTAACATCTATTGTTAGTTCTAGGTTAACTTTTTGTTATTTCACTATGTGAATGGCTGCTGCATTAGAGAACATTAGAATGCTAATAAAATAGGATTGGTAGTTCTTCAGGGAAGATTGGTGATAATGCAATAATTATAAGATATTTGTGCTATTTTTCGTAAGTTTATTAGGAGAATGTATTCGTATTTTACCCTAATTAGTCAATTAATAAATATTTTTTTCTGTTTTTCTTTCACATGGTATCAGAGCCTTCAATCTAGGATTTCTTTTGATAAAATCTTCTCTCACCTGTTTCCCTCCACTTACTTTAATTTTTCTCTTACCTCTGCTCGACTGCATTTGAACGTACAACCCAGGCAGCAGAAATACGTTCTGGTACATGCTTTCAGCTTAGTTAAACTTCACTCTGCAGAAGAAGATTTTAGGGGATCTTTGGTATATTTATGGTGTTTGGAGGGGTAAAATCAAAGACTCTGGAAATATTTCCAAAAGATTCCTGGAAATGCAGATGATATAAAGCAGATATATGTTCATGACAAGGTTCTTTTCAACTGAACTAATGAATCAGCTGGGTTCATTTTATCTGAAAAAAGGACTGTCACATTCTTTTACCCAGTTGTACAGAATCAAAGGTCTTGAACTGCTGAGTAATTCTCAATAACCACTGATCGTCATTACCACCGTGCATATGTTTTTGCGCTTCAGCGAGTATTCCCATCTGTTTGATCTTTCTGAGCAGTTTCATGAGGTGTACTGTTCAAGGATGCAGGTTAGTCAATAATTTTTTCTGTGGAAACTATTTGTAGTTTTTCACGTGAGGGGTTTATTGTAAATTTGATGGAGGGGTGATCCCCCAGATGTGGTTGCCCAATTTTTTTAAGGTGAAAGTCCTGTGGGTCCCACCAGCCAGTACCAAACGGATTGGTAGAGGTGTAAATTGGAGGAAGGTTTAAAATGGGACTAGGGGGTTGCGTTTTCAGATCCAACAGACCCATCATGATCGAGGTTTAAGCCATGTGAAATCGACGGTTAGAAACCCCTTGATCTCAGATACGGTTGTTTGTGTTGTGCATTGTGTGCATTGCTCTCACGGGCACATTAATGATAGACACTATATATAAAATTCCATGAGGGGTTCTGCCCCTTGTTCTCCTATCATTAATCCACCCCCAATCCACCCCACCCACCCACCCACCCACAGAAAAACGCCCTGTGGCCCAAAGCAAGTGTCTCACACCGCAATTTTACACTCATCAGATATTCACTAACTGTTGGATTGAACTTAAGAAAAAAAATTGTGACTTAGTCACCCATTAAAATTTGAGGCTCTAAAATTGGGGGTGGAATGATTTTTTCTAACATTGAATTGACAGCAAGATCTTTCGTTCAGCCTCTTACCCCATTATTGGCATGCATCTAAGTGGGCTTACCTCACAAAAACCGTGCATGTTACTACCCGATGAAGATTCTCCTATAAATATCTTCAGGTGAAGAGCGAGCTAGAAATGCTAGATAGATAGGTAACATGACTCAGAACCTGTAACTTGACTGCATGTGAATGTGCGAATGCTTCTTTTTGAGTGTGAACCCTTTCTTGTATCATGGGGATTTGTAGGAGAAAAGAAGTCACATCAGAAGCTTATTTGTAAGCTGATTCACCTAATGGTCAGTCATTTGAATATTGCTCGTCCAACAGTAGTCAGCTTGCATGCTTCAAAGACATCTCATCCTCATCTCATTATTTGTTATATTAATTGATCTCCTGGTTGAGATCTTTTGTTATTTCATTTTCTACAAATGGACATTTGTAAGTTGTTACTTGTTTTGATGCAGATTGGTCAGGACCCCTTGATGATAGTCGCTTGACATTGAGGTGTTGTACTTTTGTCGGTGCCTCGGTGGTAACCTAGTTGTTGCAAGGTCTAGTACCGAGGCATAGGAACATGACTTGTATGACCTGTGCGTGTTGTTGAGGATTAAACATGTGCAATTCCAAGTTGGGAGTTTCTGTTTCTATTAAGTGGATGTGGTTTGTGATATTCAAGCAGCAAACCCTGTGGCATAAGCAGTAAACCGTGTAGTGACCAATTGTACTTTTCATGAATGAACGTATCATAGAAGTAGATTGTTTTTTCATTGGAGATTCAGTGGGTTCTATTAATGAACACATCATAGAAATTGATTGTCATTTCATTGGAGATTCGGTGGCTTCTATTATGCAAGAGGCCGTGCACCAACCTAATCTTGATGTGTCTCATTTCCTTCCGTTTCTTCTATTACTAGATTTGGAGATTTGGTGGCTCTATTAATTTCACTATTTAATAGGTGCTTTCTAGAAATCGTCAAAGCAAGATTTTTAGGTTATTGCAAATCTATGCAAGAATTTTTATATCTGAAGAGAGAAAAATCTTGCAAAACAATATCATTCCACCTCCTTTCGACCTGTCTTTATATCTCTTCTTCTTTTTTAATTTATAAAAGAATAAACCCAAGTTAATCTTTTATGTTACTTCAGCGACAAGCTCTCCTGTATTAATTTATATTTTGTTTACCCTCTAGAGATGTCAACCTCAGTAATTCCAATACTCTTTCAAATTAAATACTGGCAAAAGAGCTCCCACAGATACAACAGTTTTTATTTCTTGTAATCTCCACTTTCTTCTACTGTCAGGCACCCTTGATTCTCTTTTCCATATCTAAAGAACCCTGCACAAGTGCCACTGGTGAGCTGGCATCTATTAAAAGCAGATTAATCTATGGCCCCATTTCTTTAGAACACAGTGGTAGCCTTGAACTATGCTTGAATGTTATTTAATCTCTGCAACGGTCTTGGTTGCTTGGGTTTTCTATCAGAGTTTTTCCTTGCATTTTCATTTATCTATTTCTCTGTTTTGCGAGCCATTAAGCTGTTGCTTTTCCTTACGAAGAAAAAAGAAAAAGAAAAATACTTCACATACAAATTTTATGTTTCTCTAATTCTCTATACAATTATTAAACTTGATTGCACACAACTGCAGGAGCTACGTAAAGATGGCTTTGATCTTGCTGAGGCTCGATTTAGGGAGCTCAAACCAGTTCTTGATGAGGTGATTCTGCATTTCAACTTGAATAGTATCATGGTTCTATAAACCTTGTATTGACATTGCACATAAGAAAACTGGTATATTAAAGAATGGCAGTTGCTTATACATGTTTTCATCATGCATTGCAGTTGGCTGTACTAGAAGCAGAGCAGAAAGCTGAAGAGGCAGAAGCAGCAGAGACTAGTTCAAGAAAAAGAGGCAATAAGAAGAACAAGCATCAATCTTCACAAAGATAACTACATTTGGAAATGTTCACTCTCTGAAGTGCGTGAAAAAGTAGAACCAGTCAGCTTGAGATGGAATCAAACACCTCTCCTTTCGTTACACTGTCGATTTAAATGAGCCTTTTTGTTGTATCATGTGCTATACTAGTTGCTTCTTTTTTCTAAGAAGTTTTTATTTACTTAAAAAAAAAAGAAGTAAGTCTTGATATATAGTTGGATTGCGGTGTATAAGTGGCTAATGTGCTCTGCATGTGTTTATACCGAACAGAAAATTCAAAAAATAAAATAAAATGATAATTATAAAGGAAAAAACTCTCAAGTTGTGGGGTTGAATTAAGCATCTTCAAGGCTTTTTAATCTGTTATGTACCACAACCGGTTTCTGTCTTGTAATGACTGCCAGAAAAGAGAGGTGTTATGTGGTTGTCTTTGGTTGTTAATCATGTTTCTTAGCTGCATCTTTTGGGTGCTCCTTGTCTGGTTTTATTATTTTAGGGAGTTTTAAAGATTAGTACGTCTTAACTTGATTTTCAGAGTCCAAGATCAAGACGTTAACATGTCACCAGAGTTGCCTTGACTGCGCTCTTTGGCGGTCTTACCCCTTGCCCGTGATAACGTAAGTGGGATCTGATCTGAGGGTATGCTTCTGTCATAAACCATGCTGCATGAACACCTGGTTCTTCCTTGAACCCATTTGTGATTTCTACTAGCTCATTGGTAAGTAAAAGATTGCAGGTTTGTTCCAATCAAACTCGAATATGTGCAAACTTCTTTCCTGACTTTTTCTGTGGATAGAGAAGTAAAGACTCAGTAGAACTGCTGATGAGAAAGATCTAAAATCCCAGATCTGCCTAAAAGCACAGATGTGGTTAGGACCAGAGTCCATACTTTCTCCCTCCTGCTTGACCATGGTAGTGTGAGAAGTGACTTGAAACTGAATTTGCTTACTTTGGTTAGAGCCTTTTCTTCGACATTGACATCCATCCTCCCATTTGAAAGCAGGAGTTTCTTCCAACAGTCTGTGTCTCTGAATATAGCAACTGCGCAGAGACAATCTTGCAAGCAAGCTTCTCTATGTAGGTCTTTGTACATGGGCGCAAAGTGTTCAAAATGGGTCAATGGCCATTTGCCTTTATTTTTGATCCACGGATGTCCTAAGGTCACTTTTAACAACCTGTTTCAAAGTAGAACTGAAGAATCATGTGGTAGAGCAGGACAGACAATGCTCGTGTCAACTCAAGTAGAACTGAAGAATCTTCCACCAGACCCATGATATCATGGGTCACCAGGGGTAAGGCAATCAAAAGAAAGAAAAAAGTGTTGTCATTATTAAATTTCCTTTTGCTAATTAATCCCGCCAAAATCTCTAGGCAATAGTAGAGGTTAATTAATTCTGCGCCAAGTCATTCCTCATGCAATTCGAACTCGCAACCGGTTGACTCTAATACTATATTAAATTTCCTTCGCTAACCTATCCTACCAAAACCTTGAGGTTACTTTTCAACTTTCGAGGCGTTCTGGTGACATTTAATGTCTTTTGTCATTAGACCGTGGAAATCAAATCTAAAAGAGACTAATCTGTAAAAACTCATTTATTTTATCTTTTGCTCTTTTGTATATGCATGCTGGTTAGCTTTTTTAGTAAAATTTTAGTTGTATTTCAAAAAGAGAAAAAAAAAAAAAAAAGACTACAAGAGAAGGAAATAAAAGGACACCTGTTTCCTCATTTTGTATTAATGTTAATGAAATCTGAGATTGTTGATTTCTAGAAATCTTATCATTATTTCTTGTGTAAATTGATTACACCAAATTCCCTCAAATGCTTCCTTTGGCATGTGGGGGTTTTTAAAAAAGAGGGTTGCATGAGACTAGTAGCCTGGCTTAGAGAAGGAAAAAAATGGAAAAAAACGATACCCTGACCATATTTTGTTAGTCTGTTGGAACGATAGTGCATATCTGGTTAATGGTCCTTAGATAAACCATGCATATGAAGACTTAACAGGAAAACTAATATATTATACAAAAAGTTAATAACTTTCTTCCAGTGCAATGGTTCCATCATCCCTTTAAAATTTAAACTTTGTTCATGTTTGTGACAGTATATGATGCTTAAATTTAGTGAATATGTTTTGCTCAATCAGCAACATCATAGGTTGGACCCACCTTTCAGAAATCTAAGCCACTTACCTCCCCTCTCTGATGACAGACCCTAAATTCCAAGGTAGTAGTTTGCAAATGGAAATCTTATCATATCATCCACCTTTAGTGGGGCCAAAATTCACTAATTCATGACATGGGTCTGTCCAGTGTTTTAAGATAGTGGTCTGAGGTGAGGTGCGTTTTGAATTTTTTTCCCTTCTGTTGCTGTTGCATTTCCTCTTTTGTTTTGATAAACTTGAAATCTAAGAAATAAGGAAAAGTAAATGAAGTTAAGAATATTGGTTACAACTATCACAACCATAATTAAACTATAAAAATTCTCTGTATGTCTCTGTGAAATTTGAGGTAGTCTGTGCTCTGATGCGCATTACAGATGATTTTACTACTGCTGTCTAGTGGGCAAACCTTCATGCAGTGAGCCATTTTTTTTTTTACTATAGTACTCCTCCCTGTGACAACAGGGTTTTCTCTTATCCTCCTACAAACCCTGAAATAGAAGTTCTGAATGTTGCAATGGAAGTAATAAATGGACCACATACAGGTTACCTATTAAACTGTTCCTGTTTCAGTTAAGCATGTTTTTTCAGTTCTCTTTTTCTCATCCACACAATGTTAGGGTTTTCTGTTAAAAAGTTTTCAGCACTACTGTGGAAAATGCATATACAACACAAAAGAGATGTATGGATTCAGGTGTATTGAATTTCAATACTTGATTATGTCATAGCCATTATTAAATTGCAGAAGTATGCAAACTCATATATTTCACTTCTAGAAAGTCGTCGTCATCATCAAAGCCTTGTCCCAACTATGAAAACTTCATATATTTCACCTCTACAAAGATTCCTAATAAATGAAGCATTGTTACTTCATGTAAATACAGAGAAGTGTACATCATATAAAAGGCTGAGGTGAGTATAAAAGCAGAATTTATTCCTCCATGTCATATAGTTCTCATCTTTAAGGCTATTAAGTAGATACTCCATGGTAGATATGTTTATATAATTTTTTTCAGAATACCTATAATATATTATATTGTTTGTCTATTTTACAGACGAAGGCCATGTCAACATGTAGAAAAATCACATATCCCAACCTATTTTCACTAGGGAAATGGATTTGGTTATGACAGAACTGCACGAGAAGCAATACATTAAAGAACCAAAAGAGCAAGATCCTTCTCCTTCAGTAATGTTTCTGGAAATAGGCGTGCACGGTTCATGCTATGAATACACCTTCATCTATTACTGGGTACTCTATCAGGTCACCCTGATAATCACAATTAAACCTCAATCCATCATACACGTAGCTCTGGAGTTCAGAAATGGATGAAGCACTTAACTCAAGAAACTCCATTTCATCAAGCCAGACATTCTCAAAACAACCATAACTTTGAAGTGAATGGAGTTGCAAGTCTTCATGTGAAGATGTTGAAAATGAACCATTCTTTAGAGTTGAGCTTTGAGGAGATCCCCAACCATTGATGCTGTGTTGACTGGGATCATGATTCTTGGTGCTTGAGGAAGAACTAGTTAAAGGCCTAGTTCCAAATTCTTGCGTTTTTGCAATTTTATGCTCAAGTGATGAAGAAAACGAGTCAGTTAAGCATCCACTTCTAACATGGCCTCTTTTGTAGTCAGTACAGAGAGGTTCTATTTCAGATGGACCTGTCGCATCTGTGTCAGCAATGTATGTTCTTCCATTAGCAGATATGGTTCTTTTCTTATGATCAACTTGAAAGTGAGGTACTTGACTATGCAACTTGACATGAGGGTACTCAAGATTTGGTTTGTGGTCTTCTTTTGCCTGCCGCAGGAGTTGCACCACTGAACCTTTTCCACTCCAAGGCTGCTGCTGTGAATTGGAGGATCCAAATGATGTGGAATCAGTGTCTGGTACCGAGCCTCGGAATGGACAAACTATGCCTAGTTGAGGGACAGAGTTTGACTTCTGAGAAGCTGGCACATCACCCCTCAAAGAGCTTTTGGCTTCCGTTACTGGGAAGAATGATCCTATGCTCTTCACCTTTTCCTCACTGATCTCTGGGATCACATCTTGGACAATGCTATTATTACTAGAGTAGCCATAGCTGTAAGGTGAATTACGTTGAGTTGTCATTGAGCTCTGAAGCCCAAAATTTCCAGGATGGTCCTTGGAACTGAAACCTGGATTGATCCCACAAAAAGAAGCGTTTGGTTCATTTCGCCTTTGTAACCTACTCAAGTAGAGGCGATATTTCTGCACAATGAATATGAATTTTAGAAAATTTCCAAGCTATGGATACATTAAGAGCATTAAATTATCATTGTCATCATCAAAGCCTTGTGGCAACTACTTGAAGAACAGTAAGTGTGGAAAACTGGATCTTGTGGGTAACTTCTGAGATACATACATACATACATAAGTACAGTTAATTTTCACCTGATTGGTACCTCTCACGGCTGTTATGAGAGGTAGACCCATTTATCATCAATCCAACACACCCGCACTTATCACCCATGAGTCTATTCCAATCTCTTCTGAGTCAAGTTGATTCTAAAGACTGCTTCTTGAGAAAAAGAAAATTTTATGTTCATTTAGTCTGGTTGATAGTCGGCATAACTTGTTTCCATAGAATATATATGGTCCATGAGTATGCAGTATACATGCAGTAGGATGCTCAGATACAGCATTGACATGGCAGGGACACACCATGGGTATTGCAGGAACATGGGTTAAAAAAAAATGAAGTATCATTTATGGTACAACACGATACATTGTCTATTTTGAACTATCTGGGCATCATAGATACGCACTTGGAAATACTAACTAGTCTAACTTAATCCACATTTCATATTCATTCTTAAATGTATAATATATTTTAATTTATTATGCCTGGTTACTTCTTGAGCAGATCCCATCATGTTGAGTCTAATGGGTTTCCAGAATGAATGGCACATATGAAAATTCTTGACTCAGTCTATTATATTAATACAGCATAGGGTGCAGATAGGTATGAGTGTATGACATATTTTGCAATGTCCTCATAACATATCAGAGTCTAGGGTCTTAATCATCCTCAAATGAATATCAAAGCTTCAAGAAAAGCATAAAATACAAACTTTTTAGCTTAAACTGGGAAGAAGTTTCAAGCAAATCAAATTTCAAATACTGAGCTGACTATACTCAATCAAGTATAAGTTATTTTACTCAGGGAAAGGAATTCCTTTCTAAGACTTGTGCATGGAAATAGAAGTGCAGAAAGACTGGAAAACAATATTACAGAAATTTGCTTCATTGGCATGTCAAATTACATATACGTCACGTTCTAAGTCTCGTTGGTTTCCATGAAGCGTGAACGAATTTATGCACATAGAAAGTGTTGTAACCTTGATATACATTGTTACATTGTTTTCTATCAGCTTAAGCTTTTAGAGTAAGAGGTTGTCAACATGGTACTAGAGGGAAGGTCGAGTGTTCGAATCCCTTGGGCTGTTGTGCCTTGTATTCTCCCACGGAGGATGTGATTACCGTGCAGAGCCCCTGCATTCTCCCATAGAGGTTGTAACCATTTTCTATTAGCTTAAGCTTTTAGAGTAAGCGGTTGTCAAAAGCAAGGAATACTTCCTAAAAATTCTACAAAGCATTAAAAATCAATCTACAGAATGATTTTGAAATCGGTGTTCTAAAAGTCAGACCAGCAGCTGAACTAATACTTCAAGTGATACAAACTTCTATTCCAACAGTTTTATGGTTCTAATCAAGCAAATAATTATGAAAGTTGCAATGAAACCTTCCTGGTGAAGTTCCTGATGCATGGTAAGTCAATTGATTAAAATCAATAATTATACAAAACATGAGCCAGCAATCAATTGGAAAACTGGTCAGTACAGTAATCAATCCTGTTGGATCAGCCTGAACTTGATTTGATTTCAGCAATAGTTTTTGGACCGATTGGAAAATGAATAATACCAATAAAAGCTAAAATTATTATAACATGAAAAATTATTGATTGAGAGGCCCCTCCCTCCTCTCTCTCTCCAGTAAGATCTGCATTTGTTGCATTTGCTACATTCTAGGGCAAGAAATGGGGTCTATTCATTTAATAACTCTACTAAATTGTCAGTCTAGCAGATAAGCAGCACATTCTCAGTCTGCCTCTAGGACTGATTACTGGAATAATCTCACAACTTTAATTTTAGATTATATTGATGGTACCTGTCACCGATCAATAAATAAATTAAACAAATCAATTATTAGGTGAAAGTGGAGGTATGTTGTATAGGGGCCATGGCTTTTAACATGGTTTGGAGTGAAGTAGTAGTGGATGAGAAAATATATCACATTACAGTTGTCATAATGCTTGAAATGGTGTAGTATCTTTTTTCTTTGTTTCTGCTTTTTTTTTTTTCGTGATCTAAAATGCATTTAACCAAGGATGAGTGGATAACATTTCCATATTAGATAAAATCATAAAAGAAATCCATGTTTAAACCCTAAAGAGACACAAAAGTAATATCCTTAAGAGGGCATCATATACAACCCCAAAAAATAATAATGAAGATCTCTCTTAATTTTATAAAATCCTCAACAAATAAGGTTTTCTGAAAGGTCAGTACCGCTTCATCTATACGTCAATAATTTTCTTTAAATTATCTTGCATATGCTGAGGATGTAAGAATGCCAAATCAAGGTTTGGAAGAGAATTTGAATATATACATCTACCTGCAGGTGACTAGCCACATTCTCTCTTGTCAGCCCGGGAACATTCATCAAATCGAGTATTTTCTTAGGACCAACCTCTGCCAAAACAAACTTACTCATCACAGACCTAAACAAGAACAGTTATTTAAATGATTAAAAAATAGAGAAGAAAATACAAATCTAATTGTTGATCTGTACCTACTAAAATCTGTTAATAGCTAAAGTGATTATGGAGAAAATTAGAAAGGAGCAGGTGTGAGTCTTTCATTTTTGTGAGCATACTAGACCAAATCTCTCAAGTGTTGGGCCTTTACTTTTATCTTGTTGAAATCAATTTTTGGCATTGTCTCCCCAAATATCTTTTAAACATGTTAAAAAGGGTGTTGATGGGATGACGGATGCTTTAGCCAGGCAAGGGATGGATAAGGAGATGCCTTTTCTTTCTTCTATCTAGTTCTCTCTCTGTTGTTTATTTTGGCGCAGTATTATGGTGCTGCAATACCTTTAACCGTTTTGTGGGCTTGGCTCTCTCTCTCGCGCTCGTTTTTTTTAGTGTACTCTTATCTCATCTTTAAAATCATTACCAGATACCATTCTAAAAAAAAAAAAAAAAGAAAAGAAAAAAAGGCACAGACAAGAGAAGTGATAAATCTTTAAATTAGTACTCACTGTCAAAGCCTATGTGATTTACGGCACTGACGAATTTCTTGTGGAGCTCCACAGACCACACCACTCTAACTTTCTTTACAGCACCAGGATTAGAATTGAATTCTTGGCCATCACTCGCCTCATTTTCCATTTCTTTTCTTTTCTTTGTGCAGTTAGGATCACTGTAGCTTAAGAAGAACTCCTCTTCAAAATCATCTAATCCATTTTTCATCACCTGAGAACCTTCATTGCCTTCATGATCATGACTTCCATTCTCTTTCCCCTCATTTATTTTCTTTCTATAAACATGTTGCCATATAATGCGAAGTTCCTTCATTCTTATAGGCTTGAGAAGGTAGTCACATGCTCCATGTTGAACACCTTTCATTACCCTACTTGTCTCCCCATCTACAGACATCACTGCATAGATTTAAAGAAAATTTCTAGTCAATACTAGGAACTTATTCATATAGAAATAACTAGTAATGGAAAAGCTCCATATGAATGCCAAAACTGTGATGAAATAATGATAGAACTAACTGATTACAGGTAGATCCATCTCAAGTCCGACATGTTCAAGGAGCTTAAAACCATCCATATCAGGCATGTTAACATCACTGATTACAATGTCAAATCTATCTTTTCTTTCACGAAGCATGTCCAGGGCTGCTCTTGCTCTACCGCATGTGGTCACTGCAATATGGAGAAGAAACAAAAGAGAAATGTAAATTATCGAAACAGTTGCAAACCAATATAGAACTCTCAAGAAGTAAATGGAAAGTGAACAAGTTAATTAACTTAACAGTATGAGATAAAAAAAAAAAATCAGGGAGTTTTTTTGCCTCCAAAATGGTTATCAAAACCAACTTTACTGGATTGGGTTTCCTAGTCATTACAGAATCAGCAATTTAAAATACAAAAAGTAGAATAAAATATGAAGAAGAAATGAAGAAGAGATAATTAATACTGTGAGTGATGAGACTGCCAATGATTAGAAAGGACGAGGACAAAAAATGTTATAGTAATCAATACCTATATGATGTTCCAACTTTTTAAAGGTAGTTGATATTCTGTCTTCTAGGGAACTTGAGTTTAATTACTTATCCCACCATATCTTCTTAATTGATAATGAACCCATACTTGTCAACAAAACAGTTGAATGGTTTCCCTTCAACCAATTTTCAGTAGACTAGCCAGCACAGTCACGATTGAGTGGTGTTGGCACCTTAGTTTTACACACATGCCCAATGTTCTGGGTCCTTAAGTTATAAGTATTACTCCTGCCCAGTAGTCCAATTAGTTTCAATCTATGAACCAGAAGTCATGTATTCTGACTCAAAAAATAGGTAAAAGAGAAGGAAACAAAATAAACTTATAAATACACAAACAACCTCAACGGACCATATTGTAGGTTGCAATCAGCCTTAGATTTTCTGGTGTTAACAATTGATATTCTAGAAAAAAAAAATCAATTTGAATGAACTTATGTTACAGTATCTTCACTTTGTTATAAAATGAAACTTCATTGATGTTTGACCCTGAAAATAAATGGTTTCTGATTTGGTGTCTCCAAAAGAGTCCAACACAAAGTATTCCATCCTAGACCACTCTCAGTACTGAGAGATCATTCATGAAAATTAACCATTCAAGGGCTTTCTATAATTTCTAAAAGGATTAAGAAAATAGAAGGAGATTTTCTTTAACATTTTAAATAAGTGCATTACTTGCTCTTAATTATGACTTGTTGTTCTTCTTTCATTATAATTGATAAATGATTAAAACAAGTCGACTATTAATAGCAGGGTATGCATGTTTCTTTTTCTTTTTCATGCGAGCAGAGTTTGTACATTCAACATACTGTGTTCTTCTTTTCTTTCTCAGTGGTATATTCTTTGCCCATTTTAAGAAGAAGGCTCTAGTAATTAAAAAGAAAAAGAAAAAGAAACAAAAAAAATATCAAAGGCCTGGCCCTGGCTTATGGGCCTAAAATTCTTTCTGAGCCTGACAAAAGTTGCCTGAGCAGTGAGCACCCTTTTGACTTGGAGGTTGGGGGGTGGGGTCTTTTGTGAGTTGTGATATCTAGTCTTCTGTTTTCTTGTTTATTTGATTTTGAAGTAGAGACTAGCAAGGCATTGTGACAAAGAGGACGATGATGACAAGAAAATTATTATTAATTAACTCAGGATAAGTTCAAAATGTCCCTAAGAAATGGTTTAAATATTCTGCAGAATGGTTTTCTATTCATTCCATTGGGAGTTTCAGGTGATACCAGAAAAAAATAAAATAAAAAATAAAACTTGTCATAATAGTGTCTACTACCTCAGTTTACCCAAGCCATTATCTGATAGTGCAAATACTGATTTGAAGTAACAAAATCCTAGAAAGTATCCCATTACCTCAGATTTGTGCTGCCCAAGTACACAACTGACACCAATCAGTTCTGCACACCATTCAAATTGCTCATGATTTGGGGTTACATTCCAAAACAGTAAACTACATGAATAGTTTTCCATTTCAAATTCTTATGCAGTGAAAGCTCATTTATTTGTTTATGTTTATATGTAACCTTTGCTTTAACCATAAGCTAATTAGACATTTACATACTTACATCATGCATTGGACATTTTTTTTCCAACAATTCATCATTGAAGTTTGGTTTCAACAATCATCGCCACCAATACAATCATCATCTTATCATCATCTCCAGTAACCATATTCCATCTAATTAAATGGGGTTTGCCAAGGGTTGCTTTTCTCAAAGTAGAGTCAAAATTGGATGCATGTGCTTCAAAGTTTTGATTACTGGTTGCCAGGGTCCCAAAACTGTTGACTCATTCAGTTTGAGATCTCAACTGCTCTTACTACACAGACTATTTCAAAAAGAAAAAAAAAAAAAAAATAGAAAAGAGAAAACAAGTCTAAAGGAGAGTCATCATATCTAATAATGTCAAGTACAATGAAAGAATTACATTCACTTCTCTTTTGGTAAATACAATGAAAGAATTAAATTCACTTCTCTTTTGGCAAATCATTCTTTACTCTTTTGATTGTAATGCACTGGTAGCTGCTACCCGCAACAATCTAATTCGCATCAATGTACATCCAAACACTCCCAACAAATATAAGACTGCATAATTACCTCATATTTATCAGCAATAAACCATAATTGAAGATTCTAGAAATGGGAGTTTCAAAAACTTCAAAGCGAAAAACAGGAATGCTTTTCACTGTCATAATTTCAAAGCAATTACTCACTGAGAGACCCAAAAAAAGAAAAAGATAAAGAAAAGATTATTTCTTTTGAAATCCATATCCAAACTTGGACATAATTGAAGAAAGCAGAACATAATTCAATGCTACAATCACGCATAGTCAAATACATACTTCACACATTAGTGTTGACCACACTAAAGTTCATGAACTCATAGAATTAAAAGTAATTAGCAGTAGAAGTGCTTGAAATTCTAGTAGTGAAAAGGAATTGAGAGAGAGCTAAAAACAACCTTCATAGGAGCACCTTTTGAGCATCTTTTCGAGGATTTTAAGCCATGTTGGATCGTCGTCGACGACAAGAACACGAAGACCGGCCGGAAAACCATCCATCTCTATCTATGAACTGGGAGGAAGGGAAAGGAAGAGAGGAAGAAAAGTGAGGGAAAGGGGGGGACTTTCCTTTAGATGGTGCAGTCTCATATATGAGAAGCCAAAGAGTATGAAGACATGACAAGGATTTTTTGAATTCTAAACAGAAGAAACGGGAGAACATGCTGGTAGTCTGCGGGACCACAATTTAGTGGGCCATAACTTTCACATTTTCTTTTTTGTGAAAGATGATCCTAACCATTCAAGCAAAGTGCACTGGATGTTTGTTACGGTTTAACACGAAAGCTCATCAGTTGAAATTTGATTGTGGATGTAAATGGGCCCTGCTCGGGTTCCCTCATTGGTTGGGCCTAGGAATATCAATGGGCCAACTTGGTTGTCGTTGGCCCATTGGCTAGTGAGCATGGGTCGACCCAAATCGTTGGAGTTTTTAACAAGTTAGAAATGTCAACCTAACCCCAGCTCTAAGCGAACCAATTAAGGCCCGGGCGATGGGTCGGATGTGTGATGAGTGAAGCTTGTTTTGGTTAGAGTTAGGTACACAAATAGGTCGTTCCAGGTTGAAAGTGTACTGGACCTGTAATTGGAACCATTTCTAAATGACAGATCTAATTCTAGATCCGGTTTTGAATTATAACTTGCTGTATTGGCTCCAGACTAGTTTCAATAAGAGGACTTGAGTTTAATTCTGGAACCAGTTTTGACTAGAGGAATGAGATTCAATTTCAAAATTGGTTCGAACTTATTTTCTACTTTTTTTTTTTTAAAGAATTTCTTATTTAAAATAATGATATAATTCAACTTATAATAATAAGTCAAGTCCAATACCTCTACGATATTATATAAAAAATATTGAACTGATGTTCATTTTGTGCTACGGTTTGCAACATTAGAGATTCACATCTCGGGTCTCAAATTGGAACCTGTGTGGATTCGGAACCGAACCCATTTATGAATAGAAACCTAAATTGGGTTTCAAACCTATAGACCTATTTATGAATCAAAACCTAAATTAGATTACAAACCCGGTTTTTTATGGCTCGGAACCAAACATTTAGATACTTGTAGAATTGGATATCCGTTTGCATCCCTTGTATGAGTTTGATTAAGGGCTCAAATCCTAAATCACCACGTTAGTTTTTGGTTGGATTGGTGGGCTGGGTAAATTTCCACCCCTGTCCACTTTGCAGGGTACCTCATGAACAGTTGGGATCCCTTCTAAAATATCCAAATCCAAAGAAATGGAGCATGTCTTAGCCAAAAAAAAAAAAAAGAGAGGGAAATGGAGCATGAATGGAACGAACGGTGGTATCGCAGACCACTGAAGTGATCCTCTGTGGAGGAGGTACCGGAGAAGTGGAACCGCGAATATTGCGCCCACGAGGCGCACGTTAGTGGTTTGGGGTCTCACTTCCATTATGTAAGATTTTTCTAATTGTCTGCTTGAAAGTGGAAATGGGAATCTAGGGTGGGGATGATAAAATCATGAATTATCATAATTACATCAAGTCTCATTGTCCACGAATGGCCTTTTTTTTTTTTTTTTTCCTTTCTCTTCCTATAGAAAACCCCATTCCTCTAGATATTGACACCCGCTCCCACGGGGTACCTATGGTTCAAACCATGGATGCTAAGATGAACAGCGAGGTTTCCAACCAATTGGACAACCCCTTTTTATTTTTTTAGCGAGGAAACATTCTACATTATTTATCGATAGAAATGTAATTCTAAAGCCTATGCATATGCGTGTCTTAGATTCCAATTTCTATTAACCCTAATTAGTTATATAAATATATATATATATATATATTTGAATTTCTTGCTTCAAGCTTGAAAATGTTACAACACTGGTATTCATATGTGATGATTAGAGAAGTTAAACTTTATTTTGGTTTAAGAAAAAATAAACCCACTTTTTTTTTTTTTTTTGGCTATCAAAAGGTTCTCAACTCTTTAGGCTGGACTAATCCCTCTGGGCTCAAAGGGAAGCCGGGTAAACACATATGTGGCCCTAAGGTGGTAGTACTAGTGGACTCAACTTTCGATTCCTGAAGAAGGGGGAACCGGGAGTCGATACCAAGACCTCTAACTCCGAAAGAGGGAGAAACCGTGGTCCTGACTACTCGGCGAACCCCTTATGACGAAGAGGTTTGGGGGTGTTTGTCATTTTGATTTCTATTAAAATCTAACAATAGTTGGAGGTGTTTGTGAATTTGGCTTTTAAAAAAGTCTAATCCCATTGAGAATTGCTAACCTTCTAATCAAGGTTTTGAATAAGAATATTTCTTGTTTTTTTCTGCTTCTTTATGCTTGCTGTCCTTTCTATCACCTTATAATTAGACACACATGGGGCTGATAATCAAGAAATGTCAAACTACAAGCCCCCATTTATTTGATGGGGGTTGGTGACAGGACCCATATACCGCATTAAGAGATCATGACAAATGAAAACATTTTGAATTTAAGGGTTGTGAAGATGGGGAATGTGGAATAGCTCCTTGTAGCTTGTTCAATGGGGAAATGCTTTTTCTCTAGATACCTTAAAATATTAAAAGTGGGCATTGGAATGTTCATTTTCTAATTTTCCACTTCAAAAGTGATGAAATGATAGGATTCCCTACTAATTAAAGCATATTTATGTACTTTAAGAAGAAATCTTTTTTGGAATTTTGTTAAGCACCAACTTGTTATTATTTTATACCAATGCCCATCTCTTGTGAACGAGCCCCGATGGACTCGTGCCAATGAGGCAAGCCTATTAATAGATTTGGATGTAGATTAGTGATGAGTATAATATTATTGCAATCAAAGAATCCAATCCCTCGGTTTTAGATCCTCAAGATTTAATGGCTATACATTATACAGCCTATGGAAGGGCCATCCTGGAGAATTTTCCTCATTTGTGTGTTATGTAATGAATCAAAAAGTAGTCCAAAGACTCCTTACAAAGCTTTTATTTATTTTTCAACCAAATGAAGTTTAATCTTCTTATCTCTCTTTCTTTGGTTACTATCATGTACTTGATATTTCCAAACTTCCTAAACGTGATATATCTCCATGACCAAGTCCCATCTAGAAGAACTTATAGTATTTTAAAAAGAAGAAAAAGGTTCCCAGACCATATGGCAGAATCTATGCATTGCCAACCTGTCGAACAAACAAGAATGACCATTAGTTGCCTTTAAGTCGCCCTATTGGCAAATCTGGTCTTCCCATGAAATGGCAATTAGTGTCTCAAATATTTGCCATATCACAAAGGGGAATGTTTCATATGCATCGATCCCTCACCATATTATGATGAGGGCTCATCTGGAGCCTTACTAGTCAAGGGACTAAGGGGATGGAAAGAGACATTTTGAATGGGCTCATATATCAAGTTTTGGGTCAATCACATGCCTCTAACCCCTTCATTCGTGGCTTATAAGTTCAATGACTTTATATTAATAAGAAGATTTTGACCCTCAATCCAATTGTTCAATCAATTCAGGTTGGTGAAAACTCAATGGATTGAGTGTAATTCGAGGGGTCCCATGTGTGTGACTGGTTCGAATGGATTATAAAGTCAACCCCACTATGTGTTCCTCATCCTATGGCGAGGGATAGATGCACATGAACATTCCTCATTTCAAAGGTACCGCGATATTATCATAATATTATTAGATAATCTTGATTTCCCAATAATTGTGTTATATGGTTGACATAAACTGATAAAACTTTATATAAAAAAATAACTTATATTTATTCCTAAGACTATATTTTTAACATATTATCTTAATTTATTTTTTTTTTTACTTATTTTTGTGATTTCATGATAAACCCTCAAATTTTAATATACCAACACTTTTTTTCAAGATATAATTTCTTGCAATCGATATTTGTACACTTATGATAATCAACCTCTTTAGGCTTCAGATTAGCAAAATATTCTCATCACAGTTCTTATAATCCAAACAAACAATTGAGCTATATATGTGCGTAAGTTATTTCGAGTTCATTCTATATACATTAGAAAGCTAATCTTAATTAGATTTGATAAGGCTAAGATGGCATCAATGCATATACTAGATATTTGCTGTATATGCTATTCAGTTTTTTTCTAGTACAATCAGAGAATAGTAAGGGGACCCATCAGATTGGTGGTGGGCCATAGTCGATGCCTTGATGGTATCCAAATTTTTGCCATCTGCTGTATCTATCCTCTATGGGGAATTTTGTTGTTTCCATTTATCTACCCATTATTTTCAATGTAATACACAAGTTGGGATTCTCTCAAAACATGATTGGCTTCAGGTTTTAATGTGTTCTTATTCATGATTATTTAATTATTAGAGAAATTTATACTAAGCTTTTCATATGTTTAGATTTCAAGTATCTAGGCATAGGTGAGAAAAAGCCATTCAATGGTTCTAAAAGTAATTCCCACTATGGTTTTCTTTTTATTAAAAATTTGCTGAAAGGAAGGAAGAGTATCACTGAGATAATGAGACCCACAAGAAAATTTTATGAACTCATTTGAAAAGTGAGTTGCTTTGATTTAAAGTTAGAATGTGTTATCCTCCTTTGCTCTATTGACACTTCATGTAAAGATGATTGGAAATAAAATATGGCCAAAGAATGGTGGATAAAATGTGGTAGAATTCACTGGTGAAATGGCTATCAAAGAATATGCCTGAGGGAGGATTTAGTGATAATTGGAAAATTATATAGAAGATTTGGTCTCATGGGAGATCGTGGCTTATGGTATTCTAAAATGAGAGATGGCTTATGCGGGCCCGCCAAAGGACCAATTGTCTCTTTAACGTCCGGTGTTTCCTAATGAATTGACATTGACCCTAATTTGACACTCATTTGAGTTGTTTCGAGCATTGGATTTTACATGGAGAATTTTTATTGTTTTCTTACACTAGAATATTAAAGCATTGATATCTAAGATCATTCTTTTTTTTTTTTTGCCCCACAGATATCTAAGACCATTTAAATCCAAGCAAACTAACCCTTCAATCAACGTTGACTGAATCTCAAGAAAATCTAGGATTAAGATGTTAATGAATTTTAAGGTTGTTAAATCAAAGGTTAGGCTAATTTGGTGGGGCTGAGTTTTTGGATCCTCCTTTTTATGAAAGGACCTTTCAATCCGTCACACTCCCCTTGATAAACTTACATATAAGTGGGGCCCAGGACCTCGACTGCATGTAGCTCATGTGTGGTCTGCTCGTGGGAGAACATTGCCCCAAAATTGAATGCCACATGTGTGCTTCAAAAGGCTCTGAGAAGATCTACTAGAAATCACCATTGCTATCACCAATCTTCATTGAGATGACTGCCTGATGAGAATGGATGGATGAATGGATCACTTCCCTTTCCCATTTTTATTTATTGATGCCTTGTGACAATCGACCCACATAATGATAAAGAAAGGTAGAAGAAGGCGATTCCTTCCCTCTTCCTTCCCTTCTCATAGAAGCCACTGAGGAGAGCATTGTTGAAGAGAATTTAAAAGAGAAGATATTCCTTTCGTTAGTGAAGTAGGAATGTTACCAAGAGGAAGAGGGCATGCCTGAATGAGAGGCATTTTTATTAAGGTCCACACCCCTCAAATGAAAATCTCGGTCGGGTCTGCCTCTGATTGACATGCACTGAAGTAGCTCCATAGGGCTCTTCCTCAAAAACAAGGTTAAGCTAGTGGCCGATTTCCTTGAGGAGGCTACAATGTTAAAAAGAAAAATCTATTGGTGCCATATGTAGAAGAACATAAAAGTTTTCCAAAATTTTAGGGTCTGGTTCCACCCTGCGATTGAGCTGCGACAGTAGCAAGTATACTTTTTTTTTTCTTCAAATTGGTCCACATGAATTTAAGCCTCTATTTAGGGCCCACCTGTGAGAATCCAAGCCGATTTTCCTCCATCAAGACTACAACTTAAAAACCAAAAGAAAAAAAAATAGAATTCAAGAAGCTTTGGTATAAAACCCTTATACCAGGGCTAAAAAACTAGTATGAAGTACCTCATAAATGGTACCAATGAAACTAATCTATCAACCCCCTGCTTTGGAAAAATATTAGCTATGCCATTTGCTAATTGACAAGCATGAGAATATAAAATCTGAATCAAAGAAGATAATGCCTTAATCTCATTGAAATAGAAATAAATCACTCATGATGCCCTCCATCACAGACAATCGAATAGTATTAGATGAATCACTTTCCACTATTAAACCCACCTTGAAGTGAGACATGAAAATCCTCAAAGCTTCTAAGATAGCCGCACTTCCACCTTGTTTGATTTTTTGAAAACAACATTCTTCAAAAACATAAATAAAATCTCACACTTATAGTTTAAAAATAATCGCCACTTAAATCATTAACTATTGGAATCAATCACAAAAATAAATGCACCTAAAAGCTTCAAAATCGAGATTAATTTTATATTGCATTGCAATTGATATTTAAAAAGAAAAAGATCATATTTCCGAAATTCTCAAATAGACTAAGAAATGATTGAAGTTGTTATCTGAAAGAACATGACCATATATATATCATGGGTAGACCAATGATAATATGCATGGCTTCATTATAAAAACCCAATATATCATGACCCCCTAAAGCTTCTCTCACAGTAAAACAGTTAAAAAAAACTTGATTCTTAAATCTACCACACATCATTATTAGAAAATCAAGAAAATATTACTCCAATTAAAATATCATCATAAAAAAGGGTAGTATGTGTTAAAAAGTACACAACAAAAAAGGGTCTCTATATCAAAATATTCCTTCTAAATATATGCAAGGAGGATAGATTTGTAGAATGTGGGCTTCAAACAAAAAGAAAAAAACGAGAAAGGTTATCCATATCAAAAGGAAAAGGTATTACTCTAATCTATGTCAAAAGCTAGAGTCAAGAGGATAAAGAGGGACCAAGAGGATAGAATGTGGTGGAATCAATGCCAAACGTACCCATTTCGACATTGGAGAAGAAGAATAGAGTGTAGATGGAAGGAAATAAAAAGAAAGGAGAGAGAATTGGTTATTAGTCTCATTTTTTCAAAGTGGGAATCCCATAATATTGCAACTCCAATAGTGTACTGGTTAGACTCAAGAGTAACTTGGGTCAGTTTTATGTGGAACATGCCTGGAGCATATTAAATCAAGCAAAGATGAGCCTCTTTATAGAAAATCATATATTAACTATTTAGCTGCCTATCATGATAAAGTCGTGTTTCTTTCTTCTCATCCTAAAAACCATTATAATGCATAGGGTTTTGGTAAAGGAGCAACTGTTTGTAAGTCAAAAGTAGCACATGATTATATTTAGTAACAGAGAATGAGTAAAAATGATTATTCTTCAGGCTTCTTCTTTATTATGGTAAAGATTTATAACCCCAAAATGTTTTTCTTTTCTTCTCTATTTAGGCTTGAGCAGAGTGAACCATGTCGCATGGGAGAATTTAGGCCTCATGTCATTAAAAACCAGGTACGACTAGGAAAACCATAACTGGGCTCACAAAATGAAAGCCTAGGCTAGTTTATAGTTGCTCATTATTTAAATGGGTCAAGTTTACTCATAGTTTCTTGATGACCATACAAGGGTTTAAGACTGATCTATACCATGCTGATCAACGCTCATGTATGGATACATGTTTGTATTCCAACCATGTAAATGAAGTTCGATTGATATACATTGTTATGCCATTCACTTACGGCTCGAGTTGTTGGTGTTACTGGTTATTAACACCGGATAATTAGATTTAAAGGTAAACTAAGTGCAGGACAACTGAGTATGAGGATCCAAACAGAACTGCACCCCAACGGCAATACAAAAAAGAAATAGAGCAAAGATCATTTCCCAGGTTGTAGCATGGATATTCCATCTGATGAAGAGCCACTCTTTGGATTTTGGCCCAACCCAACCCGAAGCTGAGCTGCACGCAGGGAAATCAAAATCTGACCTAAATGAATCAAAACCATTCAACCCAAGCCTGACCTAAATTGTAAATTTTCCTTCCAAGTGCAACTTGGGTTGAGCCACCCAGACTCAAGCTAGGTTGAGTGCCTGAGTTCAAATATATACTTTGTACATAGTATGTATCTTACTATTATATTCACCTTTGTTTATATATAAGTTAAGCTTGTATGTCACAATTAGGCACCTGAGGCCCAAACCCAAGACCTACTTGTATTTCATGTTGGCTCCAGAGTCCACGACTGAGCCTGACCCAAATCCAAACAAGCCAAATCTAAATTTTACTTACCGTGAGGTTGGGTCAGGTCATGCAGGTTAGGGGTTGGCTTCATCGTCTTCAAGCCCCAATTCCCAGCAAAATTAGATCTTGTGCTATCATCAGTAGGTTGTAAATGGGTCGGTTCTGGTCCGGATCCATGGTGGACCCGAAACCGGAATAATTAAAGAGAAGGTGGAACCGGATCTAGACCCGAAACTGTTTTGGAACCGGTTTCTTAGCTTTGGAACCGGAACCATATATGAGATGGGTCTGGATCAGGGTCTGGGTCCAAGTAGAGAATGATAGGAGAGATTTGCGAAAATTGAGGTAATATGCAGGGTCTCGGATTTACGGGTCCAAACGAAGGTGGAACCGCACCCAGACCCATTTATATATCGGGGCCTAAATAAGGACTCAAACCCGGTTTTTAACGGTCAGAACCTTCGGGTAATCGGAGAATCGGGGACCCATTTACATCCCTATTCATTAGGCTCTGGTGGGCTTATCCAAACAAGTGAAAAATATCCCAGAAACAAGAAAAGATAATGCTGAGGAGCAAATGGGTATTCTGACATCTAAATGTCTCTTTCCAGTATCAATGAAATACATAAGCTGTGAGAACTTTAATAAAAAAATTTGGTTAGAGACATGGAATGGCAATGATTTGCTGTTTTGTACACTACTTTCTTTTCATGAGGGCCCAAACCAAGACCGAGATGGCAATTAACTTTATAATCTTGCAATCAAAAGCTTTTATGATTTGTCAGTTTGTTTTCATTCAATACCAATCATAAAAGCAATTTGCGAAAAGTATGAATAATTGATACAATGATTCAACATCCTATTTGAAGATGGCATTGGTTCAATGGATTTAGATGTGAAAGTAAGGTAAGAACCAATGAATCAAGGAGCTAAGAAAGTGATAACAACTTGATGCAGCTAAAAGGGGCCTAGACATCTGAAGATGCACGACTATGAAGTGGGTTCTTTACAAGGTAAAGCCACTGAATGATGAGAGTTCAGCGTTTTTCACAAATGCATATAGAAAGAATCTCTATCTAGAATTTTGAGTAGCAGCTCTTCTTGGTGATAACCAGCAACAGTTTAATGATGAAGCTGTAATTAGCTTGAATTTGTAAAGACTTCATAGGAATTGTTTTATACATTTTTCTTGGCTTCACAGTATTCAGATGTGCAAGCATGATCACTCCAAAAAGAAATGGAAGAAAAAAATAAAAAAAGAAAGATAGGAAAGCAAAAGAACATTTAGGGTGTGATCTTATGTACCACAAATTGCTAGGATTGGAAAATAATGACAGGTTACCTGTTATGTTGCAAGATCATGCTTTTCAGTGGAAACCACAGAAAAACAGTCATCAGGTCCAATAAGATTCCCAATTATCTTTTATCTGAAATGCACAATGGATGGGCAACCATCCATTCTACTGGAAATCAAACTAATTGCAGTTTCAGGTAGTCTACCCGAAATCACAAGTTGTTTGAATATTAGGAAAAGTAACCTGCTCCAATGTGTGGCTGTGCATGTTGGAACCCGTGTTAGGAAGGAAACACTCTTTTGTGTCACCCCAGATCAATATTCCATGGATGCCCTACATGCATAGAATTACTGGTGACAATCTGTTCTCCCAAAACATAGGAACAGGTCTGCAAAACATGGATACACCTGGATATTTTTCTCCATGCTTTCTTCGCTACGTTTGAGGTCAACCATGTTAATAGGGCATCAACACAAGGTGTAAATGGCTGCAAACATTAAGACATAATTCTCAATTATAATTAATATAACTGCCTTTTTCACACAATCACCCAAAAACAAGTGGCATATCATGTCTTACACTATTAAGATGTTGAAGAAATTTGGGGCCATATAAAGCTTTCCACATTCGTCTCGAACTACCAATGCTGTAAAAGGATGAATTTCTCATAACCGATAAATAAAGATTTTGAAGGTATTGACACAGTGTAAAGTTAAGCATACCTGGTTTGGAGCAACCTTAAACTTGGATTAAGACAATAGAGTACTTTTGGAAAAGTGGATCATGTACTGAAGCCATGAAACTTCATTCAAATGCACTTAGATTTCCATATTATAGAACATGGGGTACACATACAGGAAATGGGAATTTCAGTACCAGTTAATAATATACAACCGCAGAGAAACTCCACACTGCAGCATTTCCCCAACCCTGTCATCACTTACGTGAACAAGGATGCATTGGGCCCCTCACCTCTCCAAACCAGACACCACCATGAAGGGGTGGTCAGATTTTTAACATTCTTCCAGCCAATGCATATCAGATTATGTAATCATATACAAAGAAAAGACTGTCTGGGATTATAACAGGCAACTTGTCAATATAGGCATAAAAACGCCTCAGGTTCTCCTTGAACAAAGTCACTGTGTCAATCACATCGCCGCTGCTGGTGAGAACCCATAGATCTTTGGAACTGACTCGCTTAAGGTTACCCCTGCAGAAGGGGCAGGATTGAGATCTTCTATTCCTATAATGTGAAAACAAGTAAACATTGTGAGAATTCTGGATTTGTGTCTTCCTTGGAAAATAAGACACCAAAAGAGCAGAATGGTTGTGATTACCAGTCATGATAGCAGCTTATGCACATCGCATGGCCACAGTTAGGCAAGACTATCTTGCTGCAAGCTTCCATACAAATTCCACATTCGTCTTCTCTCTCTGATTCCTTGTCGAAGAGCTTCCTTCTCTCTTCCACACTTTTCCTACTTAATATTTCTGTACAACGACCTTTTTGTTTAGCATCTTCCACCAGTGTTGAGTCGCCTTCGAGTTGTTGAAGGGAAGGATATATAATAGCTGCAGGACTAGGAGATTAAAAAACAAAGATATATAAGGGCAGATACATAAATAGATAGACAGAGAGTAAAAAGAGTATAGACCATAGAATTCCTTAAGGCTGGCTCTCCTTTCATGGGAAGATATTGTTGTTTTCCCGTCGATGTACACCTGCTCAATTCAAGGAAGCAACCATCAAATTATCATCTTAAACAACAATCTAATTTTAAGAACTTTGTCTGAAATCTATGATGCTCAAATATGGCAGGGACATGCAATGGATACGGTAGGGACATGGATTTTACACACAAAAGGTGAAGGATCAGATACAAAACGACAAGAAACTTTGCCTATTTTGAAGTATCCAGGCATCTTTATACGACATACTCAATGTCCTTAGAAATATATAAACACCTAGTCTGTTGGATTGGAATTCATATATTAAAATGTCAATGAAAAGAAACTGAAAATTAAATCGGCCCCACCTTGTATATTAATATATGGAGAAGGCCTAAATAACTTGGAAGGGAATATGAACAGCTACAGTCCATCCACTGAATCAAAAAGAGGAACATTGATGCCAAAGGGCTGTAGGATAGTCTCATCTGAAGGCATGCCCCACCATAAGCTCTTGGAATGGCAGCTGCCCTGCAAACCAACTCCCCAGTAACTCAAACTTACGTCCAAATTCAGATTCAAACCAGACCTAGTTCAGTTGAAAAGCCCACAATCCATCCAGCAATCACTTTTCAATATAAACACACATAAAATGAAATATATATATATATATATTTATAAACCCCATAATGCAGCTCCTATGACTTTGACAGTACAGAGGGAAGTTGATATCCAAAAGGGAATTAGATGTTCTCAAATTTAGATGACATAATTCTATTCAAGGATAGAATTCTGGCAGATAAATCTATTAAATTCATATACAAATGCAAACTCAGATCAGACTCAGTTAAGAACCCCACAACCCATCAAACCATCATAATTCAACAAAAAGTTCTCCTGCATTTAAATAAAAAGGGACAAAAAAAAAAAAAAAAATCAAAATTGCAGTTTCATCATAAATCAGAACACAAGAAGGCAACGTCAAAATGGATGTGGTTATGTTTTTGCATTTTACAGGACAGCAGTTGCACTAAGAAAAGATTGAGATTCACCCATAAAATCAAACTCACATTTACATTATAAAAAAGAACCCAGCTCAATTCCAAAACCCACAAACAATCCCAACTACCCAGAACCATACACAAAAAAGGAGAAACAAAAGATACAATCACAGCTTTGATACTAAAATCCAAATGGGTAATCCATACTATTAAATTTTGGACCACAGGACTTGCAAAAACAAATAGACAAATAAAAACACAGAAAGCAGAATTCAAGGTAATCACAACTTTGGAAGTAAAAACCAAATGGGAATCCCATATTATTGAGTTTTTAGATCACAGGACTTGCAAAAACAAGCAGGCAAATAAAAACCCAGAAAGCAGATTTCAAAGGAAAAAACAAACAAACAAAGGGTGAGAAATTACAGAGTATTGGCATGCTGTATATCAGCTTCAAGGTCTTTGATAGAGTCATTGTACGATGGTCTGTTTTGCTGTCTCTGCCACATATCTCTTCCTTTGTCTTCTTTTCAACAGAGAGAAGAAAAGAAGGGAAATGGTAAGGTTTGGGACAACAGGCTTTTTGTGGGGTTCTATGAGATTCTTTAGTTGAAAGGGTTGAACAGATGGTTTTAAAGAATTTTGAAGGAGAACCGTTTGCTTGGAATGAAAACATCAGCCCCACTTCAAGAAAAGCAAGGGATGCCTTCTGTTTCCACATTTCCTTTCTTGTATTGGAAAAATTGCAGTTTTTTCTATTCGGTTAGATGGTCTACATGCCTCCATTCTCATGCACGTGGCACATGCTTATCAGATCCTAACCATTCATCTAAGAGATTCTGGATGGCCCATGGCAGGTTTCATTTACAAGTGACTTGAAATGCTTGTCCAAGGTTAGGCCATTTTTTATAGGACCTACATTGAAGCCCAGGACCAGCTCATGGGTCTGTAAGTTAACCCCAATCTCAGCTGGTTTGTGAAATATGTCCTTTTGGTGTTAAATATCTGGGGTTGGGCTGGGCCCATAGGCTGGTTTTGATGGACACATAAACCTAAGTGTTAGACTAGCCTGTTTATCTTGGGCTATGACAAAGTCGCTCGAACTTGAACCTTCTTGACCAAACCCAACCAAAAGTTTAATTGGGTTTGGCTTGTTTAGGTTTGAGTTGGTCTTGGGCTTGGATTCTGAAACCCACATGGAATTCAGGTTGGGTTGAGTTTGGACTTTGGGTGCCTGATTTTTTTTTGCTTGAGTACTCAAATTGTTTATAACCATATGTACATAGGACGCAAAAGAAAACCAAACCTTAAAATTTGTGTTTCAGCCCTGATCAACCTGGCTCAACCCAAGTTGCATGGTGGAAAAGTTGGATCCAGGTTAGGTTTGGTAAAGTATGTTCAGGTTTAGTCGGAGTAGTGTTTGGGTTTGAAGTTTGCCTATATACAATTTGGGTGGACTTGGGTTAAGATAATATCTGATCTGACCCTCTGAGTTACAGCCATAGCCCTGAACCTAACTAGTGGGACTAAAAACACAGACCCCTCCAAAGTAGGCTTGGGCTACCTAGTCCTTAGTCATACCTTTTGTTGAATGGCCCTAGAGGTAGAACCCTTGGTCATGGTCAAAGATAAAGTATTCCTCCCTACACGCTGCTCCTACTGGGACCTAGTTAAAAGTTGAATTCAAAATTCCCCCACACGAGACCATCTTTTAATTGATTATTGGGTGTTGACAGGGTGGTTGGGAATTTAGGATAGCCTTGGAATGACAGGGATTTAGACCATGTCCCCTTCTTTGGGTAAACTCTTTATATATTGAATCCTTCTCGACTGCCCTGGCTACAGTAATATTGTATTGAGCATTGGTGAATGACACTACAATATCTTTAATTCTTTTCTCATTTTATTATCCCTCTTTAGTTTTTTTTAACACAGCTGTTAACATGTGTTAATCCCAACATAAAAGTTGTTAAAGAAAATCTTGTTAAATCAATTCAACTTCTACTTTGTAGTATTCAATATTGTCGTTTTGAGACAATACTGGCAGGAGATAAAATTGGGATGATTTCAATCTTGTGCTTTTATTTTGATGTTGCTAGAAAACATAGTTAAAAAATGTTTTTAAGGGGCCCATTTGTAAATTTACTGAAGCATCTTCTGAGATCTATATAGATGCTCTTTTCTGAGGCACAATTTCTTAATAAGTGGACCAACATACTTGTGGCCCAGAATCTGGTGACTAAGTTTCAGCAAAATGCAGTGCCTTTAGCAGAATAAAGAAGAGAAGTAAAAACAAGTAGAGTATGGAGGAATGTATCAGAGAGGCAATGCCTTTAGCAGAATAAAGAAGAGAAGTAAAAACAAATTGAGTATGGAGCAATGTATCAGAGAGAGAGAGAGAGAAGAATCAAGATAAGAAAGGTGAGCAGATTACAAATATAACTCTGTTAAGCAATTCCGGACCCAACCACCGACCTGGCACGAATGTAATGCTCTACTCAATCCTTCGACTATATCCAACTCGACTTATGAACTTCAACACATTAATCTGACATGAGAACGGCCACTCACCTCGCTCGTAGGTGGTGGTAGTTCTTACTTGGCTGTTCAGGGTTCGAATCTCGAGTATGCCATTTATTCCTTCTTGTATGGGCTTTCTTCCCATTTGTGCGGGCTTTTCTCCTACTTGGCTGTTCAGGGTTCGAATCTCGAGTATGCCATTTATTCCTTCTTGTATGGGCTTTCTTCCCATTTGTGCGGGCTTTTCTCCTACTTGTGTGAGCCTTCTTCCTGCTTGTTCGGGCTCTCTCTTGGGTCTAGCCCCCTTGGTTGGGTTACCAAAAAAAAAGAGAAAACCCATTAACCTGGCCAAAAAATTTAGGATTGGGTTTGATATTTTCAATCTGTTTAATCAAAAGGGTTGAATTTTGGCAGAGCCTAATTGAAAGTAGAACTGTAAACAGGCTAGTTGGGCTGGTTTAGGTCTAGACCATAATACAAAAGCTTGGAAGCACAGCTCACTGTAGAAGGTTCCCTAGCCAAGTAAGTTGGGGGAGTCTGCCTGACTAATTGGCCAGACTCAACCAGATTCATTTGACTCACCTGAGTCAGTGACTTTTTTTGGGGTAGAAAAGCTGAACATGGGCAAGTTTTAGAAGAGTCGCAAGGAGTTTGTAAGCTTAAGTCTAAACCCAGCAGAATAGTGATTGTATTCACCCAGGCTCAAACCTGTGCCTTCCCCTCTCTCTTCATTTTGAAGTCGCGGCAATATCCTAGATATGTTTTGGTTGGTAGAATGCTTTGTTTAACCACTAACATGATTAAGATCCTCTCAAAGCTGTACAGCTTGGGTCCTAACCTGTCCTGGAGCTGGGCTGGTTTCAGCCTGCAACTAGTACCCTTAATGACATTTAAATCCTATGTCAAAAGTGAGTAATATTTTGGTAGCAATTAGCCTTTTTTTGTTATTTCCTTTGGTAGAAAGCCTTAAAGCAATTAGTGGTCTTGTACTTGGATATATGCCAATCATGGTAGAAGGTCTATGGATGGCAAGGAGTGTATGCCAAAGGAGACCATCTGATAACCATAACCATCAATTTGGGGCTCCAGAATTCAAGTTTTAGCACTTCATTTTTTGGGTGCCCGACCAAGGGGGTCATGTGGGGAGAGAGCCCACACAACTAGAAAGGAACCCCGCACACATGAAGGGAGCCCACACAAAAGGGAAAGGGCTCACGGATCGATCCCAAGACAACTGGGTGGATTGCTAACCAACTGAACAACCTATGGTTCTCAAGTTTTAGCTCTTCATTGAAGTACATGTTTTTGTGTTTTCTGCATGCATAATTAAACAATTAATATAGATCGGATGAGTGTCAAATTAGGGTGAGTTTCAATTTATGAATAGTACCAAGAGTGAGAGGTTGGATTTATCATAGGTGAGCTTATGTAGGCAGTGGACACATGCTGTTAACAACTAAATACAGGGCTAGCTGAACTCAGTAATTTCGCATGTCAAACCTTTTGCAATAGGAAAAATAAATTTAGCGAGCATTTTTGTGTGTTTTGCCTGCTTTTGGCCCTGATGAAATCATTATAGGAGAGATAGAGAGAGGTTTAGGACTGTAGTTTAGCAAGTTAAAGGACAACATTAAGTGTACCAGGGTGGGCGAGTTTCTTGTAAACCTCAAGGGCCCGTTTGTGTATGTGCAGGTTTTAGTAAGAAAGGTCACCAATAGAAGTGCCAATTTGACTTGGACACCATGACCATCACATTTTGATATTAAACCACTTTTAGGAGGCATTTGTGTAGCATCGTTTTCGATGAAAATGGTAGGATACAATGCACTAGATTTTCCGGCACCTTCCCACTCTACATTTGGTGTAGCAATGAAAGGGCGGAGGAATCCAACTTTGTAGCCTGATTTTATGCGCAAGAGGCGATCCAAAAAATCCTACTTATCCATGTCAGAAATGCAAGAACGGATAAGGAAATGCGGGGTACCGTGGCATTGCACGAACGCCTCCTCAGCACTTTTCCATCTTTGATCTTGCAGCCTTGATATCTTGATCATTTGAAAGAAATCCATTTGATTTTTAGACCACCCTTTTGGTGAGATTCAATTTAGAGAATGTTACCAAGTAATAAGATCCAAGGGAGATAAAAGATTATCCATTTAGTAGAGCTTATCTCATTCAATTGAAAACTTACAAATCTTTCAAGGATTCAACGTGCCATTATTTTCTCTCTAAATTTTCTCTCTGGGAGCTGGACTTTAATTCTAACAGCTATTGACTGATGTTTAAAAAGAATGAGGCCACTTCCAGTGTTTGCAGTGTTTGTCAAAAGTACGACTACAAATCAATCAATGACACATGAGAGAGAGAGAGAGAGAGAGAGAGAGAGAGAGAGAGAGAGATGAGGCTAGTGGAGTCATGGAGGCGTTCCCATAGGGATTCCTAGCTAATGATTTTTGTACCTAAAAATTCCGCATTGATTGCATAATATATAGTTGAGAAAATTTGGTTGCAGTGTCTAAAATCCATAAGAGTATGCATTTCAAAATCCTATTGGGGGAGGTTAGAACTAAAAAAATAGGATTTTCTTTGGTCTAAATTTAGGGATTTACATTTGCCAAACATAAGTGTTTTACAACTTTATCAAAAAAAAAAGGAGATTTTACCGGAGAAAACAATTTATGTGACCGGTGCACCAAACAAGGAACATTAGACAAACATGCACTTAACAGGGAACCAGCACAGAAAAACCAACTTTTTTTTACCTTTTTTTTTTCTTTTTTTTTTGGACATTATCGACCTTCATTTTATGTATTAAGGGTCGACGATGACCCTCGCTATAATAAGTGAGGGCCGCAGTCGACCTTGAGCAGGCATATACTCATCTTCCTTCTTCCCCAAACTCTATAAGAGTATTCATTTCAAAATCCTATTGGGGGAGGTCAGACCTAACAAATAGAATTTTCTTTGGTCTAAATTTAGGAATTTACCTTTGCAGAACATGAGTTTTTCACAACTTTATAAAAAAAAAAAAGTTTTTTCCAAAATTTTGATTGCCAAACATAACCTAAGAGGAAGGGGGGAGAAATACTCCAAACTGTAAGCTAGAAGTAGCTGCTTTCACAAAGGAAGTCCGCACAGGAACAGCAACCTTCCTCGCCACGGCCTCTGGTTATCTCCATCAATGCCACAATGACAATACAGACTCTGGTGGCACATGCACACTCTCTGATTGCACTGTTGCTAACATGTCCATTCCCACTCATCAAAGCCTGTGCATGAGCAGCATGGCTACAGGTTCCAACCCAACATGACCTACCAACAGTGCCTCTCAATTGCCAAAACTGACCTGGTCATAGCCACGCCCTAATTGGGTCCTTTGCAATGGGAATTTTAGCTAATCTGCCAACAGTCTTAGCCCCAGCAATGGGTGCCAATGCTTAATTTGCATAAACTTGGTGGGCTTTCAGGGGTCCAGGCCCATGTTGTTTTGCATCATGGTAGCCATGGTATAGGGATGTTCATCTGCCTGTCCTTTGTGGGCCTGTAGAGAAACCAGGAGCTGGGCCTAGTGGGCCCAAGTGATTCTATGTTGGTGTGACCCTCACAGCATGTTATCATACAGAGCCCTTGAACATCCCTGTACATTGGAGTGCAAGTGTGGAAAGATGCTGAGCCCCATGTTTAGGCTAGGCGTAGTGAGACTCCTAATCACATCTTATAGCTTAATGAAGAAGATTAAGGGTAGCATGATATATGGAATTATGTTTTGTGACACTAATTTCTTGGATTAGAGGGACCAGTCTAACATTTTTCCCAAACACCCCACTTGGTGGCACTAACCACAAGTATCTCAAGAAGGTTTTAGTTTTTCAGGATATTAAAACTACACCTGGGGCTCTCAGCTTCAGCAACTTTCAATAGGAGTGACGTGTAAGTGGCTTTGTTGACCCTGTTTTATGTAGATGTGCTAGGTACATCGGTACATTGCATCCCATGGCTGAATTTGCAGGGTTCATCAATGAAAATGGTTGTTTTAGAGGTGAATATCTGGCATCTTTGGCCTCAACTGTAACAATTTATGTGGAATCAATGGTGGGGATTCAAGAAGGTGGATGGACAGGATTAACCACTTTAATGGTTGGGTTTTAGTCTGTCTCATCCTTGTTTTTTCACCCCTCTTTGGGCTAGTTTCCCACCATGGGCAACAGGGCCTTCTTTAGTTTTGGTGGGTATGATAATGAACAGGGTGGTAAAAGATATTCAATGGAGCAATGTTAAGGAAGGTGTACCAGCATTCATGACCATGTTGCTGATGCCATTCACTTATTCCATAATTAATGGGATTATAGCAGGGATTGTGATTTACACAGCCCTCAATTTGTGTGATTGGGTTATAGGGTTGTTGAAGTGGTTGATGAAGGAGATGTCTGCGGGTTGGGTTCATCAAAATAATGTAGAAACTGGCCCTAGGTCTTAGTCACCATCTACATTGGTATGATTTAGGCTAATTAGCTTTGTAATTGTCTATGTATTTACTATTTATTGTAGATGTATGTACTTCAGCGTGAATCACTCTCTCTTCATTCAAACTAGACCTCTAATAGATTGGCCTTCTTTTATCTCACCTCTCATTTTAGAAATGCTAACAGCACCAGATTGTACCCTCCCTCCCTCTTGGGCCTCCACGGAATCAAGCCAAGATTTGTAACTATTTTGTGCAGCACTTTCAGTTCAGACACAGTGGAGAAGCAAGTTTTCAGGCTCAGGCCCAAGCTATGAACAGCTCCTTACGACTCATTAACCCAGAGTATCAACTAGTTTGTGACTAAAAGGTATTCTGCAATGCGCCTGTCAGCAATTGCACCTACCTCTTGAATGTTAATCACCGGATGCACCCATAGCAGGCATTCTACATTGGATAAATGCAACAGCATTCACGCCTTCCATGCTCTGTCGATACACGAGAGAAGGGTACAAAAGATAATATAAGTACAAACTGATAACCAAAATAATAGGCAGATCTTCCCAGAACATCAACATGTATATTAAATGGGAAAAAGAAATTATTCATTGGAACAGCAACAGCGCAATGCAATGAATAGCAAAGTGTTGGTGATGTGATGATAACAAAATTGTTCGCTTGATTTTCTTTCTTCCTGGCTAAATTTCGTCAAATGTGTTCTTCCCTTTATTTCAACTCCAAACGAAATCAATTGAATTGAATTCTTTACGATAATAAATAAGATTAATCTAATTTGGCAATGGCATCCACAAGAGAGTCGATCTCGGGTGTTAAAATGGCTCGCTTGTGGATTTCCCCTAGCATGCAGCAGTGCTTTCCTTCAGTGTCGATAGCTACAACATCTTGGGTAAAACTGAAGTCCATGCCTGGTGTAACCTGCAAACATGACAACAGTTCTCAATCTACAGCAGTGAGCTGGGCTATAATATGGTTCAAGCCAGGTGTAACCTGTACCAATGTCTCATTCTTGCATTGTAGTCAGTAACAAGTGAACAGTTGGCAAAGAGATATTGAATCTAAATTCTTCCAAGATTTGAGGAAGTATAAAAATTGAAAAAAATAAATAAATTGTAATATTACATGCTAGTGCTGAATAGATATGAATAAGCCTAAACTAGAACAGAAACCAATTAAAGATGCAAAGCTAAAATATGTTTTTACCAGGGGTGTACCTTAAGGTCCAATGGACAGCAAAAAAGAACACAACATAAAGGTGCGACTTGAAAGCGAATATAGTTTCTGTTGTTGCACACAATCATATGAAATCAATAACAGAACAACACACTTGAAAGTGAATGTAGTTTCTGTTGTTGCACAATCATATGAAATCAATAACAGAACACCACAGTTGAAAGTGAATGTAGTTTCTGTTGTTGCACAATCATATGAAATCAATAACAGAACACCACTTGAATGATCTGTTCCTGGCTGTTGCTCAGCAAGGGTATTAAAAGTTGGAATCGTGGGATGGCTTGGCAACCTTGATTCAAGTCGACCTGACCAAGTCGGACAGACTTGCACCCTAGGTCCAATGACATTTGAAAAATATGAAATTAGCATAAAAATAACCTAAAACATTAAAGAAAAATATAGCTGTATGAATTTGAAATTTTAAGATTTGTTGTGTTTCATTTATTAATAATGAATTTAAGTTGTTGTAGGTACCCACCCAAATTTGTATGTTATTCAGGAGGATGAATGATACCACCAATCTTCAAATGCATGAAACATTTTAAAAAATGATTTTTTTTAATCTTCTAGAATCAATGTAAATGTCCATGAGAGCCTCCTGAAACTTTTTCTAATAGAAAAAAGTAGGAAACCATTGCCAAGTAGGAGGCTCAGGGCTCACTAGAATCGGCACCACCAGGTCCAAGCTGACAGCTGGTTTTCAAAACCATATCCTCAGCAGGCTAGGAAACAAACACTTGGACTTGGTAAACTTTTGTTTAAGATTATTTCCATCCTGTTCAGTTCCAACAGAGGAACAACCAATCCGGCATAATAAGGCTTTGTTGTTTCCTCACACTAGTCAAAACCAAACATCATGTGTCCAATGATACCCGGATACTTGTATAAGCCCAACGTATCCGTATTAAACTGATACGACATTTATATTGGTACCTGATACTGCACCGATACTTCTAGGGAACAAATTTAACATATCATACTTATAAAGTCCTTTCTTTCATATAGTTCTTTTAATACTTTTACTTTTCACCATAAAAAATGTTAGAAACAGGCGAAAACAATGATAATTTCATTGATTCAAAAGTTATCTAAAGAAAAAATCAGGACTCCCGTATCCGTATCGTGTCCTACATTTTCAAAAGTAAGGAGTTGTATCCCCAATCCCTGTATTAGTGTCTGTATCCATATCCATATCTTGGCATCATAGCCTATGTCTCCTGGTCGGCCTTCCATGTGTACAGCCTGTAGAACTGCCTCCTTGACCTATACAAATCAGGCCATTTGGAGGGCCACATGTACAAAGAGGGGGAAAAGGTTTTGAAGCAGCTGGTGGCAATGTTCGCATTCACCATACATGTGACAAATGAATTGACAAACCTGGGTTTGGTCGACAGATCCACATAGTCAAGACTAATTGATGCAATTTGGGATGTGCCAGACACAGATGCCTCTGAAAAGCAGAAAGGGAAGCATATGACAGCTGCTATTTTTTATTATTATTTTTTATGTCACTTGCCAGTTGGCATCCTCAGCATGTTGCTGGTTCCAGGACAATTTGGAGAAAATATTCTTGTGATTTTAGAATTCTTCTTTTGTGGTATTTGGGGAGAATATTTGGAGCATATATGAGTAACATGACAAAAAATACAAACATGAAGATGCTGAGAGCTTCAAGCTGTGTAGAAAGCCTTTTTATCTCAAGTCCTAATTGGATCCTTTTAATTAACGAAATTTACTGTTACCAATAAAAAAGAAAAAATAAATTGTTAAACCAATTTAGCAAGACAGGTTACTGGGGAGTTGTCTCAAAACTACTAACCTGTTAAAGTCAACATCAAAGTGACAAACTAAATGATTTATAAACAAGTACCAAACCCTATACTCATCCAGTTAAGATATACTCACATCAAAAAGAGTATCTCCAAGCTTCATCCTAACTGCCCCACTCTTGTACACCAGCATCTTTCCCATAAAACCAGCTGGCAAGTCTTCCAAACTGCAGCCTTTCTCTGAAGCACCCTTTCTTCTTGGTGGTGTTGTGGAGCCATCAGCTTTCTCATTACCCTTTGTAGAAGCCGAACGTTTAGCCAAAGGCAGAGATGGCAATTGAAAAAGGAACATTTGACCTGTTTTCCTCTCCTGTCATGACCCACAAATAGTTAAAAAGGGGGTTGTCTAGCTTTTGCATCTAGTATTGCTAATCTCTTGCACTGTTTAGAATACCCACTGTCAGACCAAGCTTTGAAGCAGGATTTATTTGAGTCTCATTAAAGTCTGCTGAAGCCTCCCCAAACTCCTCCTCATCAAGAAGTTCTGTATACAAGGCAAACAAGTTATATTCCAGTTGATAAAATAGAGTAACCTGGAAACCTACCAGTTTTACTCGACCATCTAATATTACATCATTGAGAGAATATACAAAAAATAAAGAATATTAACTATACACAAATCTCAAACCTACTCAGTAGAGTTTTAAGGATAAACTATTCTGTTCATTTGAAAAAAAGGATAAAAATCTCCTTTTTAAGGAACATATGAGGAAGAAAAAAAAGAAAGAAAGAAAAGAAAAGAACAAATCTATGAACACTTGAATCAGTTATATGGGTTTTTTATCGCTTTGACGAAAACTTCTTTTACAAACCACTTCTACCTCAAGTCAACTCGAAATTTTGATAAATTTGAAGCTGCTTAGTTCAGTTCTAAGTCAACTAGAGAAGTTCTCAAACTATGTTTAACTGTATAAAACTCTTGCCTGGATTCCCCGAGTATGGTCTCCTTAGAGGAAGGGTGATGGGATAATATGAATAGTAATCCTGCAAAAAATAGAACCAAGAGAAACCAAAAAAATAAATATGAGAGAGAGAGAGAGAGAGAGAGAGAGAGAGAGAGAGAGAGAGAGAGAGAGAGAGAGAGAGAGAGAGAGATTTACCCAAGGTTCAACATATTCCTTTTGCATTTTGGAGGCTGATCCATCATCACCATCTATAGAAACAAGATTCCAAATCCCCATGGTGAATGTCAGTTAATGAGACTCTATAGCTGTTCAATTTATTCACTTATGTAAAGGAGCCTTACCACCAGGAATGGGTCTATGTATGGCTCCACTGCCACTGGGGCCTCTACCAAAGCCAGATGATCTAGCAAAAGCAGTTGTAGCTCCCTGACCAAATGCAACTTGCACTGGTGCTGCTGCTTGATAAAAAAACCATATACATTTTGCAGCTTAAATAAGAAAACCCAATAAAAAATTTAAAATAAAAATAATAGTGGACAAAAGAAACAAAAATAACTGTAGACCATAGGACCAACAGAACAATATGCCTTCCCAAAAGGGAAAAGGAAAAAAAAAAGACCAAAGTAACTCCAACATCCTACAAAAACATGCCCTAAGAAGAAGGAAAAAAAAAACAGAGAGAGAGAGAGAGAGAGAGAGAGAGAGAGAGATCCCTCATAAATAAGAAGGCGGTGGCTTCCATCCACCTCCTCGCCACCTTTTAGCCATCAGATTATCACCATCTACATCAGGACCACTTTAATTCATTTGAATAACGTGCATATTGCTAAGCACTCAAATGCATCCTAATAATATCCAATATATGTGATAAGACATTTTTATTTTTATTTTTGATAACGAATAAATGTGACAGACATTAGCAAATTAAAGTTTACCAAAAGAAAAAAAAAAGTTGAAAAACAGAAGTGGACAAGAGAAAACTTACATTTCTTCTCAACTTTTGGTGCGCTCCTCGCAACACCTTCCTAGATTGGAGAAAATAGTCAAAACCAAGAATACATGACCCAAATGGAAAAACTTTAGACTCTGGTACTCTATCTACATCAAACAACAGAAAGCAATGAAGTACGTGTACCTTGAAAAGCTTCAACAACTCTTGGTTCAGAGCATCTTCTTCACGTCTTTCACTATAAGTGTGCAAAGGGTTATTAGATGTTCAAGAAATGGCCAGAAAAACAATGTGTTAGAACAACTATAATAAACCATGCTATTACCTTTTAGGTTCAATGGGATTGGGAATTTTGCGAGCGGGAATTTTAGGAGCAAATTTCAACTACAAGAAGCAAAGAAAAGGTAGGAAGCATAAGAAGAAATAAATATCTTCAGTCCATTGCGGATGAGTGATGAAAATGAATGAAAGCAAACCTTCTTAGAAGGACCAATTTTCGCACTCGACGATTTGTCCCCCATTAGATGCCTGCTTTCAAATTTCTATAGTGTTTGAAGCTGTCCTCACAAGAAAAGAAATGGTTGTACATGAGTAATTTCGCCTGTGAGAATGGTCAATGTTATATTATAACAAAACAATTACTATTGTTGAAGAGTATATCTGAATTCTCTCTATTTTTTTATTTTTTTTAAATAAGAAGAAGAGTATGTGAATTCATTCACATGTGAGAAAGGTACACATCATTCGCAAATGCAGTGTCGTGATAAAGAAGCTTCCTCAATTTTGCCATGAATGTCCACACATTAGATATAAATATATAATGTGGTCTATACTCTGTTGTAATCTAATGTTTCTAAACCAAATTACATAAAGACAGTAATAACCAATGCCGTCTCTCCAAATTCAATTGACTACTACTCTAACCATTTTTATGGAGACTTGTTATTTTTATTTGAATTTTGAGGCACAAAGAGGTATGATACCTCTTTTCCATAAAATCAAAAAAATTTCTTCTAGAAGAACTAGACAGACACTCAAACTTGGGGTTTTTTCCTCTTCTGGTGAGTTGGACAAGTGTTTTTGGAAACAAACAAAAGAAGAAGAAAAATCTTACTAAATCAGATAAGTTATGAAGGAGCAGCAGCAATCACATACCATTATTTTGAAACATGCTCATACTTCAACTTGTTACATGTCATGTTTCTTTACTTCACTTTCTGTATTGGATACTTTTCTAGTATTGACCAAAGAAATTTGATGAACACCAAACATAGTCTATTAACTTAATTGAGATTTTTGAGATATCTCATGCCACAGCACAAAGTTAGATGGTTCAAATACAAGTTGTCTGTTGAAAAGTGTAGGGCTTGGAAATTGCACATCCAACAAGAGTTGAAAAGGCTGGCAGTCAACAATAGAGATGAATGGAGACTTAGATTCAAAGATCTAAAAGCATTCTCGACATCTTCAAAGAAAGATATGGGTATTGGGTTACATTCTTGACATCTTCATCTGAAAGAGAAGAAGAATGAGGGGAGAAGCCTGTAATGCTTTTGTGAGGTTTGGAGAGGAATGGGAGGGGCATAGAGCTTGTAAGGTTCTGGACAGAAGTTATGTTGATTGGTCGAAGATATTATTGAAAGAGATGGACTACAGATGAGAATACAAGAGGAACCAAGAAAGGGTCCAAACACGGGAAAATAAAAAGGCCAAGGAGTTGCAAGAGGTCAGGAATGAGAGGGGATAACAAGTTGTTGAATGATGTCCGAACAAAATAGTGCAGGGGTAAATGTAGTTATACTAATGGACTAAAGTTTTCAAAGGGAGTATATACAGTAGAGAGGAGGAGGGGCGGGGGGGATATTCAGGGTCAATGGCTCGATAGTGCAAAAAAACCGGAAACTTTTGAAACAATGATGCATCAAAGACGCAGGTAATCTCCAAACCTGAAAGAGGCAGAAGTTTGGAGTAAAGAGATAAAGCCATCTATGCAAAATGGGAAAACATTTTATCTAACCAGAACTTTCATCAAAAGTACAAGCCTCTTACGGTTGGGCAGTCAAATCTAGACATGAAGGGGGCAAAAAGAAGACTATGGGTAAGTTGGCATGGCATCCCTACTCATGAATGGTTGTAAGTACTCCACGACAGGTCATTTTTTTGGAATAGCTGTTGCTGATCAACAATGCAACTCTCTTGTCGCATCTTTGACTGTTCAGCCGTATGGAGGTGATTTGGTAGATACTTAAAATCCTTTTGAATTGGATAGAAGACCGAGATTGTGTTGATGAGATGCAATGTAGGCAAAGAAATGCACTTTTTATGAATGAACCATCCAAGATGGCTCTTCATACAAGAAGTTATGGTCTGTCTCACGAGAAATGGGATTTGGTCTGTCTTCTTCTTTTTGCTAAATACAAGAGGAGAATATATCAGATTGACAATGCAATTTCTGAGGCTGACCTATGATCCAACTTTTTTTTATTATTAATATCTCATGTGGACCTTGTGCCACAGGCTCCAAGAAGGCTTGAAACCTAGCATGCACCTTGACTGACTGCATTGGTTTTTGGGAGGATGGCGAAAAAATCATAAAAACAAGAATTTATGAATGGAATATTCTAGAAGAGGAAAATGATCTCTCAAATCAGGAAATAGGAAAGATAGGATCTTTGAAAAAAGAAAAATTGTGAGACATGAAAGGAAGGAGATTGTGTCAAGGCAGAAATCACAGCTGGTTCAAAGAAGACAGAAACATGCAATTATACACAGTTTGATAAATGCAAGAAGGCAGAAATTGAAAATGGTTCGAAGAAGAGGGACAGAAAAATACAATTATACACTCAGGAAACACAAGAAGAAGAAGAGGCAAAAATTGCAAATGGATCAAAGGAGAGGACAGAAACATGGAATTTATACACAGTTCGGCAAATGCATGCAGAAAGGAGGAGGACAAAGAAGAGGAAGAAATTGCAAATGGTTTGGAGAAGAGGACAAAAACAAGCAATTATATACAGTTTGGCAACTGCATGCAGAAAGGAGGAGGAGAAGGGATAGGAATCGCAAATGGCTCAAAGAAGAGGACAGAAATAGCAAATCGTTCCAAGAAGGATGGAAAAATGCAATTACACACAATTCGGCAAATGCAAGAAGAAAAAGAAGATGCAGAAATTGCAAATGGTTTGAAGAAGAGGGCAGAAACGTGCAATTATACACAGTTTGGCAAGAAGAAGAAGAAGAACTGTGAACTATAGAACACCCCAAGAATATTAAAAGGAATAAGGGATGACTTCAGAACATTTTATGAAGAGGATCTTCTAGCCCTTCTTTAGATGGGATCGACTTTAAGGTCATCAGGGAAATCAAAGAGGTGATCTAGGATACGATCAAGGGTATGATGGGAGACAAGGCACTCAACCCTAATGGCTTTATTTTACCTTCATCAGGGACCTAGTGACAAAATTAGGTAGGTTATGCCTCACATTATTGGAAAAGCATGAGGCACCTCCTCTATACGTAGAACAAATCCGTGATGGGGTTTTTGATAGAAAATGAGGAAATACATTCAAAGGATAAATAACAGAAAGAATGGTTTATGTAAAAAAAAATCTTACAATCATGTGGACCAGGACTTTTATAGAATGGGCTTTAGTATAAAATGGAGAGGATCGATTAGAGCATGCATGTTCATGAGTTGGAAAAAAAGAACCTCTCTTTCGGAGGTCACATTACTCTCATTAAGGCTTCAATGACAAATCTTATAGTGCGTTATCAATCCCTGTTCAAAATCACAGCCACAATAAAAAAGACATTGAATAAGATACAATGGGACGTCCTATGTGAAAGAAAAGAAAAGAAGAAAACAAATTTAGGATGAGGTGTCCAAGGAAGGCGGCTTGGGGCTGGAAAGTGCCCTTGATGAGCACGTATTGGTGCAGGTTTAGAGAGGAAATGAAATTCAGGCTTTCTAGAGAAGGGTAATAGCAGAAAAGTAGGGGAAGGGTTCAAGGGTGGGAAATGGGAAGATTACCAAAACTCAAGAGGTCAAAGGAATCAATGGGGTGTTAATAACAGGGAGTTTAAGTCAATGCTAGCTAGGGAGAAGTATTTGACGGGTTGGTACATTTGTTGTAGTGGGAAAGGGTTGCTGAATGAGACTTTGGGATGATATATGGGAATGAGAGGTCATTTTTAGATTTCATAGGCTTCATTGATTGTCATTCGTGAGGGAGTAGAGTATGAGCCACTTCATCCTCATCATCTTAGGATTATCCATTAACTTCAGGTCAGATGTCATTGAAGTGCTGCCATCAGATAGCTTCCAAAGTTATCCATCTAAAGGTCCCAGGAATTTATGATTCTGAAGTGCATTGCAGATGTTTATGGCACCCAACCTAACATGTATTAATCTTTCATTTTCTTTTGTGCAAAAGGTTTTTTGATGGAGCTTTCTACACAACACTTACAACATTAGCTTCTACATTTCTTGGACAAAAAGCTGCAACCGCAACTGCCGTTGAACTCCAATTCAAGTCTATCCATGAGGAAACAAATACCTTCAAAAGTAGGTGTTGAGGCCTGAGGGTAATGTTGAATGCCATGATTGAGAGAAAAGTCTATAGTGAGGATGCACAATTTCTAGGTAAAACTTTCTTGTTGAGCGAAATCTGTAAGACTTATTCTATTTGGTTCACTGATTGTTGTTTTGTTCCTCCATAAGTGCCACATTATTCCAGTGATCCAACTCAAAACTATTCACATTGTATGATCTACCTATAACAGCTCAAGATCCTAATTTCTCAATCTTTTTATTTAATAAATAATGATCCTAAATCCATAAAAAGTCGAAAATCTTAATTTTTATGATGCCCGGATACAGATACATACACAGACACAGATACAGAGATAGTGATACTACTTTCCTCTTAACAAAATCTACGGTACATTTGTGGATAAGACTGCCCTATTTTTTTTTTATATATACTGTTTTTGAATTAATGAATTATAATTGCTGACATTTCTTTCTAGAGCAGCGCTACACAGCGCCCGAGCATTTTTTAGGAGAAAACGCCCCTCCTAGTTGGGCCCATTGGAATGCATGATGATCATGGAAGTCTATTGGATGGAAAGATCCATATGAGGCCTACCTATATGCAAAATCTTGAGTCCATAAGATCATCCTAACCTTTTGATCCACGACCCTAAAATTTAATGGTTTAGAGGCATCATTTTATCATGATTTCAATCCAACGGTGAGGAAAAGTTGGCTGAGTGTCAAACTTGGACCGGTGACTATTCATATGGGGGTAGTGTTTGTGAAAATACTAGATTGACTCAACATGGGCCCCATGACTGAAAAAAAGAGGGGCGGAAAAGGGGGCGTTTTTAAAATGGGGCATTTTTGAGAATTTCCCTTCTTTCTAACATCTTCTATTTTAAAAGAAAACTTAAACTACACGAAATAATATAGTTGAAAATTGAAAAGTAGGATATGCTAAACTTGTATCCTAGAAGTAGGAAATGTAAGACACTTGCACTAGGCATGCACAAATATCCTGGCATCATAGATTAAATCTCATGTAGATAACCACGATAAAAAAAAATACTGTTCGAAAAAAAGAAGAAAGAAAGGCACTGTAAAAACACAGGTTAGCAATCAGAAAAGCAAACTCCATTTCCATTTCAAACAATGGGGGCTGCCTATGATCCCCCCAATCCCTCAGAAAACTAAACCCACTGTCCTGAATTGACACTCATCCCCAGTCTAAAACTGAACTGACTACATCAACCATTGACCTAAAATCATGGTGATGATAATGCACTAACCCACCACATCATCTCATCCCTTATTACCCTTGATTGGCAATTGTCATGCATTAGATAGTCCCCCCACAAACTGGGCGGTGCTTAAAAATTGCAAATCCAGGTTTTCTATAGCCACCCTCAATAAAAGATCATCCAATTGTTCTCAGTAAGTATTGAAATACATGTGCATTTTGTGAATTGCAAAGACTAGGAAAGCTCCATCGCTAATCCGATTAGTGGGGCCCACAAGATCATGGTCATGGGGGACCCACTCCAACATTGCTGGTATATCAACATGATCAAACAGTCCAAATAACGGCCTAGATCATCATCTCACATCTCTATTTTAGATCTGAACCGTCCATCCGATCCGCAAAAATCATCCATCATCATCAAAAGTAAGAGTAAAGTAAATTTCAATTTCAAAGCTTGGGAATCAATTATCAATATTATATAGAGACTATCCAATGGTACGCATCAATAAAGGTGAAATCTTTATCTCGTTTTGGATTGAAACCTTCAAAGAAAAACCCTAAAAAACACTCACCAGTCACCACAGAGACAGAGATGTGGGTACTGCAGCAAAAGGACCTCTTCTTCTTCTTTCGATTGCTGAGATAGAGAGATGCAGACAGGAGAAGAGAGGATTAGGGTTAGGGTTTTCTTTGAATGAGTGACAATGGGGGAGAGGTAGAAGATTAGGGTTTGATCGATCCGAGAGAGACAGAGATTGCAAGCTGCAACTGTGAAGGAGGCATCGAATGTATGAAAGGTTTATGGATGATATATGAAGTAGCAGCCCGCCCGCTAACCCACTATGTGGGGCCCACTTTTCATCAGCCATTAATGGTCCCACTTTGGATCAATCCAGTCCCTTCAAAAGGACCCTTCTTCAATCTGCACTGACCCTGCAATAAATTTTGGAGATGTAACCCTAAACCCTCAAAATGTGTTACCATTAGCCTGTCTTCTGATAGCTCAGTGGTTATGATTAATTAGTATGAAGTACTTAAAAATCTATGTACTTGATAATTATTTGATAGACAAAATTCTCTTGATTCGAGGTTAGGGAAAATCCTCCAATGGGGCCCACCTAATGATCCATCCGAGTGGGCCGTATCCCCCTAATAGTCACCGATCCGTGGGTTTGCATTGATCCAAATAAGCTCGACCAGACCTTTCGATTGAGGTTTTTTTTTTTCCTATGATATAAAGGCATTAAAATTGTGGGCTAGCCAAGTTGAAGGCAATTGCTGTTATGGGTATCGGATTGATTTGAGATTTCACATTGGGGGGTTGCTTCCACTTGGACCTTTCGATCCCCCCTTATCCCATGTCTTTTAAGGACCACTCCTAGAATGCTCCTGATATGCATTGCGCGAAGGTGAGAATTGTCCATCTCTCTTGATTGTCATACATTTAGGTTGATCGTGCTTTTTTTTAAAGAAAAAAATGATGTACGCTTCACAAAATGTTGAATTGCAATATCACTTGTTAGCTTGGGCGATGTTCTTGGCTAGTTCTAGTTCACCTAACTAATACACTTTAAGGGCTTGTTTCTTTACTAGAATTCCTAGAATTCATGTTTGGAGATTGTCTGGGAATTCCAAATGCTGGAATTCTAAAATGCCACTAAAATTTTGTCATTTCTGAATTCTACGTTTCATTTTCATCTAAATTCTTACCTGAGAATTTCTAAATTTCTGAATTTTATAAAACTCATGTTTCATTGCTACATAAATTCTAGAATGAAATTACACATTTTATGCATTGTAGTACATGGGACCCACCTTTTGTGGTTGTGAACTTGAGACCCAACTGTAAGAATTATAATGTGGACCCACCTCAGGTATATGGTACATGAGCCCATTTTTTAAAAACGGAAGTGTGGGGCCCAATTTTAGAAATTTGAACATGGACCCATCTTGATAGGAATTGCATGGGTACAATTTTTATAATTGTAAATATGGGGCCCACTTTATTGTTGATAAAAGGGTTCACAGTTGGGTGCCAGAGTTCCAACCAAACTTCTCGGACTTCCAGAAATTTGAAATGCTTTTGGAGGGGTTTGCATTTTGGAATTTCACTTTTTTGGCATTTGAAAATTCTGGCTGCCTTGAATACTAGGAATTCCACCAAAAAAATATTGAATTTCTGATAGGAATTCTTGAATCTACATACGGCCTGAATTCCTGTCAGAAATGCTTGTAAAGAAACAGGCCCTAAGTTTCACAATCCTCACTTTTTCCATGGAAAATCAGCTATACAGACATGCCCTTACAAACCTACCTAGTTCGCTCAGTGGAAATGTGGAATACTCCAAGGAGTATTGTTGTATTCTTTCTTTGTAGCAATGGTGAACGGTGTAGATCGAAGAAGATTGGAGGAGTATAGGATCATGGGGGAAATGAGATTTAGGTTTTATGGTTGAAGAGAGTGGTAGAGATAAGAGAGATTTAGAGAAATTTTAGAAATAGAAAGATAGTGATGGTTTGAGATAAGAAAGATTAATCATGTGTGAGATTTCAGGGGGAAATTAACAACGTAGATTAAAAAACATGAGGGCGAGGCAATAGTTTAAATTGAGAGGGATTTTAAGGAGTATTCCTTGCAGCGGGGACAAGGAGTATGCTGAGATAAGGTTGGAAAGCTGGAAATGAATGGGTCTACATCAACAATTGGCACATTAAACAGACATAAAGAGGTAGCAGATTTATATATATTTTTTATAACGTGGGTATCCCTAAAATCTTTGACTCAACAACAATAAATCCCTCAATGGCTCCCACTAAACCAACACAAAATACACCGAGCAAATTTAGGGTGGATTTTAAACACAAAACGTGGGGAGCAAGCCCATATCTTGTGCCACTCCACCAAAGCCTAAATGGGCGGCAAAGATAATTAATTAGGAACCTAATAGTTTAAATTTGAATAGGGTCAACATTAATCAAATGGTCAGAACCAAAATGATTGTAAAATGGCGTTGCAATCAATGATTTGTGCTTAATAGATAGAAAGAAAAGCGTAAACATGGTTAATCCATATATTATTGTTGCTTAAATCAAATAATCAAGAGGACATGAAAAAGTCATGGCATTCACCCAAATCATGAGCAATAAGATGTTAAGTTTATGCCAAACATGCCTTATTGGCTTTGGCCTAGTTGGTTGTAAAACATGATTTGATGAGTTTAGGTTCAACAAATCGAAAAAGGTAATGTATGGCAAGCAAAATGAAAATTAACATAGAGTTAATGGACTTGATAGGGTTCTTAGGCATGGACCACAATCAGTCAAAGAACATGGTTTATTGGGATCAGACCAATTGGATCATGGAGAACACATGGCATAACATAGGACATAGTTAATTCAAGTTGACTATTGCGAAACATAGATCAATACGGTGTACAACATGGGAGTAATTTGGCTACTGCCCCATGGTTTATTCTTTTCATTTTGTTGAGATAAGCTCATAATTATGTGTAGAGAGAGGACAATTATCCCCACAAATAATCTGTTCATCTCACATGCAACACAAGGTGGCCCATATACAATTAAGTCATCGCCATCTACAAGTGGGCCTCCACAAGATTCAGTCGACCCTCACTCTTGTAGCAAGGGCTCGTATGATCTGACAAGGATTTTTTTTTTTTTTTTTTCTATTGGGAGACCTTTCCATTTACCCTAGCCTCACTTAGTAGGCAATTTTTAGACTTAAGGTTAAAATCTTCTTCTTTTTTTTCTTATGAACACAAGATCTGTTTTCATAAGCAATAAATTTGAATATTTCAGAGTTTAATGTAGGGCCTCACAGTTGGTTTTTTTTTTTTGTTTTCTTTTTATAACTCGGGTGGGTACCTAATTGTAGGATATTGAATGTTTTAAGTATTGGAGCTTTATTGTACTTATATAGTTTTAATTTCGTTGTTCTTGAGTTCTTCTGAACATGTGCTTGTTTAATTTAGAACAAAAATTAATCTGCATTTTGTCGAATATCATGTGTGGGCGTGGCATGGCACGTGCATGATTTACTAGTAAATGGGCTAGGTTGATTTAACAAGGCTGATTTTACTTGTTGGCCCTTATTCATAAGAAGACCTTTCTATGTACGTTACCCTCACTTATGAGTAGGCATTTAAATGGCTTGGTGAGATGGACAACATATGAAAAGTATATAGCTATTCGAAGGAGAACATTACCCCCCACTATCATCACCCTAATAATTCAAATCCGAGAAATCTCAAGGTTCCATCTATATTATTACCTTATATCATCATTCCTCCTTAATAATCATTTGGTGGGGTTTACTATGATTTCTTATGTATTCAATTTATATATATTCCATGCAAACAAACATTCTCGAAGGGTGCGTTTGTGCGGAGCCGTGGGTTTCCTCTTCCTCGGCTCTGCGTTTCCGACATAGGGAGGTAGGAATCGTGGATCTGCTCTAGCGATGAAAACGTATACAAAACAGAGCATTCTTCTTTGGTTTCGTCGCTACACCAAACAATAGGAATAAGGCGCCGGATATTGGCATTCCTTTCTACGGAAAACCCAGTCGCACAAATAGATTCTAAATGTGAATTATGAAATTGACAATTGCTTTGTTCATTGCTATAACCAATTACGAGTAAAAGGATTTTCTAATAATTAAATTTACAAATAAACTAAGTACAACACCACCAATTCACCAAAGATTGAGTGGGGCAGTATAGCCAAAATAGAGTTTGTGTGATGCCTTTGCAACAAATCGCTATAAGAACTAATTCTACTTTGGGGCTGAAAAGATATATCCTTTCCAATCCATTTGCAGTTCTTCACATCCCTTTAATCAATTGGGCATTACAAATGCATCCTTACTACCAAAAGTATGCAAATCACCTGCAATTTGCAGACATCCAAATAATCTTTCTAGAGAAGGGGGCGGGGAATATTTAAAATAACTTTCACAAAACTATTTCATGATTCCTTCCTCCAAGTCGAAGTAATTTCCAAAACACCTCCCCTCCCACACACCAAAAAAAAAAAGGAAAAAAAAATAAAACATTGTTTGAAGAGTGCATATATGTTGTATGTGATTACATGTTGCCAAGGAGCTTCTTGACAAATCATGGATGAAAGAGAATACAATATAAGGGTATCTCACTCACCCCTTTTTGAGTAGAAAAGATATGCCCTTGTGCTGTTTTATGAAATTTTCTTTTATCTTGAGAATTCTAGATCATTCTTCACATGGGTTCTTTTGGTGATTTCTAGAAAGAGAATAGTGACTCTCTCTCTCTCTCTCTCTCTCTCTCTCATTTTTTTAGTTTTCAAATGATGACTCAACCGAAAACCATATGGTTGGGACATGAAGCATCTTCCAACTGGGTTACACAATGAGCATTGAATGCATAAATCCAAACTATTGCGTACCATGTTGTGGATAGACTGCATTGATTTAATGACCCCAATCACACCATTGAGGATTCAAGCGGATGGTAGTGAGGAGTAGTAGTGCAAATTGGAATGTTTGGATCTTCCAATTGATTTGTGGTTTTCCAGCTTTGAACTATCTACAATAACACAAATTATTATGTGAGGACTCAATACTCAACCCTCTGAGGGTTAGGATCTTTGGCCAACTTGATCTGGCTGTGATCAACTCTCATGAATTCGCATGCTCTCATCCAACCTGTATTCAATTCATCTTCAAGTTTTACACTTACAATATCAATGTATTAGTAAAAACCCATTAAACTTTGAAGCCTTATTCACAATGAGATTTTTAATCAAAACAGTAAAATTTATGATGGGACATTTACATCTTCTCTGGTCTCATGATTGTCATTTATCCAGGTAAAGTACAAGAAGACAAAAAAAAGCAGATCCTAAGGTGTGAGAGAATTAGGATTGATGTGAATATATTCTAGGTATTTAGTGGGTGTACAAATTAAAGCTCTTTCATAGACTATGGAGATATGGACCATATGTATGGTATAAATCCTTCATAAAAGCTCAAAAAAGACACTTTAGTACACTTTTGGGCCTTTCCTCTATGGAATCAGAGGGCATGTGTTAGCTTTTTCATTTTTTTCCTTTTTCTCTCTCTCATTATTTTAACATTGAAAAATGTAAAATGATATAAATTTTAAAATTGTATGACTTTAGCACATGACTTGTCACCTATGAGAAGTGGCCGTACCAAAGTACGCAGGCCAGCTAATATAACCTTTGGGAAGTAAATGGGCAAGAGAATATCTTGGACAATCAGGACAATTATTGTACGGAAAGAGCTAAATCCGACATTTGCCTGAAAAAAGGAAAAATAGAATAACCTTAACAATGGATAGTCTAGTAAAAATGGGTCACCCCACCGTAATGACAGTTCATGGGCTAGCCATCTAGTAAAAATGAGATGGAACTAGCCCATGAACCATCTAGTAAAAATGAGATGGAACTAACATGGATATATGTTTGAACTAATGCTATGAAAAAGGTGGAGAGAAATAAGAACTAAGGAGGTTGAATGTGATGAGAACAGGTGGAGAAACTTTCTCTCTTTACATAATGGAGTAAACCATCTTCCTCTTTGCCTGTGTGAATTTAGCTCTAGGATATCGAATTCTGTGATATTGTACAGCCCTAGGATATCGCACGGTAAAGGGTAAAAACACCACACTCGTGGCATCCTTTTTTGTACGAACAATTATGCGGAAATTTCCACTTTTTCATAAGTTATCGGGCAAATGTAGGATATAGTGCCTTTCGTACAGTAATTTTCCCTTGGCAATCTATAGGTGATTTTAAATATATCTCTATGCATTGCCACAAATATAGTTCTCTGGGGTTCTTATGGTCTTGAACAATGTTGGGCTATTTTCAGAATCGAGGTTTTTCTAATACAATTACTTACAAATATTGAAAAAAAGAAAATGAAATTAATTTATAAAATTTCTAGAAACAATTATACATAAAATGTTGCTAAAACATTATCTTTAATTAAGATTTTTCGTGAGTTTTCTCGTTCTTATTTTGATTTTCTTGTTACATCATTATACTTTTATTATTTTTGAAAATGTATTGTTTTATGTATATATTGTGCTATTTTCAAAATGATGCCAATATTCTCAACAACCCCTATGTGTTCATATGCAAGGTTACCTTCTTCAGTAAGGTACCTCTCACTATTTATATTAGAGCTAATAATCTAACCCCCTTGCATACCATTTAGATAGATACCAATGATAGGAGAATAGTGTAATAGGATGGTCAAATTGTGATATTAGCTTGGTAAAATTTTATCTCAATCGAATCATTTTCCCTATTGAATTAGGGGTTATAAAGTTTATATGTATTTTAAGTTACATTTGTTAAGAAATTTAATCAATCACGAGTATGATCTGTATTAGCGCAAAATTAGGGTGAGTGCCAATTCATGGGGGTTTATTAGTGTTAGAGGGTTGGATTGATCATGGGGTTCATATATAATGGTATAAAAGTATTATCTCTAACACAAGCCGTGTGGGATACTTCTTAGTATAAATAGATCCTTTATATACACGCACTATGTAACAAAGGTTTTTCAATCAATTTTGACCACTTCATTTTATTTTAGACTCTAATAGAACCCATATTATTTTAAAATACTATAATAACAAGTTAAATTACAAAATTCTAAGTATATGATTTGAACTCATAACCTCTCACCTCCAATTCTTAAATTATACACTATCACTAATCCACGTAATTTTTCTACATACCAATATAAGAAAATATATCTAAATGTGAATATGAAATGCGATTGTCAAGTTAACTTGAAACTCTATTTTAATGAAAATATCTTTTGTGTGCACTATTAAACACACTTAAAAAATCTGACTAATAAACGTTTTAGTATAATGAAGAATGTGAAATAATGAATCAAGAGGAGATTAGAAATGAAAATATAGCCATCTCCCCTGTAGTTCAAATCCTAGGAAAGTCGAGATTCCATCTACATTTCTACCTTTAATCCTCCAACCTTTACCTCTTTAATAGTTCTTTGTTCAAGCCCATTTGAACATGAATTGTTATTGTTCAATTTCATGGAAAACAAACAAGCACTCGAGGCTTGTTTATTTCATGTAATTAATTTCCTAGGAGATTTTAAGACTTCTGAGCTATTTCTATAAAGTGGTTAACAAGTAAGAATCAAAGGTCATGCCCACCCTCAAATAATTTCTCTAACATCAATGTAATAATCCAAATTCTAGGAAAGCTCAACATCAATGTATACTTTCCATATATTCTATACATGTTTGGATAAGCATGAGAGAGAGAAAGGGAGGGAGGGACGAGGGGGGAAAGAGAGAGAGAGAGAGAAACTCAGCTTATACATTTTACAATGAGAGAGGGAAACGTCAACAACCTCTTTTGCGTTTGAATAGAGATAGAGATGAATGCGAGGTCGGATCCTGGCATCACAAATGAGGCTATGTTATTCCTTCACTCACTCAATAAAGCTGATGACCCGAGTCACTTTCTTCTACCCTTTTCGGATTGGGGAATAACATGCATATTATGTGGCCTCTATGTCTCAAAGTAGAATCTGGACGGTGACAATTTTTTTTTATTTATAATGGACGTAGGGTGTTTTGGCCCTTTCGGTCGGACTAATTCAGGCGGCCCGGGGTGAGTCGGGTAAATCCCCCGTGGACTTAGTATGGTAGCGCAGTTTTAAATGATGACAAGTGAAATCATTCGGATGGTGATTCCAAATAACATATGAAGATTTTATGTACTTCAAAGTGTTAGTTTTTCAAGTCCGGAAATGCATAATTTTTGTTTGATGTAAAGATGGAGAGAATAGAGAAAATACGCATATTCATGATTTTTATTTTTAATTACAAACTAATGTTGGTACCTTTGCTTCGAACGTTTGCATTTTTGCAGAAAATTGTCACACGGAATATTCAATTTGGATTAGGTTGAAGAAAATTTCTTGTTTCATGGGAAGTATCATTTTTCTTAAAAGGGTGTGGCTATGTAACTAGAGAAATCCGTATTAGAAAAGAAAATCAATCTGATTTTCTATATATATAATCCTTTCTTATGCCGCTTGGGACATAATATAAGCTGCTTCTTTTTGTATGTTGGGGCCTAAGAGAGCCCACACCAATGGAATGAGGAAGCTCACACGGTGGGAAGAGTAGCATAGCCAAGGGTTCATCCCTAGGTAGCCGGGTGACACTCGAGGCTGCCAACCCGGACACAACACTTGAAGACTTAAAAAATGGAGCTTTTAGTCTTTTTGATAAGAGAAACCTTTTACTAGGAATTCTCATTCCAAGAATTCCAAATTATTGTGAAGTCATGGTCTCCAAAATCTCCCTTTTAAGTGAGATAATTTGAAAAAGCTTTATCATAATTTGTAACAAAATAATTGAGATAACCCTGGAAATGCTACAAATATTAATTTTAAATGCTTGAAGAAATCCATTGGTAAAGTGTCGCCTTACCAGTATTCAAGGCTTCATCTAGACACGTTTATGGAACAAGGATTTCGAACCTACTACATCAGCTCTTTCACAATAAGGAAAAACTCAAGCCATTTTTAGGCATCAAATTTTATGTTCTCTTTGGCGCTCAAAACAACAAAAGCAAGTTTCTTGCTTTACCATTTCACTTTTATACAAATGTGGCCCAAAGGGCCTGTTTGTTTCGTGTAATTAAATTCCTGATAATTCTAAAATTACTTAATGTTTCTTAAGTGGTTAAAATGAAGAATCAAATGGAAAACATCCAAAAATGACCATTAAATGACCTCTCCTTTGATGAAAATTGAATCAAGGGGTATCTTAGGAACGTCAGGGTCCCTTCCACGTTGCTACCTTATATCTTTCAACTTTCATCTTTCAGGAGGGTTGCAGGTAAAGAACCTATTTATGAATCCAAGAGGAGTTCAGATTCAAATCCATGCTTGAAGATCCCGAACATTTAGACCTAAAATCGGATCCTTATGTTTTCAGACCTAAGGATCCGAATATGGGATGATTGCATTTACATTTTAAAAATATATATGTTTTTAAGGACCTACATAGCTTGACTCATATTTGTATTCAAGAGTACACTTAGCTTTAATCATATACCATTTTAATTGTCCCACTTGTATACTTTTTGAAAAAAAATAAAATTTTGAAGCTCTTGTTCCCAATTATACTAGTGCACTCCATATCTTATTTCAAGCTTGGATATGAAATCATATCCTTTTTAATTTAATGTTGGACCCATATACAACAAATATGTTTAAGGTCGGATATGATTATATATGCATCTTAGGTCTGGATCCACCATAGTTCTACCTCGGAATATCTAACCCATTTTCATCCATACCCCTTTACCTCTTAAACAATCCTTGAGTGTATCTTATTTTATCTTGAATTCATATATGTTCATTCACAGGTATTCCATGCAAACAAATGTACTGCAAGAGATTTTGAAGTTTTACTATACCAAAAATCGTCATATCATGTCTCAAAATTCACTGTATACTCTTCATCTACAATCTACCAATCCATGGTTTGAGTTACAAATACTATATATCATTTGACCCACGTGATGAATAGTCTACATCAGCCCCACGATTGCACTTGAACATGCTTCGATCAAGGATACTTTACGTCCGTAGCGAATAATATACAAATCTAAAGCTCATTTATTCCCCATATGTGGCCTTTTTCCCTTTGGACCCTCCCATTCTATCACAATCAAGAAATGACAAGGTCCATTTCAAGAATCCTCCAAAATATCTAAGGCACATTCTCTATATCTTGTATTTTTCCCATCTGAAATTACCATCCACCATCCCTACAGACATGTATAAATACCCCATTCTTGTACCTCATTTCATCACACCAAACCCAGACACTCAAGCCTAACTCCAATCATATCCAAAGCTCTCTTGCCACTAAATCATATCATTCAAAAAAATCCCAAATCCAAACCTCTCAAATTTTGCCATTGTACTGCCATCACGCAAACATAAATACCACCACCACCACTTCCATCATCGTCATCATTTGATTAGGATGGATAGGGTGATGAGATTGGCTTCGCAGAATGCAGTGGTGATCTTCAGTGTGAGCTCATGCTGCATGTGCCACAGCATCAAGAGGCTGTTTTGTGAACTTGGGGTGAATAGTGCCATTTACGAGCTCGATGAGGATCCCAAAGGGAGGGAGATGGAGAGGGCGTTGGTCAGGCTATTGGGGCGTAATCCGCCCATTCCGGCAGTGTTTATAGGCGGCCGGTTGGTGGGGTCCACCCATGAGGTCATGTCTCTTCATCTCAGCCGTTCTTTGGTCCCCATGCTCAAAGAAGCCGGGGCGCTTTGGCTGTAGAACTGAGAGCAGGAGCTCTTTTTTTTTTCTTTTGGTGTTTATGTGAGAGAATAAATTCAGGGTTGTAGAAACTCTCTTATAGAGCTTATGAAGTTTTACATGTATGCAGCAGTACCATATAAAGGTACTAGTTTTTTGCTTCCATTTTGTGTGTACTTTATCCTATTATTTCACAACAGTGTCGTCATCATTTACATATATGATCTATGCTTTCTTGGCCCCAATAAAGCCTTTTTTAGCCCTCCAAACTTGGGTCCACCTCCCAAGTTGGCATGAAAATCTTGGTTTTGCCTCCTAAGTCTACTTGAAAATTCCGGGTCATCACCCAAAACTCGCATAAAAATCTTGGTTTACCTAGAAAATCCAACTACCCGTTTCGGTCGACACCGCTCAAGTGAAAACCGCAGGACTACTATATGCTTGGTGCTTGAACTTAGTAATAGTAGGGTTAGGCAAGCCCAAAGTTTAAATGACACAACACTCAAGGAAACCCATATTTACCTTTGCAAGTTTAGTTTCTAGTCTTGGAACCTAAGTGTCATATTTATGTTTAAAAAGGGAAGATTTTAAAAAGATCTTAAGTTTTTACCAAATTTCAAAGAAAGGCTCATGAATCACTTATTTAAAAATTGTTGATAAGTTATCAAATATGTCCTCTTCAGTGGTCAATCATGTCACTGATTAGAATGTTCTCAAATTTTTTCATATGACTGAAATTCCCTTACTTTGAAGTTTTCTAACTCATTTTTCCTCATGTGTCTTTCCTTGAAACACATAGGCACCCACCTCTTTTCCCTTCATGTAGCCACCAAAGCTGTTGATAACTGTAGCTGGCTCCCTGGTGATGGCCATTGGTGGCCCGTGAAGGAAAAGAAGGAGGTGGGCATTGGTGGCAAAGGGGGGATATATAAGAGGAAAAATGCGTGGGGAAACTTCAATGAAAGGGTATTTTAGTCTTTATAAGAATATTGGGAAAAACTCGTTGGAGAGCTTCTAAATGCATACCACTTTTTTCTTTACAGTGCTCTTTCTCTGTACACCCTCCCTTGAAGTGTGAGGATTTGAAAATTTTCTTTGCACACCCCCCATAATACCAAAACTAACCCCACCCCACCCCTACCACCATTGCCCTCTCCGGTAGCACCATCGGAGGGGGAGAGGGAGCAAGAGAGAGAGAGAGGGAGAGGGAGCGAGAGAGAGGGAGGGAGAGGGAAACCGGCCTTAACATAGAGAGGGAAAGGGAGAGAGCGAGAGAGCGAGAGAGAAAGAGGGAGAGAGATAGGGAGAGGGAGAGAGAGGCGGTAGGCGACGGAGGGTAGGAAGAGGGAGAGGGAGAGAGAGATAGGGAGGTGGTGAGCGATAAAGGGCAGGGAGAGGGAGACATGGGTAGTTCGGAAATTTTTCACAAGGGTATATTGGTAATATTTAAAAAAAAAGGTTATGTGGAAAGAAAAATGTAGTGTACACTTAGAAGCTCTCTACTCATTGTGATAGAGATTGACCATCGAAGAGGACTTATTTGAAAGATGACTAAAAGAAACTGGCATTTATGATCTTTTTGAAATTTTACCATTTAAAACTTGAAGGAACAACTAGGTTGTCTCAAAACATAAAATTATCTATGTAAAATGCCTACCTCACCTTCCTTATGATAAATTTTAGCCCCTTACACTCCTTAATTCCTTATAAGTTGGGACTCACGTAATTCTAATGCTCATCCAAATTGCAAAAATCAATATCCATCTTTATGTAATCCCCAATATTTGAACAATATATATATATATTTTTCCAAAGGTATTCATGAAATGACCCTTCAGGACTGGTTTTTTTACTGAAATTTAGAGAATTTCTTAATATTGAGATATGTATAATTAATTCATGAATCCTCCTTTGTACTTGAGCATCTAAAAATTCTACCAAAAAGCAAATGTTGAAGTTGCATTTCTAGGAATTTCAAAGATGAAGTAGCTAGAATTTTGGGAATCCGGTGAAGAAATAAGGCATTTGTAAATATTTCAGGACAAGTCATGACATCACGTCATGAATCTCCCAACACGCTTAATAACCTGTCAAAAGTTTTAGTTAAAAATAAGGCCCTCAAACCCTATACTCCCCATCCATGAATTGTCGCCCCCCCGCCCCCCTGGGCCCTAGTTATTTCATTATGAAACATAGAGGCCAGGCAGTACCCGAAAAATCCCCTTCCATGAACTCTATGAACAAACACTTGTATATTATTCTTCTTTTTATTTTTATTTTTATTTCTAATGAAATGGTATTGCGCAATGATAACCTAGTTGCATCTATTTTCTTCTTCACTACATACACGAAAATTAATATATATTTTTTTATATAATAGGATATGTTAGAAAACGCGCAATCATTTTTGGGCAAAATATGTCCGTTTAAATGGGGCCCACTTGGATGCGTGGCAAACATGGAAAGCTTGGAGATGAAAAGATTTAAAACTAGATGATGATACATTATGAGTTATTTTTCTTGAAGAAATCAAGCAGTGGATTATGTCAGTGTAAAATTTGGGTTATGCCAAACTATTTGTGGGCTGGTGGCTAGTTGTGTGTGAAATTTAGGATTGTATTGGATTGGATGAAGGTACATTTAATAGCATAGAAACAGGCACATTTAGAACTTGGCCTATTGTAGAATTCCTCACATATAAGATGTTACATGACATGATTGGTCCTACTCTGCCTCATGGGGCTTAGACAGTGACTTGCACACATGACTTGTGTACCAAGAAAGAAAAAAAGATAAAAGAAAAAGGACAAAATGACAAACCTTCCTTCCCAAGCAAAATTATCTACCTTTGACGAAGTCTTCTACCATTATATAGAGAGAGGGTGAGAGCAAGGCTTCTCTCAGCTACCACTTTACAAGCCCCCAAAACAGAGAAAAGAATGAGGAGAGAGGGTAGACAACATGGGATGGTAAGGAACTACATGGTCTTACCACCTCCAAGTTATCAAAGGCCCAAGTCCAAGGTTGTCAATGAATTCACCCCCACTCCTACTGCCGATATAAACACCAAGGTGCCGACCAAGCTCACAAATCACTACAAATTCACTGGCTGCTGCAGGAAATCAAGGTGCCCTGGATGCCATTCACGGCCCGCATGTAAGCCCAAAGACAAGACTAAAGGGACCCACAAGCTCAAATCATACGACGTGACACTAAATCATCGGTTAATCGAATGGCGGGTCGTGGATAAGGGGCTTGGATTGGATTTTGATGAAGTGGGCGGTCAGATGGACGGTGATCTGGACCATGTCACCGATGATCCAATCACCGCGATGGTTGATGAAGAGGTCAACCCAGGTGGGACCAAAATCGACGGTGATGATAAGGATTTACATGAGGTTGGATTAGTCTTGGACTTTGTTGATGATTGTGAAGATTGGTGCCTTGTGGGAAAAATGTGATTGTGTATGAAATGATTAGTTATTTTGATAATCACTTCTGATCCTCTTTGTTTCCAACTGAAAACTTTTTCCAGTGATGAAAACTATGAATGGATGGATGAAATTTTGTGTGTATAAATGGATTCATCACCATCATTTTGTAATAACGACGTAGGCCCCACAAAGCAGTACTTCCGTCGAAAGTGTGGGGCCCACATCTTTGATCATCCATCTCCATACAGAGCTTCCTTTTGTAAACTGATGATGAACATGGCCTGTAGTTGAGCTGTACTATTTGAAAAAAAAAAAGGGTAAAAAGAGCCACTTTATTTTTTTTTTTTCAGAGAGAGAGAGAGAGATATCTTGATATGCCACTTAAACAGGCCTTTCACAATTTAGACTTTCTTCAAATTTTTTTAAAATTTTTTTTTTTAAATTTTAAGAAAAGCATAATAAGGAGGTCGTTTGTTTGCACTCATTTATAAAATTATAGCCGGCAATTGGGGTTGGGATCATTGCTTTTAGTTGTTTGTGGGTGTGCAAATGGTGTACCCCAAGATATCGTAAATGGTTATACACATCTTTCTTGTAAAATGCACAGTACAATCCTCCTTCAAGTCATTGTGCTTTGGTCACAGTTCAAAACTATAATTCAATTGTCCTTTAAATTTTCTATAGTCCCCAAGGCCACAAATTCATAATCTAATAATCCTTGAGATGTTTTTAGCTCATATCTTAAATTTTCACCCATTTTGATAACTTAATTTAAAACATAAAAAAGGTCCCAACTTACAAATCTAATTTCTTTTCACTTTTATGGGCCTCAAACCTTACAATATTCTAATACTAATGGCAAACATTAGCATGTTTAGTTTTACAACTTAAATTGTTATAGTTATTGAGGTATTTGTAAAAAAAGAAAAATAACAATTAAAAAAATCCAAATACATCAAAAGCTGTTGGATGTAATCATTTATACACGTGGAAGTGATGGTTTTCACAAATATGGTAATGTTTTTCACTTATATAATGTAAAGATAGTATCTAAAATAGGTTATTTTCATATAAAATTCTCAAATCCTAGAAGTTATTGGAGAAATGTTATCACACGAGAACCATTTGATATCATTCTAGAAATGTTTCGTTCTAAAAATGAATGAAGAAAACTCGTAAATATTATTACAGGCTCTTTTAGATGTCAGCCCCCCTCGATGTAGCTCCAACCCCAATTTCTCTCTTATCAAACCTTTATCCACCGTTGGATAGAATCTCTAAGAAACTTATTGTTAGAGATCACTAAAATTTATGGCTATTAATCTGCTCCTAGGAGAACATTGCCCATAATTATTGCAGATATGGAAAGGTTCATAAAAAAAAAAAAAAATCTGACTGGGGTCTTTTTTCTTTTTCTTATTTAAAGAGGAGCAAGTAGGGGACTACTATTAAAAGCGAAGGCCGACAACTTTCCCATTAAACTGCATCGTATGTGTGCCCCATTAGCTGATTAGGAAGGGGTGTCTGTTAATCCTTCATACACAAATATATCATTATTTTTTTTTTCTTTTTTTAAGTCTACAACAGTTCTTGATAAAAGAAATAAAGAAAAATAACATAAGAATAGCTTCTTCCTACCCAATAATAATAAATAAATAAATAAATAAATAAATAAATAAACTTAAATTATTTCTTTCACAGTTTCAACTTCCACACACTTTTCTTTTTTTGGGTTCCTAGCCCTTCAGGCCCAACTAATCCCTCCGAGCTCAGAGCGAAGCCGGGTAAAACCCCTGTGGCTCTTAGGTGGTAGCACTAGTGGAGTCAATCTTCGGTTCATAAAGAAAGGGGAACCACACACTTTATTGTGTCAAAAATAAAGAAAAAAAAAATCACACACAGCGAATTGATCTTCACAATAATAATCAATTGAGTCCCACATACTTCACCTTTTTTTGAAACCCATATCATCACCATAAATATTGCTCAGATCCCACTCTGGCCAGCCAATCTCTTCATCTACTATACAGGGACTATGAATCCACCTCAACACCACCCCCATCATCTTCCATCTCACCGTCCACTTCGTCCCAATTCCGGTCGGTCAAATGATCCAGTATCCCCATCGCCGATCCTCCAACGTTAATCAATCCTATCCGTTTATCCACTCCCTACCCTGCAATCAGCCGCTGATCAAGTGCCACATCACAAGATTTGAGATTCTGGGTCCCCTTGGACTTCTCTCCAGACTTGCACGCGGGGCGCGTGTAGCATTCCGTACACTTGGGTGTCCCGCATTTGCCGGTGAAATTTTGAGTGATTGGTCGGCTTCGCCGGCGCCTTGGTGTACCGGCCGGCGGTTGCAGGGGTGGTGAGTTCATATAGATAACCTTAGAGTTGGGCCTTGAGTTCCATGGAGGTGGTAGGACCATTGAAGGTCCTTACCATCCCATGATGCCATCTCTCTCTGTTCATTTTCTTCTTCTGGGGCCTAATTACAAAGTGTTTAATGAGAGAGACCTTGATTTGACCAACTCCATATATAGTCCTTAGCTGACTTTTAGTGAGCTCGGGGATCAAGGCCCGTTGGTCATACATATAGTCGATCCTTGGGGAGCAAGTCACTGTTCTCTCAGTATGGCTATTAAACAATTGAAGATTTATTAACATGTGGGATGTACTGTTGACAATTACAAAGTGTTGTGACTTGAGTTTGAAAACAGTTTATTTGACATCTTAAGTTGATTTTTGTTTGGTAGCTCGGCCAGTGATGTAAATTAGTTTTCAATTCTCTGAGTATTCAGTGGTTTAGACCTGTTAAAAACTGAGTCTCGGTCCTCATTTAGGCCCCAATAAGTAAATGGGTCCTGATCCGGTTCTACCTTTGCTCAGACCCCGGGATTCGACATATTTACCTCAAATTTTAAGAATTTCTCCTAAAAATTGGGATTTTTTTTTCATATCTTTCTCTATCTAGAACCAGACCCTAGACCTATCCCAAATACGTTTTTTGTTCCATCTTCTCATTAACGCTTCTGGTTCCGGTTTTGCTTCCATATTCTCACTAACGGTTTCAGTTACGGAACTAAGAAACTGGTTCCGAAGTGGGTCCAGGTCCAACGGGTTCACCATGGACCCGAACTGGAACTTACCCATTTACATCCTTAAGCCCAGCTAAGGGGCTAAGACCCTTGAGAGACTCCCATACCCATACGAGAAAATATGAAACTCACACGAGCGAGAAGGGATGGCACGTCTTACCTATTGGCGGTAAGACATCGTTATTTGACATCATTAGTTGCAATTTGTGTTTCCAGGCTTGGATTGTCTGTGTGGTAAATTTGTTAACTATTTGGTTAAGTTGTAGGTAGTTACTGGTCCTGTTGGGCGGCATCAGACTTTGCACAAACTGTTTAAACGAGCATGTTTGCATTTGAAGAGTCTATATGGCTGCGTTCACCTGTGGGTGTCTTTCATGGACCCTCCTTGAAGACTCCCTTGAGGGACTCAACCGTGACCATGGCAGTTATTTGGGTGGTGGAGAATCAAAAGATCTGGAAGATACCTACATGTGTGTATAATTTGGACTTTATTAGATAATTCTAACCTTTGATCAAAGGCCCAAAGCTTAATCTTTTAGGAGGCATTAGTTTTTTTATTTTATTTCAATCGAGGGTGCGTAATAGTTGGATGATTGTCTAATTGGGCCTCTTGGAAATTCACAGCATTACTGCGTGTAAAGGGGTTGGACTGATCATAGTCGGCCCCAAATGTCAAAAAAAAAAGTTCCCCATTGTCTCTCAAGAGTCGAGAGACACGTCCGCACATGAACCCCAACTATTTTTTTTTAATTGATAACTACACGGACATGTATTTATTCTCTAAGCTGTTGTGCCTTGTATTCTCCCACAGAATGTGTAATTTTCACAAGGAGTCTCTGGATTCTCCTATGGAGAGCCCACGTCACATATGAGACAGATTGGGTGCAAGTCTGGTGAGTATGTACGCAACTACTGCGCTGTGGAACACCTCACCTGTTGACCATGATCCACATTTACCAGATCTCTTAGAAATTCCATCCGAAGAGGATGCTTACCCTTGATTCAAATTTCCTAACCTGGCAATGAGCTAGCCCATTTACTTCTTTGGCTTAGAAGTTGTCATGATAGGAAAATGACTTCTCTGGTAAGGGTGTAAGACCATGGAGGTGGAAAAAGAAAGGGCCATGGATGATTTAGGGGTGTAAGAGACATGAGCATGCACTTGATTCTATAACTATTAGCACGGTTTTAAGCCATGCATGACATGTGATTATGGCATAATCAATGGTAAATACATGAGCAGTAAGCCTGAGAGGGTAAGATTTATCATCAGTGGGCCTAGGTGGGCCATAGTGGTGGACATTGATTGGCTAGGAATGATCTGACCATTCCTCAAGATTTTGTGAAATATAGGTGGGGCCCATAATCCAACAATATATATGAAAAACAGTTCACTGATTAAGTTAACCATTAAATATGTTATTATGGAGCATTCTTAGCCATCTAAGAAAAAACGATGATGGTCATAGTAAAAACATTCCTTCATTTATCATCTCTTCATTGCATTTGATTGGAGAGATGACTCGAAATGCCCAATCATGCTAGCTTTTGTAGACGGCCAATTAACAAACCCGTCTTCTTCTTTTTTGGTACCACACAAAACTCTCTTATTTGATAAGGTTACAAGCAGTGGCCAGGAAATATTCACTTGAAAAAAAAAAAAAAACCCTCGTAGGGTCATATGTAGGACTGTCGATTTGGCCCTAATAAAGGGGGCCCGGCCAGGCTCTTAAAAAGCCCTTAAAATGAGGGCTTTTGTTTCTAATGAAAAGCCCTAGGGCAGGCTTAGACAATTTTTGCAGGCCGGCCCTGAGATTTGAGGGCCGGGCTTGGACAGTACTAACCCAGTCCGGCCCCTGGTTGTGGCCTTCTTACTTTTATTTATTTTATATACAATATATACATATATGTAAATATATACTAACATGCCCTTATCATAGTTACTTTGTAGTAATATAGGGGATATCAAGGCAATTGCATACCCACTTACCCATTAAAAAATATCCTAAAAATCCATACATACAAACATACTTGGTTCATTTCATCTATATTTAATTATTTAAGTTATGTATTGTGCTTAATACATAATCAATATGTGTTGCACGGTTGCTTCTAATCCCTTTCTTTTAGTCTTATTGCATCTTATTTAGGCATTTTATATTATTTTTATAAATCATTGTTAATGCAAAAGTGGGTGTACTCATTTCTTTTAATAATAATACACTTTTTCCTATATACAGTTGCTTGGGATGTCAACCAATTCATATAGTTAGTTTGTATGAGCATGGAACTTTAAGGAGATGGGGTGATCCAAACATCCTTTAAATTAGATAATTATAACTCTCAATTCTTAAAAGTTTAAAGTAAATTAAAGTGCATTTATTTTTGTAACTGAAATCCAAAAATGCGTACTAGTTAAATCAGTGTTAAATTAAAAATAATGTCAATTGATAAAAGGTAGGTGAGTGTAAATGGTTTAAAAGTCTCAAAGATAAGACACTGCTGTAATGATTTCATATGTGGATATTCATATGAAAGTTATATTAAAGGTGTGAAATTGATCATATTCTTTAACCATTTTCCTTTTTTAATCAAAGTAAATAAAATCATATGTCTAGAACCCAACTCAAGTCACCAAAACATGTATGACTTTATCCAATAAAAGAAAATCTTTAGAGATTACTTATATTCTCCCGATGTTTTCTTAATGGTTCGTTTGTAATTGAGATTAGACAAGGTAATTGATATTTTCTTAATGGTTTCTTCACAATTGAGGTTAGACAAGATAACGCTCAATTACACTCAGGTTTCGGTAACAATATTAAACAAAAAAATAGTTTTCTTGTTTTGAAACCCTGAGCCCTGCCCTGAACCTTGAGGGTAAGGTAAGGGCCTAGATAGCGAAAGCCCTCCTGGGCTTTAGCCCGTTCAGGAGGGCCGGGCTTGTATATATTGAGGATAGAGCTAGGACAACCAAAGGCCCGGCCCGGCCCGGCCCGGCCAGGTCCTTTGCCAGCCTTAGTCATATGTATAAAAAAAAGAGTATAAATTTGCTGGGTTTTTCAAAGTTTCTAGGGAGCCACTATAGGGAGGTGCATATGTGAACAACCATAAAATTTTGATTAATAGAGGAGGGTTTTCTAAAATTTCTTAGGGGGCCATGGGACCTCTTGCCCCACTAGTTCCTTCCCTTGCCGCAAGTTCAATGTAAAACTATTATTAACACTGTGAATAAAAAATGCCCCTTTTGTGATTTTGGTTTTTGAGAAAGAATACTTCTAAAAATATCCGCAACGACTATATTATGCAACGGCATATAATGTGGTGGGGCTTATTAATCTACTGTATTAAATAAAAATGAAATAGAGTTTGTTAGATTAACTATCTATGAGAAAATAAGTATTATTAGATCTATAAAGTAAAATTGAACAAGTTGCAATCATTATCGTTGGTTCGACGTTTAGGAATGCTCAATGAAGTTGTTCTTGTCTTATTCAAGTTAAACTTTGATAGATCTCTTGACCCATCCACTGAGGAGGCTGGGCGAGGGGTGGGGTTTGCTGTTAGCCTACTCTTCCAAAATGGATGCTCGTAATGCTCGAAGCTGAACTTTAAAGCATTATTAGAAGAGCTCAAGTGTTGTATGACCATGCAACTATAGCAAACTATAAAAAAAAAAAAAAAAAGAAAGGAAAGAACTTAACACTAACTCTAGCATAATTATTTCTTTCACATACACAACTCTCCAACACAAGACATAGACCATATATCTGTAGCATAGCTTGATGGTTTAAACATTTGGTTGGACCCATCTGGTTTAGATGTGGATCCAACAAAAAAAACAAAAAAAGGTAAAAAAAAAACATGCAGATCATTGATCTTCATAATAATCAACAGAGTCTCACATACTTCACATTATTGAAACCCAAGTCATCACTGATGATGGGGTGCAATGTAAAAAAACAAAAAAACCCATAAACTTCTCTTAACAGCTGAGGGTTTTCTCAACTCCAGTTTATCATCACCATCAACCTTGGTCCCACTCTGGTCAATCTCTTCATCTACCACGCAGATGATGAATCCAACCCCACACCATCCACATCATCTTCCATCTCACCGTTCACTTCATCCCAATTCCTGTCGGTCAAGTGACCCAATATCCCCGTCGCGGATCCTCCAACATTAATCAATCCTACCCGTTTATCCACTCCCTTCCGTGTGATCAACCGATGATCAAGTGCCACATCACAAGATTTGAGCTTCTGGGTCCCCTTGGACTTCTCTCTAGACTTACACGCCGGGAGCGTGTGGCATTCCACACACCTCGGCGTCCCGCATTTTCCGGTGAATTTTGAGTGATTGGTCGGCTTCGCCGGCACCTTGGTGTACTGGCCGGCGGTCGGCTAGGAGGTGAGTTTATTGACAACCTTAGACCCGGGCCTTGAATTCCATGGAGGTGGTAGGACCATGCAGGTCCTTACCATCTCATGTTGCCTTCCCTCTCTTTTCATTTGTTCTTCTGTTTTGGAGGCTTAATTAACACAGGGTTTGATGAGAGAGGTCTTGATCTGACCAACTCTATATATAATCCATAGATGACTTGGTGAAGGGGGGCAATATGCTTGGGGGTCAAGGCCTGTTGGTCTATAGTCCTTGGGGAGCAAGTAATTGTTCTTCCTGTATGTCTATTAAACAATAGGGAATTATTGTTGTCTTAGAATTTGAGAAATGTATGTGTGGTTTGGTCAAAGTGTTAGTTTGTGAAAATGGGCCTGTTTGGGTCCAAGGGTTCATTGGATGATCCATTGATCCAGAATGAATGTTGCATTTTTCTTAATTAACCATCCAACCATCGATGATGATGGATCTAATAGTAATTATGGTTCCCCTTCATTTGTTTGGGTTGAATTTTGGGTAGATTATTGACCATAATCCAACCTGTTTGTGTCCTCAATTTCACCCTTAATTGTGTGACCATTTGGTCGTTTAAATCATCCAATCAACACTGTCGGGCATACTCTATTCTGTTCTTTAATTTCCACTTCGCCAAGTTTTTCATTTCAGGGTCTGACAAAATGAAGTGCCGGGCCACGCTGAAGCCCCTATTTACTTATCAGGGCTCAAATCCAAGATCAATCTAGCCTACTTTGGATGGGCCTAGATTATTAGCAAAATGTTTGGCCCATTTGTGTTGATTTTTAGAAAGAAAGTGGGTCATTTTAATTGGCACTTTGGTAAAGAGGGAACTAGGCCCGACCCGTTTAGCTTCCAAACCAAGATCATGGAGCCTGGACAACAGCCACCAGCCTAGGGTGGACCCTTTGCAGTCTAAGGTGGTTTGCATTTAGGCCAGGCCTGGCCCATGTGCCTTCCTCAAACGATAAAATAATGAAGAAAGTAGCATTATAGCGATTGTCCGCCAGGTTACTTGAAAAACCTAGGTCCACTATTGCCCCGAAGCCAATCAAATAAAAAAAAAAAGGGCCAACATAACTCCAAGACAAGACTCTGCCTTGGTGAAAATAAGCACCTGCCAACGTTGCCTCTTGTTTAAATCAATCTCCCAAATTAAACAATAATACCTGTTTGGAAGTAAGCAATCAATCACAAGAAGTTCAATAATCTAATTTTGAAGTCAAATCCTGTTTGTACCCAACAAAAAGAGAAAAAAAAAAAAAAAAAATGGCACCAAACATCATCCTCATTTTGTGGGGATCAGGATACTTCAAAATGCAGATAAGGGGAGGCTACAAGCTTTCCCAACGACAAAAACATGACCCAATTCTAGGAAAAGAGAAATGGATAGAATCCCACTTATCATAACATCCAACTAGGGGGGTAGTGGACTCCCTTACTCAAGTCCTTGTTGTCCTGGAAAAAGTTATAGTCATATTGTCCATGTCCATCCAAGAAAAAGGAAGATGCTTCTGGAGGGTCAGGAGAATGATAATTGATAAAGTTGGTGGGGTTAGAATGGGAGAGAGACTAATGGTAGGCTAGCAACTGGTCAATCCTAGTTTTGGAGGATGAACTTGTAACAATTGCTTATTCTTGTTTACTACTGATTATTTAAATGAATTCCAAGTGATATCCTCTAATCTTGTGGGGATTCTATACACAGTGCTCACCTACCATTTTTTCTTGTATTTCTGTGCTTAAGAAGTGAGACATTTAAATTACTCATGGACTCTCCTTATCATTATGATCAGATGGCCTTAGTTTCTGAAATAGATTATCCCACAACAAATGACCCGATCAACGGTAAAGATCATCTAATCAAGGTGACAGGTGGGATTCATTCTGCATTCTATCTAAAGGTCTAAGATTGTCGTTGGGAGTTTTTCTTTTCATGTTTTTTCTTTTGAAGCTAGCAACAGTTGGGCCATGATATTGACAATTATTAATGAAAGATGTGATTAGCTACTTCAATTGGGAAAGTTCATTAGGGTCCATTTGTTTCTTGTAATTGAATTCATAGGAATGTCAGGACCTTTTTTTTTTCTATAACTGGTTAAAAATGAAAAAGCATAGGTAAATATCCAAGAATAGCTATCAAATCGTCTAGTGTTTAATGAAAATTGAATCAAAGGAAGATGAGAAATGAATATGCACCCATCACCCTATTAATTCAAACACTGAAAAGTTAAAGTCTAATCTACGAATGTTCCTCTTATCCTCTTCTTCTCCCATCTCTTCAATAATTCTTGAGAGGAGCTCACATGACTATGAAATCCTATGTATTTCATTCCGGGCAAAGAGGCTCTATGATTTTAGATCGCGATTTATGATAGATTAATTAGATCATGTTCCCATGTGATAAAAAAATCTATGACCCATATGCAGTTTGGATCGCGTACCTTACAGACACACACAAGAATCTAAATCGCTATGACCTTCACTGTGGATCAAAAGAATATACGATGATGGTCGATCTTTGGTTCTAAACTTGGTTTCAGAATGCATTATGTACGCATGATATCAACCCTGTCATCCTAGAAGGTCATTTTAGGGTTGGCATTGATGGGTGAAGTGCCAACCATGGGTCGTCAACTGACGTCGGATTGAACCCTACACCAGTACTGTATAATCAAGGGTATATCTTTCCATTGAGCCAATTCTTTATGTGTTGGGTTCCGCTGGTTATGTGGCTCTATAGAAATTAAAATAGGTGACTTGGGTTCAAGTCCCAATCTTAGGGCTTGGAATCAGTGTTGGATATTTTATAAGTACCCTATAATTTTCTCTTGTGAAGAGATGCATTTAGTCTAGTGTCTTTTCGTTAATTAATAAGTACTTATTTACGAAAGGGTGTGTTCTTAAACATTCCTTTGTTTGTATTATATTATTTATATAATGGCCTTGTTCTAGTGAGAACTGTTTTTACGGCCGCAACTTTTTATGAGGCCCATTTGTGCGTCTTGTTTGTGCATTGGTTGTTCTACTTTGATTGTGGCTAAAGCTCGTGATTTTCATGAAGTTCACCTTTTGATAGATGCGCTATTAACGGATCCTATAATTGGTTTATTGATCATATTTTGCAAGACAGTCAGTATCTCTGTTACCAAAAATTTTTATGTGGATGATCGTTTCTCTTTTATTTCTAGGAGACTAAACTTGGTTGCTCGTAGTTTTCCAAAATGTTTGTATTCTTCATGTTTTTTGGGGGGGGGGGGGGGGTTCTTTTTAATGAAAGTATCTTTCTGGAAAAAACAAAAATAACATTACTATTATAAAAGCATAAGTAATATAGAGAATCGAATCCTAGTGGTGGGGTAGTTGAATCTATAAAGGTCCACTAAGTCTTGCACCTTGGACCATGACTCAGCCCATGAAGTCCTAAAATGGAGACTAAAGGTAGGGCAGTTGGATCCATCAAGATTCATTGGGTCTTGCTCCTTGGAGCCAGGATATGCTCAGAAAATGACCTAAATGATCCACAGTTGGAAGCTTATTAGAGATAAGATATTATAAAAATATAATATTTTGTAGAGATCAAATTGACAATGGGCCTATACTGTCAGAGTGAGGTTTCTCAAGGAGAGGGAGCCATTTTTTGTGGACCATAAATGATTTTAAGGCCCATGTCATCTACGTAGTGGAAATAGGAGAAGGAAGAAAGAGAACAAAATATCACGACAACAGGCCCACTTATAAAACATCAAAATCATTGTAAAAACAGTCTCCTCATGAAGTGTACAGTTCTCAAAGGAGTTGGATTAGGGTTATAACCAGCATAACCTATATATATATAATGAAAAATATTAATTCATATAGTTTTTAAAATGGTTTTGGGCTTTGGCAAAATATTTACAAATGGGCCTAAGATTAGATGGATTGGTTCAATGATGGTCTAGAATATTGTTAATGGACCTTGGCCCAACCTTTTACAAACAAAAAACCGAGTAATGGACTACATATAGTTTTTTTAACTGAAATTGGGCTTAAGCTTCGCTTTTACAAGTCAGATTGGGTCGAGTCAGGTTAATTGGGTTGCAAGTTAAGATACCTTGACCCATGATCAACTATATTTTCTACGAGTCGGGTTGGATAAGTCAAATATGGGTTGGGTTAATAAGTCAGGTCAAGTTTTGCCCCCTATAAATCCAGACATGTTATAAGATATGTATCTTGGGTGGATGCCCAATTAAGATGAGTTAGGGTTAAAACTACGGTTCCTCTCTTATAAGGTTACTATGCCTATAAATAGGCCTCTCCCTTTTATATTTGTACACAGTTACAAGATAATAGGAAAGCTTTCTACTTTTCTCTCCAATCTTCTCTCTTAGTCTCTCTCTCTTTTTTAACACGTTATCAGCATGAAGTCTTGCTTCAAACTTTGCTCTCGGTTTGCATACTGTAGCAATTTTTTTCGGTTTGCGTGCGTGGAAGAAGCAACACAAAGTCTCATTTCAGACTTTCTCTCGGTTTGCATACTGTAGAAAAAATTTTTCAGTTTGCGCGCGTGGAAGAAGCAACACAAAGTCTTGTTTCAAACTTTGCTCTCGGTTTGCATAGTGTAGCAAATTTTTTTCGGTTTGCATGCATGGAAGAAGTGACACAAAGTCTTGTTTTAAGAGATTTTTTTTCTGGTTTCGGTTCATAGAGAAACCAATAGGGCTTAGGTTTGCATGTGTTAAAGAAAAAGTCCATCTTGTTATCGGGTCATTCCAAAACTCCTACATCCGATCTCCGATCGATGAACGGTTTGGTTCTGCAGATTCGTGGCGACAAGCATTACCTAAAAGATTCAACAGATCAGGATTTCAATAATGATAATTTTTTTGAACTGTAATCACGGTAAGTGGTATCTAAACCATAGTTAAATCCAAATCTATTAGAATGCATAAAATTAGTCTGTGATACTTATTTACAGTAATTATAGTGTTTGATTACTGTTCATCATCTTGCATGATTTTTTTTTTAATTTAAATTTATCAATACTATAAATGGATCACAAAATAGAACCAGAAGTTCTAAATTTGAATCCGGAGTTCACCTATCTATAGACAAGCAGTCCTAGAAGTTGGAATACTGATATAAACCTGTAGATTCATATCCATAAATCAAAATCTGGAGTTTTTTCTATTCCAATTAAATTATACGGCCATGAAATTAAAAATGAAATTTTGACATAACCAAAAGTTCTGATCATTTGTTAGAACCGGAAGTTCTACTTCAAACCTGAAGATTTGACAGAACCTACAATTCTCATTTCATGTGTTATGAACCTGAAGTTCTAAATCAAGCCTGAAGTCTTGACAGAACCAACAATCTTGATTCTCAAAGTTGAGAACCTGATGTTTTAACTTTTCATTGACAAACTTATTTGTCATGTTTACATTCATTTCTTAATTTACTTTTGATATTAAGTTTTTATTTTTACATTCATTTCTTAATTTACTTCTGATATTAAGTTTTTATTTTTCGCCTTTTACTTTATTGATCATTTGCATATAGTTAATTATATATATATATATATATATATATATTTCTTATTACAGTTCTTACATGATGACAAATCTAGCTAAACTCGACTTTAATGCACTTAAAATAAATGGGGACAATTACTTATCTTGGGAATTGGATGCTAAAATCCACTTACAATCCAAGAAACTGTGAGAGACCATAAAGGAAGGTATCAAGATGTCCTTAGAGGAAAAGGTGTTAGCCTTCATCTTCTTACGCCATTACATACATAACAACCTAAAAAATGAATACCTTACTAAGGAAGACCCAGCAGGCTTATGAAAATCCATGAATGATGGGGATGATCACCAAAAGATGGCCATACTACTAGTTGCCCAGAATGAATGGTTAAACCTGAGGTTACATGATTATAAAACAGTATTTGAATACAACTCTGCCCTTTTCAATATTGTTTCCAGATTAAGATTATGTGGTGAAAGGTTTTGGAGGAGTAGATGTTGGAGAAAACGTTATCGACTTTTTATGCCTCGAATGTTCTCCTACAGCAGCAGTATCGAGAGCGAAGTTTTTTCAAATATTCAGAACTTATCTCACGTCTCCTAGTCGCTGAATAGAGTTGTATAGTATTAACGAAAAATTATAACTCCATACTAATTGGATCTTTGGCAATTCCTGAGGCAAATGCCATTTTTAGCTCAAATAGAGGCAGGGGAAGGGGGAATGGAAGACATAAATCCTCTAATAGAACTGGAAGAAATAACTCCTCCAAGCGAGGTGGTTTTAAAAGTACCCCTCCAAAATTAAAAAATCACCAGAAGTGGTTTGCCCTTCAGCATAAGAATAACCAGAATCCACTGGCTAATCCTACCAACCGTCTTGATGACACGTGCCACAGATGTGGAAGAATGGGCATTGGTCAAGCACTTGCTGTGCACCAAAGAAAGTGGTGGAACACTACAAAGCATACAAGGCCTCTGTTCATTTAACAGAGACAAATGATCTGGAAGGCTAGAATTAGGATATAATGACACTAGAGAGGCCTCCAATTGACATTACAAACCTGGAGACTCGTGACTTCTTTGAAGATGATGACAACCAACATTTGGATAATGAGGCATTTAACAATCATTTGGGAGCACCTCCGGGCGTGGTCTAAAAGACCCATAATTCTTTGAACTTCACAACCTTAATTTTTTTTTTTTGAGTTCATTTGAGATGCATGTTTCTTAAACTTTTCCGTTTTGAAGGGGAACTTCATCTTCATTAATGTCCTAATTTATGGTGAACGTTTTAATTATTTCAGTTTTAATCATGTGATTGCATAGTTATATTGTTTTATTATTTTTTAAGGTATGGATCACGGAGCTGAGGACAATTTCTATTTGGTAGATAGTGCCACAACACACACCATTCTGAAAGATCAAAAAATTTTCTTAGAATTGATGTTCATTCTACGAAAGGTATTCACCATAGCTAGACTTGTGCAAGTAATTGAAGGATCCGGAAGAACCCATATGATGTTACCTAACAGTACCCATCTATTCATTAAAGATGCATTGTTCTCAAGAAGTTCCCGAAAAAACTTGATTAGTTTTAAGGACATCAGAATGAATGGGTACTACCTTGAGACTTTAAGTGAATGTAACAACAAATACTTATGCATTGTTACTAGTATTGGAAGCTAGAAGCAAATATTAAAAAAACTAAGTGCACTCTCCTTAGAGTTATATTACACGACAATCTCCAATGTTGAACCACATTCGGTTATGAGCAAAACAACAAAGTCAAACCTGAAGCTTAGTGATCCTAAGACTTTATAGCTTTGACATGATATGTTAGGTCACCTTGGGGCTACTATGTTGAAAAAAATCATAGATAACTCATTTGGGCATTTCTTAGAGAACGATCAATTGACCATACCTAGTGGGTACTTATGCACCCTATGTTCACAAGGAGAATTGATCACCCAACCTTTTGTTAAGGTTGTAAACGAATCCTCATCCTTTCTACAAAGGATACAAGGTGACATTTGTGGACCCATAAATCCCCCTAGTGGACCTTCTAGGTATCTTATGGTTTTGATTAATGCCTCCACCCATTGGTTGGATGTTTGCCTACTTTCAACTAAAAAAGTAGCATTTGCCTGCCTATTAACTTAAATAATCAAACTTAGGGCCCACTTCCCTGATTATGCCATTAATTCTATAAGACTTGACAATGCAGGCAAATTTACATAATATGTTTTTGATGATTTTTGTTCATCCCTAGGAATTATAGTCTAACATCCTGTCCCCCATGTCTACACTCAGAATGGCTTAACTGAATCCATGGTTAAGCGCATCCAGCTCAGTTTTAGGACTCTACCGATGCAGTTCAAAGTATCAGTTAGTGCCTGGGGACATGCTGTGCTGCATGCATCAATGTTAATTCGATTTTGACCCACGACCTATATCAATATTCTCCTGCATAACTTATATCAAAACATAAACCCAATATTTCTCACTTGCGCAAGTTTGGTTGTGCAGTTTAAGTCCCAATACCGCCTACTAAGCGTACAAAGATGGGACTACAATGTAGATTGAGAATCTATGTAGGTTATGACTCTCCATCGATTATTCGATATTTAGAACCAATGATGGAAGATATCTTCACAACTTGTTTTCCCGATTGTCAATTCGATGAGATAATATTCCTTTCGTTCGGGGGAGATAAGATTGTTCATGAAGAACGTATTGTTCCTGTAGAACAACCCGTTCCTCAAGAACGACAATAATTAACATGAAATACTTCCACTTTGTCTCATCTGGATCCACGAACTTCATAATGTGAAAATGAAGTACGAAGAATTGTGCATTTAAAAGAAATTGCAAACAGATTACCCGATGCAGCAAATGTGACGAACTTACATGTGCCATCTATGAATGCACATGTCAGGATTAATGTCCCTTTAGGACGAAGTCAAAATACAGCAGCAAAAGAATCTGCGATATGCCAGAAGCATGGCAGACCTATAGGTTCAAAGGACCCAACTCCATGGAAAAAGAGAAATGAGCAATCATCATCACATCATCTAAAAAAGTCACGTAGTGCTCCTGAAGAGGCTCCTCCCGAAGAGGCATATAACACTCATGAGGAGGTTATGGTAAAATTCGTTCTCTCTAGAATAATGGAAGTCCCTGGTGAGACTTTGGAAGCCCCTGAAGAGGCACCGGTACCGGATAATGAAGAGATCTCTATACTCTATAATTATTCAAACGAGAGGTGGAATAGAAATGAAATTATCATCAAGGAAAATGAGAGGTGGCATATGCGACAGCTACACAAATATCCAAGGAAAATGATGATGATGATTGGGACACATAACCACGTTTTATAAATGAATGTCGACAAAGAAATGATTGGCCAAAATGGGAAAGCGCCATCAAAGCTGAGTTAGAATCTCTCGACAAACATGGTGTATTTGGACCTATAGTACAAACCCGAAAAGATATTAACCCTGTAGGTTACAAGTAGGTGTTTGTAAGAAAAACAAATGAAATGAATGAAATTATCAGATATAAGGCACGATTAGTGGCATAAGGTTTCTTGCAGAAATATTGGATTGATTATGAGGAAACATAGTCCCCTGTTATGGATACAATAACATTCAGATATTTAATAAACTTAGCAGTTTCTCAAAATCTAAAATTGGAACTCATGAATGTTGTAACTACTTACTTGTATGGGGACTTAGACACAGAAATTCACATGAAAATCCCTCAAGGATTTTCTTTGCTTGAAGCAAAGCCAAGGAGTACGTACTTAATCCAATTAAGACGATCATTATACGGCCTGAAGCAATGTGGAAGAATGTGGTACAATCGTCTTATTAAATACTTATCTAAAAGGGGGTATGAAAACAATCTTATTTACCCGTGTCCATTTATAAAGAAATTCTTAAAAGGGATTTGAAGTAGTAGCAGTTTATGTGGATGATATAAATTTGATAAGGACTCCAGAAGAGCTCGAAGAAACTGCTAATTATTTAAAGAAAGAATTTGAAATGAAAGACCTTGAAAAAACGAGATTCTGCCTCGACCTACAAATCGAGAGAAATTCTAATGGAAAGTTGGCCCATCAATCTATCTAATTATACCGAGAATGTTTTAAAACGATTTAGTCTGGACAAGGCACATTCATTAAGCACCTCCATGGTCGTTCGGTTTCTAGATATAAAGAAAGATCCATACTGTCCCATCGAGGAAAATGAAAAGGAATTGGGCTCCGAAATACCATACTTAGTGCTATTGGAGCCCTAATGTACTTGGCACAATGCACTAGACCGAACATTGCATTTTTTGTGAATCTACGTGCGAGGTATAGCTCCGCACTAACTCAAAAGCACTGGATTGGTATTAAACACATCCTACGATATTTGCGTGGAACAACTGATTCCAGTTTTGTAGGACATGCAGATTCAAGTTATCTTTCTAATCCTCATAAGGTCAATCATAGACAGGTTACGTGCTTCTTAGTGGTAATACCCTCCATTTTTTGGCGTTTTACTAAACAGACTTTGGTAGCTACTTCCTTCGACTATGCTGAGATTTTGGCCCTTTTATGGAGCCAGTAGGGAATGTGTATGGCTGAAATATTTGATTTAGCATGTTCGTAATTCTTGTCAATTACCATCTATTGCAAATATCCCAAATATTATCTATTAAAATAATGAAGCATGCATAAGACAGATTCGATAATGTTTCATTAAAGGAGATAAGACTAAGCATATAGCACCGAAGTTATTCTTCACTCATGAACTTCAGAAGAACAATGAAATTGAAGTTAAGCAAGTTTGTTCAAGTAATAACCTTTGTTTAAGTAACAACCTGACTGACCTGTTTGCCAAATCTTTGCCAAAATCAGTAATCCAGAAGTTTGTAAATGAGAATGACATGCGTAGAGTTCATCATCAAACTATGTAAATGGTTGCTATCATCAGGGGGAGTGATTTATCAAGGGAGCATCATGAAATATGCTACCTAGGGCATTTGTATGCTGTACTCGTTTTCCTTTTCTAGATTTTATCCCGTTGGGTTTTCCTAGTTAAGGTTTTAACAAAGCAGCATTATGCACGTCCAACACCAATTCAATGATCTTGAAGGATGTTGTACTCTTTTTCCATTCACTTTGCTTTTTTCCTATTAGGTTTTTTCTTAGTAAGGTTTTTAATGAGGCAACTGTCTTTGAATGGTAGTCATCTAATGGGGAGTGTTATAAGATATGTATCTTGGGTGGATGCTCACTTAAGATGGGTTAGGGTTAGAATTAGAGTCACTCTCTTATAAGGTTACTTTTGCCTATAAATAAGCCTATCCCTTTTGTATTTGTACACAGTTATGAGATAATAGAAAATTTCTCTACTTTTATCTTATTCTCTCCAATCTTCTCTCTCTCTCTCTCTCTCTCTCTCTCTCTCTCTCTACTAACAAGACATGTATTTTGATGACTGTTATAAGACTTTTTTAGCTGAAAATGAACTCACAAAGATACGATTGATACATGCATGATGCATTCCGATTGCATATAATGTATGTAACAAGGGATGGCAATGGGGTGGGGCAGGTTCAGGTTTAGGTGGACCTGAACCGGACCCAATTGGTATTTCCACTAATCCACACCCGCATCGATCCATGGCGGGTTCTATGGTTGTCATACCAAACCTCCACATGACAATCACCGGTCGGGTCTAGTTTGTTAGTGATTGATTTATTTTGTTTTATTTTATTTTTTAAAGATATGAAGATATTACGGAGTAGGAAAGATTTGGAATTATAACATCTAGAAAAATGTCACTCCTTACCACCACATACACTAATATAGATTAATATATAAAATCTTACTTAATAATATATAAAGTGAAGACAAACATGGTGGGGTGGGTTAGACACACCCGAAACTCAAGTCTGCCCCAAACCCATGCTCTGGTTTGCATATGGAAAACCATATCTAATTAGAATTCTTTTGACAAGCTACCAAACCTGCCTATAATAAAAACGGATTCTAACCGGTCGCCGATTAAACCGACCCATTGCCATCCCAAATGTAATTCACACGAACATTTGAAACTTTGGAACTAAGAAAACTAATCCTGTCTTGCCTCATCCTCACATAAAAAATTATATCCCAAATTCCGTGACAAACTTTCTTTGACTTTCAATAGCAAACTTAGTGAAATGATAATTACATTATTATTCAAATATTGTATAATAAAGATGGCTAAGACAATGAGAGAGGCAGGTTTGAAAGTTTTCTAGACTTTTGCAAAAAGTGAGCCACAAAAGCATGTTTTTTTATGATTGACCACATGAACCGTAATAAATGACCACTTTCCCAACAGACATCTCATTCATAGCAGATACTTCTGGATGTCCCTTGAATGGACATTGAGCACTTTGCAATATTGTTGGCATTTATATGCTAATAAGGTTGAGGATCAATGCAGAAAATTTTCTCCCAATAGGCAATATCCGACCCATCGCTATGATGATAATTTAGGCCCAGTTTTGTTCAACCCATATCACAATCTCTTAAGTAACATATAACATATCTTGTTCATGAGCAACCTTGTTATAGTTCCTAGGAACATATTCAAAATTAATCTATTCATCACAACTACAGGAATTCCAAATATATATATATATATATATTTTGAATGGAAACGGTATAAATTAGGGTGGTCAAGTTTGCTACTGATTTGACCTTTTACTAATTGTTAGATTGAATCCCATAATAATGTTATTTTTGAGTGACCGTTCAACTTTGAGGCTATTAAATCAAAGATCAAAATAATTTCCCCGAGGTTAGTAATTTTCTTAACGAGACCTTTTCATCCCATCTTCTTCACTAATAGCCATGAATCTAGGCAAACCCAACAAGCTGGACCATATACGGTGGATCAGATCTATAAGCTTTTGGAAGGGCATGATCCTGTTGAGACCCCCCTTCAAAAATGACATAGTAGGGAAAGCAAAATTCATGAAGGAGCCTCAAAAGAGGCCTTAGTTGATGAGTTCTACTTATAATACTAGATGTATTTTTACTTGATTGAAGGAGGGCGAGCTGAGTCCTCAGCTCTTTGGGATTAGACTATATGTTACTCTGATAAGGTCATCCTAGCCCTTGATTTCAACACCTGAAAGTTAAATGACTTTTAAGTACAATTATTATGGTAGCATAATCCACCACCAAAAACAATTACATGCAACAGTGCCAAATTTAGACCAGTGATAAATTATAGAATAATGTGGTTATGTGGGTAATGAAGGATTGAAATAATGCATTTTGTTAATATGCATCAATGGTGGGCCATACAGAGTTAGTGAGGTGCCGTAAGTATATAGTCTAAGAGTGTTGTAATAAAGGTTTTAAACGGCACTAATAGGGTGTGTTTGTGCATGAGGTTACGAAGAAAATTGTATTGATTTTCCATACAGCTTATTGTTTTATGTTCGTAAAATACATATCTTCGTAAAGAAAAGAAATTTTTTTTATTGTAGATTCCTCTTTCCCATGAAAATAGAAATATGCAGAGCACAAAAACATCTATTATACAAATAGGTCCTAAACATTCAAGTAATGAATGCATTATAATGGTGATCCTTTGTGAATGGATGTGGGCCTGAGAACTCTGCTGATCAGATGATCATAAAACACATCAAATCCATTAATATGCAGCAGTTAATGCAGACATTTAAGGTAGGATGAAAGGCAGTAGCGTCGGGGTCTGATGAGGGTCATAAACAGTTCAGACCTGAATTACTAAACAGGGAACTGTATCTTTCACCTGGACCTGACTGAAAAGGGACTTGGTATATGTTAACGGACACAGAGGACACACACTAATTACTCATACCCCAAATTTAAATTTAAGATGTGAACTCTAGCATGAATTGAGAACCAAGTACAGAATTCAGCTGATGGATTTGTGGGGGCCACCTAAGGCCACCTTAACCATGGTTAGGTGGGGATTCAAAGATCCATATGTGACTTACCTATGTACGAAATTTCAAGTATGATGTAATCTTAACTCTTTGATCATGGCTCTTAAGTTTGATGATTTTAGAATGCGCTATTTTTTTAGAATTTCAACCCAACAGCGAATAACATTTAGTGTCAAACTTGGAGCCTGTGACATGGTGATGAGAGGGGTTAGATCTATGAGAGAGGGAGTCTTACATCCCTGAAAAATGGGCGTCTCCGTGGTTGCTCCCATGGAAATAATATCCATGGGAGCATTTCTGCATGTTTATATATATTAAAGCATACAATGTTGGCATAGGGTATTCGATTCAAGATATAAAATCCATGAACTTGAAAGGGACTCAGTGCAAACAAGATTTTTAATTGGTTGCATCCAATCAAATGCAAACCCAAAATAAAAGTGGGTCAGAATCTTGGACCCGGTCTTGAATTTTTCAATTTAGCTTGTTGGTACATTTCAATATTAGGAGACCCATTTTTGTTCAAAATCATGAATAATCAACTACGCATGAGTTGAGAATAAGGCTGGCAATGGGTCAGGTTGGATTGGGTCTGACCTCGTAAGGAAACGAGCCTGGCCCTCAACCTCAACCCCACTTTGTTTTTAATTGCGTTAAAAATGTTAACCCAAACCCAATTCTAAACTATTCCACATAAGCTCTAAATTAAACAGGTCAAATTTGTACAATAGGCTTGGGTTTCTGTTAGGTTGGTGGGTAAAAAGGATTATGTACTTTATCTATTGGGTTACAAGCAAGCATTTTACCAAAGATTACTATTTATCAATGCGATTGCTTTAAAAGCATATGCTTGGGGTGGGGGCAGAAGAGTAGACGATTTCAAAAAGGACTCCTCATTCATTAGACAGAAAAGATTGCACAAGATTTTATAATCTGTTGCTGAACCTCTTCAATTCCAAAAGCCCAACTCATCATTTAGTAAAACAAGTGTAAAGGGATCATCCTCAACCTAACTTTCCAAGTCTAATTTAAGGTCCAGTTGGAGGTCCGGTGAGGAGACCTGCTACCCTTATTTTGAACCATGACCTATTTAAAAGTGGAGCAGATGCATTGACTTGAATAGTCTGGGGTAGGTGGGTAATGAATGAGCTGCCAAAAAAGACTCTATTCTATGGAAGACAAACATGGATTGGAGCTGGCTAATCCTAGGGATGGGGAAAGGAAAGGCCACCAGCATCCCCACAAGCAATCAAAAGCAGAGAGGGTGAAAAATTCAAGGAAAAGAAATCCAAATCCGCCCACCTGTTTTTTGTTGTTCTGGTGAGGTATTGGGGATTAGGTTCCCAATTTTTCCAACCCCACTGGGCCCCACATCTCATCAGCCACTGCAAGTTGGAAATATTCTTTGTAATTATTGTTTTCATTGTTTGTGCCAGAAGCTCATGAGTCATGACTCTTGCAACCTAATTGTCTAGCCTTTTCCCCTTCCTTGTATATATCTTCTTCTTCTTCTGCTTCTTCTTCCCTCTTATCTGTTTCTATTTGATATCTTCTACCCATAATCTCTTTTCTCTTCCAAATTCCCTGATAAAACTTAGGAAACAAAAAAAGGTGGGGGTGGAAGATGATGCAAAACCAGTTTTCTAGATCATCTTACAGAGAATACCTTAAAGGCCTTGAAGCAGACATACAACATGCCAATACCCTGTGAGTCCTTTTCCATCTCTCCTCTTCCTCCCTCTTCGTCCCCCTTTTTTTTGGGTGCTTTTGACTCATGGGTTCTGTATCAATTTCCATCTGCTAGAACTTGATAAAAGAATCAATTGCAAGAACCCATTTGTATGTTAGTGTTGATAACTACTGAATATGAAGGTCCAGTGTTGTTATCTTTTATGGGTTTTTTCCCTTCTTTTGGAATATGTTATTTTGTAGGAGTTATTTGTGGTTTTGGGTTTCTAATTGAATTGAGTTTGGTCTGTACCTAAAAAGATGGGTTTTGGGGTTTTGGGTTTTCAGGGCAGCTGCAATTCCAAGAGCTTGTGGTGGGGCATGCCTTCAGATGAGATTATCTTACAGCCCTTTGGCGCCCTTATTTGTCTTTCTTATGCAGTGGATGGACTGTACCTGTTCATATTCTCTTCCGGGTTATTTAAAGCTTCTCCATGTTCTAATATACAAGGTTTGTTTCTTTTCTGTTTTAGTTTTGTTTGGTTGATATTTATATTTTTCAGTGTGAATTTGGAGAAGTAGAAGAGCTGATTACATGGGTTTTGATTATTTTTGTTGTTCTAAAATCTCCTAATTCAGAGTTGGGATTTATGAGTTCATATCTTATTTTATGGTCTAATAGTAGAACATTTTATGCTGACCCCAGTTTGAAGGGGCAAAATTAGGATGATAATGGTGATAATGATGAGGATGAAAGTTCATGAATTGGGCTGTTTGGGAGATATTGATCTGTTGTTTGGGCTTGGCAGGTATATGTTGATGGTGAGACGACGATATCATCCTATGAAAGGAAGGCCAGCATTAGAGAATTCTACTGTATATACCTATACTCTGTTCTGTTGTTGATGTATATGTGTCGAATGGCCGGATTTTGCATGTATCTTATGTAAGTGCATCCTTTTCATTCTCTCTTTTGAATCTTGCAGCTGTTATATATCCTTCTCTACAACAGCTAGAAGCTGATTTGACAGAATTGGAAGACACAAAGCAGAGAGGTCGATATACGGATATGTTCAGTAGAAAGAGAGTGGAAGAGAGGAGAAGGCTTCCCGAAAAGGATTCTGATAGAGAAGACGAGTGTGGCATCTGTATGGAAGTCTGCACCAAGATAGTCCTGCCTACCTGTAATCATGCTATGTGTATAAGCTGCTACAGAGACTGGTAACAATATCCATCATATTCCTTTTCTTCATATATCCAATATGTTCCTCTGTGACTGTTGAATCATGTTGTCATCGTCGTCGTCGTCGTTCATTGAATTCTCTTTTGGCTTTCAAATTACAGGAAAACAAGATCGCAATCCTGCCCCTTTTGTAGGGGTAGCCTAAAGAGGATAAATTCTAGAGATTTGTGGGTTCTCACTAGTAATGGTGATGTGGTTGACACAGTAACTGTTGCGAAGGAGAACCTGAAGCGCTTCTATGTCTATATTGACAACCTGCCTCTGATAATCCCTGACACCCTGTTCGTGGTTTATTATGATTATGTAATCTGATGAGCAGAGACGAGAAGATTGTTGTACATAACAAGCTTAAGCCGACCATCACTTGTTGAGAGAGTCCGGTAAAGCAATTTCTCTTGCATATATCAAATGTTTCCATCTCAGTTGTGCAGCAGTCGACAATTCCTATGTAAGTCCGAAATAATTGTTCATATAATGGAATTCCATTTTCGAACTTGTTAACCTTTGGAGTTTGTACCTGTCCGAACAAGGGAGAGTACCAACCAAGGAAATTGATGCTTGGGGAAAGCCTAAAGAGGTGAACTCAACAAATGTAGTGCTGAACGAGTAACAGAAACCAGGTCAATATGCAGGGCTTTCATTTCTGTTAACTAAATTATGCATTTTTAACCAAAAAAGAACAACTAAATTATGTATTTTAATTAGTACCAAGTTAATCCATGCAAGTGTGGGTCTTGGTTTAAAATAAACATAGGGAAACTTCAAAAAAAGGCCTTATTTTTTTTGGCTTATTTCAAAAAAGGATATGAGAATTAAAACTTTGCAAAATAGGGTTTAACTTTTCCGACTTTCTTTTGATAAAGGACAACTGGCCAAAATTGGTGTTTTCCGGCCAAGTTTCTAACATAGTTTCAGAAAATGACTAGAATGCCCTTCCATAGCTTTTGAAACAAAAGTTGTGGAATTGGTCAAAGCCCATCACCGTCCCTTCCACTTTCCCCTTCTTCCTCCTCCTTTCTTCATTTCTTTGTGTGACTTTCATGTGACGGATCATTTGCACAGAACTCTTCATTCTCTATAGATCACAGAAATAAGGCAGGAATGGGTTATCATTTATTCCATTGCTTGCTATGCTCTAACCTTTTACTTTATTTGGGCTTGTGTAATTTAAGGAATCTTCAGAACATTTTCTGTGCTACTACTCTTCTTCCTCTGCTACATTCATCAGAAGGAGCCCTCTATGACATGGACTGCCTATTTTGACTCACTTCTCTCTTTCTCCTTTCGTTATGGTCTGCAATTAGACAAAGACCATTAAACAATCAAAAGTCCATAAAAGGCAGGAATCTGCAATCCAAGGAACCTACATTCATTGGTGTTCCATACATTGTTATGTTGGGAAGGGTCCACTTGATGGGCGGTCTGTATCCATTGACTGCCAACCTATAATTAAATCCATTTCCTAGGAATTTGGTAATGCATAATGTATATACTCTGGATTCTGGAATTACATCTAAGCACTTTTGATCCAAGGTTTTGTAATTAAGAATAAGTGTCGTGTATGTGTTTGGCAGATCTTCCCTTAACACTGTGTTGAACAAACCAACCAGTGGTTGATATGTCAATGAGGATTTTAGAAATGTGGGGACCTTCTATGAGCAATAGGAAGTAGCCAACACAGAATCAACTTCTCTGATCATTCAAGAGTGGGTCCCATGCATCTGATCCTATCTCAAGATGTATCCTCTTTCTCTCTGCATGCTACATGCATGAACGGTGATAGGAGAAGTAGATGAAGAGAAAAGTGGCAGGGACTTTGATGGTGCCTTGACCGACTCCTCACTTTTGTTTGAAAGCCCTAGAGGGGAATTCTTGTCATTTTCTGAAAATATGTGAGAAAATTGGCCAGAACAATTTTGGCTTATTGTCCTTTATTGAAAGAAAATTGGAAAACTTGAACCCTAAAAACTTAAGGCCTTTTTTGAAAATTTCCCCAAGAAACAAAGACAAAAGAAAGGTATATTTCCTGATACCTTGAGTCATGGGCATGGCTGCCATTTTTTAGGTACTGTGAGGGTTTGTTACACATCATAATCATGGGTATACACTAAATTCCTTCAATTTGCTTTGTCATCAATTAATTTGTAATTGTTTCTATTTTTTATTGATTAAAAACTTTTTAGAAAAGGATATGAGTACGTTCATAATTGTATCATGAACACCTCATGAAGTTTGTGGTGTTGAGTCTCTGCAATGACAAAGCTGTCTAAATGCTTACTTCGAGTCTTTCATGCAAACTGGCTCAAGCTCGTGTTTTTGCTACTTGTGGCATGTCTCTTAATTGTGGGTATGCTCGTGTCAACAGTAATCTTTTGGATCTTTTATGTGTGGGAGTACTCAATCAGTAGAGACTTGAGACATATCTTGTTGAAATAAAAAAGTGCTTATTCGAAAATTCAGTCATCTGACTCGTGGTAAATGGTGAATTGATTTGCATCTAATTCAATTTCATAAGGTTCACTTATGTGGAGATCGTGCTGTGTAGTACTTGGATGTGTTACCTGTTCACTTATATGGAAGTCGTCATGTTGCACCCATTTACTGTTGTGATTCACTTTTTGTTGATTTGTCTATTAGTACTCTGTCACCTTGTGTAATAGATTACTATAGCTGATGTACATTTTCATGTTTTCTTTCCTAATATGATTTTACTTTTCATTGCTTCTGAGTAGAAAGAGAAGGGGAAAAAGAAGGTAGAAAGACTAGTTGCTAAAAGTTGTATGAAGACGGGAATGTTTTATTATCCTTTTAGGATGTACTGAACAATCTTACATGCAGAGACACGATAAAAAATTAACTATTGTATGGCCTGTTTGAATAGGGGATGTACAAGTTAGTAACTAGCCATTGTAGTTATCAAATTCGTTTTGAAGACAGTATTCTGCATTTGATTTGAGTTATTGCCTTACAGATAGCTACATGATTGGAAAGGTGATAAAACAGAAACATACATGTTTTGGGTGGTGAATGGTGTGATTCGTGCATTTGCTGCAAAACTTATAACTTTTTTGAAGCCAGAAAGTACCAATCCAGACTTTCATTACAAAAAATGTAGAACATGTGGTTCATCTGCATTGTCTGTTCTCAGGATCTCTACGTATGTACATAGGCTTCTTAATTTTCCTTATAGAACAGTAACTTCACAGTATGCACTAAACTGTGGGATGTGTTTTGATGTTTGAGGCTCAGGTAATAATGGAAAAATGGCCAGTTGAATTCTAATTTGGACATGGTGACCAAGGAGTCACCCGAATGTTGGAGATCATGCTGGTCCAAAACTCATTTGCAGTGACTAGAATGGGCTGAAAATCTGTCTGAAAGTAACGGAAACTTACTAAAATAAACTAGAATGGAAAACCAAGTTGTAATATCCAAAATTGAAGCTGAGTTGAAGGCAAGTCTTGTTCTTTTGATAGAAATAGGCATGATGAAAGCGTATTAGAAAAAGGTTGATTGATATTATGGTCCCCTGGAAGAGGGTAATTATCAATAAGATCAATGTCTTGGGAAATGATTATGGTAAACAAATGGTGTTACTATTTGCTGCAGTAAAGTGTAGTGACATTTACCAAGATCTGAGCCACTGATTCTTTGTAATTGCATTCTTTTTTTTTTGAAGCAGCATAACTGAATATATGAAGGAAGTAACTAAATAAAGAATTCTTGAAAGCTTGAATGGTGATAAATCTAAGTCACTGTATTATTTGAATTGATAGAATTTCTAGTTCTGGGGTGAATGCCTTTGTGGTGGAATTACTGACTAAAGTTTTTTTGTAGAAGCTGTAAGTTAAAAAGCTGTCAACCATGACCCTTTTAAGGTTATTGTGGAAGGCTAGACAAAGTATGTTAGACGCCTACATAATCCTCTATTAGTCATCAGTCCAAGCAATGATTTGTTTGAGCAAAGATCAATAGAAATGAAAATCTGGGATGATGGAACATCTTTATTATAACATCCAGTATTTTGATTGGATGAGAGTATGTGTGGGACTTGGGCAACAAGAAATTGAATATAGAGTAGTTAGTTCCAGGTTCTGGAATTTTCTGAGTGAGATTATGATTTGTGATAGAAGACTATTTTTGGAGGCTTTCTGCATATCTGTAATAGCTGTAAAATAATCAATTATCTATGTGTGTGTGTGTGTGTGTGTGTGTGTGTGTGTTGTGGGGAATCCTTTTGTCTTCCCTTTAGGAATGCAGTCCTTGGACTTGTGTCATTTCAGCATTGTGTGTCTCAAACAAAATGTATTCCACACAAGTTGTCCCCACTGTTCAGTGGTCCCCCTTTTCCTACGAGTTTCTTTGTGAATGGTTGATAATCGATGTCAAGAAATCCCTTCTGGTCCAAAATCCAAATATCCTAGCCATCTATCCTTTGATATCAGGAATGAGTACATTAGTCCTTGTACCATGGTTAAAGATGAGACTGTCATAACTGAAAATGTTCTCTTTACCACTGTGTAGTGTTAGGGCACCAGTGAACTCTTGGGATTGTTCTTTTAATGGTTGATTAAGTGGAAGTTTGTAGACCCCATATATCTTCTGGATTCGAAGGTCCTAACCATCTGTTCGTTGACCTTATTTTCTGCAGACTGAGCCTTTGCTGAGTCTTTAACTTTCAAATCGGAGGTTACTGATTGAAAGAGTTAACTGATAATTTTATGAGAGATATATCAGCGAGTCCCCCATCTCATCAGCAGTCCTCTTCCTCACTAATAAAGAGAGGGGAAAAAAAAATGAAATGCTCAGGTTGGAGAAAATGGAAAATGGTTTCCAGATTTGTTCAACAAGATGCCCTGCCGGCAGTGCCTTCCATCTCTCGTAGGACTCCATTATTCAGAAAGCCATCGAGCAAGCGCTTGCGGGCCTGAAAGAAATTCAAAGTGAGCTCATATTTTCTGACCACTGCTACAGTAAGGCCTCTCATGGATCCTGAATCAGTTATATATCAATTGCAGGAGATTAATACCTTGTGCAACAACTCAGATGAGTGACATCCTATGGGTTTTCTTTCTTGGGAAGGAAGAACATATTGGGAACTAACACATCTGTAGCTTGAGAATTTTTTAACACCAGCTAAAGGCTTTCTACCTACTCACTGAGTAAGACTTATAATACAAGTAAATACTTCCTAACCACTAATAGTTTGCTTTATTTTTTGTTCAAAACTGATGTGCTGATCACATTATATGCAGCCCTTTTACTTTCTTCTCATGTTCCCATTACTCTGCAGTTGCTATCAAACCAGGCTTTGACCAAAGGCCTAGTAAGGATCTTTGGAACTCGGTTGCCCTGCACTCAGGTTGCCTATGCTTGATTGTGACACAGAACAAAGCAACTTCCACTCAGGTTGCCTATGCTTGATTTTGACACAGAACAAAACAACTTCCACTCATAGGTTACTTGGATTAATAGATTATCCATACAAATGAACCATCCATTTACGTGTAGACTAGGTTACTTGCACTTGGTTTACAAAGATCCAAACCGACCCTGTAATGGGGTTCATTGCATGCTACAATGGTTGGGTCAGGCTAGCTTGTCTTGCATTCATTCAAGCAGATATAAACCTAACCTATCTCTATCAATTATCCTTGCACCCAGCATCATTATCATGATAAATCTTATCCCATCGATCTGGAGTCAGCTTTAAAATCTCTATTCATGAAACATGAACGCTGCATTTGTGTTATGTGAATGTTATGTGTGAACTATAAATTGAAGAGGGGTTGCTACTAAGCGATCAATTATTAACTAAACAAGCACAGAATATGATTAAGACCCAAAGTACTACTCATTCATCTCTGGCTTGTACATAAGATGAGATACAGAGTTCCTCATTTATAACTATACTAAACTGTCGACCACCCTACAAAGAGAAACAAACCAAGTTCAAATGCGCCCAAGACCAAGTCAAAATCTACGTCCTTTACTCTGTAGCAATTGGTCAAACGAAGGTCGACAGTAGCCACGGCGGAGGAGCAAGTCGGACACTGCCCCATACATGGCCTCGGTGAGGTGGACCCCGTCCCAGTTCACGTATTTGGCGGGGTCCTTGCAGACTGAGGCGGATGGAGAGCCACAGGTGGCGTATGGCTGGAAGTTATAAGGCGGGCCACCGGACCCACAACAAGTCGTCAAAGTCTCCTTCAACCCGAAACTTGCAGGGTCCATCATGACCGTCCGATGGGCACTTGCATAATCGGCGTAGGAGATGAAGGCCTGAGGGTACTGTTTTCTGAGCTCTTGTATTTTAGATTGCAGGACTGAATTGTGGGCTTCGATCACCTGGTTTCCGCTCGCGGAGCAGCCGAGGGAATCCCGGTCGTTGGCCGGGGTCAGGAACAGTGTCAAGGGAAGGCAGCCGGCTAAGGGCAACCCTTGAACCACAATGTACTTTGCACCCTTCTGAAGCAATGCCTGAATTCAATGACACATCAAAAAACATTATATCCAGTGACTATGGTTATGGTATTAGCTAGTTAGCCATTTATCTGAGATGCAGTTTGCAACTTGCTGGAAGAGGGAATTACATATATGTAATACTTTCAACCGCGGTTCTTTCAATCAAGCCATCTTCATAAGAAAATTATGAGAAATGACAAACTTTATTATATAAAAAATTACGGAAAGGACTTAATTGAAAGAATTGTTGAAAACTTTTCTACCTTTTTAAAATATTTAAATTTTCATGTGCTTTTTACAAAACGAGCCAAAAGTTTTATACTTCTTTGAAATTTCCCCTTGGAAAAATCTTAACCCTTTCAACAGCCTTCAATTTAATGTCAAAAATGGCAAGGCGGCCTTTTTAGTTGGTAGCTGGAAGTCCTTTTCTCAATGAATTAAAGGCTCCATACTTCAACCTACCTCTCAAGTTTCAAAGGATGGGACTCTATTCTCCTCCATTCAAAGTATTAAAACTAAAATGAGTATTATATGTACATGCTACCACTATGTTTTGAACATGTACATTAGGAAACTAAATATATTATATCCACACCAAAAGAAAAAAAAAGAAAAGAAAAGGTAGGCAGGATATTATGTGAATTAAAAGTTGGCCAAATATCTCAGAATGAATTATTTGTTCTAATTGCTGTTTATATTGTGATTCAGTCCAGTGGTGGGCGGTGATTGATCACAGTCAAATTGGGGTGAACACTAGCTTATTTGTAAACTCTTACATGTTCGAACTTTGAAATACAACTGCTTAAATTAGACTCTTTTAAAAATAGATGATTTGGTTTGTTTGTTTCAGTTTTTTTTTTTTTTTTTTTTTTTTTTTTTTTTTTTTTTTTTGTTTTTTTTGAGTTAAAATATGTTTGGTTCCATAAAAAAGAAAAATTGTTATATACCAAAAATTGAACAGGTAAATTAACTTGTCATCTAGCAAAAGTTAAATGGGTAAACTTATAAAAAAAAACCAAAAGTTGTCTACTTACTTTTTGAAAAAAAATAAAAATAAATGCAAAAGGTCACTTTTGAGAAAAGACAAAAGATCTTAAAGCTTCTTTACCAAAAAAATAAAAATAAATCTTAAAGCTGATTCAACATGAAATTTAAAGAAACCTTCTCAAATTGTTTATTTCACTCAAACATTTGCGCCCCCCCCGCCCCCCCACACAAAACCCCCTTCTCAAACGACACCCTATTTCTTTTCTAGAATTCCTGACAGTTTTCAGGCTGTCAGGAAATTCAGAATTCCTATAAGGAATTTTGTGTTTCTTAACTAGAATTCCTGGGCTTTTCAAATTCCAGGCATTTAAAATCCCCAAAAAGCTAGCATTTGAAAAACCACTACAGCAAAGAGGATTTAGAAATCTCTCTCAAGACTGGAATTTGGGAGAGGGATGATGGCATTCCGGCATCACTAACAGTCATCTCCTACATCCTATAATAAAACATATTTTGGATGTTTAAATACTTTATGCCTTTATGGCCCATTTTTATCAATGTACGATCGATAGTGTGATCTTGTGTTTGATGGGCTTTGGGTGTATGTAATTTAATGTAGATTTTTACCTTTTTTTATGTGGGATTTTTTCAATTCTTTATTAACCATAATGTCTTATAACTAATGCATTTGTCTATTGGGGCTTGATTTAGGTAGATATTTACTATTGTTGGCACAAAGTATTGGTAGAATTGTGTTTGGGAGATGTGTTTGCTTCCTTTCTATAGATCTTGTTTTTTTCAGTTTTTTATGTTAGCATTTCATTTATTTTTCTGAGATGGTTAAATTTTTATAATTAAGTGGGGCCCCATATGTATATTATATAGTGTGTATATATATTGGTTGGTGATTTATACTTGAACTAGCACAATAATAATACATACAGGGCCCTAATTCCAGTTAGAAATTCTTTTAGTTATGAAACAGAGAATTTATGGAGTCGGGAAATTTAGAATTCTCGGACAGGAATTCAGGCCGTAAATGAAATAGGGAATTCATAATTCTAGAATTCAACAGTATTTCAAATACTAGCATTTGAAATTTCCAAACAAGCACCAGGCATAAATTCTATGATTTCTAGTAAACAAGCGGGCCCAAGTCATTAAAGTAGGTTGGTGTGTGCACAATTAGAAACATTGGTCACCTTGATAATATGTGAAACGAATATTTTCTCAAAAATATTATGGTAAATTCAAAATAATGTGAAAATTAAAGTTAATTTCTAATAGGATAATATGACTTTTATGAATGTCGATTATTTAATTTATGTTTCATCAACTTTTTGTATTATTTCAAAGAATAACTAAAATTTTAATTATCCCACCATTTTCCAAGAGGATAGCCTCCAAAAGAGGATATTTGTGAAAATGGGGTGCTTTGTGTCTCCAATTGTTGATCAATGTGCCTATGGTCTATTTGATACCTAATAAAAAGTCACCTCAATTACAGGTCTGAACCAACTCACATTAAATCTAACCCTGCGGGCCATAACTCATCCAAAGATGTCCTATCCATCTCCTAACCACTTCCACTAATAAATGCTTGATAACAGGTGTGATTTCTCCTTGTTACTATTTGGACATCCAACCCTGCCTCCATCTTAATAAGTTTAATGTCTGTTGCCAATTTTACCAGGCAGGAAGAAATCAAACAGGCTTTTAGGACTTTCCCTGCCCACTTCTCTCTCTAGGAGCATCTTGATATAGTTTGGGGTCCTTTGCCTTTTACAATGAGCTGTACATGTGTACAGTATTTATATGCAATTGTTACACACAATAGTGGAACCGAGAAGAATTTCTTTCGAGGGCCACTATATAAGCATGACAGTTTTTTTAGAGGGCCATATGTAAAAATGTATACAATTTTCTCTAAATTAAAGGGGTTAATCTAAAAATTCAAGGGAGAAGAAGGGGAGGGGGGCGCGCATGGCCTCCCCTTGCCCCCTCTAGTTTCACCCGTAGTTACATATGTGAAACACATTACCATATTTGTCAAAATCATCATTTTCATATAATTAAATGAGTACTACCAACGGTTTTATATGTATTTGGATTTTTTTTATATTTCACAAATTTTTTAAAATCTATGGAGACTAATTAAGGATAAAAATAAACATCTCTAGCTTATCATTAATTTGAGTGTATTCAGCGATTCAGATCATGATCTAAGGGCCCACAAAAGTGAGTAAAATTAAATCTATAGGTTGGTATGTTTTTGAAGCTTTTCACAAATTTATCAAAATCCAATAAAGATTTAAGATATAAAATTAAATTTCTTACAATTTATTAGACCAATAAAAAAGATGAATGGCTCGGATTACTGATTTGGGACACATAACCTGTCTGGGTGGATGCCCCCACTGCAATTTATACCACTACTTTTCGTCTACATATGTTACTGCCTATCATCTAATCGTGTATTTAAATGAGACGTTTAAAATGGTCTGATTTACGCACCTTTTTCACACTTTTTTGGTGCATCATGTATGTATGTGTGTGTGTAAATGAGTGCAAACAAATATTTGTTAATTTGGAACTAACATAACTTTGATTGGATCTACATAAATATAGGATTGATTTGAATAACACAATATATATGAAATCTAAATGCGTACCTAACTCCATCACGTTTGCTTGATCTAAATCGCTATATTTGATTGGGGATTTATTACACTCCTCTAATATGTCCTTTATACGTGATATCGATGGGGCAATCAATGTGTTAGGGTAGAGAGGAGTTGTAACTGCTAAAACCTAATATATGTTTTCCAAGACAACTCCCTTCTCATCATTGAGTCCAAATCTAATTAGGATTTAGATTCCTCTTAAGCATGAGAAACTCAGGTTAGCAACTTCCCTCAAGACCAAAGACATCTCAATTAAGAAGACTAACCAATATTCAAGTCTTTATGTGAGTTGGTCTTCTAAAGTGGAGAACCCACAGGGGCGTGTGGTCATTAGGCCACACTCAAGCCCAATAATTTTAACAATATTATCATACATATCTGTTATACATGTACATCATTTATATATGTAAAATAAACCGCAAATGAACAATGATGAGCTCCACCATAGGTACAATAAAAATCAGGCTGCGTCCCGTGGAACTTGTATTTTAGCATTTGGACCTTTCAATGATTTGATCACCACCCATTTCAGTTCGAGCAGTGAAAATCATATCTTTGAAGAATTGAATCCATCTAATTACTAAAACCTCTAAATCTGCCTCGCCATTTATCGAGCTACAATCCGACAGTTTTCCTAATAAAAGATTTCTCTATCAAAACTAGATGGCAGCTGTGATAGGTAAGATCCTACGGTTGGTACTGATCATTTGATCAGTGTCCACATGCCAAAATGCAAGCATTTATTTCCCTTTGATCAAATGCAAGTTTATCTACTTCTCTGTAGAATAGAATACAAAAGGAAACCTACTAGTTATCAAGTTAGCAAATTGGTACTTCTACTATATGGACTCCAGAAAGTTAGCAAAATGATACAGTACCTCCAAATTTGAAGTCCTTAAATCATTAACAGTCACAAACCCCAACAAAGTTACCATTCCTCGTACCGACTCCACAAAGAGGACTGTACATTTTTCTAGTTTTCTGTTGTGGTAGTCCCTTTGAACAAAAGTTCAACCATTCGATGATCTTCTTTGCTTTTGCTTTATAATAAAATTAAAGTCATACCTGTAAAGAAGTAATGACTTTCCTAACTGCGAGATCTTGAACGGTGCTACTGGGCACGGTGGACGCTATGGTGTAAGCATAGTCATTGACACCAATCTCCCCCACCCAAAACAAAGCATCCTTCATAGCCATGATGCACTCTGGCGATTTAGCCTCTCGACAACCATTCCCTTGTAAAAACTTGTCAAACCATATTAACTGAGTGCCCAATGACTGAGGGGTGATGTTCAACGTAACATTGTTCTTAACAAAGAAGTCATGATCGATCGCGGTCGATCCAGCAACTGCAAAATTGACACCGTGGGAGAAGTCGGCGCTGCGATTGAGATATGGTGGCAAGAAAGGTAAGGATAGAGCATTGGCAAGGAAGTCGACGACAAGGCGGCCGTCGGAGTAGCGGCTGGTTGGGTGGTGGAAGTAGGTGGTGCCATAGGGTGGGTTTGATACTTGCCGGAAAAATTGCGGCCCCGACTTTGAATTTGTGTTGCCGGTGTCGGTGAACGAGTCTCCAAAGGCATAGATCTTTGAAAAGTAACCACTATGTGTGGCATTTGGAGCAGCATTCGCGAATGATGCAGTAACGACGAGGCAGACAATTGGTAGTAGCAAAACATTGGAAGTGTGGCACATCATTGTGTTGAGAGTATCAGTGCTTAGCTGAGCTTTCTTTTCTTGGGTTCTTTCTCGACTTTCAATGGGAGGAACTGGAGAGTGTTTCCACTATTATATACTTCGTGACTTTGGAGAAAATGACCAAGATATTTGTTGGTTTCAGTGCCTTCTTAAATTGGGTTGTTGAGGAATGTTCTCAATTTCATCCATGTATTTACTTTACCTAGCAGAAAGTGGAGTTTCATCCATGTATTTACTTTACCTAGCAGAAAGTGGGTCATTGAATGGAAGAACCATCTCAAGAACTAGATGAGATGGTCTGTTGAGTCCTTTTAAATGATGCAACAACTCTTGGGGGGGGTGGGGGTGTTTGGTTTTGTTTTTTGGTGTTTATGTACAGTTGGGATTGATATTAATTGGATGGTCATAGGAGGCAGATGGGCTGCTTCCTAACCAGTTGTAATGCTCTTCATTGAAGAGAGTAGTGAGGTGGAGACTTTCCTGTATAACCATTACTTATTTCATTGGACTATCAAAGGGTTGAAATTATTGTAGGCCGGACCACTGTCAGGCCACCTCAACAGAAATGGAGTGATGAGCTGGGCTGGCATGCATCTGGCTCGATCCAGGCCAGCATGGGGGTTGATATGGACTGACTATTATTGATGCTTGGGATGGGCTTGAGCTTCATATTCTCAAATAGTTTGGCATAGCGAAAAGAACGAAACATCATTGTCCTCAACCTCATAACAAAACCCTGAATCCATTGAATCCATAGGAAAAAGGCTAGGAAAAACCCTAAATGGAGAAACTCGAATTCATATAACTATTTTCTCACTAGTCAGCTAATGTAGCATTCAAAACCCTAACTTCCCGAAATAGTAAATGTTACTAAAAATAGTAAAAACATCCCAAATTACCTAAAACCTTCTAACCTTCCACAAAAAATCAAACTCCAATAAACTCATAAGACATAAGACAATGTGTTCCCCAACCAAAAAAAGAATTAAAAAAAAAAAAAGGAATAGAAACTTACCATTTAACATACTATAAATAGTAAGTTTTATAAAAAAATGCGTTTCAACCTTCGAAACGGCCTTAGTATTCCTCAAGCCGCCTTTAATAGTTGTTCTTGTAATTAAGCATGTCAATACATTTGAAATGAGTACTTGTGCGTTATGAGACTATATGTAGATCAAAAGCTAAAGCCATTTGAAGTTGACACTATTATTCAAGTCTTTCAGCTTGACTTCTCACGATCTTCTTGTTCCATGTCATAGTTCCAAGCCCACTTCCCTCTATGAAATTAGATAAAAAATTCTAATAATTTCAGAACATCTATAGTGATTGTTGTGGGGCTCTCTCTACATTTTTTCTTTTATTACCCTTCTTCTTCTTGTAATAGATGATTTGGCATTTCTTTTTTGGAGCTTATTAACCTCAACAGGTAAAAGGAGGATCGGTAAAATGACCATCTAAAAAATGAGAAAGAGAGAGATGGTTTGGATCATTACTAGTTGTCCGATCAAACCGTATTAAATGAATAGGTGAAAAAGAAACTCCTCTTATCTACTAATTAACTTTTTCATTGCTTTAAATTTAATTGCTAGTAATGTTCAATTAATCTGATTTTTGATATTACTAATTCATCGTATCTCTCTACATTCAGTGAAGCCAATTAGCATGATAATATGTTGCCTATCTGTTTTTTACCCAAAAGAGCACAAAAATGCTAGGAGAATCTCTACTAGAATATTTGCTATTGGGCTGATCTCTTTAAAAATGGTAGGCCTGTGGGCTAACCATCTATAGCAACAACAGTACAAAACAATGAGGTGGGCTTCTTTTATTCCTATATTTTCATTCATTGGAATGAATATTTGACATGAATGGAAGGTTTGCTCTCTCAAAAATACAAGTGGTGTCGAGAATGAGGGTGTGAATGCATTAGTTATGAATAAAGGGGTTTGTTGAGGGGGGTTTTAATGCCGCCGAATCAGCTGACCTCAATCAATACAAAGAATTAATAGATGGGTTCTCTCTCTCACACAAACAGAGGAGTGGAACTCTAACTCTCGCACTCATATTCACTCACTCATGTCCCTAATATGTTGAGCAATAGACTGTATGTGTTAATATAAAGGTAGGTATGTGATTTATGATGATGTACAATGTCAAACCTACCAATGGTCGTATGCAAGCTGGAATTTGATGAGTCAGTGAATGCACTTTCATATATCATCGGAATAGGATGGATGCAAGGGATTCTCAAGGAGTGGTCTCGATGGATCACCCTATTTGGTAAATTTGCTTTACTAGTAAAGTGAGATGAATGGTCATTTCAAGAGGCAATAAAAGAGATAGGGTCAAATAAAACAGTATCATATTTCAAGAAAAATACCTATACTTTTTTATCAAAAAGGGTTAAAAGATTATTTTTCCATACCACTAATGACAAAGGGTCATCTTCTATTTTCTCCAAAAAAGTAAAAAAAAGCGCTATATCATTTCACTAAATGACAAAAGGCCACTGATAAGTCCACAAAATTATAGCTTTCATTCATCATTTCATATGCATTTATGGACTTAATTAGGTTAATTGCATAGAATTACACTTAATTTCATGATTTCATGCATTTGAGCATCAAAGTTGGAATCCTAGTCAAATTTGGTCAAAATTCATTACATTGCATGACTTTTGTGAAATTAGGGATTTTCATCTCATTCATCACCCAAAAATTAGTTGTTTTGGCTTCACTAATGCATACCATCTAATTTTGACGCCATGTGCTATTTTTGGAAAGTTAGGTATTTTTGGCGCATTAAGTAGGCATGTAGGGTCCCATCCATAGTCCATCTAGATTCCTCACACGATTATTATTGACATCATTTAATTTTATTTTTGTAGGATAAATCAAGAGTGAGACCTGCATTGGTGAAATTTGAGAAAGATCAAAGGCGGGACACGCCTCATGGTGGGCCCACATATCTTGACATCTTGGTGGAGTTGGAAAGATTGGAAAATCTCAAAGATGGAAAGAGAATCAAATAAGTAAGCAAACAAAGAGTCCAAGCATGCCTTGGATGTCTAACATTGGTCCCACACACTCCATTGCATACCAAACATAGAAGTTTCCTTAATTGCACAATTACTTCCGGATTTTCAGGGGTAGCAAATTGAAATGGCCATAATTCTCAAACCGTGTGTTGGTTTGATGCAATCTACCTACCGTTGGAAAGCTCTTTTCGAGTAGATATCCGTACCCAAGATTGTATAAATCGAAGCTATATTGAGGGAGATATGGCCTCAAAAAGTTGGCTATTATAATTCTATGCAGGAATTGCAAAAGGTTTTCTAAATTGGCAACATGAGAGATGTTTGAGGAGTTCAATTTGGCAAGACTTGGAGCTCAAGAGACCACATTTAGTAGCAAATCCCTCTTTCCAAGTGTGAAGCCTGACTTGAGTCCTAAGCAAGAAATCTCTCCAAATAAGGAAACAAGTCCTAAAAGAGAGGAGATTATTTTCTAAAAAGGAGGCATCAACATCTATAAAACTAACTCAAAAGGGGATGAAGGCATCACACATCCAGCCCTGTCTCCAATTCCCTTCTTTCTTTTCTTCTTCTTTTTTTTTTTTATTTTTTTGTTTTCCATTAGTGTTTTCTTTATTTATTTTATTTTGGTAGCCTTGGGCCATGTCCAAGGATTTATTTTGAAGGAGGATTTTTGTAAATGAGAAGTAGTAAAGATGCAATTTTTAATGACAAATCAAGAAGCATTCTTTGCAATGGCGGGCTAATTTTCTTGATTAGAGCTATGGATGAAGGTAAGTAACTTCTTTTTATTTATTTAGTAATATTAATTTGTTTTCCAAGATTATGTGCTTAATAATTAATAGGCTTGTCTTCGTGCCCTAGGTAAATCTCCATTCTTAAATTTTGAAAATAAAAATTGGTTTTTGACTATTCATGCTTAGGTTTGATAGGCCATGCTTTAGATCTTTTGATGGTTTATGCTTACTTTTGATGGGTAGTTCTTAAATTATTTTTATTCTTTTATGAGATGAAGGAAGTCTTGAGTTTTGAATTTTTATGATTGAAAAGGGATTTTAAAAGTTAGATTTTCCAAATTAAAAACATTGATTTGTTTTTGATTTGAAGTAAAAATTGGAACAAATTAGGATTACTAGATAAATAATTTGCAGATGCTTATTGGATTCCTATGCTCTAATCACTTTCATTAATTTGTAGTTTTTCATCTTTCTAAATTAGTTGCTTGATTTTATATCTAAATACTCAAAACTTTTCTTGATTGTAGTTAATTAGTTTTCTTAATCTAAAAGTTTCTTGTGGGTTCGACCCGTTCTTGCCATTGTCTCATCTAGATACTCGTGCACTTGCGATATTTTATGATTGATATTGATTACATCAGCCACCGCTTTTTGATTTAATCCCTTTTTTTTATCTCTTAATTTGACACTTCACCTCACTTCACTTTATTAGTGAAATTACCAAACGGTTAGAGACAAAATTTAGTCCTTAATAGGACTATGAGTCTACTTACCTAGAGAAATTAAAAGGCCAATAACAAAAGGGTACCTCTAACTTTCGCAGAGAACCTTTAAAAACTAAGGTAAGTAACATGGGACTACATGATCTTCGGAAAACGGTTAGAAACCTTGACTTCCTTTAATAGGTGAGAGATTAAAGACATAACAATGATGGATTTGGATGTGAAGATTCCAATATTCGCTGGAAATCTATTTACATTTCTGCCGATTGGGAAGTTTTGCATATATCTTCGCATCCAGATCAATCAATTGGTTTAGAGCCAGGCCACATGATTTCCTACAAATAATAGGATGGTGAGATCAACAGTGCCAAGGATTTCTATCGATGCCTTTTTCCCCAGTGCTACACAAAAGGAATTCCCACCTATCCTATGGGAAATGGTTTTTCTTCGTTTTTCTTCTAGTTGAAGAAAAGTTTTTTAGTTTTTCCTCCTTCCCCATAGAAAGCACCCATCAAAATGGCAGAAGAAGAACAACAGGAAAAAGTTGGAGGCTTTTCCTTTCTACGATTCATAAACGTGTTCTAAATGTTCTGTCACCAAGCAGAGAATGAGCAACATATTTTCTTTCTCCATTTTTATGTGCTTAGTATCAATTTAGCATCACTTCTATATTAAAAATACTCCTATTTTACAAACAAATTATACTAAAATATTCTATTATTATATGTGAAAGAGGCTGATTTGTGGGCTTGATTTCGACCGACTTCTATTAATCTTGACTGGATGGGAATGGGTTGGCTCTGCTTAATGCTTGGTTTTGCCCAAACCTAACTTGAATGACAATTTTTCGGCCCCATAACCTACCTGCCTGGTGGCTAGAACGGATCAGGTTGGTCTTCCTAATGGATAATTTTCTATTCATTTTAAGATTGAAGAAGAATACTAATAATGAAGCAAAGGGGAGAAAACAAGCAAAGATCTACAGATGCTGGACTAAAATTTTTTTAGGGCAAAAAATTCAATGTATTTTGGGTTTTTATTATGGGTAGATTGTTTGTATTGTTCTAGGGAGTTTTATCCATGAATTGCCAAATGGGAAGATTGTTAGTATTTTTGTTGGCTAATTCATCGGTTGAAAAGCTAAAGCGAAGATTAGAAGAAAAAAGAAGACCGAGCGAAATCTCTCAGGCCCGATCGATCGGAGCCTCTGTCCGATCGATTGGACAATAAATGCGCCCCAGTTAAATGAGTTGTCCGATCGATCGGACAGGCAACGCAGAAACGGGAAAGTCTCTTATTTTTTGCGAATTGCTTTCCTTTTGAGACTTGGTTTCCCAACTTGAGTCCTACTTGTGTACTAAGTCTACGGCACGGATTTGGGGCTATATATAGGGTATTGCACTCAGCCCTAGAGGACACCACACCTCTCATTAATCTGAGTCAGAGATATCTAAGAGAGAGATCATTCTCTAGAGCAATTGAGAGATTGTTCTGAAGGGCTGCTTTAGAACGTTGTTGCTGCTTCTGCTTTCTTGTAGAAGATAGTTCATCTTGATTGACAAGGTGCGAGGAGATCAAGTAAGGAGAACGAGGCACGGTGGATGTCGTGTCAGTGGATTCTTTACAAGAATATCTACAGTCCTTAGGTCGAGGTACAAATTGAGGTAAAGGAGCTTGTGAGTATATCTTGTAACTGTTCGTGAACTCTTGATTTTTGGTTCGTGGTTTTTCTCCCTGGATAGGGTTTCCACGTTAAAATATTGTGTCTGCCTTCTTGTGGTGTGTGATTGGTAGATAGTCAGTTCTATTGTTTGATTGGCTATTTCCGCTGCATGTTGTTTAGTTAATTTAGAACTAGTATATCCATTTCGGTAGCCCCTACAAAAACTTTCAATTGGTATCAGAGCAGGTTGCACTATTCTATTGTGTTGATCCTTTGGTTGCTGGGATAGATAACTACCGTGAATGCTCGTCAACCAATAAGCCTCCTTTGTTAGATGGTAATAATTATGCTTATTGGAAAGTCGGAATGGTTGCTTTTTTAAAAGCCATAGATCTGAAAGTTTGAAAATCTATTGAAAAAGGCTATTCTTTGCCCATTGTCACTACTGCTGGGATAACCAGTCTTAAATGTGAAGAGCAGTGGACTAGGGATGAAGAATTGGCAGCCACCTGCAACTCTTGGGCTTTGAATGCTATTTATAATGGAGTTAACATGTCTGAGTTTCGCAGAATTTCTGCATGCACTACTGCAAAAGAAGCTTGGGATATTCTGCAGACTATGCATGAAGGAACTGACACTGTCAAACAGTTGAAACTTCAGAAATTGTATACAGCTTTCGAAACCATAAAGGTGGAAGATGATGAAACTTTTGATGAGTTCAATTTGAAGCTGAATGCAATAGTGAATGATACTTTTACTTTGGGAGAGCCAATTCCTGAAATTAGAATTGTGAAAAAGATTTTACGGTCTCTTCTAGAAAGGTTTGATGCAAAGGTTGTAGCTATAGAGGAGAATAGAAATCTAAATGCTCTCAAAGTTGAAGATTTGGTTGGCAACCTTGAGACTTTTGAAGCAAACCTAAGGACTAATGACAAACCAAAATCCAAAGGTATTGCCTTGAAAGCCTCCAAAGAATCATTCAAGAAAATTGCTAGTGATTCTGATTCTGATTCTGAGGAGATAGATCCCCAAGTTGCTGTCCAATTTATGAAGCAATTTCAGTTGTTTATGAAGGGGAAGAAAAGTGATTTGAAGATCCCTAAAAATTCTGTTAATAAGAGATCTTCTAAGGGGATTCAATGTTTTGAGTGTCATAGTTATGGACACATTGTTGGTGACTGTGCTAACAAAAAGCCAAAGAAAAAGGCTTTCAACTTGACTTGGGATGATGATACTTATGAGGAAGATAATTAAAAATTTGAGTCTGAGGAGCCTGATGCTAGCAAAGAAAAATTCATGGCATTCATGGCAACATCAGTTTTTGCTACTCCACCAGTCTCTTCAGATGATGATACTGATCAAGATGTTAGCGAGTCAGAGACTGAACATGATTGGAAAGCTGAATATCAGTTATTATTTGCAAAGTCCATGAAGATGCTAAAAATGAATGAAAAAGTGGCTACAAGCTGGAAAGAATGTGAAGAGCAGAATACTTCATTGAAAGTTGAACTGTCAGATGCTCTTACTAAAATGAGTCACTTAAAGGTTGAAGACCGCTGAAGCACAAAAGTGTGATTTACTTGATCACGATTTGAAGGCCTTGAAAGCTGAAAATACCGAATTCCAAGGAAGACTAAAGATGGTTATTTCTGAGTTGGATACTAATAAGGCCTCACTCAATAAGATGAATACTGGGTCTAAAAAGCTTGATGACATCCTGTGCAGTCAAAAGGTAAAGACAGACATGCATGGCATTGGCTACGCTGGCGAGGCATCTACATCAAAAGCCAAAGGTACAAACTGTTTTGTTTCAAATTTAGTGGTTACTAATCATGCTGTTCATGTTGTCAACACAGCTGCCAAGAAGAAGAATGTGTCACGGCCTGATCGAATTCCCACTTGTTATCATTGTGGAATTAAAGGATACATTTGACCTTATTGCAATAAGCTGCGAAAGTCACCAAATCGAATGCAATGGAAAACATAGAAGACTGAGCTGAAAAAGAACACCAAAGCGGTTTGGGTCGATAAAGAAGACCTATCTTCTGTATTGGTACACACTTTGCCGAACTGTCTGAATATGCAAGTGTGCGTACCAAACCTTCAACACCCCTGATCTGCAAGATCAAGCCCCCACCCCAGTGTTGATACAAAGATCTTACGAAGGGGGAGTCAATATTGAGGGGGAGCTGCAGCATCCAGATTGACAGAAGTTGCTTGAAAGATAATTGTTTGTCAACTATGGAAAAAAAGGGGGAGAATAATGAAGGTAGGGGTAGAAAACAAGCAAAGATCTACAGATGTTGAGATGCTGAACTGAAATTTTTTAGGGCAAAAAATTCAATGTATTTTGGGTTTTTATTCTGGATAGATTGTTTGTATTGTACTAGGGAGTTTTGTCCATGAATTGCTAAAGGGGGAGATTGTTTGTATTTTTGTTGGCTAATTCATGGGTTGAAGAGCTGAAGCGAAGATTAGAAGAAAAAAGAAGACCGAGCGAAATCTCCTAGGCCTGATCGATCGGAGCCTCTGTCCGATCGATTGGACAGTAACTGCGCTCCAGTTAAATGGGCCGTTCGATCGATCGGATGTACTGTCCGATCGATCGGACAGGCAACGCAGAAACGGGAAAGTCTCTCATTTTTTGCGAATTGCTTTCCTTTTGAGACTTGGTTTCCCAACTTGAGTCCTACTTGTGCACTAAGTCTAAGGCACGAATTTGGGGCTATATATAGGGTATTGCTCTCAACTCTAGAGGACACCATACCTCTCATTAATCTGAGTCAGAGATATCTAAGAGAGAGATCATTCTCTAGAGCCATTGAGAGATTGTTCTGAAGGGCTGCTCTAGAAGGTTGTTGCTGCTTCTACTTTCTTGTAGAAGATAGTTCATCTTGACTGAAAAGGTGTGAGGAGATCAAGTAAGGAGAACGGGGCACGGTGGATGTCGTGTCAGTGGATTCTTTACAACAATATCTACGGTTCTTAGGTCGAGGTACAGATTGAGGTAAAAGAGCTTGTGAGTATATCTTGTAACTATTCGTGAATTCTTGATTTCTGGTTCGTGGTTTTTTCCCTGGATAGGGTTTCCACGCTAAAATATTGTGTCTGCCTTCTTGTGGTGTGTGATTGGTAGATAGCCAATTCTATTTTCTGATTGGTTATTTCCACTGCATGTTGATTAGTTAATTTAGAACTAGTATATCCATTCTGGTAGCCCCTGCAAAACTTTCAATTACATATGTGGTGAATGAAAATTAAACACATGACCTAAAGAACAATACCCCTATTACCACCTATGTTACTAGAACTTTGCATGAAAAGTTTTAGTAAGTAATATATTAGTTAAAGATAAACTTTGTGGGCGAGCCAAGCAAATCAAAAATCCAAACCCACCCCAAACTAGGCGTGGGTCAAAATTCAGAAACTATACACCCACCAACTCACTACCAAACCCGCCCCTAGGATTTCAAATTCAAACGAGTTCTTTTTATTCCATAAATTTCAGATTTTAGGGTAGGCGTGGAGAGCAGAGAGCATCCTTGCAAATTCTGAAGAGTTTGTTTTGGGAAAGGAGTTTGAAAGGGATTGGAGTTCTGAAATAGGTAATAATATAGAAATGAGTTGGTGGGATAAAAGCCTTCCACAGTAGAAACAAATTATTTTTTTTCTTAAAAATAAAAGAAAACCAACATACATGGCAAAAAAATTGTAAAAGGTAACATAAACAATAATACAAATATATATATATATATATTTATTCTTGCATGTATAATTGTTTAAAAATCAATTTATCTTTTGCATCACTTTCCCATTAATATCCCAATGAAAGACCTAAATATAAAATAGACCTGACATTTTCCAGAGATGATAATTTTTGCAAGAACAAGATATTTTACCCAGTTGCTAAAGCACCTATTTTGGATCCAAATCTCACACTACATTACATTTTTACTGTCTCTCGAAGGAAAATTCCCTCTAAATCCTTTGCATATGTCTCACCATAACATTCACACGATCACTTATAGAAAAAACTAAAATTACAAAGAGGTTGGGTTGAGTACAAATAATTTTCAGGAACTGCTGAGCTTCCCTAAGCATGGAGCGGCCAGACCTTGGGTCGCACCTTGGCTCCCTATGATCAGCATCAAAACCACTCCCACTAAAGGAAAGCTAGCACAAAACACCAACAGGATCCAGACTTATGGACTTATGGGATTTTGAGGCCAAGGCTTACTAAAATCACATGCTCAATTTTGTGGTTGGACCAATTCCTACGAACGCAAAACTTAGGACATTTCGTAGAAGGGAATTGTTCACTTTGAGATTTTAATTACAATGGGGTCACCTCTATTGGAGGAAATGTTGGGACCTTTTATGTACTACAGGGCATGCGTTTTCAGTCGTTTTGATGCCCATTTTAGAGTTTCACTCTGTTGGAAGAAGTGGGAGTGGAACAACTTTACCAAGACTTAATGTTGCGTTTGGCTGGGCTTAATAAAATGACCTTTTGGGCTTTTCGCTTTCTAAAAGACCAAAAGCTCAAAAAAAAAAAAAAAAAAAAAAAAAGGGTTTGGATATATATATATATTTTTTTAAGTTCTTGTCAAAATCTAGAGGATTTTACGAGAAAATTCACCGTATATGGACGTTACACGAAAAGATGCTCTGTAGTTCTGGTAGCACAAACGAGTCCCTATTGCATTTTTTTTTTTTTTTTTTTTTGAAAAATTGTATGCATTAGTCCCTATTATGAGAAAAATTAGCTTTCCGAAAGACCAAAAGAAAAAAAAAAAAAAAGTTTGGATATTATCATTTTTTAAAGTTCTTGTTACAATCTAAAGCCAAAACTAACTTCTTTTGACTTTTTGGGGCAGCACTAGCTTAAGTAGGAGGAAGCACCTTTAAGATGATCCTAATTAAACTAGATCTAAGAAATATTTTTTATATTTATACTAAAAGTATCATTATAAACTGGTAAAGAAATGGCTTTTAATTGCGAGTTAAATATGTTTAAATCAATTTTGATGTTATCCATAAATGATGAAAAAAGACAATAGATCTTCAAAATATAAGTGGTTGTATGTAAATTTCCCTTATAAAAAGAGATAATTACTCTACACTTGCCATATATCAATCATGTAAATAGATTATTAAAATAATAAAATAGATATTATTTTGACTACCTTACTAGTTTGGAATTAATAAAGAGGTTAGTCGTAGTTAGTTTATTATATTATGATAAATGTAGGAGAAAATTAACCCGATTTGAAAAAAAAAAAAAAAAGAAAGAAAAAAGGAAAAAAAAAGAGCCAAGAACAAGAGTTTACTTATGAATTGAATGGAATACATCAGCTTCTCGCTCTACAATTGATAATAATCCTCTGTAAAGAAACTGCTGTATTTCTTTAATACAAAAATACCTTTTTTAAGTTTTATCTTTCAAATTTCAAATTTTTTATGCTATTTGTGCTGCGTTGGTTGTTGGGTAGGAAGATGAGAAAATATATGAGAGCTGCAAGAACAAAAACTCTTATATTTAAACTATAAAAAGAGCTACAACATTTGGCTAAAAGATAATGCGTGTCAACCCCATTACAGACATCTTATTAAACCTTTCAGACATGTTAATAAGCATTTCAGCCTTTTCCCACGATAGTCTTATTACCAACCATGCCACACCATTCTAAAATAATTTTGTTTGTTTTTAATGAATGAAGCATAGGCATAGCCTTTTTATAGTTCTAATATTTAACAACGAATGACTAGGATGCATCCACATGTCTAATCCTTTTTTTTTTTTTTTTTTCGTTTAAAAAGGCAATTGTATTGAAAGGAAAGAAAAAGAATACAAAGGCTCTAGGAGCCCCCAGGACAGTTACAAAAAATCTGAGTCAAAATAAAGCCATTGTATAGTTAGATAACAGTGAAGGAAGAAAATCAGAGATTCTGAAAAGATTGCAAGATGGAACCAAGCTGCTGACTGTAAAAAGGCTTGAAGATCTTCTTTAGGGAGAAGCAGAGGCTTTCCTGGAGTTGAGAGAGGATCTGGTTCAGAGGAACAATATGAGATTCAAAAATGGCTTTGTTCTGGGCTATCCACAGGGCATATAACACATTTAAGAAAACTGCCGCCGTGTAAACTCTACCTGCCATGTCACTGCCAGTAGAGAGAGATTTCTACATTAAGGAAGCAGAACAGGAGGAGGGAATCTGCACGCAAGCTAAATGGAGAAGCCAGTGCCATAAGGAGCACAGGAGAAGAAGAGATGACTGGAAGAGTCAACACTATTGCAGCAAATACTACAACTAGATGCCAGTGAAAACCAAGACGCTGAAGGCATGAATCAGTTGGAGTTCTATTATGCATCAGTCGCCACCCAAAGCAGCTAATTCTAGGAAGGGAGATGCCATTCCAGATGAGCTTGTGCCATTAGAGATTGTCACCCCTGGATCGGATGCTGTTCCAAACTAAATTCAGAGAAAGCTAGCCATTTGGTGCTCCTTTCTAGCTAAGAGAGTCTCCGGAGGCAGGACAAGGGAGGAGATTGGATGTGGTGGAAGCCAAGTGAAGTTGGACTTCTGAAGGCAGGTGAGGAGGGATGTGCCAAGAGCCTAATTGGAATAGGGAAGCTAGACATTGATCTGGAGGGAATTGTAGGTGATGAAATTCAGCAGAGATGGGCCTGTCTCCAAACCAAGTGTTGTGCCAAATGTTAATGTCTTTACCATTCCCACAGGTCCAAATGCTACCCTGATGAAGATGAGGAGGCAGACGACGGATTTTCTTCCAAATGCAGGAGCCATATATTGAATTGGTAGGGTTCCAAATTGAGTTGAGCTTAAAATAGCGGTTCTTAAACCTAGTTGACTAGAGGGAGATAGAAGTTGAAGCCTGCCAGCCAAGCTTAATAAGGGAAGCTTCATTTACCTCTTTGATCCTTCTAATACCAAGACCGCTCTCTTCCTTTGGAAGAGAAACTTGAGCCCAATTCACGTAGTTAAACTTGGAAGTGGACGCACCACCCGACTAAAGAAAGTGTCTCAACAGCCTCTCAATAGCCTTGCAAATGGAAATTGAAAGGGGCAAAATAACAGCTGTGTGTAAAGGAATACAGGAAAGCACATGTTTGATCGGGATAAGGCGGCCTACAAAGGAGAGGGTTGCTGCTATCCATGAAGACAGTCTAGCATTCAGGGAGTCTATAAGAGGGAGGAAGTGGACTCGCTTGAGAGAACCAAAGGCAATTGGGAACTCAGGTACTTGAGCTGAGCTAGATTCTCTTGCAAACCAAGAAAGGAACAGATCCTGGACTTCCTTCTGTGAACACATTTACCAAAATTCAGCTGACTCTTTAGAAGATTAAAGTGTTGGCCGGAGGAGGATTGGTACAGATCCAGAAGATCTTGCATAGCAAACACCCCAGAGTTGGCTCCCTTCATAAAGATAATGATATCATGTGCATAGAGCAAGTGGCAAGGGGTGCCGAGGACAGTAGAGAGGGGAGAAATGATCCCTTGGGATTGGAGGTTTTGAATATGGAGACTGAGAATCTCTTCAGCAATGATGAACAAGTAGGGAGATAGGGGATCTCCTTGTCTTAAGCCGCAGGAGGAACTGAAGAAGCCTTGAGGGGAGCGGTTGATCAGGACAGAGCATCTGGTGGTGCAGATACACTCAGAGATGAGGGAGATCCAAGCTTCAGAGAACCCAAAAAATCTGAGACAAGAGAAGAGAAAAGACCAATTCAACTTGTCAAAGGCTTTAGAAATGTCTAGCTTGAGACAAAAAGAACCTTTGCTGAGCTTGGAGTTAAGCTTTTGGAATAGCTCAAAAGCCAAAGCTGAATGGTGTCGAATGGAGCGACCTTTGATGAAAGCAGCCTGGTGAGGGGAGATCAGCTTTGGAAGGACAGTGGTGAGTCTGGTAGTGAGGATTTTGGAAATGATTTTATAGAAGAAATTCAGCAAGCTAATAGGTCTAAAGTCAGCAAATGTATCAGGAGATTTGGATTTGGGGATGAGGGATAAGAAGGCGGCATTGGAAGCTTTGAGAATTGTCTTGGTTTGTGAAAAATGCTGCACTGCTTTGTTAACTGATTGGCCTATGATAGCTTAAGCTGAAGTACAGAAGGCACCATTGAAACCATCAGGTCCAGGGGAACTATTCTTCTTGAGGGCAAAAACTGCTTCTTTGATCTTTGAGGCTGAAGGTAGATAAATAAGAAAAGAGTTTTCTAAATCAGAAACCTTTGGGCTGTCTGTCTGAAATCGAATGTGGTGGAGCTGCCCATCATAAGGTTTGTAAAGATTTGAGAAAAAGTCCACTGCTTGGCCTTGGATGAAAAGAGGATCATCGGATCGGATGCCATTGATACAGATATGGTTGATGTTGTTGAAAGAGCTCCTTGCTTTAGCAGATTGATAGAAGAACTTAGTGTTCTGGTCTCCTTCTTTCAGCCAATTGATTCGAGACCTTTGCTTCCAATGAGTATCCTGAGCTTTAAGAGCCTCATGGAGACCGAGCTTCGCTGAGATTAGATTGTTCCACAAGGAGGATGGAGCTGAGTCAAAACTCTGCTTGCAGCTAAAAATAGTTGACTCAGTTACTTGGATGTTGCTGTGGATGTTACCAAAGGTGGTCTTGTTTCAAAGCTTGAGGGATTGCTTGAGGGCCCTGAGCTTTTGAGCAAGGATAAATTGTGGGTTCCCTGCAATGGGAATTGCCCAGCTAGATCTAACCACTTCCATGAAAGAGGGGTGAAGAAGCCACTTATTCTCAAACTTGAAGGGGGCATGGGTAGCAGGGAGAAGTGGAGTGTGGTTCAGCAAGATTCGGCTGTGGTCAGAGGAGAGCCTAGGGAGGTGGTGGGTAGTTGGGTCTGGAAAGGTGGCCAGCCAAAGGGTGTTAACAAGAACTTTATCCAATCTAGCTGCAACATATGAGAGACCTTTCCTATTATTGGACCAAGTAAACTTACTATAGGAGAAGGGGATATCAGAGAGGCCAGCTTGAGAGACTACTGATTGGAAGTCTTTAAGGGAGGAGGGAGGGGGCTGAGGAAGACTGAGCTTTTCATTATGGCCAAGGGTAGCATTGAAGTCACCTAGGACACACCAGGGGAGGATGGTTATAGAGGTGTTAGTGAGGACTTGCCAAAGGTTTCTCCTGTGAGATGGGTTGGTGGAGCCATAAATGCCTGTGATGAGAGAAGAGGTGCCAGTGATTGGGTTTGAAAGGAGCATAGTGAGATGTTGAGAGGAGGCATTGCAAACACAGGTGGCTAGATGGTGGTTAGAGTTTGAGAAGCACCAGAGGTTAGGGGTGGACAGATAAAGGGAGTTTGAATGGAAAGTGTCAAAGCCAAAGCTGGACAACCCAAGGGAAGAGGTGGAGTGGAAGGAGGACATAGGTTCAGAGAGGAAAATTAAGTTTGGGAGATGACTGCGGACTAGGTTAGCCAGGACTCTTTTCGTAGGGAGATTTGAGATTCCCTTACAGTTCCAGTAGAGGATTTTTAAGGAGAAAGGGTAGAGGTGGTGATCTTGCTTCTAGACCTCCTAGTGATTGGGCCAGTGGTTGGGACCAAGGTTTTTGTCTTCCCCTTTCCTTTTTGGTGGCTTTTGGAAGGACCAACAGAGGGCTGCCTTGTTACTAACTCCTGGGCAGAATAGTTATCAGCTAAAAAAAGAATAGTAGAAGTGGCAATTGAGTCTGAGGTGTCCTGTGGTTGCTCAAAACCAAAGCGGGGGGGGGGGGGGGGGGGGGGCGCGTGGGTGGGGTGTCCTCTGGAGGAGTTACCATCAGAGTAAGCCTAAAGATTACAGCCATAGGTGCTTGGGTTGGAGGTAGGATCCACAAAGGAGCAATTCTCCATGATGGAGAAAGGGTTTGAAGTGTCAATGGTTGGAGTCAGTGTTTTCTCTAGGATAACGGAGATGACATCATAAGGGAAGATCATTGAAGGAGGAAGAGGTCTCCTGTTTGTTGGAAGAGTTAAGACTAGAAGGTTTGTCCTTGATAACTAACCGCCCGGTAGAGCTGATGTTAGGAATTGGCTTAGGCTGAGGAGGTGGGAAGGTAGGAGAAGGTAAGGTAAGGATGTTAGGGGAGGGTCGGTTGGAAGCAGGTGTAGCAAAGGTGGAAGGTGGAGCTAGAACTAGGCTGACTTGGTGAAGATCCTTAGAATATGGGTTAAGGTGAGGTTCAAATAGAGCAAGGTTGGTGGTTAGGATAAGAGGTTGGGGGCCTAGCAGTTGCTGGGGGCTGGAAGGGAGGGGGGCGGGGGTGGTTGAGGTAAGCTTGGTTTGAGAAGTAGGTTCAATTGGGGTGGAGGTTGAGGGACCGAGGCTTGAGTTAGAGGAGCAAGACTGGTGAGAGTGGCCAGATTGAAAGCATACTGAACAAGGGCAGTTTTCATAAGTAACTGCAATTTCCAACTCTCTCTCCCTTTGAAGGTCCACTAGTATAACTGGAGGTTTAGGTTTGGAAAGGTCAATGTTTACCATGACTCTGGCAAAGGTAAGAATCCTCTGGGATGAGGTAATGTCGTCTAGTTTGATAGGCTGTCTAAAGGAATTGGCTAGAGAGAAGATGATATGCTAGCTCCAGCAGTGGTAAGGAAGCCCTGCAAGTCTAATCCATACTGGTGCTGTGGATGGCCATGACGACTCCTCTTAACCTGGAGACCAGGGAAGGAAAAAAAATTTCTTCTTTTCCAGGCATAGAGGGGGGAGACCAAGGATGTGAGCTTTGTCTTCCAAAGAATTGAAACGAAAGAGGAAGTGGCCTTTAATGGTGAGGGATACCATATAAGGTCTGAAGAGGGCCCAGAACTTTGCCATTTCCTCGACCCATTCTAAAGAGGGACGCTTACCTGCAAATTCTCCTATAACAGCAAAGGAGAAAGAGTCTTTGCTAGAGGAGAGAATGGATTGGGGAATGATTAAGGCTGGCTTGCCATTTTTCCAGGTGGTAGGGGGAAGTTAGGGGGAAGGAAAGAGGGTTTAGGGGTTGCAAAAAGGTTGGCAAAGGATGAAGGTAGAGGGGAAGGAGGTTGGCGAGGGTCGCAAGGGAGAGCTGAGCTGGCCAGGAGAGGGGGAGGGGGGCGGGGGAGGGGGGGAACGGAGGGATGACCTGCTGACTAGTCGGGAAGAGGGGGAAAGTACCATGAGGGAAAAAGAGGTTGGGTGGGTGGGCAGGAAGGAGGTTTGGTGTTGGGTGAGGCTGTGCTAAGCAAAGGGTAGACCAGAACTGAGTGGGTTTGCGGGATGGAAGGGGCAGGCCAAGGTGGGACCAGGCGCGGAGGCTTTGGTGGCTGACTGGTTGGGAATGGAGGTTGACTAGAAGGAAATAGGGCCAGGTTCGGGGCAGAGAACTGAGGGAAAGGGGGTTGGCTAGACGTAGGTGGGGCTGGACACAGGGGAGGAAACTGAGGAAGTGAGAGTTGGCTGGGAGGAAATGGGGGAAACTGATTTTGAGGTGTGGGTGTGGGTGTCGGTGAGGGATGGAAAAGCTGGCTGGTTGGAGAAGAGGGAGTAAGGGGGAAGGTGGAATTTAGGGCTCTCAGCATGGCGACAACATATGACAAAGGCCACTGTCCTCGTGTCTAATCCAACAAATAAGAAGCTTATGAACTCTACTCTAGGAAAATTCCACACAAATCTACTCTAATAATCTCTATATAATTTCCATGATATACATGAATATCCTAAAAAACTCTACACAACTCAAGATTATCCAAAAATCTCCATTGACCCATCAAGATCAACGGTCCATCAAATCACTAGCATCCTAAGACTTTAGGCGGTCACGAAGCACAAGTAAATTTTAGAAAGCCTTGACCCATTGCGATCCATCAGGACATGTCTATTTTTGGTCAAAACTTTCAATTCCAACATCCAGTTTAACTATCCATATCCATATCAATATTTAAATAACCAACCCAAAAGCATCCCCTCACCCAAATCAAAGGGCCCATACCAAAGCCAACCCATTTCCACACCTTACCTGTGTAGCACTATAATTTCATTTTTGCAAAATGATTTTTTGAGGTTTTTCCCTTTAGTTTATCTTTAGAGATGAATTTCCCCTCTTTCTTCCCCAAAACTCTATTTTTTCCCACTTCTTCTCCATGCTAGGGAAAATGACAAAAGTACCCATAAATTCTTTTTTTTAGCACCTACATTCATTGCTTTTATCTTTTCTCCCCTCTTGGTATGATTGCTTTTTTCCTCTTTTACCCAACATTTGGTCATTATGTCTTGTGTGGTGATGTGATTTAAACCAATCTATTAAAATTACTCCAAGTGCACAGTTATCTTGTTGAGACAGTAGTAATTACAGGTCAATCCCATAGGGAGTGATTTTTTTTTTATCAATGACAATGAGAAGAGAGATAAAGAAAAAAACACACAATAATAAGATTAAAAAAAATCTAGATCTAAAGTGCATAAATAAAACATGAGAAAATACAAATCAGAATATCATGAATCCATTAAGTAGTCCCACCATCATTCTATGCAATTGATAAAATAAACTTGTCCCAAAAATCCTTCAAATTAGAAACAAATCAATGTTTCTGATTCAGATAATTTGTCTATTAAAGAGCGCAAATTTTCACAATTTATTTAAGGTAAAAATCTCCTTCACCTAATGAAATTATGAACTTAACTAAATATCACATATTAATCAAAAATGGATTATCAAATAATTTAAATCTAAGAATAATTTATTAAGAAAACATACATGATTAAAGCATTGTTCAAATAAAAAATTAAATAACATAGGTTGTCAATGACAGAATGTAGATTTATTATTACAATCAATATGCAAGAGACAAAAATATCATATAGATTAACGACAAGAAACACTTAACTTCATCTGACACTCTGATCCAGGTATCTACTCCTCCATTGCAAAATATGTGATTTTCATTGTAAACTTCATGGCAATTACAATTTTTTCTCACACTCTTCTAACCTAGTTCTGGAATAGGGCTCCAGAATACCCAAAAATAATTCTTAAACTCTATTAATTAGGGAAAGAAGAGAAAGATGAGAGAGAGTAATAATGGACGTCCAAGGGAGGGAGTCTCTCATATGCTTCCTTTTGGTTCCTTTTATAACTCATGGTTATCATATAGATACATTGAATCTTGACACCTTTTTATCTTCATTGATAAGGTATATCTCTTATCCTTTTTTTAATTTGAAGGAGGTAGAAACTTCTCTCTGGATGGCTTGGCTCATCTTCAGATGGGGTCCCACAAGGAATATGCAGCAATGGATTATCAACGGTGTGGATTTAATTGCAATCCCATCTAAAAATGAACATGAAAATCTTTGAGCCCATAACTTTGTCAATTTAGCTCCGATTTGCCCAATCTTAGGCTCCATAGACATCTACTCTTAATAAGCTTTTCAACGGTAGACAACTTTCATTTTTTAAAGGATATCAGATGTGGATGAGTCAAACTCTTCTTCTTTTATTCCAATCAAACTTGTGTTATTTGAATTATCCATTAAAAATTTCAAATCTGTAACTACTGCGGACCCTGCCATGTGGGTTCCACATGGTGAATTCTTCAATTTACTTCTTTTCAAGCTTCAATTTAGCAATGTAGGGCCCAAGATGACTACATGTGCTTAAAAGTGGGTTCCGTGACAAAGGCCTATAATTCTCATTTTCTTCACATTCTAATTCAACACATCAAATACTGAAGAGCCCATATTGAAATGGGACCCATCCGTATAGAGTTATACTCCAACTAGGACTCTTCGGAGAAAAATTGCAAAACATTCTAAGTTAATGCAAAAAATGTATGAAAAATATGAAAATTCATATTTCTAGGTGAAATTAATTAAATAATGATGCAATTCACCAAATAAAGCCCTTAATTCATCCTAAAATGATGCGTAAATATGCAAATTCATGAACTCAACATGTGGCCCACCCTTATGTGAACAACCCACCACTACACCAAAAACGGGAAATTGGAACGGATTTCCGTTCCTGATTCGCCCGTTCCTAATCTATTAAACCGTTCCCAAACCGTTCCAATTTCCTATTTTTGGAACGGATTAACGGATTAGGAACGGAAAACAGGAAATTGGAACGCATTACCGTTCCTAATCCGTCCGTTCCTAATCCGTTAAACCGTTCCCAAACCGTTCCAAATTCCCATTTTTTGTGTAGTGCACATTTATATATTGAATTGAAATCTAATACAATAAACATATTAGGCCTCGAATAGGATAAATCAATTATTTCTCTATTTCCTTTTTAAAAAAAATGTTGGTCCTTTTGTCCATGATCTGAAATGTTCGTCTTTTGGATCCTAACACCAAAAATCAATTTGATTGATGGATGGTGAGGATGAAAGACTCATGAAATTTTAGTTGCATGTCTTGCTTAGGGCCGCTTTATTGCATGAAGATATTTCTTAGGAATTATAATAAACCACTTTACACTAATTCTTTTATCCTAAATATATAGCAGGGCTTGTTTATTTGCATGGGATTTGGGCTAGTCAATTAGCATAAATCTGGATTTTTAAAATTTTAAAGGAACCCATTATGTCATGAAAGATAAGACCTATTTGTTCTCATGAAATTGAATTCCTAAAAAATTTAAAGAATTCTTAGAAAATCAAAGAAAACCTAGTTTACCATAAATTCCTAATCTTAAAAATATAATTGGATATTTTTTATTTTTATGGAATATGAATCCCTAGGAAATGTTGCCATCGCTTGTCATTTTTTAAAGAATATTAAAATAATATCATAAAGTTATTGGCCATTTCTTTGATTTGAGAATTGAGGTCAATCTTGGATTTAATATATATTATAATGCGAGGTAATTGGTAAACACCTTAGTTCAAAATATATTGAATTTTCTAGAAGCTGTCAAACAACAACAATACTATAATATTGTAATATTATAATATTTACGGAGTAATATCTTATTCACCTAGTATTTAAATAAAAAAATATTTTATTTTGTAAATATCCAAACATGCCCTATGATCCAAAAGAATACAAGAAAATGTATATTAGATCACTACTCTTTAATTAAATTATATAATAACGTTGTAGATTTTCATGTAAACCCATTTACACCAATACATTTTTAACTCACGAATGCAACAAAAAGTTTGCCAAAACTTCAAACCAACTCACAAAATGGATTTTTCTTATGTCATAGCGCACACTATGGGTATTTTAGTCCAAAAATGCTGTGAATGTAGTTGTAGGGAAATGTTTAAACTTTTGGAAGGATGTAGGAATAGACATCTCTAGGGGCAAGTTATAGGGAAAAACCTCTTTTAAGATTCCATGTTGGTGGCATAGTTGACTAGCTGTAATATTTTTTAGATGAATTGTGAAGTAGGAAATTCAACAAACACAGGCACTATAAAAAAAATGCAAACAGGTCCAACACTCACGACTACCAATCTAAATAAAGTAAAAAACCAGAGTAATAGTAGTTTCATTTAGTAATATAATGCTACAAAGACATTATTTGATAGGCTGTCAGCTAAAATATTGCTTTATTATTAAAAACAAGGGTTGAAACCAGGTTGTTCAGGTCAGGTCCATGTTGTATCTCTACACCCAAATCTGAATTAATAGGACCCATACCCAACTTGGCTCCAGATTGTAGTCCTGGTATCCATAAATGAATCTACATTAAAGGCCTCAACTTGAACCAAAGCTTTAATAGAGCCCCGGAACCTGGCCCAAATTGAAACCCAATTCCTTATATTGTAATATACAATATTTATAAATTAACAATATATATACAGCGCTTGGGTGTTTTTTAGGAGAAAACTCCCCTCCTAGTTGGGCCACTGAGATGCATGATGATCATGGAAGTCCATTGGATGGAAAGATGTATACGAGGCCTACCTATATATAAAATCTTGAGTTCATAAGATCATCCTAACCTTTGATCCATGACCCTAAAATTTAACGGTTTAGATGCATCCTTTTATCATGATTTCAATCCAGTTGTGAGGTAAAGTTGGATGAGTGTCAAACTTGGACATGTAACTATTCATGTGAGAGTAGTGCATGTGAAAATATTAGATTGACTTAACATGGGCCTCATGACCAGAAATAAGAGGGGTAGAAAAAGGGATGTTTTTTTAAAATTTCCATATATATATATTTATATTTATATATAAGGCAAAGCTTATGATAGCTCAAGTTTGGGATAAGGTAAGCTCAAGTATGTGGTGGGGCCCATTGGGGGGAGTGGGTGATTTTAAGGACTCCCTAGGACCATCATTTTTTCAAAAAAATCAGCCTCAATCATGATTTCTATCGTCTTCATCAGAGCCCCAAATGTTTAATGGTTAACAGTTCATTCGGATTGGTGCATAGTCGATCCAACGGTCCAATAAATTCAGATCTAACTGAAAGTTGGTTTATATATATATATATATGACTGTCACATCAATATTCAAAGTCGACTTGGGGTATAGAATCCATGGACTAAAGCGGATCCAAATTGCCGCTAGATTTCATGTTTATGAAACAAGATGACACAAAAGGGGGTGGGGGAGTTGAGATGAGGACCAATGAAAATATTGACAAGGCCTATTTCTTAAGATTTTAACCATTCAAAATAATTGTCCACTGTTTATTAAAAACTATAGTGCACAAAATGAATGTCTCACTATCTTATTGGTTCTGGGCCATATTTCCCTTACATAGAAGTTTGGGCCACTGTCATACTGATTTTATATGATTAAACATTGGATAAGGTGGGTCTCCCAAAGTTGTTCTTTTTCATATGGTGGTTTTTAAAGGAGAAATCCCACTCTGCCCCTTTAATATGAAAAGTTATCAGGAAATGTCAATTTCCAGGTTATATCATGATATTTTATAAATATCATGAAAGTTGGGAATGTTGCAATAAGGAACATGATAAATTATGATAAAATACAAATAAGATAGAAGACAATATATATATAAACTAGTATTTTTAAAATACTTTCTGTTTTCAATATAGTAATCTCTGTAATAAATATTTTATTTTCATTGACATTTTCCCCTTAACTTGCCAAGAAAACCATTAAATAAGACATCCAACCATTTTCCAAGGGAAACAGACATTTGTGACATAATATTATACTATGATTTGATTGGTTTTTAGTTTGAAAAAACCGTCAAAAAAAAATTAAGGTCCGTTTTTTCACTTTTTTGCTAGTTTTTTAGCTTAAGCAGTAACATTTTCAAAGAATTGATATTTTTGTTAGAAATCAAGTATTAAAGCATATGTTTTTTCTTTTTAATTTTATGATTTTGGATTTACATTAATAATTAGTTATTTAACCATTGTAAGTATCGTTTATTATAAGCAGGGACACATTTTGCTAGTATATAATGATAAGATTACAATATGACGACAACATGTACATCCTTGTGATTGAGGATTCAATGGATTCTCATAATTGAGATAATTGATTTCAATAATCACGTGATTGAAGATTAATCTACAAGATAATTCTGTATTTGAGAGAAAGTGATAAACATTTTCTTGACAAACTTTGACTTTTTACTTATCTGCATCTTAGGATTTCTCTTGATTGAGATATTGTGGTTTATTGGCAGGCTCGGATGATAGATGGCTAATAAAATCTACAAAAGTGGTCAATGTTTTAATGCAATTGAGCAGTTAACTCATAAAAGTTGACCATTGACCACAAGAATCCTGTAAAGAGAATATTGAACAGTAAATGGGAAATTTTCATTTTGTGGTATAACTGGCAATGTGGCTTCAGGGCTGGGGATATCAATGAGAGTCGGGTCTGGATCTGGGTTAGCCATCCCTATTGAGAATTATAGGGTCCAGTGCGAGTCCAGGTCTGAATCTAACTGGGGTCCCAATGCAATAACCTAGAGGCAGACGTACTATAAGTATCAGGTTGAAAACTAGATCGTGTCCAAGCTGGGTCCCATGAAGGAAAGTGAATCATTTTATAATGGTGTAGTATACAAATTTGATTGGATGAGGTTATGATATGAAGGTGAATAATAATAATAAATGTATGCATACACATTTATAGAATTCCAATTGAGATTTGAGTCCCCATCCAAAGTTTCAGAACTACATGGGACCAACTCAGGCCCGAGAATTTCTGGGTCCAAAAAGGACCCAGAGAGAGAGAGAGAGAGAGGTGTTAAAGCTAGGGTTTCCAATGGAGGACCCAGGCTAGCCCAATGGCAGACCCAAAATTCTTATTTCGGTGGTGCGGGCAATGGTACAATTAAGAGTTAAATAATTGCTTCTTTCTTGGCCAAAACTTGATATCGGTTGGACACTCAATGACCCAGAGCATTCACCCAGCAGTTCTAGTTGAATACCTGGCTTTTCCCAAATTTTGGCTAACCATTAATATATATGATTTTCGGGCAATTTGATTAGAAAACTGAGATTTGATTTGGTGTAATTTCACTCTCAATTTCAATTTCAATTTCAGTACTCATCATACATGCGTCAATCTCTATTAGAAGTTTCATTTTCAAATTACAACTATTTTATCTACACCCCTATCTCTATCGTCAAAGATTCATTTTCAAATGTAAAATGTTAGAAATGTCTATCTCTATCATTTGAGAGATAAGATAAAAGAAAACTTTCATTATTCTCAAATTACCACTATCTTTCCCCCATTTCACATCCTCAATTGGCCTAGAGTTGTCCCCATCCCCACAACTTTCAATGCGCTTTGGAATAACCTCTGGTTCGTTTACAGCCAATGAAAAGGCTTGATTTTCATCTAACACATTCAAGTTTTTTTTTTTTAATTAATATATATAATTTTCGGGCGCATTGATTAGGAAATTGAGGCTTGATTTGGTGCAATTTCACTCTCAATTTCGATTTCAATTTGACTCTTCATATATGGGCCATTAATCCCTATCTCCATCATCCAAGAGATAAAGATTAGAAGTCTCATTTTCAAATTTCAACTAATTTATCTACACCCTATCTCCATCGTCTAAGATTCATTTTCTAATGTAAAAGGTTTGAAATACCTATCTCCATCATTTGACAGATGAGATAAAAAAAAAACTTTCATCATTTTCAAATTACTACTATCTATCTCCCATTTCACATCCTCCATTGGCCGGGAGTTGTCCTCTTGTGGATAGTCTCTTCTTCCTTCACAGCCAATGAGAAGGTCTGATTTTCATCTAACACGGTCAAGTCTTTTTTTTTTTTTCTTTTAAAGAAAAGAATTGGAGTCTTGTTATTTGGAATGTTGGTTTGTTATTTTCTGAATTTGTAGTGTTTGGTCCTTCCACCATTGTATACAAGTATAATGGGTTTTTTCAAGTCCCTTATTATTATTTTTTCTTAATTGGGCTACGTCAGTCACAAGTTTAATTTCGAACTTTGCATCTCCCATCGATGGACCTATATGAGCCAAGTGGATGTCATGTTTGGGTCTCATTTCTTATCATCTACATCTTTCCCTTTCTTTGTTTCTCACATCACTTCCAGTCTTCAACCCCACTTTTTTTCTGCTTTATATCTTTATTTATTATCTACTTTCTTACCATTTTATCTCTTCCTTATTTTATTTCTAAGCTTACCTCATGTGAAGGATCGATAAGTATATTTTTCATTCACCTCTTTTCAAGACTCTCAAATGAGGTTTTTTTTTTTTTCCCGTAATATTCCTTTTTTCAGTTGACATATATCTTTGAGGATTTTATCAAGAAAAATAATTTAGGTTACCATTGCACCAAAAAGATCACTTTAGTCAAACCCCCACCAAGCCAGCATTCCCGCCCAAAAACTTTTTATGTTTTTACCCTTCTTATCGAGGATTGACGTCGACCCTCATGTGGGGTCCAAATTCAATTTCAAGTCCATCCCCGACCTTCTTTATAAGGGGTTGGTGTGCATGTTCGAGAAATTCAAAGCAAATCTCCAACTTGTTGTGTGGGCCTATTACCTTCATCAACTCTATCCAACTGTTTAATTTCCTGTCGCCATGGTACTCATTCTTAATTTGAAATTTCTCTTCTTACCTTTCAAGGAGGCATTTGGATAATATTACCCTATTAGTTTCCCACATCAAACACACTCCTTTGACACTGCTCACAAAATCTAGGTGTAGGATTTGAGTATTGGTCCACTTTTCGAGCCAAACCTCGTCTTACTGATTGCAGAAGCAAAACAACTCCTATTCTTTGCTGAACCCAATTCGGGCTTGATTCATATCGTCTCTGATTCTGGTTGCATAGCCAGCGAGTTTAGATCCTCTGCAATAGAGAATCCATGCCCCCATAGGTGAAATCCGCAACCCTTGGATCCCTTTTTTGCAGTGACTGAAATCAAGACCTTTGCAACACCAAAGGCCGAATCCAATCTCCACTGGAAGTACCTCCAAATCTTCTTGACACTGCTAGGGCCGACAGTAACGCGTGTATTGACATTATGCCCTAGCGGAATGTGAATGCCAGGGTCCACATCGAACCTTGTGAATTATAGCTAAGGTCAACGTCGAACTTATACATAGAAAATGAGGGTCGACGTCGACACTCGAAAAAAATGGTAAAAATAATTTGGGGTGGGAAGGCTGGTTTGGTGTGTGTTTGGCTGAAGTAACCTTTTTGGTGCAACGGCCATCTAATGTTTTTTTTTTTCTTTTTTTTTCTTTTGTAAAATCCTCTATATCTTTTTAAGCATGGTTTGGTATTTGAACACGTTCAAATCTGCTTTTAATGAATCCAAAAAACCCCCATTCGAAGTTTAGGATTGTCAGAATCCGTTTGATCACTGCTTGACCCACCATTTGGGGTGATCAATATCTTATACTTCTAGAGAATTTTTAGGGAAGCTCCATCAATTGTGTGAGGCCCCTCCCCTTTACTAGCCTAATTTTATGCTAATTATATCTATTTATGCTATTTAATAGGGGTTAGAAAAGGTAGTTTAGTCCTTTCCTATGAATTAGACCTAGTTTATAGGAATTAGGGTCATTTGAGATTTATAGGATTATTAAGGATCTAGTTGGACTTCCTAGAATTAGCTAGTTAGTTAGAAGCCCCTAAATGTAATTTCTAAGTTTTAGGAGGGTTTCTCATGGAGATTGGTGCAAATACACTTAAAATACCCTAAATGCCCATAGCATTATCTCTAACTAAGTAAACCAAGGGAGGGCAATTTGGTCATTTCACCTAACCCAAGCCTATCTAACCAAACCAAGCCCCTCTCCAACTATCTCTATCTCCCTCTCTTCTCTCATTTCTCTCTTCCCTCCTCATTTCAATTTCTCTCCAATTCTCGATCTCCCTCCACCAAAGAATTCCTAGATCTAGGGTTTCCACCATCAAAGATCCAGAGATCCTTGAAGCTACAACACTCTACAAGATAGAAGACCATTCTCCTTCTCTACATCTCATTCTATTCTTCATTTCAAGGTTGATTTCTCTCCCTAGCTCTATTTCCCTGTAGATTTACATTTCTCTATGAGAATTCTCTATTCTTATGCATTTTCTCCATGGGAATTGGGTATAGGAGGCTTAGATGTGTGGAGATTTGGGTTTTGAGGAGCTGTTGAGAGTATTAGAGACAATAGAGCTTGGATCTAGGAGCATTTGGCTTGGGTGTTGAAGATCAAGTTAGGAGACCTCTTTTGGAGACCATAAGCAAGTACGATATACCCACTTAGCATAGAATACATGTTTTTTTTCTTTGATTGCTGTGAACTTCTATTCTATTGATGATATGATGCATAGATCTATTCCTTTCATGCCTTTGTTTATGGATTGATGACCATTGATGGATGGGACTCCCATTTGGAAGATCAATAGCCCATGGATGATGGATTTGTGATGGATTGTGGGGCTTTTATGTGTTATTATGATCTTTGATGGATTTGGGATAGAATCGAAGGAATTAGATAGAAAATTGGATGAAACAGAGAAGTTACATAAATTTAGGATTTTTGGAACTCATGTGTACCGATCGACTGCTGCTTCAAAATGTTGACCGATGACATTGTGAACTCCAAAATAACTGAGGGCATGTTTATTAGGTTTGCCTAACAAATTCAGTGTAGTCGGTCGACCGCTCCTTCAGGTTGTTGACCGAGTACACTGCGTAACTGAGAGCACCTGACAGACTTGTTCCCGGGCAGCTTGGTGAAGTTGATCGACCGGGCTTGTACCGGGTCAACTAGCTACACTGCATAACTAATAGCAGACCTAATAATCAGACCCTGACTCGCCAGTATAGTCGGTCACTCGCCCCTGTAGGATGTCAACCGCAAACACTGTGAGCAGTGCATTCCGGATTCCAATGGTTTTATGTTTTGATATGTTATGGACGCCATTGACCTTCCATGTGGACCCCTACTAATGTGCTAAACATGAGCCAAGGGCTAGGCTTAACCTTGACCCATGTGGCCACCCAAAGTAGGGTCTAGGGCTATGAAATGAAAATTGATTCAATCCTTGAAAGTGGTCTTAAATGTCTAGTGACTTTAGAACACCAAATACACTTCTCTTGGCATCTAAGACTATCTTTGATGATGTTATTGGGTGAAGTGGGACCATGGACTTGAAAGGGGGCATTGACCTAGGTTGGACTATTAGATTTTACTTTCCTTGATTGGTTATTGATGTTACATGATTACATACCCTTTCCTTCACTACTTACTGATGTTATATTATCGTTAATCCTTATTAATAAATGAAAAATGGAGGACCTTGACCTAGAGGTGACCTTCATTGTGGATGAAGAACACTTGACCTGTGTCTGTGGCTAGGCGGACTATTCTATGGATTAGTGAATGGATGGATGTGATGACCATGGACTAGATTAATTGTACACGTGATTAGGCACCTAACATGAATGTATTATATGCTAATTGCATATGGATATGGATATGGATATGGATACGATCATGGATTGTATGAAATACATGATGAGAATGTAGGTTGGACTTATATACCAAACCTTATACGAACATGTGAGACCTTGCTTACGCAAATGTAGCCTAGCCAGACACTAATCCACTTATGTGGTGCCTTAGAGTAGGGATAAAACACCCACTCGGTTGATATGAGCTTAGCCTTGGCACTAATACCCTTAGTAAGAGCTATATATGAGTAAGGTCATCATGATGAGCTGGTAAGGTGGACGTACGCCACTAGGGTATCGTACGACACTGCACGATACCATTATACAACCAACAGACTTCGATAATATCGAACATCGTCATAACTTCCTGCGGTATTAGCCTGTATGGATGTGCCATGTTGTTTAGATGGATGGCTTAGCATGTTCCTTTATATTGATCCATATGGTTTGTGATATTGTTTGATTTGACTGGTATTGTTACCTTCGTTACTCTATTGATCTAATTACTGTCATTACTCCCTTTGATGCATTCATACTGTGTTAGTAGTATACTTTGCTGCTAGGTCCTTTTAGATCTGACCCATTATTTGGTGTTTAGGTATCATTACTGACCCTATCCCCAAAGGCAAGGTGCTTGATGAGGTGCCGCACGCGAATGAATACTGATGGGCCACGGCCGATGTAGAGCCATTGCCTGATGATGGAGAGCTGGCATTTCGGGTTGTGTGACTTTTTGTTTTGGGACTTTAAGTGTGATTTGTGTGAGAATTAGGGATGTGATGATGATAGTGTATAAACATATTATATTATCCACTTTAAGATTAGTTGAGACTTATACTCCTTTTATTTGACATATGGATGGTGATACCATGAGACATTATTACTTGCTTCCACATTATTTGACATATGCCTTTCATCATTCTTTATTTGCTTCGGCACTTAACTGTTCTTATGGATATTGTTGGAAAAGCTTTAAATTTGACCTCACTGCAGACCTCTGATCCCGAAAGCTCTTGGTTAATTCGGGAAGTCGCATGCCAAATCTAGGGACCTTGGCGGTAAACTCGGGATCCGAAATTGGAGAATGACATATTGCGAGCTCTTCCGTTTACAAAGCAGAGAGGGGTGAATTATTGATTATATTCCATTTCATAGAGGTCTTTTAGTTTTTCATTCATTTTTCATGGCCAAATAATATTTTATTATAGTTTTTCTGTACTTGTTATAATTAGTTTTAAAATATTTATTTTGAATTATCCTTTATCCACATAAGTTTTTTTTTCTTTGGTGCCTTGGTGTATGCAGTATGCACACAAGTCACCAGCTGATGAATAATTCCAACTTATCTAAAGTACTTGGTAGCATATATTTTATATATATATATACTCATACAAAATCACCAAATAACATATAATGGGCCCACTTATATATGGTTAATTCGATCTAGACACCCACAGTTCTCTATAGATTTTTAAATGAGAAACACTCACTGCTATAATTTTCCACGTTTTTTTATAAGATATCTTTTATATCTTAAATTAAAAACTTTCCTTCTAAAAACTTACTATTACCACATTCTATCAATCTGAAAAGGATTATGATAATCTTTTAAATTTTAAATAACTTCTCTATCCAATATCTTTGTTGAATTTATCCCACTAATTCTCAACACAAGCCAAGTTAGGCATGGGGCAAGACATGTGAGTCACAATGGGTTCTGATTAACCCTAGCGGTCAAGCTGAACCCATGTTAGATTGATCATGCTTAGAATACTTCAGTTTAGTCTCATCACACTTATAAATCTCTACCTTAATTAGGTTATTAGCTGCATCAAGAGTGTTTGGTTGCAAAACCTTTGCCTAATATATACCTTTTTTGTTGTCTTTTTTATTTTTCCTTACTTCATTAACCAGATTCTTTTTTTCTTTTTCTTATAATCATTATTTTTTATAACCGTATAACATTTTTTATTTGATGGGGTTGTATGAAAGGGAGTTTGTTTCTTTTGTGATTTTGATTTTTTTTTAATTGACTTGGGTGTTGCCCTTTGATTGGATATGGATTGGGTTATGCAGGTGAAATACAAGTTAGTTATGAGTCGAGTTTGCAGATAGGGTTATTTTTATCACCAATATGTCTAATAATAGTAGGTCTTTCACGTCTTTTCTTTTTCCTTTTCTTTTTGATATGGAAGATCTATTTGCTATTCTTGGTATTAGACAATAACGTTAAAATTTAGATAACTCAACTTTAAATTTATTTATTATAAAAATATTAAAGAATTAAAAAATAATATAGTTTTTGAATGACTTTTATTTCAAATGCAGATAATACTTATCTTTTCTATGTCTCTATGTCTCTCTAATGCCCGCCTTCTTCTTCTTTTTCTTCTGTCTCTATATACATATATATGTCTCAACATTTGCAACGAGAATTCACGGGTATGGCCGACGAGATCTCGTGGGTAGTATCTCATTATTTCCAACCACCTATCTATAAGAACCTAAACCCGGCTAATTATTTTAATTGATGATTGATGGTTTGCACTAGGTATCTAAGCATGTTTAACGGCTATTTCAATTGACCTAGATGTTTGGAAGGTGTCTTGAGTCGATTGGTCATGGATTGGCCAAGTTCGGGAGTAACGTTAGACATATTTGAGCGTTTTTGACCGATTTAGATGGTTAGTGTTGTGATCTAGGGCCTACCGAGAGATCAAGCACATACAAGAACATGGAGATTTACATGGTTCGGCTTTTGGCCTATGTCCACGGGGAAGACGGGAGAATTCACTATGCAATCAAAAGAGGTTGTACATCATAGAGACTCTAAGTCTCTATTTATAATATCAGCCCAAAACCCAGTTACACCCATACACTACTTCTAATCACAGTAGACCTATGCTAATAGACCTACTTCTAATCACAGTAGAACTTGGACAATGCAGGGGCCCGGTTTACCAGATTTATTACTTCAATTGAGCCATACAACCTAACAAATCTCCACCTTGGCGAACATTGAAGCTGATCCTCATGCACTAAACACGTCTCACCGTCTCCACCTGCCCTTTAGGGCACTCAGGTACTGAGCACACCGATCAAGTCCAAGCAATGCTTGAACTTGAATTTAACCCATTCCTTCATGAATGCACCAAATCGCCTGTACCATTGTCCAAAATCTTGCTTAGACCCGTACAGTGATTTCTTCAAACTGCATACATGATCAGGAACCTTAAACTGCACTCTACCTGCACTGGAAGCTCTTTCATTTTCCTCGTAGAACCGCTTGCATCCGATGGCCTGATTTTCCTCATTAAGAGACTCCATCTCTTCAGTCATAGTCGCTGCCTGTTGACTACTTTCCAGCCCTTCCATAAATTCAAGAGACTCAGTCGTCAATGCGTATGCAACCATATCATCACGGCCACTATTTGATGTCAACGTGTACGTCGTCATATCCTCGAAACTGTATTTAACCGGCGCTTTCCTTTCTTTCTGTGGTCTACCCATCTGCGGCATATGCGGCTCTGTCTGCTGCATCTGCTGCATAGTCTGACGATCCCCTGTATCTCGGGAGGAGTCGGATGCACTCTTCTAACTCACTAGGATGTCGAACTCCACTTTAACGGTGTCACTGCTGCTACCTACTTCTGTCCTCTCCACCTGCTTTCTCGCTTCGAGTAAAGCATCCTCATGAAATGTAACATCCCTGCTGATGATAGATCTGGGTGAATCTTGATTAGTACACCACAATCTATATCCTTTCACCCCAGAAGCATATCCCACCAAGATGCACTTAACAGCCCTTGGTTCTAACTTATCGGCTTTCACGCGAGCATAAGCCGGACAACCGAAGATCTTCAAGTTAGAATAATCAGCTGGATTACCTGACCACATTTCTTCCGGTGTTTTGCAACCAATCTTTGTGTGTGGAGACCTATTTATCAAGTAGCCTGCAACATTTACTGCCTCAGCCCAAAAGTCCTTGGACAATTCTGCAGTAAACAACATACAACGAGCTCTTTCCAAGATTGTTCTGTTCATCCTCTTTGCAACTCCATTCTGCTGCGGAGTGTCTGTAGTAGTGTAATGCCTAACTATGCTATGGTCCGCGCAATAGTTCTCAAACTCTGTCGATCTGTACTCCTTGCCATTACCAGTCCTCAACATCTTCACCTTTCTGCCAGTCTGTTGCTCAACCATTTCCTTCCATCGCTTGAATGTAACAAAGGTCTGATCCTTCGTTTTCAGAGTATAAACCCAGACTTTCTTTGAATAATCATCAATAAAAGTCAGTATAAACCGAGACCCACCCTTGGAGTAAACCTTAAAAGGCCCCCATACATCTGAATGAACATAATCAAGGATGCCTCTCGTGCGATGAATACTTTTCTTGAAACTGACCTTTCGATGCTTCCCGAAGATGCATCTCTCACAGAAATCCAACTTCCCTGTCTTTGTGCCACATAGCAAATTCCGATTGCTCAGTATTGTCAATCCCTTCTCACTCATGTGACCCAGGCGCAAGTGCCATAAGCGTGTTGAGACATATTCATGGTCATCTAAGGAAGACACTGCAGCTTTGCCCGTAACTGTATTTCCAGACAAAACATATAAGTTTCCAACTCTATTGCCTCTCATAAGAACCAAAGCACCCTTCACAATCTTCATAACTCCACCTTCAGCTGAGAACTTACAACCATCGGAATCCAAGGCACCAACAGAAATAAAATTCTTTTTCGGATCAGGAACATGCCGCACTTCTACCAACATTCTGACGATTCCATCATACATCTTGATTTTAACTGTTCTAATTCCAACCGTCTTACATGCAACATTGTTGCCCATCAAGACACTACCACCGTTGATTTCTCTATAAGTGGTAAACTAGTCCCTATTGGGACACATGTGGTGGGAACAACCCGAATTAAGAATCCATTCATCCTTAGGATGAATACCATTTTCAATAACAGAAAGTGCATTATCGGAAACATAATCTGATCTTCCATCTGCAACACTGACTAAATCATTATCAGATGACGAATCTTCTATTTCTTTCCCTTTCCTTTGCCTTTCGGGACAGTTTTTTCTGATGTGCCCTTTCTTATGGCAATAATAACATTCAATGTTTTTCCTATTGGATCTATGTTTGCTCTTATTACTAGAGTCTTTTGTTCTTCCTCGTACTACCAAACCCTCACCCCGAACCATCATTGTCAACCACAACCTTTTTCTTTAACTCTTTCGAGTTCAAGGCTGCCTCTACATCCTCTTTGGACAGAGTATTTCTACCATACATCATGGTATCAACAAAATGCTCATATGAGGGCAGTAATGAGCACAGCAACATAATAGCTTGGTCCTCATCATCAATTTCAACATTGATATTTTCCAGATTCATAATAGCTTTTGCAAAAGAATCAATGTGAGTTGAAACAGACGTACCTTCCTGCATTTGTAATGTGAATAATCGTTTTTCCAGATACAAGCGATTCGTGAGAGATTTCGTGACGTACAAGTTCTCCAACCTTTGCCATATGCCAGCAGCAGTTTTCTCTTGAACAACCTTTCCCAGTACACCATCTCTAAAAAATAGTAGAATCTGACCATACGCCTTTTCCAGTAACTCATGCTTCTCTTCATCTGACAATTTTTTAGATAGAGCATTCTTTCCCCTCAAAGCTTTATGCAACTCATTCTATACCAATAAAGCATGCATCTTCAGACACCAAAGACCAAAATCTTTATTACCGTTGAATTTCTCAATCTCAAATTTAGCAGCTATTCCATAAATCTTTCACTGGAACTGTGTAGATCTGGTCACCACGAGCACGCTGGAAGAAACGGATTTGAAATCCGACTCTGGACGGCTAAGATATCACAGAAATAAGTTTCTGCGCTCCAATCAGTCAATCTCCTTCATCGACCATTGAACAACCAATCTTCTTCCACAATTGCGTAGATCTGCTCACAACGAGTCCGTAGGTTCAGACGGATCTCAGATCGGACTCCGGATCGTTAAGATATCGCGAAAACAATTTCAGCCTTTGATTCGGTCAAATTGTCTTTGACAGTACGAATTTGCTGACGTCAGCGCCTATTGCTTTGGTTCTGGGCTTCTGCAAAGCGGGTTGAGTCAACCTGCACTGGCCCAACCTAGACTGGTGAACGGGCTTCTAAAACGGGTCAGGCTTGACCTGACCTGAACTCAAACCCAGCCAGGGTCTTCTTCTTTCCCCCTCTTCTCGTTCTGCAACCGGACACAGAAGATGGTTCCGGTCTTCTTCTTCTTCCATGGCGAAAGCGCAGGCAGCGCTTCTTCTCCGGTGACGCGCAGCGGCAGCGACAAAAACTCCAGCGACGTCTGCTGTCCTCTGCAGCGTGTGTCCTGAACTTCGATCAGTGCCCTGTTCCTTCCTCCGATCAGCACCGGTGACACGTAGTGGCAGCGATTCTCAGGCGACAAGAACAGCAGCAGCAATAATCGCCGGACTTCTCCAAATCCGATCAAATTGATCAATAGACGGAATCATCGCTTCTTGCTGCGATCTGCAGGGGCCCACTAGAGATTGATCTTCTTGCGGTCTTCTTCTGCGATCTTGGATCAGTCCATTGCAACGAATTGATTCTGGATTCCTCTTCTCTCTTCTCTTGGATACAAGCCCTCCGAGATTTGATCCGTCAGATTTCCTCCGATCACGCCAAGTGCGCTCTGATACCAGTTTGTTGTGATCAAGGGCCTACCGAGAGATCAAGCACACACAGGAACATGGAGATTTACATGGTTCGGCTTTTGGCCTACGTCCACAGGGAAGACAGGAGAATTCACTATGCAATCAGAAGAGGTTGTACATCATAGAGACCCTAAGTCTCTATTTATAATATCAGCCCAAAACCCAGTTACACCCATACATTACTTCTAATCACAGTAGACCTATGCTAATAGACCTACTTTTAATCACAGTAGAACTTGGACAATGCAGGGGCCCGGTTTACCAGATTTATTACTTCAATTGAGCCATACAACCTAACAGTTAGAATAATGTTTAGTGACGTTTTGGAGAGTACTATGATTTTTCAAACCAAGTTTGGTACTTGGAAGGATCTAGTTTGGACTTCAAGAAAACTCGGAGTATTTTTGGAAAAAAATACCATGATAGGTTCAGTAGTTGGCCCAAATCATAGTGAACAACTTGGTGTTTAGTCCTCGGGCATTCGGTGCCAAGAAATCCCTCATTTTGACCAATTTCCATTAAACAGAGGCACAGTCGTCTTTTTCCCCAAAATCTAAGTGGAATTTCCAAAGTTCTCCAAATATGTCATTTTTGAACTCGTTAGAAACTATGTTTAATTTCGTGAAACTTTATCTCTTGAGTCATTGCGATCCGATGTCTATAAGTCAATGTATTGAGCCGCCAAGCTCTTTAAGCAGTGGGCCCCACCTCCATTGCCTTTTATAAGTTGACCTCTTTCTTCTTCCCCTCCGTTCACACCCGTTTTAGCCGGAACAGGGCTGAGCCCTTTCCTCTCTTCTTTCTTGTCTAGTTCTCGTCGAAAACTCATCGGATCCATCGCCGTTTAGAAAACGAAGGCCACCAAAATGTTCTCCACCATGAGCTCTCTCTGCTAGCACCATTTACTTGCATTTTCAAGTTTGCCAACCCACCTTGCATAGGTCCTAGAGAGCTTGCATCTGAACATGCGTGATCTAATTCCATCTCTTGCATGGTTTTTGGAATTTAGGGGTTCTAAGGTAGCCATTTTGGGGGTTTTGTGTTTAGGAATTTCTTGGTGTGATTGAATGCTTCGTAAGAGAGTTTGGGAGCTAAGAAGACTGAGGCATGCAAGTGACTTATATGGATTACATTTCATGCATTGTGTTTTTTGGATGATTTTCACATTCTACTTAAGTGTATCATAGAACTACCCATATTTTGTAGCTTGAATTACTTGTAATTGGTGGTTAATCAAGAGGCTAGTTAAGTAGCAAAGAAACCACAAGAGGTGTGCCTAGATTCGCCTAAACAATCATGGAAAGATTTCAAGGAAAAATGGGTGAAAAATTGGAAAGTAGTGACTCAAGGTGCCCATGTCCAATGGGCACCTGACAAAGCCACGGTCAACCATAGGCTTCTCGTGGTCAACTGTGGCCACGTCCAACCAAACATGAGCCATGTCCGATGGCTGCTACTGGAGGCGGTTTTGACCCATTTCTACGAGGGCCTTTTGGGGCATCTTCTCCACTTTTCTTAGGACATTTTAAGAACATTCTAACTTGGAACATGGACCTTTAATTCCCTCCGAAAACTGATCCATTGATGGACTTAAACCTAATATTCCTCGGTTAGAGTCATAAAACTTTGACATGGTTGGTGTACTTGGAAACCGAATACATGAATGAGACCGATTTGGAACATAATGGGGTGATGTTTAAGCTACCCGCCACTTTGGAGGTTTGTCCGGAAACATGTTGGGAGTAATACCTTTAGGTATGTGCAATAGGTCGCGCCTATAGAACAAGTATGAGAGTAAGGGTAAAAAGGTTAGGGCACATGAAAGCGGCCCATTAATGCATTGGCCCAATGAGAGAAGAAGATCGGATCTTCCTTTTAATTGAAGTGGGATAAGACCTAAGATAGAGACCCCCACTACGAAAAAACCCAACAAAGGTGGAAGTACGGGTAAACTCCCTGACAAAGAGACCCCCTTAAGTCCGCAGAAGAAGGCATCCAAACACGGGATACCAAAGTAAGGCCCACAAAAAGAAGTTGATCTAAAGGGTATTGATTCTGAGAGAGAGGTCCTGTATCAATTGTCACCTCCAGGATAACAAAAGCCGAGACACCCTCAGGAGCTCCCTTGAACTATCTCCTGAGGAACGCTCAATTGAGGTCTGACCTCATTCCCAAGAGGATACCAGGTAAACTCTTCAAAGTCTACTTCGGCATCCGCTTCCTAATATTGAGATTCTTTGAAGATGCTTATGATCTCATTGTAAAAAGGAGTACTGATAATCATCTTTTTAACAGATCAGAAGATTAGTGTTGGCCCGGAGTCTTTTGTTATACAATCTGATAATGGAAACACATTGATACACTCACTTTGTTCTGTTTCTACATAAATATTTTTTATTTTTTTACAATACCAAGTCGAGTATATATGGATTCAAGGTATTTAATTTCAAATACCGTAAAAGCACAAAAGCACCTGAATCCCGAACATTGGAACCTTAGATTCACTAAAGGGTGAATGGTAAGGTTTTTACGTGTTAAAGGCAACTCGGATCCTAGAATGGACTGTTGTACTGACTCTTTTCATGTCAAATAGCTTGGTAGGATTGTCTAAGGTCCTCCACCTTAATAATATGGTTAGCTTTCTTAATTTTGTGATTAGCTTAATTAATCGCTATGTTAGTTGATTAGGCAGGTTTAGAGCTTGAGCGAACTTCTTGTCATTAGAAGAGTTCCCGCGAAGTCTAGTACGATTCCGAGTGCGTTTAGTCTTAGAAAAGAGGGGAGGGGGAGGGGGAGGGGGGTATAGGTTGTGATTTAGGAAAAAATTGGGAGTTTTTCCAAAAATACTCCGTTTTTGTCGAAATTGAGTTTGTTTAAAAGGTCTCATCGTGCTCATCGTTTTTCTCTCTTGACTCGTCACAATCCAAAGCCCCAAAGCCCCTCAGATAATTAAATTTCTCTTATTTCACTCAAAACGGGCAAAAGTGTCATTTTCTTTCCCCCTTAGTCTTTTATGTCACCGCCAGCCCTAAACCCCTCTTTATTCCTTATCTTCATTCTAAGAACTGTTGGAACTTCTTCTCCCTCTTCTTCCTTCGTCTTCAAGCACAATATCTAGCCAAGGGAATTTCGATCCAGGAGCATCAACTTCTTCCTCTAGACCTAAGTTTGGTAGGATTACCCTAACCCTAACCCTCTCTGTCACTCTAATGTTTTCCTACAGTCTTGGATACGATCTTTCTTCTTCCTTGTGTCCTAGGAAACATGACAGAGAGTTATTGGTAGGTGGGTCTGAGTGTCGAAACAATGGAAGTCATTTTCCCCAAATCTCATCTCCATTCATTTTCTTCTTGGACAAAGGCAAGTGATTTGCAATGTATAATTAATATGCATATGTCGTTTAATGATTATTGACAATATATATATGCTAGAAATACCCAAATCCAAGCTTCTTATTGATTTTGTTTTTGGATTAACATGTTAGATTAGGGTTTAATGGTCAATGGATCAATTGAATAGAAAGGATTGGATCATTATGTGTTTGTGGATGAAGTGTAATTGTTAGGGAGCATGGAGGCTTTATTCTTACAGGATTAGCCATTGAAATGGGTTGGGGAAGAAAAGGAACCAAAACCCATTTCGAGAGCAACTGTCCCAAGTCCGATTGATCAGATAAGGGACTATCACTTGTTAAGTGAGAGTTGTTTCAGGTCCGATTGATTGTACCTATACCCGATCAATCGGATAGCCTTTGTCCGATTAATTAGTCCTCATATTTGATTGATTGGATGGTGTTTTATTTTTTTTTAATAGGACCATTTTGAACAACTATAACGTTTAATCCGTCCATCTGGTTTTGGAGGTCCACATATCGTTGGAAAGCTCTCGAAATATAGAATCCAGTGGTCCATATATCCTAAAGATCAAAAGTTGGAAAAGAAAGTGAATATTTGGATCAATGAATAAGGCCCCTGTCTCTTTGGAAAAGGACTTCTAACCTAGGTCTGGGCCTTAGGTGTTGGACCCTTTGACCCTATCCTTACATGACCAACATTGGGAAATGAAAACGAAGTGCGTTAGCTTGGTGTGCTTCATCGGTTGTCCGAGATTTCCATATATTGATCATGGGTTGGCTGAATGCAGGTGGAATTGAGTTGATTGGTGTCCAATAATTCTATACACTGAGGACTCACCCAAATAGGGCATCATTGACTCAATTTTCATACTTACTCCGTTGGGAATATGTACGGTAAACGGTAGACAACCCTTGACCTATGATTGGCTCGTAACTTCTTCCTTGGCTTGTGACATGATTTCCATTGTTATTGTATCCTTGTACAATCTTTTACTTAAAATACTTGTTTAATTATGAAACATAATTCTCGTAGACTTAAGGTCATGTACCGGACTTAGAGTGTATCCATAGGTGCCTCGTTTATCTTGTACTTGATGGACCTGTGTCGCTAGACTCGTCTTGACGTGTGAAAGTTGATGAAGGACTATTTAATTGGAATTCTTAGTCTTGCTTGAGGACTAGGCTTGTTTGGAGTAGCCCTCAATATACAGACTTGTACCTTCGAATCTAGCTAGATGTATTCGTCTTGGTTCTCGTCTTAAGCTCTACATCATTATACATCAACCACAGTAAGATCCATTGTGGGGAGGATTGCATTATGGCCAGCAACAATTTGGAGGTTTTAGGTGGGCTAGTTCCTCGAACATCGGGATGGGCAGTTAGTCAGCTTGGACGACGTCCATGGAGCAGAATAGCTAGGAGCGGACTTGGATTGTGTTACTATTCCTAAGAAATAGAGCTTGGATCCCCCTAGACCCGGCCTTTGGTATCAGTGGTCCAGAGATGATTGTTATTGGTACCCTAGGAGGTGGCTAGGACATCCTCAGAGTCTTCCTTTCTTGTGCATTGCATTTTCGTGTGTGGGTGGTTACTCTTGGTAGATGATGTTAGGATTTTTATTACTTGATTCTCATATTATATTCATTATTTATGCATAGGTTCATTGCCTTGTACTCCCATGATCATATACTTGTCTTTATTCTTATATTTGAAACATGTTATATTTGCATCGCTTATCTGTTGCTCAACACCTCATTGACTCTCTTTCTTTGGTGTGCCGACTACCCCATTGCCTACTACGCAGAGCCAGCAGGTGAAAAGATCCTAGAAGACCTTCAACCGACAGAGGAGGAACAAAAGTGGTGTGTTAGTGTCACATTCCTGAGAGCACTATTTTTGATTTGTCAATTATGTGTCATTGTGTCCCGAAGACCTTACATCTCGAAGAGGTTCAAGGATGATCTACTTCAAGGACTTGTTCAAGCTTTTGGAAGACCTGGATGTGTCAAAGAAGACTCCACTTGTGTGCAAATCATCTCAGGTATTTTGGACCTAAAACCATTACCTACCTGGACCCTAGGAGCCTTGCTTACCTTAGCCTATATTAAGTGTTTCATTTAATGTTATTTTCATTATATTCTGTCCAGAAATAGGGGGTTCGGTGACCTTTCGGTCACCTGTCGGCTGGCCTCTTTGCAAAAAGCGGCTAACCGCTAGGTAACTGAAATATCACGGTTACATTTCCAGAATGCTGTTCTCTGTCAGAAATGATTCGGCCACCTTGCGGTCAGCATTCGGCTAACCGCAGTATGGACTGGCGGCTAACCGCCAGGTAACCGAAATATCACGGTTACATTTCCAGAATTCTATTCTCTGTCAAAAAGTGATTCGGCCACCTTGGGGTCAGCATTCGGCTAACCGCAGTGTGGACTGGCGGCTAACCGCCAGATAACCGAGGTTCACGGTTACATTTCCAGAATACAAACTTCTCAACTGTTGTGGAAGTTCGGTCACTTCGCGGTTACCTTTCGGCTAACCGCCATATTGGCTGGCGCCTAACCTCCATGTAATCGAAATGCCTCGGTTAGCTTTCTAGAACGCTACAGGTTTTTGAGGTACAGATTCGGTCACCATGCGGTCACCTCACGGCTAGCCGCTATGTCTACCGTCGGCTAACCGTGAGCTGACCGAATTAGAAAAACTAGCGATTACCTCAGAGAAATTGAAATGAGGCTAGCCGCCAAAACTAGCCATTGGGAACTTCTCTATATATATCTGGAGCTCGTTTTATACTGTAGCAAGTACATTTTTGAAGAGCTTACTTTCCCACTTCTTCCCATCTTTCCTAAGCCTTTAAACCATCTTCCAAACACACTATTAACCCAGTCTAGAAAATGAATGAGAGATGTTAGTCTCTAGAAAAGTGTGTTTGGAAAAAGGATTCTAGTTTGTTTTCAAATGATATATATTTAGGAAAATCTAGAACCCAACCTCTTGTCCCTTGATTGAGCACAACATTGGAGCATCATCATCAATATCAAGGAAGCATTGCAAGAGGCATAAAGCTTGGAGCTACGGTAACAAGCTTCGAAGAGCATCCTCTGGACTTCATCAAAGGGGTAAGTGGCAACCTCCAGATCTTGTCAAAAGTGGCAAGTGTTCTTCTCCCTCACTTCATTAAATTTAGAGCATTGTAAGAGTGGCTTATTTCTTTGTGATTTAACTACTATAAAGATTGTAAAGGGGAGTAGATCTTTGTGATCGAACCTCGTGAACAAAATTGATGTATAATCATTACTTGTGTAGTTTTGATTCATCATAGTGGAACCAAGGGACTGTGTGGACCTTGTGAGTGGATGTAGGACATATGGTCCGAACCACTATAATTCTCTGTGTATTTATTTATGTTGTTTGTCTAAGTGTTTTGATCTAGTTTACATGCCTTCTTTACCATTGAACATTGCTAGATAATCACACTTAGTCTACATATCACTTGATCTCTCTTAAATCTTAATTAATATGTTAAAAATGGATTTAAAGTTTGATAAACCCATTCAACCCCCTCCCCCCCCTTCTAGGTTGAGACCATTGGCCCTAGGTGAACTTTCAGTGTGCCGATAACATAAAGTAGCGTCATCTCTCCCGTCATGTGAGAGCCGCATTGGGACATCTGATATAGGTTTCTTTTATTACTTAGGCATTGAACCTCTTCTGTTATAATTCTACGTAGTTATTATAGTGGCCTAGAGCTTTGGGGTTTGCCACTTGTGTAAGACTCAATTGTTCTTTTTTTTTTTAATCTTAAATATTTAATGAGAATAAAATGCATGCATTGCTTTGGTAATTTATATAGGAATCATGATAGACTAATTGTCAAGTTTCGTAGGCTATTTATTTATATAAGGTTTAAATACACAATCCTCACAACAGACTCACAATTTATGCGCATAATGAGCAGAAAATTTTTAATTAGTCATAAATCTCACACCTCGGATCCGATTAGTCACTAATCAGGTTTGGGGGACGTGAAAAGTTGTTTAACCTAATGCACCCGTTACTTACAAGCGCAGTGTTTACACCACTTATATCGTATTGTTTTCACCATTTCTGTAAAAGGGACCTCCTGATCTCTACCTAACTGTTGATGGCTTGTGAATGTGATGCCTTGGGATTGGGACGTGTGCATAAATCATTGTTTCCTCCTTGGATGTCAGGATCCATGGTTGTAACTACATTGGTTGGTGAGCGAGCTCTGGATCATTGCTACCTCCCTTGTAGCCTGGATCTGCGATACTATTTCTACCCATTCTGGGCATCCCATTTCGGACCGAAATGCTATTCATTTGTGCCAAGGAATTAGGGCCAAGTTGAGTTTGATATGCCTCAATCCTCCTCGTTGGACTCGTCCATTAAGACTGCAACCCGATACTGATATTAAAACTTGAACTCTTTACGTGTAACCTAATTTGATGGGAATATTTCCACTCCACCCATGATTGAGGCCATAAAAGGGACCGAAGGTAATATCACCGTTGTAAATGGTTTCCTTAATGGCCCTAGTCATGCGAGGAGTTACAACAGACCCAGACCTAGGCAACCCTTGGACTTGACACTGCCATAGCCCAATTGATACTGGCATGGTTTGTTAGTCTCGAAACACCATTTTGCTTGCCTAGACCCACTGAACCAAAATGGTTCCTTCGTTAGGCTAATAGGGTTGGATCACAGACACGACACGATCTTTTGTATGCACTCGCACTGGTAAAGCACATGTACCCTAAATGCACCTATTCAATTTGTACATTTTGCTACAGATATTGTTATGGACCATGATATATACTGGTAGGTATCTTAGTGATACCGAGTTGTAGGCATATTGATGTTGAGTTCCATGTAGGTATTCGATATACCGAGAGTTGGCGATCGCGAGTCGAGTTCTAATGTTGTAGGAATCGATGGGTGCCAAGAGGTAGGCGACACACACCAAGTCCTAATTGTTTCTTGTTATTCCTCGCGGTAGCAAGTCCCGTACTTGTTGGCATGCAAGAAATCACACATGCACCCTAAATAGGTCAAAATTAATCAAAAGAAAGCATGAAGGTCTACACTACAAGCAAGGACTCAGAGATCTTCGTTCGGTTGAAAGAAGCTCAAGATAAGCTCCAGGATTCATTGGAAGCTCAATAGGAAGCTCAGGATTGAAAATCAACTCCATGTCCGAGAACTTCCAAATACTCGAACCTAATCCCCAATGACAGCAGTTGGACTTACTTAGAAGATTAGAACAGGCGTGCCCCATTCGAGGGTCTAAGAAGGCCCATTTAAGATATTCCTTGGAGTTTTAGAGCAATCCGAGGTTATTGAAGACACCAAACCCTAGTTCTCAAACCTAGGCAAAATTCCATACTCAACCAATTTTTAGGGGGCCAAGACACTACAAAGAGGTCAAACACAAGCTCCCAAGGCAAGAAAAGTTAACTGATCCCAAATCCAAGTGCAGAATAGCTCAAGTCAAGTAAAGTCAAAGTTGCTAAGATATAGAGGACTAAGATCCAGTTTTGACCGACTTCCAAAACAAAACCAACTCCAAAGCCCAAGAATAAGTTTAGGAGGTATTGTCTCAGAATTTGGAAGCAATTTGAGATCACTCAGACCCATTTCCTATGCACTGACCCTCTAGCTCCAATAAAAGTTAATTTCTCAGACTTGATCCTCTGTGACTCAAATTAGCCCACTTCAGAAAGCCAAATCATGATGAAATCTCTCCTGATGATCAATAATAAGTCCTAATGAGGCTTCCTGTTATTTCAAAGTCATTGAAGATCATTTTTATCAAAAACTGGTTCAAAGACAAAGTGCTCGGACCTAGAGGCCAAAGCTCGCTTTCAAAGCTCAAATAATGGTGACACCTTCCTCGGAGTTTAATAATGATCCCAAGAAGGACTCCCCAAAGTTTCAAATCAATCAAAAATCTCTTGAGCACACTTTCCACACTTTGGTTCATTGGATCCGATAAAGACCCTATTTGTCGGACCTCATAGAATGTGTTTTGGCGGACGTTTTGAATTGTAACTTCCTAGAACTGTTGCAACTTTCTCCCAGGCCTATAAATAGGGCCCTTGGTCATCCATTTCAGGGATTCACGAACCTCCTCATTCTTCATACATTTCAGAGTGCAGAGATCTTCTCCAAGACTTAGAATTTTCAAGTCGTCTTCTTTTTCCTTCAGATCTCTCTGCAAGAATGTGAGATTTTGTTCGGAAGTGCTTCTATACAGACACTCAGCCTGTTAAAGTTAGTCTCCAACCCTCCGAAAGATTCATTCAAGGGGAGAGACTGAATAATCATGGCCTACTAAGCCTTTTTGCTTCAAAATTGGGACTGCTCATTCTTCCCAAAATGACACTACCCCTAATACCCACTATCACATAGACCAGTAAACTCCTTTAGATTGCACAAACGTCATCTTCTTTAAACGAGTGACGATTTACAAAGATCACTGTCAATCAAAACCGATTTCCATCATCCAAACACCTAGTGAGGCCGTCCCAAATAAATATCAGATGTGTCTTAGTGGCCTGGAGGAGAAAACAGGAGAAGAAAGATTAAGATTTGACAAGCAGAGGGTTAGGTCTAACTAGATAGAGACTCTCTGTCCTGCACCCACATGACCATGTTTGTGTAGTGTTTTTCCATGTATTTTATGCAATTATTGTATTTTTGTTCAATTTGAGACTGTCTGAGGCCAGATGGAGGGGTTATAAAGTGAACCCATGTAATATAAATTGTTAGGATTTTTCTCCTATTTTTCTGTATGTTAGAACTTCTTGGACAGCTCAAAAAATTATTTTCACAATTTTCTACCATCAGTACTAAGATTGTGGTTTGCACTTCTGTATGACCTATATATATGTTATTATGCTTTCTGATGTTTCTAATGCACATTGTATGCACTTTCCTATTTGTGGTTATTATGGTTTTCTTGTTCTTTTGCAGCAGTGATATGCTTGCCCAACCCATTGGGCTCAGAGGTTTGGTTATGATGGTTATTTTTCATACTGTTTTCTACCCATCACTATTTTATCATATTTATTGATCTTTTACCATGCACCTGTTTATTTTTAGCATTGTAGATTTATATTACATGTTATGCAGTTTATATTGATCGCTTGCCAGACTGTATTTGATATTGCTCTTGGTGCATCTAGGTAGTAGGTACCAATTCTACTAGTGAGAAGGTATGCGATTACCTAGAGACCTGCGGGATAGTTGGAGTAATGCCCTTAGGTTTTGTACTGATGATAGTGTTGCAGTGCAACGAGTGCCATCTTACACTTTTATTCTAATTTCTTTATTTGTTTACTGTATTTTTGTAGTTGGTCTTGCATGGCTAAGTTGTAGTAGTTCATGCTTTAAAACATGTAACTGTACAATTGACAACTTTAATATAGTTATGCTTCACTCTGACATATTTTATGGAAGATATTTATTCGCTAATTTACCAAAATATATGATTATTGGATACATCTACATTAGGGCCCAGAATTCAATGGACACGGAAGTCCGTTGTATGACATATCGAATTAGTCTCTTCAGTGTCCGTAGGTGAGTTTACGATGATCGTCGACAATGTTAACTCACATGCGATATCTTGTTAGTCTCAGTCACCTGTCTCAACAGTCTCTTCAACATACGTAGATAGGTTTAAGAGAACTCGCTCATAAATTTGTCACTAATAAAGTCCATATAAAAGGTGATTATCTCATTTTTTAACTCTTAAAATCACAAAGTTCCTTCAAAGGAGTTCAAGGGCCGCTCCAAATCCCTCTAGAGAAATAGGCTTCATTGGTATTTAAATAAACATACTAAATGATAAGCTCACAATCATCACCTGAATTGGATAGCTAGCAAAGTCTAATATACTTCTCTTTTTTCATATTGCTAAAATTTACAGAATATCCCATGTTCACTACAAAAAGCATGTTTGCATTTGATCCAATTTGCATAATCCCCACTTGGATTCGTACCAATTAGGAATTGGAGTGTTCCAATGGTACAACACAGCTTAGGAATTGAAATATTATTCTTGTCCAATCATGTTAACTGAAATTTGAAAAAAGTTGAACAATTTATAAGTGCCTTTTTATACTTAACTAAATCCAACTGGGAAAATGGTTGCTTCAGTGCCAAACTAAATAGGATGATTATTTCATGGGCAGACATATGAAAGACGCTTTGTATGTAAAATACTTTACTAGAGTACTTCTTCTTAAAGTAGACTCTTTTTTGTTTTTTACTTTTTCTATATTTGCAGTGAATTCAATATGTTTAATCGTCAATATATTTAATCGGATCCATTTCATGCAACATGTCTACTATCAATTCCTCTTATTTTCTCCAAAAAGACACTTGCCGTACTATTTCTTCTGTAACATTAAGTGAAGATTACTTTCGTAAGTGGAAACCAAGAAAACACAAATGGATAAAACCATTTGACACGAGTAGTTTTCGGAACGAATGCTTGAGATCTGCTGGTATGGAAGTAAAGCTTTATTCTTATATTGAGGAAATGGTTTATCCGACCTACTAAAGTGATGAACCTCTTCATGAAATAAGTGGGCCCCTTATTGTATATAAGCCATTATTTCCAAGGATTATAATAATTTTAATAACAGGTCATTAATTTTTATCTTTCTTTTATTAATAATTTTTTTAATAATAAAAATTGTAAATCATTGTCTATGCCATGTTCTGTTTTTAAATTTGTGCAATGGGGTTCATCTCTAATGTTGGTAAATTGTTAGATATAATGCTTTTCTTGATTGGTGATAAACCCAAAATTCATATTTGGTGAAGTCATATTTCCTAGCATTAATAACCAAAATTTTCAAAATATATAAACTTTATTATTAATTATATTTACCAGTACATTTAAAGTATTTGGTTTATGTCTAAGTTGGCGTAGGACCACGGTTTGCTCCCAGAGATTGAGGGTTCAAAACTGCACTACTACACTAGTGCCATAAGGGATTTACCCAACTCCCCTTGGACCCCAAGGGATAAGTCTGGCCCAAAGGGCTGGGGCAACCTCCTTATTAGAAAAAGGAAAAGAAAAAGATTCTTATTTTGTAACTTTGATTAACGAAGGTCTTTTCTATTTCTTTATTGAATGAATGTCTAATTTATAATTTATGGCCTTCATTATTTTAATATATAGATTTTTAAATGACAGTGTAGAAAAATACAACCTTGCTCGGCACGGGCTACGATGCTAGTTTATAATCAGCTGAAGTAGTTTTTGAGGATATTTTGTTGAAAATGTTTATTCCATGCAAGGATATATATGTAATACCTTGTTTTAGAAACGTGGTAGAATGGAGCACCTTTTAGGAGTCCAGTCAAGATCTCCTTAAATGGCAGAACAATAACTATTAGAAATTAGCTACCTCTTTTGTGAAAACAACACAGTGAGAACATGCCTAAAACATTGACACTTGCCCTAATAAATCTATTAGACTTGAAAGTCCTCTATCTAGAATGAATGCTAGCCAATAACCAATGCAGCGGAAACAAAACAATGCAAACTAGTTAGCAAATAAATTGATTGTGAGCTCCAAGTGTAGAGCCGTGATGTACTAGTAATAAACTGGTAAGACCAGCTCGATCCACGGGGAGCAATGTAAATTAAGGTTTCTCTTCAACTTGTACCTGCCCTAAATTAGAAATCTAAATCTAGCCTAAAAAAAACTAAAAAAAGTTACATTATCATTCCTACTTTCCAAAAATTAAATTAATTACAATCTAATGAAAAGAAAAATTCTTAAATCTAAAAACCCTAAATTACAAACTAAACTTGCTACAAAAGAACACACAAGTTAGAACATCAAGAATAAAAAAAGTACCAAAAATAAAACTAAGAAACTAAACTAGAAACAAAAGAAACCTAAGTTAGAAAGTTAGTAATGCAATGCGTGCTATGCAAAGCTAAAAAAATTCTAAGTCTAGAAAACTAGTATGCTGGGCTATTTTTATGCATGATTTCTCCTAATCTAATGCAACCTAAAACTGAGTTCAATGGCTGGAATTTAAACTATAATGATGCATGAATCAAATAAGAAAAACGGAAGTGGAAAACGATTTAAAACGAATGAGATATGAGTGCATGAACATGACTTAAAAACAAAAACTGTGCAGAAATTCTGCATACAGGTGGGTCCGACCAGCCATGTTTGAGCCACTGGTTCACCATCTTTCCAAAATTATTTTTGATTGGAATTCTAGGGTTTGAAAGTACACTGATCAAAATTTTATCTCCGCAAGTTTCATTGAAAAATAATGTGTTTTGATTAGGTTTCCAATCGCAAACTTTTCACTCAGAATCTATCCTGAAATTTCTGTAACAATGTGCATAATTGTGCACTTTATGTCGGGATCCAAATTCCCAAAAAATATTTGACCAAGATTCTTAACTCAAATCTTTGATTTTTCTTCCTTATTCAATTTAAAACTCCAATTCCAATTTCGATTCAGTTTTGAATACTCAAATAACCAGCAACTTAATATTTCTAAACTCCACCAATATAAATATTCATACAATGATCACTACTTCCAACCATAAACTATGCACAAAATAAACATAAAATTGAATTGATCATAAAAATAAAGAAAATAAAAAAAATTCAAGAATTTAAATGTGTGGTGAAAACAAGAAAAGTAAATGTGTGGTTTTAATAGAAACTTAAATGTGTGGAAGAACATAAATTTAAATGTGTGGAAGTGTATTAATCTTCTCTTTCAAAATTCTTTTCTACGCGGGGTCATAATTTGAATGATGCTCTTAGGGCCTTTGGGTTGTCAATCCAAACACCAACAAGAAAAGAAATATAAAATAAGCACCAATCACCCAAGTACAAGAAAGAAAAATTGAAAAGAGTAAGAAACAATTTTACTAATATGAAAAGTCTTACATAAGATTAAAAAATAAACAAAGACAATTACATACTAGGATGAGAAGCCTCTTCTAGAAGAAAAAAAAAACCAAGGGAGTAGTGTGATTTCCGAGCCAAATCTCCTTGAGAATTTCAGTGTAAAGAGAGGGAGAGGAAGAAGATGGAGCGTAGTAGTAATTCTAGAGAGAGCTCGTCTATCTTCCCATTAGAGGAGAGGGATGCCTCTGCCATCAATTTATAGATTTTTCCTCTCTTTCTTTTCTTCTTTGTTCCAAATTTGTAGCATGCAATCTTCCTTGTATGGTAAGTCCCTTCCTTGACCAACAATTCCTCAAAGAAATAGTAAGGTGAGTGAGAGGTTTTTGTGGTTTCCAAGTGCAAAATTGCAGTCTCGAGTAGAATTTATCGCACCAACTTCCAAAGGCCATATCTTCCTCATTCTAGCTCCAATTGACAGAATCTCAGGCTCCACAGATATCTACTCGAAAAGATCTTTCCAACAGTGGGTAGATAGTGCCTATCTGACAACTGGATTAAGATTTATAACCATTTTAATCTTGTTGTCCCTAAAAAATTCGAAAATAATTGTACACCTATGGAAGCTTCTAATTAGTAGTGCAATGGGGTGTGTGGGATCCATGTGGACGTCCAAAGAGATCTTGGGATCTTTCTTTCCTTATTTCTTGACTTCCCTTCTATCTTTAAATTACTTCCAAACCTCTTTGATTGACTAGTCAACTCTTCTAGCACACCTTTCATTTCTTAAATTTCTTTCTTGATTTTTGAGTTTTCAAACTTAGTAAGAATTAGATCTTACCAGATTTAAAGTTTCCTTTCTTGATCTTGAAATCACAAATCTAGCTTTCCATTGTTGACTTTTCAAACTCTCCAAAAATAACAAGATATGTGGGTCCCCCGTGAAAGATGTCCTACTCTTGATCTCTCTCAAATTTCACCAATGTGAGTCCCATTTTTTAATTTCTCCTACACAAATTGAAATAAACAAATTCAACAATAATCACATGTGAGGAATTTGAATGGACTATGCATGGGACCCTACTTGATGCACTCAAAATAATCGACTTTCCAAAAATAGATTTCCAAAAATGAAAACTTTCATAAATTTATGCAAAAAGAGTAATTTTTGAGCAAATTATGCATGAATGCACTACAATGAATCGTAAATGCATAAAAACATGATTTGACACTAAATGAAGCCCTTTAATATCAATAAGCCCTTAAAATGGTCTAAAATGTGTATGAAAATGTGCCCTTTTCATGACTCATCATAAGTCTATCAATCACACACCACAAGAAGACATGCACAATAATATCTTATGTGGAAACCCTATCTAGGGAGAAAAACTACGATCTAAAATCAAATACTATTGAGCGATTACAAGTTATATTCACAGCTCCCTTTTCTAGTCATTCTGTCAATAAAAGGACAATAGTTGTTCCTGTACGACTTCTCATATTGCCGCGACTTCCCCGCCACGCACTGCTCCCTGTACTTGATCCAACAACACCATATAAACCAAGATAAACAGATCTTGTATGATAAGGCAAGAGCAGCAAACCCTCTAAAGCAACTCTTTAGCACAAACTCCCAATAATGGCTCTAGAGAACAACACCTTATGAACCAAGATAAACAGATCTTCTACGATAAGGCAGGAGCAGCAAACCCTCTATAGCAACTCTTTAGCACAAACTCCCAATAATGGCTCTAGAGAACAAGGAATCTCTCTCTCTTAGGGTTTTCTCGACTCAGAACTATGAGAGAATAAGCTTCTTATCTACTTTGGGCTTGAGAGTAACACCCTTTATATTTCTCAAAACTCGTGCCTTAGTGTTAAGCGCAATTGGGACTAAAAGTGGAACTACCAGTTGGAAAAGGAAACAAAATCCCACAGCCCGTCCTGGAAAACTTCCGTCATCTGATCAATCGGGTTTGGGGTCTGATCGATAGGGTAAGCCCCTGTCTCCTGAAATCTTTCAGTTTAGCCTGTTAATGAGGACAATCTTTACATCCAATCGATCCAACCAATATCCAATCAATCGTGCCTTATGAGTTCCCCCGGATTTCTTCTGTTTTTCTTCTTTTCTTCGCTTTGGATCTTTCAGTGACACAACTATAGTCCATTATAAAATAAATAGAAAAATACAACTCAATAGAATCAAATTTTTGTCCTACCCATGAATTCGCCAACACAAGAAATATCCTAACAATCTCCCCATTTGGCAATTCATGGACAAAACTCCCTAAAACAATACAAATTTGATCTACCCAAAAATCCAAAAAAAAATTATTGAGATTTTCAACCTACAGATCTTGCACTGTTTATGCTTGAACTTCTCCCCCTAGCTCCATTGTTCTTGGCCATTTTGTTCATAATTGACAAGTAAGAATCATCATGCAGCTTTTGCTAATTCTGGATCCAGCAGCTCCCCCTCAATTTTGACTCCCCCAGAATATCATCTTCGTTTCAGCACTGGGGTGGGGCTTGATCTTGCAGATCAGGGGTGATGAATCTTAGATAAGTACCTTTGCAAATTTAAGCATTTCGGCAAAGTGTGTACCAACACAAAAGGCAAGTCATCCTTTTTTTACTTAGATAGACTTGGTGCTCTTCTTCAGGTCAATCTTCTGCTTCTTCCATTGCATTTGATTTAGTGAACTTCGCATCTTATTGCAATGGAGTCGAGTGTGTCCTTTAGTTCGACAGTGATGACAAGTGGGAATACGTTCAAGACGTGACACATTCTTCTTCTTAGAAGTTATGTATGCAACATCAACAATTGGATTAGTAATGACTGAATTTTTAACAAGACAATATTTACCTTGGGCATTTGATGTAGATGCACCATCAGTGTAGCCAATACCATGCTAGTCAGTCTTTGCCTTTTGACTACTCAGGATGTCATCTAGCTTTCTCAATCCAGCGTTCATCTTGTTCAATGAAGCCTTGGAAATATCCAACTCGGACAAAACTATCTTGAGCCTTCCTTGCGAGTCAGCATTCTGTGCTTTCAAGGTCTTCACATCATGATCAAGCATGTCACACTTCTGTGATTCTGCAGTCAACTTGTCAACATCCCGTTGTTCTCTTGTGATGGAATTTGATCGGTCGGGTAAGCCCTTATCTCCCGAAATCTTTCAATTCAGCCTGTTAATTAGAACAATCTTCACATCTGATCGATCCAACCCATATCCGATTGATCAGCCTCGTGAGCTTACCCGGATTTTTTCTGTTTTTCTTCTTGTCTTCGGGTTTATATCTTTCGGTGAAAGCCCAATCCATTCTAAAATAAATAGAAAAATATAACTCAATGAACTTAGAGTTTTGTCCAGCCCATGAATTGGCCAATACAAAAAATATCCAAACAAGACTAATTCAAAAAAGTTGCTTATCCAAAAAATATTTCCATTTTCCTTATTAATTCTATTAGATTGATCCAAAAGAGTCGCTTGTCTTTGTATTTTTTGGATGGCAATAATAATGCCATCCCTACTATTTTGATCCAAAAATGAACTCCTTTGGCCTCAACGGACGTTCTTTCTCTCAAATGCTACTCTTCGTATCAAGGATGGTAAATCAACTTTTGGTTATGTTATGATAATGAACAAGTCACATATTCTTTCAAGCGCTCACTGTGCACAATCTCTCTCTTCCCCTAAAGAAGCAGAGGCGAGGTAAAAAAAGAGTCTCATGTATGTTGCTCCCGGATTGCAATTCATTCTAATGCTAAGGAGGTGATGGATAGTATTAACGGGAAGATGGATTGGACATTCAGCCCTATTATTTTGGACATTTATTGTCAATGTAGCTATTTAGCCTCTTTTGAGTTTTCATTTGTGCCTAGAACTCTTAATGAACCAGCTCATGTTTTGGCTAAGTACCGTGCTAATCTTGGCGTGAGATTTTACTAGGATGGTTGTATTATGGTTTGGGTTTGGAGTTGTTTGCCTCCAAGCTAAGTGCCGGTTTGTTTTGTTGTTGCTGTTTTTCTCCTTACGAATGAAGTTTTCTTACCAAAAATAAAAAAAGAACTCTGAGAACACAGTCTAGCTAACCTCAATTGAATGTAGGAATTGGTTTGCTTATCTTTTACTAGTGAGGTACCAATTGAAAGCTCAACTCTTGGATGTGCCAATGGTAAAGAAGTCCAGTGATTAGTTACCATTCAGTCTATTTCACTGGTCTAGCTTTCAGTCGGTTGTTAAGAAAATGAGTACTTGACCTTTGACAAATGAGGAGGGTTAGCATTAGGTTGGAAGTCAATGGTGGTATAAAATATATATGTATATATATAGAGATAGATATATAGATACTTAAAAAAAAAATTCTTTTGGCCCTAACCCGGCCCTTGCCCATGAGGGTAGGGTAAGGGCTTAAGTGTTGTAGGCCAGCGCAAGGAGTTGAGAGATTTCATTCTAGTTAAGCCCGGTCCACATATGTAAGGGTATGGTAAGGGCTTACCCCGGTCTGACCCTTTGACAACCTTAGTTGTAGGACTTTAATAGTGGTGTTGTATTATCTATGTCAAGTTTGGAGCATATCTTCTTTTTGTGAGGGAATAGCAAATAATGTTGGAAGATAAAAAGAAGGGAAAAAAGTACCACTTCCTTTCAAGAAAATGTTTGGAATCAGTGCCTTTATTTTTGGATAATGGAGGGTGTCCCAGCACTTTGAGCTGGGTTAATCCCTACGAGCCTGGAGGAGTCGGGTAAATCCCATGTAACCCCAGTATGGTAGCACAATTTCAAACTCTCAACTTTCAGGAGTAAACCATAGTCCTAGGCCAACTGAGTTAACTCCTCGGGGTTGTTGGAACCAGAGCCTAGAAGTTGAAAATGTGGCACTTTGATTATTGCAATGTAAAATGCTCCTAACAGTAATTGCTGGAGAGTGAATTGTTAGTCTGGGACTAACATATCTTTAACCAGATCTACATAAATATAGAATTGATTTGAATAACATGACATAAATTTGAATTTTTATGTTATCGCATTTGCCTAACCTGAACGGTTACCTTTAATTAGGGTTTTACTACATTCACCCTCTACGGCCTTTCTACGTGATCTCGATGGGACAATTAATGTATTGGTGCAGAAAGTAAACTCTTAGATATAGGTTTTTCTAGACAACTCCCTTCCCATCCTGGAGTACTAAATTAATTAATTAGGATTTCAATTCGTCTTAGCATAGGAAACTTTATTAGGCTACCAACTTTACTTTGACACCAAAGATATCTCCATAAGGAGACTTACCAAAATATGAGTCTTTAAGTGAGTTGGTCATCTAAAGCAGGGGACCCACATGGGCATGAAATCATTGTGCCAACCTTAAGCACGATAATTCTAACACGAACATTATCCACTAAGTATATGGTGGGCTAGATGATGGCATCTGCCATATTGGAATAGTAGTCATTATCATTATCATCTGCAACAACCAACTTAATCTTATTCCATCAATCTGGGTCGGCTTGTATATGTATGTAAGAAAATAGAAGGATGATCATGTGTACTTATCCTATGTATTAATCATGTTATAAGAAAAGCTCCAAAATAAACATAGTTGGGACAAGGCTTTAATGATGATGGTGATGATGATGGTAAACAGAACTATTCAACGTGACCCCAAATAGATAGGATACGGCAGGAGAAGGATGATCCGAATTCCGCAAGTATACGGTTGTCTCAAGTAATATAGAGAATGGAAGTCCGAATATCGTTCCCACGAGAATCGCGACAAGAAATATAACAATGACCAATGAAAATGAGTATCAACTCATATATAAATTACAAATGCAAATGGAGATAACACTGATAAAAAAAATAGAAACAAGAAACAAGATAATAACAAGCAAAATAAGAATTGCAAACTAAAAGAAAATAAGGAGCTAGATAACAAAGAGACGTTGGTAAAAATAGAAGAACCCAAGTGAGAACTAAAACAATTAACAAACTAAGAACAGGTTAGTAACAAGTTAGTAACTAAGTTAATAACAAAAGGGCTAATAACAAGAACAATGAAGCAGTGTTAAATAGATCGAGTGAATAAGTGTGTGAAAACAACAAGTGAAAGATCATGATAAAAAGAAAATAAACGCATTCATGGAAACTAGCTAATAAGAAGAACAAGTGAATAAGATAGAAAATGAATGGATGGAGATAAAAAAAAAATATGCTAAAGTAGTGTAAAATCAAAGGTGGAATTGATGTTGTGGAGAGAGAAATAGTGTGAGAATTAAAATAAGTGAATAAGTGTGTGAGAATGTGAATAGAGTAAAACCAAAGTAAGTAAAATAAACAATAACCAATAGCAATGAATAGATTGAACCATCTAGACTCACTAAGTGACTAATCCAACACTAATGCCCTTCTTTTTTTTCAAACAAACACTCAAATCTAATGACAAATCAATGCTTAGATTTGAAAAATATAATTTGAAAACTTTAAGATAGAAAATAACAATCTAATAGTCAAGACTTTCTTCCCTTCATAAAAGAAAAGTTTCCTAATGACTATCTATCAAAAGTAAACATAAACCATCAAAGGGTACTAAATCCTAAGCATGATTTATCAAACCTAAGCATAGATAGTAAAAAGAGGATTTTACCAAAAAATACACCGTATTTGGCCGTTGCACGAAATAAGGAAAACTATCTCCTAATGCACAAACGTAGTCCGTTAAACATGGTTTCATTTTTATTTTATTTTTTTTACTTTGGGATGAGCGATGATAGCGTTGCCCAATTTAAGATGAAACGACTCTAGCGTCGCTCTTTGTGAATCCTATAAAATGCTTGTTAGTCTCATTCCCTCCCATATACCTTTGAGGAATTTCTTAATTGGCAAACTCCGAACTTGGATACAAACTCACACTCTGCAGAAGCTGCAAGCAAGGGAGAGCAGCTTATGTCTCTGCCCATTTCAACCACAACAAACCAGAATGTCGCTGTGTCAAATTCCTCCCAGTCAATACAAACTGCCTCTCTCGGTACCAACTGCACTTGTCTAGATGGGCCACCTTCACAATTCTAGACTGTCACATACCAGAAGATGTGGATTCACAAGAGCAAATAACCCATGCTTTGCCTCTTAGTTCAAGTTCACACAATGAAACAGGGACCCATCTCTTCTTCACCTAAAATCTGAAAATTTTCGACCTGATTCTATGCAAAGCTCTACTCACCAGCAGCTACAAAGTCAGTCCCCTGTTATGCAAGAATTGGGTTCATTAGAACATCAAGGTGAGGTTACTAATTCTCATACTCACCTGTACACCAGACAAGATCAACAAGAAACAGTCAGTCATTCAACTGAGAATGTTGCATCTCAACCATTATGTGGTGCTATGGATGCCCACCCACCTAGTGGTCGTCATGGACAGCTGGTAGTTGACTTGCCCATCTCAAATGCTTCAAATCTTACATCCACCAAACCTATAAAAAAGGCTTCTAAGGCAGTCATAAATATTGGGCGAAAAGGGACACTAGTGTCAGCCCATGCTTATATTGAGCAACACTATCGTCCCCTGTAAAAAAACCGAAATAAAAGAAAAGAAAAAATAGCAGGATGAACGATCTCGTACAGTGGGAAATAGTTTTTATTATTTTGTGCAATGGCCAAATATGGTTCATTTTCTGGTAAAATCCTCTAGTAAAAAAGAATGCTAAATAGAAAATAAGAATGAAAGGTTGCACAATTGAATGAAGAAAAATATACTCTAATAAGTTAAGTACAAAAACAAGGGAATTAAGATAAAGAACATAAGCAAAGAGAATAGCATCAACTTATCTTCATCTAGAAGATTCAATCAAAGGGATTAGCCACTCATTGGAGAAGACAAAGCTTTCATTTCCATTCCAAATCTTCAATTATTGCAAAACTTTCCTCACTTTCTCTATACAATTGCTCTCAATTACATGATTAGCTTAAGTAAAAAGGGGGAGGCTCTCCTTGCTTGTGTGTTTTAAATGCTTAGAGCTCCCTTCCTTATATAAAAACATTTGCCTTGCTCTCTTTTGGTATTTTTCCGATGTGGGCTTTATAAGAATGACAATAAGAATGTGCTTCCCATGTAAGAAAATAATTCCCAGATTGATGTGCGGTTTTGACCCCCAAAACATCCGAATTGGGAAAAATATTATGAAATATAATTTGTAGATCTTTAAACAAGATTTCTAATGATCTTGAGATCACCTCAATTGGAAACTCGAGTAAAAAGTTATGGCCAAAATACCAACCCATGTCTTTTATTTTTTTCCTCTTATTGGCCTAAAATTTTCACTTCTTCATCCAATTGCCTTCCAAACTTATCCTTATTGTCTTTTAACTCTTGAATCTCAACTTTAATCTTCAAGTTAATCTTCAATTAATACCTACAAAGAGAAATTAACATAATTGAGAGTATTTTCAAATAGATTTTGTATAGAAGCCATTGGAACTCATATAAATGCATACAAATAGGCCATCTATAATGGAAAAATATGATAAAAGCATGATAGGGAGGAAAATTATGATTTTCATGCTAAAAACAGTATTTTGAGTTCTTTCATCTTTAAGAGCTCACAAAATAATGTTATAAAAGTGTTAACTTTTGTGAACTCGTCAGAGGAGAAGGATGCCATTGAGTCACTAACACATCTGAGGTACGGACACCCTCGGATTTACCAGGTGCGTGGGGGAGGTAGGGAAATTAAGTACTTAAAGCCTAATTTACCTTGTGCGTAGGGGAGGCAAAGGATGCATTAACCGACTATTCCCCATGCACGTGAAGGCCTTGGCCTTCCTAAGTACGAAACAAATCTAAGGCGTCATATTTAATAGGAAATTAAGTCACGAACTGTTTTGCATTCAATATGCTGGAATGAAGCCAATATGTTTTTTCGATGATAAAATTCACTCGACTAGAATTGTTTGCACACTTTAATCAACATGATGCAAAATACTAGACTCCAACACACCATTAGCATCCCATGAACAAACATAAGTCTAACATAATTAAGATGACGTTTACTTTACTAAAAAAAGTTCTTCCAAAATACTCTTAGAGTTTCAAACGTACTAAAGACATTACACACCCCCACGAAGTTAAATTAAAGACATTGCACATCTCACAAGGTTTTGAAGTGTTCATTTTTGTTGCTTATTGGCATTAAAATGTTCAAATTCCATCATCAACAAAGTCTAATATTGTTTTTTTTCAAATTCAATCAATCTCAATCTCAATCTCACTCTCAGTCTTTATGAAAAATGAAAAACATCAATCTCTGCCCAAATTAAGTTGCCAGTATGCGCATGCGATTCCGGAGTAGTTACAATCGCGTTTGCAATATGCAGTACAAAAACATTAAAATTAGAACAAACCACTCTATTTTTAATTCTAAAGAGAAAGGAGAAAGTAACATTCAGCAATCAAAATCAAAATCTGTCAAAGAAAAGGAACAAAAAGATTACCTTGCCAAATTCGTGATATTGCATAGAAATTATGTTTCAAAGATTACTCTGTTTATTATGATCCTGCAAAATTACATATTAGAATAGATATTTGAAAGCATATAGAAAGTTTTTATCAGTTTGTTGTTTGATTTCCGGAGTCTGCATTATGTTACCTTAGCCTTTCCTAGCGTTGGTCGCGAACAACTGATCTATCACACCAATGAAATATATCTAACACTTCGAGAATACTTTCGTTGATTCTCAAATGCCTTTTTTTTTTCAAATGAAATGAAGGTTAGCCTTTATATGGTTGTAATCTCATTGAATAAGATGTATCCATTTGTTAGTTTGATTTTTAGAGTTGCATTATCATACTTAGCCTTTCCCAATGTCGGTCACCAACAACTGCTCTCGCACACCAATAAAAAAACCACTTGAAAAATGGTTTCATTGATTCTCAAAGCCATGTTTTTCAAATGAATGAAGGTTAGCCTTTATGTAGTTGATATAGTTGTAATCTCATTGAATACTACTCAAAGACGCCTAATCCACAAGCTTCCACAATCTACGCTAATCTACTCTAATCCTACACCTATTCATAGTATTATAGAATACTCAATGCATTTCTTTATGCTTTCATTAACATACCAAGGATATCCTAGAAAACTCTAAACAACTCAAGATTATCCAAAGATTTCCATTGATCCATTAGGATCTGCCATCCATCCAATGAGGAGCATCCTACCACTTAATTAGGAAGTCATGAAACACAAGTAAATTTAGAAAGCCTCGACCCTGCCATTGTGGCCTCAAAGCGTCAGTGGGCCTTAGGCCATCGGAGCCCATGACAATCAGCACATCAGAGAAATCTAAATCTGAACCGGAATTCGACGTAGGTCAAAGTTACAGTCCCAACATCCAGTTTAACCATCCATATCTATGTTTAAATTAACAACCCAAAGGCAAACCCTCACCCAAATAAGAGGGCCTAGACCCAATCAACCCAATGCCATGTGGCATAGCTAACAAGTTGTAACAATTTTCAGATGAAATGTGAAATAGGAAACCCAACAAACACAAGAATTACAAAACACAAAAGATTAAAAAAAATTAAAAATTGCAAACAGACCCATAGCCACAGATACTATCCTGAAATAAAAGATAGCAAAAGAACTTTCATTTAGTAGAATAACTAGCATACTAACCCGTGCTCGGCACGAATATGACAAACATTGCAATCTAAATAGTCATGCATTAAGAAAAAATCATAGTTTTTAGAAAGAAAAAAAAAAAGAAAAAAAGAGGCTATGAGTACCTGTTAATGCAATCCAAATTCCTAGTGGCGTAGAAATGAAATTAATAGGAGAAATAGAGTAGAAAGGGAATGAGAATTGGATGAAATTAAACAGAGCCTTTGCAAAAGAAGAAGAAAACTGGAGAGTAGGTAAGTAATTTTGATAAAGCAATAAAGTAATTAGTTGCACGGGATATGAGCGGGGAGAGAACATGCAAGATTTTGAAAAAAAGTAATGTAACTTCCTTTCAAATTTAAACCGCCAGTAAAAATCGAATCCAAAACCCTTCTCTTTAATATATTATAATGGTATAAAAATGTTATTTGATAGACAGTCACCTGATCTATTGCTTTATTACTGCAAACAAGGGATTAAACCGGGTTGTTCAGCTCAGGTCCATACTACATCTGCACCCAAATCTGAATTAATAGGGACCCATACCCAACTTGGTTCCAGTTTATAGGCCTGGTATATCCATACATGAATCTACATTAAAGCCTCAACTTTAATCAAGGCCTTAATAAAGCCCTGTACCCAGGCCCAAATTGAAGCCCAAATTGAAGCCCAATTACTTATATAATAATATACAATATTTATGAATTAACAAAATACACTTCATATGCAATAATATATGACTGGACAATCAATATTCAGAGTCCTCAGGTATAAAATCCATGGACTAAAATGGACAGAAATGGCTACTGGATTACATCTCTTACACAAAAGGAAAAAAAATAAAAATAAATATATATATATATATATACATACACTCACACATGGAAGAAAACTCTCAATAGCAGAGATTTTTTCACTTTGAAACTCAGTAACAATATGCACCTTCAAATCAAAAAATATCATGAACACAAGAAGAGCTAATAATAACTAAAATCTAACTCTGTTAATTCAACATTCACTATTAATGATGATCATTACCACCACCACCATCATCATCAGACCTTATTCTATCAAATCATGCATCCAGGGCCTCTCCCGATCCAACCGACTGTATCAATGGGCGCACTTCTTACTCATGATCAAATGATCAAATGAGGGTTGACAGTAACTTTGATTAAAGAAGAGATCAGCAAGCTTACTGTACATAGCCTCAGTGAGGTGCACCCCATCCCAGTTAATGTACTTGCTAGGATCGGTGCATGGGGTAGTCGCGCCGGGGAACCCGCATGTCGATTTCATATCAAAATTGAATAGCCCACCCCCAAATCCACAACAGGTCTTGAAGGGCTCTTGGAAGCCATACTTGGGGGCATTATTCAGAACATAAAGGTAGGCATTGAAGAAATCTGCATATAGGACTACAACACCAGGGTTCTGCTGCCTGAATTGGTTAAGCGTCTCTAGGAGGAGCTTGCTGTGGAGAACGACGTTTTGGTTGGACACTGCAATGCATCCATTGTCATCTTTGGGCATGAACTTAGTCATTGCCATGGTTGCAGCCATGCATCCGGTGGGTGGCATCCCTTGAACTATGATATATTTTGCTCCCTTACCAACCACTGCCTGCAAAGTGATAGAGGAAGTATGATTACTCATTTCACAGGTCTTACTTTTTTGCAAGTAAATATACATCATAAAATTGATCAAAATAAATTGCGATTGTTTGAGAAAGTTTATATAAATATTAAATCAGATTTAAGACCCTTGGTAACTTTTTCAAAAGAAACAAAATGGTAATCTTTTTCCAGCAAACAACAGTGTCTAAAGCAATGACAGATTTTAGTTACCTTTTTCTTTTTTAAATTCAACCATATAACTTTTGCTATATAATTATTTTTCCTGTACTGTTTTTCCTGTATGACAAGTTTGCTAGCTAGTACTTCTTTTACTATATAACAATTTATTTTTATCTTCTATTCATCAGCGGTCTAATTGTAAAAAATGTGGAACTGAAACCATTTCTATTTCAAACAGATGAATGAGCTCTATTCCAAACAGTTCAGAGTTTCCAAACATACCTTAAGCTTGTGTGTTAGAAAATTAAGGGTTGCTTATGTGCGTACTCAAAGTTTAGTTTAGAAATTTGCAGATACGATTTTGTGTTTGACTACAATTTTTTTTATTCTATTACTCTGTTAAGGATTGACACACACAAGACGCTACATATAAAGGAAATTTTCTATGGTGGAACAGTTGGAAATACGGAAATACAAATGATCGCTCACTTGTAGAATATGAGACCTTGGAAGGTAAGCTAACACATAGATAGAAGTCACCAAATGGATAACCCAATTACCCCAAGAACACAAATTAGAAAATAATGAAAAAGATAAAAATAAAAAAAATAAAAAAAGTAGAAGCTAGAGGTCTAATTTTTTGCCCCATTTTTATTTTGGGTTTCTTTTTTTTTTAGGGTTCTTGGATTTTGTATCTGATGACCCGGATACAAGATTCCACATTTATATACATACAAATGTATATTATGATTAAGATGTATATATAATTGTAAAAACTCTGCTAATTTTTACAGCTAGTCTCAAATCTGGGTGAAGGAAGAGGGCTGTGTTAGGTAAATTAACAACCAGCGTAAAATTGTGTCACAACCCAGACATGGGTAGCATGGACAGGTGATAAAATTAGAAAAATTCGCCTTGAGATTGTTTGGGCATGTCTAATAAAGATCTGCAACAGTGCCGGTAATGATAAGTTTGACTATGTAGATTAATGGCCCACCAAGAGGAAGTGTTAGGCAGAAGATGACATAGATGAAGGTCCTAAAAGTAGATCTTGAGAAGTGCAACTTATCTCTAAACTTAGCTTAAGATGGATTGGAATGGAGAAATAGGGTTCATGTAGCCGATCCTATAGTTGGAACAAGGCTTTAATGATGATAATGAAAATATATATATATATGTGTGTATTTAATAATAATAAAAAAGTATATACTGATTGGTTCTGGGCCATATTTCCATTACCTAATTGTTTGGCCCTTGTCATACTGATTTTATAAGATTAAAGATTGAATAAGGTGGTTCTCCCAAAGGTTTTTTTTTTTTTTTTTTTTTAAATATGGTGGCTCCTAAAGGGGAAACTATTCCTAACTCTGCCCTTGAATATAAAAAGTTATCAGGAAATGACAATTTCCAGATAAAATCATGATATTTTATAAATATAAACATCATGAAAATTGAAAGTGTTGCAATAAAGAACATGATAAATTTTGATAAATAAAGATAAACAAGCAGAAAATATATGCAAACTAGTTTTTTAAAAATGGTTTCTGTTTTCAATTTAGAAATTTCTGTAATAAGTATTTTATTTCATTGCCATGTTACCCATAACGTGCCAAGAAAAGCATTAAATAAAACAGCCAACCCTTTAAGACAGACATTTGTGACATAATATTAAGCCAATGGTTGCAATACATTGGCTTTTATCCACACATTAACACACAATCGAACTCTTTTCTTTTTTATCTCTTATTATCATTTATCTTGAATTCAAAATAGTTTTTCTTATGTAAGGAGCTATAGATTTTTCAATTGATTCTTGAATTCCTTTTTTCTCTCTTCATAGTTTTTATAAACTTTTCATTTATTTTTTATTTGTTGTCACTTCTCACTAAATTTATTCTAATTAGCATTTTTTTCAAAAGTTAAAAAAATGGAAAGCCCATTTTTTGGCATGGAATTAAATTCTTTAGAGTTCTATGAAATGTATTCCTAAGATTCAGTAACCCTCTGTTTGGGAAGGAGGTAAAATGAGAGGGAGGAAAAAAAAAGAGGGGAAAATGGAGGAAAAGTGAAAATTGATAGTGTTTAGGGGGGTAGGGAAAGTGTGGGGAGGGAAAGTGGGGGTAAAATTCTTGTGAGGCCCACCTTAAAACTTTCCCTTAAAAAAATGGGGGGAAAGTATGAGGGAAAGAGGGGCTTCTTTGTAATTTTACTGAACTGTCATTTTCACTTTTTCACTTTTTCATAAAATAAGGGTAAATTGGTAATTTTCTCTCTACCTCACAAATAGACAAAACCCTACTTTTTCACTTTTCTTTCCCCTACTTTTTGACTATCCAAATAAGATAAGGTAAAATTAATTTTCCCTCCCCTCCCCTCCCCTCCCCTTTCCAAACATAGGGTAAGATTGAAAAAAAAACACTAAAGATCCATAAATGATGATCAAGTAATCTTTTGTCTAAAGGAAAATAAATTAAAAGGAGATGGAAAATGAATACTCAGCCATTAGCAAGTAAATAAAATTCTAAAAAAGTTATAATTTCACCTGCATGTCTACCTCATATCTTCCACCCCTCACTCTAATTTAACATTTATCCAACAGATACTCGAAGATTGGTGATAGTTGATTATCGGGGCATCGAAATCTTTTTTTTTTTTCTTTGATAAATACTCACACACACACACACACATCCAAATGCGCTAACCCAGGCCCTCTCCTTTAGCGCTACAACTAGTGATTGAATCTTGATTGTTTATGTGGAAGGGACGTGCCTCACCGCTAAGCAGGCCGTGGATAGCGGGCATGGAAATCTATTTCTATAACAATTTGATTGAGTTAATTACTGGGACATTCTTAATTCTCACAAGGACCTTACCTTCAGCAATTTCATGGTGTTTGCAACTGCCATTTCTCTAACGCGGTCAGGGAGAAAGAAGAGCCATAAATACGAGTGTAGTCGTTGGCACCGATCTCACCCACCCAAAACAGCGCATTCTCCATCTTCTCCTTGCACTCATTCAGCGATTTCCCTTTGCACTCCACCTCCTCCACAAACTCAGTGAACCAATCCATCTGAGTTTGTAACGACTCGAGCGCATTGTTGAATGTGATTTGGTTAAAGATCCTATTAAAAATGTAGAACTCATCGTCGATGGCGGTTCCTCCAGCGACTGCAAAGTTGACACCATGGGAGAAGTCGGCGGTTGAGTCGCGATAGGGAGGAAGAAGAGGGAGGCCAAGAGTCTGGGCGAGGAAGTCGATGACCAACCGGCCGTCGGAGAAACGATTGGTAGGGTGATGGAAGTAGGTCATGCCATAAGGAGGTTCAGATACATGGGCAAAGGTCAATGGGTCCTCGGAGGAGTGGGTATTTCCGGTGTCGGTGAGCGAGTCGCCGAAGGAGTAGATCTTTGAGAAACATCCGGCATGTTCTGTAGATGAACAAGGATAGAAACGAAGGAAGAGGAGGAGGAAGAAGGAGGAGGAGGGGAAATCAACGAAAGAGGCCACTGTTTTCATGCAAGAAGGAAGAGCTTCCTCTTTTCTTTTCTTTGTGTGCGTGGAAATTCATGCACTCTTGTGGGAGTCATATTTCACGGGATGGATTGGGATTAAAGGGCTAGTTGACCAGTCAACACATGAATGCTGACCATTGACCGCAAGGAGAGGATGGAACTGTTATGGATAAATTTCATTTGGTGGTATAACTGGCAATGCGGCTCGGGACATCAATGAGAGTCGGGTCTGGATCTGGGTTGGGTCATCACCACACCAGATTGAGAATTATCGAAACGGGGTCCGGGTCCGGTCCGGGTCTGAGTCCAAGTCAGGTCCCAATGCAAGAACCTAGAGGCAGACGCAATGGTAGTGTCAGGTTGAAAACTTGATCCGTGTCCAAGTTGGGTCTCATGAAGGGAGAGAGAGAGAGAGAGAGAGAGTTAATTAGTTTACAGGGCTAGAGGTTGGGTTGTGAATGGACCAATGGGCCAGGCCCAGACCCAGATGTATGGTCTGGGTCTCAGCCATATAAGTAGGTTGGGGTACACCATTCTTACGAGAAAAACACAGGATTTTACTCCCTTTATCAATCAGTCGCTTGGATATATGGACATTCAGGTTTGGACCTAAATATAGTTAGATCCATTTCAAGTATTAGCCTATAGACCTTGACTCATGCCCAATTATCAACAAGGTCCAATAAGGCTCCATGTCCAAACATTTTGAGTTGAGTCCTTTGTATAGCCGGATGATTGGGGTCCATTGACAACCAGCACAATTAATGGTCGACTGAGAAAAAAGAACTGGGTAAAAATCAATGGTTTGAATTAGTGGACTGTGGTATATAGACTCTTCCTAGGAAACCAACGAAGCTGAGGAAAATAATACTCAAATGGGAAGCAGAAAAATATCAAAGTTTAAGAAGATAACATATCACAGATCAATTTGTATTTTGTATACAATCTCATGTATCCGGAAAAGGAAAAGCAAAGGTCGATGCATATCCAAACAAAAGCAAACTTCATTTGTCTCAGAAAATGTTTCTGTATGAGACAAATTTCTCACTACAAAAAGCCTGCTACATCTATGATCCAAGGCTAGAAACTCATTTGGTGTGAAAATAAGAAGAGGAATGGACAAATCCCGTGAGTCCAGAATACGCATATGAAAAACCTATTTCTATAACTGAAACAATCTGAATTACCCCAATCTACCAATGGCTTGTTTGCCAATCAACTCTTGTCCAAGACTATAAATCGAAACGCTGATCAAGCTTTCATTGAGTATTTTCACTCAACAAGATCTCAGTCTTACTAAATGTAACGACTCGGGCTCAGGTCCCATGGGTTCTGGCCCAATCTTGCCTCAAGGTTTTGTTTTCGTAGCCCTTCACGGGAGTACCCGTGTCACACCTCGGGAACCACCCTAATCGATGAATTTTTGGGACCGGGATGTGACACTATAGTTGGATCTACCATCAAATTGACCATGTTTTAGATGTATGCTTTCGCTCCCTTCAAGTTTTTAAATTTTTTAGAGTCAAGTTTAACTAGAAAGCAAGAGCCTTGCTGATAAAGGATGTACAGGCTGATCCAGTTTATTAGCCATCTCAATGAAAGGGCTTTTTTTTTTTTTGAGACAAAAATTAAGAAGATGTATGTCTGTGCCAAAAGGGGCAATTTTTTTCATTTTAACTTCCATTTAAAAAGATAAATAGGAATAAAAAGAAAATATAATATACAATAAAAACTTAAAGCTATGGATGCAGCTGTCCTTTAAAGTGGTCTATATAATTTCCTATGATTATATTCCTGAATATGATGAGGGTTATCATATGGAAGAGATTTATTCACATGAGTAATTCTCATGGTTTCTACAACAGGTAATAATTTTATCACCTTGTGGAATCTTATCCATCTATCATCAATCTGACCCATCACACTCATTAACTTTTGTGAATTGGCATTTATCGTAATTTGACACTCATTTGAATCATACTGATTACTAAACTGAGTTTCATTAAAAAAAATGTAGTTTAAGTAACTGTTATACTTTAAGGCTCTTGAATGAATAGTTGTGATGATTTTGTTGACATGATTTTTGTACCAAAACTCAATTCACAATAAGACCTTTCCATCACACTATCTTCAATGATTAACATACATCCAAGTGGGTCGAAGAAGGAGATTAGATTTTTTCCTCCTATATGAACCATGAGATGCCCCATATCTTAACAGGGGAGTCTAGTATTCAAAGCAAAAGCTAAAAACACACCAATATATATATATATATATATAATGAGATTGCTCTATTTTGATTAACATGCGCAGCCAAATATACTTTTTTGGTACCACACTTTAAGGACCTGGGAACCAAGAGAACCCACACACACACGTGGGAAGAAAGCTCGCCTAAGTAGGGAGAATTTGTCCATATAAGTGGGAAGAGAGCCTCCTCACGTTGGCAGAGTTCACGACCTGGGAACGAAGAGAACCCACACACACACACACGTTGGAAGAAAGCTCGCATAAGTAGGGAGAATTTGTCCATATAAGTGGGAAGAGAGCCTCCTCACTTTGGCAGAGTTCACCCAGACTCATGGAAAGAAGGCATACGTGGGGATTGAACCCTAGGTGCACCAGGGTGAGAGATAAAGTTGCTAACCATCTAAGCACCCAATCGCCTGACCTGAATCATAATCCCACCAATATTCTTTGCCCATCCAGCTTGAAGGAAAACATGTTGGGGATGTTCATGGGCCAGGTTTAGGCCTTGGATGCTAATGCTCGAGTGGGATTGATATATAATCGGAACACAAGATATTTGGGCCAAGCATGGATTGACTGATATAAAAAAAGCCCTGCCCATCCTAAACAAGAAATTATTGTAATTTAGTGATTAATTTGTCAAAATAATCATTAGAAAGCCCAAACAACTAATAAGTAGACCGTCCCGTCCCAATTCACTAAATGGGTGGGCTCATGCCAAACACTTACAGCCTGTGTCAGGCTTGGTCTGGATACGGGCCTGTGTTTCTAAAGCCGGGCCAGGCTGGGGATCGATAAACTCCGCCCCGGCCCCACCCAGCCCCTAGAAAAGAAAAGGGGAGAGAAGAAGAAAAACGGTTAGCATTGCATGAAACGGACGACGTACAGCATTCCGACCTAACAAAATCCACCTAAAGACCCGTTCTCTGTTTCCATGTTTTCCCATCTCTTCTTCTTATTCTTGTTATTCTCTCATTCTCTTCTCCACCTTTGTTCTTTCTCTTTTGTCTCTGTCACTCTGTCTTGCTCTCTCTCTTCCTTGGGCCTCCACAATCCGAACCCTCTCCTGCGATCTTTCTTCCATGGCATCGGTAATATCTCAAACTTTCATGTCCATGACATTTTTTTGTTTTAAATTTTCTTCCTGAGTTGCTTTCGTTTAGTCTTGATGTTTGGGTCTTTTGAATATGGAAAGTTAAAGAGGAATTGGAAGGTATTTTGAATTAATATGGGGAGTAGGGTTGCAAACGGGTATCCGGTTCTCCGATTACCCAGAAGTTCAGACCTGCAAAAAACCAGGTCCGGAACCTAGTTTAGGTTCCAATTCATCAACGGATCTAGATCCGGAACCCAATTTAGGTTCCGATTGATAAACTGATCCGGTTCCGGATTCATATAGGTTCCGACCCGTGAACCCGGCATATAAGCTTTTGATGTTGTAAACTGTACCTCAAAATCAAAAAAAAATTCTTGACATTTTTATGTATAATATTGGAGGTAGTAGACTTGTTGCACTGTTATAAGTTGAATGATATCTTGTTCTATAAAAAATGAAGAATAAAGAGAAAACAGAATTGATTTTGGAACTACATTCCAATCCTCTAAGTGGACACAGTTCCAAAACCAGATCCGGGTTTTCCTATTGGACTGGATCCGGATTCGAAACAATTATTTAGAAACGTGTCCGGGTCAAGGTCCACTATGGTTCCGATCCGAAACCGTCCCGTTTGCAACCCTAATGGGGAGGGGATGAGATTGATCGGGGGCTTTTGGATCTTCTGATGGATATTCATGGGGCAAGCCCACTTATTGAATCCAAACCGTTGAGATGAAGTAGTTCACTTGTGTTACTTTGGGCCAAATTTGAGTCGAATAGAATCCAGCCCACTACCAACTCATCACATGCGCACTTGCGATTATGAGATTATCCCTTCTTTTATAATTTAATGACATGAGTAGTCATGAACCCCACATGTTTCTTGTTTTGTATAATGGTTGTTAGAGTGGTATCCTGTTGGGCCCACATGTTGGCCCACTTTTGAATGGGAACGGGGGGATTTGAAGATCTTGTTGAGGCCCTCCTATACAAAAAATCAGCCCCATCTGATCATCCTAACCCTATTATACAGTACCCACAAATCTAGTCCAATAGTCCAATCCATTCAAATGCCGAGTGCAAATCTAGGGTGTGTACTACAGGGGTGGGGGAGGGATGGACCATCGGGTGGACCCCACTAGGGGTGTGCACTATGCAAGAGGTGTGCATAGGATAATTTCCCGATATTGTTAGGTCTTATTAGTTCAGAATTCTCTCATCCAATAACAAACCGCTAATTCAATAAGTATTTGTTACATGGTATTAGACTATTAGTGACCCTTATAAACTCTCCTTAGTCTCGTATTTAATAATAAACTAGCTTAAATTCTAAGCATCCCTTTGTTTCATGCTATTGAATTTCTAGGAATTTTAAGAAACGTGTTTTTAAGAGTGGTTAAAATTGAAGAAACAAATGTGAGAATCCAGTAATGAGCATTAAATAATCTCTCCTTTAATTAGGGTTGTAAGCTTACCGTTAAGGAAAAGGTAGAATCAAATCTTGACCAGGAACCATTTCGAAACCGGTTTCTTGGCTCCGGAACCGGAATAGGAAGCATATATGGGTCGGGTTCGGATCCTTTTCGGATTTAGGTACAGAATGATATTAAAAAAAAAAAAGGTTTTTAGGAGAAATTTTCGAAAATGTAGGTTATATGTCGGGTCTTGGGTCTAAACCAAGGTGGAACCAAACCTAGACCCATTTAATTATCAGGGCCTAAATAAAGACCCAGACCCGGTTTTTATCGGGTCGGAACCTCCGAGTAACTGGAGAATCAATAACCCATTTACATCCCTACCTTAAATGGAAAACAAATCCAAGGGTAGATGGGAAATTAATACCCAACTACCACTCTATTAAATCAAATCCTTGGATAGTCAGCGCCCCATCTACATCACCTCTTTAATAAATCCTTTGTTAGAGTTTATTTGACCACAAATTCCTAGTTCCATGCAAACGAATTGGCCTAAATGCCTGTTTGTTTGCATAAGATATATAGGGATGGAACTTGTAGGAATTCATGGTTAAATAGCTCCACCAAAGCATTATTGGAAATGTTAAGGCTGACAGATACAAGGAGAGGATGAAGGATTTAAGGTGAGGATGTAGATTGGATGTTGACTTTCCTACATATTGAAACACTAAGGTGATAGCTCAGTATTCTTTTCCCATCTTTCCTTGATTCCATTTTCATTAAAGAAGTAATTTGACGGTCAGTTTTTTCTATTTATCTTCATTTCTTACCACTTATTGAAATGCAATCTTAGGTGTTCAAGTACATGAAACTGGCGGGCCTAAAGTGTGTATTTGTTACATGTTATCAATAAGACAATAACCAATGTAAACTTTCCCCTTGACAAGCTTGCATTGGTTAAGGTCAATACTCCGACAACAGTTCTTTTATATTATCCAATGCAAAGGCAAACTAGCTGAAAAGTTGGCAATCATATCTGTTATTCGCCAAGGAAGGAACGCGAGTCAACAAAAATAGGTGCACTTGATCTGTCGTATGCAATTGAAGCTAGTTCTCAATTCAGCAAGAACTTTAAACGAGAACTGCAATAATGTGTGCAATTTCCAGGCTACAACTGTTGAATTATCTTCTAAATATCTCACATTTTTATACAGTCCAAATATGCCATGCTTTACCAACTGACTGCATTTCTTTGGATTGATCTTTTGACCTTTCCTATAGTTTTCTTCTAAATTTCTATAGTTCGCATTTTATTTTATTTTTTTGTATGTTCAGTCTCTATTTCTTAGGGAAGACCACTCAGCTTTCATTATCACACTCTTTATAGTTTTTCTTCTGATCTTCTGTTAAGAAGCTGATTGTTTTATAGTTGATATTATATGCAGCAGGACAAGGGTCGACCATTGCCCAAGTTTGGGGAGTGGGATGTGAACAATCCCGCCTCGGCCGAAGGATTTACTGTTATATTCAGCAAGGCTAGAGATGAAAAGAGGACAAATGGGAATTCCAGGGGTCCAACACCAAAGAAAAACAAACATAATGATCACTATGAGGGTCCCTCAAAAAGTGTATAGTACTACCTTCTAAAACTTATTGAGGGTGGTACTTGTTTTTTATGAAGAATTTTATATACCTGATGCATGTGTTATTTTTTCTTCTTGTTATGCTTTTTTTACTCTTTTGAGGTTTTTTGAATCTAATTATGATTTTGTTGGTTTAATGATGCAGAGGAAGTGGTTTTGCTGCGGCTAAACTTTTAAAAACCTGAAGCCATGAGTTTGGTGGACCATTCATTCATAATTGTACAATGAATCTTTCCAGGTCTTTGATAAGGCCACCTTGGTTCTATAGTCATGTTAATGGAAGTAGGGGATGTCTTGGTCTGGGTGTTCTTTTGTTAAACCATACTTCTCGATGCATGTAATCTAACAGAAAATGAAGAAAAGCAATTGCTTTATATAAAAAACAGTGCCTAAAATATTTGTGTTTGGTAGCTAGATTATATGGTTAAATAGAGTGAAACCACTAAAGCGAAAATCAATATTAAACTGGAATGAGGTTCATAAACATAAAAACCAACAATTATGCTCCAGTGGGGATAGAGGAATCAAAATTGTATTAAATTGCTGGTGAGCTAGTGAAATGGGAAAAGTTTATATGACTATCAAGATTTGTCCAAACAATATTTGTTCATAGCTTGGTCTAAGAGTTTGTTATTTTGAAGAAAACACATCTTTATAAGATTATCAAGATTCACCCAAACAATATTTGTTCATAGATAGATCTTAAGTTGGCAATTTTGGAGAAAAACTCAAATAATGAAATATTGATTTTTTTTTTTTTTTTTTTTTTTTTTTTTTGTGTTAAAGAGGAAATGATTCATTTAAGCAAAACGGAAACAAGCAAATAAGGAAAACAACAATGAAAACCTGACTAGATCAATAGAGCCAGTCAAGTAAAGAGTCCAAATAATATGATATTGCTGGATTGACAGGGCTAGAACTAGAAGGGAGTGATTGGACATAAATAAAAATAGCCTCACGTGCTAAGAGGAGCATAAGTTGGATTTGCCTTAAAATCCTAGTTTCTACAATAAACCGAATAGGAAATCTATGTGGTCATTTGGAGCCATGTAGGCCTGGACCATGGTGCGATTGTGTTGTTCGCCGAGAAAGATTAATCTTACATTCTGTTCCTTGGTCTAAACACACGCGTTTTTATTTTTATTTTCTTTTGAATGTGTTTGAAAAATTGGCTCTCTTGAATTTAACTTTGACACCTTTGGTGAATTCCATCGAATGCTAACTTCTGTTCTATAAAACTCAAGTGCAGTATAGTTTTTTTTTTTAAGATTAACCTTTTTACTTAGCAAATGGCATGACTTAGGTAGTTAAAATGATATAAGTATATGACCTATCCACAATCAGAATGATATTTTGTTACACCCCCTCCCGAATTAATCAAGATTAATACTAATTAATCGTGTTTAATTGAGTTAATTGTGGTTTATGGTCAAATTAAGTTAAATTAGTCTCAAATAGTTGAATTAAGCTTAAGGGAATGAATTTGGATTGAGACTAAGTCGTTTGAGTCGGTTTTGAACTCAATTGATGAGAATAAGGACTTTTTCATAAATACGTGTTTTTACATATTTCGTCGAATACGGTAGCTCTTGATACCATCATGTATATCTCGAAGAGTACATTAACTTTCATTATAGACTTGATTGCATTTTACTTGAAATGGATCAAGTGAGTCTTCATTTGACTCAAAGTGTGAACAAACTTAAGGAAGGGGGTTTAAGTGTAAAATTCTGATTATAAAGGTTTTGAGAACCCAGATTTCATGTTCATCCAATCATTTCCAGCACAAGAAATTGAAAAAGCTTACCCTAGGTTCGCTTCTTCTTTCTTCTCCATTCTTCTTCATCAATTATCAAAGTCTGAAGCTTTGCAAGTGGTTTTTGAAGAAGAAGCGCAGGACTTCATCTTCTTCACCATCACCATCAATTGTATTTCCTTGGAATTAGGTTTTGGAGAGAAAACCTCAACTTTCCTTTTCTCCAAGCTACAAGTAAGCATTTAGTGACTTCTACAGAACTTTCAAGTTCTACTAGGTGATTTAAAGTAGTTCTAGCACAAGTAACTCATGGAAATTCTATTTTCAATTGTTTCATGGGATTAGGGTTTGAAATTGGGAGATTTTGTCTCAAATTGAGCTAAGCAAAAAGGGATTCTTGTGAATTAACCTCAAGCTAAGGCAAGTATAATCAGTTTATTGTGCCTAGATGCTTCTAATTTCCATTAAATGTTATTTTTCCTTTGAATTAGATTAATGTCAAATGGTTACAGTATGATGACTAGATTGTTTATGGAGCATCGGAGGCTCAAATCAAATTTAAATGGTTTTTGGAAAGACTTGGAAATGAGTGGGAAAGGTGGGAAGAAAAAAGGAGTTAAGAAGCAATGCAGAATAGAACGTTACAAGTTCTGTTTGGAAAAATATGCACTGAACGTTCGAACTCTTCTTCTGAGAATTTGAACTCTTGGCTTCTCTAGTTTTTGGCTTGGAACATCCTGCACTGAACGTTCGAACTCTTCTTCTGAGAGGTCAAACTCTTGGCAGACAATTGAATTTGGCAGATTTTCGAACTGTCATAATTGTTTATCCATACGTCGAATTTTGGAGTTCAATATATCGTTGGAAAGCTCTAGGAACGTAGAATCTAATGATCTACAATTCCGATTGATCAGATGACTCAAAAATGAGTCCAAACTAAGATGATTTAATTTGAATCAAAAGCTCATTGAATTAAAGGAATTGTTTTAAGTCTACTGGATAGTGTTGTACCTTCATAGGTGTTAATTAAGAGGATTCTAATGTATATTATATATAATGTGATGTCCATTGAACATAACACATACATTAGATAACCAAGGGTTACACCTAAATGAATGGTTTGAAATGAGAAAGTGAAGTGACTAAAATTGTAAATTGTCTTAATTCTTTAAAATTGAATTGCATTTTTATTGTTGACCTTAAGTCTATAGTATGATTTGCATTGGTCTTGATTTCTTCCGATGTTATGAGATTGAATTGAAATTCAAAAAGGATTAAATGTTGGCTTGAGATATATATTTGATTGTACTGACTCTTTAAGTCTGGCACTACATAGCTGTCCTGTTAAAGCTCATTATAGAGCTGAAATGGGTTAAATGATTACTCCTATTGCAGTAGATGGATTTGGGGGCATTTCGGGGCTCCGTGGCTATGCTAGTTGTCCCTGGCCCGGGCACTGGTAGATCCCGCAATATTTGAATATTTGTATATTTGCATTTGTAAAGTGAATGAATATTTCCAATTGGAAGAAATGAAATGAAATGTAATGCTATAGTAGTTGCCAATTAGTATATGATATTGGGAGGTGCTCCTATAAGAGGCACTCTCACCAAGTTTATGAGAGATGGGTGGGGGCCCTCACTTCCATATCCACTCTCACCAACTTAAATGCAGGGACCCCCAACTTAAATGTGAGGCCCCCCACCAATCTCTCATAAACTTGATGAGAGTGCCTCTCATAGGAGCACCTCCCTATATATTTTATTGACGCTTATTGCATATAATGAAATCATTGTACGGATTTGTCTATAAATTGATATGGAATGTGAGAATTGTCTAATGTTTATATTTAAACAAATTGAGTATATGTAATAGAATGTACTATCATAAATCTGTTTATACATTGTTGAATCGTCATATTCGTTAGTATTATTGATGGCATTACAGGCCCAGTTGCCAATGCCAATCCTGCAAAGGTCACAGCCCCAGCGGAGGAGGCCGCTCCGGTTCCCCTAGGAGGACTAATGGAGTGGAATGGCCGGGATATCATCTGATTTTGATATCCAAGTGCGAGAATGTAATTGAGATCTTGTGAGAACAATTTTTTAGAACTTAAAGTTTGTCATCTTGCATTGTATTTAAATATGCAGATGGTTAACATGAGTATAGAAATGAGAATGTTATATGTGTATAAAGAACTTTACTTTTATGTAAAGGACTTGTAAATTTGTTTGTGATATCATTTGTATATGTCTTCCACAATATGTGTTTTGACATATGTGAATTGAATGTCTCACTTGCATCAAGTGTATATATCCCTTGTTGATTTCGTTTTAACTTCGGTTAATTTGGAGTTCACGGGAGTACCTATGGTCGTGACTAGGGATTTACCGGGATGTAATCCAATCTCAGGCTCGGGTTGTGACATATTTCCGTTCTACCAAGTCCTTATTTGGTACTTAAAACTTCATAGAAGACTCTTATAGCTATTAACTAGAAAGATATATATTACAACCATCTTTTGATCTGTCTACTTTTCTTTAGCCTATTTTTCCATCAACTCCAACCACTTACGCACAACTATAATAATAGAAAACTAACATAATCATCTGTTATAGGTCATGGTCATGACAAATAAAGCAGCCCATGATTTGACTAGATGTTAGTTTTTTCTTTGAACGGGTTCATTCTAATTCTTTTTAGGATTTTTGAAAAAATTACATGCCTTCAAAACCATGTCCGCTCGACTTTCATCTTTGGAATGCCAAAATATCTCTTAAAGCCTTTTTATTTCAATCTTCCTTGTAGACATCTAGCCAATTACACATGTTGAGCAAGTTTAGGCATGTTGGCTAAGGTATCTAAGAATTAATGTTGGAGGGATATCTAAATTCCCTAACGTCACATTTGGAAACCAAGTCCTTGGGGAAGAAATTTTCCACTTTTCACAAAGTTGTGGAAAACCTACATTAAACTTACATTTGGCAATTGTAAATCTCTAAGGATTTGGACCTAATGGAAATATATCCTTATTTTTAGAGATTTTAGGTTCAACCTCCCACCATGGGGTTTGAATATCTTCACTTGGTAGATTTGTATACTGAAACTGATTTTTCTTTTAATTATATGCATCGATATTGATGTAAAATCCTCAGTGAGGAATCCTTATTACAAGGCCAGTGAAGAATCCTATGATCTGCAGATTCCTTAGTTGTTGACAAACATGCACTAAATGGTATCCCTTGGCTAGATTATACCTCCAAGCACTTTAGAAGCTAGAATTTAGAAAACTCTAAGCCAAAAGTGATAATACACAATGTTTTTTTTTTTTTTTAATTATTACTAGTCTAATAGAAAATGTCAAATGTGGGGGATTAACAGCTAACAGTACTATAAGAAAACTCCCAATATATGAGATCCCCATAATATACTCCCCCAAAATATAATGCATTCATAGATCAGATATTTAAGATTGTAACCATTACAATTTCCTATATATTTTTGCTAGGTCAAGATGTCAATCTTCTCAACATAGCCATGTGTACAACTAAAAATGTCCTTTAAACAGGAGATAAGGTCTTAAACACATCAAATTTACAACAAAAGATGTTGGACATAATTTACCATAAATGGAGCAATAATTTGTTTGGCCCTTATTTAAAAGGAAGGAGTTTGAGATTAACGGTTTCTCCACATCCATTTTCTTTCCCTTTATCTCCTTGTACTAGAAGACTCTCCCATAATATGGTTCCAAAAATGTTCCCCCTTTTTTTCTTGGGTAAACACTCACACACCCTACCCAAGTCCCTCTCATCAGTGCTACAACTAGGGATCGATCTCTTACCTACACACACCATAGCCAAGCCCCTCACCATCGAGGCTACAATTAGGAATCGACCACACAAACCCTATCCAAGTCCCTCTCCATTAGCCCTTCACTTGTTCCTATGGAGGGGAGGTACCTAACTACTGAGATACAGGTCGATTGGCAATTCAACTCATATTTCAATGATCCAGCCAAACAATATAGTTAAGGGGACATTTTTTCAAAATATCATATACTATGAAATTAATGGCATCCATTTTAAAGCATTTTTCTTCTTTTAGGATGATGATCAAAGTAATCTAATTTTGCAATACTTATAGGATGGAGTCATCCTAAGTTTTCCCATCTCATTTAGTGGGTCACAACACCCATGACATTTAGCATTTTAAAACAAACATGTGAATCAATTAAAAAAATAGCAATCTCGGCATTCGATATGAGAAATCCCAAAATGATAAATTATTTTGTGGCTATGATGAAAGTATCAATTCTATCTCTGATATCAATTGAAAGTGCCTCTTATCTACTCGAATGGATGCTAGCCCAATCATCAATGCAGCGGAACAAAATAAAGAAAACTAGCAAATAGATCTACAAGTCACACACCAAGAGAAGGCAGACACAATTGTTACATGGAAGCCCTATCTATGGAGAAACACCACGATTTGAAATCAAACACTACCAAGCGATTACAAGATATGCTCACAGCTCCCTTTCCCAATCATTACATCAACTTAAGGACTGTAGCTGTTCTTACACAACTTCTCCTACTACCCCGACTTCCCCTCGCGCACCACTCCCTGTAGTTGATCCAATAACACCTTGAGTTGAGAATCAAGAGTTGATCCAATAACACCTTGAGTTGAGAATCAAGATGACTCGGTCTTCTACGAGAATGTAGAAGCAGCAAACCTTCTACAGCAACTCTTCAGCACAAACTCTCAATAATGGCTCTAGAGAACAAAAACCTCTCTTCAGTTTTTCTCACCTCAAAGCAAAGAGAGAGTAAACTTATTGTCTTACTTAGGGTTAATAGAAACACCCTTTTATATAGCACAAAATTCATGCAAGAGTTTTCTAATTTGAATCCAATCAAAATAGCAAGTGAAACCAAACTCTAAATAGCAATTCTGCTCGCACTGGGCTTCTTTTTCAAGTTCGCTGTAGCGACTAGGGATCCTCGCTATAGCGAAGCCTATTTTGTCTCGAACTCCATGCAAGTTCTCTCTAACAAGCAAAAGCCTCACTATAGCGAGACTATGTTCTAGAAACACTTCAATCTTGCTCCAAAACAGTTCAGTCTTCACTCCAGGTCTTTCAGTGACACAAGCACAATCCATTCTAAAATAAATACAAAATTATAACTTAGTGGAGCTAGAGTTTTGACCAACCTATGAATAAGCCAACACATGAGAAATCCTAACATACGATTATCCGACTAATGAACACAATTTTTTGCCTTTGAATCTTGACGCATTTTTGGCATTTAAGAATAAAAAATTTGTAGTAAAATAAGAGAATCGAAAGATGTCTAAAGAGTGTTGATGAGAAATAAAAATTTCTCTCTTAAATAAAGAATGGGAACAAAATAGGCAGTTTTTGGGGGCATCTTTACTCTTTTGAAATATGATTCATATTGAAAAGAGGGATGGTGTCAAATTTGGGGGATGATTTTCTCATGCAGTCCAGTTGAAATTCAAGGGGGGGCGATCCTACCTCTGGAGACAGCTTTTTTTTCACCTGCAGAGCTTCAGTACATTCATGGTTGTGCCTTACAGTACATGTTTTTTAACATTATTGCCCATCTTACATATTGCAGGGAATGAGGCAACTATCTATTAGACCTATCTTTAGATTTCAATTTGATGCTCGCATACGCATTCATTTTTAACATATCATGAATTTTCACTTATGCATCATTATTTGGAAAATCATGAAATCTAGACTTGATTGTGGATTGTATAGTTTGATAAAATCATGTTTTTGACAAACATCTTTTAGTTGATTTAAACATGAAGTCAAACTTGCTTCCCTTGACCCCAAATTTCCTCCTAAGATCAACTTTATCAAGATTAACTTTTTCAAGGAATTTTCAGTTAGAAATTCAGGTTACCAAAAAATGCCTAGTTTTTCATTTCGGTGACTTGTCAGTCATGGTTCGGCTAACCGAGTTAGGTTAACCGACCTTCACCGAGCCAACTTCAGTTCAAAATCCAGAGAGCTCATTTCTCTGCCATTTTCTATGGTCAGTGAATCTGTCGGTTCACACTCAATCAACCGAAAACCAAAGAATGCTTAGTTTTTCATATCGGTGACTTGTTGGTCATAGTTCGGCTAACTGAGTTAGATAAAAAAACCTTCACCGAGCCAACTTCGATTCAAAGTCCAGAGTGCTTATTTCTCTGCCATTTTTTGTGATCAATGAACCTATCGATTCACACTCGGTCAACCGAACTTATTCGGCTAACCGTCAGTGTACCGAAATTTGAGAAATATGAAAGTTGCAGAGATGACAGTTAGGAGTTCAGTTAACCGAACTGAAAAATCAGTTAACCGACCAGAGAGCCGTTAGAGACATTTTTTCTATATAAATGAACCATTTCTTGGGATTTGTTCCAACACTTTTTGAGAAATTCCTTGAGAGCATTTAGGCCAAGGATTGGGAAGCAAGCTAAGGAAGGCTAGTGTGTCATTTGGAAAGCAAAGCCTTGGATTCAATGAGTTAAATCTCTTAGTAAGCTTTGTTTTCAACATCATATGTTTCATGCTTTGCTTAAAATATTTGTAAATCTATTTTAGCATGTTGACTATGGTTTGATTGAATCCAACACATGTTTTTAATTAATCTTTATTATTGGATTCATCATTTATATTCAAACCAAGCTAGTTTTAACTTTCATATCATAGTGGTTCATGCTTGATTTAAAACTTTGATTTCTCTCATAGCATGAATCTCATACTTGGTTGAATCTCAAGCTAGTTGTTTTCATTCCATGAACACATAGGCAAGCTAATTTTTTTTAAAAACAACTATGCTCATGCATCATATATTTTAGATCTGAAATTTCAATACAACTTGCATAACTTGATAAGTCATATCTTTACAAGTTGTTTATTTAAAGAACATGTGATTAGCATTTTTCACTTCAATCAAAACAATTGTGTTCTAAACCTTCAAAAGCTTGAGATATCATTTTAGAACTTGATTGAAGTTCTCATGCATACACATATAGCATTTATCTTTGCATTCATATAGTGTATGTGTTAAGTTAGATTTACATTTTCACATCCGCCTAATTAAGAGGTATTGTAACTGAGCTTAATTTGTAGCTCTACCTTTACACTTAGTAGAGACAACCAATCTTAGGGTTTTAGGTTAGTGCTTAGCCTTAGAAAAGCATAAGTGTAAAGGTTAGGGGTGAACCATAAAACCCAAAAGGTTATTACTTGGAAAGCATACTGTAAGGTTATTGCTAAGTCTTGAAAAGCATTTTGTAAAGGTTTTTGCTAAGCCTTGAAACATATTTTGTAAAGGTTATTTCTTAGCCTATTGAAACGCATAGATAGTGGAAATCCGGTGGGGTGTAGAAATTAAAGCCGGTAATGGATGTAGGCATTAAAGCCAAACCACTATAAATCATTGTATTTATGGTACATGAGTTGTGGTGATTATTTTTGTTAGCTTCTGCACTTTAGTTCTATATTATCACTAGTGACTAATTAATTTAATGAAGTTAAAATTTGATATAATTAGTCACTAAAGTCTAGCTCACCCTATTCACACCCCCCTTATGGTTCGGATCCTAGACTTTCACTATCATCTTTTGATGGTGGAATACTTCACGGCCACATATAACTCTTAACGTATAACTTCAAGAAGAAAAATAGAAGACTGAAGTCCACTAAGATATATTCTTTAATAAAATGCCTAATATTAAGGTCATAGCGTGTCACAAAAGTTATTCCACGATGGAAAACACTGCCAATGATAAGTTTCCACCGCATTAGTATGTAAATGAATGTAAACTTTTGGCCACAACTCAAAACAAACTAAGGGGGGTTGTTTGAATGCTGGTGGGGATTGCTGATAGCATGATAGTAAGAGTGTTCGGCATCATGTCGTTTGAATGTTTCCTTATTCCCACCATATTCCTAATTTTGATTTCACTAGAAGGAATTTCAAAATCATAACCCATTAACATAGAAAAGTTGAAAAAAAAAACTTTATTTTTTCAATAAACGGCTTTATGGGTACAGTTGTTTTCTACTTATCCCATGTCATCTAAAACAGCCCATTTAGAGAGGACTTCAAATCCAATCACTTATCCCAAAGGTAAGCCCCATGTTTATAATCTCAAAGAAGGTGCCCCATTGTAATTTCTAAAGATGAATCACATGGTCACAATGACAAAAGATGGGTCCACATTATAAATCCCATAAAGGTTTGTTCATCCCAAAACAGGGTTTACAAATATAATTTACACCTAGCTACTATCTCTACTTACGAAAGTAAATATGTTAACCGAGTGTCGTATCCACTGGGACAAAAAGGCTAAGTTATGTTGATTCAAAATTACTAAACTAATCCTACTAGAAAATAAAGTGTTGATTTGATGGGTTTGATTCCTAAATTAGCAAATTAAAAATAAGATTTGATCCAATTAAAGAAAGGTCTTAGGGTACGAATCCACCCCAGCCTCTTGCAATGGCGAATATAGACCTAGGGCTTCACTATCAATGATTTAAAGACTCGTTTTGGTTACAAACCTTCACAGAGTCACCAAATAAATTATGCGGGTTTAGATCTGGGCATAACCTCTCTCTATGGCATAGATTATCTTATATTTAACTCCACACACATTCAAGCACCATTAATGAATGGTATTCCAAACTACAAGAATAAAATTTAGCAAATTAAAAACAAGATTTGATCCAATTAAAGAAAGGTCTTAGGGTACAAATCCACCCCAGCCTCGTGCAATGGCGAATATAGACTTAAGATTTCACTATCAATGCTTTAAAGACTCATTTTAGTTACAAATCTCCACAGAGTCACCAAATAAAATGTGCGGGTTTAGATCTGAGCAAAACCTGTCTCTATGGCATAGATTATCTTCGATTTAACTCCACACATTCAAGCACCATTAATTACTGGTATTCCAAACTACAAGAATAAAATACCAAAACTAGATCTTGCATTAATAAATTAATCCAATACATGGATAGCATTCATGTCATACAATCAAAGCATCCAAAATAAAACCTTAGATCCTATACATCACAATAAACACATCGTCACAACCCTAAGACAGAGAATTAGTTACTCATTGATAGAAATTGATGAAGAATGCTTGACGAAATCCCTATTAACGCTCTTTCCAATCCTCTAAAACCAACCTCATGTTCTTCTCTCCAGCTTGAATGAATTAAAAAAGAGTTTGGCATCCTTTTTATAGTTTTTCCTTCAAAAATCTCTTCAAATCGCGCAAGGAGACAGACTCCAACCGTGTCTGGCGTCCGGATGCCAGCAGGCAATATCCTTCGGCGTGTTGTGCAGGTTTTGGCGTTCGAACGCCAGGAAACCAAGAGGCAGAAAGTCCGATTTGTGTGGCTTTTTGCCATTGATGTGCTCAAAATAATTAACCGCAATCGCACAAATTTCTATTAAGTAGATAATGGCAAATACTGATCGATTCATAGAGATTTGTAGAAACAAGATCCAAAAATCCTCAATTAGTTTTCACACTAGAGATTTTGAAACCATAATTAGTCAAGAAAATAATAACTAAGATGATATGAAAGGAAATCTAAATACAAACTTGATTGTTGAAAGAGAGATCAGGGTATCGGATTTCACCAAAACAGATTTAATCATTCCAAAATTACTTCATAGTCTTATCCGAATAAAACTAAATCCAATGTGCAATTAATTCCCTTGGATCGAAAGATTTAGCTTTGAAAACCCTTTTTTTTTAATCCAATTCTCTAATTAGTACCTAAGACTCCCTTTCCTTCAATATGTTGAAACTCTATTCACTATTGATCACGCACAACCCATTAAAGGAATTTAACATAAACATGATATGTCAAGATCAAGCATAAAAAGTAAAAGACATTCTAAGTAACATTTACAAAACCAGAAGTTGAATAACATTCATGAAGGAGAACCTATTAAATCATTAAGCATAATGAAGGAAAGACATAGAAAAATAATAAGATACAATCTCACCAGTTTTGGTTTCCTCCTCCACCCAAATCCACGGATTAACAAAGCATTGCAAAACAAACAATAATAATGAAGCAAATCGTCATTATTGAAAGCCTTCAAAGTTGTCTATTACACCACTCAATCCCCACCTTCACTTTCTAGCAAAGATTAAAGAAAAATAATTAACTCCTAGAGCAAAAGAGAGCCGCCCCTTAAAAAGAAAAAAAAAATACAAGAAGAAAAAGAAAGAGAAATCACTCAAATTTGTCATCCCTCATATCCCTCCACTTGACAGCCTGTTTTAACCCCTAAAACGTTAGAATTGGGTGATCCTTGTAAGACATGATATTCCTCTCCTTTGAATCCTCTGATCGATGTCTATGAGATTCCTTCCCTTTCTTGCAAAGTTGATTGCTAGTTTTTAGCAACCATTATCAAGCATTAGATATGGTGGGGCCGCCAAATTTGATCTTCAAAAATAAAAATAAAAATTGATTATGCCAAGTCTTGAACTCATGACCTCTAACTTGAAATTCCAGCTCTTCTCTAACAAGCCTATATGCTCTTTGTGTATTACTTTTGTCAAATGGGATTTTAACTTTAAACCTCTCTAAATTAAGCTCAAATATGCTCAGCTCCTTCCAACTCCTGCATAATGAGATAAAGGCTATAAGTAGAACATTTAAGACAAAATAAACAACTAACAAATTCAAATAAAATGGTAGTTATTTATATTATTCCATGCATATCAGCCATTAACAACATCAACTGCAAAACAGTCATCCTAGTATGAAGGTTTATGAGAGGCCCTAAAAGCATTCAGGCTCACTTTCATATTACCAAAGGAGACATCCATAACTCCGGTGCGGCAATAAATGTTCGCATTGGCCGTTGCCAAAAAGGGCCGGCCAAGAATGATAGGAGTTTGTTTCCTCGAGTTTTGCATTGGTTCAATGTCAAGGATGATGAAATCGACAAAAAAAAAAGAACTTGTCGACCTTGACCAAAACATCCTCAATTATACCCTAGGGTACCCTAACAGATTTATCAGCAAGTTACAAGATAACCCGAGTGGGCTTCAATTCCCCCAGCCCAATCTGCTCTTATGCTGAGTAAGGCAAGAGATTGACACTTGCTCCAAGATCCAATAATGCACAATCAATGATGTGACTCCCAATCGTACAAGTAATGGTGGGAGTGCCAGGATCTTTCAGCTTGGGAGGAGTATCATTATGGATAATCGAGCTCACTTGCTTGGGGAGCAAAACCTTGTTGGGCACATGAGATTTAGATTTGCGCTTCTGAGTGCACAAATCGTTCAAAAATTTAGCATACGAATGGACTTATTTGATAGCATCCAGCAAAGGTAGGTTGATCTTTACTTGCTTGAACACATCTAACATCTCATCCATGGTTGCTCTCCTTTTACTAAAGGGAGAGGGTGTTTCTAGACAAGTGGGAAAAGGGGCTTTAGGCACATACGAGGGTGCCACAGTCGAGACAGATGAAGAACTAGGAGAGGTGACCTCCTTTCCCTTAGAAACCCTTTCAGCCCCATAACCATTGGGTTTTGCTGAAGACTCTCTAGCATCTTTCTTAGGCTCCTCAGGCCTAGTCTTAACCCCACACCCATTCCTCAATGTGACAACCATTTTTTCTTGCTCATGATAGGTATCATGAGGTTGCGAGCTACCACCCACCTCGAATGAATTCCTAGGGTTGACCATGGGTTGGCTAGGCAAACGTCCCTCCTCTCTTCTACTAAGAGTATTAGCTATTTTCCCTATATGGGCCTTTAGCTTGGCTATGGAATTAGAGTGGGAATAGACCAAGTGATTGCTTGCTTTAAGCTCTTGTAGCACTGTCTACTCAAAGGATGGATTCCTTTACGGTGGAGAAGGGTTGGGGTGTTGGTAGGACTGTTGGGAATGATAAACTGCATGATTAATAAGAAAATCCTGCCTTTGCGGTTGAGAGGATGAAGTGCCCTAGCCGGGCGACTTTCAGGCAAAATTGGGGTGATTGCGCCATCCCAGGTTATAAGCATCTAAAAATGGGTCATTTCCCAGTTTGGAGAACCCTTGTGCGGCATTCACCTGCTCTTGCACAAATTCAGGAAATTAAGAGGCAGCAAGACAATTGCTCACAAAATGAGTGGGACTGGAGCACAAAGCTCAAACACCCTAAGAGGATGGAGATTGAAAAGGTTGACCCATAGATAACAGCTGATCCAACTTTTGGGTCAAGGCAGCCACTTGAGTGGTGACTTCATTAGAGAGTAGAATTTCAAACTCCCATCTAGGTTTTTGAGAGTTAGAGGTTGCCAGTCTCTCCAATCTAGCAGTGGAGGCATGTTGTTAAAAGGCCTCACTCATATTCTCAAAAAGCTCCCATGCCTTATCCTCATTTTTCAACATAATCGATTCCCCACCGGCGGTAACTACTATGTTTCACCATTCAGGAGACAATCCATCATAAAAGAACTGTTCCAATTGCCACTTGGCAATTTGGTAAAGAGAACATTCCCTAATGAGATCCTTAAACCTGTCCCATGCCTCATGAAATTATTCACCATCAGTTTGGGTGAACAATGTGATGGATCACCGGTACCGATTAGTTTTGCCTATGGAGAAATATTGATCTAAGAATTTTTGTTGTAGATGGGCCCATATGGTGATGGAGTTTGCGGGTAAAGTACTTAGGCAATACTTAGCTTTGTCGTTTAGTGAAAACAGGAAAAGAAACATCTTTAGGGCCTCATTACTGAAATTATTTATTCTCATGGTGGAACAAATAACCAAGAAATCATCAATGTGATTGTACAGGTCTTCATTGTTCAAGCCATAGAAAGAAGGAGTAAGATTGATTGTACTAGACTTGATTTCATACTAAGCTGCCTGAACTGTAGGGAGCTGAATACACAATGGTGACGCGTATTCTGAAAGAGTATAGTGCTCCTTTAAGGGTCGGAGAGGAGGTGGAGGGGGTGGATTGTTCACCCCAAGTCCTTCCTTCGCCATTGGTGAAGTTGTGTGTGGAAAATCAGATGAGTGCTTTGACAAAACTAAGTATGCACACACACCACTCTTACTGCAAGTTATAAAAAAAAATTCAAAAAGGTCTAGAGCTTACAGTGCTTTGGGTAGAGAAGAGAGATTTCCTTGAGTAAAACTTTTGTCCTTTTTGAACTCTCTTGGATCCCTAAACAAACTCTAGGAGTTTTTTTTTTTTTTGGTTAGAATCAATAACCTGCAATATGGATAACAAAATATGTGAATGAGAATGAAAAAAAAATAAAATAAAAATTTGAAAAAGCGAAACTAATGTTAGAGTTTTCAGAGGAAACAAACAACCGTGCTAATTGTCCCCGGCAACGGCGCAAAAATTCGTTCATCCCGAAACAAGGTTTGCAAATATAATTTATACCTAGCTACTATCTCTACTCGTGAGAGTAAAGATGTTAACCGAGTGTCGTATCCACTGGGACAAAAAGGCTAAGTTGTGTTGGTTCCTAAATTCCTAAACTAATTTTACTAGAAAACGAAATGTTGATTTGATGGATTTGATTCTTAAATTAGCAAATTAAAAACAAGATTTGGTCCAATTAAAGAAATGTCGCCTCTTGCAATAGCGAATATAGACCTAGGATTTCACTATCAATGCTTTAAAGACTCGTTTTGGTTACAAACCTCCACAGAGTCACCAAATAAGCTGTGCGGGTTTCGATCTGAGCATAACCTGTCTCTATTCTATAGATTATCTTAGATTTAACTCCACACACATTCAAGCACTATTATTGACTAGTATTCCAAACTACAAGAAAAAAAAATTCCAAAACTAGATCTTGCATTAATAAATAAATCCAATACATGGATAGCATTCATGTCATACAATCAAAGCATTCAAAATAAAACCTTAGAACATATACATCATCATAAACACAAAACTAGGGCTTCATCACAACTCTAAGATAGAAAATTAGTTACTCATGGATAGAGATTGACGAAGAATCCTTGACGAAATCCCTATTAACGCTCCTTCTAATCCTCCAAAACCAACCTCCAGTTCTTCTCTCCTGACTTGAATAAATTAAAAAAAAGTTTGGCATCCTTTCTATAGTTTTTCCTTCAAAAATCTCTTCAAATTGCACAAGGAGACGGACTCCACTCGTGTTTGGCATCCAGACGCCAACTGGCAGTATCCTTGGGTGTGTTTTGCAGGAAAGTCCGATTTGGGTGGTTTTTTTGCCATCTTTCTCCAATTAGTTCAAAATTCTTTGTCTTCACCCAAAATGCATGCAAACATTAAAATAACACAAATAAGGTCATATACTACCATTCCAAGGTGTAACAGAGTCATCATTGAGGGGCCTTAAATGTACATTTAGGTTCTCATTGGTGGGACCAAATTGTAAATCCTTTGGATCTATGACCCATGTTCTAAATTTTAAGTGGGTCTCGTGTCCATAATCACAAAAAAGGTGACCTCGCTTTGTAATTCTTAAAGGTGGGTCACGTGATCACAATTACAAAAGGTGGACCCCACATTGTAAATCTTATGAATGTGGCCCCATATTCTAAATTCTAAAGGTAAGTCTCATATTCACAATCATAAAAAAGGTGGCTCCACATTATAATTCCATAAAAGTGGGCCGCATTGTAAATCCTACGAATGTAGGCCTCAAGTTCTAATTTTTAAAGGTGGGTACCACCTTATAATTTCTAAAGATAGGTTTTGTGTTCTCAAATACAAAAAAGGTGGCTCCACTTTGTAATTCCTAAAGATGGGTCACATGGTAACAATCACAAAAAGTGGGCCCACATTGTAAATCCTATGAATGTAGGCCACATGTTTTAATTTATAATGGTCGGTAACATATTATAATTTCTAAATGTGGGTCCCATGTATGACAATAATAGAGTGCCGCATACAATAAAAAGGTGGGTCTTACATTGTAGATTTTATAATTATATGTCTTGCTTTTGTTTCTTAGATTAAAAATTTTATAATGTTATCAAATAAGTTCTATACAGCATATTCTCAGGAGAATAATATACCATAATACTACCAAACAAGTAGGGGTGTTCATGGCGTCCAATTATTAATCGGGCCCTAACTACATATCCAAGCCCAGCCCAAAGCGGGCTAGTCCCGGATCAGGCTCAGGCTAGCCCAGCCTATTAGCAACCCTACAAACAAGCTTTGCACATCATAGCTTCGGCACAATCTGATATCACACGACAATAATGCTAAACAGGCCCTTAGTTGTCCTCCAGCATTTGTAATGCTTTGTTTGGTTTGTAAATTCTCAAAAATTCAACCACTTGACATGGGTCTTTTTTTACTTTAAGCTTCCAAGATGTGACGGCCTTGAGCATTTGTCAATCCAATTGATGACAATTTTGGAGAATTTGGATACCCTGTAAAAGAATTACAAATGCTATCCTCAATTTGGATTTACAAATGCTCAAAGACCCTTGAGCATTTTTGTTTTTTTTTTCATCAATATAAGGGAGACTCAAACTCATGAACTCATCATGTACATAACCAATTGAGCTATAGTTGGAGACAAGATCTTTGAACACTTTGAACACCAAATACAAGAGTGTTTTTAAGACAAAAGAGTCTGTATATAATTAAATTTTTTTAACTCACTATTCAAAAATAAATCCAAATTTGGGGAGGTAACCATTGATCTATTATCAAAAACTCCCATCAATAAAGAATTCCATAAAAAACCCTACAAAGAAATGCCCTTGAATGTAGATCCAAGTCTTCCTTTTTTTTTTCAATGGAGCCATAGTTCCGGTATCAAACATTCCTGTCATATAATGCAACCCTAAAACCCAATTTCTTCAAATTCTTTTGGAAAAAATAAAAATATATCACTAGTTCAAATCTTAGTACCCGGAACCTCCTCTCAAGATTCTCAATCCCACTCCGAAAGTGCGGATCGAGGTTTTCGGAGCAGAACCGTCCTCAGAGTGCAGTTCGATCATTTTCGAAGCGCGGTTCAACCATCTTTGGTGCGTGGTTCAACCAAATATGGAGTGAACCGTGCAGAATTTTTGGTTTTTAATGTTTTTTTTTTTTTTAACTTGACATTTTTCTTTTGAATAAAGAAACTTCTTTTGACTTATTAATTATTGTCTATTTTATGTTATCAAATTGCATAGTTAGATTTTTTTTTTTCCCATTTTTTATACTTGAATATATTGTCAGATATATTTATGTCCAATTGTTAATTTTTTATAAATTTAAAGCACTATATTATATAGGTATTTTAGATATATAATTATTTTAAAATTTAGCGTTTGCGCTCGCGGTGATACACTTGGGTTCAAATGAGGGATATTGGACATTACTCTGTCTCATCTGGATATTTGGGTACTGCGGCCATTTCAATTCCTGCCCAAAACTTCAGTCCTCAGTCACAGTTCCTAAGCATCCAAACAGGATTGTGAAAATTAGGGTTTTTCAGTTGTTCTTCCATCATGATATCATAATCCATGTGCCCCCAATTCCTCGAATCAGAATCCGGTTCCCGGTTCTCCACAACCCTCCCCTTTTCCCTCTCCAACCCCTTACCAGACAAACACCCCCTCTGTCCAAAACCCTAGCCCTGCAAATGGGGAGCCAAGGAAAAAGACCATTTTGCCCCTTCTGCTCCAAACCCTCTCGTCTCTGCCTCTGCAATCGCTTCAAGAGCCACCCATTCGACAATTCAATCTCCATCACCGTCCTCCAACACAGCCACGAGAAAAACCATGCTCTTAATTCGACCCGAATCGCCTTGTTGGGTCTCAAGAACATCGTAGTTGCTCCAGTCTCAGATGTCCACTTCCAGGCCCAGTTCGTCATTCGGTCGATTAAGAACGACCACAGTTGCAGTTCGAGGGGAATCGCAGTCACTGGATCGGAATGTGAAGTTCGTAAGGTTGATTTTCATTTGGGGGAGAGGGATTTCGGTGAAAGATTTGATTTTTCAATGACCCAGAAAGCAGTTGGGGAATTAGGGTCTCGAATGTCTGTTGTTGGATCTGATTTGGAGAATCAGGGGCATGGAAACAAGCTTGAAAAAGTTGGTTTTGATAGGATTGTAGATTCTTTGAAAACCCAGAAAACAATTGTAGAATTAGGGTCCGGAATGTCTGTTGTTGGCTCTGATTTGGAGAGGCAGGGGCATGGAAACAACTTGGGAAATGGTAGGTTTGATTGTATTCTTGATTCTTTGAAAACCCAGAAAGCGTCTGCAGAATTGGACTCTGGTGCATTTGGGGTTGTTTCTGATTTGGAGAATCAGGGGGGTAGAAATCCTCTGGAAAATGGTGGTGATTGTATTGCAGATTCTTTGAAAACCCAGAAAATAATTGCAGAAGGGGGCTCTGGTGCATCTGGGACTGCGATTGTCTCTGATTTGGAGCAGCAGAGACATGGAAACCTTCAGGAGAATGGTAGTTTGGATCATATTGTAGATTCTTTGGGAATCCAGAAAGCAGTGGGGGAGCCTACTGCCGAATTAGAACTTGGGTTCTGTAAAAACCAAGAAGGAAACTGCGGGGGCGAGGAGGGAAAACCCGATACTGATTGTGGTTCTAACGCCACTGCTGCTGACACAAATAGCAGTTTGGTGAGCAATTGGAATGACCACGAAAGCCCCGATTTTGATCGAGTTTTAGACTCCTTCAAGAACCAGGACTCGGATGCAGAATCGTACTCTCAAAATGGTGTGCTTGTTTCTGGATTGGAGAACTGTAACTGTCATAGCAACTTGCAAAGTCTTGAGAAGATTACAGTGTCTCAAATGGAGGAGAATGGTACCCATTTGCAAAGCAGTAAAAAGCAAATATCAAAATCGGTTGATGAGAAAACTCCTGTTTCTTTAGCGGAAAGCAAAATAGTCTTAGAATTAGATGCCAAAACTGGCAATGCTGCCAGGGTTGAAGGAGAGAGCCTCTTGACTGGTCTTCATTGCGGGAGCCACTGCACAAGGCACTCAGAGAAACTAGATTTTGAGCAAGTTCCAGTCACCCTAACAGGTGACACTTCAGTTTCTGCTACAGATAGTGAAGCAATTCTAAATGCTGAAAGTGTGATTACAGATTTGCTGCCAGGTCAAAACAGCCCAAAAGGCCCAGGTTATGATCGGTTCGGAGTATATCCAACAGATGAAGAAGCTGTCATCACTGCCACCATTACTAAACCTGGAATTGATAATGCTTCTGGAGATCTTGATTTTAATAAACTTTCAGCCTCTCCAAAAGGAAAATACTTTATCTCTAATGGGTTTATTGTTAAAAAGTTACAGAGAGAGCAATTAGGTGATAGAAAGGACTTTGAGGAGTTTGAAATCACCATTCCACCAGGATCCGCACTCCTCTTCCCTAGCAAGAAAGCAATCAGTATGGAGGCTGTTGACTTTGAGGTGAAGCACTTGATCGTTCTAGATGGCACTTGGGCCAAGGCAAAACGGATGTATCATGAGAATCCATGGCTGAACCTTTTGCCGCATCTGAAGTTGGATCCAAGGGAGATGAGTTTGTACAGCGAAGTGAGGCTTCAGCCAAAGGCTGGGTGCTTGTCTACAGTAGAGAGCATTGTCTATGCCTTGAAGGCACTAGGTGATGATAATGTTGGTTTGGATGATCTCTTGGACGTGTTTGAGTCAATGGTTGTAGATCAGAGGCGTTGCAAAGTAGAGCGGCTGAGTAAATTATCTTCAGCATGAAGGTTTTTAATGTGATTCTTTAATTTTTATTTCATGTACTCCAGTCATAACCACATTGAATTTTGGGAGTATGGAAGAAAGGTGATGATTTACCATTCCATGATTTCATTGCATTGTATTGTTGTTGACCTTGTAACTGTGATTCCTTTGAAAGCCCTGGCTACTGCCTGAAGATTTTGTTGCTAACTAAAACCCCATCTACTATCTGATTTCCTACTATTGAGGAGTGGGCAATAATACATTTCCCCTTTTGCAGGCACAAACAGGCAAATGATTCTTTCATTTGTTACTTCTTATCTTCGTTTTCAATTTCATAAAGAATTTATGATCTCACAGCTCATCCAAGTTAAATCTTTGTGGATGGCTATGGCTTGTATGGTTTAGTTTAAAATAGAACTCTGCATTTGTTCAAAGTTACTCTGATGCATGCTCCTCCTGTATCAATTCTGTTATCACCATTTATCATAATTGAATTGCGAATTTGGTGTTGAATCATAGCATGGTTTTTTGCATGCATACGAAAAAGATGGAATTGCTTTTGCCACTTAGAAGATTCATATACATGTAGCTTGTTGCTTGATTTTGCCATGTGTGCCAATGGTTCATTAATTCATCCTATTGAATTAATGCGCCGTGGATTAGGGCTGTCAATCAGCACTCCTATGAGGGTACTGGCCCCTGCCCGGCTCTTAAAAAGCCCGCAAAATGAGGGTTTTGGTTTTTCTTGAAAAACCCGAGGGCTGGGCTAAGACAAAATATTTGCAAGCCTGCCAATTTGAGGGCCTAGCTTGAAGGATGTTAGGCCCGGTCCGACCTTCTTATTTTTAAAATATTTATATTTGTGAATTTGTTTGAGAATATATGTGGATTTTTACTTGAGCATCATTCTTATGTGATTCATATGTGAGTTTTTATGTGATTTTTATATTATATTATTTTTATTTTATACTTATTATGTTGTTATGTTTCCAATAATTGATGATGATGATGATCTTTCATATGCCAACAACGTGTACCGAAAATATGCTATCAATCAATATTAAGTATCCATATCAGTAGGCGTGAAAATGATACACTACTTTGATTATATCTCTCATTGCCAATAAGTTCAGAGGGGCATTTTAATCTTTCTCAAAAGCTACGGAAGATTTTGCCGAAAGAGAAACTTAAGTGTTCAGGACAAGATTGGAAAACTCGTGACTCGGACTCAACTTGTCCAAGTCAAAAAAAATATTGACTCGGTTAGAGTCAACGCTAAGATTAAGGAGACTCGTGTTTTTTTAAAATAATTTTTAAAGTATTTAAAAATAAATCCATTTCTGATAAAATAGAAAAATATATTTAGTTACACGAATTCATGATAATCAAATCAAATTAATAAATCTATGTATGCAAGAAAATTTTAACAAGAAAGAAAATGAAAGAAGAAACATTGCATATTATATAATTTGTTAGTCTAAATATTGAATGTAAAAAATAAAATATAAGTTTCAAATTACATTCCAAACATCTTTTTTAAATTACCGACTCCAAACCTCATGCATGCATGATTACTTATAAATAAATCTTAATTGTTTAAAATTTGATCTCCCTATTAAATGGTTCATAATGCAAACAACTTATTAAAATGAGATGACCCGGCCAAATCTCTCCTATTTTTTACTCAATCCTTCGGCAAAATGAAATTATTCAAACTCAGGAGAGTCGAAAGTCAACTCAGAGAATTTTCCAAGCATGATTCAGGGCGCTTTTAAACATTTTGAAGGTAGGGTTACATAATAATCATTCAAAAGGCAACATTCTTTCTAGGTGGGAATGCAGTTAAGGGCGCATTTTGGTTTAAAAGCCTTTTCCACGGAATGAGAAATTGCCACATCGGTAATTTGGGGCCCACTTGGGCCCACATTTGAACAGTGCAGTCCCTTTGACACTCTTGTCCATGATTTGGCACCCGGCCGAATTTTATACTCATGGAGCTTTGTTTCACCATTGGATTGATCTCAAAAACATCGATGGCTAAAATACTATTAAATTGTAAAGCCGCTTAATCAAGGAATAGGATAATCTGATGGAGGGCTGATTAATTTGCTGCCGCTCTCCTCAAGACATGCATCTAAATGGGCTTTATGAGCTTGATCGCATGCTCACAATGTGCATTCTGTTCGAAGGAGCACATTTTCAAAGGTTTATAGGTGCTTGATTCCTGGTAAGTGGTGTTTACAGCCCTCATTAAGTTTATTGTTTTTAATATGCCAAAAGTACTGTTACTTTTATGAATTGATCATATCAGCCAATATGCACAGCTTCTTTGAGCAAATATGTGTCAGTACTGTCGATAAACATGCGCTGGGCTCGGCATTGGCCAGCCAATATTTGAAGCATGGTGCCAACAGGTTTGGTGGGTGTGGTAAACTGATCATAAGGTGACTAAATCTAGAGCTGTCAATCGTGTTGTGTTAACGAATTCGGGTTACGGGTTAACGAATTCGTGTTAAAATCACTTCAACCCGTACCCGACCCATTAACTTAACGGGTCAAAAAATCCAACCCGAACACGACCCGTTAATTTAACGGGTTACACGACCCAACCCGTTAAACCGTTAAGTAATTAAGTCATTTCAAAAATTAAAAGAAAATCCATACAAAAATATATAAAGAAAAAAATATATAAACCACATGAAACTGTTAGTGAGGATCTCGAGTGAATCCCACCTAAAACCTCACTATAAAACAATAAATTTTAATTTATTCTTTTAGAATATAAATTAATTCCAGTACACTTAGAAACTAAAAAAAAATTAACGGGTTAAGCGGATTGTTAGCGGGTTACTGGTTTAATTCGTACACGACCCATTAACTTAACGCATTAACGGATTGGACCCATTAATGACCCGAGCCAATTAATATCGTGTGTGTTTGTAACGTGTTAACAGGTCGTGTGTCATTTTGACAACCCTAACTGAACCCCACTTGGCAACATATAACTCTTGACTGGATGCAAAATGCACATTCATCCAAAGCAATGTTATTATTACACACACACAATCATAAAGCAACAATCGCTCTCATGACTCATCCATCCACCCTGGCTAAGGTTAACATCCACTCTGCAAAAGCTTATTGCTTTGTTGTATTAACGGTCGCAAGTGCTTAGATAGAATAAATCAAAGGGGAGATTGAAACGGAGGCCAGAAACAAAAACTTGGAAATCTTTTTTCGCGCCCCCTAGAGGGAATAAACAAAAAGAAAAGAGAAATCCCTGATCATATGAACTTGATGAACAGGTTCAAAATAAAGAGTAAATATTGACTCCTCGTTGTTGCATATAGTTGACAGACAACATAGCTGTAAGTTATTTACACAGCTGAATCCGAGCATTGGTGCCATCTTCATATAGGCACTCCAGCCTCTCCAGAGGTAAAGACTTAGTCTAAAGGAGTTTGATTTGATGCAGATGTGACTGGAGCACCAGGACCATAATTTATCGGATGATCATACTTACATGCAGGCCCGAACTTGCAAATACCATATCGGCTGTAATGCATACAAATCATTTGATCCTGGACAACAAAACAAAGCGAGAACAAATGATTAAAGAACCCAAGAAAAATATGTGCAGTTGATGATGATGCAACAGAAAAAAAAAAAAAAATTTGATGTCCGATGACGCAATCCCATTTACAGTCATTTCCTAAACCTACTTTCCCCTAAGAAGGAACAAGCACGTGTGTGCTCGCACCACTGGTTTCGATTTCGTCTCCTCTATTATTACCTTAAAACATCTCTGAAAGAAGCTCCTAAAAGGGGCCAAAGGCAGAATCTCTTACAGGGCAAAATGGGATGTGATTTTTTGCAAGCAACGCCAGGGTTTTAGTAGGGATGCTAATGGACAGGGCCAGCCCGATTCAGGCCCATCCCACTTTGACTGGGCTTGGATATGTCTATAGGACCCGTTTAATAATTGGGCCAGGCTTGGATTGAGTGATACAAAGCCCAAAACCCGGCCTGGCTTGTGTAAGGAATGAATGTAATTTAATTTAATTAGCCCAAACAATTACTCAAATGCCCACAAAATTGATAAAAAGCCCAGTTCGGGCTGGTCCACTTGATTAAATGGGTGGGCTCAGGCCTGACTTTTACAGCAGCCAATGTCGGGCTTGGGCCAGGCTGGGCCTGGGCTAGTGTTTCTAAAGTCGGGCCAGGCCTGGATATGCCTTGGCCCTGCCCGGCATAGCCCATGAACGCCCGTGGGTTTAAGAGACATAGCAAAATTTTAAGGGTGTAATTATTAATGAAATGAGAAGTGGAAGAATTCACTTACAGGTCTCAAGGGGAGGCCCATAGAACTAAGAACGCATGTTGCAGGAGAATTTGAGAGCCGAGACTTCGGATGATGATACCTACATGCTGATTTAAATTTACAATTCCCAGTTTTCATGTAGAACTGGCACTCTGGTTGTCCTGGTCTCTCGGGGAATTCTTCTACCATTGGCTGATGTTGACGAATAGAGCTATCAGCTTTCTTTGTCAGGTCAATCATGGCTGAAGCTGAAGGTGGCCTTAAATTTCTTTCTGGGGCATACAGTGCACTCCCTGGACCCTAAACACATTCCAAACAAAGTAGCACCAAAAATAACAGAAAAAAAAATTCAATAAACATAGATTAAGCAAAAACATAGATCTTTCTACCAAAAAAATAAAAGCAAAAACAGACTGATAATTAATTTTTTAACATAACACTAGCGCCAAACAGAAAACAGAAACACAAGCAGGTGTATGACAAGTTACATATCACAATTGATTCTCATGGCAAGATAGTACTTTTAAAGAGCATGCATCAGTACATTATATATTGCCTTAAGTCGCCTACACTTATTTGTATCATATATTACTCTACTTTATCAGTCCTGTGTAACTTACCACTATGAAGAACATGGGGACTAAACTTTGATTGAGAAACAGGTCCACAAATGGCAATCTAAATAGCAAAAGGAATTGACAGAAAAAAACTTCAAGTAGTCAAAGCTCAAACTCTTAAATTTGAATGTGCTAGTTTGAAATGAGGTCAGCACTCCCCCTTTGGTGGCCAGGTATTTCCATTTGTTAAAAAAAAAATCCTCTCAAATCCTAGTCAAATATAAATTACAGAACCAGATTTAACAATCAAGAAGCTACTGAAACTAGCATAAACCTCAAAACTCGAAGCAACAAAAAAAAATATTCTTCGAAATTGAAGCTCTGAGAGTTCAAATCATTTCTAATGGGAGAGTTAACTTGGGCTTCTATGTGTTCTCATCTTATAGAATTAGCTATTATTGGTTGATGATTTTATTTGCATCTGATGCAAACTAGAAAGGTGAACCTCTCTAATTGATGATCTAGAACTACTAATGTCTTAAGACACAAGGGTGTGAATTCTACAAACTCAGCATGTAGTCACGCACTCATGGCTTAAGGCGCGCAATGGCAGGGTCTGATGCTTCCTAGAGTCGCATGAGCATTCTCATCATCCAAGTTGTGGGACACACAAGTGACCGAATGGACGGACAGATTTTGATTAGTCAATGGAAAACTTGTAGATTCCAGAAGATTCTGGAAGACTCTGGGAGAGTCTTGGGTTGTGTTGGATGGGTGATGTCGATAGATCTTAGCCATTTCTATATCGGGAGAAGTATAAATAGAAGTTGGAACCAAATCAATGTGGTGTTGAATGTCCTCATTGGTGGCAAGCCACGGGTATCTCTATTGTGGACATTTCCTCATAATCCTCCATTAATGGTTCTATAACCTTAGTAACAGGTGTCTCTCGCGAACATATTTACCAACGAACATATAAACAGCGGCATCCTCTTCCAAAACCTCCAAAAATTATGCTTGAATCTCATATCCCCTAAAAGGCTAAGGCGTTCCCTATAATTGACATATTGCAACTGAACCCAGTTGTAGCCTATGATACCCAGACACGTGTACAAACCCAACTTATCTGTGTCAAACCGATACAACACTCATATCAATACCCAATACTATACCAATACTTCTAACGTACAATTTTTTTTTTTTTAAAATAATGTACTTCTAAGGTAGAAGTTTAGCATACCCTACCCACCAAGTCCATTATTTCAAATAGTTCTTTTAATTTTCTTACTTCTAAACATTAAAAAAAAAAAAAAAAAAAAAAGTTAGAAAAGAATGTACACAATGATAAGTTCATTACTTCAAAAGTGAACTAAAGAAAAAATTAGGGCACGGGCACTTGTTCCCGGATTTTTTAAAGTGTAGAGTCATATACCCAAACCATATCCATACCCATATCTGTATCTGTATCCATATCTGTGCATCATGGGTGTAGCAGCAAGTGAGCAAGGGCTGCCTAGTGCTTTCCTTGTACGCGACGCACAACAACAGCCCCCTTTTCTCTACAAATATAGGCAAGAGTTGCCACATCTTCAAGGGCAGGTGTGGGTCAAGCTCACCCAAAAGAGATGATTAGTATCTTGTATTGTTCAAAACTTAATAAAGATGAGTGCTAGAGTTGATAGATACTATAAAGGAGAGGATCAATATAGCTTGCTTACAAGAGACCAAGTGGATGTTAGTGAGGTCTAAGGACCTATGCAAAGAGCTTAAATTTTTCTAAAAAATAGGGTAAGTAATAGGTATTATAATTGATTGAGACCTAGGAGAAGATTGTATAAGTTGAGAGAGAATGATATTGCTTGTTTTCTTCTTCTTTTGTCTTTTCTCTTCTTGTCCCTTTCTTACTTCTTCTTTGCTATTACTTATTACAATGAGTTGAAATTGAAAGGAAGCAATATGAGTGGGCTTTAAACACAACTTCTGAAGATTTGAAAACACTAATTCGCCTTTTAAATGTAAGAACAGATAGATCCATAACCGGGAAACTTAAATAAGAACTAAGAGCACCAGAAAGTAGGTTGTGAAGGAGAAAAAGAAACTGTAATATGAGTTAACTTATGAAGGTTTGCTAGCATACTAAGCCCTGGCAACGTATCCAATGTAAAAGATGCATCTTTATGCTATCAGCTCATAACATAAGACACAAAAACAATAGTTTACTTACAGACCATATAATATATTTCTCAGGTCTACCACCACCATTATCTGAACATAGAAATGTCATTACCAGCAAGAAAACTCATGAACTCAAAATCCAGATACTATAGCATAAAAAAGTGAGAACACCTAACTAGGCAGGCAATGAGACATAACTGCCATAGGTGAAGGTCATCACATAACTCACCATGAATCCGTTCCAATCTGGATTTGGATGTACAACATGAGGCGGTGGCAACATAACTGGCACATAAGGTGGTGGAGATGCTTCCATATAGGGAACTCGTTCATTTGAGGTTCTAGACCATGCTGTCGGAAGTGGTGGTGATGCTCTAGACGCATGTAATGTCACAGAACTGTCATTCTGATATACTGGAAGAGGATCACATCCTCCTACAGCAGTAGGATCAGGATGATGAAACCTACAGTTGGTTGCAAATTTGCAGGAACCAGTACGCATGTAAAAGGGGCACTCCTTCTCTCCCTGTGAGGAAAACAAGGATCTTGTTACAAAGAGAATTTTCCATGAGATAAAAAAAAAAGGGAAAATTGTATATTCCAACGTGTCTGCCTTCCAGAGTGCAGAATTATGTTGAAAAAATAAGCAAATAATACGTAAAGGGTGACAGAATTACAGGTCGCATTGGCAGCCCCAAAAAGTTTAGCTCCACCGGTTCTCCCACCCCAGCTTTTTCTCTTGGGTGATTGTATCTACATGCTTTTCCAAACTTACAACCACCTGTCTTTAGGTAATACTGTAATATCCAAGATTAATACAATACACAAAATAAGACACAACACCATGAAAATTGATATGAAAGGACAGAAGGAAATACCATCCACAATTTATTCTTAGACACACTAACGAGAAAAGGCCACCCTTGGAGAAGGTAACCAAGAAATTAAAAATCACCATTATGAAATTTAGCCATGCAAAGTCCCAATTGCCACTGGCACTTTTCACCAAAGAAACTAAAATCACAACTATGAGATTGAATAAGTGACGCTTACGCATTCCTCCACCATGTGGCTTGTCTAGGCATATGCTGGTACCAAGTTTGGAAAAAGGTGGGCCCACATCACACAAGCAATCGATGATAAATATTGCCTTGCCATATCTTGAGTCTAATCTGAAGTTAGAAATAAAGTAGCACTTGGCCTACCCCGCATTAATGGGATAAGGTTACAGCTGATATGATATACTGGTGCATTCCAGTTTCAGTTAAGAGGTTTGGTCCAAATTTCTGGACTTGTTTGGCATGACAAGAGCTTTTGGCAGGACTTTTGGAAGAGGGGCAATATAGATCATAATTTAAGAAGTGCTGATGTCTTTGACTTGGGATCTTGAAGGAGTGTAAGCTGTCATACATTTTGGGGTGTCCCATCCTTTTGGAAGATATTTTTTAACATGGTAAAGGTAAAGTTGTGTCCTGGGTTCATGAAGCCATGAGAAGCTCCAACTTGGCCCAGGTGAAAGTGCACTAGAGAGGTGGCTTGATGCTGGGGGTATCAGGAATCAAAATTGGAAAGTAAACTGGTATAGTACCCAACCATATCATCAAACTCAGCTATGGTGCTTCCTCAACAATCTTAGTTCAACATGAATAAGGGGGTTACCCTTACAAATTACAGAGATGTAAGCATGACCCCCTAAAGTAATCTCAGGGCCAGTCAAGATTTACATTTTTATGGAAGCAAAATTAGGTCTCTGAAAGAAGGGATAAATATGCCGCCAAGATGTATGAAGCAGTGCATGGTAAAAAGCATCACTATTAGTTCTTTGTCAGCACACTTGGGTCCTGTTTGGATCCTTTGAACGCGGTTTCCCTGGATTCAATTTAGTTGTAAATCTAATAACCTATAACTCTAACAAAAACCCATGTAGCATAAAAAAAACTGCCAAGCACAAGAAAAGTAATTTAATATGGTATAACCTCTATACACGTTATGACAAAAGCCTATTATATTTATGTAAGATATCATTAACAAAATGGTATCGGCGAAAAGGCCATTGCCATATTTCACTCACATGGCTGATGGGGGGTATTTTGATCAATCTACTTTTAACCATTACACATAGATTTCCTTTTTCATCCATTTATGAGGGCTTCTTTCGCTTGATATTCAACAACATGCCCTTTTCTAAATGATAGCAAAAATAGCAATTTAGATTAAACATCGTATGCAGAGTAGCATTAAGCCTTTTTTTTTTTTTTTTGGAATAATGAGTAGCATTAAGCTTCATGAGACATCAAAAAGCAACACTCTCCTTATCCTTCAAAGTTGCGTAGACCAAATGTCTATTTTCAAGTGACAAACTCCACAAGAAGAAGCATGTTTCTGTACAACAAGATTAGGCAATGTAAAGTGAATTTGCTTTTCATTTTTCCCCCATTTCATACATGCAGAAATCTATGCACATGTCTCATTACTAATAATAGTAGCAATAAATGAACAGAATCAGCTTGCACTTGTTGGTTTTGTTAAGGAATCATTCATATTATCAGGAAAAAAGAGTTACGCAGATATGCATTGCAATATCAATTCCAACAGTCGATTAAGAACATAAACACTTCAAATGGAAAACCTGCAAGATGGATATTGACAGTGACAACCCATTGTGAACTGTAGGAAAAATGCAAACCTTGCACTCTGGCTGTCCTTCCCTTTCAGGGAACTCTTCATTCTCATGTTTGTTCTCTTCATTTTTGTCTTCGTTCTCCTCTTTTTCCTTTTCCTTCCCCTCCTCTTTTTCGTTTTCCCTCTCATTCCACTTCCCTTCCATACCAACCTAAAAAGGAAATATCCAAATCCATAAATGATAAAAGACAAGCATAACCCAGAAACCCTTCAAATGATACCACTCCACCAAATAAAAAAATCATCCGCTAATTTAGTAAACAGATCTCACCACAAATATCAACAACGGCAATTATTATTATTTTAGGATTTTTCATCATTGATGAATTTCAGCACTCATTAGCCTATTTTGAATTGAAATAATAGGATCCCACAGTACAGGAGGTTGCATCAAAAAAGTGTTTTGAGTGTTGAGGAATGACAGCAAAGTGTAGATATAGATGGCACTTTCTTAGGATTTAATTTACTCCGGTAGTAATCATTTCCTATCAAAGGCAAGACCATTTGATGGCTCCTTTAAAATCTTCTTCACCTTTAGTCCTTCACTATTAACTCCTTTGATAGAAATCCATTGTTCCAAAAACCTACAAATTCAGTAACGATTTAAACAAATAACCCCTTTAGGAGTTGTTTTGTTTTTGTAAAATAGTAATTTTATCAAAAATTGAGAAAAAATTTAACTTTGCAATTTGATAATATAAAATATACAGTAATTAATAAGTAAGAAGCAATCTCTTCATTCAAAAGATAAATGTCAAGCTTATGGAAAAAGAAAATGCACAAAAAACCAAAAATTCTGCACGGTTCACTCCATATTCAGTCGAACCGTGCTCCAAGGACGGATCCGCTCCGAAAATGGAGCCGGATCGAGAAGGCCAAGAGGAGGTTTCGACTATAAGAACATGACGGCATGTGAATATGGCGTCACTGCTGACGTGCCATTAGTTCCGTCATGTGGTCAATTGGCTGGTGAGACAAACCGAAACCTAAGTATCTACTATCATTGAAGTGGATACGATGGTGGAGATATAGAGACTCTTTACACGGTTTCGATGTGATATCTGCCACGAATTATAATTATTTGGGCTACACGGTGGAGATATAAGTCTCGTGTAATATCTGCAACAGAGGATTGTTTAGTATAAAAACTAGGGTTGACGTTACTCGTTAGCATTTGCCATTAAGTTCTTCAATGTTTCATCTATAATCTATTTTCTTTGTTTGGTTGTTTTCTTTAAGAAAGATAAATCTTGCATATGAAGTAGGGATAGATTCTCCGTCCATTGCATGTAGAACGTATTTGGAGATAATATTCATTGCATGTAGAATGTATTGAGAGATAATATTTGAGTTCTTACGTTTGTTTAGCACAAGAACAAATAGTGAACATGGGGAGGTTGCTAGATTTGCTATGTTTCCATAGGCATTTATTATCACTATGGTGGTTGTTGGGCATGTGAAAGTCATTCAATAGTGATAATAAATGCAGAAAACCTCCATATGTTCACTATTTGTTATTGTGCTAAACAAACGTAAGAACTCAAATACTATCTCCCAATACGTTCTAAATATTATCTCCCAATACGTTCTACATGCAATGAACATTAGCTCCAAATACGTTCTACATGCAATGGACGGAGAATCTATCCCTACTTCATATGCAAGATTTATTGTTGTTAAAGAAAAGACAACCAAACAATAGATTGTAGATGAAACATTGGAGAACTTAATGGCAAAGGCTCACAAGGACCCTAGTTTTTATAGGGAACAATCCTCTATTGCAGATATTACACGAATTCGTGGTTGATGTCACCCCATGTAAAGAGTCTCTATATCTCCACCATCGTATCCCCTTCAATGATAGTAGATAAATGATAGTAGATAGTAGATACTCAGGTTTCGGTTTGTCTCACCAGCCAATTGAATGATAGTAGATAGTAGATACTCAGTTTCGGTTGGTCTCACCACATTCACACATGCAGTCTCCTCTTGGCCTTCTCGATCCCGAGCCGATCCGTATTTTTGGTGTTTCATGTATTTTCTTTTTCTGTAAACTTGAAATTTATCTTACTTATTAATTATTGTCTATTTTATATTATCAAATTGCAAAGTTAAATTTTTTTCTCAATTTTTGATAAAATTACTATTTTACAGAAACAAAACAACTCCCAAATCTAAAATTCTAAAAAAGAGATCACTCCACCAAGCAAGAGAAAAATACAAAAAAAAAAAAAATCACATGCACCCATTCCAAAAACCCAATAATCACATCTAAAAAAAAACAAACACATAGTATGCATTTGAATGCTTGAGAAGGAAGAACCCCCAGACAGTAATTTCTTCAGAAGCACAAATCATCAAAGTTACTGAAGTCACAATACCTGGTTTCTCTGTCTAGGTGGGTGATTGAACTTGCAATTCAATCCAAATTTACACGTTCCAGTACGAAGATAGAACGAGCAATCCGGCTCTGCGCGTCTTACAGGATACTGAAATCTTCCATCCATCTTCTCCTCCTCTTTTGAATCAGAATCCTTCTCTTCCTCTTGTTCCTGCTCTTTCAAATCAGAATCCTTCTCCTCTTCTTCCTTCTCCTCTTTCAAATCAGAATCCTTCTCCTCTTCTTCCTTCTCCTCTTTCAAATCAGAATCCTTCTCCACTTCTTCCTTCTCCTCTTTCAAATCAGAATCCTTCTCCACTTCTTCCTTCTCCTCTTTCAAATCATAATCCTTCTCCTCTTCTTCCTTCACATCTTTCAAATCATAATCCTTCTCCTCTTCTTCCTTCTCATCTTTCAAATCATAATCCTTCTGCTCTTCTTCCTTCTCCGATTTCAAATCAGAATCCTTCTCATCTTCTTCCTTTTCCTCTTTCGAATAAGAATCCTTCTCCTCTTCTTCCTTTCTGAAATCAGAATCTTTCTCCTCCTCCTCTTCTTTTGAAGAAGCAGATTCCGATTCTATACAATGTGAGTTCTCTTTTAGCCCTAGATCTTGAAATTCCTCATTTAAACTTGCCATAGCTGAATCTATGGGTAGAGATGGAGGTCGAGCAGTAGATTGTAACCCTAACCCTAATTCCTCTTCCATTTTCGGCGGATCACCGTATTCTGATCCTCCCATTTGCTCTATTTCAAAACCCTAATTTTTTCAACAAGTGGATGAAGAAGGAGCACATTTCAAAACCCTACAAGTGGCCCCTAACTGGAGAAGAAAATCCAGAGGTTGTATTGTTTGAAGCAGAATGGATAAAAAAATAAGGGAAAAGGACATTTATTACATAACGTTTGTGTGGAAATCCAAACATGAGAAAGACGGACCAAGGAAAACATAATTTTTTGTTTTTTTTTCACTATCTGATTCCTAACTTACACAAATTAATGGCAAATAGATTAACAGCAAGAATGAAAAAAGACCGGAATTCGACGTGATGCTTGGAATAATGCAAAAACTTTTAAAAATAAGATCGAAACAATGAAAAGAAGAAGAGTTAATAGAGGTCGTGAGTAGAAATGAGATAAAGCTAAGGAACCAAATTACAATTATAAACAGTAATATGCGAGAACGAAGAATGCAATAAATGAAGTAGGTAATGGAGTAGGTATATTAGTAGATACAGATTTGGAAGATGAAATTGTTAGGGTAAAGAGGATGGTGATACAGTCATAGCAATTAAACTAGTATTAAAAAAACACAAATTTGGTGGTGGAGAGTAGAAGTTTGAAAGTTTTTTTGAAAGAAAAGATGTTGCGAAATTTGATAGGTGACCAGCAATATGAAAAATTATGAAATGTATAAGAAAATAAAGAAAGAAGCTAATAAAAAAAAATAAATAATGCAAAGTTCAAAGAATATGATGATCAAAATGATAAGTTGAGAATAAAAGAAAAGATATTTTTAAGCTTGCAAAAATGAAGGGAAAAACTAAGGATTTAAATCATGTTATAGTATAAAGAGCAATGACAATACGGTTTTAGTAAAAGAACTTTTACCACATTTTCGATAGATTTTCTTTTTCACATTTGGGTGCGGATAGTTCTCTTTTTAAGAAAAAATGTTATTTTTTGTCTTAATTTTTCTCAAATTCGCAGCATGAAAATTTCCAATAGAGGGGGTTAAAAAAGCAGAGCATTTTGTAGAACTTCAATTTCTGTGGACCCTATGTGGATAGTTTCTATTCAAAAAAAAATGTCGCAGTGAAACACTTTCACAACGGATGTTAATCAAGGCAGAGCATTTTGTGCAAGTGGCGTTTCACTGGACCCTATACAAACATTATCACTTAGCTTTCTCACTTTTCTACATACTTTAAAGGAAAAGATCTGGACCAGGCTTGTGCTTACTAGGTTTAATTCGAAATTAGGGTGTGACCCATGTAAGATCTAATATGGTTTGCAATACAAATCAAACCGACAGATCTTGATCTATGCATTAACAATGGATAATTTAAAATACTAAAAGCGTACCTTGAGCTATGATCTTGATGATGAGCAGTATTGATTGATCTAAAGCTTTTCCCGCTATGAGATCAACAGCTTTTGGGTTTTCTCTTATTTCCTTTGTCACTCACTCCAAGATGCGTGAGAGTTAAAGGGTACTTTGCAAATAACGTGAGTTAAGAGAGAAGACCCGAAAACCCTTTTTTTATAAAATAATCCAAGAGAGATTTCTTCCCATCAAAGAAATCAATTAATAATAAGTTTCCTTAGTTTTCTCAATGATTAGTCAACCAAGAATCTTGATTGATTGGGCTTTCCCAACTAAATCCAAGAAAGATTTAATTAAATCAAAACTAAAAGGGAAAGCTTATGAGTTGACTTGGAATGGGGTCCTTCAACTATTAGACATGTGGTCATGGAGACCACTAACGTCTAACAATCTCCCACTTGGTCCGAATGACCACACATATGTGATCTCCCACTTGGTCATGATAACCACCAATATGCAATCCACCTTTTACGTTTTATTTTTATTTTTGAAAACTATGTTTTATAAATTGACTCAACTTGGATTCAACAGATTTTAAAATCTCGATGGGTGGCCACTCATTTGAAAAAAAAAAAAAAAAATGCCCAATCAGTTTTGTTTAGACTAAGTCTTATATACAGTAACTAAATGAAACCATTCATGTGGATCATCGCGGTCAAACATCAATAATACGACATGATTCCTTCCATATATCACGACATTAATAATTCCATTTAATCAAGTCATAAATTGAGGAAAAATAATAGGATAAATCTAAAATTATTATTTATTGGCCCAAATTAAATTAATCTTGCTTTTCAATAATTCACTAAATGTGCACAAAATTAAGCAAGAAAATGGAATCATCACTAATAAAAATAGATCAATGAAAACAGGTGTCTAATAATTAGTATTATTCATTTCAACCAAATACATTAAAGTAATACAATGAAGCCCATTTCTATAACATGATCATTATAAACCTTAGCAGGTAATCATTTGGTCAAAAGATCTGCTATCATGAGCCTTATACTGATTTGCTTTATAGACACTAGATGATCCCTGAACTTTCTCTTTAATGGCAAGATATTTTATCTAAAAATGTCTTGCAGCACTGAAACTCTTGTCATTGTTAGAGAAGCGAACGGCTAAGGTATTATCATAATAAACTTTCGGCGGCTTAGAAATATAATCCAAAATCTGAAACCCTAAAATGAAATTCCGCAACCATATAGCTTGAGTAGTGGCCCCAAAGCATGCCACAAATTCAGCTTCAAATGTGGAAGAAGCAGTGGTTGTTTGTTTGACACTTTCCACAAAACAGCCCACCAACAAGGAGGAAAACATATCCAGATGTAGATTTCCTCGTGTCGAGGCACCCAGCAAAATCTGAATATGAATATCCAATCACTTCCAAGTGATCAGATTTTTTATAAGTGAGCATATGTTCTTTAGTCCCTTATAAATATCTCATGACTTTCTTTGATACCTTCCAATGTGTCATGCCAGGGTTAGATTGATACCTTCCTAGCATGCCTACTGCAAAACTGATGTCTGGACGTGTACAAGTTTGTGCATATAGAAGACTTCTTACTGTGGAAGCATATAGAATATCATACATCTGTCTTCTCTCGATGTCATTTCTAGGACATTGATCATTGGAGAATTGATCACCTCTGAATATTGGTGCTTTTCCTCCAGAACAGTTCTTCATATTAAATCTTTCAAGAACTCTATTGATATATGCTTTCTGCGAAAGTCCTAGTAGTCCTCGAAACCTGTTTCTAATAATATCGATTCTAAGCACAAAGGATGCTTGACCCATATGTTTCATTTCAAAGTTCTTTGTGAGGTATTCTTTTGTTTCATGTAGTAGGCCTAGAGATCACTACTAGTAAGTAGAATGTCATCCACATATAGGACTAAAATAATGAACTTGCTCCCACTGATCGTCAAGTATGTACATTGACCAATAATGTTTTCCTCAAACCCGAAGGAGGTAATTGTAACATTGAACTTAATATACCATTGCCTTGAAACTTGTTTAAGCACATATATAGATTTCTTTAATCTACAAACTAGTTTTTCTTTGCCTTTTTCCTCAAATCCTTCTGGTTGTTTCATATATACCTCTTCAGATAAATTCCCATTTTAGAACGTTATTTTTACATCCATTTGATGTAACTCTAAAATGAGCTTGCCATTATGATTTGAAAAGAGTCCTGCGAAGAAACTGGTGAAAAGGTCTCTTTATAATCATATTTTGCCTTTGAGTAAATCTCTTAGCTACAAGTCTGGCTTTAAATTGTTTGATTTTTTCCATTAAGTCTCGCTTGGTCTTAAAGATCCATTTACATCCTATAGTCGCAAACCCTTGAGGCATTTCGAGTAGATCCCAGACTTTATTAATTGACATGGATTTTGATTCTTCTTGCATGGCATCAATTCATTTGTTCGAATCATCACTTTTAATGGCTTGTAAAAATGTTACCAGATCTTCTTTAACATTCTATCAAAATCAAATTCTTGAAAATAAACAATATAGTCATCCGATATAGCAGAACTCTTAGACCTTTGAGATCTTCTTAAAGCTTCTGGTTCTGCTAAATTTTGTTTCGGATGAATAATATCTTCAATCATATCATTATGAGTGACATTCTCATCTAATGGTGTATCTGGTATGATAGGTTGTATTTCCATCGTATCATTCTGAACAAAGTCATTTGGAATACCAACCCTAACCGTTTCAATCAGTACTTAAATAGGTATCTGATGTTCTTCAAATACCACATTTCGTGGTGCATTGCTCCAACTATTGTCATCCTTTTCTATGAATCTGGCATTTCGGTTTCAACAATTTTAGTGGTATGAGTAGGACAGTAAAATTTAAAACTTTTGGATGTTTGAGAATATTCAATAAAATACTCACTGATAGTCTTAAGGTCTAATTTCCTCTCTTGTGGGTTATAAATTTTAGCTTCCACTGGACAACCCTAAACATGCAAATGCCCTAAACTTGGCTTCTTAATTGTCCATAACTCATAAGGAGTTTTAGGAACTACCTTAGTGGGTACACAGTTTAGGATATATGCAGCTGTTTTTATGGCTTCTCCCCACATAGAGTTAGGTAATTTAGAATTACTTAACATACTTCGTACCATTTCCATAAGTGTTCTATTACGTCTTTCAGCCACACTATTTTGATGTGAGGAGCCAGGCAATGTATATTCAACATGAATGCCATGACGTTTCAGGAATTTAACAAATGGGCCAGGACTTTGACCCGATTCATCATACCTCCCATAACACTCTCCACCCCTATTAGATCTTACAACCTTTATTTTATGTCTAACTGTTTTTCAATTTCATCTTTATAAATTTCAAAGGCTTTCAAAGATTCTGATTCCTCATATAACAGATAGATATATCCATATCTAGTGAAATTATCAATAAATGTGATAAAGTATTTTTGAACATTATAACATAGCGTAGGAAAATAACCACAAATATCTGTGTGGATTAATTCAAGTAGCTCTAAACGTCTTGTGGTCTTATGTTTATTAATATCTTTGGTCTACTTACCTTTTATGCCGTCTATGAAAAAAACCAAAATCGGTAAAAACCGGGGCTTGTAATACCCCATCATTTACTAATTTTTTAATCTCTCTTGAAAGATGTGTCATAGCCTTTTTATGCCACAAAATCGAGGAATTCTCATTCAATATTCATCTCTTAACACCAACATTTATAATATTATTCTCATGCAAAGTAAGTAAGGAACTAGCAAAATATGGATTCAGATTCAATTTATAAAAACCATCACATAAAATACCACCACCAATTAAAACTTTATTCTTATAAATACTCAAAGTACTTTGTCCAAAATAGAAGGTATAACTTTCCAAATCAAGTCTAGATAAAGAAATTAAATTTTTACTTATTGTAGGAACATAAAAGGTGGTATTAAGGTCCAACTAGAATCCAGAATCAAGAATCAGTCTGCAAGTCCCCACAGCTTTCACATCTGCCTGCAGCCAATTGCCCATCAAAAATTTTCTTTGTTCATTACTTTGACTCCGGCTTGAGTGAAATCCCTACATGGAATTTACTACATGAACAGGGGCACTAGAATCAATCTACTAAGTATTTGAAGGAACATCTAAAAGATTTGTTTCATAACAAACAAAAGAGTTATTTATACCTTGAGATTCAAACCATTTATGTCTCTTCAAGCAGTCTTTCTTCAGATGTCCCTTTTTGCAGCAGAAGAAGCACATTGGTTCACTACCTTTCTTCCTGACTTGATCGGTCGAAGCAGGTTTCTTGCCTTTCTTTTTCAGACCTTTCTTACCATTGGGATATTGTTTCTTGTTCGAAAGGGTGTTGGAGATGAAATTTACTTTGTGTAACTGCCCTTCTTACCTAAGTTTGCCTTCTTCTTGGACACACATTGAGACCAACTTATTCGTAGTCCATTTCTCCGTATGAATTATACGAAATTTTGAAAGGCCCAAATTGAGGGGGCAAGGAGTTCAGAATAAATTGGACTACGTAATTCTCAGAAACTGTCATTTCTAGAGAATTAAGTTGGGCCGCTATATCCCTCGTCTTCATGATATGTTCCCTGATACCGCTGGATCCATCATATTTCATCGAAGATAATCTGGCAATCAAAGTAGCTGTGAAAGCCTAACCAAACGCTTGAAATTGCTGCTCCACATATTCGAGATAGGCCTTTGCATTTTCATTATCCGGGATAGAACCACGAATATTTTTAGCTATGGATCTTTTGATCATCATGAGACTTAGACGGTTGGCCTTGATCCATTTTTCATAAGATGCTCTCACAGCTTGAGAGCTATTTTCATGAGCTATCCGGGATAGACCCCCCTCCCTTTCTTTTTTTTTTTTCTTCTTACCCTATCAGCATCTGTCATATGATAGATAAACAACACACTACTCGCTGTTGAAAGCGCGCACCACCTAGGTTGACTAGATCAACCAGTTTCATCTATTAAAAAACATCATTATGATTTCTTTTTCATTAATGAATTGGATTTACAATCCATTTTCGAATGTGTGTTCATTAAAGTTAGATCTATCTAGTGGTAAGACCCATTGAAATTCCTGGAGTGGGAGTGGGAGCAAGGGCCGAGTCAATGATACTTGTATCTGCCCCGGCTGCATAACAGGTTGAAAACATAGGAGACCCATAATATCCCATCATCACTTTCTTTGTCCAGACTTCATGGTAACACTCCTGCCACTTGTAGCAAGAGGCAGTAGCGGGTAAGGTTACATGTCGACGTTGCGCATTCACGCATCACGTGAGTGTTGAGTGTATAGAAAGGTGCACTCACACCAACTATGAGGCCTTTGATACTCATTGTAAATAACTTGCAACACTAATCTTGAGAAGAATCACATTCACATGGTTATGTGTGCACTCATATTCTTTGGATCCATAGCGTGATCCGACGACCACTAAACGATTATTGAATAATCGATTTACATGGAACCAATAAAAGTAAAACGAGATGTGCATAAATCTTTAAATATGCAAATATCAATGGAATCAAATACGCACAAAGTAAAGTCGATCAGGCGACCATAAAAAATAAAAATAAAAATAAATAAACGTTAATCGATTATTCATGATCCAAGATCCCTTTTAATTAGAATCATAACAAAAGATTATCCTCCAACTTAGAGATTGTTGAATGCATAAATCGAAACCTATGGCTTTGATACCATTGTAAGATCTAATATGATTTGCAATTATAAATCAAACATATGGATCTTGATCTATGCATTAACAATGGGTAATCTAAAATACTAAAAGCGTACCTTGAGCTATGATCTTGATAATGAGCGGTATGGATTGATTTAAAGCTTTTCCCGCGGCAAGATCAACAGCTTTTGGAGTTTCTCCTGACTCCTTTGTCACTCACTCCAATCTCCTTTTTTTTTTTATAAAATAACCCAGGAGAGATTTCTTCCCATCAAATAAATCAATTGGCAATAAGTTTCATTAGTTTCCTCAATGATTAGTCAACCAAGAATCTTTGATTGATTGGGTTTTCCCAAACTGAATCCAAAAAAGATTTAATTAAATCAAAACTAAAGGGGAAAGCTTATAAGTTGAATTGGAGTGGGGTTCTTCAACTATTAGACATGTGGTCATGGGGACCACTAACGTTTAACAACCCAAATTCTCACTTGGCAATTCAGGTTCCAATTTAGGGGCATCTTCAGACTGAGCCAGGTCAACATGGCTCAATTAGCTGAAGTTTGAGCTTAGCTTGATTAAGGGTTAGTTTATCATCATTCCTTTGTGAAATCCCTGCATTTCCATGAGCTAAAACACGCTTTCCACAATATAAGAGCATGTGGAAATAAAAATTTCAAAACAATAAGAAATGTTTCTTGCATCCAAAATCAAGGACTCAGGGCTCAGCTGAACATTTTTTTTTTCCTCTGGGTTCAGCTGAAGTTTGAGCTCAGCTTCATTAAGGCTTTTTTGGCATCATAGAAGTTTCTAAATAATAAAAACCCAATTGAAGTCCGAGCTCAGCTTCATTAAGGGCTTGTTTGGCATCGTTCCTTCCTTCGGGAAATTCCTGCATTTCCATGAGCTAAAACACGCATTCCACTATATAAGAGAATGTGGAAATAGAATTTTCAAAATAATAAAAATTTGTTTCTCACATATTTTGGTACTAGACAGTAGACAAACAGGCTCAAACCATCAAGATATTCACTTCACAAGAAAAGATCATATGACATAGACATGTATGGGAGGAGCCCGCCTTTCATGTGCCTCACATGCAGATAAAAAGCCCCACATCTGAGCACAGTAATCACTATCCAAAAGAAGGGTTGCAGAACACATTTTTACACTCAAAATAAATTTTAAAAAATCAATGCTTCTGCTATGATTAACTGTAAACCCACTTGGTAATTATGTTAAATAAACAGGGCCAGAGCTTGCCGCCCATGTGACCCACTAATCCACCAGAATGAAAGAAAGTAATGATCCTTAGTCCCTCCAACCATTTGCTGAAAGGGCCATCATCATCCACCTTTTTTTGAGGATGGTAATCTGTCTCTGAGAAAGATAAATACTGGATTGTTCCCAGCCATTGCTGTCTTTGATGTAAATGAATGGGCCTAATCAATGCCCAGGAAATGCTGTTCTAAAACAGAAAAATTACAGAGAAGCGCTAAACTACCCTTGTCTCCTTCCTATCAATGATAATTAGCTCCATCAGCCATGTAATTTACAACCTTGAGATCAAAAAATCATGTCTTCGACTTCACCGAGTGACCCGTCTTCCGCTTGTGGCGGCTGAAATCCGACACAAAGCGAAATGTCTGCCCGCACCCTGCTTCGCGACACACATAAGGGCGGGCACCTGTGTGCACCCTTAAGTGCTCTGTTCGCGCCCACGCCCACTTGAATGCCTTCTTGCACCCCTTCCATGTGCACTTGAGAGGGCGGTCATCGATGTGGACTCGATGGTGTTGCACCAGATACTTGTGCGAGAATAGCTTCTTCTCACATCCCTTCACTGAACAGATGTTGCGCTTGTGCAACGTCAGTTCCTGCTTCGTGCGAAAACCCATGGTACACCCTTCAACATCACAGTGGTACTCTTCTTCTTTTGCAGTTACCTCAGTGTTGCTAGGAGCCTTCTTTGCTTTCTTCTTCCTGGCACGCCTCTTGCCCTCAGGTTTCAGTTGGACTTCCTTCAGTTTGGCCTCGATGTCTTTGAGCTTAGATGGTCTTCTGAGACGAGTGCCTGGTCTTCCTTCATTCTCATCTTGAAAATGTGAATCATTACAACCCATGTCATCATGTTTCATACTGCTCCTAAGGATCATTCTAGAAAATGATGATGGATTCCCTGGCGAGCCTTCTGCGACTTCAAGGGTGTTTTCAACATCAGGATAATTGGGTTTCTTGGAATCAACATTTTCAAATGGCCTTTTCCTTTTCTTGCCAGGTTTTGCTGCAACATTGGTTACACTCAGTAAAAGGTTACCTTTAGGAAGCATCAGTATCTCATCTAGCCTGATTTCTGTTTCCATCTCGAGCTTCTGATCTGTATCCTGAATGTGGTGGAGGCCTCCTACAGGTTCTTGCTCTGGGCACACTCTATTGGCCAGATAGGGATGAACCTGGTTTGACATCCAAACCTTGCCACACCACCTTCCAGCAACAACTATTTTCTTCTGCCTGCCAGTCCGCCTCGACAAAGCATTTGGATTTGTTGGGGAGTTCATCAAACTACGACCAAATGCCTTGTACAGTACCGGATTGTAGGGCATCTGCTTGCTGTAGAGGGGGGATTTGCTGAGGTTGGCACTGTGATGGAGATTGATGCCCATCTTGACAGCCCAATCTCCATTCCCAACTATACCTTCCTCATCATTCAAAGCTGATCGAATTGTTTCTCTGTCATCATTGGTTGCCTCCCTGAAGTAGACATCCTTCCAGTGGTAATTGATTTCCAATTCTTTTGCCAATGACTTTGCTTGAGCTTCTAACTTGGGATAGTCTGCAGGGATTTCATAAAAAAAATACATGAAATGTGATTAGAACGATCTTGAATGGCCATATCATAGTTTGTCCAACTTGGAGGAAGTCACACCTTTTCAGTGTTCATCGAAACTCAGAAAGTGGATCTATCCCCGGATGAGTGTCAATTTGGGGTGAACGCCAATCAAGTTGGATTGATCATAGGGAGCCCAATGGGTTTTCTGATTGGGAACAGGCATGGATACAAAATTTACCTATTATACCCATTTTTACTCTACAAATGTGGCCCGCCTATGATCAAACCAAAGCCCTTACCTCCTCTTCCCCACCCAACACCCCCAATTGGGCACTCATCTGGCAATTATGAAATGCTAAATTGGATCATGAGAAGAAAAAAACTGTCATTATAAAACCCTTGAGACTTTGAGGGCTCAAACCAAGGGCTAGGAACATCTTATCAGAATGATATTTGGCCAATTACAAATCCACATCATACACTTCCATTTCCAAACCCTTTGATTGGTGTGCATCCCAGTGGCCCTTACAGATGGATGTATTTTAGAAACTAAACATGGTTTATTTATATGCTGACCATCCTGTGGAACCCATTTAATAGCATGCCAATGACAAGGGAAGGATTGGAAGATCTACAAACCAGTTGGGACCAAAACTTCCAACCTAACAAAATCATCACATATTCACAGCTGCATTCTAAGATTGAAAGATTAACAGTTTGTGTACGGAAAACAGAGTATTTTAATCCAACAGTGAAAAACAATCAAATGAGTGTTAATCTGGGGTAAGTGCCATTGGCTTGATAAGTGGACCGCACAATCTGGGGTCATAAAGCTTATATGAAGAGTTTCACTATTTTGAAATTTTCAATATAGAGTAACTTTCAAATGACAATCAGACTCAAACACTCCAAACTGAAGCTGTTTTGCAGGGCCTACCTCTATGGAAGGCAATCATTAGGTAGGGTTGGATTCAATTGGAAGGTCTTAAAGAGGATTAAAGGTGGATCGAAAATCAACATGACTGATGATCCTAAATTCCTAACCCTCCACCAAGACCTTTCGACCCAGCCCCGCCCTTGTGATTGGCATGCATCCAGATAAGCCCACAAGACAGTCCTCAAATTTGACAATGAGGCCAGTTTCAATCACATATTTGTCTCTATCCACCAGTATTTACACAAATGTGCACCTTGTGGGGCCCAACTACTATCAATCCACCCTCCTTACAGTGACTAATAACAATACAATCCCCCCCAAACCACCCACTCCCCAACACACACACACCCCCGTCCTTCCTCTTTCTTTATCTCTTCTTCCTTCTCTCAGAAAGGGGGGAAAACACTTTCCTCCTCTCCTCTCTCTCCGTTTCCCGCCATATTAAATTGGCACTCGCCTCAAACTAACACTTCCAGCTGTTTTCCCCCTCTCCTCTCTCTCCGTTTCCCGCCATATTAAATTGGCACTCGCCTCAAACTAACACTTCCAGCTGACACCACATTTTTTACAGTACCAATTTATGGGGTCATAAAGTCCATAACTATGATGATCCGATTAGGCTAATTTTTGGGGTATCCCTGACCCATGCATATCCCTCGTACCATGTGAATAGCACACATCAGTGCCCACACAACTGCTTCGGAGCTATATGGAGACCAGCTCACAGGAAAACAAATGCCTAAATACATAGATAATTATATTTATATTTGAATTTATGTATGCATAAGTTTTCAAGTAAAAGACAAGGGGCAGCACAATAAAGACTTGGGAAGAAGTAGCCCATGCTACAAGTTAGTTTGTGGGGTGACGAAGAACATAGCCCTAAAAGTTGGATGAGTAAAGAATTAGAACTCACAAAGCTGACCTAAAATGGAATGGATAAGACTAATGATGACGATGACAATGATGATACTATACATGCCCAACTTTGATGATTGATTCCAATGAGATTAACATTTACTATAGGATTGAACCAACCATCCTTTCATCGGTTATGCTTTCAGGACATAAAATTCATTGCTACTTTAATCTGATGAATGACTTTAGAGGCAGCAATAATCCAACATAAGACTTTCCAATCCCTTTCCCCTTGCTTGGATACATCCCACACGAGCCCATCCATTACGGATCTGCCATGTGAGTTCTACTTCTCCACTTATCTGTATTTAGTGCTAAATTATGTGTCACTACACAAATTAAACAAGTCAATTCCCATTACTTCATTCCAAGTCATTATCAGTCTCAGCCTTTTCCTAGTTCACTGTGCTTGTAATCTTATATATTTTTGTTCGTGAGCAGTTTCTGGTCTCCATTATCAATACACAAACCATCTCAAAGACATCCTTCTCTTTGATTAGGACCAACCCTAGCTTACTCTTATGCACCCATTCCTAATGTTATTCATTCTTTAACTCCACTAACGTCTTAGCTAACACATCTCAGCCACATATACTTGTCTTCTTGAGGTTTGCTCATCACCCAGGGCCTGTTTATTTGGACTATAATACTTAGGCAACGAATACATAGGATTTCATGCCACAACTGGCTAAAAATTAAGATTAAAGATGAATTTCCAAAAATGAGCATCAAATAACCTTCCCTTTTGTGGAAATAGAATCAAGGGGAGATGAGAAATGAATACCCAGCCATCACCCTAGTAGTTCAATACATTGGACAGTGAAGGTCCATCTACATCTCCACCTTATATCAGTCACCCCACCTCTTTAATAATCCTTTGATAGAAATCATTTCAATGAAAACAAAGAGGCCCCTAGCACTCAACTCTGTACTACCATGGAAATCAAAATGCCATGTCACATAAGTGCCTTTCATATCCAAATGGTATCCAACATTCTGTTATAGAAAATTATAGAAAACAAAAGCTTTATTCAAAGTAAGTGCATTAGTTCAAAGATCTAACCAAAGTTTCTTAGCCCCATAATATAGCATATGGCTCCTAGCACTTTTCTCAAGGGATAACATGCATTTTCTTGAGAAGACTGTGTGAATGACAAGGAGCTAATCACAGCATGGGACAGCATTAAAAGCAAAAGCAGAGGTAAAAATAACTATAATAATAATATTAATAATAAAATGAAATATTATTGTCTTGATTACATGGATTTATCCAATCCCACATAAAAACAAGAATTTTGGCCATTCATATTACTGTAAGAAGACCCAAACCTAGTTCTACAAGAAATTTATCAGCAATATAAAATAAAAATCTAATAACGTCCCTGCCACATTATGTACAAAAAATACAAATTGAGAAGTTTATTACGTATCCAAGCTACATGATACCATAATGCCAAAATCTTGCTTATGTCTGAAATTTTCATTTTACCCGATCTGTTTTATTAGTTTCTTAACCAACTCCTTCTCAACAATTTGGAAAGTTAAGCAGGAAAAATCTGAATACCAAGGAAACGAATCCAGCAAATGCAAGGATAGATGAAACGAAGGATGAGGCAATGTGACAGCAAAGAGAATATTTGTTTGATGTAATTCACTACAAACATGCACAAACTATACCAGAACTTACCCGGATGACAAAGAAGCAGCATATGCACTCCACCTATGGAACGAAGTTGCTTTTCTACCTCCACCGCATGCTCTAGGCAAAATATATGCATTCTGGAAGAATCCTGGTCAGATCTTTGGATAATTGATTTGTTTCCATTCTTCAATGAACCATCAATATCACTGAACTGTGTCATTCCATTGAAATTTCCAGTCGCTGCACCGTTTGAAATGCATGTTCGACTGCTACCATCTGATTCCTTATGACCTACTTTGCCAGAGTTTGTAACTTGAGATGTTATCATTCTCCCTGATGTCACCATCGGCTTTCTACTTGTACTGGCTAACCCCAATGGTCTCACAGAGACCGCATTTTCCAATGAAGTCCCAGGGGAGCAACCAGGAGTTTGTGGACATCTATCATTGACACTAGAAATTCCAGTAGGAGCCTCTTCTGCCATAGTGGGTACCGACATAGGGTGACAAAGAACCCCAACTGCTCCAGTTTGGCAGTCTCCCCCAAATGAAAGTACTTCAGTATCCGCATAACATGCCAACGGAAAACCTTCCAAATCATTTTCATTGGAAGAAACAGACATCTTAGGATGTCCAACTGCTTCCTCTTCAGAGTCAGATGAATCCCCGTAGGCATTAGCTAATAGATCAAGGGAGGAAATGCTTTGTGCTATGGTATTCGAAGCTGGTACAAGCATTTGATCAGGGGCTTGTAATGGATAGTCCGCAGCCTGAACAAAGATATCATATAAACCACCATTACCATCCTTCTCCATTCGCCCTGTACAAAACATGGTTTGAAAACTAATTAAAGCATACACTCAAGAGTAACAGCTACACCAGTGAGTCGAGTCAGATTTGAAGTAATTAAAATTCTAACCACTTAAAGACATAGTACTGCAAATGGCAGCACTTATTTAGGTTGCAACAATTCACATTCCTCACCATACAAGCTGTGCCTAGGAAATGGAAAATCACCAGGTTGATGCACAGTAACATGGTTATGCAGGTTGATATTTATAAAAATCTTACTTTATAAATTATCAGCTTTTAATTTTTACATAAAACTACTACAAGATACTAATATCAAAATAAAACTGAATGAATGAATTCTCTGAGTCCGATTTGCCTTGGGTACTCAATCTTCAGTCTTAATAAAATAACAATACTGCACATGTCTAATGCCACAAGAAAACATATAATTCTGCCAACAAAATTCATAAAAATCAACCACATTGTGCCAATGGGTTGGGTTTGGTACAGGTCAGCCAAAATCCAAACCCGACCCAAGACATACCCCATCCCAAACCCAACCCAACCCATTGCAGGTTTATGGTTTGATACCAACCCATCTGTGAGAAGTACGGCCGGGTTGGATTTGATAGTGGTTATTTTTAATTTTCTCATATGAATAATATTCCATTTCTTGTTGATGACAGGACTTATATCTGTGACCTGAAGCTTTTTCACTGTATCTGCTGCCAGTTGTGTTATAAAAAACTTCACGTAAATAGTCTAAACACTTATATAGCAATATATAAATTATATAACCGTGGCAGGACAGGTCAACAGCAACCAAAATCTGAACCTGTCAAGAAACCGTCACGGATCAGTCCTAAAAAAACCACACCCACCCCAAACCTGACAAACCCGCTACCAAAGTAACCACCACTAATAGGAGCAGGTTGGGGTGGGTCACTGTTTAATTTGATCCATTTCTCTCCATCATCTTGGAAAATGTAGAGCCGAGAACACTTGTATTCTAAACCACGAAGGTGTAACATATGTAATCAAATAAATTGCCCAAGACAATAAATGGAGAGAATGAACCTTACATACAGAATACCTTCTGATTAGATGAAAAGGAAAAAAATTGCAAAATAAAAACTAATATAAGTATCAAGTTTTGATAGTGTCCCTAGGAAAACTAGAAATGTGAGTACGTAGTGAGAGGGAGAGGGGAGGGGGTGTTTGTTCGTGTGGAAATTGGTTCATCTTGTGGAGCCCACGTGAATGTGTGCCAATCATGGGGCATAGGGGAGGATGGGAAAGTCTATACATGAATTAGAGATGCCTCCCAAAAATCAGCAAAATCATATAACTACAGATGGACTTTGTGGCCCCAAAAGTTGACAGTGAAAACACATGAAAAAGGGTGTTTAAACTTTAATCCAACAATGAGCAACAATCCAATGATGAGTAACAACTGGATGAGTGTCAAATTGGGGTGAGCACAATTTTTAGAGAGAGAGAGAGAGAGAGAGTTCTGTTCATATGAAAACCAGTTCCCAAATCTAGCTATATGAGAACCACTTCTGGAGCCTGCCTGAATGCATGCCATTCATGGTAGGAATGCAAATAAGTTGGGTTTGGGTCAAGTCCATTGGTGAACCAGGACTTAAACCTGATTAAGTATATAGACCTAGACTTCGACATGACTCTAATAGGCCAAACTAGACTTAGAACCAGACTTGAAACCTTATTTTGTTTTCAGATTGGTAAAATGAATCAAATCCACAACCTCTTGGTTATGCGGATGAGAAAACTTCCAACAGTGCTTAGGGGGCTTTTGACACCTCACTCAAAGCCTAAATGAACTAAAATATTATACAAAAACTCATGCACAAACACACACTTGAGAGAGACTCAAAACTGCAAACTTTCGTTTACAAGACTAAGCACTTAGCAATTGTGTTGTAGGCAGTTATATCATATATAATAATAGCAGTATGACATTTAAATCGTATGTAATAATAGTAGTATGACATTTATTTATAGATAATTTAATATATTATATTAAATTATATATCACTCATGTACATGGATATTCAGGTATGGAATGGACCTAACTGGAGACAGGCCCAGATATATTCCTTTATTTTCATATCAGTTCCTTTGGGTAACTAGGTAATTGGAGGTCCATTGTGTAACAGTCCGTTTAGTGTCATATTGGGGTGAGTGCTGATTCATTGGATAATAGTTGTTAAGAGTTATAGAGATGACTTATTTGTCCTTCTTGAGATATTGAGGACTGATTCGTAAATATTCAAAACATTGGGGGTTTCTTGTAAATTAAAATATAGAAATCTATATATTGGTGGTGGTCACCCTGACTTAAGCAACACCCACGTGGCTATCATTTGATTAAATTCCCTCTCTTTCTCTGGTTTTTCCTTTGGTGTCTAGGGTTTAGAGACTTTCAGTTTTAAGGGATTACATAACTTAGAAGTTATTAGACTGATTAGTTTTACAATAGTGGCTTTGAATGCTAGGAGGGGGTGCATGGTGTTGGGAGGTGGATAGAATGATTGTAGGTCAGCCCTATTGGGAAAGTCCCACATCGCCCAAGTAATGGGTTTGACATGGCTTCATATACTTGTTTGGGCCTTTCACCTATACTATTAAGCTTTTGAGTTGGTACATGGTTTCTTACATGGTATCAGAGCGGGTTCCGATCCCGTCGTTCTTGTGTAGCCCACGTGGTAGTCCCATCCATGAAATCTGATGGGCCTGCACATGAGGGAGAGTGTTGGGAAAGTCCCACATTGCCCAAGCAATGGGTTTGACATGGCTTCATATACTTGTTTGGGCCTTCCACCTATAAGCTTAAGCTTTTGAGTTGGTACATGGTTTCTTACAAGCCCACGTGGACTCTACAAGCTGGCCTCATATGGCATGTGCCTATATGAGACCTGGTTCATGTGAAAATTCTGCTATATTGCTCCACCCAACTTGATTTTTGACTTCATGCGACGCAGAAAAATAAACCCAAGACATGTACACTAACAAAATAACCATAGGCCTAAACAATGGAGGCAAAGAATTTTCTAGCATATGATTCCAATTTCCAAGGACTGTTTCCAGATAGAAAACCATGTGCAGAAAACTATGTAAGAAGTGAAAGCAAGAAATCATTTGCAGCATCTCTCTATCAACACCACTAGTAATGGGAATTAAATGTGAGAAAAAGGGAAAAAAAGGCACAAGAATTTTAAAGGGAAATGACTGACAGCTTTGTTTTTCAGAAGCTTTGTACCAAAACACTCCAAAAGAATTACTATATCACAACTCACTGACCCTATCATGGCATCAGAACACACGAAGTAAACAAACCAAACAGAAATGTAAGTCAAATGTGAATTCGAGTTGACATCTTACGCATAGACTTCAGAAAGGAAAAAAATTTTGAACAATGAGTTCCGGCATTTCCATCCTCAGGTCACATAGCTGGGTATACCTCAATGCATGCATGGTTTAATCCAAAATGAAACTCACAGACAATAGCGGCAACCTACCTGAAAAGGCATCCAAATTGGAATTCTCTGTAATGTAATCAACATCATGTGGTTGCTCACTAGTTACTCCCAACCCAATGCTCTGATCACCAAAGAAATTGCAGTCAGCAGACATGAGGTACCTAGCTGCTGCTTCTCTGGGCTGAATGACAGCCACACATGCAAAGCTCAAAATTCCACATGTCACGCAAGGGAACAGTCCTTTATCTAACAACCCATTTACTTTGGATGTACCTTCTTTCTCACTTTCTGAGTGACAGGAGTCGGTCGAAGCATACAAATAATCACTTGCACACTGGCCATATTTTACAGAGGAAATTTTCTTCCCTTGGCATAAACCATTTGAATGCATGAACCCCATATTCCTATCTAGCACAGCATCTTCACAAAGTAAACTTCCTGAGGCTTCCATTGCTTCCTGCTGGCTCCATAAACCAAGTGAAGGCTTTGCTTTTAGCATTATTTGAGACCCAAGTCGCGAATTTGAGCAAAAAGATATGCCTGAAGAGTCAAGTGGAAGCAGCACACAAGAAGATCCTCTTTCTAAAAGAATATTAAGCAGGTCATTATTTTCTATTACATTTTGCACAAATAGCTCTTTGATAATAATTTCTCCTTCACCTCTCTTCTTATCTTTTAATCTAGAGCTCCGTGGTTTGTCACTGATGCTCAACGGCACCCTGAAAGAGAAACCAATATCATATTGAGATCAAGACAACCAAAAAGAACAACTCCACTGTAACTCTACTGAATCAAAAAAAAAAAAAAAAAAAAAAAAAATTAAAGAAAGAAGTTTCAGGCTGCATTTGGATGCACAAGTGAATTAAATTGTAACAAGTAGTTCTATCATGTGTAAGAACAAAATACCAGATAACATTTATGATGTAGTGCATGTTTTCATTATGTGTAGGACCAAAATACCAAATAACTCTTAAATTTTACAGAGGAAATGGGTTCCAAACAACAATGTCACCTACTTTCGAGTAGGACATGAATGCAACTGCAATCCAGGTATGAATTCCTAAATATGAGTACTAAGATGGGTCATCACAATTGGGCAATTGCCACTTCAATGAACCCGCTTCCATGACAATTCTATAGTGTATCCAAATGCAGTCTGATTGAACATTTCAATTAGAACAGGAAATGATGAATGGAAGTTCCCTATTAAAAATTTTGAAAAAACAAATCAACAAATCGGAGAACATAAAATGGTTTTACAGCAAAAAGAGGTACATAAAGGTTGGATTAAAGAGAGATAAACATTTGGTCTGGTAGCTGAAGTTCATAAAGGTTGAATCTTAAGAGCTATGAAAAGTATCTAAAGGGCATTTGAAGACGTTAATCTTTCCTCCAGCCCGAAGCCCAAGCTCTTGGTAGCAAAATAGGACCCCTTGAGGAAGAGGAGAGACATAGGTCTAACATTCCTTTCCGGAAAAGATCGAGTAGTGCCAACCTTCCAAAATCAAATGGCCAAAAGAGGATGATCGGGACACAAATATAAAGAATGTAGATATAGAATTATTAAATTTCCTCCACTAACTAATCCTACCAAAACCTCAAGGCGTTACTAGAGACAAAAGAAATATTTTTCAGCACTCCCCGTTCGGAAGAACCTGGTAAGCGCACATTTCGTGACACACATATTTCAGCGCTGAGTTATTTCTCCTAGGATTTGCACTCATGACTGGTTGGCTTAATACCATATTAAATTTCCTCTGGTAATGGATCCTACCAAAACCTCGAGGCATTAGCTGGGTAAAGGAAATGCTTTTCAACGAGAATCACATGCAGCCTCATTTCGAAAAGAAATAGAACAGATATGAGACAATATGAAACTTCAATTCTACCTAGATATGAAATCAATAGTGTTAAATGGAATGAGAAAACCACAATAATTTCTATCATTCCTCAATTATTCCAAATTAACAAAGATTTTTTTATCAGTAGAAAAATGGGGACATTTGAGGGCAAACCAATTAAGATTCTTCATTTTACTAAATTAAAGGACAATAGAAGGGAAAAAAGGGAAAGGCCCACTGATAAACAAGTACAAAAAGTTATTAGCAGATGTACAATATCTAGCAAGCAAATAGAGATGGACGAATCTGTCCAGATGGTGAGAGCACAAACCTTGAAAACATTGTTAGAGCAAGTGCATAGAGCAGTTGGAAATGAGAAACCATAGGTGGATAGTTGATTGAAGCCCTACGAATTGCAGCTTCTTTGGCCACCCTCAGCCATTCGGGTGTTGCAATATTTGCTGCCTCTCCACAGTTATATCCTATTTTACAAATTAAAAATTAAGGACAATGCCTTCTAGACAACAAGTGGGAAATGTATTAAGAAAGTTCTTGATATGCATCAAAGGACAGCCCATTTTCCATTAAAGGTTATGATACAAATGCCAGTCTTTTTGGTTATTATACAGAGATCAAATAGTAGCCAGATAGAAAGAATGATAATAATTAAGTATTCATGAGGAATGATTCTTAACTAAAACAGAAACACAGAGCCAAGAGATTTCAGTAGTTTCAAATTTAGACAGAACCTTCAAGTGAATAAACAAAATTTCCAAGCACTAGACTCCAATGAAGAACTTCCATAAGGAAATATGTAGTGGCTCATCGAAGATACATGTGGGTTACATACATGATATATGCCAATCCAGGCAATCCAACTCGGGAAACCTATTGTAGTTAGTGAAGAGACCAAATCAATAATGTGCTCGCACATAATACAATGATAGCGTACAATACAATTCTGTGATAGGGATGGTATTGATTAACACCAAAAACAAGACAGATATTTGATAGAAACGGCGCATACCATATTGTGTGGTAATTCGTAAAGGCCTCTATTTATAATACTTGAGGAGGCAATCATGGCCAATTACAATACCATGACTAAGGAAAATCAAATATAATCAGATATACATTATAATCTACAATTATCCAAGAGATATCCTACAGTTATAGTACACTGAGGGAGTGCAGAATGGTCTGGTACACAATCATGTCATGCGTGAGCACATTTATCTGGTCGCTTTCTACAGAGAGTATATCCCAAGAATTACAATGATTGAAGACAGCATTCTTAACCATCCAATGGCAGCCATTAATAGACTGTTATAAAACCCATCATAATTCCGTTGGTGAGAACAAATGGCCAGGATTGAATCATCATGCTTCCATGGCTATATCCACAAGCGGACAGAAGTTTTGAACAGAATGACTTTGTCTGCATGTTTGCCATGTTTTCGGTGGAAGGGAAAGAGGCAAAGCTATGTTTCATGAAAACAATCAAAGGAATCACCCTGTTTTTATTTTTTTATATAAATCTACCTCAATTGTTAATAACTAGATATAGAAATTACCAGTGTCTCATGTAACTGCAAATTGCACAAGAATAGTTAGGTCAAGGCATAAGGGCTTATTTATGGTTCACAATGCTGCCTATTCCATCCCTAATTATCCACCAAAAATATAACATATCCAGTTCCATTATTTCTGGTATAAAAACTTATCATTCTTTTTTTAGGGAGTATCTTTTCCATTTTTGAGTTCCAGTGTTTTCTGTGGTCACTCTACAAAGAAGAGGTAAAAGTTGCTGACAATATTCCCCATAGCAAGGGGGTGGTTCCTGATGAGGTGAATATGATGCAAACAGAATATATATTTGTAGATGTAGTTCACAGGTCTCATGATGATTTTGATCAAATACTTCTTTCATTGCAAACCATGAAGGCAGTGCAATAGTTAGGCACCTTTCTTACCTAGATGAGACTTGGGTTAAAGAAACATAAATAAATTTATTTAAAACCCTCCTCTCACTAAAATCATTTCTGAGTTCTAAATAAGCCACGTCAGACTGACTTCTCAAAAAAATCACAGTTCAACCATTCAAACAAAATCATTGTCCTTTAAATCCTTCAATTTTTTTAACAAGTCTCCAGTTAGCCAATTATGATGTGGATTCTAATGCAAGATAAATTGAAAAAGTTTAAGATGTTACAATATGCCATGTAAAAGAAGAATGTAAATGTTCTGGGGCTTACATATACACATAATTTTTATTATAATTGAAATTGAAAAGAATTAATTATGGGAAAATTTATGGCTGTCCTATGTGCTCAAGGGATGAGGAAACGGTTAAACATTTGCTCATTCATTGTAATTTTGCTCATAATGTTTGGGTGGATCTTTTTGCGAGGTTTGAAATGCAGTGGGTTATGCCTTCGTCTGTAGCGAAACTTTTCCAACAATGGTCCTTTCATTACCATTTTGCTTGTGGTAGGATCTTATGGAAGTTTATGTTGTATGCGGCTTGTTGGAAGATATGGTTAGAGGAATAACAGAATTTTCAATAATAAGGTTCGGCCGGTGGAGGAGATTGTTGATATCATAATCAATACAATTTCGGAATGGGCTATGAGGCAGATAGAGTTTGATGGAATTTTATTGGATGACCTTAATAGGTCCTGGGTGGCTGTCCTAGATGGGGGATAGAGGACTACTTTGGCTGGCCAAAGTTTTTGGTTGCCTCCTCCTCATGGCATTCTTTAGTTTAATTTTGATGGTAGTTGTCAATAGTCTCTCAGGAGTGTTATAGGTGGTGTTATCAGGGATTCTTTTGATAATGTTGTTTGAAGGTTTTGTGGCCATGTGGAAGCTTCGGACGCAAATGAAGCTGAAATGTATGCTTTATTAATTTGCTGTCGGGAATTACTTAAGTTGGGTGGTCGTTCGCCAATCATTGAAGGAGATTCTTTCTCAGCGATTCAGTGGGGTTCAGGAAAGGCTTCATATCCTTGGAGATAGCAGATTGGGTGGAGGAGGTCCAGGATATTTCTTCTCAATTGTAAGCTTCCTTCCACCATATTTTCCGAGAGGCTAATGAAATGGCCGATGGTCTCGCTAAGGAGGGAGTTTCTCTTGATTTTGTTACTTTTGATGTCTGGTGATGTTTGATTTTCATGTTTATATTTCTGGTTGTTTGTTTTAAAGTTGGTCTGCTCTTTTTTCAGCCCAGTTCTTTTTCAGAGCAATAAAATTCACTATTATAAAAAACCTTGAGACTGATTAGTTGGATCTTAATGTGATCACCTTATGTCATAAAGGAAACAAAATTGGAGATCAAAATCCATGAACCATTCATGAAAGTCAGTAGTTAATGCTTCCAATTTGGCTGGAATTTTTTATTCTATGACCGGATGTGGATGCCCCTAGGTAAGGAAGTTCATCCTGGTGTGATCTCTTCATGGTTTTGCTTTGCCAACAATGCATTCTAATTTTATAACTCAAGTTGAAACTGAAAAGATTGGACTGTTTTCTTTAAAAAATGAGATGAACACGTCCCATAGACTTTACTGAAGGTTGTCCACAAAGCCAAGTCCACATACCATAAAGGTGGACTAGTAGGGTAAATTTCAAATAAACCAAAGGAAGAGACAGAGGGTATCCTCGATGTTTAAAATGGTCAAGGAGGTCAACCACGCTGAATACCAAGTCCTGTGAATTGGGAAGGCCAATCAGTTTGTGTATATCAAGGAGTTGAAGGCACTTGATAGTAAACAGAAACAGTTTGTCAGAATTAAGTTCCTTCTAAGAAGGGATAAACAATGTTGGCAATCTTAGTTAACCACTCAAGTCAGTTGATGAAAAGGCTGATGTCATTTTCCACAGAGGCCTGCTTGTCCAGGCCCAGGCCCAATAGTCGCTTACTGCACATGTGGGACTTGGTCAAAGCATTAACTGTATATTACTGTAATTGGGGGATCCAATTGCTAGGATTAGGAAAATGAAAACTGTATATTACTGTAATTGGGGGATCTGATTGCTAGGATTAGGGAAATAATAATTGTATAATATCTTTGTTGCCTTTTAAAGGCCTGTAATAGATCATGTGCCTTTAAAGGCCTATAATAGATCATGTAAGAGGGCATACATCTCTATTTAAGGGAAATCAAGTCATTCCATGAGAGACACGACAATATTATCTAAAAATCTTCTTCCACTTCTCTAATTATCTTGCAATTTTTGTGCAAGATGACATGGTATCAGAGCCAATTTTTAGTTCTTGCCATTCTTGCGTAGCCCACTTGGCAAGCCCATCCATGAAATCTGCTGGGCCTGCACGTGAAGGGGTGTTAGAAAAGTCTCACATCCCACATCACCCATGTAATGGGTGACAGGGCTTCATATACTTGTTTGGGCCTTCCACCTATAAGCTTAAACTTTTGGGTTGGTACATGGTATCTTACATGGATTGGTGGATCTAATTGCTAGGATTATGGAAATGATCATTGTATAATATCTTTGTTGCCTTTTAAAGGCCTGTAATAGATCTTGTAATAGAGCATACATCTCTATTTAAGGAAAATCAAGTTGTTCCATGAGGGGCAGGACAATATTATCCACAAATCTTCTTCTTCCTTCTTCTCTATTCATCTTGCAATTTCAGTGCAAGATGACGGTCATGCCTGATAAATGATATCAACCTGAGATCTTTAGGTTTAGTTCTCAACACGAGAACTTTGGATGACAATGTTTTGGAGGGAGTTTTGGAGGGAGTTTTGGAGGGAGTCGTTTCATGAAAATGATTATAGGATTTCTTCTTTTTTTTCATTTCTTATCCCTTTTTTTTTGGATAACTAACAAGATATGATTGTAGCATTTCCTTTCAGTCGAGACAGAGGATAATTCAAAAGAAAAGAAATAGAAAACTACTCTGACTCGTTTTGTTTATCGAATCTGAAAGTTCACAAATATAAATAAAATAAAATAAAATAAAAGTAAGGTCTCACCATGGCTGAACCCTGAATGATAAGCTCTTGGGAAAGTGACCACGAAGTCTCCGGCATTTTGAACCAACCTGATTTACAAGTGAGCAACAATAAAGACATGATAACCAAAACATCAAGTTTATGGCAACCAACTTAACCAATGAAAAAAAAAAACCTGAAGAGCATTTAATAGAAGGTAGAGAATGTTAAGTAGAAGGTCACCTGCAGCAAGGTATTCCAGCACCAATAAGTACTTCTGGAGACATAACTGTGGTTTTCTCACCGAGTGTAGCGAAAGTAACTGCAGTATTATGTGATCATCAACTATTTTGATCATATGAAATAAAGCTACAATAAATTATTCTCTGGATATCTACTGATACAGGCATTTAAAAAGGTACTTTTCTTACAAAACAATTGCATTTTGAACTCCAAGCAATACCAGCAGCAGTAGCTTGATCCAAACAATTGGCAAATATTAAAAAAAACATGAAGCAAAGGAAAATTGAAATAGTACCAGAGAACATTGAAAGGCAGAGACTGTAAACCATAACCACAACAAAAGGCTAGAAAAAGACTCAACACAAATGCGCAGAATTTACAAAATTGAGGAAAAGCTCCATAACAACCAGAAGCATATGAAAATCACAAGAAAAAGGAAAAAATAATATATGTGGGACTTGTTGAGTAAAATCACATGCTACATTAGCTACGAGAACATTCTAACAGGATATTGACTAAAAATAATAGAAGGAAGGACGTACTAATAAAATCAACTAATTGACCATAACTACAACATAATCTTGACAACTAAACAAATATTTACAAAATAAAAAATATTCATGTGGCCAGAAAGTACCATAGTGAAATCGAATGGAAGCTTGAAATGCAAATCAGAACCTATCCCACACTTGAAACAGTTAACACGGCAAAGGACAAGTATGCAGAACCACTAGAATGCCAAGAAAGTCAAGTGCAGGGGACTAATTGTAGACATGACTTCCCACCCACAGTACACGTGTGACTGTGAGATGGAAATAAAAGAAAACAATAGTAATAACAACAACAATAACAGTAATAACTAACAACTATTTAGGGAACTCTTACCGATGGGACTATGAGGTTAACCATGGAGAAAAACTCATTAGTCATCTTCAGTGGAACCTAGTAGGTGTCACAGCTCTCCATCATCAGTTTACTTCTTATAATTTGCGGAATGCTACTCAAGATGCCAATCAATTGACCAAACAAGGGGCCAACTGCTCTACCTTATTTAGGAAATATCATCATCAAAACCTTGTCCTGTTAATGTGGGGTCTGAAAGAAGACATAATTGGGACCCATATTGGGTATCATAATTGGGCTTGGGCCAAATTGAATGACGGGCCTCTGGGTCAGACAGTTGTGCCTTGTGAAAATCTATTGAGATGGGAAGATAGGCTAGTTTATGTTCATTATAATCTATTGGATTAAAATTCCTTCTTAAACCTTATCTCCTTGCAACAAATCACTTATAAAGGAGGTTGGTGCTATCACATTGGTGCACACAACAATTTTCACAAACTGTTCTCTGTGTTCTTTACTCTTCAGGGTCCCGCTCATTGGGTTATCCTATAAGTAACCTCGCTTATAAGAAATGGATAAAAAACTAAGACCATAAAACCTTGCAAACAAGAACAAAAGGTCCCTATCTTTCTCTCACATGTATGTGTGTAAGAATGAGAAATATTCTCTACCTATCATACGATACATTCTATACATTGTCACCCTTTGACTAGGTAATGATAAACATACTCATATTCAAGAAACTCATTTACTTGGGTTTGTATTTGTTAGTATTGTCCGTCATGTTCTCAATTACTCCCAACAAAAAAATGGAATGTCCTCACTGCTCCATCCAAGGTCTTGAATGGCCTCCCCTTCCGAGTACCTTTGACTTGTAACCATTTGATTCGTCTCACAAGGGCAAAGTCTATGGTCTTCCGTAAATGCATCCAAACCATATTAAACAAAATCCTTTAAATTTTCCCCTCAATTGTTATTATCTGAAAATTACTTATTATGTATTCATTTCAAATTCAATCCTTCCTAGACGTCCTTTTAAGCTTATGCATGTCAGACACATGAACTTAGCTTCTATGTGTTTCTTCATTGCCAACCATTCAGATCCATATAACATAATAGGCCCAGCTGCTATATTATAAAGTCCCTTTAATCGAAGCAGCATTTGTCGATCTCATAACACTTGCTAGATTATCTCTATTTATCAAGGATCAAAATAGCAGCCACAGTAGTGGCCGGTGGCCTCAAAATCTAAAAGTCAACATTATGGCCTTCATGAAGGAATTTCACTCAAGAGGAAGGTTCGCAAAATCTATCGGTGCTTCCTTCATCGCACTTGTTTCTAAGAAGTCTGGAACTGACTGTATGAAAGACTTCAGGCCAATAAGCCTCTTAGGTAGCACCTACAAAATCTTGGCTAAAGTGCTACCAAATAGACTTTAAAAAAAAAAGTAGTGGCCGGTGGCCAAAACACTACATAACGGGCAATACGAAGCGGTGCAGCGGTGTGAATTTTGTAAGTGGTAAAAAAATTTTGAATCTTGTATAGTAGTCAATCTTGTGCTTTTTTAGTGATTTGGAACCAAATAATGGTAGAGACAACTTTAGAAGAGGTTATTAAGGAGAGGATATAGGGAAAACCGTTTTTAGATGAAAATTGCTTGGCTCAACTAGGTTTTATACCGTACCAGCAATATTTTCAATTTAGCCTAACAGCCATGACCACTACGCTCAATATATCACGACCAATATATGGGCCGACACCCACTACGTAGATATTTTGTTCCATGCTATTTAGTCCACCATGTACTTATTATACCAATTATATCTCACATAAACCCTAAAATTTGTTCCATGATAACTCCTGCGCAACGAAATCTATCACACTATGGTGCTAAGTTGTTTTCAAAATTGACCTCATCAACTTCTCTACTCTTTGACCCACTACACTTGCACTTAATATACTCAGCCTTAGGAAGTATGTAAAGGACAAGAAATATCCAATTGATAAGCAAAAAACAGAACAGATGAAATTCCTGAGAGAGTAAAATGCATAATGCATGAGGAAATGCAGTACTCTTACAGAACTACAGCGTGTATAATTCCCACAGATAGAGCAAGAAGACACGACACCAACTAAGATGAGTCGCAATAGTGTTCAGTACCTAAGAACTAGAATGTAATATTGCCGCACAAATGTGGTAGTAATATGATAATAAACACAAGAATAAACAATGTCCCAATTGAAAAGGCTCAAAACAATCTGCAAACTACTGAGCTAGAGGATAGCATTTATAATTAAAAAAAAAATTGAGGAACCTAATTCAATCCCCACAAAAAGAAATTTACAGTTAACAAGCTACATTACCAAATACTACTCCCACCAGCAGAATAAGGAATAGTAATGAGACAACAAACAGTAACAGAGAATGACTAAAATAAGAAAAATGGAAAATCCACATATAAGAAAATGCATAACTCATTAGAAAAAACAGGGGAAATGCAGTTACAAGAATACAAACAGAATTGAGGAAAGATTGAAACACAATTACTTGTCACCAAATGTGGTAGAAATCAATGTAAAGACATTTTTGGTTAAGCAGCATGGAACTCACCAACAGGATTAACTTCCCCTCCATACCCCTGCACCCTCACCACCTCCTCAAATGCAACTGCAGCATCCCTCGGCATCCCATACCACGTCTTTGCCGCCCCCATATGCAGGTAATTCAAGCTATGAAGATCATGATCCTCAACATGCCAAGCAAACCAGCTAAACATCATCCCCACATAAACCATAGGAGAAGTCACCCCTGCTATCTCCTCCTTCATGAACCTCAACAGAGAACCTTTCGCCCTCGCCGCCCCTCGCATATTCCACGCCGTCTCCCCCACCGTCACCGCCGCCCCTGTGGCCTCCCCTGCCTCCCCAAACGCCGACCCCGGCATGTCATTCGCATACTCCACTGTAAATGGCTTATCCACAGTGGCCTTCCAGAACAAGCTCTCAATTTCCAGAGCAGAAAGACCCCTTTTCGCATTCTTCTTCAAATGGGTCTTCTCGAATTGCTTTGCTTTCGCCTCGAATTGCTGCAGGGTGTAGGATTCTCCGCTCTTCCATACGGGTCTCTGCACCGGGCGTTGCCGGCGGGGACAGAATCCGATCTGCTGCTGGCGGGTGGTGAATGTGGGCTGTTTTTCGGGGTTGCGGGCGGCGAGGGAGCGGTTGAGGTTGGTGATTGCGGTTTTCTTCAGCGGCGCCGGGAGGGGAGGAACGATCTTGCAGATGCCAAATCTGGAAGCCTCCTTCTCGATCTTGAGGATATAGGAAATGGGTTCTTTGAATTCTTCCAGACTTGGGTGGTATTCCGGTGCCAAAGGCAAGGATTTCAGCCATGAAAGGACTTCTGGTGATTGGTCTGTTGCAGATGATGATATTGCTGCCATTAGAGTAACAGAGAGTTGAAGCTTTCATTTGCTGTATTTCATGCTAGTAAAAAAATCATAACAAATAAAAATAAAAATAAAAATACAGAGAAAGAAGAAGGGAATCTTTTTTCTTTTCTTTTTTTCCTCTTCTTCTTTTTGTTTTCTCTGTTATCTTCTTCCCTTTTGGGGGCTTTGGTTCTCCTTCTCCTCTTTGAGAGAAGAAAGAGAAAAAAATCAAGAATAAGAATAAAAATTGTGAAGTGAAGCAGGAACAGAGAAACAGAGAAGCAAGTGGGAAGTAGAAGAGAGTAAGGTTCTTATGTTAGTAGTGAAGTGAAGTTGTAAATACCATCAGGCACTTAAAATAAATGATTTTTATGTCATTCCATTTGGATGGATGGAGTGGAAGGGACACTTTTTGAGGAATGAAAACGATCCCTAATGATTGGGCCCATCTTTATACTTTGGGTGCAGTTGTAATTTACTGGTTAGAATCCAACTAACATCCAGGCCCACATAATGCAATCACTGTATTTGGGCCTGTTCGGATGCACAAAAATATATAAGAAAATCATATATTAAAGAATAGGATTTTTTATTTTCTAAAGTGAGAAAACTTCAAAAAATTAAGAAGCTCATCCTCTAAAAAACTTTCTATAACATAAAAAATCTTAAAAGAAAACATGGCTTTATAAAAACTATTTCAGCTTTTGCCCTTCTTAAAAGAAAGTGTGATTGTTTGGATGATAATGTCAATGACTAAGATAGTTGTGGCGGTGATGATAATCTTGGTTGTGGCCATGATGATATGATGGTGGTGGTGGTGGTGGTGGGATGGAATAGCATTGATGATGATGGCGACGACAACAACAGTGAGGGATGGTGATAATGATGATAAGGGTAGTCGTATGATGATGTTGATGATGACGGTGATGGTGGGCATGATGATGAAGACCATGGCAGTGATGGTGTCGAAATTTTCTCTAATAATTGAAAAAGGTGGAAAAGTAGACTTAAGGAGTTTGGATTGCAAATGTGGTGATAAATTACACAAAAATAAAAGCATTATATATATAATTAATCTAATATTGACCTTTACCCTTATAAGTTACATTAAAATGTTGTCGTTTTGGGTTTTTTACATATAGTATAATATGTAGCACATACTAAACAATTAAATTTAAAATTTGTTACATTCTTCAAAAATTACCATGCACAGAAAATATTATAATATTTAAATATTACACTATTATATTTTATATTATATTATTTTACAAGCATTTAAATATGTAAATATTTATTCAGCAGATATCCAAACCAGCAACAACAAATTATCATCTAAATGGCTAGATCCTAAACCCTTCTTAAGGTTCGCTTACCACGTTTTTTATTTTCAGATTTTAGAAAGCAATATAATGATTCATATTGCAAAAACTATAGTGAATTCGGGTTTTTTTGAAAAAGATTGAGAATTGGTCCAATTATAGGACTCATTTTCAGATCAAGTTCAAGTTTCGATCCATTTTAAAACCAAAATAGAATTTAGGCACGGCCATAGATCAACAGATTTCACGAATAAGGAAATCAATTTTAAACGCAATGACCAATATAGGTGCCAATGTATAGTTAGTATGACATTAATAGACAAGTATATTGTATCCCTGCATAACTATTTGGGCCTTGGTGCAAACCCTTATTCGGGCCTTACAATAAGAAAAGTATTTAATATACGATAGAACATAATTTCTCTTTGTAAATTTAAATATCTTTTATGTTTGACAACAAGAAAAGTAAGAAAAAAATATGCTTTTGGTTCAAAAAGATGAAAATTTTCTTCTATACATTCTAGAAAATTTTCTGCAAAATAAAAATCACTCAAAATGCCAGTAAAAAAAAAACCCACCTCTTGCCCTCATCGAAGGAGTTTACTAGTTTGGACAATGACAAAGATGATGGCGGCGGTGGTGGGGACAATGGTGGTGGTGGTGATCGCTTCTTGTTTTATTAAAAAGGAAAGTTAAATCCAATCAAAGTTACGCCTATAATTAGATTGATGGTGTGTAAAGCATATAATGTGGATTTTTTCTTTAACCATGTGTTGTATGGATAATCTTTTGGTGGGGCATAGGACTAATTAGATAGGTTTTCCTTAATGACATAATACAACGACAAAGTAAATTTCGATAGTTTGTATTCAAAGAATGGCCCCATTGATGATGTGATGTTGCTAGTTATAGAGATGATGATGATGATAATGATGATGATGATTATAGGGATGATGGCGGTGCAAGCACTTATGGCAACGACGATGATGGTAATGACAATAATGGCAGTGGTAGTAGTGATGATGAAAAAACAGTATAATAAAATAAAGTTCAACTACCAATTTTTTTTTACCATAAGCCACTTTTTTTAGCACATAAAACTGTGAAAAGTGTAGTCAAGTAAATTCAATACAAATGACAACTACTTTATAACTCTTTATGCTGTTTTATTTCACCGCATACTTCATTTTACCTTATTTTAGCTCATCTTTATATTAATATTTATTTTACTTTACCACACATATAAACAAACATGTCTAATTGTAGTGAAGTTCATGTGACAAACAATGTGAAAAAGTGAATTTGAGGAGTTTGGATTTCAAATGTGGGACTCATTCATTGCAAGGAAAGAGAAAAATTATGTACAAATGAAATGCTTTTAAGTGACTAATTCGAAAACCTACTCTAATAAAAAGCTTAAAATGCTTTTGTGATGCGGAAGCTTTTCTAAACATATATTACAATATAAAGCACCTGACAAACAATTCAATTTAAAATCTATTGCATTTTTCATAGACTTGGAGACGTTAAAAAACCATAATATTGAAATATCACAATATTTTTATTTCGTAGTATTTTAATATTGCGATATCTAAATCTACAGAGATTTTGTTCTATAGATATCCAAATGTCCCCTAAAGTATATTAAAGACCCAATAAAAAAGCCAAGCCCTTAATGAGCCAAGCTCCAGTCATGCCCTTAACAAGTTGAAAGAGTTATCTAAAACACATATAATACCAAAAATCAAATTATTTGAGCCAACGAGCTCTAGTTGAGTCAATTTGAACAATCTCTAGCTCAAATTCGGTCTCTACACTAAATGAGGCAACTCAGCCTCAACTTGATTAGCCAATGAGCTGAATTTGTTTGAAAATTGAGAGCTTGTTCACATTCCTGCTGCTCCAACCAACATCACTGGTAGAAAAGTGCTACTTTCAAGTTGGGAGATTTTTAAGGAAATATGACCCATGTGATGGTCTCTTACATTTAGGGCACGTGTGTGTATGGTCTGTAATTTATTTTGTGGAAAAACCTGCCTTTGCTGACAACCCAACCCAACCCACCCCAATTGGATTTTTTTTTTTTTTTTTTTTTTGCATATTCCCTTAAAATTGAATTGCTTTTGATCTTTTTACTCTTGAAAAGTTATCTATCAAACATTAAAAAATAGAGTTTGCAGAAATTCTTGGATGTCAAGAAAATATATTACACAAACTTGCCCTTAACGATAAATAAAAAGGCCAAGAGGGAAGCCGAGTAAACTCCCCTGTTGCCTTATTGCGGTAGTGGTCCTAGGCCAACTGAGATACCCCTTGGGGTTAAGTAAATTCGTATATGAAGATACATATGGGATACATATCACATACACATATTTAGTATATCTTGAAAGCTATTTTTAGGAGTTTTCATAACAATATCATTTATAAATACAACAATTCATATTCATATTGTTATGGTGATACGATTGGATGTCAATGTAGTTAGACAAAGATGCAGATAAAACAACAATTAATGGTATAGATGAAACAACCTCGTTACCATCAGTTTAGAGCAGGAAAATCAAAGAGATAGAACAGAAGCAGTGAAATTAGAGATTCAGATGTTCATGACCATCAAATTGATGATCTCTAGACAAACAAGGATAAGATCTGATTACAAGCGTCTAATCCAAATAAATAAATAAATAAAACTGGAGGAGCTAATCAAAGTAGAAGAGAACAAGATGAATGATCAGAGATTCTGGTCAATGACACAAGATGATGAGAAATAATCATATTCGGCCATCCTTTCTACTTGTTTGATAAGTGTGGGCCCACCTGTGCATGACCAGTCCATTGACATTAGGCACCCCAACTTATATGCAATTTGCCCACTTCAGCTGAAGTATAACAACTCACTTGGATTAAGTATATATGAAAATACTAGTATACTAGGTAGAGCATGTGATGTGAATGGATTGGATGGAATAAAGGTATTATTATCTTGGTAGAGCATCAATTTTGCATACAGTTCTCAAAAGGATGCACCCTGCATGTAGATAGTATAGAGTCTAACTTGCACAAGTACTATGCTCCATGCTTTGGCTCATTCGCCGGGGGGGCGGGGGGGGCGTGGTTTCGCCATGAAAATGAAAGGGACTTGGATTTGGATAGTAACAGGTGGGTTCTACTAGAACGGACCATTTGTCTTGTATCCTAGGACCCATATTATTGGTGGAACACTGGAACCTTCTCCATCAATTTCAACAACAACATTCTTAGTTGATCATTTTATAACATCCCTTTCATCGAATGGATGGTTAAGGTCAAACTTAGATTGCAAGACCATTTCGAGGCATATGTTTGAGCAGATATAATACCCACCTTTGCTTAATTCAGCCCATTGATGTCACATTTCCATGAATTGAATCTAATCCCAAATCTCACTTTGTCAAGCACATACAGCTTTGGATTTGGTCATAAATAAATAAATAAAGATCACTTTGGATTTTGCATATATATATCAGTCCAATGAACGTGAAACTAAGGTTAATTCTATAAATAAAAGGGCAGGTGATATTAGTAAAGTTTATCAATCAAAGATAGGCTGCAAATAAGCCAAATTGGTGGTTATCCGAGGGTCAAGATGGTGTTGCACATGATCAAATTGTTTAACAACCAGTGAAGCATGTCCCCACACTCTGGTGTTTGTGGAAGCTAAAACTTATAATATCCTATATAAGGTCTAACCTCGTGTACTTTTGAGTGAAATGTAAGATATTTCTTATATAGAGGGTCTATGTGATATTAACAGATTTGATCATGTAAAGGTGAGTCTTCCACATGATAAATTATACTTTAGTTGCAATTATCATAATCATCTCGCCCATCAATGAGGTATTAAGTTAATTGGATTACTACACTCAGGTTAGGATCGTCCATGTTGACTTCACGAGTTCATGTCTAATAAGAGTATTTATAGTGGTGCACAGGTGGGCCGGGTGCCCCTGAAAATTCACTGAAGAGTAGACAGACTACCATTTATATGTGGTTTGTCTCTATGAGGCCCACATGGCCCCACTATTTGCTCAACCTAATATAAAATGCATTCATAAAAGTATTAAACTTGAAGGCCCTAAAACCATGAGTTAGGCTAATGCAATTAGTGTGATATTTGGTGAGCATCTCCTCCTGACCATACCCTTATTATTTCTGGGCCCATTTGGCACTTTACTAGATTAATAAAAGTCAAGTAAAGTCTCCATTTTTCAGACAGTGTATCACATCAATACCATTTTAATTCAAAATTCCCTTATTCTTTTTCAAACAAAAAAAAAAGTAAAAAATGAACCTCCTTTCTCCACTAAAAGACAAAAAAGCTCAACTTTTTTATATAAAAAGTCAAAAAGATTCCATAACAAACAACAAAAAATAAAATTTCATCATAACCTTATTATATTTTATTCTCTCTTGATTTATTGCTTTACTACATTTTATTTTACATGTAGGATTACCAAACGAGCCCAAGAACCTTGTACATGGTGGGTGTGCTTTTTAAAAGCAAACAAACTTGGGTCTATTTTAGTTTTAGCGGTTTGTATAAATAATCTTTCTAAAAAAGACTTTTAATTTTCAAAAATCTTCTATTTATAAAAGTTTCCATTATAAAAATGAAGTAAAAGGATATAGCTTTTTGAACCGTTAAGCCAATACAAGAAAGTTTTGACTTTTGACCTACTAAATATATGGTAAAGCCTCCATTTAGTAATTTCTAAACCGTCACGTCCATGTACAACCGCTAGCAATAAAAACAGACAAAGCACATGATAAAAGATATTTGGGAATTTTAGCATATGTATGCATGAATGTAGTATTCTAATATTTGGGTGTTTCCTATAACAAATGTTGCATGATGTTATCAAAATGTTTCGCAATCCAAAACGGCTAGGGCTAGATCTATCCAGCCTTTCATTCAAAGAAACTATTCAAATGATGGGAAAAGAAACATATTATTATTGATGTTTTCTAGGGTGTTCTAGATGTAAATTAAACTAATGTCATCAAAAGAATAAGAGACCTGTTTCATCAATTTGGGTTAATTAAAAGAGCTCCATTCAAAACTCATCATTTGTAAAATTTAAAGGATAATACAGATGAGAATATTATACAATGGAAAAAAACATACATTTTTAATAGAGGTTGGATGATAAAAGAGAGCTGACCCACAAATGGCTCAATGTTACCAATTTCACATATACAACAAAGGATAGATCCCTAGTAGTTAGATTAGAAGTTTTGCTCCCTTGTCAGTGAGATAATAGTAAGAAAAAAAAAGGAAAATGATAAAAGAGGAGCAATCGCCATTGAGTCTAATACAAAAGAGTTGTGTGTGTGTGTTGGAGTTTTGAAGGTTGAAAGATGGTTTTTCCATTTTCTTCAAGTATGAATCTTAGATGCTTAATTTTTACAAAAGCACGTAACCCACTATAAACCAACTATGAGTATATACCTGGTGCCATAGGATTAGATGGATGACTAGGATTCTAAAAACGAGATATATAGAAGAATCGATCTTGATCGCAGCTCAAATCTTCTCCTTCCTCTCTCTTCTTGTGCTTCAGCGGTAGCTCCTTAGGCACCCTCTTCACTATGCGTTAAATAGTAGGGAAAGCAAGGCCAACCCTTACATTTATTAGCATTAGCGGAGTCTAGGGTGGAACCAACCTTTCCTCCATGATGCACAACTCCTCACGTAACCTATGAGTGGACCAACCTTCTTGAAATCCAAACCGTTCATACTCTTAACATCTTTTGCAACGTCATTGCAATCAAAATGAGGTCCATTGTTGGATGTAAGACACTTGTTCTTTACTAAGTTTGGTTTGAAGGTTTTGACACTTTGGTGGGGGCTATGTCCACGTAGAAATAGAGGCCCATGCCAACACACCCTCTCATGGTGAGAGGATTGCCTATTATGCCTATTATTCTTTGTTAATTGTGGGGAGGGTTGAGAGATAGAGAGAGAGAGAGAGAGAGAGAGAGAGGATTTCCCCAAATCATCTCTCAAACACAATAGGAAGTCCTATTAACGGAGAAAATTTAGGAAATCTCCTTTGCTCTCTATCCCTTTCGCTCTATAAATTGGAGAGTCTAAATTCCACACATTTTTAGAAATTACCAAAGATGACTTCTCCGCCCTTCTCTTTTCTTGCCCTTTCCTCCCCAACACAAGATATGAAAATAGATCATTCAATATGGGTTTTGGATTTTGGATCATTATACGTAAAATGTACAATTAGTCGTGGATCAATAACGAAGCCCACTTCGTGTGATCCAATGCTTTTGAATCACTTTATGACTTTTTTTTTTTATAAGTAGGGTGTCCCAGCACTTTGGGCTAGAATAATCCCTATGGGTGTAGGAGAGAAAGCCTGGTAAAATTCCCTTGTGACCCCAGTGTGGTAGTGTGGTTTCGAACCCACAACCTCCGGGTGCAAACCATGGTCCTAGGTCAACTGAGCTATCCCTCGGGGTTACTTTATGACTGATTTGAAGATTATACAATGATGTTAGAGTTTGTGAATGTTTTAAATTTCAAAAAAGCAACTCCATTCACTTATCATTAAAGAGGCACTCAACTGTGTATGTCCAAGTTGGGGGGGGGGGGGGGGGGGGGGGGGGGGGGCGCGCTTATGCCAAATATACCAATTAAAATTTCCAAGTCCCGAACACACAAAATTCAATTTCTTAAAAATATAAACAATGTAAATATCAATTATAAGTGTGAAAGCTGTAAGAGATCAATAGTAAAGAATACATGAAGAAATCAACAATAACAATATTGAATATAAATCTAGCATGAGTTATTATTAATTAATCTAAATATCACGCATTTTGCATATACATTCCATAGCATGCATATAAAATAAAAGTCAATAAAGAGATGTAGGCATGCGATTTATAGTGGTTCGGTCCTCCAACCTATGTCCACTCTCAAGAGCACAATACCCAATGTTTACTTGGTTTCCACTATGCGAAGTTTCCAACAACCGCACCTCAAACCCATATAACCTAATTTTATTAGGGTAGCTCAATCACACATGTCTACTCAACCATCCTTTTATTATAGAGGTTCCATAATGAAGGTTTACTCCTATGATCTATTTTTTTAGAGATGTTCAACCGCGAAGGTCTACTCCTCTTTACAAGATATAATAAAGGAAAGAATAAATTCAAACGCCGTAAATATTACTTTGAAGATCGCATTTGATGCCGAGATCCAGAATCCAAACTCTAGCTTTAGTCTCCGTAGCAAATTATCCTTGGTTCGTGATGATCTCTCAATGTTGCTCAACCAAATAAATTATAGAGGTTGTAGGTTCGAGGGTTTTAATAGATATTCCTATGAAGAACCTAGATTGATATCATTCTACAAAACCTTTCTAAAAAGCTTTGAATACTCTACTAATCTCCTTCTGAAGCTTAGAGAGGGTGGAAGAATGTATAAAAGCTTGAGGCATTGGTTTACTATTCTAGAAGCAATCTCTTTAAAAAACTCCTCCCTTTTTTTTCTTGTTTGTGCAAAATTGGATCCAAAGTCATTTATTTATAGATTTTGAGCTTCGGTTGACCGGGGTAAAACCTTCCATCACCCGAGGTACCAAAATAAGCAATATAACTCATGCACAATGGCAAGTTTGATTATTCAGATCTAGATCCATTTCAGTTGACCAAGGAGCAAGTCGGTCCCTCGAGACCTTTTTCGAGCCTAAAAAAATGCTCTTTGGAAAGTTGATCGAAGGAAGACTTTGGTCCACCGAATGGGTATTTCAGCCAACCAACATAACCATCTTTAGGCCTTTGAGACCATAACAGCTAAAAACTAAGCTCTTTGGAAATTAGACCGAAACAAGTTCTCGATCGCCTCGAAGTGGTCTTTTGGTGCATTGAGCCAAAAGAGCTCGGTCAACCAAAGACCTTGAGAAGCCTTTAACTAATTAAGCTTCTCTAGTCATTTAGACCTAACAAATTTCACCAGTTTGGTTTAAAGTCTAATGGCCCACTCCTTGTAATTTCTAAGGTCTAAATTTACCTAAAGGTTGGCATATATAAAGATATGGCTTAATAACCAGACTTTCCATGATTTGAGCTTTTGGTCTTTCGAATTTGATCGAACTGTTGTGGCTTCCCATATGCAATGTTGTGAACATGTCACGAAATTGACGTGACTACATGACCTAATCACGGAATTGACAACTAGAGGAAGTAACATATTTAACTATGGCGCTAACAAATATGAATGGAGTTGTCCTTATCAAGGTTGTGACGACAATTTCGGGTGTAGTGAAAATTTGTAATTTTACTTATCAAATATAAATATGCTATATGACACTGTACTTTCAGTGGGTCCAAGTTTGAACATTTGGAGATCAAAGGCCCTCGAAGTCCATTTTTATAGTCCCACTAGGGCATAAAAGTGGAATTTAATCCTTAAGACTTATAATAGGAGAATCAAACCGAGGTAGAAAATGGGTCGGACTAGGTCAAAATGGGCAAGTTAACTTGAGTTGTCCACAGTTTGAAGTAACACGTATTTGGCCCATTTTCAAAACGGAATAGTCACCCCAACCTGCATTGAATGTGAGTTAACCGGATCCAACCGGCATAACCGCATCTAATGTTGGTTAAAGATTTAGCTCGATCCAATCCAACCCAACTTATAGTAATTTGGCCCAAGCCCAACCCACTTTAAGTATTTAAGTTATATTTGAGCATGGTTGTAGGAAAAATAAAAGCCCAAAGCACAAAAAAGTCTTAAACATCGAATATTAAATCGGTTTAGATATATAGGTCAACCCTAACCTTATCCAATCTAATGAGTTATGTGGTTTATGTTAGCCCACCTTTACCCGACCCATTTTTACTATGAACTAGCGAAAGAGGCCTAGGCCCAACCTAGGTAAAAACTGAAAACTAAATAAAACCCCATTTTGTAATATTATTAAGAATAAAGTAAATATAAAATGTATAGATATATTATTTACATTCTAAATTCTTCACATCAAAATCTATAAAAATAAGGTGTAATGAACTTTTATAAATTACGAAACAACGATGTTGAATAAAACTTTTATCAGTTAGAGTTAATGAAGTATAAGAGTATGATATAATCTAAAAGCAATAATACATCACTGAATATTTCAACCCTATGCTTCAAAGACACTCATGCAACATTTTATTGTGAGGCCTAAGAAATACAAAGGATAAATTTTTTTTAAAAGATAAAAATATTATTAAGAAAAAACTCCCGCACTAAGCTCAAGCCCAAAAATAAACTAATTTACTTATAGAACTTACATTAAAGGGGATTTAACGGGAAAAACCCTCATAAATGGCCATTTGATTAATTTAGGCCCAATAAAAATGGGAAGACAGAAGGGGCCCTGAATTTACTTTTTTTTTTTGGTCTTTTAGCGCTATAGTCGATATCAACTATCCTTGTGTGTCTATTAAAGACTGAAATCCCTTTAGTCCCCATTCGTCCTCTTCCTCTTTTCCCCCTTTTCCCCTTTCTATTTCCCCTTGTTGTTGTCTACACCATCCTCATCCCTAATTAGCGTTGGTTGAAATTCAATTGGGACATTCTTTTCACAAATGAGTTAAAGAAGCTAAATCTTGGATTTTTCAGCTTCGAAGAGGAAGATGATTGCTTTTGAAAATGGAGATTGGGTCCCAGAAGAAGAGGTGTTGTTCAGGAAGATGAGATTGGAATTGCGACATGAGGTTTTAGAGGGTGAATAGAAGTCGAAAGGAGGGGATTTTATTGGGTTCGAATCAAAGAAGGGTAAAAGGTAAGGAGTTTTACAGACATTACTTAGAAAGTTGGGTTTTTTTAAGATAGGTTTTCATCTTTTGGGTTGTAGCTGAGTTTAGGCTACTAGTATTTTAAGCTCGGTTATTGAGAATAAAAGGCTCTCGTTTTCTTTCGGAGGCTCGTGGAGATGCATTTTTTCCATTGCAATGAGATGTACGAAATCAAGTGGAAAGAGGAATGGAATGCAAGTTCGAAGTCCTTAAACCGACCATTTAACTGTATCAATATCAAGCTGGAGAGGTTTTCAAAATAAAGCCCTTGAGAGTGAGAAGTAAGAAATTTGGATAAGGCCTAGAAGAGAAATACAGTAGAATCTTGTAAGAAATTTGGAGAAACAATGAGCTACAAATCTGTGTTGGGGTAGTTTCCATAAAGGTGTTTGATGAAATGACGAAGAGAAAGGAGAATGAAATTTCACTCTCATTTCTCTTATTTTTGTCATGGGAAAGTAGTCTTCGTTGTGCCATTCGCTGAGCATTGTGTTCACCGTCGTCCAATCATATTTACACAGTCCGACATCCCTTACTTCCGTAGCAGAATTGTCATTGAGTTATTCAAGAGAAGTTGGCAAGTGAATGCTAATAGGTTGAATCTTCCTGAGTTGTTGAACCTACCAGTTTGATGTAATTTTCTTAGCTGGTTAGTAGAAGTTTTGGGAAGTTTTTTTGGGCAGTATACGGAGAGGACAAACATAGATACTTACTTTCTTTACTTCGTAATTGAAATTGTGGAACTTGTGGGCAATGGTTGTGGAACTTCTATGGTTTTGGGCAGCTGAATTTATGTTGTGGAACTTCATGTACCATTATTTGAAATTGAATGGTTTGTTAATGTATGGTTGTTAATTGAATGTGTGAATGGAATGTACCAATGTATTCAGAATAATATTTAGTACAATAGAATGTACCATTATTTGGTTTGTTTAACATGACCAATAGTCAATATCGACTATTTAGCTGAAACCTAAAAAACACGGTCATAGTCGATATCAACTATTTAGCTGAAACCTAAAAAACACAGTCATAGTCAACATTGACTATTTAGCTAAAACCTAAAAACACAGTCATAGTCAATATCGACTATTACAATAGTTGATATCGACTATTTAGCTGAAACATAAAAAACACAGTCATAGTTGATATCGAATATTTAGCTGAAATATAAAAAACACAGTCATAGTCGATATCGACTATGCTATAATACTATATTGACTTACTAAGTGTGGCTCTAAATGGGGTTAGCTCATCATTCTCAATAGTAAAAGTGGAAAAAATAAAAACATCAATAACGGGACAATATAAACAACCATTATATTATTATAGATAAGTTTTCAACAACATATAACCCCAAAAAAGGCGATCTATACAAAAAGAAAAGAGAAAACTACGGGAAAAATCCCGTAAGTGTTCCATGAGTAAGTGGACGACCCGCTAGTAGTTTAAAGACGGGAGAGGCCCTCTGGGCCCCTTTCATTTTTTTTTAGATGTTTATGGGTATTGTCGATATCGACAATAAATGTTGTTTTACAAATAGCGCAAGAAACCCCTTTCTTCCTCATTGCGTCGTCCTCCTTTTCCACAGTCCCTGTCGACACCTCTCCTTTTCGTTGGTCCCAGGCAGTGGTCCCAAGCATCATTTGGCGCCTCCTTTCAAACCTTATTCTCAGTTGTCAAGCACATGGAAGTATGTATTTTAATCTGTTTCTCTTGTTTGCATTAGTTTTAAACAAGGCTTTTGGTTGTTATCATGGGATCGAGATTGCAAGTTCGTTTTTTTTTCTCTCATTATTCTTAAACACGAAACCAATCCCTAGATTAAAAGAACTTAGAGTGATTTTGTCCTATTAGCTTTGTTGATTGGGTTTTTTTTAAGAAAAAAGGGTTTATCTGGCATTATTACCCAACTGAGAAGTAGTTTTTTTTTTTCAAACCCTCTCAATGCACAGATGTTGATAATGACAAATGTTTGCTGGATTTGGGTTTCACACCATGTACAGATTGTTGATTAGAAAGATTTAGAGAGAGATTAAAAAGTCCATGTAGAGATTGCTGATTAAAAAAGATTAAGATCACAAGCTGTTTGTGCATTATATGACATTTCGTACACTCCATCATATCTTTAATATTGTCTGTTAAACCTATATGACTGAAACGAAATGGATACATATCTTGACTAGTACCTCACTTTTTTGTAGTGGTAGCATTGTGTTAACTCAAAATTCATGATTGTTTGGCAAAATGCTAGCCTTGATGTTAAAACAGAGAAAAGGGAAGATAAAGAAGGGACAAATAATTGTGTGCCAAGTCCAAGCTCTAACACCATGTTAGTTTTGCAGAAGACAAGACTATTAGTTTTACACAAGCTAAAAATATGAAATATACACTTACAAGAAAAAATATTATAGTACACGAAACTAACGACTACATGCACCCCCAATAGTACAATATATCTTGTAGGAAAAATTGGTAACTCTCTTTGCTAACCACTCAAATAATGCAAGTTACAATAGTATGAAGAAAAAGTTTACAGATACTAAAAGTTGGTAAAGGAACGATAGTTGTGAATAATCATAACCTAATCCAATTGAAGAACTGTTTAGGAGCTTGGAATCCAAATATTAATTATAATCATCATCAGGTTCCATGTGTGCCTGATCTAACCATTTTGCAACAGAAACATGTTTCATAGATTATTGAGTGAATATTTGTCAAAAGTTTAGAAGGCATGTTTTCATTATCAGGTCATGTATTAATGGCAATTGCAAAACCATCCAGACCTGCAGAATGAAGAGTTGAAGCATTACTGCTGAGTGCTATATGAATTGAAAACTATAATGTTTAACGAAAGATATGAAGCTTACATAAATCTAGCATTTGCCCATAGTGGTCCACCAATGCTACATCCCACATTCAATACCTAAAATAACAAGTCAAAATCTCGCATTATTGATTGCTTAAAATACATACAAGTCAGCTAAATGATATCCCTTTTTTTTTCAACCTAAGTGAATAATTTATTGCACCTTCATTCCGGGTTTTAAGCTTAGTTGTAAAGCTTGAAAGTGCTGATGGCGTTTGATGCTTTCGGGAAGTGACTCCCCTTTCCACTTAGGAAAAAAAAAGAACGGAGTAAAACGTGGACTCTTAGTTCATCAGTGTGGTTATGAAGAAATGATGTAGATGCCCATAAAATGCATATCTAACTAGTAACTAATTTGCATTTGCATTTTATTATCAGTAGTCTGCATTTCCATTTGTAAGAGGATATTGCACTTCTGTGTTCTTTTCATTTACTTCCATTTCTTTCCTCGTCATCACCAAAAAGTTCTACCCTATACTTTAATATGAGCACTGGCCTTAAGAAGTCTATCTAAGAAAGAAATGCAGAACAACGTATAACAACACAACACTGTAGACCATGGTGTTAGAGTGCAAACTGCAACATAACTCCGAAATAACCTTGTTTGAATATACTGTCAATTAGAAATATATTTTTCATCACGAAACTGTCCCTCTTTGTGCTAAGGCACCTATGATTTCCAATGTAATAATAGTTATGTTTGTTACTTTGCAGACGAACGAAGGACAACCTGCCGAGGTTCTGAAAGTTCTCCTATATATCCAACAAAACCATATATCGGAAGGAATTCGCCAGGGAAAGGTATATTGTAACTACATATAGACTTTCTTGATTGACTTTATCAATTTTCCTTTTGATTCCTTTTGGTCTATGATTTCTAACTAGCATTGTAATACTTGATACTAGCAGGAATTCGGTCGCCTCAGGTGCATTCCAACAAACCCGGACGCAGCAATATGGGCCCTTACAAGGAGAGTTGGTGGTCAGATGGTTCTGATTCTGCTGTGGTTCTGTAGTATTGTACTTTTCTGTCTGAAACATATTGCAACATTGGGCTTGATGTGGTGTTTCATCACTCTATTAGATTGTATATACAATGGTTTTTCTACCACTTCTATCTTTTTTTTGTTAAACTTATGCTTTTTGTCTTTTAATATGGGTTTTTGTCGATATACTGTTATCAGATTGTATATATGGTTGAATGTATGTGTTGGGGTTCCAAGAAGATAATGAATGCATGTGTTAGGGACAGTTTGCAAAAAAATGGTGAACAAGATGGTTGAATGATTTTGTTGTCATTGCAGGAGGCTCAATGTTGGCTGCTGTTGCAGTTGTAAACCAGACAGAAAGTTGGCAGCTGCTGGAATAGGTCAAAATTGTCGATATCGACAGTTTATATTTGTCGCTATCGGCAGGTTTCGTCAGTGGCTGAATTAAAAGTTGTAAGTCAGCAGTTACTGGAATAGGTAAAAATTGTCGATATCGACAGTTTCTATCTGTCGCTATCGACAGGTTTCATCACTGGGATGAATTAAAAGTTGTAAGTTAGCAGCTGCTGGATTAGGTAAAAATTGTCGATATCGACAGTTTCTATTTGTCGCTATCGACAGATTTCGTCAGTGTGATGAATTAAAAGTTGTAAGTCAACAGCTGCTGGAATAGGTAAAATTTGTCGATATCGACAGTTTTTATCTGTCATTATCGACAGGTTTCGTCAGTGGGATAAATTAAAAGTTGTAACTTGTAGCTGCTGGAATAGGTAAAAATTGTCGATATCGACTATTTCTATCTATCGCTATCAACATGTTTCGTTAGTGGAGTGAATTAAAAGTTGTAAGTCAGTAGCATTTGGAATAGGTAAAAATTATTGATAACGACGATTTTGTGATGTGATTTTTCAAATAAGTGTGAACCCAAACATATACAATGCTTAACCCAACTTATGGTGAAAGGAAATACTTAAGCAAAACACCATGGAGCAGCTGAATACAAGAAGATTTAAATTTATATAAAACACATTAATATCACCATTCACAAACTATAACATTCATTACAGTTGTCCAATACTTACAACAGTAGCAAAAGTTTCCAAAAAAGTGAAATTTGTAGTATAGCCATTTCAACATGGATCCCATTTACACTTTTCAAATCTACATGAAACTCATTTACATCACCAACCAGCCAAAAGAAATAAATGCACTACAAAAGCCTAGAATGACCCATTTACATAAGTTGTAGTACAAAAAAATAACAGCAATCTTCAAGCCTACATGGAACCCATTTACATCACCAGCTAGCCCAAAAAATCACTTCACAGTTAAAGCCTAGAACAACCCATTTACACCATCTTCATTCTCCAAAAAATCTTCTCATTGTTAAAGCCTAGAACATCCAATTTACATCACCAACCAGCCCAAAAGATCACTTCACTACTAAAGCCTGGAACAACCCATTTACATCACCAACCAGACCAAGATAAAAACTGAAATCTTCAAGCCTACATGGAAAGTATTTACATCACCAGCCAACCAAAATTTTTTTTTTTATTTAACTGTTAAAGCATGGAACAATCCATTTACATCACTAGCTAGCCCAAAAAAGATTCACTGTTCAAGCCGGGAACAAACCATTTACATCACCAACTAGACAAAAAAAAAAAAAAAAAAAAAAAAAATAACAACGAAGTTTTATTTGAACGATTTGCAGTGTTAACTAGATTGGCCTCGGCACTGTTGCTTTCGATATGCACATTTGGGATCCGACGAATATGGCTGATGGTAGGATGTTCATCGAACTGAATCTCATCATGATTGTTTGTTCCAACGTCAATATCATCAATAACAATATCTTGTCCTACTGCATGATGTGGATTGCATTCATTACGGACGAAAGGGAAATGCATGTCATTGTCAACATGGAGATCAACGGTAGGTAACTCTTAAGCGGGTGTTGGCTCTATGGCTTGCTTTGCCATACAAATTCTTGACGAGGTCCTCACTTTTTCTGCACAGTTGTGAACTCGAACATTCATTTCATACCTACAATGCATCAACAAAACAATAAGCAAGTAGGAAGACATACTTAGTATTTGGTAATCTATTGATTTAGCAATACAACCTATGCACATACCTCCATTGTTCTCCTCCTATACATTGCCGGTTCTTCGTACCGTTGAAGACATATAAATATATCCCATTCACATCATTCCCTGATGCTTTCAACATTCTCTTCACATCATTGTCGTCGTCAATGCTTGCCATTGAAAATGCCCATCTATTGTGATAAATGTATTGTATGCTTAACTTCGGGATGGATAAGTCCCAATTAGATGCTTCAATTGCTTCGTTAACCAGTGACTCATATGTTATGTCCGTCAATAAATATCTCATCTTTTAATTTCCTCCATTGTACGCCAGACGGATTATATCGAATTGGAAGTCACCATCATAGTGGAATATGATTAACACCTCGCTAACTGACATTCTGTCATCAAATAAAAAAAACATAATTTAGAGAAATATGAAAGATACATACATTTTGAAAGACAGAGCAAGTGTATATTTCTAACCCATTGGCCACTATTAAAATGCCCATGCTGGGATATGTTTGATCATACAATAAGAGTTTATAGTCATATTAAAGTAATGTAATGTGGTAATAAAAAAACTATACTAAGTGCCACTTATAGAAAGAATGTAATAGAGAAAAACAGTGCCTACCAAAAAGAAACCCCTTTTACAACCCTAAAGCCTAAAACGAAAATTATATTAACCAAGCCCAAAACAAAAATGATATTTACTACAACAAATGGTAGTTTTTACATAAAGCTACATACAGATATGCATTTACTTTGGACAGCTGGTACAGTTTCAAAGGGCATTTTTAGGGTTCAGAACACAGTTCTAGGGCTTCTAACAAGTCCGTACTGAAAAGGAATCAAACTGATGACATTTTAAGGTAGATGATGCAATATAGGAAGGTTTTTAGTGTGTGTACCAACCTTTTAATGGAATCCAACCACCACTTTGACTAATTTTTGAGGTATTTCTTGAGAAGGAAAATCGCTAGAGCGCATGTTGCAATCGATGAAAAAGGTTTGACAAATAAATGCAGACACAGGGTGACGTATAAGGGGTTTACGCATAATTGTCAATATCAACAGTTATATTGTCGATATCGACAATATCCCAAAACGACAAAAAAAAAAAAAAAAAAAAAAAAGAAACCCAGCTAAAGGACCCCTCCTGTCTCTAAACTCCTGCTGGGTCCTCTCCTTACTTAAGACGTGCTATAAGGATTTTTCAAGTAGTTTTCTCAAAGGAAAAAGTATGTTTAACACTTGTGCCCTTCCAAAAAATGCTTCAACAAAATGTGTAAGCCCATCACGGCTACATCTTCTATTAATCACATTAACACCAAATTTAACACCAATCAAAATTGACATGATGACATTAACACGTGCATCTCCCTTCCAAAAAATCTCTTCCATGTGCAGATTACATTCTCCAGACGGCTGCATTTTCTATCATATTAACACTAAATATTAACACCAACCAAAGAGGAGTTCACATTAATTCTTGCATCCCCCTTCCAAAACATGCTTCAATAGACTGTACACTGTCCAGAACGTCTATATCTTCTATCACATTAACTCCAAATATTAACACCAATAAAAAAGAAGTTCACATTGACTCTTGCATCACCCTTCCAAAAAATGCTTCAGTAGACATTTTACACTATCCAGATGGCTACATCTTCTATCACATTAACACCAAATATTAACACCAACCAAAGAGGAGTTCGCATTAATTCTTGTATCCCCCTTCCAAAAAATGCTTCCACTGATTCAACCAACACCAATTTCATCCTTGGACGTTATAGTAGAGAGTTTTGGTGGGGAAGATTTTGGCCCTTCACTCAGACCTTTCAAAAGCTCAAGAGTTTAGACACCTCAAACACATTTCAAACGCTTCAAACACATTTCAAACATCTCAAATAGGGGGAAACCATTCACAACATTACAAGTTCATTGTGTCTTGACCTTAGATTTCAAAAAAAATATACATGAAATCTATTTGAAATTTACAAAAATCAAGGAATGAAAACCCCACCCATGTTCTCTAATTCCTCTCCTCCAATATCTCCTAATGAGCAAAATCAAGGAATGACAAACCTCACAACAGCAGTAGACTTCTTTCCCATAAGAAAAATAAATGAAATGAACGTGAAATTTCATTCTCCTTACTCATCGTCATTTCATCGAACACATTCATAAAAACTACCACAACACATATTTGTGGCTCATTGCTTCTCCAAATTTCTTTCAAGATTCCACTGTATTTCTCTTTTAGGTCTTCTCCAAACTTCTTACTTCTTACTCAAGGGTTTTATTTTGAAAACCCCTCCAACTTGATATCCATACAGTTAAATGATCGGTTTAAGGACTCCGAACTTGCATTTTATTCCTCTTTTCACTTGATTCCTTACATCTCATTGCAATGAGAAAAATGCACCTCCACGAGCTTCTGAAAAAAAACAAAAGCCTTTCATTCTCAATAACCCATCTTAAAATACTAGTAGCCTAAACTCAACTACAATCCAACGATGAAAACCCATATTCAAAAAACCCAACTTTCTAAGTAATGTCCGTAAAAATCCTTACATTTTACCCTTCTTCGATTCAAACCCAACAAAATCCCCTCTTTTCGACTTCCATTCACCCTCCAAAACCCCATGTCGCAATTCCAATCCCATCTTCCTGAACAGTAGCTCTTCCTCTGGAACCCAATCTCCGTTTTCAAAAGCAATCATCTTCCTCTTCGAAGCTGAAAAATCCAAGATTTGGCTTCTTTAATTCATTTGTGAAAAGAATGTCCCAACTGAATTTCAACCAACACTGATTAAGGATGAGGGTGGTGTAGACAACGACAAGGGGGAAAAGGGGGGAAAGAGGAAGAAGATAAGGGGGAATAAAGGGATTTCAGTCGTTAGTAACACACATAGAAATAGTTGATATCAACTATAGCGCTAAAAGATAAAAAAAAAAAAAAGAGAAACGTAAATTCAGCGCTCCTTCTGTCTGTTCATTTTTATTGGGCCTAAATTAATCAAATAGCTGTTTATGAGGGTTTTTCCCGTTAAATCCCCTAGATTAAAATACAATTGTTATGTATCTTTGGAATTGGAATAAAAGAATTATAAAAAAGAGAATAATAACAATGATCATTGATTTTTTTAATAAAATAAAAAATAAAATAAAAAAATCCTAAGCGTGAGTGGATGCATGAACTTGAGTCTATTGTAATACAAAAAAAAAAAAAAAAAAAAAAAAAAAAAAAAAAAAAATCAACTGATAAAAGAAGTGGAAGAACAAATGGGGATAAATTTCCTTTGAAAAGCCGAAGTGGATTAGTGGTAATTGTCATTGCACTCACCATTTGAAGAAATCACAACACCTTTTTTCCATAAATTATGCAACATGAAAAAATGCTTATAAAATGAAAACGAAAAATGAGAGAGAGAGTAGGGGAGAGGGAGAGAGGCTTCTCGTCCATTCAAAAAATCCAAAATCCCCAAATGATATCGTGTGATCAATTTAATAGTGTACCAAGGAGTGAGATACGGCTTTTTATCCGTTGATATGGTTAGGCATACAGCGAATGGCCCATCCCATCAATGGCCCAGGGCCTCGCGGTTCTTCACTGAATTAAATAGTCCAGTGGATCACCAAATTACATTTCCCAAGCTCTGTCAATTTCGAGATTTTCCATGAGATGGAAAAGTCCAAGAAAGCAATTCAAAGACGAAGAAAGGTAAAAGCAAAAGCCAGTTCGCAGATAAGATAAAGATCCCATCTTTCAGCCCTCTTCATTTTCAATTCATGAAAAGGAAGAATCCCAATGGCTTGCGCCATCGATGGAGGCTGTCCCAGCGATTATATAGCAATTGCAATAGCCATCATATGCACAATCCTGTAAACTCCAATCCCTCTTCCCACTAGTCACTAATTCTTATTCATTATATTAATCATTTGTAACAATCATCATCAGTACATCATGTTTTTAGTTAAAGTTTGTCGGGATTTTGTAGGTTGTATTGATAGTGATTATGGGTATCTAGTGTTTTGAGCTGAAACAGTACCCCTGATTGTTAGTATCTTTTGGGTGGTGTTGTTTTTCTCTATTAAAAACATTTTTTTTTTGCATGAAATGGTAAGGTTCTAAACAGGGGTTGGTTGATCTTGTTTGTTCTCTTTGATGGGTTTTTATTTTTGAGTCTAGGTGCTTGGGAATCAGAGTCTGTGTATGGAATTTGGTTTGTTTTTGTTAGTGGGTCTTTCTTGGAATGGGTGGGTAGCCCTTTGATGGGTCTCATTGCTTGATGCTTGCTATTTGTCATTCGCTACTTTTTTAATTTTTTTTTCTTTTTTTCTTTTATGAACATGCGGCTGGTTGTTCTTTGAATAAAGGCCAAGAGAGTTTGAATTGGTATATAGATTTAATAGTTTGTTTGTTGCTAGTTCTTGTGGCATTTGAAAGTGGTGGAATGGGGTTTCATGTCTAGTGCTAGAAATGGTGTGGTTGGGATACATTTTTCCAGGAATGGAAGGCTGTTAGCCTGTTTAGATGCTCTCAGTTCATCCAAACAACTTCTATTCTTATTTAATAATTGTCCCAACTAGAATTTGAAGGGCTTTTCATATGTTTCGGGATTTTTTTATTGGATAGAAGTGGCTTGTTGGGTTATGCCTATTTTTCTTTGAGTTTATGTGAGTTCATGTTGTTTTTCTCCATCTTCACGGTGGGTCTATCCATATTTTTTTGCAAGTACTGGGTAGTGGGTCTCTATTATGTTAAAAAGCTCTGTTATGACTTATGATCATGTTTCTAATGGTCTTTCTCTGAAGGCTCTTTGGGACCAAAAACCTTTATTAATTAATTTATGTGTTTACTTGTTTTTTGTTACATGTAAATGTGAAATCTTGGAGTAGGTTAGAGAGTGGCATGTTAGTACTTGTTGAGTAGCTCTCTGTCAATTGCAGTTCCTCATCTATGTACAGATCCATCTAACATGAAGGGAGAGGTTCTCAAATTCTTGAAGATCATTATATTACTAACTTTGATTTGCTTTAGTGGTGAAGCTCGACCTATTTAAATTTACATGGATGGTAATGGACCCCTGTTACAAAAAAGTTGACCCGAAAGGGGTAGGGGCAACTGGCTCAAACATTTACATTCCTAATGTACTTATGAGATCCAATAAAATTTCCATTTCTTCTAAGAAAAATGCTTTCATGTTGATGATATTACCGTGACAATGAACTTATCTCAAATTGGAAACTTTTTGCAGAGAATTTAGCATAGTTTTATGCATGAGATCTATTTAGCCTAATTTCTTTTGAGTAATCTTTTCTTGTTCATAAAATTTTAGATTATTATGATTTTTGATTTGCTGTTGAATTGGTTTTTACTGACAGGCTTTTCATTCGCGCAACATTCCCCTTTCTGGTCTACAAGATTCCTAGAACAAAATCTAGTGGCATCTGGCTTCTTGTTCTCCAAACTTTTGCCAGTGTCAATTTTCTTTTGTCATTAGTGGTATGTTTGGCATGAAACCATTCCATGTGGCATATTTTCTCTTTAATCATGTCTGTGTTTTTCATACAATCTTTATTAGTGAAAATTTACAAAATGGATTCAGATGTTTCTCAGTTATCTAAAGTTCAAACGCGGGCATTGGTGGCGATCATGCTATATATGGGCAGGTTAGAACTGCCTTCTGCTTTTGTTTTCTTGTTAGACCTTTCATGGAGGCACATTGATGCTGTGTTAGAGTGTGGGATCTTTGCTTGGAAGATGCCACCACTTGACAAATATGTGACTCTATTGAAGCCATCCAGAATTGAACGTGGGCCTCACTCAAGATAGGGTTTGACCTTTTGCCTGTCCTCTCGCAAGGATTATTAAAATGGAAACATGTCAACAGTCTCATGCCTATTATCAGTGATTATGATTGTTTTTTCGATCTGATTTTGGGATTAGGCCCAGTTAAAATGGATCCCATGATTTGGATGGTTTTAAGCACATGTATGCCATGTGTAGAGCAGGAATCTATTTGCATATGGGTCATCAGTCTCTCCTAGATTATTAATGCTTATCCTTTTGACATTATCTCATTTCCAATTGATGCATGATTATTTGTATTAAGGTGTATCTGAATTGAACTATGTTTACAGTCTGGGTTGAAGGTCCATTTGGGTTTGGTTTGCTGATGTGCTGTCGCATTGTACAGGCTTTCCAACTCTATTACCTGTTTGTCAAGTAAGTCATCTTTCATTGTACAGCTTTCATATCCTTGAAACTTTTCTCCTGCCTCTTCTCTATTTGTGTGCACCTTTCTGCCATGCTGTTTTTGTAACATCAAAGCTTGCAATAATTTTGATGCAATCTTATGTTTTTTGTCAGTATCAATTTTTATTATTGATATTTTTTTTCCATTTTCCTGCAATTGGTCTTTTAGGAGGCGTTTACCACCTATCAGGTCACGGATTTTACTTCCATTGATTCTTCTGCCCTGGATTGGCGCAGCAGCAGGTAGGTTTTTTTTTTTTTTTTTTTTTTTGTTACATTGGATTACCATTGTTTTTGGTTGCAATTTTCTTTTTGGATGATAACTTTTAATTAAAAAAGGGTAACTTTTAATTAAAAAAGAGCTGGATAGAGTATAAGAAAATCCTGTAAAAGCCCTGAAGACCACTAATGCACAAGAGACACTAAAATGCCATAGCAAAAAACCAGAAACGCATGAAGGCCAAACCTAAAAGGTCAAGATATGAGGTCCCTTGGTGACGAAATCTGCAAACTGTCTCGTAACTCCCTTCTTAGCCAGGCCATATGGAAGAAGGAAGCATATATATATATATATATGCATTGATAAGTCCTGAATCTCACCTGTCATGTCAGATAACCTCCAGGGACGATTGCATCTACCTGAAGCCCCACATGAACCCACAAAGAGAATCACCTTCCACATGGTGGTCGCGATCATTAAGATGCATAGCTTCTCGAATGCCACTTCTCAGGGCAAGGATCTTTTCTTCATAAGTTTGCAAATGCTGCCGGACTGGAGAAGGACAAGATGCTACAAGCAGAGCAATCACGAATATGCCACTAATACCCACAACATTAGGTTTGACCTTGTTAATAACCAGTAACACCAAAAGCCTGAGCTGTTAGTGAACAGCACAACAATGTATATCAACGTCCCCCCTCGACCGGGAAGCTGTTCGAATTAGGAACCCAACATATATACCAGACCAGACAGAACAGACAGATGGAGGTAAAATGCCTCTCAGGGGTTTTAAACTCGTGACTCTGGCTCAGATACCATGTTAATAACTAGTAACACCAAAAGCTCGAGCCATTAGTGAACTGTTTGAATTAAGAACCCAACTTACGGACGGACTAGATAGACAGATGGAGGTATCGAACTCATATTGATATAAATTGTTATGACGTTCACTGCTAACTTGAGCTTTTTTAAGTTACTGATTTTTAACATGGTATCAGAGCTAGAGGTCGCGAGTTCGAAACCCTTGGGAGGCATGTTACCTCCCTCTGTCTGGTTTGTCTTTTGGGTTTCGAATTTGAACGCCTTCCCTTTCGAGGGGGGTGTTGATATACATTGTTATGCCGTTTACTAACAGCTCGAACTTTTGGTGTTGCTGGTTATTTATTTATTTATTTTTGAATGTAATGTGTTATTGGTCATTAATAGACCTGTGAGGTGGAGACCATTTGGCGACCAAAGCGGAACAACAAAGATGGTAGAAAGCCACCTTTTCCCAATTTCTCAAAATAGAAGAATTGGAGAAGTCTCGAAACTGAGGAAGAAAATTCACCCAGGATGCCACAAGGAACTTCGTCTTATCCTGTAGGCTATATTACGAAGATAACTTCCTTTCGAAACAACGAGCATTCCGCTCCTTCCAAATCACCCGTAATATGGCCAAGATAGAAACTTTCCACATAGCAGAACTGAGAGACATATATCAAGCTTCGAATTGCTGAGTGAGAGAGTTGGGCATAACCCACCGACGACTGAAATACCTAGGCACCTGATTCCATAAATTACATGTGATCCTACAAGTAAGAAACAAGTGATCCAGAGATTCAGCGTCTTGCAAGCACATCGAGCAAACATTCATGATGACCAGTCCTTGATGCCATAGATTAACCACCAAAAGAATTCTCCTAAGAAGAGCTATCCAAGCAAAAAGCTAACATCCTAGGAGGGGCTTTACCATGTCAAAGGAGACTCGTAGCAGTGTCAGATATTTAACTCCTGACTAGGGATGTAGATCGGGCCGTGCTGGCATGGAAATCATGGCCTAGTCATCCCTAGGCCGGGTGTTCCGTAGGGTGCCTAGGCTGACACGGTCCACTGGCACGACTAGGCTTGTGACCTGCTGGGCCATGCCGGCCCGCTTGCTTGATGGGCCGGTCCACAGTGTAATTACTTTAAATTGAAATAAAATAAAAAAATTATAGCATATTTAACATTTAACTGAAAAAAATGCACATAGCATTAACATTTGAACTTTAAATAAGGTTAACATTTGATTTCAAATGAAAAATGCAGAAGGCATTGTTATAATTTCCAATATGAAATAAAGTTTACAACTTTAATGATATCATTTTTAACTTGAAATAAAATTTGCAAATGGAAAAAATAAAACATACAGGTATGATGATTTTCAACTTGAAATAAAATTTACAAATGAAAAAAATAAAACTTACAAGCTACTAGTATGATAAATTTTAATGATGAAAATTCTCTTCTGACAAGACACATGGGTGGGTGATGGCCCTTTAGCTTCAAAATTCCCAGATTTGTTTAGGTGTGCTCTGGAGAGGCAAGCGAAGGTGGGAAGATACATAGATCGACCAGGTACGGGAGGACAGATTTTTTGGAGCCTGACTTTCAGGAGAAATTTGAAGGAGCATGAGGAAACACAATTTATATCTCTCCTAGATATCTTAAGGGATACTCAAATCCCTGGTGAAGGGGGAGATACAAGGATTTGGAGATCTTCAAGAAGCGGGTCTTTCTCTGTCTCTTCCTTCTATTTAGCTCTAACTACGAGGGAGGGCAGTAGAAACAGTTTGGCAGGTATATGGAGGCTCAAGGCGCCACCTAGGGTAGTGGCTTTTGGTTGGATTACTCTCAAAAGAAGAATTCTAACCCTGGATAATCTTAGGAAAAGAGGAAAGATCTCGGTCAATGCTTGCCCAATGTGCTTGGAGGATGAGGAAATTGTTGATCATCTCCTATGAAGATGCAAATATGCGGTGAAAATATGGAATTCAGTCATAGGCTGGTTTGGATGCAAATGGGTTCTGCTGAAGCTCCTTCAACACCTTTTCGAAGTGTGAAAGTCTCCCATTGGGTCGCCGAGAGGGAAGGAGCTGTGGAAGCTTTCATTTCTATCCAGAATTAGGCACATTTGGAAGGAGAGAAATGCTAGGTGCTTTGAGGGAACAAATTGTTCTGAAGAGATACTATGTGATAAGATCAAATTTTCAGCCGCACAATGGGTGAAGATTAATACCTTTTTTAAAGACTATCCTATTGATCAAAGGATATAGCTTTCTCTTAAGTTGGGGACCACGGTGGGTGTTGTAGCTTTGGGGGGTTTTTCTTTTGTCTTTGGACTTTCTCTAATGTTGGTGGTCTCTTGTTTTGGGTCTTTGTTTGTTTTGTCAGTATAAGCCTTTTGTACTGAAGTGCTTTGATGAAAGTTATTATTAAAAAAAATAAAAATTTAATGATGAAAAATTTACAAATGACACGTTTACATCTGCGATAAATCTGATTTTTGAATATTCTGATATTTCTAATGCCGGGAAGTCATATTCTAATTCTTCTTCTGGCATAAAATCTTGCTTCCTTTTCTCTGTCATAAACCAATCTCTTAGGCACATGCATGTCTCCACCATTGCTTCCATCCTCCTATTGTTGATCTGTTGCCCACTTTAACTAAAAGACTGCTCAGATGCAACTGTAGATAATGGAATCGTTAGTAAATCACGGGATATGGCGGAAAGCACAAGAAATCTAGTTTTACTTGCTTTCCACCAGGCCAAAAGATCAAAATTTGTGTTATCCTCCTCCACAATGTCAACCAGATTTGTTTGTAAATATACGGTTAACTCATTCATAGTTTGACTAGATCCGGAAGAACAATTGCCTCGAGAGCGAGTTAGAAGACCCAGTAACCTTTCTTTTTCCCCGTATGTGTTTGGGGAGGGGTATGAGCTGTTTCTGGTGTTCTACCCATTTGGGTAGAATACTCATTAAAAAGTATATCTAAATAAGTTTAAATAGTAGAAATATTATTTACACTAGTGGCATTCATTTTTTTTAATTTATTTCTTCATGTAAAGTCTCTACACTTGTTAATTTTAACCTAGAGGATAAACAACATGTTAATGGAACATTTATCCAATGTTGTGTAAATTTCAATCATTGCTTTATACATATCCTTAAAAGACTCTGCATTTCTATATTTTACAAAAGCACGACTAATCTCATAAAAGTGCATTAAAATTTTAGTTGAGGTCAGGTAATATGCCCCAGAAAAAAAAATAAAGTTGCTTCATAAAAAACTTTTGAAAAATATGTTATTATTTCAATAATTTGCCAATTGTCTTCATTTATAAAAATGTCTGTACCTGCTAAATATAAAGCGCAATATTGATTAATTTCATCTTTATATGTCAAAGTTTCCCTTAACATAGAATAGGTGGTATTCCACCTATGCTTAACATCTAGTTGTATTTTTCCGGATTTTTATTAAGTCCTCTACATATTTGTTTCCAATTTTTCTTCTGAGTAGGAGATGAAAAAATATGACCTACAAGATATCGAATAATTTTCTATATAAGCTTAATAAATCTTAAACCATCTTGAACTTTTAGATTTAAGACGTGACACATACATCTATCGTGAAAAATAGCCGCACTTAGACTAAGTGGGACTAGATGTTTTAGAAAGTCAACAACACTATTCTTACCGTTTGCGTTATCTAAAGTTATAGAAATACTTTTATTTTCAATATTATATTCTTTAATTTTTTCTAGTATAGTATAGACCCTATCCTAGCACCGGTATGTGGGTATTCAAGTAAAGGGAATGAAATAACTCTTTTATGCTTTACCCATTCTGCATCAATATAATGTGTAGTTATTGACATATAACCAAAATTTTGTTGGGAGGTCCAAGAGTTAAGCCTATTTTTCCGGGAATGTTTTGAAGAACAGTTTTTAGATTCTCCCTTTTCTTTTGTAAACATCTTTACTTCATCATTTCTGGCAGTATTTCTAGAAATCTTTTTAAATAAAGGGGTGAAAGCAATATTTACAAATTCTTCTAATGTATCATTATCAACAAATAGAAATGGTAATTGATTAATTACTATAAATTCTAAACTCGTTATCTATTAGTACTTAGATTATAACTAAAAATTTCTAAACTACTAGAAGCACTTTGAGAAAGCTAATTTTGAGTGACACTCTCCCTTGCTGGTATATTTGGGGACACATTTCTTCATGTGTCTATTAAGGTGGCTAGTGCCACCTGTAGATTTGCACTTGTATTGCTCTTTACAATATTTGCATTGGGCCTTTGTCTCCCAATTTCCAATTACATATTTAATCTTAACTCTATCAAAAAATTCCCCAACTGTAGAAGTTAGTTTCCTTTTTTTTTTTTTTTTTTTTGCAGAATTGGTTTGGCGTAGGGCTGTATTGCTTTCTACCTCTATACCATGCTCTACTCCTTCCAAATTTGCACGAATTGAGTTATTTAGGCTAAAGTCAAATTTGTAATCTTCTGATGGTCTAGCCATTTTTTCAAAAAACCAAGTCTTTAAAAAAATAAATTAGAAAATTATATATAAATATATAATGTATTTGTTGTGATAGTTTATATATAATTGATTTTTTTTTTTAGGGGTGTGGGGGTGGGCTGGGGTGGGCGGAGGTTTGTGGGTGTTCTATTGGGCCTGGCCGTGTCTGGGCCAGCTCATGCCTGGCCCGTCAGGCCGTGGCACCCCTGGCCTAGCGTGACCCGTGCCTGGGGCGTGCCGGGCCGAGCCACTACATGTTGATTGGCATGCCGGGCCTCGGCGTCCCGGCCCATTTTACATCCCTACTCCTGACTAGAGTTGAGAACAGAGAATAAAAAGAGAAATAACCATCTGCCTCTGCCATCCAAACTATTCAATCACTGTCACTGAGTCGAACAGAGACCCCTGCAACAACATCCAGCATGGAAAGAAGCTGAGAAACTTCTTCAGATTGATTCTTTCTAAAGATGGGACCCCAAACGGCTTGCCTACCTGATCTGCTCGAATAACTGTTAGGCATTTGGTGCCTATCCCTTGCACAACGAAAAAGGGAAGATACTGCAAAGCCAAAGGTCTGCTGCCATCCTAGGTATCCAACCAGAATCTAATAGGCTCACCTGTGCCAATGGGAAATCTGACGTTCGATAGAAAGGCTTCCTTAACTGATAGAAGATCCCTCCATTTCCAGATTGTCGAGGATTGACATAGAAACTTATGCTGCATGCAGTTTTGTTTCATTTCCTCATTTTATGCAGGTTATTTTTCCTTGTTATTAGGTGATATATTCTGAACCCTTGATGCTGTATGTAAATTTCTTGTTTCTTTTTGAAATGAAAAAGCAGCACCATACTATATAGTCAGGAGCATTGAGCTTCCACTCCAGTTGTGTATTGTACTTGTACCTGAGGAATTCCAGTAGGTTTGAGATTAGGACATGATTAGCAGAGATTAGGATTATAATTGATCATAGCAAGATATTTGTTTCTTGTAGGTACTTCTCTGAAGTCTATGTATCTGTTCCTCATTGATTGTACAGTCCTCAAAATGGTTCCATGTAAGTAGGTTAAAAAAACCGGACTCAGGACCTGACTCGTTCATGGCCGAGTTCGAGTCGACTCGTCGAGTCGCATGGGACTCGGCCGAGTCGGGCCGAGTCCTAACATCAGAGGACTCGGCCGAGTCCAAATGCGACTCGGCCGAGTCCTAATGCGACTCGGCCGAGTCTCATGGGACTCGGCCGAGTCGCATGGTTGAGTCCCATGGGACTCAACCGAGTCCCTTGCAACTCGGCCGAGTCTCGATGCGACTTGTCCGAGTCGCATGATTTGAGTCCGAGTCGCATGCGACTCGGCTCAACCATGCATGTAACAGAGGCCTCATAGAAGGATCGTCAGGAGAATCCTGTTTCTGGATCAACTGCATTTAAGAATCCAAATGATGTCCTTGTGGAATTGTTTTAGGTCCATTTTGATTTACCATTAGCATCTTTAGGCCTTTTCACCATGCAATCTTAGCATCTAACCTAGCCCTTTGGCTTCAACAACATATATGTAATGAAAAGACCATATCATATATTTTCCTTTCAAATCATTTTCTCCAAGCGAATAGAGACGATTAATATCCAACAGAAAACAGGATTCAAGTACAAATTTTGGAAACAGAGGTCTTGATTGGAAAGAAACCTTTTGATGTCAAAAAGTTCCAAAAAAGTAGCCAGTATTCTCAGAAAAATATATTTCAGCTGAAGGAACCTTAACTAGTTACTTCTCTGAGTGGACTATCAGAGTTAAGAAACAGTGCATTGATGATACTCTACCTTTTTTTGGGCTTTACAAGCGACTCGAACTCACACACACACTACACCATGTCTCTAACCATCTGAGCAACATCTATCGATGATGGTATTGGACATTTATTTAGTGCATTATGTTATTCTTTTTGTTAGACTTAATCAATTATTGGATAAAGCATGTGTTGTGGAATTTAGTAGAAGGGCCTACTTTCTGTTATTAAACATGTTGTTTCTTGCATATTCTTTAAATGAAATTGTGCTTGAAAATGTATAATAAATTTTTTTTTTTAAAACTGTACAAATCCTGATGTTTGTTTGTTATTCATAAGGTTTCTGCTTTATATTTCTGTTTTTTGCTTTGCACACAAATGCTTGTTTGTGATGGAACTCCATATCTTCTATCGTATAGCTATTCAAATAGGGCGACCGTTGACTCTTCGCTGCCATATGGGAAATTGGTGGGTCATACCAATTATATGTCTTCACACTTTGTATATTGTTGCATTGGTTGGAATTACATGGACAGTCAGACATATTGAATTCAGGTTTCAAGAATTCAAAGACCTCTTACTGGGCATAGTTACATCTTCTACTTGTATAGGTATTTTTTTTCAATTTCTTTTTCAATTTAGTTCTCCATTATGCCTTTGATTTGTTTACAAACAAAGTTCTATGCATGAACACTATTATAAGTTTAAATTATTTTATCATGTGCTGTGAGGTTAGATGGGCATTGGTTTAATCAATTGTATGGGTACAAAATATTGTCTTTTATGAGGTTCAAATAACTTGGTGAAAACTGCTCTACTTTGATGGTTGCTTGTTCAAACTGATTTTCTTGCTCGGTCGAGTTCAAATCAATACAATGCAATTCTGATACTTTTCATTTGTTTTTATTTTTTTTATTTTTTTATTTTTTTGATGAAAAGACACATTCCATTAGTGCATCAAACTTCTTTTCCATGATACATGACAAGAAATAAATACTATGGTCTAGAAGTCAAACCCTGTTAAAGGTGAGCCAACTTGGTGTCAGTACTGTAACGCCCCAAAATCCGGGCGCCTCGAATTTCGGGGTGCTACGAGAAAGTACCTAAGAGATGTGGAAAATCCGATAACATAAACAAGTTTAAATCTCATATGAGCATGTTGATGGACAGAGTCCTAAAATTTCATTTCACTTTAAGGGATTACAATGTACTTTCTATAATTAAGCTAACTATTCAATCCTATGCCAACATGGCCAACTGCAATAAAGGAAAGAATAGTAATCTATCTGATAGATGCCTCTTGGTGCACCAACTGCACCATTCTCTGAACTCTGCGGCAACGGATCAGCCGCCAAGCAGTTCTACCAATCAAAGAAAGCGGAAGAGAATATACCTGAAAACACCAAGGATTGGGTCAGGCTCTATGAGCTAGGCAAATAGGCATGCTTAGATGGCAAATACATTATATAAACAGATAGGGAAGAAGGCCATACCTGATCCCAGCTGAACCTACGTGATTAGTACCTCAATAATGATATAGGATGTCAGAGTGCATCATAAACAGTGTGGAGTGTAGTGCATGAACAGTAATCGAGATAATAATATAACAGATGTTAGATGTAATATATCAGATAGACAAGAGAAGCCATAATCATCAATATATCGTATAAATCATGCAAATACATCTATGTCACCATTAACGGGAGTAACCAGAGAAAGTAACCTTACCATATCAATAATCGTCGTATCTAGATCCAACCGTATCAACGTCGACAGTCAAAGACACTAAGCAACGACGTCCTAAATACATAATATTAATACATCCAATATATATCCATAAGAGCACACAAGATATGTCCGCAGTTGAAGTACAAGGGACGTGGGAGGTCAGAGCCAACCCATCGTCGTCGTCCCGACAACTGTCGATGGACATCAACAATGGGGGTCATAGCCACCCATCGCTGTTGTCTCATCGAATAGGAGCATACAAGAGTCCATCAATACCCATAGCCACAGCCAAGTCCCAGCCATTGGTTTTACGTGCTAGATCAACATCAATCACTCATCCATAGCCACAGCCAAGTCCCAGCCATTGGTCTTACGTGCTAGATCAACATCACCGTCCATCCACACCCGGTCCGAGCGTCGGGGGTCTCAGTACCCCTCCCCCACCGGTGCCTATTATGTCAACCAACAATATCCCAATATCAATGTCCATGCCGGCATCTTAACCCTCGGCAGACCAATCGTACATCCACAAATCCTACAAACCACTAGGTGGGGTACTCTGAACTGGATAGCCTTATCATAATTAATATGAGACGATATTAGTCAAGGGCATGAGGCACGGAGTTCAGGTATATGTAATCCATCCTTACGATTCTCAACAGTTAATAATGCATACCCTTGTGAACTCCGCTTCTCGATACGCTTAATTAACATTATCTCATTATACAGTCCGTCCATCAATATCTACCATTAAGTTCCTAATATTACAGGTCAGGACTTCAAGTGCCATGCCCTGACATCTCATCAAATACGGACCGTGACCATGGATCGGAGCCTAAGTGCAATGCCCTGTTTATAGTACTTCTTAAGACCAATATCCAAGGTTCGGATCTACCAGCCAGCCTCAGTGTCCATTTCATCAATATACGTACCATATGTCACAAATCCATAGATGATCGCTACCTCTCTATTCAGGTCTAGGGCCCCACTTCACCTAAGACAGTGATCACGGAGTCCCAGATGCTTATTATGTATCCTTGGTGCTCCTGTAGGTATTTAGCATCATAGGACATCCATAACCATTGAATCAGGTTCCGTTTACAACCCTAGACCCTACTTAGGTGGCTACACGGGTCAAGGTTAAGCCCGGCTCTTGATTCGTGTCCAGCGTGTCCCAAATAGTCCAAATGAAAGGTCAACGGGCCCCACACATGATCCAATCGAAAGAGAGGAACTGAATCTGGAAAATCACTGTTTACAGTGTACCAGGTCGACATCATGGGTCCACGGGTCGACTTGGTACTCTGTGGAAATGGACAGCCAATTGGGAGTCAGAAATCACCTTCTGCAGTGTCCCCGGTCAACATCATGGTTCACCCGGTCGACCGGGTACACTGCGGACATTTTCCCAAACATCTGGCAGGTGGGGGAAACATGTAGTGTGGCCGGTCGACCGGGCCTCTTGGCCAGTCGACTGGGTACACTGGCCTGTACCCTATGGCCATTCTGCTCCCAGTTAACTGAAGACCTCTCCTGTGTGCCCGGTCGACATCCTGGGGGATGATGTCGACCGGGTACACACGAATACCACATTTTCAGGATTCTGCCATTTTTCCTTTTCCACCCAAACTTCATCAAATTCAACCCAGATCTTCACTGATCATCTCCAAACTTCATTTACAACTCCCACATCCTGATCTCATCACGAATGGGCCATTGATCTTCCAAATGGGGGTTTCCCATCCATCAATGGCCAAAAACACAAAAGAAAGGCTTAGAACAATCAATTCCACACATCACATCATTTAACCAACCATCCATAAACAGAATCATGCCAACCATTCAGAAAAGATAGTAATTGTAAATCTAAGCATATTAATCAATGAAATGAAAGAATCTAAACATGTCTACTTGCCTCTATTGGAAATTGGTGATGGAGTTGAGAGAGAGATATGCGAATTCCAAGCTCCTAAGGTGTTGATTGAGCAATAGGGGTGGTCTCCTAGCTTCTCCTTAGGCCGGGATTTGGGGGATTAGGGTTTCTTAGGGAGAGGTAAGGAAGATGAGAGTGAATTAGGGTTTTAGGCTAGGTTTTGCAATAGCTATGGGTTTTATAGCTTAGGGTTTGGGATAATTACCAAAAAGGGTAACTTAGTTTAAAAAGGGAAAGAGATGGGGCCATGGGCAAATAGGTCATTAGGTGGGTTTCTAGAATGTTCTTAACTCTCAATGCTCCTCCTTTTAATTCTAATATCGATTAAGTCCTAATCTAATCAAAACCTATTAAATTAATAATAAACACCTAATATCTATTACGAATTATATATACAAGCTAGTTCTAGAGCTTAGGAACATTAGCCTTCTATTCCACTAATTCCTATTAATTAGCATATTAAAGTAGGAAATACCATATATGGTTAGGATTACAACTTAGGCTTTCAAATTAGAAAATTAATTCTAGGAAACCACTATTAATCTCACGAGGGTCTTAATCTTATAGTTTAAGCTAAATTAATGGGAATTACTAACTATTTATGCTAATCACCTATTAAATAAGATAATCAACGATTTGACTTGGTCAAATTGGGTCCCACTAGGTATTTCTAGGAACGGGTCCTCACAAGTACTCAGATTGTAAATAGTTTAGTTTGGGTTGGAGCCAGCCACAAGTCTGATTGTAAACTGGACTTCATGACAGTTGTGTATGATCACCATATTAATAATGTTTTTAAGCATACCAACCAAATAAAAATAAATTTTTTAAGCATATAAAATAGCCACTTTCAAGAATGTCCAGGTAGTTTAGTGGTTTTTTTTTTTTTTTTGATAGGTGTATATATTCCCAAAAGGATGTACAATGTACAAAGAATCGAAGATGGGGCGGCCCCACCAAACTGACACTCCTATGGAATGGCCAAATAGTTCTTAGCTTAAGAATGGTCAGCCTAGGCAGTGGCGGAGCACGGGGCGGTCGAGGGAATAAAGGGGGAGAGAGGCGGCAATTGCTCCCCCCACTACTTCCAATGATCAAACGCTTTTCTACAATGACAACAAATAAAACATGAGAATTATCCCACCTCAACTTCCTATGATCAAATGCCAGGGCGTATTTTCTGCAATGAAAACAAATCAAACACAAGAAAACGAAGGAAAGAGGGAAGAGTAAAGTGAGAGAGGATGAGGATTCTCAAGAAATCGAGAAATAAAAGGAAGAGATGGAAGGGAGGAAATGGCCGCCCTTTCTGGGGTTTTCCTTTCCTACTGCCCTATTTTCAAGCTTTGCACGGAGACTGATAGAGAGGGAAAGAGTTCTTTGTAATGGGAAAGTAGTAAATAGAGGTAATATCTTAGAGCAAAACCATTGCTATGTCTTCTTTGAGAAGAGTGCATAGCACGTCTTTTTAAACTTTCCTCTCAAAAACAGCAAATTGGTGGCAGAATAGTAATTAGAACTGAAGTCTTAGGATGATATAATTGTCAATTTTCTAAAAGCATTCCCAGAGAGACAAGTCACATCTGCCGTACCCTCACTCTCTCTAAGATACATAGACGTTTTTTCAAACAGGCCAGGTCACTTGTAAACGGGTTGGAACCGTTATGGTTCCGGAACTAGACCCATTTAACTTCTAGGACCAAAATGATGTTCCGGAACTGTACCCATTTATTAATCGGGAACAAAATCAGGTTCCAAGCCTGGTTTATAACGGATCGGAACCTTTGGATAGGCGGATAATCGGATATCCATTTGCATCCCTAGCTGTCACAATATTTTGTTCCAATATGACTTGGTCCCACCATAAGATCAAGCATATGATTTTCAATGCATATGCTCAATCTCAAGTGGGGACCTACACTCCTATTGGAGCCAAACTTTGGAGACAGTCCATGAAAGGGGAGAGAATTTGTTTTGAGCGGTTCTGATTTTACATAAGAGGGCCCCACTATGGAGTTCCAATTCCCTCACACACTGGTTGTGGTGATGATTGAGAAGTGCCTTGGAACCCAAAAGCACTCATTTGATCAAGCAATGCTGGATTCATTGTCTGAATGGCTCCTTTTGCTTAGGCCAGTTATTAGATGACATGATCAAAGCAATTTAAATGTTCTTGGTTTCAGCCTATTCATTGAGTGTGCATTTAGTATAATGTCATCCATTAGTAGCTTTCATAGTGGGGCTCACCTTTCCTTCATCTATTCCACTCATACTACATGTCTCCATTTGTGTAGAAGCTAAGTTAAATTTCACTTTGGCCCAAGTAATATATACTGTGAGATTTATCATGTTTAGAAAACACAGACATATTTTACATGTCTAAATTAAACTAGTATATGTCACTCTAGTTTGAGTGAAATTTAGGATTTGTCTATAAACATGTTGATGTCACAAATGGTAGGGTCTACTATCAACTCATGGGGATCATATATTAAATGTCTTAAGTAAGAAAATTTAAAGATAAACTTACTTAGTAAAATGATGGCATGAATTTCCATAAATTTAGTTTTTTTTATAATTAAATATACCCTCACTTAAGATGTGTCTTTATTGAAAATGTTAAAAATACTCTTCTACGAAAGAAAACAGAGTTGCAATAAAGATACATGCTTGTGTAGTTAACTTGTGGATCCCATTATATAAAGAGGTTTTTGGAACATGAGGCGATCATGCAAAGAATCAATGACATGAAAACCCGTCTAGGACAGTTGTAAAATAAATTTTTATCAGAATTGAGAATGACGTTTTAGTGGGAATCCTCTTTTATGGGTGACTGATGTCAACTGTTTATAGGCATAACATCTTTTGTTTATTGCATGTCTTTAGTTCACTTCTAAATTTAATTGATACCTTATTTATAAAGGATTTAATATTTCTTTTTAACATATTTTCTTTTCTTTTGTTAATGTTAATTAATAAAGGACTGGAACAAGTTAGTTATGGCATTATATGCACCCCCTCCCACCCACTAAAAAAAAACGAAAAAGAAAAGAAAAAGAAAAAGATAAGGAAAAAAAGAAAATCCTGGCTCTAGCACTGAACCTATAGGGCCCACCTGGAAAATGAAAAAGCAGGAGAGGAGCGGTTTGCATGGTCTCCCCGAGTCTATCGATGTGCAAAATGTGGGAACCATTTGATCAAAGGACATTGTTTTAGCAATTGGCTGAGTCCAATTTGACTCGGTGTTTCAAAAATCGGTCAAGTCCAATTCAACTAAGCCCCGATTCATCTAGTTTGTAGAATCTTTTGGTTTTTAGGCCCTAAATGCACTTATTTCCTATTTTTCCTATTTGAAAAGGTTGTTGGAGGTTTTGATGAACATTTTACACCAATTCTAGAAGATCAAAATGATTTTTCCTTTAAAAAGATCCAAGTGTTTGGAAATCGGCAGAACTATTCAACCAACTGAATAAAACATAAATCTCAGTACCTATTACAACTTAATTCATTACTAATAAATGAATAAAGCAAATCTTAAATAAGAGCTTTGAAATTGTCCAAACCCTAGCCATTAGATAAAATAGGATGTGGGCGAAAATCTGCATCATCAATTGGAGGGCCTGCACAAGATTTCCACACTGCAAATAAAAGAGTCTCATGTAGAAACTACTAGTCAAATTCTTCGTTCATTCCAAACCATGGTTCAAAATAGCTACGTAACGGCCGCATTATCGGCCGTAGTGGTATTGGCTGCTATGCTATTTTGAAAATGGAGGTGCCACGGTCTAAAACCTAGTAGAGCCATGTAGTTTCAATTTTAAACACTATTGTTCATATTTCTTCTCCTCATTATCCTTTTTTAAAGTTATCTCTACCTTTACATTGTTCCAAATCACTAAAAAAACACATTGGTTGCTATACAAGATTCAAATTTTTTTTTACCACTTGAAAACTTCACACTGCTACGCTGCTACGTATTATTGCAACTGCTATGTAACGCCTGCTACATAGCGTTTTGGACATTGGCCGCTACACTTGCCGCAACCGCTATTTCGATCCTTGTTCCAAACTCTGAAATAAAAAGAGAAAACGAAAACACGAACACGCACACGCACACAAAAACTGAATTACCGATGGCCTCTAATGCTTATTAAAATGTTTTTACAATATATAATACCAAAGATTCTATCCTATCCATCCATCTATACCAAATAGATCTAAACTTTTAAAACGGTAATATTCTTGCACATCCAGCGTGCGTGGTCTTACCATGCATACTGGAAACCGTGCACATCGGCTGTTGGGCCTCTAACCTCTTGATCCATGGCCCAAGTTTAATGGCTTTATTTAAAAAAAAAAAATTGACCCTTGATCCAACTGCCCAATCCATTTGGTGGGTGCAAGCCCCGGGGTCTGGTGACTATCAAGAGGGGTCCTGCTTGTGTGAACGGTTCTGGTGGATCGTAAGGTGGGCCTGCTGGAAGTTCTCACTGCAAGCATGTATTGGAACTTTTCCCCCTTTAAAACAGTTAATAAATAAAAGTCCTAATGAAATTGAATATAGTGAAAAATCTAAGTCCATGCCTAAGGAAAGTTGTGCACAAAAGGGGATTTGCTAAGTCGGGTTTTCACTTTTTTGTTCAAATCCCTTTGGGATTTTCTCATATGTAATTTTTTAATGGTGAGTTCCATGTGGGGACCATTCCATGCAGCTGCAACATTCTCCTTGGCTTGGGAGAGACTCAACCTCAAGTTTGCAAACACAATCTGCTTGGATTGGTCATCACCCAAATCATGCAGATGCCTTTCTTCTATGTTGTTTACTCCAGATAGTTCTAGGAGGATTTATTTTCAGTGGTTGGTTGGTGCTATAGTTGTTGACAAATGGATTGATGATGTCATGGGCATCATCTGACTCTCTGAATTTAATATGCCTCAATCTAAACCATGGGTTTCCTTCAGACTACCACTTTTTGCTCACTGATTATGTAATCAATCATTGTCAATTCATCTGGAACAATTAATTGATTTGTCCTTGGTTGCCTGATTTAGATTTCAATCGATAGATCATATGTAATATCTTAGGATGTATGCTCTTCAATAGTTTGATCTTCTTAACCTATATTTGTTGTAGGATATTCATTTTTGTGTTCTTCCATACTGAGATTTTTTTTTCAGATCGTTGAACTTGTGATCCTTGCATGCAATATCTTTCCCAAAAGTTCCTGTATTTTTATGTTGTATAGGCTTTTACCATATCTTTTAACCATTTGCGCAAATCTTCCAACCTGATTGGCACAACCCGGATATCGCTGCCATCTGGACTTTGGATGCACGATAATAATAACTATGGCCGAAACTTCTTGGATAACCGAAGTTCCACTTATGCCCCTTGATTTGATCCATTTGAGCAATATGTGTCTAAATCAAGGTTTTAAATATCGGACTCGGACTCGGACTCGGCTCGGGCCGAGTCCGAGCCGAGTCGGCCGAGTCGCATGGGACTCGGCCGAGTCGGCCGAGTCCCCATATTTAGTAAAAAAAAAAAAAAAAAAAGGAAAAATTTTGTTTCTCCTTTTTTCCATCCAATCCATTCATAATTCCATATATAAAGTTTCACTCTCTTCATTGATCATTCTAATACGTTATTTAAGGATAGAAATATAGAATAATAATAACAAAATGGCAAGCCAATTTATAATTTAATTGCAATTAAAATTTAAAATTTAAAACTAAAAAGTAAAAAATACAATGTACATGTTTCCAACTTTCAATATCCACTCTCAAGTCTCAATTTAGTCAATTATCAAGTCAACTAGTAAGATTAATCATCAAAGATGTAACTAAGCTTCAAATTTCAATTATATTTATAGCATATAAAAATGTAAAACCATAGTATACCTTAGCTCTTTCTTGTTAAAATTTAAATGCTAATTCCATGTTGAATGCCTTGCGGGTTCTAGATCTTCATCTTCGTCGTTATTTTGACTTTGACGATAGTATTGAGCAACATCAAAATGAAAAAACCCTTGCCCCGCTCTTGGAGTTATAGGATCTTCTCCATAGTTTGATGATGGAGCCATAACTTGAAGTTGAGGATATTCATATGGCGGTTGCACTTGTGGGGGTGTTACTCCATACTGTTGTTGCCCATACCCATGCGAAGGACCACCGTATCCACCATACTGATGTGGCAGTCCATACTCAGACGAAGGATCATGAAATTGATCTCCATATTGTTGCCCATATCCGTATGAACTATCAGAACTTGTGATCCAAGGGCTTGATGCCATTTGATGCGGCTGAGGATATTCATCCGTTGGCTCACTTCCTTTTCCTTCACCTCTGCCCCACTCACGTGACCCACCAGCAGGCTCACTTGGACTATAATATACATTAATGTTGTCATGTCTACCACCACGTCTATCATCACTACCTTCGTATGCCTCCTCGTTCTGGCCCTATTCACCTCCTTCTCGTGAGCCACTCTTGCTAGAAGATGATGTTTTATGCTGTTCATCTTCTTCTTCATAAGTGGCCAACCTTTGGCCTTGTCTTGTCTTTGCATGAGTACTCTTAGTCTTATCCTTTGACTTTCGCGTGTATTGGAAAGTTGGTTTTGATCTTTCTCTAGCCCCCTCGACATGTTCTGAAGTAGAACGTGTCAACTCTGGACCACGGTTATGACCACGTCCCGAGCCTTGCAATGACGAGGTTGCTACACCCTTACCCTTATCGCGCGCTGATCGCGCTGTAGAAGTAGGCGTAGCAGATCTGGAACTCGGCTGCTGCGGTGGGGAAATATGTGCTTCATTCGACTGAAATTCTTCAACATTAGCCATTGCTTCATCGAGGAATGTTGTATCATTTAATACTGGCTCCTCTTTCAGCCAACCATTCATCAAGAGGGTCATCTTCCTCGAATATATAATCCAAATTAATCGGTTCGTAGTCGCCGTTGTCTCTTCTCATCAGGTTCCTTGCCCGTAACCTCATTTTGTAATGGACAAAGACCAACTTCTCCAACTTAGCCATAGTAAGGCGATTACGGGTCTTAGTGTGTATCAAGCTGAATGTGCTCCAATTCCTTTCACATCCCGAAGATGAGGCTGTTTGGCTCAATATTCTTTTTGCAAAAGATCTTAAATGGGTAACCTCATCACCAAATGTAGCCCACCATTCAGCTGTGTTAAAAGACCAAAACAATAAAATCAATTGTTTGTTATAATTCATAAAAAACTATATTGCATCTAATTTAAGTACTGAAATTTGAGAATAATACCTGGATCCATCTGCTTACGACCCAATATGGCTGCGTCTGATCCAAAACTACCTAGAGCGCCCTTGTAGTTTTTCAACTATAAAAGTTAAGATTTAGAAGTTAGCACCTAGCAGTTAGCACTTTTTCAAATTTCAACTAATTTGTGAATAATAATGTCATGATCTATGACATCTTTACCTGGTTAAGAATTGTAACTTGATATTGCGCGTTATTTGTCATAGCCTCTAACGTTTTTTTCAAGCCACGGAAAACTTCTTCATGGTTAGAAAAGTGTTTGCTATAGAAGCAGCTTGGGTTCAAGTAGTACGCTGCATGCCATGACGTCATTAAGTAATAAGTATTGATTATTAGATTCCAAAATAAAGTAATAAACAATAACTAGTTAGTATTCTATTTATAATAACCATAATAAATTAATAGTAAAAAATTACCTGCCGCATGTATGTCTTGATGCATTTGGTTGTCCCATCGATTATCAATGATTTTCCATATCTTCTTATAATAAGTCCCATACTTTCCTCTGGACCTTTGCTCTATAGCTAGCTTTGCTCTATCCATGGCATCATACACAAAGCCCATTGTGGGCTTCGTATCAGCATCCACTAGTTTCAAAACCAAGACAAGAGGCTCGAGTAAGTCAGTAATTCGTTCTGCCCTGTTCCAAAAATCCTCCCCAAGGACAATCTGTTGTACTTTGCGTGCCAAAGGTTGACGTGAAAATTTTGATTTCACATATGCTTTACTGGTCCACATCTGCATTATGTTAGCCTTGGCACGACAAAGACTCTCAAGGGCTACGAAGTGCGTAGCAAAGTGTGTGATACCGGGCCTCAAAATCTCACGACCTTCGTTCATTTCTCTTAGTAGATCTGTCATGAACTGATGGTTATAGATCAAAGATGTCACCATCTTTCCCTCATCAATAGTCTCACGGACATCATCTAATTTGCCAATGTCCTCCAGCATGAGATCAATACAATGTGCCGCGCACGGCACCCAAATAATACCCTTACCCTTTTCACGCAATTTCTTCGCTGCGGCCTTAAAGTTAGGCGCATTATCTGTCACAATTGCAACAACATATTTGTGCCAATTGTTAACCATGGCCAAGGTATCATCAATTAAACTGTACAAATATTCAGCATCCATTCTATGTCCGCTTGTATCTACAGACCTGATAAAAACTGTTCCCGTTACACAGTAAGCCATGAAATTAATAATGTGCCGCCTATTGTTGCTTGTCCACCCATCACACATAAGCGTGCACCCATACTCCTCCCAAGTTTTGAAGTGATCTTCCAAGTATCTCCAATAATCAGAAATTTCCATGTCAAGATACTTTCCGCCAATCTCATAAGCGGATGGAGGTTTAACTCCGGGCCCCACCTCAGCTATAGTATCAACCATGGAGCGATAGTATGGTGAATTAGCAACATTCGGTGGAATCCGATTATAATGGAAGAACTTTGAGATGGCTCTCCCCATTTTCATGGCTCTAACTTTCATATCGCCCATGATAGAGCTACTAATCTTTGGTTGTTTTGTACTTTGAGACCGATGTAAGAATGGATCCATTGTCCCTCTCCTTGCTGTGTCCTGATAAGGGTCAGGAGGAGCTCTAGAAGAACCAGCTCCAGCCCGTGTCTCATCCATACGAGCCTGCTCAGAAGCAAATTGTTCACGGCTCGCTCTAAAAGCCCTCCTTAACTCCCTCGCCTCAACATCACCATCACCGTCAGAGTCATCCTCAGAAGTGTCAATCCTCTGCATATTTACAGCCCTCTCATCAAATTTTTTCTTCTTTTCTTTCTCATTCTTCTTTTCAAGCAACATGTCTCTCATTTCTTTCCTCACTTCAGTGGGGACATTTGCACATGGTTTAGCTTCCCCTTGTATACCTGCTAGGTGTTGTTTAAATCTGTGGATCCCACCACTGAGAATCTTATGACACCATTTGCATTTGACCTTATGACGGTCTCCTGCAACCATCTCCCCATGTTCCCATCCGGGGTCAACTTCTTTCTCTTTATTTTTTGGGGCCATTTGTGATATAATCTAACTATCTGAGTAATAGTAATCTGCACAATCATGAAAATCACATTCTTTTAACCAAAAAATAGTTGAAATTTCATCTACAAACAACCCACACATGTAATCATCTACTCTACATAATTTAAGAATGTAAAATGCAAAAAATCCATATTATTAATAATTATTTTTACAAGAAAAAGTAAGGAAAATATTATTATTGCACATATATGCATAGATCTAGTGTTAGAACCATAGATCCATGTTATACAAACCCAAAATAATAATTTCATACAAAGAACATAAGTAAATAACAAAAAAAAAATCGGATTTCTTAATTTTTTTTTAAAAAAAAGACCCAAAAATTAAAAAAAATGCATTTTTAGAAAAAATAATGATCCTCCAAACCATCTTCAAGCAATATCTTCATCTTAGCATCTTCTCTAAACCATATATGCATGTAGAATCAAGAAAACAAACCTCAAAGTTGAGAAATAAAAAAACCCTCTTTGATGTGAATAGTGGTTGGATTCTTTGGTAGGCTTGATCTTAAAAAATGGATGGATTTGATGATGTTTGATGCTTGAAACACAATTTGGAAGTAGTCTCCTTCACTCTCCACAAAGTAGAATGCCAAAAAAATGAGCATTTTAAGGTTTTGGGGGGCTTTAAAAGCCCCCCCCCTTCGTCAACAGGGGGACTCGGACGAGTCCCCCTGGACCTGTACCGAGTCCAGGGGACTCGGTTCGGTCCCTGCCGAGTCCGAGTCGACTCGGACTCGGCCGATTTTTTTTTCCTTGGTCTAAATAGAATGGGGTAGTGGTTGTATGTCTAATCTTGACCCATATAGACCGTTATTGACTTTGGATATCATGGGCATCCTGGTGAGTTATCATTGTAGGAGGCTTTTCTTAGCTAATAATTAGCCCTGGAGTAAACTTCCTCTGTTACAAATTTGATGCGATCAAATTATGTCTTTGGACCTCTAGGGAATAACAACCCATTATCTAATGAAAATTAGGGCTGGTAATTCTTGCTCTGTTCATATACTCCGATCCTTCAAGCCTGAGGGAATCCAAATTGTTCATTAGGGCCTTAGGAACCCTCAAATTAGTTTTAGTAATTATCAAACTGAAAAAAGGATTGCAGGGAAGGCCTAAAAAACTGATCTCAGCCAATCAATTATAAAAGGGTTTGTTAGAAAAAATGCTTCTATAAGAGTATACTTGCAGGATTATTAATTACCTGAAATAGGTATAAATCATTTTTTATGTTTTGATTATATTTCAGGCTCCATTTTGGTTTTGTACACTATCATGATGATATTGTGATTACATTCCTATAAAAATGGATCAACATAAAAATTTCAGTGTTTGACTAACACAACTCACATTCCCCGATGAAGATCGATATTCTTTATTCTACTATTTGTAGGAAGATTTCTGTTGTATTTGAACAATTCAAATAGAAAGGCTTTAGAACCTAAGGGACCCTCAGGCTTTTGGATTTAATAGTATCTTCTGTAACTAGGAAACTTGACCATTAATATAAAATACCATGAGTATTCAGGAATAATGTGAATAGAAGATCATGTTTAATGCTCAAACACAAAACAATATTAATATTATGGTTAAATAGTTTCATACTGACATGTTTCTTTGTTTTCATGTGATCAAATGTAAAAAAAGGAAAAAAAGTGATTGCTTTTGAAATTGATGGATCTGTTAAGTTGACCCATGAAGGGGCCCAAGGCCCATCAATCCAGTCTAGCAAGCTATATCTCACGTGGGTTTGATTTGGTCAATATTTAGATAGCTGTACATATTCTAATTTGATTGCTTTCCTATTTTATTAGTGATTCATGTAATTACCTAGTTTCCTATGTAAGAGCCTTAATTAAGGCATGTATATTCCTATATATTGGTGATCTTTCTCCAAGAGAGGACACGAAATTAATACAATCAGTTATTCCAGAAGTCTCATTCGATCTTTGTGTTTTGCAATTGTGAGAATAACATGGTATTAGAGCCGTGTTCAAAGAAATCTTGTTTTATGATCTCATATAGCATTAAGGCATCAAGAATACAGAGAAATTAAATCTCTCTCGTGAAGATCGACAGATCAAAGATCTGTTTCAAGGAATCCAGACGCTGAAGCTTTGTCATCTTCATGGTTGCCCACCTCTGTTCATCAAACCATCATCAGAAATCTCCCCAGTCATGGTCGCCTGGATCTTCTAGGAATATTGGAGATTTTTTTCAGATTTTTCAGCACTTCCAGGTTGGTGATTTACTCATTCTAGAGATTTTCCAGATGTTTAATATTGTTTTCATCTAGACCGTCCAAAATCTTGGATCTGTGGTAGAATTGGATAATTCTTCTTCCATTAGAAGCCAGAGTATTGTGTGTCCTCAGATCAGTGATCTGATCATTGTTCAGATCTACCAGTGGGGCCCACGTCAAGGATCAGCATCAGTTTTTCTGGTCGCCTGGGGTGTTTTCTTGCCTGATTTTCTGTTTTGTGTTCACTGGTTGGTCCGATCTTGGTACTGCACACTCATAAGTTTGTTATCAACTTTGAAACTTCATCTCTTCTTTGTTTGCTGGACCTGCTACTATTTTTTCACTGTTTCACTCAGTGTGTTTGGACAATCTTCATTAAAGATGGAAAAATCTGAGGTTACCTTGATCAGATTCACGGGAAAAAATTACCCCGCTTGGTCGTTTCAGTTCTAGATTTACCTTGAAGCCAAGGAATTGTGGGGCTATATTTTTGGATCTGATCCTAAACCCACACAAGATGAGAAGAAGATATCCACTTGGATTACTAAAGATGCGAAAATAAAAAGTTGGATACTGAGTTCAGTGGAGCCACACTTGATAATGAACCTGAAACCTTACCCCACTTCTAAAGACATGTGGGGGTATCTAAAGCAAGTGTACCATCAAGATAACTCCGCACGTCAATTTCATCTGGAATGTGCAATTGCTGAATATGCACAAGGGAACTTGTCAATCCAAGATTACTACTCAGGATTCCGAACCCTTTGGTCAGAATATGATAGTATTAAGTATGCAGATGTGGTTGCCGACGTTCTGATCGTAATTCGCGATCTTCAGGCCTCTAGTCAGCGGGATCAATTTTTGATGAAATTACGGAATGAATATGAAAGTATTCGATCTGCCCTAATGAATCGGACACCTTTACCTTCCTTGGATGTCTGCCTGAATGAACTCTTACGCGAGGAACAGCGTATTTCGACCTCCGCACATCTGGCTCAACAAAAGACTGAGACCTATTCAGTCACATTTTCGGCCAATAAGGCTTCTCAGCCTCCACCTCGGGACTTGAGCAAAACACAATGCTATAGTTGTAAAAAATTTGGACATCTTGCATCTCAATGCAAACATAAAGTATGTAATTACTGTAAAAAGTCAGGACATATCATCTCTGAATGTCACCGTCGCCCACAACGTCAGACTCCTCAGCATCAGGCTTCACAGTATCAGACTCAGTCTCTGACTCCACATGCTTATGTTGCCTCTTCCGATATGCCTACTCCTACATCTGCACCCTCACAGCTTGGGCCCTCATCTTCTCTGACTCCTGAAATGGTTCAGCAAATGATTGTCAATGCCCTTTCTGCATTAGGTCTTTCAGGTACCTCGCCTCCATCTTCTACTTGGTTTCTTGATTCCGGGGCATCTAATCATATGACATATTCCCGGAACCCTCTCTCTAATGTGAAAAAATACAATGGTAATCTTCAAATACAAACTGCCAACAGAGGTACTGTTCCCATTACTGCCCTTGGAGACATTCCTGGTCCCATCCCTTTGAAAAATGTCTTCCTTTGTCCCAATTTAACTTCTAATCTATTGTCAGTTGGGCAACTTGTTGAAAATAATTGTCACATATCTTTCTCTTCTTCTGGTTGTGTTGTGCAGGACCAGATGTCTGGGAAGGAGATCGTGAGGGGACCTAAGTGTGGACGCCTGTTTCCGCTGGATTTTTCTCAAATTCCTAGGACTAGAATTGCCAATGATGTGTTTTGTTTTTCTATTAGAGATAACTGCCAATTGTGGCATAAAAGACTCGGACACCCTAATTCCAAGGCTTTATCCCTTATGTTAAATTCTGGTTTATTAAATAAATCTATTGGCTTATCTTCTTGTGTGCCTTTTGATTGTGCTACTTGTAAAATGGGGAAGAGCAAAACTCTTCCTTTTCATCTTTCCACTTCACACAGCACTCGGTGCTTTGATTTAGTTCATAGCGATGTATGGGGAATTGCTTTAGCTCTTTCTCATGCTCACTACAAATATTTTGTCACTTTTATTGATGATTTCAATCGTTTCACATGGATTTACTTTCTGCATTCCAAATATGATGTTTTCACTGTTTTTAAAATTTTCTTAGCCTATGTTGAGAATCAATTTTCTACCTGCATCAAAATCTTGCGATCCGATTTGGGTGGAGAATATGTTTCCTCTGATTTTCAAAAATTTTTGCAACACAAAGGCATTATTTCTCAGCGAACTTGTCCCTATACTCCCCAGCAAAATGGAGTTGCTGAACGGAAAAATAGACATCTGCTTGATGTCACTCGCTCCCTACTTATTGAATCATCAGTTCCTACCCGTTTTTGGGTTGAGGCTCTGGCTACTGCAGCTCATCTCATAAATCGTCTGCCTTCTGCATCTCTTCAAAATCAGAGCCCATATTACCGATTGTACCAGACCTCTCCATCTTATGATGATCTTCATGTTTTCGGCTCCGTTTGCTTTGTGCACTTACCTCCTTCTGAATGAACCAAATTAACTGCACAATCTGCTAAGTGTGTGTTTTTAGGGTATGCCCCCTTCCAGAAAGGGTACCTTTGCTACGACCCTCACATTCGTCGCTTACGGACCTCTAGGAATGTTGTTTTTTTTGAACTACAGTATTTTTTTCAACAGGATTTTGACCCTCCTGACTCCTCTTTAGTGTCTTTACCTGGTTTCTCTGACAACACTTCAGTTGTTTGTTTTAATCCTAACTTTGTGTACCATAGACGGAATACAGACGTGCCTCCCAGGGATCCCCCTCCTGATCTTCCTCTAGCATCTGGTCAACCTTCGGCAGTTGATCCTTCTAGGCTTCCTCCATTACGTTGCTCCACACGCATTTCGGTACCCCCTGACCGCTATGGGTTTTCCCATACTTCCTTAATGTCCACTTTGTCCTCTTCTTCTATTCCCCATTCCTATTCTCAGGCTGTGCAGGACAAATGTTGGAACCAGGCTATGAATGATGAGTTGGAAGCCTTAGAGAAAAATCATACATGGGATATTGTCCCCTCTCCTTTGGGTGTCAAACCTATTGGCTGCAAGTGGATTTTTTCTCTCAAGTTAAAACCAGATGGCACTCTCGATCGATATAAGGCGCGCCTCGTTGCTCTCGGCAATTGGCAAGAATATGGCATTGATTATGCTGAAACATTTGCTCCTGTCGCTAAGATGACCACTATACGCATAATCCTTGCTGTTGTTGCATCTCAATCCTGGCCTCTCTATCAAATGGATGTCAAGAATGCGTTTCTTCATGGTGATCTCAAAGAAGACGTTTATATGCGTTTGCCTCCAGGGTCTTCCTCTGGGCCGGGCATGGTTGCTAAGCTCCGTCGCTCTCTTTATGGTCTGAAGCAAGCTCCTCGCGCATGGTTTGAGAAATTTCAAGATGCTCTTCTCTGCTTGGGTTTTCATCCGAGCCAGTATGATCCTTCTATGTTCTTACATCATGCTCCATCTGGACTTACTGTTCTTCTGGTCTACGTAGATGACATTGTCATTACTGGTCCAAATGCACAAATGATTCATGAACTTCAAGCTTCTCTTCATCAGATCTTTCAAATGAAGGATCTCGGCCCCTTGCACTATTTCCTCGGTCTTGAAGTTCATCAATCCCCTACCGGTATAATTCTCAATCAGCACAAATACACGATTGACCTCATTGACTTGGTTGGCCTTGCTGATTCCACTTCGGTTGATACGCCAATCGAACTGAATGTCAAACTCAGTAAAGAGGAGGGTGACCTTCTTCCAGATCCTACCGCATATCGCCAGTTGGTAGGTAGCTTGATCTATCTCACCATCACCCGTCCTGATATTTCCTTTGCGGTCAACCTCATGAGTCAGTTCATGACTGCTCATCGTCATCTTCATATGGCTGCTGTTCGCCGCATCATTCGGTACCTTCTTCGCACTCCAACTCGCGGGTTGTTTTTTCCATCCAACAATCCTCTATCTCTCAAAGCTTATTCAGATGCTGATTGGGCTGATTGTCCAGATACTCGCCGATCGACGACAGGTTGATGCATGTTTTTGGGTAATAGTCTGATTTCCTGGAAATGCAAGGAACATGACAAAGTTTCAAAATCTTCTACCGAGGCTGAGTACCGTGCTATGTTTGCTGCGTGCTCCGAAATTCTTTGGCTTCGGGGTCTGCTCTCTGACATTGGGTTTCCCGCAGAAGGAGCTACCCCCCTCTATGCTGATAATACCAGTGCCATTCGGATTACTGAAAATCCGATTTTTCATCAACGCACTAAACACATCGAGGTTGATTGTCACTTCATACAAGATGAGCTTAAACGTGATGTCATCAGCCTTCCTCATGTCTCCACTGAGCTTCAAATTGCCGATATTCTTACTAAAGGTCTTCCTCGACCATGGCATCAATTCTTGGTTGGCAAATTGATGCTTGTTGATTCTCCCGCATCAATTTGAGGGAGGGTGTTAAGTTGACCCATGAAGGGGCCCAAGGCTCATCAATCCAGTCTAGCAAGCTATATCTCACGTGGGTTTGATTTGGTCAATATTTAGATAGCTGTACATATTCTAATTTGATTGCTTTCCTATTTTAGATTAGTGATTCATGTAATTACCTAGTTTCCTATGTAAGAGCCTTAATTAAGGCATGTATATTCCTATATATTGGTGATCTTTCTCCAAGAGAGGACACGAAATTAATACAATCAGTTATTCCAGAAGTCTCATTCGATCTTTGTGTTTTGCAATTGTGAGAATAACAGGATCAAATAATGAAATCTTTATAATTACCGGAGAATTGTTGGATGATGAGAGTGCATAGATGCATACAAATTATTTATCTAATCAGTAATGTTGACATGTATTAAATTAAGTATCTAATGAAGAGGGAGGTCAACTTGGGATGAAAGATTCTGTTTTGCTGCTGCACTTCTCCAGCAAGAGTGTTCGAATCGTCAATAGATAATGCAGAGAAAAGTGAAAAAGAGACATACATTTCACTAATTTTCTTTGTTAATTACATTTGTTTGGGTGCTATCCACATGTTCATTTAAATTGTTACTGGAACACAGATGTGATACATATTGTTCTACCCGTTCTTAGCTGTTTTACCTTCCAAATTGAGTATTGTGTTTATGATATTACCTTGAACCTTCATAGATTATTTGGGTACTATAAAATGGAGGAAAATGTACCACCTGACCTACCACAAAAAGTGGTGTTTTTTTAATGAAAAAGTACATTGGCGACGTACATCTATTTCTGTGCTTGAGACAAAGAAGTAGTTTCTGTGAAGAAGGCACCAAACGGGTTGACAAGGTGTATGAACTATGAAGGGGAACAAAAATTGTACTTACTATGAAGTAGTCATTAATTTCAGACTTGTCCCTCTTGACATTCCATTTAAGAGGGGTACATTTCCCCTGAATTCTGAATAACCCAATGAATCCTTCAGAACATTGTTCTGTTGTGCTGCATCAAACTTTTCCATTCTAATTTGTATTATTAAAGAGGGTTCATTTCACCTGCATTCAAAGTAACCAAACAAATCCATAATATTTGGGTTAAATTGTTTCAAAGCATTTTGTTATGTTTTGCTGCTTCAAATCTTTCCATTCAAATTTTTTTTTTTTTGTTGCAGGAATCTGGATTACTTCTTATGTTTTGAATGAAATCCATGATCAAACTCGACCTGTTCAAGTTATCTCGAGATTTTTGTTGCTGGTTTCGGTATGTATTGTTCAATCATGCTGATATTCTCTGTAGGTTGATGATAATTAATACATGACCATCACTTCAGTATGTTGCTATTTATTATCCTTGTTAAATTGTTATTGGTAGTGGTACTGAAGTTAAATTTAAGCATGCATTTATATGAGGCAGGATTTTTAATGGAATTGAGTTTACTACCTCAATGATTGACTGAACTAAAAGTGTACCATTAAGTCAGTTTGATTTTATAGATATTGTAACTTTTATTAAATTCACAACTTGTAGACAAGATCCTGTAATACGGTTGGAAGGTTCTCATTGTTGCAACAACGGGGTGATTGATGGGGTTGAGTCACGTCATCACCTTTAAAAAACAGCTGAGTCATGTCACCACCTCTAAAAAACAATCACCAAATGCAACAGTCTACCAGAAGTTGTATGACATAAGCATATATTAAGCATTACTATTGACGTGGACTGATTGATTCTGTGGCTCCTCATGTATGCTTGATACTATTTGACACTGCCCCCTACGTGCTTGTTCTGAGGATTTTTAATTTCACGAATGGACAACTTGACAACTTGATTGGGCTTAGCTAGTTGATGAACCATTTTACACTAACAATTTTTTAGTATCAAGGTTTGGCATGTGTAATGCTTTAAGTCCCGGTGAACTTGTGAGTTGGCTGAGGCTTGGTTAGTGGACAAATGGGAAGCATGGACACCTCTCCGGGGCCGTCGTGTCCGACACACGCTCCGGACACGTGTCAGACATGCCGAAAAGAGTATCCTATTTATTTTTTTATATTTTATATTCCGAACATGCTGGGGACACGCCGGGACACATTAGGGGCACGCTGGGGGACACGCTGGCCTCTTTTAATTGGAAAAAAATTAAAATTAGAGTAAAAAAAGAAAGAAAAGGGGGCTGTTTGTAAAAAGTTATAACTTAAGAAGAAAAGGGGGCTCTTTTAATTCGTCCATCTCTCTCCAGCCCTAAACGAAAGAGGAAAAAAAAAACCATTCGTCCGTCCAGCCCTAAACAAAAGAGAAAAAAACTCATTCGTCTCTCTAGCCCTAACAAAAAAAGAAGAAGAAAAAGATCTGCTGTGTCGGCGTGTTCGTATCCATGTATATGATTAGATTTATTATTATTATATTATTAAATATTAACGTGTCCCCGACGTGTCCTACTTTTTTGAGAAATGCCGTGTCGGCGTGTCCATGTCATGTCGTGTCCCGTGTCTGTGCTTCTTAGGTGGACAAGTCTAGTCAGATGGACAACTTGCTAGTTTCAACACCTGGCCCTGAGTCATGTTGCAAGGCTAGCAAACTCGTGTGACTGGGCGGACTCATTTGCCCGGTTATTTCACTTGGCCAAGTGTTGAAGGGTTTTTTTTTTTTTTTTTTTAAAGAGTTGGAAAGGAGTTTCAGGGGTTCAAATTCATATTCTATTTACTACAGGATGCTGTATTTACTAGAAGCTGAAGTTTATCGCATATCATGTGAAGCTCAGATGATGAGAAGAAATGAAAAGTTCTACATTATTTCAGTGAGACCCGTATTCTGTGATGCACTCCATTGAACGCCATTGAAGGTTTTAAATCCATATTATCTTCAATGCAGGATGCTGTATTCACTAGTAAGCTAGGAAGGTTTTCTTGTATATCCATGTGAAGCTTAACTAGTAAAGAAAACTTCTTGGCTCTTTTAGGACTCATTTTCTTAAGCTGTGGAAATTGTTTTTCAGTAGATTTCACTAGTATTTATACATGCTTATTGCCAAAGATAATCTAATAAAAAAGGAAGTAAAATCTAAGATCTAAGAGAATTCTAATTAATATAGATATTAATCTTATCTAAAAAGGTATTAACCAGTCGGAAAAGAATGGGAAGTAAAATTTAATAGATATTTTGGCAAAGAAAAACTGAATAAGATATTTGCAACAAACTTGGGCATGATGGACTGTGATTGAGTTTTACTTGGTGTTTGGGCTTAGTCCTCCATCGTGGGCTTCCTCTTTGTCTGCGCCATTCTCTCTCACTTGAAAACAAGCACATCCATGAAATCGAACTCTTCATTGACAATGGGGGGAATTATTTGCACTCTGGCAACACTTTTGAAAAATTCTTGCTCTTGAGCTTGCATTCGGATAGTACATTTGCAAAATCATTTTAAATTTTCTTATCCAGTCTATCCAATGAATTTTAATCCATTCTGATTAGATTATGGATGAAATGAGTATCCAGTCTATCCATTGATTTTTAATCCATTCTGGTTAGATTATGGATGAAATGATGATGGAATTTGCAAAAACGGCCTTTGATCAAATGGATCTTCAGGGTAGTGGATCTGGCCATACCAGGCTATGATGAAAACAGCAACAGGATGTCTCATGATGTCTTTTGTGTTTGATTTGGAGTTTTTGGAATCAATTTCGATTCAACATTAAATATAGTGTGATTTTATTATCACCTTTGTACACATCAAAAGATTGAGTATCACCATTTTCTTGACAAATTGAAGACTGGGCCTTCATCAAAATTATCTAAGGTCTGTCAATTATCGCATTGAATATAAGTTCTTTATGTTGTTAGAATCTCATCTTTTTTGTCTGGACACCCATTACAAATAAGTGAATGAATACATGTGAAAAATCAGGGGCTTTGATCATTCAACATAATCTTGAGGATGTACCAATGTCTAATGAGTATAGTTTTTTTTTTTTTTTTTTGTTATAACGGTAAATTTTATTCAAAGAAAGAAGAAACAAAAAAAGAACAACGAACAGGAATAAAATAACACAAACAAAAGCTAAACATCAAACGAAATGTGAAGCCGAAAAACTCCTTCCCTAGCAAGACCATCTGCCACGAAATTAGCTTCACGAGGATTATGAAGAAAAGAAGCTCCTAGGTGAGATGAAATATCTTGCACCTTCTCCTCCAAATCAGCTAAAGTCCACTGATGAGAAGACTTCCCAGAACCTCACTGAATCGCAGAGAAAGAATCACCTTCAATGATTGCATGAAAACCTCCCAGATGACGAAGTTCACGGCAGCCCACCAATAAAGCATACATCTCAGCTCCATTAAAATCAACACAATTCATAGGACCTGCGAAGTTTTTGACAATTTTTCCAGAGAAGTCACTAATAACACCCCCAATTCCACCCATCTGAATATGCAGAAAGTAGCTGCCATAAAAAATTTAGCTTAAGAAAACCATTCGGAGGAGGTTCCCACAATAGATTATTTCTGAGAATAGAACGCCTTCCACTTTGAAAATGGGCTGGCCAAGATCTAGTAAGAGCTTCTAAAGAGACTCCTACAAATTCAACCTTTCATTCCAAAACAGCCCAAACAATCTCCTCAGGATGATTGCATTTATTTTAAAAAACTCTATTATTCCTCTCAACCCATAACTTCCAAAGACCAGCATATAAGGAGAACCGCCACAGAATGCGGCCATGAACAGATTTACCCCTGAAAATCCACTGCTCAAAAAAATCCTTAACGGAACAAGGCATGACCCAACACATATAAAAAATTCTAATGATAGACATCCACACTATTTGAGCATAGTGTGGATATGAGTGTAGATTTCATGTATTGCTTTACCCCCATTGGTTTTACCTTCGAAGAAGGTGCTATAAATTGTTGCAGAATCTTGCCTGTTGGGTCCTTGGTGTTTTCCATTTCTCATAATCTTTCCATGAATAGTGGCGTTTAACCCGAACAACTTATCTCTCACAGTGGAATCATCTGCTCTGATACCAACTAATGTACCGTGAAGCATAGCGACAATTGGATAAAAGGATGTTGCTAATGTCGGTAGGAGATTACACTGTTGATTGATAACTCAGGAATCCTCAACCCAACCAAGCCTCGTGCTTGATTAATGTTGATGATAATTCCATAGTAAAGAGAGAACTTTGCAAGTAGATCGCAAAGCTCTCTTTTCTTTCGAATTTACTAGAATTTAATACATGCTTATAAAGGATAGTCAAACAAAAATGGAAACAAAATGTAAGAGAATCTTACTTACTAAGAAAAGATGTTTAATGTCATTTGAAAGGTATTAATTGATTTGTGAATAAATTTAGGCATGATGGGCCTTGATGAATTGGGCCTGGGCATCCATGTTGGGCTCCCTTTTGGTCTGCATCAGTTCAGATAATGATTTGGTATGCTAGTTTTGGTTACAGAGACATGATAATGATAATGAATCTCGATGATTTAACATGACATTTCAATTTGGCATTTTAGGATATTTCTTTTAACTTTTTACTATGAATGGAGAATGCCTATTATCCAGATCAACCGTTCAGATAAATGGTATTTGTGGTTGAGATGAGTTGTTTTCAGAAGTACTCAAGCAATTGTGTAAGAAATAAAGAGTTAACTGGGTTGGGTTTACATTCTCAACCCCATTGATAAACGGTTGGGTTTTTTTTGGACTTTACCTGTTATTCTTGAAGATTAACCCGATCCAAACCTGATTCAGCCTGACCCATTTCCACCCGTGTCAGTATCCAAGTTTCTTTGTATGCAATTAACAAATAATGAATATTTATTGTTTGGACTTTTAATTATGGACTATAGTACATAAGAATTTGGTCGCAACTACTCATCTCATTGAAAGAATTTATTCAGTCAAGACATCAAATTGGTTCAAAATCTCATGTTTTAGATTGCATTGGGCTCTATTTGCCAGAATGGAGAGAGTTTAGGGTCCTGTTTGCTACAGGTATAAATCTGGATGGATTTTACCTTTATGGGCCGTTTTAGCCAGTAGTCTTTGACAAGAAAGAAAACACTATATTTTCTTTGATCCTTGCTTTGAACTTTGAAGGCAAATGTACTCTCACCGCAAGAAGTCGTACATGTAATCAGGGTCCAGTTAATTTATTAGGCCTTCTAAATTTTCCGGTTGCATCCTTTTCACCTTTTCATCTAATTAATGTGTAGAGCGGAGGCCTTATCATATTCACAGTTGTACCTTGACCAAACAAACCCTTATGGCTTATCAAAGCCTCGGTTTTCTTTTCTTTTCTTTTCTTTTTTTAACCATTATGGACGTAAAATGTGTCTACTTGTTTCTCAAATATTCCTATGTTGCAGCTGGGAACCTGCGATGTGAGAGACTGTTGCATTTTTCGTGCATGTTCTGGTTGTTTGTAACTACAATGGTTTCAGGACCCAAAAAGTTCTACCCTATTTTGTGGACAGCTCTCTCTCTCTCTCTCTCTCTCTCTCTCCCCTTTTTGTTGCAGTGCCTTAATTATTTCCTTAATAGAAGTGGTATTTAAAATTTTTTTTTTTATATCATACTGTTTGCGCTGACCCCAAAATACTTGGGACAAGGCTTTGCTGCTGCTGATAATGATATCATACATCACCTCCTAAGTTCTCCACATCTATTTCTTACATGCCCAAGGTTGTTTTTCTGCCCAGGCGAGCATTCTTGTACTTACTTTCTTTTCAATATCACCATCTCAACCTTTGCTGTCCCAAATGAGCTTGAGAAGAAGGGAGGCCCATGAATTTGAGACGATGGGCCAGGCTTTAGGCATACCAGATAGTGGACTACTCTTACCAAGAGCGATAGCGGTGGATATAGATATGAATGAACCTCTGGATAAACTTTTGCTGAATAAAAGATTCCGTCATTCTTTCATGGCTTTTGCAGACAGGTTTGCACTCATTCTCAACTTAAGATGTTGGGTTTTGCTAATTCCACATGCCCACCGATTTGGGTTGTCGGCATGTGCAGTTGAGAAATATCTTCCTCTTGAATGTAGTTTGGAACCTTTCATCATTCAGTATTTCAGTTGCACCAAGGGCGATGCATAATACTGTTATATTTGTAATTACAGTTGTCTGGCTGGGGAGAGTGTACATTTTTATGATGAGGTCTACGAGTTCAGCAAAATACCTGTCGTTGATACTGTGAGAAGGGTGTACATGGCACGCCACATCATCGAGAAGTACATACAGAGTGGTATGTTATTCCATAAATGATGTTATACGTTTGTTTCATAACCTTTTCATCAATCTTGTTCCAATTTTTATCTGTTTCTCGCCACAAAATATGATTAGATTTACCACCGATTGTAATGAAATGTGTTGTTTTTAGTACTTTTTTAAAAATAAGAAAATACCAATTGGCATGGGTGGTCTATTTTTCTGGCATTCCGATTGCAATCAATATACAATCTCAGTATTGTTAGAATAAGGAAAATGCTACTAGTGACGATAATATCGTGATCCAAGGGTAGAATAAATGGATTCAGCTGACACACTTTCCTATTCGAGCATTCATCCCCAGTGTTTTGTCAGGATAATCAAGCCACTTGCAGTTTGGATATGTTCAAAATCTCAAATGCATTCGTCGCGAGCTTTTGTTCTTGCTTGATTACTTTTTCTCTCTTTCATATCATTTTGTTCCAGTCTAACCAATCTATTCTTTAGTACTTGAATATGCTTATTGGTTATCAAAATATGCAATTGACAGGTTCAGATATGGAGGTTAATATATCTCATAGAACTCGTGAAGGAATTCTTAGCACTACCGACCTTGCTCATTCCAATCTCTTTAATTGTGCGATAAGCGAGTTGTTGCAGTTGATGAAAATGGTATGCTATCTCCACAAAATTGATGATAGAAGCCTTTCTTTTCGCTTCTCTTTGAAGTAATAGTTTACTCACTGTTTTCCTATTTATGAAGAATTTGTTGCAAGATTATTGGTCATCAATGTTCTTCGTAAAATTCAAAGAAGAATTGAGGACAAAACCAGAAGACAATGAATGCATGGAGCGTGTTGTGGGGTGGGACTACTCTCCTAGACTGAGTATTGTTCATGGTGTTGATGATCCCTTTCACCAAGAGCATCCACAGAAGGGTTCCCCGTCCGAAATGTGATAATCATGAAGTGCATTGGCTGAAATGATCTTCCATAGTCCAAAAGAAATCAGTTGAAGGAGCTATAATGCCAATGTATGGAAGTGATGCGGCGCAGATATGGCTATAGTATTTTGTTTGCGAATTACATTGTCGTTTTGGACATGGATGTGAAACAAGTATGTTACCTTTTTTGATGTATCATAACATTATTCAGGAGAGCGTGGTGTATATTACGGAAAGAGTGACAGACCTTTCTCCTACACATAACAAAGGATGTAAAAAAACAAACCATCCCAAAATTTAGGGTGATGAGGGAATATAATTGCTTTTATACAATCACTCATCTTTGTTCAGAGTACTAATGATTGGAGCCCATGAGGTCAATGATTCTGAACACTGAACCATTTAAGGACTGCATGAATATTGGTTTTTTCCATGATTAATCTTCCTCCCCGAGCCAGGCTGTAAAACCTTGTCACACTTACATATGAAGCAGAGCACAAGAAGCATGGGATAAGGCTACGTTGATGACGGCAATGACAATTGCTACACCATGAACCTACTTGCTCATTGCATCAATGAAGGAAGAAGATACCAGTAAGTAAATACCATAAAAGTGAAATTTCTAGGGACAACCAAGATATCCTCAATAAACTGCGTAAGTTGTGGGGCACACCTGGCACACTCTGATCAATCTAAACCCCCACACTAGCAGCTTATCCATGGATGAGCACTCACTAAAACTTGATGCTCATCTGGGTTTTGGAGGCTCTTAGATTGATCATTCAAATTTTAGCAACCAACTGTATTTAAAGGCTAGGATTTGGAGAGCCTTGAAGTCTGCAAAAATGTACCCCCCTCTTTCATATTACCATTTTTAATAGGGATAGTGTGTTATTTAAATATCCCTTAAATTTGTATATTTCGAGCATTCCTGACTTTCCCCATATGAGTTTGTGGTTATTGAGAGTGTTTTTGCTGGGAGCTTCTGATTGCAAATCTGAGTGAGTCTAAACTGTTTCCTTTACATTGGTAAACAAGACTCGAACTCGCAACCTTGAAGGTTGTAACAGTGAGCAGCTTCCACTGTGCCACAGGCTCTTGTCTTTACCTAGTCTAGACATGTCTTTATGATGGCTGCTTCAAACGGATAATTTAAACAGAAAGAGACTTGGTAAAACATCAATTTTCAGGAATTCAGGAGATTCTTTTGGAATTTTCTCTCAAGCCTAAATGTGCGAGAAAATCTATGAACTTGAGGTAGGGTCTTTGCATCCATTAACGTGCTCTTCACTTCACCCATCATCATCCTCAAAGCCTTGTTTGTCCTAACTATATTAGGGTCGGCTATATGAATTCTGTTTCTCCATTCTGATCAATCTTATTCCACGATGTGCCTTCACCAATGTCCTACATTTAGTTTTGCCATATAGAGCTCCAAAGCCTTTCTTTTTAGTCATGCTAGCGGCCAGCCAAATGAGAATGTAGATGAACAACGGATGATGGGTCGGGCTGATTGTTTGCATAGGCATTCCATAGTGAAAAAGGGGACAAAACCTTACAGTATGGTTAAACAAAACAATATTTGACAATAAAAGTTCCACCTTACATTGTATTTTCATACCCAATCTCTGCCCAAAATGGCTCAGCTGCTGAGCCTGGCTGTGCCTTGCCTTAGTCAGGCCAGCCAATCCTTTAAAAAAGAAAATCTTAAATTTTGAAATTATCATTAAACCTTGTATGAGGAGATAAATATCACTTTGAAACTTGTATTAGGCTATAAATATCACTCGTTGTCACTTGTATGAGGCCATAAATACCACTCATTGAAAATTGTATTGGTTAATTTTCAAATCATTATGTCATTTTTCTTTGATCAGTAACAAAAACATTCATTCATTAAATAAAGAGATTACAATGAGGGAAGAAAATGTACAAGAGTATTGTACCCTCACCCACCAAACACATACAAAAGACACCACCCAAAACTTACATAATCATATCCTCCCAAGGAAAAGACCTCTCGACTCTTGCTTAGCTAAAGCATCAGCCATAATAGAGTTAGCCGATCTGGCCTAGATGTGCCATAGGCCCAGGCCTAGCACGGGCCGTGCCTGGCCAGGCCATGCTAGGCTAGGCCACGGGACGTTAACTGGTGTGCGTGTTAGGCTGTGCAGGGCTTGGTTGTCCCAACCCATTTTACATCTCTTGGTGGATTTCTAAGGCAGCCACGGATCCAACAATGGTATGAGCCATTGAGCAATATTTAGCCTCAGTATTGGTTCGTGATTCAGTTGGCTACTTGAAATAATATTAGGCCCAAAGTAGATACAATAAATATGAGGTTCATTTGTACTACCAGCCCAATCGGCATCTTAAAATGCTATGAGATCGATCTAAAATGAAGCCCATTTGATTGGGGGGCTGAGGGGGAAAGTTGATCATAAGTGGGTTAGGTGTCTTTTAAAATGGGCTAAATCACACGTAATAAATCATCATCATCATGATCATCGTCATCATCAATTCCTTATCTCGACTTTATTGTGGTCGTCTAGATAAATTCTCTTACTTCATTCAATTTATCATGACCGGGCTGTCAAAGGGCCAAGCATGGCCGAAGATAAGCCCTTACCATACCTGGGCTGTCAAAGGGCCAAGCATGGCCGAAGATAAGCTCTTACCATACCCTCACATGCAAATCATTAGTAGTGATAACAGTACATATCAACGTTGTAACCTGATCATTCCATTTTGGTTAAGGGGAATGCACAAGATTGCGCCATGGGAAACATCACTTCGAACGAAGTGACATGGCGGCAGAATTTTATAACTTGATAATGGAAGAATCCATGTGAATCACTGGTTTACGTATTAATAAACAACGGGTTGTGCCAGGTTGGGTCAAGCCCTAACTTGGTTCTCAAGGTTGCTGGCTTTTAAAAATTCGAACCTACCATACCCTTGGACTTTAGGACATAAAAATAAAAGCCTTTGCTTTTGCAAGCTTTAGCAGGGTGGACTTGGCCAGAGTGGCCCTCTCGTCAAAGTGCTGGCTTGACAACCCTAACGTTGACTCAATTCATTGGATAGATTGCACTTTTTTCGTATCTATCATTACTACTTCCATCGTCTTCTTCGGCCTACCGCTTCACTTTAATGTATCATCAATATATGTAGAGAAACTTTTCTTCAAGGATGTTGTTGTTGGCCTACATTAAACATGTCTAAGTATCTCAAATGTGTAGCTTTTGATTAATATTGTGCTTAAATGTTCTTGAAAGCATTGATTTCCGATTCCATTTTTTCTAGTTTTACAACAGATCCATCTTTACATTCTCAACTTAAATGGAGAGCTCTCATTTGAAAGTTTCTATATATAGATTCACATATATCCATACTTCATACAATTTCATGCCCAACTTTCTCTCGCAAACTTTTTATAGAAATCTGAAGTACCCCCTAATGTATACAAATCCTACCTTTTTTTGTATTTTTATTTTTACAATCAAAACTTTGGGGTATCATCACTACATAATAGAGAAGAACTATCCTGCTAAATTACCCTGTACTTAACATTTTTGCCTCTTAAATGACCATTGCCCGGGAAAGATGCAAACCGGGAAAGGTGCAAACATGGGAAGAACACCTTGTGAGTGAGGCATGGGAATTTCATGAAGGAAGAACTATAACATGCATGAAGCATGATTTGAGAATCCGTTTAATACCTAAAGTGTCTTTAACACAAGATTAAGAGATTGAAATCATAAGAACCGCTCCTTACCCCCACCTCCTCCTTATATATTCCTGCATGTGTATATTGCTCCCTGATTCTCCAATTACCCGGATGTCACTTGAATGTGGGGTCACAACCCTAATCAATATCAACCTCTATCGTCGTTATCTTAGAGAAGTATAAAAAAAACAAAAAAAAAAAAAAAAACCCCTCATTAAAAAACTGTTAAATCTCAAGAATTCTTTTTTTCTGAACTTCATAATTTTTTTAGATATTGTCTGCCTAATTAATTCTGTTTGTATTTAACTAGCATAGATGTAAACTTCAACCTTCTAGATTATGGTACACGATCTATACGAATTTTGTGTTATTTTACTGACAGGAGTTATTATATAAATTGAATGTGTGTACATAATAACCATACAATATTACTTAATCTATTTTATTCTATTGTTTAGAGGTTGTGAATTAGAAGCTAGGATTTTAAAGTAAATGTAGGTTCTAATGCTACTCGTGAAAGCAGGATTCCTAGTGTGGCGTGTGACGGTTCTTGATCTGACCCATCAATGAGATAGAATATTAGTTTGAATCGATTCAATAGAAATTTAAACAGTCAGAATCTTAAAAAGAATCGAACCAGAAATTCTAACGATCAATTGGTAGCATTTCGGTTAGAAATGAGGGCCCTGAACGGGTAGGGATAAGGATAAGATAATCCTGGTAACTCGGAAGGGGAAGGGAACTGAGTGCTCGCACGCTAACCGAGAAACCACCTAAGGATCCGGGTACATCCAGGATCAAAGCAGGGCAAAGACCGCTCGCTAATTCCCAAGGAATCCCATTGGTCGGCCTGGTAATTCCGGGAATGATGGAGCGCATAAAATATGATAATAAGGAGAAATACGCACCGTGCGTATGAATAAGGAAATACTAATAAAGTGCAGTCAATGATCTGTTACATTAGGGTCTTTTAAAGTGCAAGGCTTACAACCGAATGGGGAAAATGGGCTGGGTTTTGGATGATAAGGGATTCCTTTTTGCAATAAAGTCCACATATAAATTGTATTTCCATTTAAAGTCAAATGGCAGCCCACTTCTTCATTCATTGGTCAGATGAGGTAAAGTCCAATACAAAAATCGACATGCTCGATGAGATACACGCGATGATGCCAACATGACGTGCATATGATGCAAAATTGGAAAAATTTATAATTACGAAAAGGCCCCCGACTCTACCCATTTGAGTCAAATTGGTTCAACTCACGCATTCGAGACTTCAACTCACTCCGAACTCACCTATAAGGGTCTAATCAATATTAATTACTCTAAGTAGCAACTAATCACCATTAATTTAACCAAATTCAATTAATTAGTACCAATTAGGCTTAATTTGGGGTTGGGGTGTAACACCCGGCGACACAACCACCAAGACGAAAAACAAGACCATCCATTGTCTAGCATATTGGAAGACACCCCTTGCAAATACTCCAAATCTAACTTGATGATTTACACCTGATGCTTCATAGATCTCAGATGCTCTTGACTTGGACTCTTAATCTTGAGAGCATATCTCTGGTTGGTTTCCTTTTCTGTGGCTACAAGAGTAATCTTGAGAGCATATTTCTGATTGGTTTCCTTTTCTTGGGCTAAAAGACAGTCTCCATATATACTGGAATCACTTTCAGAACTTTGTGAACCTGTTTCCAATGAATTGTAAGATGCCATGGAGGACTTGTCCCTTATTTTAGGGCATGTTCGTGTGGCCGGTTTCCGAGGAAAAAGTGAGGATTGTGGAAATAATTTTCTATGCTATAGTAAAATATATATTTGGTGCGACCACTTTTTCTCATGGAAAAACAAAAAAAATTGGGCTAAATTTTTGCGGTTCCTTGAAAAATAAATTCTTATTTTGGAGGTTGGGTGGTGGGAAGCTTTTGAAATGAAACCGGATTTTGCGGCATGCATACAAACGTGCCCTTAAAGTAGGGTCTCATTCAATGATTAAATTGCTATTATGTTTCTCTGCACAAATTTTGACACCATCCATGAGAGATAAAAGTTCTGCCTCTAATGGTCCATTTGCTTTAGTTTGAGAGGCATAGGCAGTCATAACACGCCCATTATGATCTCTTATAATTCCTCCAAATTCCTGCATTGCTTGATTCAGCATAGTCACATGCTCCATCAAAATTTAATTTCCACCAATTTTCGGGAGGTGTCCAAGAATCTGGAGGAGTCCACTGAGAGTTGCAAGTTGCAACCTCAGGCTATTTCCTGCTGGTACTTCAGAGTCAAGCTTTTGGTAAAGATTGAGAATGGGTTAATAGTTTGCGTTTGGAATACAGAAAGGTTCCTGCTTCCTCCAAATATACCAATCCAAGATGGCTTCCCTTTTGAGCAGACCAAAACCAAGTCCCAAAAGAAGAATTAGATGAAGGAACAGAAAGCATCAAACTTTTGGATTTGACAATTGCCCATATTAGATTAGTGAATTGGCAGTGGCAAAACAAATGTCTACCAATGGGACAAACTGGATTAATAGAGGAACAAATGTGGTTAAGGTGGCTTCCCATAATTAATTTTCAAATGAGTAATTTAATTTTTGATGGGATTTGCATCAACAACCTTTAGGTCCCATAAGGTTGAAATTAAATGATCATCCCAGGACAGTTGGGATTGCTTCACTGAAGTTTTTATTATATCACTAACTGTTTTAGGAACTTGATCTATTGAAACCCCTGGCTTAGGCTGTATGTCCCTCAACCGCCCCAGATTAGGAAACCAAAGGTGACCCTGTGACAACCGTATATTCCTTACCACCCAACTTAGGTCCCTAAGAATGACCTGTTTGTGTTTTAAAATCTTCTAGACCTGGGAATCCGACTTCTTGGTAGCACAATCCAGCATAGGCGTTTTCTTTAAGTCACGTCAGACAACCAAATCATCGGGGAAAAGATTTATGCTTTCCATGAAATCGTGAAAAACTCATTTTTGGCATTTGTAAATCATCGAGGACTTGGACCAATGTAAATCTTCATTTTAAGGATTTTCAGATCTGACTTCTCCCCATACGATTTGGAAATCTTCACTTTTATGGATTTGCATATCAAAACTAATTTTTTAATTCATACGCATTGATACACACCGATATCGATGTGAATATCCTTGACTATACAAATTAATCTTTGACAAGAAATCTCTGATCCAAAAGGCAATGAGAAATCCTTATAATCTACAGATTCCTCACCTATTGCCAAAGGTGCTTTAAATGTTTTTGCGATAGAATTTTTGCCCACCAAACAGTCTCATTCATAATAAATCTCCAGATTAATCGTCCATAAAAAGCTAGAGTTTGGTTATTTAAATCTTTAGTTCCCATACCTCCCAAGTTAAATGGCTCATTTCTATCCACTGGACCATTGAATATAGACACACAGACAAGGAGTCCTTCTCAATGTACCTAAGTAATCCAATGCTGTCCGTTTCAAAATAAATGGCAGGACTAAATTGCTTTAGCTGTAACTGTAGAGTCACATAATGAGATTGTTGGATCATCATAACAAGGTAATTAATGACCCAACTGCCCTTGTCCAACCATTCATCATTGTATGAGAGCGTCCTGGGTGGTCTACAGTGTGGTTATTTACGTATCTGCATGTGATATCATTAACTTTGTTTTTTCTTGAATTTTCAGTAGATATGCAGATGTGATCTTGACTTTCCGAACATTTAAAATTATTAGAGTGATTGGGTGTTCATTTCCCATCTCCCCTTTGTGAAAACTATTTGATGGCCAATTTTAGATATTAGTAATTGTATCTTCATTTTTAACCACTTTTGAAAAATACTAGACTTATAACTCATACAAATTCAACTATATGAAATACATAGGCCCTTACGAATTTGCAATTTGTCACAATGGTAGCGTAAGTATGTGGCCGGGAATATGGTCATATGAATTATCTTTTTACGAATTCATTTTTAAGAATTTGCAATACATAGGCCCTTACAAATTTGCAATTATGAGGTGGTCCATTGGATGGGAACTTAGGTAGTGTAAGTATGTGGACATGAATATGTACTAGGAAAAAGAAGAACTACATACGGTATTCTTTATTTCAATTACAAGGGTGATGCATGGGTATTCTTTATTTCAATCACAAACAAGATTATTTGATGGTCATTTTAGATATTTACCTTCTTCTTCATTTTTTTTTTCTTTTTACTTTACACAAGATTCGAACTTACACACACACACAGTGGCACAAGTTGTTAGCTAGCAAACCGACAGCCTAGAACTGTTGGATATTCACATTTGATTCTTTAATTTTAATCATTTTTTAAAAATCCTTAGGAATTCAAAATTTTAAACTCGATTGGACCAGGTAATTAATGTGGGCCAGATGGCCCCACCAGACAGTTAGATGTTGAGTCCGGATTACCTATCACATTTGTTATACCTTCATCGTGAGTGGACCAATAACACTCCGCCATGTCATCCAAAAATCAGGTGATTCTCTTTCATTTGATTTAAACCTTTTTTTCAAGTTTAAAAGGCTTAAATCTGATGAAAGAGAATCATCTAAATTTTTGGATGACGTGGCGGAGGATTATTGGTTCACTCACGGTGAAGGTATAACAAATGTGATAGGTGATCCGGACTCTTAGATGTTACCCACTTGTAAATGGTAAAACACATTTTTATATTTGTCAGAATCACTATTTTCACATTTAATAAAGCACATCCAATAGTTTTAAATGTATCTGTATTTTTTGGACTGTTTTAAACACACTACGATTTGATTCTCTTTTTGTGCCTGAATCCCTACCCTTTTCCTTGAGGAAAAGAAAATGCCTTACCATTGTGAGTTGTCACACCATCATAACATGATCCATTTACTATTTTCATAAATAAGATCTAACTTACTCTTTTAGGCATATGAGGCTTTTCCAATATGAAGGTTGAAATGAAAATCTTAAATTGGACGCCTAACACCATTCAATTAACTTGATTTTGAAAAATTATAGAAAAAATAGTATGACAAAAATATAGTAAAACATGATAAACCCCCTACAACTATCCAAGTTTCTTTTTAACTTTATTAAATGTTTATTATCAGTTTTCACAAGCCTACCTGTTTGGAGGGAAATGAATTCTTTTGGTATTCTAAAATATCCCATTTATCAAAGGCGCTAAAATTGAAAAATAGAGATACATGACCATCAAACAGGTTCAAAATTAATTATTTACTCTTGAACCAATTAAATCAAATATTAGGAAGGTCACATTTTCATCTACCATTTAAAACACCCCCACCCTCAAACCCCCATTGATGATATGTGTCAAATGCAGGTTGAGATTATTCGATACATTATGAAATCTGAAAAACAAGTTGAATGTATGTTAGGCTTCACTCAATAGACAATCCTACTCAAGTGGGCCGCTTTTTACCCGACTTGGCCTACCTGCCACCACTAAGTTGGACTGACCGTTATGAGTGTTAATATAAATTTAAAGATCCGAGGATCAATTTTGTGATACTAAAGTGCTAACACCATTCAATTGCGAGTGTCCCTTACATCAACATTTCTTAAAAAAGAAAAACAAATTATATAATAAAAGACAGCAGGTGATTCTGTGGGAGAGGGACACGTGACGGCATGGGAATCTCTTGGAGAGCGACACGTGGCGGCATGGGAATCCCTCCATTTAGGAGATAAAATTGGGATGTGGACGTTGGTAGAGAGGAGAGAAATAAGGGGAGAAAAATTAGGAGAGGAGAAAAAATAGGAGATTCAGAATTTTGAAAATTCTCTTGATTGTTATTTAAAACTGTAGGTGGGGGGTTGACCTAGGTCCACAGATCTGGTCCAATAACAGAATGACCAGTTCAAGTATGCATTTAGATTTGGCAGGTCAGAGCCGAGTCCAAAGGTAAAGACACGTAGCGCATCCTCTGACTTTTTGCAATGATACATTCCGGAATTGCCCTTCTTACCTAATCTCACCAAACCGCTACTACTCTCTAATTTCCCTCCACAATAGGATCTACATAATAGTGGGGCCCATTGGATGAGGATCTCGACCGTTTGTATTTAAAGCCAATGACATATGCAGATGATCTAACCCACGTTTTAATTATCCTAAAATCTCTCAATGAGATCCCTAAATGAGATGCCTATTACCAATAACACACCCATTATGGATCCACCGTGACATAAATGCAATTGACCACCATACCTATTGTCCATAGCTTGTGGTTACTGTGAATCTGGATCCCTTGTCGAGTGTAGGCATGAGTATTTTTTACCGGATTGCAGATGAATCCAAACTGCTCTAATATATGGGTAATCTGTACCAAATTTCACTCTAGTTAGAGTTGGGCCAGCCATTAAACTATTTGGTTGTTTCGCCCAATATCATTTTAATGGTGTGCAGAAATCCTGTTAATGCAGGATTTGCCTTGGTGCAAATGTTTGGGTAACCTGTGTTACTTTATAAGGAGTTTGGTTTTATAAAGTGGGTTCCATCTGCAGGCCTGAAAGAGGAAAAAAAAAAAAAAAACTCAATGCAAGCGCATAGCAGGAGACTCGATGTAACACCCTAATTCCGAATACCGAAGATAACGCTAAGGTACCCGAAGTTGGTGCGCTACTTCCCAGAAAATCCAAGAACTTCCAAGATCGTAGTCCACAGTGAGGTCAAAAATTTAAAACTTTTTAAACAACATCATAATCAACAGTTGTATTGCGGAAGCGTTATAAAAGATAGAGGAAGCAATAGTATCATATAAATAAATCAGATATAAGAATGGGGAAGCTTGATAGAAATCTTAAAGTGTAGCTATCAAAGTGTTTATACATATCTAACTATCTATTCAACTCACTACAAAAATTCTCTCAAAAATCCAAAACAAGCTGCACTCAATCCCCCTATGCAGGCTCTCCATCTTCTGGCTCAACCACTTAGTCAACCGGGCCCCACCTGTAGTCACCAACTACATGCGCTTCGTAGAACGCGTCACCCTCGGGATCACGGTCGGGACCTAAGCACCAAAGATGGGTCAGATCCAAGGATCTGGCAAGGTACCATATGCAGATAACATAAGATGTATACAAAAATAGAGAATAGAGACAGGTATGTAATCATATGAGTAATAAGAAACATGATCTAGGCAGTTGGGCCCATTGTCGTGGAAACTCTTCTATCATGTTTTTCTTTTCTTTTCTCTTTTTATCATCTCTATTGAGTAGATGGCATCCAAGGACATTGAAATCATCCTAGCTCTTGATTTAACAAGCTTAAAGTCAAATACTATTTTAATAATATAATTTCTCTTTTTTTATGAGATCCAATCTAATGGTGGGTAAAGGCTTGATAGGCATCAAAACTTGGCATGATGCAAAATCAAGGTGATAAAGGGAAGGGGTCATTTCTTGACTGGTTTAGATTATTCATAAGTGGGCATACTAATATTATTAGTCAATCAAATTTGCCCCCACTAGAAGAAAATCCTACCTCCGTCCTTGGATGCAGGCGTTCAAAAGTCTGTTTTAGACAAATTCACATGCTTTTACATGTGTCCATGTACCTACTAAACTTCTAGAACCACTAAAAGAACAAAGGGAAAGGAAATCATAAAATCTCATCTTGGTATGATTTGGTGATATTGTAAATTTGATCATGTATAATACACTTAAATAACAATATTATAAAAAAAAAATATATTTTTTAACAATCAATCTAATGTTGGCTATGTCTATCAGATTGAAATTCGGGGAGGACGAACATAAGGAGTGAGCGTTTTTTTTTAAAGGCCTTGTACTTTTAATAGGTGGTCCAGATCTACTTCTATATCAAACTTACCTTAGCTCTCTGTTTGTTATTATATGCATCACGAAAAGTGGAAATGGGCTAAAAAGCCCCTTTTTTCTAGGGTATTTTGTAGAATCTCACTCTATGTAAAATAATATATGTGAACTCCTTAACTTGTTTATTTACATGTGTCAAGAAGTAAAAATAAAGCAGGGGTCAAATAAAACATAAAGTGAAAATAAGGAATTTAAAGTAAAGAGACTTTTTTTTCTTTCTTTTTTTCACAAAGTTTACTTCTCTCCAAGTTATCAAATCGCCCCCTCCCCCACCATTTTCATCCAAATATCAAAGTAGTAGAAACATTACATCATCACTTTAATTCTCTCCAAGTTATCAATTACCCCCCTCCCCCGGCCCACCATTCTATCAAAAAAAGATGAAGTAAAAAGTCACATCTTGACCTATTTCTACTCCTCCCTTTACTCAAACTAGCAGGACGGTGTTCTTGCCTTTTCTTTTTACTCCTTTCGTGGCCACCATTAAACAGAATAATCCTTCACACATAACAACCCTAAGTACACGAGCCCCTGGCAGGCCCCATGGCCCCCCCTAATTTACAAAAAACCCCTTAAGATTAAATAAAACTTAAACCCATTTTTTAGCAATGGGCCCCCCAAGAAAAAACTAATTCCAAATGGCCCCCTTATTGCCTTGATCCTGGTTCCGGCCCTGCCTAAGTAGGGATGTAAATGCCAAAGTTTAGTCAAGCTCGATCTTTCTTATGGATGAGTCAGGCTAGCTCAAGCTCGAGCTCATATTGATATTGTAGAGGATTTTACCAGAAAGATTGTCTTAGAGTCACCCAATGCCAAAAAGAACCCCAAAGACATGATTGCACTATGGTGGTCCTAGGGGTCCTTTTAGGCTTATGTTTTTGAAATCTAAGTTGGGCAGGGATCACCCACATATCCCCACTCGTTTTTTCTCCTTCCTCCTTCCTCAAGCTCAAACCCAAACCAAGTCCAATTTACAACACTCACTCATCAAACCCAAACCAAGTCCTCCCCTCCCTTTCCCATCATCATCAACATTGATAATTACTCTCTCCTCTTCCCTCTCATTTCTCCAACCATCAATGCTCTAGATCTCTCTATCTCCTTCGAAGAGATGACTTCCACCTCCTGCTCCCATCTTAAGTAGGAGTTTCTCGGAACGACGCTTCTGATCTGTAATCCTCTAGTTTGTTGAGGAACGATTTCTGAAACTCTCTTTTGAAGCATATGCCTTTTAACAAATTTATTTCTCTTTTTTCTATATAATAATGAATTAAATTGTGAAAATTAATAAAATGAGAAAGAGAAGTTTTAGAAGTGGCCCACTTTATAAAAAGGGAGGCCATTGTGAAATATAATTAAAAAAGAGCATGAAATCCTTAGTGTAAAAATTGTCTTCGATCCAATCAATACAAATGCCTACTGGGTCATTTCTTCGACATGTCATGGCCATTGACATCATGAATATAATTTTAGAAAATCATAGCATGAAAATAGCCCTCTTAAAATAATCTTCTTCTCAATAAATTGATCTTCTAAAAAAAAAGGCAATGATGATTACACTTGCAGTGATCAAGTTATTTTTTTAATTTTCAGGACATGGATTAGAGCTTGCCTAAAAAAAAGCTAGAAAACAAATTGATAAATTTTTGATATTGGTCCAAAATTTTTTTGTCAGTTTTTCTTCTTCTTTCCATCATTCATAAGGCCCAAAAGTTTTCAACCCATGGAGAATGCAGATACATATATATAGACTCTCAGTTATTGGGCCTCCTAATGGATGTGATAATGGGCAAAAAATACTTGATGCAAACATATCGACCAAACTTTTTAGGCTAGTATCACTAATTTTATAAGTTCGTTTTATTTTTTATTTTTTGTTTAGCCGAGCTTTAAACCTTGTTATAAAAACATTGAGAAACGACTAAACTATTGCAGGTGCAAACATCATTGCCTTTATTTAAAGAATCATCTTGTTGAAAAAAAAATTATTTTATTGAAGCTTCTTTCATACTTTGATTTTCTAAAATTGAATTCATGAAGTTAAGTGCCATGGCATGTTGAAGAAGTGCCCCACTGGGCGTTTGTATTGAGCGCTACAAGAAACTTGACATTTAGCTGTGAAATTTTTCGCAACTATTGGTCTTAAAGTCGCGGCTAAAAGTTTTAGCGGCAATATTTTGATAGTCGCTGAGTCGTTGCTAAAAGTGTTGTCACTAATTGTTTTAGCCGTGATTTTAAAACATTGCGGCTAAAAGTTGGATTTTTACCCACAACTCCAAAATTGTAGCTAAAAGTCTAATAATTAACCGCAAGCTTTATCGCCGCTTAATTAAAAAATTGTTGTCACTAAAAGTGTAAAATCGCCGCTAAAGATTTATTATAAACATATGAAAGTAGGGATTTAGGGCGATCTTAAGTCATGGCTAAAAGTTTAATTTTAGCCGCAACTATAAGTTGCCACTAAAAGAATTGTGTATAGTAATTTTAGTGACAACTTGTTATCGCGACTAAATGGTTAAATTTTAGCTGCGACGCAAATCGCCACTACAAGTACTAGGTATAGCACCTTTAGTGGTAGTTTTAGCGGCGACTTGTAATCGTAGCTAAACGTTTTACTTTCAGCTATGACAACAAGTCATCACTAAATGTATTAAGTATAATAGTTTTACCGACGACTTGTTCCCGCGACAAAAAGGTTAATATTAATATTAATTAAAAGGAAGAATAAAATTAATTTATTGATCCCTTTTCAAATTTTCATGAACCAGCTTATATAATATGAGAAAATGAAAACTTCATCACCATCAAGTATTAGAAAATAACCTCAAATTTACTTGAGCACGTAGCAAGAGTAAAGTTTACATCAGCATAGAAAAAATATAAATAAAATAAAAAAATCATTATCATCCGGCTTAATTTTGAGCAGTTATGCATCACATTGGAATTTGGCCTGACTCCTTGAACTGCTGGAGGAGGATGTTAAGGTGGGACTGTAACGCATCTTGCACCTGAGCATGCACCTGTGTTTGTTGCGATTCTGCTTAGGACTGGAGCGCTACTTGCACCTGAGCTTGCACTTATGTCTCCTGAGAGGCCAGCTGGGACTCCAAGGACTCCATTTGCGAACCCATCTCACTATTCTCCTTTGATTTCATGCTCTTTTGAGAATTAGATTGCACAGTGGCAGCCTTCCTTTTCAAAGGTGGGCCCACATCTAAAATTATTAATTCTCATTTTATTAGATTTCACAATTTAGTCTATTATTATAGAAATAATAAAAAAATAAAATGTGACAATTGATGGTAGGTCCCATCTCCCCGGGGACTAAAATTTGACTCATGGGTGATAAAGACGGGAATCCCATTGACATTTTCCTTAGTGGAGGTAGTTGGAGGTAAGGTCTCATCAGACCTTACTCTAATATGGTGGTAGGTGGAGGGAGAGTCTCATCGGACGGCTTTCCATTTCTTCTATTGACGTAACAGCCTGATAAAGGCATTTATATTTTGCTATCAGTTAACCACCCTATCTGACAGCATGTCCTATAACATGTCCGTACTTTTTATAGGAGCATGGTTATACTTGACTGACACTCAGTACTCGTACCGAGATCAGTAGTAGCCATGAGATGGGTGCATCCTGGCATTGTTGCCGAGACGCACGTAAAGCTAGCACTGTTGCCTTGCTAAATACAACCGGTACCGTTTCCGAGCTGACACTATCGCCGAGCTGCATAAGGCCGAAATCAATACAAACCCAGCCGGTACTATTACTGAAGCTTAGCATAATCTTGGTGTTACGGGATTGCCTCCACACAATTGTCCCCCTAGCTTTTGACCTCTTAGAGTTCTCCAACTCTTGGAGGTCGGAAGCTAAGTACTATTGCCGAGCTGGCACTATTACCGAGCTGAATATAGTTGCCGAACTGATGCTGTTACCGTAGCACGGAAGCTTAGCATCATGATGGAGGAGTCTTCGGAGTATTGAGTTCGGAGCCATGCTCTTTTTCATCTCGGTGCCGGTTGCCGACATCTAATCCTTATCAAGATGTTGTTTTGCTTGCCTGAGATAATTAATAGCCTGCTTGAATCACTGCAGAAATGTACCAGTGGCACCACGTGTCACCCTTTGGTTGGTTGTTCAATCAATTCGAGGAGACATGTTGAGTGCCCTAGGCGATGCCTCGCATGCGCATTCCTCGAAATTCGAAATGGTGCCCTTTTTTTATTATAAATGGGGATGCTGCTTCCCTGTTCTTCACTTTTGTGCTTTGCCAGAGAAAAGAGGATTTGCTGAAGAGAAGAAAGCTACCGAAGTCGAGCCTGCGCGAACCTGCTGTTCTCTAGAGACTGTTTCGTAAGTTCTTCCCTCTTTCGTCCTCCTTGTTTCTGCTTTTAGGGTTCCTTTTTTCTAGGGTTTCCTGCCTCTTTTCGTTTTTGTTTCCTTCTTCCAGTTTCTTTATACTGTAGGAAATGGGGACTTATAGGCACTGGCTAGAAACCCCTATGGCCATAGCTGAGTTTAGGGCCAAGTATGAGATCCCTGACGATGTTCAGGTTAGATTAGACGACCCAGAAAACCCTTTCGATGGCCTCACTTTTACCAATGGCTGGATGCCGTTCCTTCTAGTGACCGTGATCAAGGGTGGGGTCCGATTCCCCCTTCACCCTCTTATGTGGACTTTCCTGAAAAAATGGCACCTCTGCCCCTGCCAGCTGATGCCCAACGGTTTCAAAATCATAATGGGGCGTCGCCAAGTTAAATAAGATCTTAGGTATTAACCTCAGCGTCCATCACATCGAGGATGTCTATGACCTATGCAAATCCAGTGGGGACGGCAACACTTTCTGCCTCTGGGTGAAGGCCAACTGGCAATGCTTCGTCAATGAGCCAGAGGACTCTAACTGGTATGCCGGGGACGACTGCCTGTTCATCTAGGGCAACTAGGAGTTCGATGAGTCCGAAGTGGAGAGGACTTACAGGGTTCCCCGCGGCTTCGGGACCCCTCCAAGTAAACACCGAACCCTTAGCTTTTTTCTATTTTTCTTCTTTTGTTTCTGCCGAGCTGACGTCTTCTGTTTGTTGAGCAGATGCCCGCCAGAAAAGACAAGAAACGAAACTGGGTCGGCTGGTAGAGAAACGACACCTGGTTTCGGTCGTTGTACAACTACCGAGATCACAAGTGTCGATTTGCATGGGCAGTCCTCGACTACGAGCCAATGTATCACTCTTTTATTAAGAGGAGGATACCTCAGGGAGGGCGTCAGGCCTTTGAAGAAGAAAGGGCAGAGCCGGCCAGGGCCCCGACCGACGTCGAACAAAAAGTTGCCTCGGGTTCCTCCACCTCCTTTTCATCAATCTTGTTCCTATTTTATCTGTTTCTCACCACAAAATATGATTAGATTTACCACTGACTGTAATGAAATGTGTTGTTTTTAGTACTTTTTAAAAATAAGAAAATACCAATTGGCATAGGTGGTCTGTTTTTCTAGCATTCCGATTGCAATCAATATACAATCACAGTATTGTTTGAATAAGGAAAATGCTACCAGTGACGATAATATCATGATCCAAGGGTAGAATAAATGGATTCAGCTGACACACTTTCCTATTCGAGCATTAATCCCCAGTGTTTTGTCAGGATAATCAAGCCACTTGCAGTTTGGATATGTTCAAAATCTCAAATGCATTCGTAGCGAACTTTTGTTCTTGCTTGATTACTTTTTCTCTCTTTCATATCATTTTGTTCCAGTCTAACCAATCTATTCTTTAGTACTTGAATATGCTTATTGGATATCAAAATATGCAATTGACAGGTTCAGATATGGAGGTTAACATATCTCATGGAACTCGTGAAGGAATTCTTAGCACTACTGACCTTGCTCATTCCAATGTCTTTAATTGTGCGATAAGCGAGTTGTTGCAGTTGATGAAAATGGTACGCTATCTCCACAGAATTGATGACAGAAGCCTTTCTTTTCGCTTCTCTTTGAAGTAATAGTTTAGTCACTATTTTCCTATTTATGAAGAATTTGTTGAAAGATTATTGGTCATCAATGTTCTTCGTAAAATCCAAAGAAGAATTGAGGACAAAACCAGAAGACAATGAATGCATGGAGCGTGTTGTGGGGTGGGACTACTCTCCTAGACTGAGTATTGTTCATGGTGTTGATGATCCCTTTCACCAAGAGCATCCACAGAAGGGTTCCCCGTCCGAAATGTGATAATCATGAAGTGCATTGGCTGAAATGATATTCTATAGTCCAAAAGAAATCAATTGAAGGAGCTATAATGCCAATGTATGGAAATGATGCAGCGCAAATGTGGCTATAGTTATTCGTCTGCGAATTACATTGTGGTTTTGGACACGAATGTGAAACAAGTATGTTACCTCTTTTGATGTGTCATAACATTATTCAGGAGAGCGCAATGTATACTACGGAAAGAATGACACACCTTTCTCCTACACATAACAATGGATGTAAAAAAACAAACCATCCCAAAATTTAGGGTGATGAGGGAATATAATTGCTTTTATACAATCACTCATCTTTGTTCAGAGTACTAATGATTAGAGCCCATAAGGTCAATGATTTTGAACACTGAACCATGCAAGGACTGCATGAGTATTGGTTTTTTCCATGATTAATATACCTCCCCGAGTCAGGCTGTAAAAACTTGTCACACATGCATATGAAGCAGAGCACAAGAAGCATGGGATAAGGCTACGTTGATGACGGCAATGACAATGGCTGCACCATGAATCTAATGGATAATTTAAACAAAAAGGGACTTGGTAGAATGTCAATTTCTAGGAATTCAAGAGATTCTTTTAGAATTTTCTCAAGCCTAAATGTAGGAGAAAATCTATGAACTTGAGGTAGGGTCTGTGCATCCATTAACATGCTCTTACTTCACCCATCATCATCTTCAAAGCCTTGTTTGTCCTAACTATGTTGGGATCGGCTATATGGATTCTTTTTTTCCATTTTGATCTATCTTGTCCTACGATGTGTGTTCACCTATGTCCTACATTTAGTTTTGCCATATAGAGCTCCAAAGCCATTCTTTTTAGTCATGCTGGCGGCCAGCCTAATTAGAATGTGGATGAACAATTGATGATGGGTCGGGCTGATTGTTTGCATCGGAGTATTGGGCAGCACTGCATAGTGAAAAAGGGGGCCAAAACCTTATAGTATGGTTAAACTAAACAATATTTGAAAATAAAAGTTTCACTATACATTGTATTTTCATTCCTATTCAGGCAATTGTGGTGAGGAAATAACGCCTGGACTTAACCTACTCAAATCTAACATATGTCAATTATCATCATCATTATTATTATTTTGGTTATCCCTGAGGTCTTTTGCCCAACAGGATAAAGTTGCCGGCTAAACCCATATAAATGCACACCCGGCAAATTTGAGATAATTTTGGACACAGGTTGTAGAGAAAAAACCCCACGCCTTATGCAACTTCACTATCTCCTAAGTGGATAACATGACACTCTTTTGATAAAACTATGGGCAAAAAAAAGACACTGACATTATTACACCAAAAATAATGAGTGCACGTGGAGGTATAAAACGGGCCGTGCTAGTGGAAAATGGCTGCCACTGCCAGCCATGATTAGGCAGGGCCGTACCCCAGTTGATGGGGGCTCCGCCCAGAATGGCTCAGAGGCACGAGCAGCCAATGGGCCTTCCTTTAAAAAAAAAAAAAATCTTAAATTTCAAAATTATCATTAAATCTTGCATGAGGACATAAAAATCACTCTGAAACATGTATTAGGCTATAAATATCACTCGTTGCCACTTGTATGAGGCCATAAATACCACTCATTGAAAATTGTATTGGTTAATTTTCAAATCATCATGTCATTTTTCTTTGATCGGTAACAAAAACATTCATTTATTAAATAAAGAGATTACAATGAGGGAAGAAAGGTACAAGAGTATTGAACCCTCACCCACCAAACACATTAAAAAGAACCACCCAAAACTTACATAATCATACCCTCCCGAGGAAAAGACCTCTCGACTCCTGCTTAGCTAGAGCATCAGCCATAACAGAGTAAGCCGATCTAGCGACATAATGAAAAACAACATAAAAAGATATACAAAAAGACTGGATTTCATTGAATAAGAATTGAGATTTCCAAGGGTTGACATTCATTTTAGATATCTAAGCAATCGCATTGGAAGAGTTACTTTTTACAATGAGATCACCATGGATGCTCCTAGAAAAGCATCAGAGAGCCTCCAAAATGGCTAACACCTCAGCTTCATTGGAATCGCAAACACCTACGTACTTTGAAAACATAAAAAGGACGTCACCATAGAAGAATACCTCCAAATCATTATGTCATAAATAAGCTTTTTAAATGCATCCACTATCCCACCAACATTTCAGTCTAATCACCCACCAACAAACACATAAGTCTCCCCTATTTCCACGATGAATCTGAGGCATCTGGCCTCGATGTGGCATAGGCCCAGGCCTAGCATGGGCTGTGCCTGGCCAGGCCATGGTAGGCTAGGCCACAGCACGTTGACTGGTGTGCGTGCTAGGCTGTGTAGGGCTTTGTTGTCCCAACCCATTTTACATCTCTTGGTGGATTTCTAAGGCAGCCACGGATCCAACAATGGTAAGAGCCATTGAGCAATATTTAGCCTCAGTATTGGTTCATGATACAGTTGGTTACTTGAAATAATATGAGGCCCAAAGTAGATACAATAAATATGAGGATCATTTGTACTACGAGCCCAATCGGCATCTTAAAATGCTATGAGATTAAAGAGATCGATCTAAAATGAAGCTCATTTGATGGGGGGCTGAGGGGGACAGTTGATCATAAGTGGGTTGGGTGTCTTTTAAAATGGGCTAGATTACACGTAATAGATCATCATCATTGTGATCTTGAGCATCATCAATTCCTTATTCCGACTATATTGTGGTCGGCTACATAAATTCTCTTACTTCATTCAATTTATCATGACTGGGATGTCAAAGGCCCAGCATGGACAAAAGTAAGCCCTTACCATACCCTTACACATGCAAATCATTAGTAGTGATAACAGTCCGTAGCAAAGTTGTAACCTGGTCATTCCATTTTGGTTAAGGGGCATGCACAAGATTGCGCCATGTGAAACATCACTTTGAACGAAGTGATATGGCAGCGGGATTTTATAACTTGATAATGGAAGAATCCAAACTAATCACTAGTATACATATTAATAAACAGCAGGTTGTGTGGGTTGTGTCAATCCCTAACTTGGTTCTCAAGGTTGCTGGCTTTTAAAAATTTGGACCTAGGGGCGCCAGTGTGGGGGGGACTATGCAGATGAAAAATCCTATGGGGTCCACATATGAAAAACTTATGTAGCTTTCAAAATATGTAATAGCTTTTTTGAAAATTCCTGGGGTCCATATGTAAAAAATTCTAAAACTTCTAAAGAAAAACTAGGTTTTCATAAATTGTGGAGGGGCCATATGTAAAAATCCATAAAACTTTGTAAAGCATAAACGGGTTCTCAGAAATTTTGGAGGGGCCATAGGTAAAAATTCATTAAGAAAGAAGGGTTTTTTTTTTAAATTATCTTGTGTGTTGTGTGTGTGTGTGTGGGGGGGGGGGGGGGGGGGGGTGGGGGGGCGCCGGGGGGGTGGTGGTGGTGTGGGGGGGCGGCCCTCCCAGTTTCCCCAGGTCCGGCCCGGCCCTGTTCTAAAGAAAGCGAAAAGTCGTAGACATGTACACGTTATTGAGACTTTTTGACACTTGAGACTTGAGAGAGATCATCGAACCATTCATCAAAACATTTTGATAATCCCTCCAATATACAACACCAAAAGCATTGTTTGGGTGTGGAGTACTCTTTCTAAACTCTGTTCTCTATTTTTTTTTTAAATCCTAATTTCACAGAAAAGAAAATGAAAATGGTAAAGCCACTATTTCAAAGTCTGTTTATTGCAGTAGGAGTTCGTCGCACTATAAGATTGGATACATGATGAATAATATAATTAAGATAATTTTAATTATATTTATAAATTATATTATTTATCATATGCCTTAATCTTAGAATGGGCCCAACTTCCAACAGACTTAGATTTGCAGTAAGGTAGGCCCAATGGTGTACCCACGCATATGGATGTGAGGGTAGTTCCCCCAACTAGACTCGAGTCCACCTCGAAAGCCACATGAAAATTCCGAGTCTGCCCCAAAAACCCATAAGGAAGTCTTGAGCCCAACTACCTATTAAGGTTTGTCCGTTCAATAAAATAAAAAAATATATAGGTTCCATCAACTCAGGAACTCTAATGAGTAAGAGCCTCATAGAATCCAGAGTCCACCAATGACGTGGCGTGTTATAGGGACTAGGGAGTTGGGGTCCTAAGAGGTTTTGACTCATAAATCATGACTCGATGGGAGTGGTAATTCTCTTTCATCTGATTTAAGCCTTTTAAACTTGAAAATCACCTAAATTTTTGGATGACGTGGCGGAGTGTTATTGGTCCACTCACGGTGAAGGTATAACAAATGCGATAGGTGATCCGGACTCTTAGATGTTACCCACTTGTAAATGGTAAAACACATTTCCATATTTGTCAGAATCACTATTTTCACATTTAATAAAGCACATCCAATAGTTTTAAATGTATTTGTATTTTTTGGACTGTTTTAAACACACTACAATTTGATTTTCTTTTTGTGCCTGAATCCCTACCCTTTTCCTTGAGGAAAAGAAAATGCCTTACCATTGTGAGTTGTCACACCATCATAACATGATCCATTTACTATTTACATAAATAAGATCTAACTTACTCTTTTAGGCATATGAGGCTTTTCTGATATGAAGGTTGAAATGAAAATCTTAAATTGGATGCCTAACACCATTCAATTAACTTGATTTTGAAAACTTATAGAAAAAATAGTGTGACAAAAATATAGTAAAACATGATAAACCCCCTACAACTATCCAAGTTTCTTTTTAACTTTATTAAATGTTTATTATCAGTTTTCACAAGCCCACCTGTTTGGAGGGAAATGAATTCTTTTGGTATTCTAAAATATCCCATTTATCAAAGGCACTAAAATTGAAAAATAGAGATACATGACCATCAAACAGGTTCAAAATTAATTATTTACTCTTGAACCAATTAAATCAAATATTAGGAAGGTCACATTTTCATCTACCATTTAAAACACCCCCACCCTCAAACCCCCATTGATGATATGTGTCAAATGCAGGTTGAGATTATTCGATACATTATGAAATCTGAAAAACAAGTTGAATGTATGGTAGGCTTCACTCAATAGACAATCCTACTCAAGTGGGCCGCTTTTTACCCGACTTGGCCTACCTGCCACCACTAAGTTGGACTGACCGTTATGAGTGTTAATATAAATTTAAAGATCCGAGAATGAATTGTGTGATACTAAAGTGCTAACACCATTCAACTGCGAGTGTCCCTTACATCAACATTTCTCGAAAAAGAAAAGAAAATTATATAATAAAAGACGGCAAGTGAATTCGTGGGGGAGCGGCACGTGGCAGGATGGGGCTTCTTTGGAGAGTGACACATGACATCCTATGAATTACCCTGAAATCTCACCATCAGATCCGTATTAACAACAATATAAGTATCCTATTCCCTATTACCAACAGTACTTATCCTAAAATCTCTCATCCTAAAATCTCTCTATCCATCGTGATCAAATCATCCACAAGTCCAGATCAAAGCATCCACGAGTTCAGGATCTCAACTTTCTTCTATCATATCCGTATTAACAACAGTATAAGTATCCTATTCCCTATTACCAACAATACTTATCCTAAAATCTCTCATCCTAAAATCTCCCTATCCATCGTGATCAAATCATCCACAAGTCCATATCGAAGCATCCACGAGATTCCTGTGGTTATTGGGTACAAGACCTTATGTTTGACCTTAGAATTGGCTTGTGATTATTCCTTGACCTTCGGGTGTGCATACATGATTGAGATTGATGTTGGTCTATTAGCCGCATACCCTATGTTGATTGAATATGGACCGTGATGTGGTTTGGCAATTGATTGAGATATTGTGGGTGTTTATTCGAATGATTCATTGGTATTGATTGTGGATTATTGTGCAGCCAGCCCTTCACTTCGACTTAGGTTTATGTGTCAGAGCATTATAAGTCACTAGGTTTATTCTACTATGATATGTATGTATATATGTATATTGATTAGGTCATATTCGAGCGACTGCAGTTGTAATTGGACGACTGATCACCGATGTCTGCGGACACTGTAATATCCGAATTGAATTTGAACCGGTTTATCCGGCCCTTTGATTACGAACCGGTTTATGACCGCCGGCCTTTCGAACGGGTTTTTCCGCTATATTAGGGTTGACCACCCAAAGCAGTGGCATTGTTGCTGTGTGATTATTGTATTGCTCTATTGTGTATATTGGATATAGGTGATACGTTTTTTTCGTCATTGTCACAATGTTATTCTCTTTTGATCTTTTACTCGTCATTACTCTCATTGATCTTGTGTTTTATTTATAAATTATGCTTTCGTACTTGCTGTTTACTTTGTTTATTGGTGCATAGGTACCAACCCTTACCCAGTCAGGGAGACGGAGGAGGGTCAAACGTTTCAAGCGTTTGAGCCAATTGACGAACCCGAGTGGAGAGCCGGAGATGGCCACAATGCCGTTTGAATCTGCGCATGAGATATCGGCATCTTAGACTCTTTTAGTTTATTTAATTCTATAATATATTTAATTGTTGTTTAGTTTATTTGGAAACTTTAACCTTAAAATATTCAGTGAGTTATGTGTTGGGTTGATTTTGAATATTAATACCAATTGATTTAATGCTTCCGCAAATGTTTTATTATGACTCACCATGTTTCGAAATTTTGTGGGTCCATATTTGGGAGCTTGTGTTGCATTAAACACAGAAAATTGAATGTTTATTTTTATTTTTCACGTTATCCCTTGGTTGCATTTTGGGGACGTGATTGGAAATCAGTTTTAAAAATTTCAACTTTCTTTGTCTCTGCAACTTTGTCATTACATATCTTCTCTCTAAACTTTCAAAACCCACAAAAGAAAACGTTGGGTTTGAGCTTGATTAGAGGGGGAAATCAGTTTTAAAAATCTCAACTTTCTTTGTCGCTGCAACCCCAAAATCTAAGAACTCGCTGTCATTGCAATTTTACCAAGAAGAAACAAAGAAAGAAAAAACCTCTGCCATGCTCTCTAAACACTCAAAACCCACAAAAGAAAACGTTGGATTTGTGCGTGATTAGGGGGGGAAATCAATTTTAAAAATCTCAACTTTCTTTGTCTCTGCAACCCCAAAATCTCTTAACTCCCGTCACTGCAATTTTACCAAGAAGAAAGAAAGAAAAAAAAAACCCTCTGCAATTCCAGAATCTCCTCGCACATCGTCTCTGTGCGATCAGAATCTCCTCTCTCTACATGCTCCACAACCTCAAATCCCTTTGTATCTCTATTAGGGCTGCACAAAAAATCCGATATCACGGCAAAACCGGACTGAACCGACCGAACCGGGCGGTTCGGATCGGTTTATACTTGATTGGTTCGGTTAACGGTTTGGGAATCATAAAACCACTTACATCAGTTCGGTTAACGGTTTGGATATCATAAAAACCGCTTAAACCGAACCGTTCGTATACATTAACTTAAGTGTTGCTTTTTTACTATTTTATCCTTAGGGTTTCGTTCACTACTTTCATAGTTACATTCGACAACTCATTCTTATATGAACTCAATACGGCCTCAATACTTTCATAGTTTTTTCCCCGCTCTATTCTCAGTTTTTGAGATTTTCTTTTCTTGGTTGGATTGTAGAATTTGTATTCTATAATATGATTGTGCACTTGTGTTTAGTTCAAACTCTCTTTTTGGAGTAGAATTATATTTTATATGGATCACTGGAATGTTGGATTTTTATGTTTGCACTAAACACTGGGATAAGTGTAAAGGATGGGTTTTATTATTTTGAAATTTTCAATGTATGATTAAAAAAAAAAAAAAAAAACGGTTTAACCGACCGAACCGAACCCGGTTCGGCTCGGTTTGGTTTAAGTCCTCTCCATCGGTCGGATCGGACTGGTTAATTAAAAAACCGACAGGTTCGGTTTGGTTATTGGTTTTAGTGTTAAATCGATCCGAACCGCCCATGTGCAGCCCTAATCTCTATCACTGTAATCACAAAATCCCAAAACGTGACCTTTTAACTTTTAATCCTAGACTCTGATGCAAAACACCACCAACAAACATGAATGGTACCAAGAAAAAATAAAGAAAAATAACCCCCTGCAATTCCAGAATCTCCTTGCCCCACCATCTCTTTGCACTCGCAGAATCTCCTCTCTCTCTACATGCTCCACAGGACCACAGCCTCAAATCCCTCTTCTGTCTATGCAATCTCAAAATCCCAAATCCCAGACTTTGATACCAAACGCCACCAGCAAATATTAATGGGCCTTTATTAGCTTTAAAGGTGAAGGTCTTGGTGGGTAGTAGTGGGTCCAAAATAAAATGGGGACCATTCCTAATTTATGATTTACCCATCTTTCAACTAATGATGTATTATACTTCATGGAGACAAAATACTAAATAGACGATATACGACATGGATTTAAAAGTATGGTCAATTATATATATGAAGCGAAGTGGTTTCAAATTGAAATCAGTTCCAGTTTGCTTCAATTGATTTTGACTCTTTCAATTTAATTTAGTTTGACCCTAGCAAACGGGTTGGGTTGGAGTAAATTAGGTCGGGCCAGAGATAAAGCGCACTTTTTGGACCCAACCTAACCTGTGTACTTTTAATGACGGCTCCAATTGATCTTGACTCATCCAATTTAATTTAGTTTGATCCTAACAAAGGGGTCGGGTTTGGGTAAATTAGGTCGGACAAGAGATAAAGCACACTTTTTAGACCTAACCTGAACTATGTATTTTTAATGATATGGTAAAAATTAATCATGATATGTGCTGAAACTTGAACTCAGGACAACATGAACGACTTTACCACTACACCATGGAGCATCTTTTTGTTAATAGTTATCAACAAAAACTTAAGATTAGTTAATGAGGAAGAGACCTAGCCCCACTTTGGAATATTGACTAGGAGTAGAAATTTATCTATATGGTATTTATAAAAATAACTATATTTTTAGAATATTAACCCCTATAAATATTGTTGTTATTATTTTCATACTTATGCATTGTACTTTAAGCATGTAATTTAAGAAAGGGACTAATCCCAATTGAGAAATCAACATCAGTTCAATTCCAATTGACATCAATTGATTTTGATGCTCCCTAAATAATTGACTCCCAAAATGTCTCCTCACGTCCTCAACCTCCCCACAGTAATTATAATTTAAGAAATGGACTAATCCTAATTAAGAAATCAACATCAATTCAATTCCAATTGACATCAATTGATTATGACGCGCCATAAATAATTGACTCCCAAAATGTCTCCTCACATCCTCAACCTCCTCACATTAATTATAATTTAAAACTTTAACGCCGCCCACCCCCACCCCCCCCCTCCCCCCCCACAAAAAAAATAAAAAAATAAAATAAAAAAGTTAATGAGGAAAAGACCTAGCCCCACTTTGGAATATTGACTAGGTGTAGGAATTTATCTATGTAGTATTTATAAAAATAACTATATTTTTAAAATATTGACCCTTATAAATACTGTTGTTATTATTTTCATACTTATGCATTGTACTTTAAGCATGTAATTTAAGAAAGGGACTAATCCTAATTGAGAAATCAACATTGGTTCAATTCCAATTGACATCAATTGATTTTGACGCTCCCTAAATAATTGACTCCTAAAATGTCTCCTCACATCCTCAACCTCCCCACACTAATTATAATTTAAGTAAGGGACTAATCCTAATTGAGAAATCAACATCAATTCAATTCCAATTGACATCAATTGATTATGACGCTCCATAAATAATTGACTCCCAAAATATCTCCTCACATCCTCAACCTCCCCATATTAGTTATAATTTAAAATTTTGACTCGTGGCATGTTTCTTCAAGCACCCCCCCCCCCCCCCCACCCAACTAATTATAACTGAATTAAAATTAAGTTAATTGATATTAATGGTAAGTTAATAGAGGCAAAATGGATTGCTAGTTTCATAACTCTTCAAAACGATTATAAGATTTTCCTCTCTCTCAAACTCACCCCCAACAGAAAAATAGAATATTTTAAATTTACTATAATAACTTCATTCTCAATATAAGAGATAATATGATATTTTTAATTAAATTTAAAATTTTAAACTTTTACAATTTCTTATATATTGTGGATTATATTGCCCGTGCTTAGCACGGGTGTGTAAATTGAAATCAATTCTAATTCGCTCCAACTGATTTTGACTCAGCCAATTTAATTTAGTTTGACCCTTGCAAACGGGTCGGATCGGGGTAAATCGGGTCGGGCCAGAGGTAGATCACACTTTTCGGACCACCAACCCATGACCAACCTGCAACTGAAACTGATTTGCAAACTTGCAACCCGTACCTCTTAAGTCTCGGGTCAGGTTAATCCGTCTAGCCCACATTAGACCCAACCCAACCCGTGCATTTTTAATGACGTGGTAAAAATTAATCATGGTATGTACTGGGATTTGAACTCAGGACAACTTGGATTTCAAAGGGGCGACCCTGCCACTATACCATAAAGAATCCTTTTGCTAATAGTTATCAACAAAAACTTAGAATTATAATAAACCCAAATGAATATATAATATATGAGATTGATCAACAAAAATAAAAAGTTTCATATTTTATAAGAAAATGACAACATTATTAAAAAAAGACAAACTCGCAACAACAGCATGGAGCAAAAAAGGAGGCAGAAAATTTTCCATATAACTTATGTGCTATCATGCACACTTGCCGAGGGAGAAAGGGTAGAATTTGATTTTTTTTTGTTGCTTTAACTTTTATAAATTGTGATGCAAATCGAGTGGGACACTAAGATAGACCCCATCTATTAAAAATCACAATCATTAAGACAAACATCCTTGCTATTTATGGGATTTCCCAAATTTTCACCTCAATCTAGGTTATTTCCAGGGTCAAATTGATTTTCTAATAAGAAAAATGCAAAATACTGGAGTTTTCTCAATAAAATTTTTTCTGTGATTTGAACTCTCTATCATGCCTTTTGCCTATTAAAAAACTCTCAAAATCATCCTATTTCTATCAGTGCAATAGCATTTGACTATTAATGGGTCATAGTGTTCAAGTGCCACTAATTTAAGGAATTTCAAGTATTTTTGTTTGTTCTGATTATATGATATTATTATTTTTAGAATGTAAAATGCTGAGTTTTGGATTGTCTGGTTTATTTAATCCTTAGTCTTTTTTATTTAATCCACTCTCAATTCTAGGTTGCCAAGTTTCTTTTTTATCCATTGATTTTGATTGTACACCCTTTTTTTAAGAATGTGGAACTAATGGTAAAAAGAATCTCCAATAATATTGGTCCTTCTATATAAAGAATTAAGCTCATTCTTACTATCATCATTTTCTACTTTGTCCAATATAATTCCATTTCTCTATGTCAACAAGAGAACTTTCATTTCGCCCATTCATTTACTTTTGAGTTCATTGTATTTAATTAGAGCAACTTCAATATTTCTTTTGTTTCTTTGTATCTCTTTTTAGTACTCTCTCATGTCTCATTTGCATGCTTACTTTAGATTAGTGTTCAACCCATTTTAAACTGTGAGCATCTTTAGACAATTGGTGCAATTATTAAACGTTTCAATTTGAGAGGTAAACCTTTTTTAATTCATTTCCTTTTGATTTCATCATATTTTATTTGTACAATTTTAAGTATGTCATTTTAATATAATTTTTACAAAAGAATCATCATTTCAAATCTTTTATAAATTTGCAATATTTTTATGGTTTTTATTTGTATGGTTTTCATAGATTGTGAGTTTTTTTTTCCCTTTTTTGTTTCAACTTTTGGGTATTGGGTTCTCCTTAGTTTTTATTTTTCTTTTAAATAACTTTTATCATGGGATTTTCTGTGAATTCTCATTTTTATGTTGTATTTTTCCTTTTTTATTGCTTATCATTATGAGTTAATTGTTTATTTTACTTCAATTGGGTTCTTTTAGTTTTCTTTGTGAAATTTCTTTATGGATTTTTAATATTTCTTTTGTGGTTTAAGATTTTCATTTTTGAATATTAGATGATCATAAGTTGGTTTGGTTCTTCTAAATTTCTTTTATCATTGTATTATCTATGGTTCTTTATTTAATAAAAAAATATTTTATTTTGTATTTATTTTCTTATTATTGATTTTTCATGAATTTGTGGGTTCTTTTGTCTTTGCCCTTTTGTGCTCCACTTTCGAGTTTTTTTTCTCATGGGTGTTTGATTCTTCTAAATTGCTTAGGGTATTGAGTTGATTATGGATTTTCATTTCTATATGGCTTTGAAAATTTATTGGATTTTATTAATAGTTTATATTATTTGTTTGTTTTGACTTTGTTTTTTTTAGCTTTCTGGGTCATTAATCTTCACTTTTCATGGGTTTGTGTGGCTTTTTTTTTTCTAAATTATATGATATTTGGCATTAAATTCTTATAGGCTCGCGCACACTCCCCTCCCCCACCCCCCCGCCACTCAGACTATAACCTTATGCATTTATTTTTAAAGAAACTAATCATTTTTATAAATTTTGATATTATGATTATATTGCCCGTGCTAAGCACGGGGCATATTTTTCTAGTCAAGATGATGTTGAGAAGACTGCTCTTATTAAGTACCCATGCTGATTTTGATTTAATGGTGGAGAAGATTTGGAAAGAATCTTGAATTCATAAATCACCATTGGTTGCATGAAACGGGATGTGTGAGTAGGTTTTTTTTATTCGGCCTAATGTCGACATAAATAAATGATTTTAGACTTTGATTTTAAGGCCCCATAAATTTATTAGCTTTATAGGTGAAGGTCTTAGTGGGTGGTAGTGGGTCCAAAATAAAATGGAGGCCATTCCTAATTTATGAAAAAAATAGTTGATTTGAGCAGAAGTCTCATAACTTATTTTTTACATTCATTCCTTTTTTTATTAATATTATTTATTTTTGTCATGTGGTTCTATTTTTATTATTATATTTTGATGACGAGGCCAGTTTATTTAGATTTATGTTTTTTTACTTTTTTTATTTCTTTTTTACATTCATTCCTTTTTTTTATTAATATTGTTTATTTATGTCCTGTGGTTCTATTTTTATTAATATATTTTGATGAAGAGGCCGATTTATTTATATTTATGTCTTTTTATTTTTTCTGTTTATTTTTCACATTCATTCCTTTTTTATTAATATTATTTATTTTCATCATGTAGTTCTATCTTTATTATTATATTTTGATGAAGAGGCTGGTTTATTTAGATTTATGTTATTTTTATTTTTATTTTTGTTTATTTTTTACATTCATTCATTTTTTATTAATATTATTTATTTTTGTCATGTGGTTCTATTTTTATTATTATATTTTGATGAAGAGGCTGGTTTATTTAGATTTTTTTTTATTTTTTATGTTTATTTTTTACATTCATTCCTTTTTTTTATTAATATTACTTATTTTTTTCGTGTGGTTCTATTTTTATTATTATATTTTGGTGACAAGGCTGGTTTATTTGATTTATGTTTTTTTATTTTTTCTATTTGTTTTTTACGTTCATTCTTCCTATTTGCGAAAAGAGGATAAGCAAACACATCATCTTCACATAATAAGGTAATTTCTTCTCCTACTTCATGCAAGAATTTCAGAATATCATAATACAAGATGAGGCATTGGTTTAGATCTACTATTAACTATAATGCCCTTCGGAAGGAGAGGAGTGACTGATCTTATTAAAAAAAATAGTTGATTTGAGCAGAAATCTCATAACTTATTTTTTACATTCATTGATTTTCTATTAATATTATTTGTTTTTTTTTTCATGTAGTTCTATTTTTATTATTATATTTTGATGACGAGGCCGACTTATTTAGATTTAACTTTTTTTATTTTGTCTATTTAGTTTTTACATTCATTCCTTTTTTATTAATATTAATTGATAGAGGTGGACCTCATAAAAAGCTTTTTTTATGTCTTTAAATTAATAGAGTAGAGAATACTTTAATGAAGGAAGAATAATTGTGGATAAAAAACATGGTAAGTTCGACTCGAACATGATTTCATTTGTTTCTTTTTTATTATTGATTTAGATTTATATATAAGATTCTTTAAAAATATTTGCCTTTATAAAAAAAATAATGCCTCCCATATGCATTTGACCAACAATTCTTTCCTATTTATATTTTAATTTACTTTCAACTAACCTTTCTCTCTATCAAATATCCACGCCCCATAAATGTAAAGGCAAAAGGTATATGGGATTCTCCAAAAGATGGTAAACAATCTTGAATTTCCTATATAATTGTATTAAATGCAGTTTGTTTGTTTACTCGGTGTTTACTTTCAATTTAAATTGGGTTTTCTTTCGATGAATTAAAGGCTCGCGTTGGGTGCGGGCCTTGAAGCGCTAGTTATATAATAAAAGACAGTAAATGATTATGTGGGAGAGCGACACGCGGTGGCATGGGAATCCCTTGAAGAGCGACACGTGGCGGCATGAGAATCGCTCCCTTTAGGAGATAAGATCGGGATGTGGACATTGGTAGAGAGGAGAGAAATAAGGGGAGAAAAATTAGGAGAGAGGAGAAAAAATAGGAGATTCAGAATTTTTAAAATTTTCTTGATTTTTATTTAAAACTGTAGGTGGGGGGTTGACCTAGGTCCAGAGACCTGGTCCAATAATAGAAAGACTAGTTCAAGTCCGCATTTAGATTCGGCAGGTCAGAGCCGAGTCCAAAGGTAAAGACACGTGGCGCATCATCGGACTTTTTGTAATGCTACATTCCAGAATTGCCCTTCTCACCTAATCTCACCAAACCACTACTATTCTCTAATTTCCCTACACAATAGGATCTACGTAATAGTGGGGCCCATCGGATGAGGATCTCGACCGTTTGTATTTAAAGCCAATGACATGCAGATTATCTAACGCACATTTTAATTATCCTAAAATCTCTCAATGAGATCCCTATTACCAATAACCCATTATGGATCCACCGTGACATAAATGCAATGGACCACCATACCTATTGATGGCAATGAACCACATTTACCTGACAAAGGGAAGACTCCACATTACTTCTGGTATTGTTTTTATAAATGTTTATTTGTAAGATTTTGCAGATTCCAGTTTTATTTTACTTTCTCTTCAAGGTTTTTATAGGTGAGCTTTGGTTTTCTTACAGTTTATTACTTTACTTTCTGCGTTATTTTTTTCTTTATATTTAGTTATGCATTTTGTAGCAATTTATTACTCGCTATTTATTTATTTCCCTTTGTGTAGTTAATGCATTCTGTAGTAATATTAGTAGTAGCGGTACTAGTAATTTTCTTACTCTTAAGTCTTGAGTTTGAATGTATTCTCTCTCTGATCTCTTTCTCATTCAATGCAATATCCATGTCACTTGAATGAGAAGGTATAAAGGCATATGAGGTTCTCCAAAAGTTACTGGCTAGCTATCTTTTATTTTTAAATGAAGTTATTTGTGCTCCACTTCTTATTTTCGTTGGTTGAGATTTCCGACCTCTAAATTGTTCCAAATCCATTTATTTATATGCATCAGTTTCTCAACTCTTGACGTCTTCACACAAGGAAAACAGAGAAGACATGGACCTCTCCTCCTTCCTCCACCAAATCCAATCCCAACCAGCCTGGCTCCTCCTCCCCTCAGCTCTCGGCCTCCTCTCCATCTTCAAAATCACCACCTCCCTCCTCAAACACATCTACACCTTCTTCTTCAGACCCCCCAAGAACCTTCTCCTCTATGGCTCCTGGGCCTTCATCACCGGCTCCACCGACGGCATCGGAAAAGGCCTTGCCTTCCAACTAGCACAGAAGGGTCTCCACCTCATTCTCCTTGGTCGCAACCCAGATAAGCTCAAACAGGTCTCGACCGAAATCCAGGCAAGATTCAAGCAGACCCAGATCAGGACCGTCGTTGTAGACCTGGCGGGAGATTTGACGGCCGAGGTTGAGAGAATAAGAGAGGAGATAGAGGGGTTGGATGTGGGGCTGTTGATAAACTGTGCAGGGAATGCAGATAGACTGAGGAGGTTTCATGAGATTGATGACAAGGCGTTGAGGAGATTGGTGAAGGTTAATGTGGAGGGATTGACCAAGGTTTGTGTTAAGTCCACCATGCTAAACGGCCCATTAGGATTCTTAGGTTAGAATTGATTTTATTTGTGGAAAAGTATCTAGTTTGTTTGTGACATGCAGTTTCTTGGATTTTGTGCAGGTGACCCAAGTGGTGCTAAAGGGAATGTTGGAGAGGAATAGAGGAGCGATTGTGAATATTGGATCGGGTTCTTCTGTTGTGAGGCCGAGTCTGCCGCTATATGCTGTTTATTCTGCTACAAAAGCGTATGTCTCTACATCATCACCCGGTTTTTTTTTCTCTTTTAGTACTGGGTTGTTGTTAGATTGTATCGTCTGGTACGATCATGCGGTTAAAACTGATATGTTTTGGTTATCACCGAAATATCTGTGTTTAAGAATCACGATGGATAAGATATGGTTTTAACACTTAAGCTGAAACTGAGTCATATCGCCCGGTACGACAAGGTTTCGGCTATTGCTTATACCGTTTTTCTCTCTCAAGCTAAGATTTTAAAATGCAACGCCTCTTACATAAATTGCTTTGGACACGGACTTCTCCTACCTGCCGGTTTTAAATATAATGGACTATGTGTAGGTTGATTGCCGGCTCATATGTAGAGGTTTTAGCTTTTAAAATTAGGGAAATTTTGAAATAGTGCAAGACCTTAGTTCATTTTCAAAAAAGCACATGAAATTTCCAACAGCCATGCTATTAATTATCCATGCCATTTGCCGCATCTTAGTTGCAAAATAGTAGCAAAATTTTGTTGCAAAATGCTATTAATTATGGCCTAAGAGCATCTCCAACAACCATGTCATTTACTACATGTCATTGGCAACAACGGTAAAAAATCACTTAGATCGTGTCTCTAATAAGATGTGATTTGTGATGTGGTATTTGGCATGACTGATGGGTATGTCAAATTTGAAGTACGAAAAAGGAAAAATGCGTTTTATTATTTTGAAATATTTTATTCAATAGGGGTAAAGTCTTTTGAAAAAAAAAAAAAAACAAAAGGAAATTGTAGATGGGGTGGAGTTCCAAGCCTTCAAATTCTAAGCAAAAACATAATAAAATAAGAAATTTGGCAAATTGGATGGAGTTCCTATATATTTTAAAAAATGCCAAATTCTAAACCTTCAAATTGTCACGTAGGCCTTCAAATGAAATTTGATGTCTCCAAAATAACTTATCCATTGGAAATGCTCTAAACTTTCATCTATTGCTTTCTACCGCTAATTCCCGTTCTATTTTGAAATTCAAGCCCTCAACTCCTTTATCTTTCTACATTTTTATAGAAAAATCAAAGTTTTTCCTGTGCTAGTCTCATAGTTGGGTGGTGTTGGCAGCTTAGTATCATTTGCATGTCCAGGAATTGATCCCTTCCCTCTCGAAGATTAAGGCTTCATCACATGCATGTGAAAAAAATAATAATAAAAGTTTAGGTTATTTAATATTATGAAGCTTGAGGTGGGTAAACCTCGTGGCTTCTCTCGTTAAAACAAATAAATGCTCTCTCGTTTACGGTTATGTCCGTTTTCTGAGAAAAGATCAATAGCTTTTCCAATGTGATGATTTTGGAGTACTACACAAGAAACTGAAGGGAAAGGGAAAGGGTAAGGGAAAGGGCAAGGGAAAGTGTGTACTTTATATGATTTTGACATATCAAACGGCTTGAATCATGTGTTGTTTTTGACAATGTAGGACATAATCCAATCCGGTTGGGCTGAATTATCCATGTTAAATTGACATATGAATTTGTATGGGCTTCTCTTCAAAGAGAAACACCCCATGGCAAGTGTGTCTCATCCCCATCTTTGATCCTTGATAGGGTGGATTGTGTAACAGGTTGTGTACCACTCAGCCATTTAGTTAAAAAGAAAAACTACAGATAAGATTTGGCTTATTTGTTTCTGTTATTGTTGTAGTACCAATTTTAGTCAGATACTGAAAAAATGAGATCCATTTAGATATTAGCCAGAAAATCTCATAGTTTCCAAAAAAAAAAAAAAAGACCCAGATAGTTGGATCAGAATTTTCAGACTTTTGTGGGCCCCTTTTGCAAAATGTGAACACTTAATTCTCTTTAGAAGCCTAAAAATGGTTTTAGAGTAAAATTCGACAGCGTGATACATTATGGATTGTTAGAAAATGGCAAAAAACTCCAAACAGTTGATCTGCCATAGTTCCAAAAAAGGATTTTCTGGATGTCTATTTGTTTAGTTTTTTTGCTCCCTGTGGGCCCCAAAATCATGATCCGAACCTTGATGAGAAGACCAAACAGGGCTAGGGCTTAAATGTCCATCATAGATCCTTCATGGGATTTAAGATATTTGTGAAAAAGTCTAAACTCTAAAACTAATTCTTTTAGTTCCCATGGGTCCCATTTGCATGATGCAAACCATTCAGATTTTCTAGAAAGCCAAAAAACGGCTATGGGGTGAAAACTTAGACCTTGATTTTTCACAAATTATGAGAAATTTGTAAAAAGCTTATACTTGTTGGATCACACAGCACTAGGCCTACCGGATTCAGCTATGAGACAAAGGGACCTATGTCGACCCTCAAAAGGCCCTTAAAATGAGGGCTTTTATTTTCATTGAAAAGCCCTAGGGCCGGGCTTGGACAACCTTTTTCAGGCCCTAAGACTTGAGGGCCGAGCTTGGATAGTACAAGGCCCAAGGCCCAGCCCAGCTCTGACACTAACCCTTCTACTTTTCTTTACTTTATATAATATATATTTATATATGTAAATATATATACTAAAATGCCCTTATAACAGTCATTTAGTAGTAATAGAATGGGGATATGAAGGCAATTTAATATCCTCATACCCATTATAAAATGGCTTAAAAACCCACACATACTTGGCTCATTTAATTTCTGTTTAATTATTTAAGTTATATATATTATACAGCATAAGCAATATGTGTTGATAGGTTGCTTTCGATCCATTCCTTGTAGTTTTATTGCTTCTTATTTAAAATTGTTATATATTCTTGCTGGTGCAAATGGGGGTGTACTCCTATTAGTTTGGACTGGGGGTGTACTCCTATTAGTTTGGACATGCCTTTCTCTTCTATGAATTGATTTAAGATACCAACAAATTCATAAAGGTAATTTGTATGTTTATGGAGCTTCAAGGATATGGGGTGATCCAAATATCTTTTTAATTAGTTGTAGCTCCCAATTCTTTAAAGTCTGAATTAATTATGGTGATTTTTAAGTGCATTTATTTTTATTATTGAAAACCGACAATTCTTAATAGTTTGATCGGTGTTAAAAAATAATGTCAATTCATAAAAGGTAGGCGAAGGTAGATGGTTCGAAAACTTCAAAGATAAGACACTTGTGGAATGATTTGGTATGTGAAAATTCTTGTGAAAGGTGTGAGATAGAAAATTTTCTTTAGTCATTTTTCTCCTTCGACAAAATAAATAAAACCATCAGTTTATAACCTAAGTCATCACAACATGCATGACTTTGTTTGATAAAAGAAAGTTTTTACAGTCACTGTGTATTCTTTAAACATTTTCCGAGTGGTCCCTTCACAATAGAGGTTAGACAAGATAATAAGCGATCGACACTCGACACTCGGTAACAATGTAAAAATAATAATTAAATACTAGTTTTCTTGTTTTGAGGCCCTAAGCCTTGCCCTGGCCCTCGAGGGTAGGGAAAGGGCCTAGATAGTGCAGGCCCATTGAGGGCTTTGGCCTCCCTAGGCTCAGCCTAGCATATATTGAGGGTAGGGTAAGTTGGTAAATTTGGTCTTGTTTGGTCTTGGTGCTAATTTGGTACACACACACAAAGCTGTTCAAGTTATGGGCCACAGATGAAGGGGATGCATGAAACTGACCCTAAATGTAATATTTGGGCCCATCATGGGTGGATCCCCCTAGTCCGATCTTCGGTGGGACCCTAGGTGGGCCTCAACCAGCTATTCACGTGGAGCTCCCTTGCAGGGCATATATGTACAGGAATATAGGGGTAACTGAACTAATGGTGTGATGAACTCATTTGGGCCCTATGGGTTGCTCTAAGGCCAAATTTGACACCCATCCAATCCGACCCTTCTCACTGATGCAGTAATTCAAAACAATTATACAATCTAAACTCATTAAACTTAGGGTCATAAATCTTTCTTTCCATCTTCCATATCCACCATTATTGCCGGGGCATCTGAATTCATCCCCACTGTCCCACCATAAGAAAATCCTATTTGGACAGCTTGAGAAATTTTTGAAAATTTTCTTTGGTAATCAAGTCTATTCATTAAAAGGGAAGAGAAAACAATAAAGATAGCGCACAAGCACTGCCTAGATATTACTGATCACAGGAGACAATGGAGACCTGAAGGGGTCAATTATATCTGTCTGCTTACTCTCTTTAATTGCTTTCAATTCATTTTTCTAGAAAAGCTCAGATTATTGGATGTCTCACCAGCTGCCTCTTGAATGGTCATTAATGGACTGTCAATTGGTTAGGTAAAGCAGCAAGCATACTTTTTGATAAAGTAAAAATGTATTCATTTCCATAAAGCAAATCACCTGAAGTCAAATGAAAAGTCAATAAGTGGTGAAGCATCACTTATTCACTTGTGTTTTGAATGGTAAAGGTTTTGTGGGGACTAGTAAATTAAAAGTACATTTATCTTTTGTTGGCTAAATCTTATTCTCCCATTTGTTGCCAACAGGCTGACCAAGAAAACATGTTAAATTAATATTTTGGCGTTTGAAATTAATTTAATGTACATTTTACTTTACCACTTGAATAATAAATAGTATTAGAGTTGGTTTCTTTTTCTTTTTTCTTTTATCAAGAAGGATATTATCTACAGATGGCTAATGCAGGGGGAATGAGCTCCCATTGGTGGTACATGTACTTCCTTTTAGGGCACGTTTGCAGACTAATGCTTTTCCTCTTCCATGAAAAGTAATTCCAATACTTATATAGAAAATGGTATTATATGATATATTATAGGAGATTTTTTTTATATATATTTCCTCCTGTTAGAAATGATGCTACACAAGGCTGCGAAAAAGTAATCAATGCAAAAAAAAGAAAAAAAAAAAGAAAGAAAAAAAAGATTTCTTACTTGGAAATAATATTACATAAAGTGCCCTTTGTGTTCTACTTAGATAGACTTGAAATAACTGCATGTATAATTAGATTAATACCTATAGCATTCCTCTCATTTTCCAAATTGTCATTTTAGATGTGTCCAATCTTAGTTAGTTTTATATTGATAGACTTGAAAAATGGGGCCTACAAGGATGCATGTTGGGAGGCTGTGAAGTTTAAATCCATGGTACATGGCCTACTGATATGTAAATTGTGGCTTTGGAAGAAAAATGATTAATATATAATTTAATTCCAGTTTAAAAAAATGTCAAACTCAATAAGTGGTGGTTGGATAGACATGAGTATTCACCTGTCTTGATCAATGTAGATCTTCACCAAGTGGAGCACACTTGATTGGACCTTAATGAACCATCGTGTGATCAATCTTATGTAATCAGGGACGTATTGGAGATGACTATGTTTTGGTCTAATTTTATGACTTGGGAGTTTTGAAAGTCATCCTTAATGACTAGTATCCATATGATATTTTTAGTTATCCGATCTAAGACAATGAAATTAAAAGTTTATAGAAATTGTATCATTCAACGTACACGTACACACCTCCGTGTTTGGGATCAATTCAACTGCTCCAATCCAAAGTCCACAGGTGACAGGACATCAAAACAAAGCCATTGTCTGAATTCAAGCAAGTCGATTGAGCTTCTTCTCATCGTTGAATGTGATTATCTTGCAGGTACGTCGAGCAATTTTCAAGAAGCCTCCATGTTGAATATAAGAGGAACAGGATCGACGTGCAGTGCCAGGTAGGAAAACTTAACAGGTCTTAAGCCCAATGAAATGTAAAGATTCATTCTATGAGCCCAAATCATAGGATCATGTGAACATTTTTTTCTAATGGCCAGCACTTGCAACAATTGGTAAAAATAAAATCAAGTATGGCTGTACATGTGCCAGGCTGGGCTTCTTCAGCCTGTTTGGTTGTTGGGCCTTCAAGCTTGATGCTTTGGGTACAGACTACATGATTGATCTGATTTTGCTAAATATGTCAGGCTGGATCAGACCATGTACAGGTACTGGAGGACTCAAATATGAACAGCCAGCCCATTTACTATCTGGCCAAAAGTAAACTACTCTTATCAAGCCCAATGTAGTTTAGGCTGTTGGAATATTTCTATTTCTATTTCTACTTCTTTTCTTTTTCTGGTGCATCATACTATAGTGTTCCTTAATTATCTTTTTGTGAATCAAGATTATCCGAGGGCAGACCTCTGAGGTCATCCCCAACCATCATAATTTCTTTACATGGTTCATTCATGATGAGGTCCATCTTATCACCAGTCCACATAATTGAACCATGAGACCCACTTGTTTCTTTAAATGGGCTGCCAGTTGAATATCCAAAACCGACCATAGAATGATTTCCTCTTTAATAGAAAGTGATTCAAATCCTAGGAATGTCAAGATCACACATCTCTACCTCATTTCCTTCGTCTCTCGCTCCTTTAATATTCTTTTGTTGGAGCACATTTGACTATGAATTCCTATGTATTAAGTTCTCATCTTGGCATTAGGGAAGATGCCTTGACAGTTCTTGGAAAGTTGTTCAGCCATTGGCAGCCGCATTTTGGACTGCCTGCAGAGCAACCTTACCTGATTGCTTTTGTTGCCCTGTTCCCAGGCCCTGTTTTGCTTTTCTGTTTTGGCCTGCTTCTTGGTTTTGTAAAGTTTTCTCTACTTTGATTTTGGCCTGCTTTCTCTTGTGGGCTTCAGCTTGTACACATTTTGGGGGGCTTTTTTTGCCCAGTCCCTTTTCTTTCTATACAATTCTTTTGCACCTTAGCAAAAGAAAAATAAGAAAGGTTCCCATGCGAACAAATGGGCCGTTAGGGCCTGTTTGGATGAAGAAAAAGGTGGATAAAACTTTCAACAGTCCAAATTTGCATTGCAGAGTTTTCTTCACTTGTTTATTCCTCCTGTTCTCAGTTTTCTTCAAATCCAATTGGATCCTTAGATTTTGATTAGGCCCAACCCCGCAACGGAATCCTTCAATGTGGACATGGGGAAAATTCATATGGGGAGAATTCCGAATTGTGCAGTTGGTTGCTTCATCAAATGATTCTGAACTGGTTAAGGGTGTTAATTCGTTAGTTGAACTGCCAACCCAATCTATACCTATGGGTTTGGATTAGGTAGGATTGGGTTCGCAATTTTCATCAAATTAATACATGGGTTGAGTCAAGCCTTGCTATTTGACATGTTGACCTGATCCAAACTGTATCAACATATTAACTAGGGTCCAGGTTGGCCCTTATCATTTTAAGGTTGAGTTTTAACAAGCATTTTCAACTTGATTTATAAATGGATCAGTTCAGACTTAGCCTATTCATGTTACCAAAGTGCTCAACCTTATATGAATCCGACTACCTGACCCATTAGAACTCCTAGTACCAGTAGCATTTGGATTTCTAAAACTTGGGTAATTTGGATTGGGCTAGAAAACCATGTCCGTAAAACAAGGGAACACAATGGATCTGGTTTCATATGGGCTTGAGGAAACACAAATCCGCCCCAACTCCACCGCATCATACCCAACTTGACCAATGATGAGTTTAGCATAAGTAATACCAAATCCACCTCATCACAGATAAAGGCCGGCTCAAGTTTAACACCATTTAGCCTTTAATTCTATGTGGGAAAATACCATAATACCGAGATTAGGCTAACTCACGATAATAGTACCAGCTGGTCGCCTTGATCTCGGTAACTATAGCTCGGCAACTCGGTAAAGAGTGCTACCTCGGCAAAGAGTATTAGCTCGGTAAAGAGTGCCAGCTTGGCAAAGAGTATTAGCTCGACAGCTCGGCAAGACCATTCCTGGTCTCGGTAAAGGTATTGAAGGCCGGGAATGGGCCATCGCACTCTTATGAGAAGTACGTGCATGCTCTGACAGATAGGGTCGCGTATTATGGAGATAAGAAGTTGGCTCTATCATTCCATCACGTCAACTGTCCAAGGGGAATGTGAACTTCCGATTGGATATTCCCTTTTTACCTACCACTAAGTGTCAAGGTAAAGCCTGATGGGACCTTACCCCACCTACCCCCACTCACCAAGAGAATGACGAGGATTCCGTTTACAAATACACATGGGATCAGCCCCATGAAGGTAGGCAACGCAAAAATACATGCACCATCTCACTTCTCTTCTCCACTCATCACCTGCTTAGTTTCGAGAACTAACTCGGGCATCGGAGTGCCTTCGGCTGACGGCAGCTAGGGCCTCTGATCCCAGTCTCTCTCCTTCCCTTTTAGGTCTCCAACGTTCGGTCTTTCCCAGGATCAATCTCTATTTCCTCATAATTAAGTGGGTGTTGTTTTTGGCACTTACAGTTGGCGCCGTCTGCGGAGAACGACTGAACAAAATCTACAAACACCATGTATCCAAATACCAGAAACGGTGAAGGATTATCCAAGGGCCCGTCCCTACAACTTATACTGTCACAGAAACTACCACCTCCGCCCCCTCGACAAAGGAGGTCCGAAGGAAGGTCTGGCGCTGCGAGCGTCACGGTCTAGTCAGGCTCTTCGTCAAGGGGGGTGACAGTACCTTCCCGTCAAGATGTTCCACCGCTAGAGCAACCCCACCAGAGCAAGGAACACACCAAGCGAGGTGAGAAATCAATCGTCAAGCAAGGTGAGGTGTCAGTACTGGCCAAGTCGCAATCCCACCATTGATCCAACCCCAACGACAACGATGACCCTCTCTTACAGGATATCAGAGCCCAAAACCTTGTTATCCAGGAAAAGGACGAGCTCATCCATCAACTTCGACAGCAGCTTCGGGAGAGAAGGAAGGCTCCAAGTCCACCTCCCAAGCACGACTAGGTTCCTCCTTTGGCCAAGCATGATCTAAGGCATGTCCTCAATAACAAGAGGTGTGACCGAGTTAATGATGAAGGTTCGAGCATCAGCTATCTAAACGAAGAATCTAAGAAGCCGAGCCAAAAACCAGAGGATGAGGGCAACTTGAAGGAATCGCTTGACCAGCAGATCAAGCAGATGATTCGGCAAAACATGGAGATCGCTGGCATCACTCGAGACTGATATAGCACCTTCGAAGCAGAGGACCTCGGCGCGTCTCCCTTCTTTCAGGAGGTCAGAAAATTTTCTCTTCTAGAGAAGTTCAATGTCCCGAGGTTCATCCTCTATAATGGAATCTCGGACCCTGCAGCGCATCTCTAACACTTCATCCAAAGGATGTCGGTATGGGGTGACGGGGATTACCTGAACTGTCGAGCTTTTTCCTCCAGTTTGGGACACCGCCCCCTGAGATTATTCTGCTCACTTCTCGAGGCTCTATCTCAAGTTGGCGGTAGCTCTGGAATTTCTTCTTGGAAATGTTCCAGGCCCATAGGGTCATCCCCAAAACGGATGCTGACCTTATGGCTCTTAGAATGCGGCAGAATGAGAACGTCAACCAGTTAGCTAAAAGATTCTGGATAGTTTACAGCCAGATCGAAGGCACTTCTGACGAGGTGTCTGTCAAATCCTTCCAGCAAGCTCTATGGCCAGGCATCGAGCTGCGAACGGACCTGGTACGAATCCCCGTGGTTACAATGAAAGCTCTAATGGCACGGGCAAACCAGTTCATCAAAGCAGAAGAAGACGAGGCTCGAGGCCGGGAGAACTTTGGCCTCTACCAGAAAGACAAGCAGTCCAAAAAGGACAAGAGATCGTCCCGAAGGGAGGAGTCAGACCGATTCAAGGCCCCGTCCACCTCGGCAGCGGCCTCGGTCCCCTCCTCGGGAGGCGGCAAGAAGTTCAAGCTTGGAGCCACCGCCTACAAAGCCGTAAACACGCTCTTCGAGGGCCAATCTATAAGCTCCTCAGCAGGATTAAGATGCAGCTCTTCTTCAAGTGGCCACAACCAATGAAAGGTGACCCATCCTCCCGGGATCAGAACAAGTTCTGTGACTACCACAAACAGAATGGCACAGAACCGAGGATTGCAAAGCCTTTAAGGTTCACCTCGAAAATCTCGTAAAGGACGGGCACTTACGAGACTATGTCAAGGAAGAGAGTAGAGACAACAACTGACTTTGCCACCAAGATGACGACGGCCACGGCAGCGATGAACCAGAGGGCATCATCAATGTCATCCACTTTGCCCGTCCACCAAAAGGGAGCTCTCAGGCCCGTGCCGAGGCCAGGAGGGCCTCCCACCAGAAGCAGGTGATGACTGCTGAGCTGGAGCCTGCTGCGAAGAAAGCACGTACAGAGGGGCCCAAAATCTGGTTCTCGGATAGGGACCTAGATGGCGTCCAGCTCCCCCACAACGATCCCCTAGTCCTCACCTTGAAGTTAAAAGAACTTTTTGGTTTAGAGAGTACTGGTGGATCCCGGGAGCTCGTCGGAGATCCTCTACTATGATTGCTTCAAGAAGATGGGTCTCAAAGATGAGGATCTCCAAGCAGCCCGCACCCCTTTGGTGGGTTTCAGCTCGAAGCCCAAATACCCTAAGGGCAGAATATCCCTCAAAGTCCAAGTCGGAGGCGCCTCCATGCAAGCCGACTTCTTGGTGGTCGATGTACCATCTCCATACAATGTGATAATGGGAAGGACTTGGCTGCACAGCATGGAAACCGTGCCCTCCACCTGCCACCGAAAGCTCAAGTTTCCATTAGAAAGCCAGTTCGGCTGAATAGAAGTGGTTACGGTCAGGGGCGACCAGCACATGGCCAAGTAGTGCCTGATGGACGTGCTGCCTGGCGAAGCCGAGTCATCACAGGGTCACATGGCCGAGCTGGACAGAGAAGCCGTGCTCGGAGATGTCGGCCGGGCCCCAGCGCAGAAGAGCATCGAAGACCTCACAGAGATCAGGCTCGACCCTAACGACCCTGATAGATTTTTTCTGATGGGGAGTCAGCTTCCCGAGCCCGAAAAGACCGAGCTGCTCGACCTTCTGTTACAGAACAAGGAGGTCTTTGCGTGGACTCCCTATGAGATGTCCAGCATCAGTCCCGAGATCATGTGCCATAAGCTAAACGGTCCAAACACAAACAAATGATCTAGAAAGCACGAAGGACGGGGATCCCACAAACTGAGGCTGTTATCGAGGAGGTTTAGAAGCTGTTAGAAGCCCAGGCAATCAAGAAGGTCCACTACCCGGAATGGCTAGCCAACATAGTGGTGGTCAAGAAGAAGAATGAGAAGTGGAGGGTTTGCGTGGACTTCACCGACCTCAACAAAGCCTGCCCCAAGGACATCTTCCCCCTTCCAAAGATTGACCAGCTGATTGACGTCACTGCAGGGCACGACCGGATGAGTTTCCTCAATGCTTACCGAGGTTACCATCAGATCTCGATGTTCGAGCCTGACCAGGAGAAAACCGCCTTCATCACACCCGAGACATCTACTGTTACAAAGTCATGCCCTTTGGGTTGAAGAATGCGGAAGCGACGTACCAGCGGCTGGTCACCAAGATGTTTCAGGCCCAGCTCAGCAAAACGGTGGAGGTTTAGGTTAACGACATGGTTGTCAAGTCTAAAAGGTCACAGGACCACTTGACATAGCTCAGTCAAACATTTGATATCCTCCGGCAATTACAGTTGAAGCTGAACGCGTCCAAATGTGCATTCGGCGTCTGCTCCGGCAAATTCTTGGGGAACCTGGTCACAAGAAGAGGGATTGAAGCAAATTCGGACCAGATCACGGCGATCCAGGAGGTACAGAGTCTAACTTCGGCGAAGTAAGTTCAAAGACTGACTGGCATGGCTGCCGCACTCAACCGCTTTATCAGCCGAGCTTCCGACAAGTGCCGACCCTTCTTTCAGCTTTTGTGGAAAAGCACCAAGTTCCAGTGGACCCCGGACTGCGACCAAGCTCTACAGCAGCTCAAGCAGTACCTATCTTCGCCACCCCTGCTGTTAACACCGACGCAAGGTGAAGTGCTGTACTTGTATATGGCTGTCTCAAATCGTACAATGAGCTCGGTACTCGTCAGAGTAGAAAACGGGCAACAAAGGCCTATTTATTATACGAGCAAGATCCTCCTCGATGCCTAGACCAGGTACTTACAACTGGAGAAACTTGCATTAGCACTCATCAGTGCTTCTTGCAAACTCTCCCACTACTTCCAGACGTACACTATTCTGGTTGTTATAGAACATCCACTGAAGACGCTTTTCAGGAAGGCGGACTTCTCTGGACGAATCTCAAAATGGGCTATCGAACTGGGACAATATGATATAAAGTATTAACCTAGAACGACCATCAAAGCCTAGGTTTTGACAAATTTCATTATAGAGTTCACCTCTCCGAGTTCGGCACCAAGACTACTTGACACCGAACTGGGGGGCAATAAGGATAAAGAGGCAGTCACCAAGACAGAGCAAGAACGGTTTTGGAAACAGTTCCTTGATTCAGCTTGGAAGGTCTTTGTCGATGGATCCTCAACATCCAAAAGGGTTGGCGCTGGCATAGTCCTCCAATCTCCGGAGGGCCATGTCATCGAGCAAGCCTTAGCACTTGGCTTCAAGGCGTCCAATAATGAAGCTGAGTACGATGCGCTCATCGCCGGGCTGAACAGTACCAAAATCCTGGAGGCTCAACAACTGGTGGTCTTTAGCGACTTCCAGCTGGTGACGAGTCAGCTTAACGGAGACTACCAAGTTCGCGACGACAGGATGGCAGCCTACCTAGCTCGTACGAAAAAACTTATTTCCCGATTTGAAAGAGCCAAAGTCCAAAAGATCGACAGGGAGTCCAATTCTCTTGCTGATGCCCTCGCCAGCCTCGCCTCGGCTGTTGAGGCCGGGAACAGAAGAACTGTCAAAGTGGAGACACTCGAAAGGCCAAGCATAGAACTCCAGCCACCTCGGCAGCTCATGTGTGTTGATCTCGGTCAAAGCTGGATGGACCCAATCAATGCCTACCTAAGAAACGACCAGTTGCTTGAAGACAAGAACGAAACTCACAAGATCAGGCTGAAAGTAGCCTAGTTTTGGTTATCCCAAGATGGCAGGCTCTACAGGAAGTCGTACACCGGACCCTACCTCCGGTGCGTCCATTCGAGCAAGGTCGAAGACTTCCTTTTTGAAATTCACGAAGGAATCTACGGCAGTCACATTGGAAGCCGGTCACTGGCATACCGAGCTATCAGCCAAGGCTATTGGTGGCCCTACATACAAAAGGACGCCCAGCTCTACGCCAGAAAATGCGGGAAGTGACAGAAGTTTTCACACTCCCTCCACCAGCCAGCGCAGGATCTGAGCCTACTCTCCAGTCCGTGGCCCTTCGCTCAGTGGGGCTTGGATATCGTGGGACCACTCCATTGAATTCCAGGGAATAAAAAGTGGCTACGATTATTTCACCAAGTGGATCGAAGCCGAACCTCTGTCCTCCATCACCTAGTAGGACACGAAAAACTTTGTGTGGAAGAACATCATTACAAGATTTAGGATCCCACGAACTCTCATCTCGGACAATGGGACTCAGTTCGGTTCTAACTTCTTCAAAAACTTCTGTCAGGAGCTCGGCATCAAGAACGTCTACTTCACCCCGGCATACCCATAAAGCAACGGTTAAGCTGAAATCTCGAACAAGGTGGTCCTCGACGGGCTAAAAAAGAGACTCGACCGAGCTAAAGGAAGAAGGGCGGAAGAGCTCTCAAGTGTTTTATGGGCATACAGAACTACTCCGAGACGCTCCACCTCGGCAACACCGTTCTCCCTAGCCTACGGAATGGAGGTAGTAATCCCTCTTGAGGTCGGCCTCTCGACCTAGAGGTCCGAACTGTGCGATCAAGGACTGAATGATATAAACCTGGCCTGAGAGCTGGACCTCGCCGAGGAATGAAGAGAAGCAACAACTATCAGCCTAGCTGCCTACTAGCAACAGTTGGCCAAAGGCTACAATCGGAAGGTAAGAGAAAGGAGGTTCTCGGTTGGAGAATTAATTCTGAAGAAAATGCTCCCCGGAGACAGAAATCTGAACGAAGGCAAGCTGTCACCTAACTGGCATGGACCATTCAAAGTGCTTTCTACTGCAGGACGCTCCGCGTACAGACTCGAGTACATGGAGGGTAAAGAGTTACCACGACCATGGAATGAGATGCACCTCAAAAAGTACTATTTCTGAAAATGTATTCAAAGTTTGGATATCAATGAAAAAACATTCTTTTGGAACGAATCTATCTTTCTCAAAGAAATGCTTCAAGTTATTCAGCTTGGTGACAGCATCAGCTACAGCTCGGCAATAGTGCTAGCTTCATTGGGCTCGGTAAGAGTACTAGCCCCGGCTCGGTAAGAGTACCAGCCGTCCTCAGCTAGGTGACAGCATAAGCTACTGTTCGACAATAGTGCCAACTTCATTGGGCTCGGTAACAGTACCACCAGCCCGGCTCGGTAAGAGTACCATCCATCCTCAGCTCGGTGACAACACTAGCTACAGCTTGGCAATAGTGCCGGCTTCATTGGGCTCAAGAACAGTACCAGCCCCGGCTTGGTAAGAGTACCAGCCATTAGTGACAGCACCAGATGCAGTGCGGTAGTAGAGCCAACACTCGGAGGTACACTTGGTTACAGAACTAGGTACCCTACCACCAGAAAGGGAAAAAGCTTAAAATGTTCCTAAGGCATCGAGCTCGGCGTCCAAAAATACCTTACGTTAAAGAACCACGGTGGATTTCTTAAGTCATGTCATGTTCAGAGCATCGACCTCGGCGTCCGAGAACACCTTGGGTTGGGGAACCGAGGTGGATTTCTTAACGTCAAGTCAAAACTCTGAACCAGCTCATTCTTCCAATGCTTATGGGTGTAAGTTCTTGGGATCCCGGTTGCTAAACCAAGCTCAGTTACTAAAACTAAAGTCCAATTTTAGGCATACAAGGAGTTCAGTTATCGAGACCAACTACTTAAACAGAAAAACGGACATACCATGCAGCTATTTAATCAAACATAGGAGAAGTGATTTCAGCCAGGACATGGGAAAAAGATATTTCATTGAAATGAAAAATTTGTTACATCAAATCACAAGAAGATACAAATGGAGAAAGAATTCAAGGGGTTGCAGCTTCAGCGTTGCAGTCAATCCCCTGGGGAACCTCAGATTCGGCCAGGCCAGCTTCAAGATCGGCTGGAGTGGCTTCGGAGATGACCGGGCGGGCTTCAGGTGCAGTGATCACCGCTGGAGGAACTTCAGAGGGCACCTCAGGGTCAAAGGGCGCCGCGACACTGGAAGAAGGGACAGAGCCCGAGCTCGGAAACTTGGGAGGATTCCTGAAAGCAGGATCATCCTCAGGAACCCCAACCTTCTTCAAGGCGATTTTCCATCCAAGCTCCCAGGCTCACTCCCGGATCTGCTGTAACTGCACTTTGTATTTCGCAGTCACTTCCCGGATCCCCTCTTCCATAACAGCATCGAACTCTGTCCCATATTGCTCTTCAAGTTCGGCCTTCTGCTTCGCCAAAGCAGACTTGAGTTCGGCTGCCTTCTCCTCCAGGGCAGCTTCCAACTTGGCCCTCTCCTGATTCCTCTTGATAAGCAGGTCAATATTCGCCCTCCTCTCGTGCTACATGTCCTCCTACAACCGCTCCATCTCGGCTTTCGCCTTTTCAAGGTTAGCAGCTAGATCGGCATTCTTACGTGCCTCCTTCGCCGGCAGCTCGTTCCTGGCCTCCGAAGCTTTCTGCAGCTCCTCCTTATCTACCGCCCACTCGGCTGCCTTGGTTTTGGCTTCCTCCAGCCTCCCCATGCCGAGCTGGCATTTTTGAACCACCTGTGGAAGAAAAGCAAGTGTTAGAAGATAAATGCCGAAGTCAAACACTTGAAAGGATTTTTGTCAAAACTTTACCGAGATAGCCAACCGCATTATTGAAACCAGTAGCGTCCCGTTGTCCATCCTCCCCCATCTCTCCATGTCCGAAGGCAGGGTGCATGCTCGCCCCAGCGCAACGCCCACCAAAGGATTACTGCCAGTGCGGTCTGTTACGACCAATGGCCTCCTAAGCACACCTTCAAGATTCGGTCTCCATATGTCCGGCGGAGGGGACTGGGTTGCTTCCTCAATAGGTGGTGGCGATGCAGGAAGACTGGACGAGGCCTCAGTCCCGGGCCTCTTCTCTAGCCGTCCTCCCTCTTCCATGACCCCGGCAAGGTGCTCCTGATCTCCTGCCCTTGGAGAAAACGCAGGGGGCGAGTCACTGATGACGATGGCGGCCGGAGAAGTAGGGGTAGATGTGGTCTCGGCAGCGGCAGAAGGAGGAGGCGAAGCCGAAGCATCACCAGCATGCTGGGGGGCATTTGAGGCCTCGTCCCCGAAAACCAAGGCCTCCAGGTCCTCTACCACGAAGCACTGATGACGTTGGCGCAACATTCTCTCCTCTTCTTCCTCCGAGCTGGAGGGTACGGCAGCTCGCCCCCTCGGTTGCGAAGAGGTCCTGGCATCGGCTGCGGCGATCTCGGCAGGCCTCGAGTCCGAGCAAGACGCTGAAGCCCTGTCACCGGACTTGATCAGACGCTCGGCGGGGATTGCAACAATCACCTGCTCCCCGCTCATGCCTTCTCCAAAAAGCAGGGAGTCTATACCCGTGACTCTCCTCTTGTTGAAGGAGTGGTACCTCGATTCGTACCCGAGGAGCGACCACGCAGCCCGGGTGTGGTGCCCGTGATAGCTCTTCACTTGCTAGAGCCAAGTGTCGTTTCTCACCTAGCCGGTTCTCCTGGCCCTCAGTCTTCTCTGACGGAAATCTGCACAGCAAACCAAAAGATGTTAGTGCGGCAAATATAAAGGCAGAAGAGAAAAGGAAAGCCGAAAAGATCTCGATCTTTACTTGGAGGGGTCCCAAGGCGACAAGGGATTTGGACTAGTCTTGCTGTCTCTGACTCGCCGAACTCCCATTCACCCGAGACGAACACTCGATCGTCTCCCCTATACCGATCGGAGTCCTCCAAGGCAGTGACAAAGCTGGACCGTCTTGCCCTCACCCGGAGGTAATAGACGTTATCGTCCCCGGACTTGCACATGTCATACACATTCTCAATGTCCGAGACACCGAGGTTGATCCCTAGGATCGTATCCAACTCTACCACCCCCATGATTATTTTGAAGCCGTTCGGCATCAGTTGACAAAGGCAGAGTTCCCACTCCTTGAGGCAGTCCCTCAAGAGCGGATGAAGGGGGAACCGAACCCCACCTCCTATCACAGTGACTAGCCAAAACGGCATCTAGCCGTTGTGGAAGACGAGGCCGTCAAAGGGGTCCTCGGGGTTATCTAGCCTAACCTCTACATTGCCCGGGATCCGGTATTGAGCCTTAAAGTTAGCTATGGCTTGTGGGTTTTCTAACCTGTATCTGTAGACTCCCATTTTCGGAGTTCAGATAGAACGAAGGGGAAAAGAGAAAGTAGAGACCTCATAGAGGAGAATGCGCTGGCGCAGAAGAAGACGACTCACGGACGAAGAAGAACTCGAAATCGAAAGGTTTTCTCCGTAGAAGTCTGTCCTCTCGAATGAATGTAGAAGAAAGGGATCAAAGACGAAGGCACCCTAATTTATAAGGGATAGAGGCGCCGTTTCGACTTCCAAAAAACGCCCGTTCAAGGCGTCGCCTCGAGCAACCCTAATGTCACCTCGAAGTGATTGGGCGATAGCCGAGGAGACGACGCGTGGCATCAGCAGTGCTTTCTCCGAAGGCTATTTATTGCCTTGGGCAGACGAAGGGGTACATCTTGATAAGAACCGGACGTCAGCAACCGTTATTAGGATAAGGAAGAGCTTCCGCTCCGAACTTATCAGAAGGGCTCCACCACAGTACCCCTTTTTCTGTGCTTTGGCAACGGCGCCAGCACTATAGCTTCTGCTCGGCAACCATCTACAGCTCGGTGGTGGTACCAGCTCAGCAGGACCACTTAGCTTCCGACCTCCAAGAATTGAAGAACTCTGAAAGGTCAAAAGCTAGGGGCAATTGTGTGGGAAAATACCATAATACCGAGATTAGGCTAACCCACGGTAAGAGTACCAGCTGGTCGCCTTGATCTCGGTAAGCATAGCTCGGCAGCTAGGTAAAGATTGCCAGCTTGGCAAAGAGTATTAGCTCGGCAGCTTGGTAAAGAGTGCCAGCTCGGCAAAGAGCATTAGCTCGGCAGCTCGGTAAAGAGTGTCAGCTCGGCAAAGAGCATTAGCTCGGCAGCTCGGCAAGAGTGTCAGCTCGGCAAGACCATTCCTGGTCTTGGTAAAGGTACTGAAGGCAGGGAATAGGCCATCGCACTCCTATGATAAGTACGGGCATGCTCTGACAGATGGGGTGGCGCATTATGGAGATAAGAAGTTGGCTCTATCATTCCATCACATTAGCTGTCTAAGAGGAATGAGAAGTTCTGATGAGATGTTCCCATTTTACCTACCACTAGGTGTCAGGGTAATGCCTGATGGTCCCATCAGGCCTTACCAAGGGGAATCAGAACTTCTGATGGGATGTTCCCTTTTTACCTACCACTGGGTGTTAGGGTGAGGCCTGATGGTCCCATCAGGCCTTACCCCACCTACCCCCACTCACCAATAGAATGACGAGGATTCTGTCTACAAATACACATGGGATCAGCCCCATGAAGGTAGGCAACGCAAAAATACATGCACCATCTCACTTCTCTTCTCCACTCATCCCCCACTTAGTTTCGAAAACTAACTTAGGCATTGGAGTGCCTTCGGCTGACAGCAGCCAGGGCCTTTGACCCCAGTCTCTCTCCTTCCCTTTCAGGTCTTCGATGATCGGTCTTTCCCTTGATCAAGTTCTATTTCCTCCTAATTAAGTGGGTGTCGTATTTGGCACTTACAAATTCATTTCTTCAAAAGATACTAAAATATTTTAAGAAGAAAAATTTTAAATGGGGCAACAGAGTTGGGGCATCTAAAACCCAAACATACAATAAATCCAACATGGGTCATAATCTAAGAATCCATACCCACCTGAACCCAAGAAAACTATGGTGATTCACACCCAGTTAACCAAACCCATTGGCCATTGCCGTCCCTACTTAAAACTTTCAGTTTCCACTGGATTTCAATGATATATTTTGATTGGCTGTGGTTTTTATTTTCCTCAATGCAGATCCCATTGTTGGTGGCAACAAAAATGATCGCAGTTAAGAGAATGTCCGTCTTCATCCCATCTCCTGATGCATATGCTAAAGCTGCTATACGGTGGATTGGCTATGAACCCCTTTGCGTGCCTTACTGGCCCCATTACATTCAGTGGTGTGTAGCTTCTCTCTTACCAGACACACCCACCTTAGCATGGCGAATGATGCATAGTACTAGTTCTAGTATGGAAAGAAAAGTGTATAAGAAAGAATGATACGACTCTGTATTCTCTACCTAATCACTGACCTAAAAAAAACGAGGACATGATATCATTCTATTTCTTCTTAACAACAACTACTCTCGGAAAGCAACTGCTCATGCGACAACCTACAAATGTGTTCAAACTTTGGATTGATATTTTGGAAAATGAATGATTGTTATTGGATCAGTTTCCTCTCTTAAGGACGGCATTAATTACATCATACATGTCAACCCCGTTAAAGATCCTATCCACTTACATATCCTGAGTCAGTTTGGCAACTCTACTAATAGAGTCGAGTGAAGTAAAGTTGGCTTTGAAGAAAGAATAAAATATAAGTAGGTTATGATGTATTTTGTTTTTAATTGTTTATTATGAAATCTTTTTAACTTTTTGTATGGGAAAGTAAAGTGGTTTATTTATTTATTTATTTATTTTATTTTACTACATAAAGGTGGTTGCTTTCTTTTTTTTTTTTTGAAAAAGATGGAGAGAGTTTTGAATTAAAGTGATTTTGATGTGACATGTTGTTTGAAAAATGGAAGTTTTACTTGCTTTTTACTACATTAGTAAAGTGCCAAACTAGCCTGCTTCAATTTTAAATGAGTGGTCCAATATTTGATTGAGCACCATGATGGAAATGTGACAAGGCGCTGACGTGGAATCGCTACTGATGTGGTGTTAATCACATTTCGGTATGGTTCTCAATTGGATGGTGGAACCTGCTCATTTCAAAACCACCCCCTTTCCCAGTGAGCTTAGTAGAAAAGATCCCTTTTCTTTAAAAAATAAAAATAAAAAACTCCCTTTTCTTATGTCACTTTAATTCTTCTTTGTGGTAGGAGAGGATTCCTCTCTTTGCCGATTTCTACTCTACGGGAGCAATGGCGGACCTAGGAAATTTGAAGAGGAGTCAGGGTGGGGGACTGCTCTATTCCCACCCGTACATGGGAGAGTGAAATCTTGGATTCCCACTCATATTATGGAAAATCAGTTCACTTTCTCCCTCAAGTGAAAGAAAATGTGTTCGTTGTCCACTAAAGAAGATCAAGTGGAGTTGCGGTGGAAAATCAAAACATTTTTTTCTCTTTATCACATTATCCTCCGGTCATACAAAATTAAACAGAGACATCCATCTGATTTTGAAGGAAAAAATATAGGGGTGTTTTGAAGAAACAAACACTGTGTCCCGCAGGTGACACTTGGGCCCTTGGCTTCCTCCCTAATGGTTGTATCATTTTGTTCCACCCTTTCTCTTGATTTAGACAAGGATAAGAGGCGCGAGCTTCATCTTTGATAAAAAAGAAGAAAATATAGGGGTGTGTTTAGGCATTTTTATTTTATGTCCTTTTGCCACTCCTCAACTTTCTTTACTCTTTGAGAACTTGATAGAGTAGCAAGGGTAACCTTGTCATAATAAGGGTCTTATTGAGCTTTTCTTTTCCTAAACAATAGAATCTTAGGGAGCAGCTATTTGCACAACCCTCCTTACTCCTTGGACGTCCATTTTCTTTCCAAAACCATGGCACTCCAATAGGAAATGTCCAAATTACCCATTCCCTTTCCTTGCTTGCCGCCTAGCTCCGCCCCATGCCGCCAGTGCCTGCGCTCTCTCCCTCATTACTCATTGTGCACATCTGCCTGTGCCCTCTCCCTCTCTCCCTCTCCCTCCCTCTCTCCCTCTCCTCTCCCTCCCTCTCTCCCTCTCCTGCTTCAGGGCCTTGGCCTTGAAGCAGGAGAGGGAGAAAGGGAGGGAGAGGGAGGACAATCAGGGAGAAAGAGAGGGAGAGACAAAGAGAGAGGGAGAGGGCGGGCGCGAGCGGAGGTGGGCAGTAGGGAGAGGGAGAGAGATAGGGGGAACGAGATGGAGAAAGATAGGGAGAAAGAGAGGGAGAAGGTGCGGTTGGCACCAAGCGGAGTTGGGCGGCTAGCAGGGAGAGGGAGAGAGTGGGAAGGAATGAGAGGGAGAGAGAAGGAGGGAAAGAGAGAGAGGGTGAAGAAGATAGAGAAAGAGAGAGGGAGAGAGATAGAGGGTGAAGGAGGAGAGAAAGAAAGAGGGAGAGGGAGAGGGAGAGGGCGGCACTGGGCGGCGAGCAGGGAGAGGGAGAGGGAGGGAAAGGGGTAGTTTGGACATTTCTTAGAGGATTGCCATGGTTTTGAAAAAAATGGATGTTCAAGGAGCAAGGAGGTATGTGCAAATAATAGCTCTCAGAATCTTATCGTCATATCTCTCTCTCTCTCTCTCTCTCTCTCTCTCTCGCTCTCCAATGTCATTATTACCATCTCATCCATTGCCAATGTTTCATCCCACATCCAACCATGTTTAAAAAGTATTTAATGAAACTCTTGAGCGAAGCCCACTTAATACAATTAAACTGGCTAGGAATGTGGGTCCTTTTGGGCCGATGTTCTTGAGTAGGGCATACTTTGGAAATACATAAACCCATAAATTAATGCTCTAAATTCTCTATGTAAAACTTAACTCAATATGATTTGGGCCCAAGATAAATTGATCTATATGAAAACCATAAATTTGTTTATTAGAATTTTATGGAATATATGTTTTTTAAAAGTTAACAATCTTAAGCTGGGTCATTTGAGTGAAATTTGATAAGTTCTATACACTAAATGACGATGTTATTTTTCAACAATTTTGATGTTTTATAAGTGGGCCCATTGTCGTGGAAACCCTTCTATCGAGTAGATGGCATCCAAGGACATTGAAATTATCATAGCTCTTGATTTAACAAGCTTAAAGTTAAATACTATTTTAATAATATAATTTCTTTTTTTTTTTATGAGATCCAATCGAATGGTGGGTAAAGGCTTGATAGGCATCAAAACTTGGCATGACGCGAAATCAAGGCGATAATATAAGTGTGAAAGGAGCAAAATTTATAAAAGGTTGCCTCAAGTAGGCCCCATAGAGCTGAGCTTTACATGTGTTCTACTTGTAACCAAAATTTTCTTCTTTAATTGAATTTTATATAGATAATTAGGGAAGTGGTCATTTCTTCACCGGTTTAGATTATTCATAAGTGGGCATACTAATATTATTAGTCAATCAAATTTGCCCCCACTAGAAGAAAATCCTACCTCCATCCTTGGATATAGGCGTTCAAAAGTCTTGTTTTAGACAAATTCACATGCTCTTACATGTGTCCATGTACCTACTAAACTTCTAGAACTGCTAAAAGAAGAAAGAAAAAGGAAATCATAAAATCTCATCTTAGTATGATTTGGTGACATTGTAAATTTGATCATGTATAATATACTTAAATAAAAATATTATAAAAAAATATATGTTTTTTAACAATCAATCTAATGATTGCCGTGTCTATCAGATTGAAATTCGGGGAGGACGAACACAATGAGTGAGCATTTTTTTTAAGAGGGCTTATACCTTTAATAGGTGGTCCAAATCTACTTCTATATCAAACATACCTTAGCTCTCTGTTTATTATTATATGCATCACGAAAAGTGAAAATGGGCTAAAAACCCCCTTTTTTTGTAAGGTATTTTGTAGAATCTCACTCTATATAAAATAATATATGTGAACTCCTTAACTTGTTTATTTACATGTGTCAAGAAGTAAAAATAAAGCAGGGGTCAAATAAAACATAAAGGGGAAATAAGGAATTTAAAGTAAAGAGATTTTTTATTTTTATTTTACAAAGTTTACTTCTCTCGAAGTTATCAAATCCCCCCCTCCCCCCTCCATTTTCATCCAAATACCAAAGAAGTAGAAACATAACACCATCACTTTAATTCTCTCCAAGTTATCAATTCCCCCCCTCCTCCTGCCCACCATTCTATCAAAAAATAATGAAGTAAAAAGCCACATCTTGACCTATTTCTACTCCTCCCTTGTGTTCTTGCCTTTTCTTTTGCCTCCTTTTGTGGCCACCATTAAATAGAATAATTCTTCACACATAACAACCCTAAGTAGGAATGTACATGCCAAAGTTTAGTCAAGCTCGATCTTTCTTATGGATGAGTCAGGCTAGCTTGAGCTTGAGCTCGAGCTCATATTGATATTGTAGAGGATTTTACCAGAAAGATCGTCTTAGAGTCACTCTATGCCAAAAAGAACCCCAAAGACATGATTGCACTATGGAGGTCGTAGGGGTCCCTTTAGGCTTAAGTTTTTGAAATCTAAGTTGGGTAGGGATCACCCACATATCCCTGCTCGTTTTTTCTCCTTCCTCCTTCCTCAAGCTCAAACCCAAACCAAGTCCAATTTACTACACTCACTCATCAAACCCCAACCAAGTCCTCCCCGCCCTTACCCATCATCACCAACATTGATATTTACTCTCTCCTCTTCCCTCTCATTTCTCCAACCATCATTGCTCTAGATCTCTCTATCTCCTACGAAGAGATGACTTCCACCTCTTTCTCCCATCTCAAGTAGGAGTTTCTTGGAACGATGCTTCTGATCTGTAATCCTCTAGTTTGTTGAGGAATGACTTCCGAAACTCTCTTTTGAAGCATATGCCTTTTAACAAATTTATATCTCTTTTTTCTATGTAATAAAGAATCATCTTGTTGATAAGAAAATTATTTTATTGAAGCTTCTTTCATACTTTGATTTTCTAAAATTGAATTCATGAAGTCAAGTGCCATGACATGTTGAAGAAGTGCCCCACTGGGCGTTTGTATTGATCGCTACAAGAAACTTGATATTTAGCTGTGAAATTTTTCGCGGCTAATGGTCTTAAAGTCACGGCTAAAAGTTTTAGCGGCAATATTTTGATCGCCGCTGAGTCGTTGCTAAAAGTGCTGTCACTAATTGTTTTAGCCGTGATTTTAAAACACTGCGGCTAAAAGTTGGACTTTTACCCACAACGCCAAAATTGTAGCTAAAAGTCTAATAATTAACCGCAAGCTTTATTGCCGCTTATTTAAAAAATTGTTGTCACTAAAAGAGTAAAATCGCCGCTAAAATTTTATTATTAACATATGAAAGTAGGGTTTTAGGGCGATCTTAAGTCGTGGCTAAAAGTTTAATTTTAGCGGTAACTATAAGTTGCCACTAAAAGAATTGTGTATAGTAATTTTAGGGGCAACTTGTTTTCGCGGCTAAATATTTAAATTTTAGCTGCGACGCAAATCGCCACTACAAGTCATCACTAAATGTTTTAGCGGTAGTTTTAGCGGCGACTTGTAATCGTAGCTAAATGTTTTACTTTCAGCTATGACAACAAGTCATCACTAAATGTATTAAGTATAATAGTTCTACCGACGACTTGTTCCCGCGACTAAAAGGTTAATATTAATATTAATTGAAAGGAAGAATAAAATTAATTTATTGATCCCTTTTCAAATTTTCATGAACCAGCTTATATAATATGAGAAAATGAAAACTCCATCACCATCAATTATTAGAAAATAACCTCAAATTTACTTGAGTAGCAAGAGTAAAGTTTACATCAGCATAGAAAAAATATAAATAAAATAAAAAAATCATTATCATCCGGCTTTTGAGTAGTTAAGCATCACATTGGAATTTGGCCTGACTCCTTGAACTGCTGGAGGAGGATGTTAAGCTGGGACTGTAACGCAGCTTACACCTGAGCATCCACCTGTGTCTGTTGCGATTCTGCTTAGGACTGGAGCGCTATCTGCACCTGAGCTTGCACTTATGTCTGCTGCGAGGCCAGCTAGGACTCTAAGGACTCCATTTGCGAACCCATCTCACTATTCTCCTTCGATTTCATGCTCTTTTGAGAATTAGATTGCACAGTGGCGGCCTTCCTTTTCGAAGGTGGGCCCACATCTAAAATTATTAATTCTCATTTTATTAGATTTCACAATTTAGTCTATTATTATAGAAATAATAAAAAAATAAAATGTGATAATTGATGGTAGGTCCCATCTCCCTGGGGACTAAAATCTGACTCTTGGGTGATAAAGACGGGAGTCCCATTGACATTTTCCTGAGTAGAGGTAGTTGGAGGTAAGGTCTCATCGGACCTTACCCTGACATGGTGGTAGGTGGAGGGAGAGTCCAATCAGACGACTTTCCATTCCTTCTACTGACGTAATAGCCTGATAAAGGCATTTCCTTTTTGCTTTCAGCCGTCCACCCTATCTGACAGCACGTCCTATAACGTGTCCATACTTTTCATAGGAGCATGGTTATACTTGACTGACACCCAATACTCGTACCGATATCAGTAGTAGCCATGAGATGGGTGCGTCCTTGCACTGTTGCTGAGACGCACATAAAACTAGCGCTGTTGCCGAGCTGAATACAACCGGTACTATTACCGAGCTGACACTATTGCCAAGCTGCATAAGACTGAAATCAATACAAACCCAGCCGGTACTATTACGGAAGCTTAGCGTAATCTTGGTGTTACGGGATTGTCTCCACACAATTGCCCCCCAACTTTTGACCTCTTAGAGTTCTCCAACTCTTGGAGGTCGGAAGTTAAGTACTATTGCCGAGCTGACACTGTTACCGAGCTGAATATAGTTACCGAGCTGGTCTTGTTACCGAAGCATGGAAGCTAAGCATCATGATGGAGGAGTCTTCCAAGTATTGAGTTCGGAGCCTATGCTCGTTTTCATCTCGGTGCTGGTTGCTGACGTCTGATCCTTATCAAGATGCCGTATCGCCTGCCCGAGATAATTACTAGCCTGCTTGAATCGCCGCAGAAGATGTACCGGTGGCACCACGTGTCACCCTTTGGTTGGCTGTTCAATTGATTCGAGGAGACATGTGGAGTGCCCTAGGCGACGCCTCGTACGCGCGTTCCTCGAAATTCAAAACGGTGCCCCCTTTTCCATTATAAATGGGGATGCTGCTTCCCTGTTCTTCACTTTTGTGCTTTGCAAGAGAAAGAGGATTTGTTGAAGAGAAGAAAGCTACCGAAGTCGAGCCTGCCCGAACCTGCTCTTTTCTAGAGTTTGTTTCGTTAAGTTCTTCCCTCTTTCGTCCTCCTTGTTTCTGCTTTCAGGGTTCCTTTTTTATAGGGTTTCCTGCCTCCTTTCTTTTTTGTTTCCTTCTTCCAGTTTCTTTAAATTGTAGGAAATGGGGACTTATAGGCACCGGCTAGAAACCCCTATGGCCATAGCTGAGTTTAGGACCAAGTATGAGATCCCTGACGATGTTCAGGTTAGATTAGACGACCCAGAAAACCCTTTCGATGGCCTCACTTTTACCAATGGCTGGATGCTGTTCCTTCTAACGACCGTGAACGAGGGTGGGGTCCGATTCCCCCTTCACCCTCTTCTGAGGACTTTCCTGAAAACATGGCACCTCTGCCCCTGCTAGCTGATGCCCAACGGTTTCAAAATCATAATGGGCGTCGCCACGCTGAATAGGATCTTAGGTATTAACCTTGGCGTCCATGACATCGAGGATGTCTATGACCTGTGCAAGTTCGGTGGGGGCAACAACACTTACTACCTCCGGGTGAAGGCCAACCGGCGATGCTTCGTCAATGAGCTGGAGGACTCCAACCGGTATGCTGGGGACGACAGCCTGTTTGTCTGGGGCAACTAGGAGTTCGGTGCGTCCAAAGTGGAGAGGACTTATAGGGTTCCCCGCGGCTTCGGGACCCCTCCAAGTAAACACCGAACCCCTAGCTTTTTTCTATTTTTCTTCTTTTGTTGCTGCCGAGCTGACGTCTTCTGTTTGTTAGGCAGATGCCCGCCAAAGAAGACAAGAAGTGCAAAGTTGCCTGGGCGGTCCTCGACTACGAGCCAAGGTATCACTCTTTTATTAAGAGGAGGATACCTCAAGGTGGGCGTCAGGCCTTTGAAGAATAAAGGGCAGAGCCGGCCAGGGCCCCGACCGACGTCGAACAGCAAGCTGCCTCGGGTGCCTCCACCTCCTTTTCATCAGTCTTGTTTCAATTTTTATCTGTTTCTCGCCACAAAATATGATTAGATTTACCACCGGCTGTAATGAAATGTGTTGTTTTTAGTACTTTTTAAAAATAAGAAAACACCAATTGGCATAGCTGGTCTATTTTTCTGGCATTCTGATTGCAATCAATATACAATCTCAGTATTGTTTGAATAAGGAAAATGCTACCAGTGACAATAATATCATGATCCAAGGGTAGAATAAATGGATTCAGCTGACATACTTTCCTATTCGAGCATTAATCCCCAGTGTTTTGCCAAGATAATCAAGCCACTTGTAGTTTGGATATGTTCAAAATCTCAAATGCATTCGTAGTGAACTTTTGTTCTTGCTTGATTACTTTTTCTCTCCCTCATATCATTTTGTTCCAGTCTAACCAATCTATTCTTTAGTACTTGGATATGCTTATTGGTTATCAAAATATGCAATTGAAAGGTTCAGTTATGGAGGTTAATATATCTCATAGAACTTGTGAAGGAATTCTTAGCACTACTGACCTTGCACATTCCAATCTCTTTAATTGTGTGATAAGCGAGTTGTTGCAGTTGATGAAAATGGTACGCTATCTCCACAAAATTGATGATAGAAGCCTTTCTTTTCGCTTCTCTTTGAAGTAATAGTTTAGTCACTGTTTTCCTATTTATGAAGAATTTGTTACAAGATTATTAGTCATCAATGTTCTTCGTAAAATTCAAAGAAGAATTGAGGACAAAACCAAAAGACAATGAATGCATGGAACGTGTTGTGGGGTGGGACTACTCTCCTAGACTGAGTACTGTTCATGGTGTTGATGATCCCTTTCACCAAGAGCATCCATAGAAGGGTTCCCCGTCCGAAATGTGATAATCATGAAGTGCATTGGCTGAAATGATCTTCCATAGTCTAGAAGAAATCAGTTGAAGGAGCTATAATGCCAATGTATGGAAATGATGCGGCGCAGATATGGCTATAGTTATTCGTCTACGAATTGCATTGTAGTTTTGGACACGAATGTGAAACAAGTATGTTACCTTTTTTGATGTATCATAACATTATTCAGGGGAGCGCGGTGTATACTACAGAAAGAGTGATAGACCTTTCTCCTACACATAACAATGGATGTGAAAAAACAAACCATCCCAAAATTTAGGGTGATGAGGGAATATAATTGCTTTTATACAATCTCTCATTTTCGTTCAGAGTACTAATGATTGGAGCCCATGAGGTCAATGATTCTGAGCACTGAACCATGCAAGGACTGCATGAGTATTGGTTTTTCCCATGATTAATTTACCTCCCCGAGCCAGGCTGTAAAAACTTGTCACACTTACATATGAAGCAGAGCACAAGAAGCATGGGATAAGGCTACGTTGATGACGGCAATGACAATGGCTGCACCATGAACCTAATTGCTCATTGCATCAATGAAGGAAGAAGATACCAGTAAGTAAATACCATAAGAGTGGAATTTCCAGGGACAACCAGGATATCCTCAATAAACTACGTAAGCTGTGGGGCGCACATGTGTAACACCCTATTCCGAGTTAATCAAGATTCACTCTAATTAATCGGATTAATGCTAATTGAATGTATTTTAAGAAATTAATATGGCTTAATGGCCAAATTGAATTGAAATTGTCTCAAATGAGCAATTTGAGCTAAATGATAAGGTAATGAATAAATTGAGTTGCTTTTAGGCTTAGATTGAGGGATATGAGGACTTTTTCGTAAATACGAATTTTCGCGTATTTCGTCGAATACGGAAACTCTTGATAACTGCGCATGTATCTCGAGGAGTACGTTAGTTTTCGTAATAGGCGTGATTCCGTTCGACGTGAATTGGTTCAAATGACCGTTCATTTGACTTAATAAGTAAATAGGGGAATAGAGAGGGACTTAATTGCAAAAATGGGCTTATAAGATTGAGATGAACTCCTTTGAGTTCATTCTCTCACTCCCAGCACAGTCTCTTCCTCTCTTTCTTTCTCTTCTTCCTTCTTCCAATTTCTCTCCATTGAGTGGTGATTTGGAAGCTTGACAAGTGAATTGAAGAGGAACTTCACCTTCACCATCATCTTCTCCATCTTGCTCTTTGATTTCTTGAAGTTTAGAGCTTGAGAAGATCTCAAGAGTTTCACCAAAGAAACTACAAGTAAGTGACTTAGGTTGCTTATAGAGTTTCTCAATTCTCTTTAGTGATTTGGGGTGATTTCTAGCACAAAGAACTCATTGGAGTTCCATTTGTGAAATTGATTTTTGATTGGATTCCAAAGAGGGTTTCAAAGGGGTTTTTCATCTCAAATTCAAGCTAGAAGAGGAGGTTCTTGCTAATTAATCTCCAAACAAGGCAAGTGTACTCAATTCTACTGATTCCGTGTGTTAATAGACTTGTTGGAACTCAAGGAGTTCAATCCCAGAATTTTTCCAGTTCAGAATTTCTGAACTTCTAGGAGCAATTCGGTTAGCCGACAGGTTGACCGACGTTTCTGGGCTGAATCTCGCAGGAGATTTCAGTTTCTGGAAAACTGACCGAACGCAGCCGACATTGGAGCTCGGTTGACCGACAGTCGACCGAACCACCGAACCGAGTTGTCTGAGATCTCTTTTGAGCTCTTTGGGATTGGAACTGAGGGGTGACTGAACCAATTGTTGGTCATGAGGAGAGCTTTCCAACCATACCAAGATCAGAATTTTAGGAGATCTCTGACAGGAGTCGCGATTTTTCGAATTGCAGGTAAACACCTTGGAAAGAGTGCTGATGGTCAAACTGGACTTTCTGGACCTTAGATCAAGAAACTCAAAACATAAAAAATGATTGGCATAAAATCCTCTTCCCAACGAACCAAAGTTTGACATACTTTCAAACCCAAGTTTGGCATACTTTTATGGTCCCAAGCAAAAGTCAACTATTTGGTCAAAGTCTTTCAATTATGATGGAAATGGTCAATTGGAGGATTTCCGGGCCTCAAATGGATTCAAGCTGAATACGAAAGGTTTTGGGCATGTCAAAACCTAACTTTTGGGCTCAACATGTAAATTTTTATGTAATTCCCAAAATACCTTTGAATTACCCGAATTTCTAACATGGCCTGGTAAAAATCGAACTCTCTACGAAACCTCTCAAAACTCTCCGATATTGACCCAAACCAAGTTTTTACCTTCAAACCACATGATTGACCTCTAATCTCACTTAGTAACCCTAACCATGAAATTTATTAGTGCTAATCCTAGCATTAAGAGGTCGGGTCCTTACACTCACCACCAGTCATTACTCTTAGAAGTTTATATATATATATATATTATAATATGGGAAATTCTAAAAAATGCCCCCTTAAAAAATGGATGTTTTTGTCCCATCCAACGTCCAATGAGAGGATGTTTTATATGGAGACCTTTTCTCTTTCTTTAAATGCAACACTTATTAACTTGCCCTACTTTTTCTCCTCTTTAATTGCACCAAGGATCCTCATGACTTAGAAGTAAACATTCATAAGAGAGGAAGTGAGGCCTTCCCATGAGGGCCGAGTCTAAAAGTCTAAAGTGAGGCCTTTTATAAACAATCTTGTGATACTTGGTCATCACAGCTGGGTCATGTGGGTCCAACTATTTGAATTTGGGAATAAGAAGGTGTGTGATTCCAATCCACAAGTGATAGATAGCAAGTTTTTTTTTTTTTTGGCTAAGAATTAGGATAAGGTTGTTATAAAGAGAATAAGGCATTAGATATGGTACAATTATCACGGATCTTAATTGAAACATTAAGCTAACAAATATTAAATCAACGAGTGAGTTGTTAAAAGCATTCACTCTTGGTAATAGAGTTGTTATAGAAGCACATTTAGTAGGCATGAAAATAGGTGTTATGAAAAGTTGGAGAGGCATTTTTCCTCTCTAAAACGCCCGAGCATCATCTAGCGTGCCCCTATGGAAAATATTCATGTGCATCCATCCCTCACCATCACCATATTATGGTGAGGGACAACATAGTAGGGCCGACTTTATGATACATATGAACCATGTACGTTCATTGAACCACTTTAAGCTAAATTCACCAAGTTTTCACTAATCAAAATGGATTCAACTGTTGGATCGAAGGTCAAATTCTTTCTTGAATATAAAGTCGTTAAACTTGTGGGCCACAGATGGAGGAGTTAGATGCACGGGATTGACTCCAAACTTGATATATGGACCCATCAAAGAAGTCCCTTTCCAATTCCATCCAAGTCCCATTTGATATATATATATATATATATATGAGAGATGCTTCTATGAGAGAGATCGCTCACTTTAAATGTGAGATTGGGTGGGTTCCCTCACATCCATATCCATTGCCAAAAACTTAAATGTGAGGGTCCCCACCCCTATCTCTCATAAGAGTATCTCCCTATATATATATATATATATATTGGGGTCAGCTCTCTTAAGCTGAAGCTTACCTTATTCATAAGCTGAAATAGTGTTGTTCCCACAAATTAAAGTCGATTATCGTTGTTTTTTACATGATGTTCGTCTTCAAAATCTAGATAAATCCAATCAGAATTGGATTTTTCAGTTCCATCATGTAAAAAACAGATATAATCAACTTAAATTTGTAGGACTAGCACTATTCTAGCTTAGAATAAGGCAAGCTTTAGCTATATATATAAAGTACTTTTTAAAAGGTAAGAGGAAGAGTAAGCGCTCTTACTCTCAACCCCCTTTTCCGTCTTTCTTTTGACTTGGTTCTTAAGTTTATTCCACCCCTTTCTATGTCTTTCTTTTGATTTGATTCTTAAGTTTATTCCGCCCTGACACCTCATGCAAACAAATAAAAAGGTGCATACTACACAATATCACACGTCTGAATGTGAGAAGTTCCCCAAGTGAAAATTATTGAATATCAACCATTTGACAGAAACAATCCTACGGACTACTTGGATGGATTAGAGGTGGTAAAAAACATCAAGGGCGATCAAAACTGACTTATTCATCCGATAATTTCGAACTGGTAAAAGCATTGCATCTTTTGAGGTCTTGTTCACCCCTAGGAACTTCAACAGGGTTGCCCACTCTCTTGCTAAACTTGGGCAATCTGGTTTAAACTTGATTTTGGTATGCTGATGTGCCCGGCGGCTGTTGTGAGCTATTTTGTTATTTGGTCTCTGTTTTGTGTGGTTGGCGTTTGTGTGTTTGTGTCATTCTTTCTTTCTTTTTCTTTTTTTTTTTTTTTTTTTAATGCTAAACAGGATGACTCATTGAAACAAACAACAAAAACAGCAAGACAACCAAAAAAGACAAAGACCAAGACACAAACAAACAGAAGCAAACCATCCTAAAAAACTACGAAGACCAAGCAACACAACCACCAAGAAGAAAAGCAAGACCATCCATTGTCTAGCATATTGGAAGACACCCCTTGCAAATACTCCAAATCTAACTTGATGATTTACACCTGATACTTCATAGATCTCAGATGCTTTTGATTTGGACTCTTAATCTTGAGAGCATATCTCTGGTTGGTTTCCTTTTCTGTGGCTACAAGACTAATCTTGAGAGCATATTTCTGATTGGTTTCCTTTTCTTGGGCTAAAAGACAGTCTCCATATATATACTGGAATCACTTTCAGAACTTTGTGAACCTGTTTCCAATGAATTGTAAGATGCCATGGAGGACTTGTCCCTTATTTTAGGGCATGTTCGTATTAAAGACTGCAAGTCGCAAGCCCATCTTCAAGATGAATCAACTCATTACATTCTAGATGGGTCAGTCCAGTCTCATCAAGATGTTCCAAATCCAGCTCATCAAGGTCCAATGCAATCAACCCAATCTCATATACGTGCAACCTGTCAAGATCCAACAGAATCTCCGCACATACATAACGTCCCAGCTCATCATATCCATTGTGCAAATCTAGCATCCACCTCAGCTGATATGAATATTCATAGAGAAAAGGAAGGAAATCTTGTCATGATTCATTCCAAGTTCCAACCAAGCATATCTTGATCGTACACAAAGTTCTGGCTTAGACTTATCCTGTCAGTCAATGGTCAAGAATAGTTACAGCCCATCTCACATGGTTATTGGATCATGGATAGAAAAAAATCTTCCATGCATGGTAGAATGCATCATATCCAACCCATCCAAAGAAAATATGCATAGAGAATTAGGAGGAAGACAAATGGATGACACACACACGTGATGAGGACTATAGTAGCTTGGACGATCCTGTGTGATCTAAAATATTGTGATTATTTTGCATGATTTGACTTTTGTATTCCTCGCAAATTTTATATACTTGAAACAAAACAAAAGTCTATAAAAGAAAAGAAAAAAAAAGAAAAGAGAAAAGGTGGACGATATACTTTCATATAAATCTTATTTCTCCCAGAATTGTAAAATTCCAGATGGTATAAGAGCAAATCCAAGCCCAGTGATAGTCCATCGTGTCATTGAAGGCTTCACCTTGTCTCTATTATCCGATCATCTGTTTCTCCTCCATCAACCATGTCATCATCTTCCTAAAACAACTTTTTCCTTTCACCTCAATATCTTCATCATCTAATTAACATTGTTTCAATCAAACTCAATGCCACAAACTACCTCATATGGAGAAGCCAAATTCTTCCTCTCATTGAAAGTATGAAAGTCTCCACTATCCTATACAAGGAGCCACCGGCTGAGACTCTTATGTCAGAAAAGGGTGAGGTGACTCCAAGTACTGAATTTATCACATGGAAAGAACAAGATGTTCTCCTCCGAAGCTGGATAACAGGCACTCTCTCTGAAGAGGCCTTGTGTCTGGTTGTTGGATGCAAGACGGCCAAGATTGTTTGGGATTGCTTGGAAGAAAATTATCTCCAAGCAACCACAGACGTGAAGTCCAATTAAGGCGACAAATGCAGCAAACAAAAAAGGGAGCACAATCCTTGGCTGACTACCTCAAGACATTCAAGGCCATTTTCGATGGTCTGGCTGCAATACAGAAACCTGTTGTTGAGGACGATAAGGTTATGTATATGTCGCAAGGATTAGGGTCCAGGTATGAAGTTCTTGTTAACTCCATGATTTCAAAACCACCATTTCCTTCATATGCACAGTTCGTAACAGCATTACAAAGTTACGATCTGCGTCTTCAAAATTCTTCTATGGAAGAAAAGAGCATTGATCATCCATGGCATTTCTATCTCAACGCTCAAATGGTGGTAGAGAGCGTGGAAATAAATGGTAAGGGCCGAGGAAATTCAAATGGGTATTTTAATTCCCTAGGACGTGGATTTTTTCCTGCTGGGCAGCCTTACAAAGGAGGAAAATCTCCTTTTGAACAACAACCCTGTAATAACAGTTTTTCTCAAAATGCAAAAGGAGGGGCACCATCTTTTACCCCACAGACTTATCCCTCAGGTAATGCAACCAAGAATTCTCAAGTTCCAGTTACTAACTATCAAGGTGGACAGAACAAATCTGCAAACTATCAGGGAGGACGGCTCGAATGTCAAATATGTGGACGGCGTGGTCACACTGCTTTAAAGCGTTGGTTCCGGTGGGATTTTTCCTATGAAGCACAAGAAGACTTACCACAAGCTCTTATGGCAGTCTCCTTGACAGATACTTCTGATCCCAACATGTATGTTGATACAGTAGCCAATGCCCACATGACCAATAATCCAGGTATATTGACAAATTTAGCCTCTTATCATGGACTAGACAAAGTTGTTGCTGGAGATGGAAATTGTCTAAAAATTTCTCACATAGGGGATACTACTGTCAAATCCTCATATGGATCAGTCCCACTTCGTGATGTTCTTGTGGTCCCTTCTATCAAAAAAAATTTACTCTCTGTTAGTCAGCTTACAAAAGATGAGTCTTGTATTTTTGAATTTGCTGACTCCGGTTTTTTGGTTAAGGATCGCACGACGGGCAGAATCCTAGCAACCGGGAGTAAAAGAGGCAAACTTTACGCAATAGATGGAAATATTAGTGCGGCTTTAATTGCAGTAAAAAGTGGAAAAGCTCCTGAAGACATCTGGCACCAAAGGCTTGGACATCCAAATTCAAAGTTTCTTAAGATTTTAGATTCAAAAAATAATGTCAGTGTTAGTAGTTGGAATAAATTACCTACTCTGTGTACTAGTTGTCAGATGGGTAAGAGATTCAAGCTGCCTTTTCAAACAGGAAATAAAATCGAAAGTGTTCCTTTTCACAAAATTCATTGTGACCTTTGGGGACCTGCCCCTGTGCTTTCTTTCCAAAATATGAAATACTATGTTATTTTCATAGATGACTGCACTCGATTTTCATGGCTCTACCCTTAAAGACAGAAATCAGATTTTTTCTGTCTCTTTAAAATTTCAGCGAATGGTTGAGAACCAGTTTTCGAATAAAATAAAGATTTTTCAATGTGATGGAGGGGGAGAATTTCAGTCTAAAGTATTTTTCTCTCATCTTGAAGAACATGGAATTTTAAGACATATAACTTGCCCCCATACCCCTGAACAAAATGGGGTCGCTGAGAGGAAGCATAGACATGTTGTTGAAACTGGGCTCACTCTTCCTCTACATGCAAACCTACCAAAGGTATTCTGGGTTGAGGCCTTCCTCACTGCAATATACTTGATCAATAGACTGCCTTCATCAACATTGGGCATGGAGACTCCCTTTCACAAATTATATGGTCAACATCCTGATTATTCCTCACTAAAGGTGTTTGGATGTAGATGTTTCCCTTATCTGCATGATAGAACGGCAAATAAGTTTCAGCCCAAATCTTATCCATGTTTGTTCATTGGATATAGCGGCGAGCATAAAGGCTATCGATGTTACCATCCTCCAACCAAGAAGATTTACATCTCAAGGCATGTGGTTTTTGATGAAAACGTGTTACCCTATACTAATGATGCCTCTATGTCTTCCTCTATTCAGGAACCGAGTTCAATATCAACATATTATGAATTTTTGAAGTCCCAATCAAGACAAGCCAGTTCCAGTCTGTCTTCTTCAACAGCTGCTCACATTTCTGCACCTGTTGCAACTAACCAAGATGTTTTCTTGCAGAGTGAACACCTTGCAAATGTTGGGCCATTGACGGTTCCCACAACACTTGAACATTCAGCTCTGCCCATGGACCCCATTGAAGTTAGCCATGATATAATACTTGAGACTCATCATAACATGCACCAGGTGGTTGAGCCAAACAGGGAGCAGATTGTTAAGCCCAAGGAGGATTGGAACAATGGGCTCACAAAGGACCAGACCGAGGAACCTACCGAGGACCGAATCATTGTCTCTTCTGATTCTCAGCAACATTATTAACCCGTCATAGAACAGGGTTTGTAAATATAAATTATCCCGATGTTAACCGGGTGTCGTATCCACTGGGACAAAAAGGCTAAGTTGCGTTGTTTTCTAAATTCCTAAACTAATCCTAATAGAAAACAAAGTATTTATTTCTCAACTAATCCTATAAGAAAACGAAGTGTTGGTTTGATGGGTTTGATTCCTAAATTAACAAATTAAAAGATAATATTTTACTTCAATCAGAGAAAAGATCTCAAGGTACGAATCTACTCAAACCTCGCGAAATGACAAGTATAGACCTAGGGTTCCACTATTAAAGCTAGAAAGACTCGTTCTTGTTACAAACCTTCACAGAATTAACAAATAAAGGATGTGGATGCAGACCAGGGCATTACTTATCTTTATGGCATAGATTATCCTAGATCTAACAACACATACATTCAAACACCGTTATATGACCTAGTAGTCAAATTTACAAGCTTAAAATATCAAAGAAAGAGATATTGCATTAAAGAAATCAAATCCAATCAATGGATCACATCATTGTCATATAACCAAAAGTATTTAAAGGAAAACCCTAAAACCTATACATCACCATATACACAAGATTAGGGCTTCATCACAACCCTAAGATAGAGATTTAGTTACTCCTGGCGAGAGGTAGACGAAGAATCTCTGACGAAAATCCTTATTGACGCTCTTCCCAAAGCTCCAAAACCTTCCTCCAGATCTTCTCCCAAGATGTGAATTTCTTTTAAAATGAGTTTGTACTTTTATTTATAGTTTTGGGAAAAAACCTTGTCAAAAGGCGCTGGAGGTGGAGTCTTTACCCTGGTCGGGCGTCCGGACGCAAGACAACAGAGTCTGGGCGTCCAGTTCTGTCTCCAGGCGTCCGGACGCCAGCGGACGCCCGAAGGCAGAAGCTCCGGGACAGTTCTATATTTTCTGGATTTTTGCTGCTTGTTTCAAATCATTGTCATTTTCTCCTATTTTGGCTTATTTCTTGTCCAAGCACTTAGGGAACCTGTAAACATCAAAATGACATAATTAAACTAGTTAAACGCATCGGAATGTATACCAAAGTCTAAATTGAGGCGCCTAAAATGTATATTTTAGGCTCTCATCACACCCCGAACTTACACTTTGCTAGACCTCGAGCAAAGCTAAAACAAAAGGACATATTAGCTAAGGCCACTTTCGTAGGGAACACGGTTGCACTTAGCATGTGCAGCAAGCCTTTAAACCTCTAAGTTCCCTATAGAGGACGAGTTATAGTTTCGTGAGGGTTTGCAGTGAATCTACCCACAAAATTCCTAAAACCGAAACAATACAGGGTCTTCTCCAAAATGAAATCTATAAACACCGGATATTCTTGATTATGGAGTTTTTAACACACATCACAAAGTTGGTTCACAAATCCTATCTGTTGGTCAGAAATCCTCAAGATCATGCTAGAATAATTGATCGTACACGGTGAAAATTGTGTATATATCGAAGCATGAAAGTATAAAACGATCCACTATGAATTCCCATGAAAACACCTCTTTTCGTTTTCTTTTCAAATTCTAGGCCACCTAACCTCAGTAAAAGATAACATGATTCCTCTCAAAGCATTGACGGTGGCTTTCGCACTATTGTTTGTCAAAGGCCGGAACAACACTATTTGGATCCTCTTTTTATTTTTCTTTTCTTTTTTTTTTATTTTTTTAAGAGAATAAACATGTGACTGTGCAATGCCTGGGTCCCTTAAGCTTTCTAATCAACCCATGTAACGAGCATTTGGCTCCCAAAACAGTTGTCTTTAGGGCACTAGGTATGGCAATACCGAGTCAAAAAGGCTACGAACCCAAACTAGTCACAAAACATTTTTTTTTTTTTTAAACTCAGTCCCCAACAATAGGCAGCCCTTTCCATATGCCCGAATTAATTTACCGATTTGTGGATAAATCCACTCAGTTGAACCAGAACACTGTATGACGGAGGGTTGGCTTTCCATCATACTTATTCTGTGGCTCTCACAAGAATGGAACTCATAGCTTCACATTTTAAAGAAAATTATATAAAATACGTGTTAAGTGAGGAATCAATCATTCAGCAATTTCTCAAAAACTCCTTCCTAAAACAAAACAGTGAACCCTTTTTCTCTTTTTCCTTACAAAAAGTTTTAAAAATCAAGGTATCTTCGATTCACAAAAATCTTTTTAGAAATCCACCAAAAAGCTTTTTTTTTCTTTTGAAACCTAAAACCCAAGGAAAATAACTAAAACAAAAACTACTAAGACTAACCTAAAGGTTAATACCCCACCACCACCCCACCCCGCCCCCCGCCCCCCCCCACCCCCCCCGAACCTAACATTGTCCACAATGTGAAGCACAAATGAAAAGATAAAAGACAAGGAAAGTAAAGTAAAAGGAGGGATATCACCTGGGTACCGCCTAACAAAATGTGGAAAGGAGGACAACGGGGAGGAAACCCCCAAACTCAGACCAAAGTACCTGCGGAATGTTAGCAGCAAGCACAATAAACAAAAATAGAGAAAACCTACGAAACTCAAACCAAACCTGCAAAAAGACATGGCTGAGTACTTCCTTCATGTCTACCTCCTCTAGGTTAGGAACTAAAAACTGCTGCATTCCCTGAGAAAGTGGAAAATCAACAATGCAAGGAATATGGGGTATGCAGATGGAGGGAGTAATGTGTTTCAAATCGGTAATTGAACTTCTGAGTGCACTCTGGTGCTCGTGCCATACCTCCAAAATTTGAGCTTTCTGACCATCAGATAGATCAGGATCAATGAGAACTGGGAAGGTATCCTCAGGGTGAAGATCATGGTCCACAAGCTCATCAACAACATCCATGGCAAAGTATTCATCTTGGTCTGGAGGTTGATGAAAGGCCCTAAAAGCATTCAGCCACACCTTCATATTCCCGAAGGAAACATCCATAATTCCGGTGCGACAATTAATGTTCACATTGGCCGTGGCAAAAAAGGGCCGGCCAAAAATGACAGGAGTGTTTCCAAGAAGTCTACACTGGTTCAGTGTCAAGGACGATGAAATCGACAGGGAAAAAAAACTTGTCAACCTTGACCAAAACATCATCGATTATTACTCGGGGTATCCTGACAGATCTATCAGCAAGTTGTAAGGTAACCGAAGTGGGCTTCAATTCCCCTAGCCCAATTTGCTCATATATCGAATAAGGCAAAAGATTGACACTTGCTCCCAGATCCAACAATGCATGATCAGTAATGTGACTCCTAATCGTACAAGTAACGGTGGGAGTGCCCGGATCTTTCAGCTTGGGAGGAGTGTCATTATGGATAATGGAGCTCACTTGCTCAGTGAGCAAAACCTTCTTCGGTAGATGAGATTTAGATTTGCGCTTTTGAGTGCACAAATCTTTCAGAAATTTAGCATATGAAGTGACTCGTTTGATCGCATCTAGCAAAGGTAGATTGATCTTGACTTGCTTGAACACATCTAACATTTCATCCATGGTGGCTCTCTTTTTACTAAAGGGAGAGGGTGTGCCAAGACAAGTGGGAAAATGGGCTTTATGCACATATGGTGGTGCCATAGTCAGGTCAAATGAAGAATTGGGAGGCGTGACCTCCTTTCCATTAAAAATTAGTTCAGCCCTTGAGCCCTTGGGATGGGGTGTGGGCTTTTTCAAGTCATGCTTAGGCTCCTCCGGCCTAGTTTCAATCTCATGCCTATTTCTCAATGTGACAACTATGTTTGCTTGCTCATGATAGGTATCCTTAAGTTGCGAGCCACTACCCACCTCAAAATTATTCTTGGGGTTAATCGTGGGTTGGCTAGGCAAGCGTCCCTCCTCTCTTCTGTTAAGAGCATTAGTTATTTGCCCTATCTGGGTTTCTAGCTTAGCTATGGACTGAGAGTGGGAATGGACTAGCTGAGTGCATGCTTTGAGCTCTTGCAGCACTGTCTCCTTAAAAGATGGAGTTTGTTGAGGTGGTTGAGGATTCGGATGCTGGTAGGACTATTGGGAACGATAGGCCGCAAGATTGAAAGGAAGATTAGGACCATTTCCGGTTGAGAATATAAAGTGCCTCGATTGGGCGACTTCCAAGAAAAGTTGGGGTGATTTCGCCATCCCGGGTTGAAAGTATTTGAAAATGGATCGTTACTTGGTTTGGAGAACCGCTGTGTAGCATTCACTTGCTCTTGCACAAATTCAGGGAATTGTGAGGCTGCATGGCAATTGCTCACAAAATGATCTGGACTAGAGCACAAAGCACAAACACCGTGAGATGGTGGGGATTGGAGAGTTTGACCCACATATAATAGCTGATCTAACTTTTGGGTCAAGGCAGCCACTTGAGTGGTAAGTTCATTAGGGGGTTGAATTTCAAACACCCCTCGAGGTTTTTGTAAGATGGAGGCTGCCGGCCTCTCCAATCTAGAAGTGACGGCATGGTGTTGAAAGGTCTCACCCAAATTTTCAAAAAGATCCCATCCCCGTCCTCATTTTTCAACATAATTGATCCCCCACTGGTGGTGACGACCATGTTTCGCCTTCAGGAGACAGCCCATCATAAAAGAACTGAACCAATTACCACTTAGCAATTTGGTGATGAGGACATTTTCTAATCAGATCCTTGAATCTATCCCACGTCTCATGAAATTGTTCATTGTCAGTTTGGGTGAAGGAAGTGATGGCTCTCCTATACTGATTGGTTTTGCCCACAAAGAAGTATTTATCCAAAAAATTTTATTGTAATTGGGCCCAAGTGGTGATGGAATTCGCATGTAAAGTACCCAGCCAATACTTAGCTTTGTCCTTTAGCGAAAATGGGAATAGAAACATCTTAAGGGCCTCACTACTGAAGTTGTTGATCCTCATAGTGGAGCAAATAACCAGAAAATCATCAATGTGATTGTATGGATCTTCATTATTCAAGCCATAGAAAGAAGGAAGTAAGTTGATTGTACTAGGCTTGATTTCATAATGAGCTGCCTGCACAGTAAGCAGCTGAATACACGATGGGGATGCTATTCCGAAGGAGTATAGTGCTCCTTCAAGGCCTTGAGAGGAGGTGGGTTACCAGGTGGAACCTCCTCTTCTCTTCTTTCCTCAAACATCTGTGAATTTGTGTGTGAATAATTAGCTAACTGTTTAGATGATCTGACTTCCCTAAGGACTCGTTCCAAATTTTGGTCTAAAGAAACCAAGTATGGATGACAAGAGCGACGTCCAAGCATGCACACACAAAATTTACTACAATTAGATAAACAGAATCAGAAAGTCAATGACTTACCTTGCCTTGGGAAGAAAAGAGAGATTTCCTTTGAGTAAAACTTTGTCCTTGGTGAACTCTCTTGGATCCCTGCACAAATTCTAGGATTCTGTATTGGAACCAATATCCTGCAGCAAGGATAGTAAATGATGTGAGTAAAGATCAAAAAGTAAAAATAAAAACTAGAACAAGTGAGACTAATATTAGAGTTAAAAGAAATAAACAACCGTGCTAATTGCCCCGGCAACGGCGCCAAAACGTGACCCGTCATAGAACATGGTTTGCAAATATAAATTATCCCGATGTTAACCAGGTGTCGTATCCACTGGGACAAAAAGGCTAAGTTGCGTTGTTTCCTAAATTCCTAAACTAATCCTAATAGAAAACAAAGTATTGATCTCTCAACTAATCCAATAAGAAAACGAAGTGCTGGTTTGATGGGTTTGATTCCTAAATTAACAAATTAAAAGATAATATTTTAATTCAATCAGAGAAAAGATCTCAGGGTATTAATCTACTCTAACCTCGCGCAATGGCAAGTATAGACGTAGGGCTCCACTATTAATGCTAGAAAGACTCGTTCTTGTTACAAACCTTCACAGAATCAACAAATAAAGGATGTGGATGCAGACCAGGGCATTACTTATCTTTATGGCATAGATTATCCTAGATCTAACAACACATACATTCAAGCACTGTTATATGACCTAGTATTCAAATTTACAAGATTAAAATATCAAAGAAAGAGATATTGCATTAAAGAAATCAAATCCAATCAATGGATAACATCATTGTCATATAACCAAAAGTATTTAAAGGAAAACCCTAAAACCTATACATCACCATATACACAAGATTAGGGCTTCATCACAACCCTAAGATAGAGATTTAGTTACTCCTGGCGAGAGGTTGACGAAGAATCTCTGACGAAAATACTTATTGATGCTCTTCCCAAAGCTCCAAAACCTTCCTCCAAATCTTCTCCCAAGATGTGAATTTCTTTTGAAACGAGTTTGTACTTTCATTTATAGTTTTGGGATGAAAAACCTCGTCAAAACGCACTGGAGGCGGAGTCTTCACCCGGGTCGGGCGTCCGGACGCCAAGAACTGGGCGACCGGATGCAAGACAACAGAGTCTGGGCGTCCAGTTTTGTCTCCAGGCGTCCAGACGCCCGGAGGCAAAACCTCCGGGACAGTTCCATATTTTCTGGATTTTTGCTACTTGTTTCGAATCATTGCGATTTTCTCCTATTTTAAGCCTATTTCTTGTCCAAGCACCTAGGGAACTTGTAAACATCAAAATGATATAATTAGACTAGTTAAATACCTCGGAATGTATACCAAAGTCTAAATTGAGGACATTTTAGTCTCTCATCAATTATGCAGAGAACTGCACGACTGGCTCTGATCAAAGCAGTTCATCTCATCCAGCTCATCAAGGTGTGCATGATAAATCTATTACTTCAGCAATTGGGTCCTTTAATACAGATGCACGTTGTGCTGATTTGCATCACTCAGATGCTACCCACACCCTCACCAAATCTGCAGCAGTTGGGTCCCTCCACATAGATACATATGGCGCTGATTTAAATTATTCAAATGATGCCCACCCTCTCACAGAATCTGCATGGGATGGTGCTGGCCTTCCAAGCAACATATCTATTGAATTACCTCTTGCCACAACATCTGAGCACATGGCCCACACAACTACTAAACAAAATGCTTCTAGACACAAAAATGTAGATGGTAGTAATGTTCACACTATGATCACCAAGGTCAAAATCGAAGGATTTTTCCTCATTATTCTCTCTTTGTGATGGCGATTTAAAGGAGCCAAAGGGCATTGCTTCAGTCCTGAAAAAGCCACACTGGGTTGAAGCTATGAAAGAGGAGCTCATTGCTCTTCAATAGAATGACACCTGGGAACTTGTCCCACGTACACCCAATATTCATGTCATTGGGTCGAAGTGGGTTTTTAAAACTAAGCTAAAGGCTAACGGAGAGATTGAACGATTTAAAGCTAGGCTTGTGGCCAAAGGTTTTAATCAAATGGAAGGGGTTGATTTTGATGAAACTTACAGCCCAGTTATTAAACCTACTACAATTCGCACAATACTTGCCATAGTAGTAGTCCAACATTGGCCAATTAGACAGCTTGATGTCAAAAATGCATTCCTTCATGGCCACCTTTGAGAAACGGTCTACATGGAACAACCGCCTGGCTTTACAAATCCGGAGTTTCCGCATCATGTCTGTCGACTAAAGCGAGCTTTATATGGTCTAAAACAAGCCCCAAGGGCTTGGTTTGATCGATTCAGCCTTTTTCTTCTCCATATTGGTTTTTTCTGCAGCAGAGTTGACCCATCTCTATTTGTTTTACGTTGCTCAAGTGGGACCATCTTACTGCTACTATATGTAGATGATATTATTCTAACGAGTAGTAGTGCTGATCTACTCCATCGCCTCATTTCAAAATTAAGTTCGGAATTCTCTATGAAGGACTTGGGTCCACTTTATTTTTTCTTGGGAGTAGAGGTAATACCATTTAATGGAGGATTATTTTTATCTCAATCTCGCTATGCTGCTGAGATACTCAACAAAGCAAAAATGGCAGAGTGCAAATTAATCAACACCCCTCTTGCGCAAAAACATGGATTGCACTCCTCTGAGGGTCCTCAAATTGATGCAACTTTTTATAGAAGTATGGTCGGTGCATTGCAATACCTTACACTCACAAGACCAGATCTTTCCTATTCAGTTAATTTAGCTTGCCAATTTATGCAAGAACCCAATTCTTCTCAATTTCAGGGCGTAAAGAGAATCCTGCGTTATATCAAGGGAACCATGGATTATGGGCTTCGAGTTTTATCTCAATCTTCACTTAACCTTTTCAGATGCAGATTGGGCCGGTTGTCCATTAACTCGTCGCTCTACAACAGGATACTGTGTTAACTTAGGATCCGATTGTATCTCTTGGGCAGCTAAGAAACAAAACACAGTTGCAAGATCGAGTGCAGAAGCAGAATATTGGGCCTTAGCTTCTACAACTTCAGAAATTGTCTGGATCACATATATTCTTCATGACATTGGGCTTTTTCTATCAAAACCTCCCATGCTTTTTTGTGATAATATTAGTGCACTATATATGACAGCAAACCCTGTCTTTCATGCTCGAACAAAACACATTGAAATAGATTATCATTTTGTTCGATAAAAGGTGGCTCTAGGCACATTGATTACACAGTTTGTATCCTCTATAAATCAAATTGCTGATATTTTCACCAAGCCCTTACCAAAGCAAGCCCATCAATTGTTGCAAGCCAAGCTTGGCATGTTGGCCGCCCCACACACCAGCTTGAGGGGGAGTATTAAAGACTGCAAGTCGCAAGCCCATCTTCAAGATGAATCAACTCATTGCATTCTAGATGGGTTAGTCCAGTCTCATCAAGATGTTCCAAAAATCCAGCTCATCAAGGTTCAATGCAATCAACCCAATCTCATCTACGTGCAACCTGTCAAGATCCAACAGAATCTCTGCACATACATAACGTCCCAGCTCATCATATCCATTGTGCAAATCTAGCATCCACCTCAATATGAATATTCATAGAGAAAAGGTCGGAAATCTTGTCATGATTCATTCCAACCAAGCATATCTTGATCGTACACAAAGTTCTGGCTTAGACTTATCCTGTCAGTCAATGGCCAAGGATAGTTACAGCCCATCTCACATGATTATTGGATCATGGATAGAAAGAAATCTTCCATGCATGGTAGAAGGCATCATATCCAACCCATGCAAAGAAAATATGCATAGAGAATTAGACGGAGGACAAATGGATGACACACACACATGATGAGGACTATAGTAGCTTGGACGATCCTGTGTGATCTAAAAAGATTGTGATTATTTTGCATGATTTGACTTTTATATTCCTCACAAATTTTATGTACTTAAAACAAAACAAGAGTCTATAAAAGAAAAGAAAAGAAAAAGGGTGGACGATATACTTTCATACAAAACTTATTTCTCCCATAATTGTAAAATTCTAGAGTTCGTGTGGCCAGTTTATGAGGAAAAAGTGAGGATTGTGGAAATAATTTTCTATGCTATAGTAAAATATATATTTGGTGCGACCGCTTTTTCTCATAGAAAAACAAAAAATTTGGGCTAAATTTCTGCGGTTCCTTGAAAAACAAATTCTTATTTTGGAGGTTGGGTGGTGGGAGGTTTTTGAAATGGAATCGAATTTTACAGCATGCATACAAACGTGCCCTTAAAATAGGGTCTCATTCAATTATTAAATTGCTATTATGTTTCTCTGCACAAATTTTGACACCATCCACGAGAGATAAAAGTTCTGCCTCTAATGGTCCATTTGCTTTAGTTTGAGAGGCATATGCAGTCATAACACAACCATTACGATCTCTTATAATTCCTCCAAATTCCTGCATTGCTTGATTCAGCATAGTCACATGCTCCATAAAAATTTAATTTCCACCAATTTTCGGGAGGTGTCCAAGAATCTGGAGGAGTCCACTGAGAGTTGCAAGTTGCAACCTTAGGCTATTTCCTGCTGGTACTTCAGAGTCAAGCTTTTGGTAGAGATTGAGAATGGGTTAATCGTTTGCGTTTGGAATACAGAAAGGTTCCTGCTTCCTCCAAATATACCAATCCAAGATGGCCCCCATTTCTTGGCCTCCTTTTTGAGCAGACCAAAACCAAGTCCCAAAAGAAGAATTAGATGAAGGAACAGAAAGCATCAAACTTTTGGATTTGACAATTGCCCATATTAGATTAGTGAATTGGCAGTGGCAAAACAAATGTCTACCAATGGGACAAACTGGATTAATAGAGGAACAAATGCGGTTAAGGTGGATTCCCATAATTAATTTTCAAATGAGTAATTTAATTTATGATGGGATTTGCATCAACAACCTTTAGGTCCCATAAGGTTGAAATTAAATGATCATCCCAGGACAGTTGGGATTGCTTCACTGAAGTTTTTATTATATCACTAACTGTTTTAGGAACTTGATCTATTGAAACCCCTGGCTTAGGCTGTATGTCCCTCAACCGCCCCAGATTAGGAAACCAAAGGTTACCCTGTGATAACCGTATATTCCTTACCACCCAACTTAGGTCCCTAAGAATGACCTGTTTGTGTTTTAAAATTTTCTAGACCTGGGAATCCGACTTCTCGGTAGCACAATCCAGCATAGGCGTTTTCTTTAATTAAGTCACGTCAGACAACCAAATCATCGGGGAAAAGATTTATGCTTTCCATGAAATCGTGAAAAACTCATTTTTGGCATTTGTAAATCATCAAGGACTTGGACCAATGTAAAATCTTCATTTTAAGGATTTTCAGATCTGACCTCTCCCTATACGATTTGGAAATCTTAACTTTTATAGATTTGCACATCAAAACCAATTTTTTAATTCATATGCAATGATACACACCGACATCTGTGTGAATATCCTTAACTATACAAATTTTCAACAAGAAATCGCTATTCCAAAGGCAATGAGAAATCCTCATAATCTACAGACTCCTCACCTATTGCCAAAGGTGCTCTAAATGTTTTTGCGATAGAATTTTTGCTCACCAAACGGTCTCATTCATAATAAATCTCCAGATTAATTGTCCATAAAAAGCTTGAGTTTGGTTATTTAAATCTTTAGTTCCCATACCTCCCAAGTTAAATGGCTCATTTCTATCCACTGGACCATTAAATATAGACACACAGAGAAGGAGTCCTTCTCAATGTACCTAAGTAATCCAATGCTGTCCGTTTCAAAATAAATGGCAGGACTAAATTGCTTTAGCTGTAACTGTAGAGTCACATAATGAGATTGTTGGATCATCATAACAAGGTAATTAATGACCCAACTGCAATTATATTACGCCCCTTGTCCAACCATTCATCATTGTATGAGAGTGTCCTGGGTGGTCTACAGTGTGGTTTTGTACGTATCTGCATGTGATATCATTACCTCTGTTTTTTCTTGAATTTTCAGTAGATATATGCTGATGTGATCTTGACTTTCTTAACATTTAAAATTATTAGGGTGATTGGGTGTTCATTTCCCATCTCCCCTTTGTGAAAACTATTGGATGGCCAATTTTAGATATTAGTAATTGTATCTTTATTTTTAACCACTTTTGAAAAATACTAGACTTAAAACTCATACAAATTCAACTACATGAAATACATAGGCCCTTACGAATTTGCAATTTGTCACAATGGTAGCGTAAGTATGTGGCCGGGAATATGGTCATATGAATTATCTTTTTACGAATTCATTTTTAAGAATTTGCAATACATAGGCCCTTACGAATTTGCAATTATGAGGTGGTCCATTGGATAGGAACTTAGGTAGTGTAAGTATGTGGCCATGAATATATACTAGGAAAAAGAAAGAACTACATACGGTATTCTTTATTTCAATTACAAGGGTGATGCATGGGCATTCTTTATTTCAATCACAAACAAGATTATTTGATGGTCATTTTAGATATTTACCTTCTTCTTCATTTTTTTTTTTTTTAATTTCACTTTAGACAAGATTTGAACTTACACACTTACACACACAGTGGCACAAGTTGTTAGCTAGCAAACCGACGGCCGAGGATTGTTGGATATTCACATTTGATTCTTTAATTTTAATCAATTTTTAAAAATCCTTAGGAATTTAAAATTTCAAACCCGATTGGACCAGGTAATTAATGTGGGCCAGATGGCCCCACCAGACAGTTAGATGTTGAGTCCGGATTACCTATCGCATTTGTTATACCTTCACCGTGAGTGGACAAATAACACTCTGCCACCTCATCCAAAAATTTAGGTGATTCTCTTTCATCTGATTTAAGCCTTTTTTTCAAGTTTAAAAGGCTTAAATCAAATGAAAGAGAATCATCTAAATTTTTGGATGACCCGGGGGCGGGGGGGCGGGGGGGTTAGGAATTATTAGTCCACTCACGGTGAAAGTATAACAAATGCAATAGGTGATCCGGACTCTTAGATGTTACCCACTTGTAAATGGTAAAACACATTTCCATATTTTTCAGAATCACTATTTTCACATTTAATAAAGCACATCCAAATGTATCTGTATTTTTTGGACTGTTTTAAACAGACTACGACTTGATTTTCTTTTTGTGCCCGAATCCCTACCCTTTTCCTTGAGGAAAAGAAAATGCCTTACCATTGTGAGTTGTCACACCATCATAACATGATCCATTTACTATTTACATAAATGAGATCTAACTTACTTTTTTAGGCATATGAGGCTTTTCCAGTATGAAGGTTGAAATGAAAATCTTAAATTGGATGCCTAACACCATTCAATTAACTTGATTTTGAAAAATTATAGAAAAAATAGTGTGACAAAAATATAGTGAAACATGATAAACCCCCTACAACTATCCAAGTTTCTTTTTAACTTTATTAAATGTTTATTATCAATTTTCTCAAGCCTACCTGTTTGGAGGGAAATGAATTCTTTTGGTATTCTAAAATATCCCATTTATCAAAGACGCTAAAATTGAAAAATAGAGATACATGACCATCAAACAGGTTCAAAATTAATTATTTACTCTTGAGCCAATTAAATCAAATATTAGGAAGGTCACATTTTCATCTACCATTTAAAACACCCCCACCCTCAAAGCCCCATTGATGATATATGTCAAATGCAGGTTGAGATTATTCGATACATTATGAAATCTGAAAATCAAGTTGAATGTATGTTAGGCTTCACTCAATAGACAATCCTACTCAAGTGGGCCGCTTTTTACCCGACTTGGCCTACCGACACCACTAAGTTGGATTGACCGTTATGAGTGTTAATATAAATTTAAAGATCCAAGCATCAATTATGTGATACTAAATTGCTAACACCATTCAACTGCGAGTGTCCCTTACATCAACATTTCTCGAAAAAGAAAAACAAATTATATAATAAAAGACAGCAGGTGATTCTATGGGAGAGCGACATGTGGTGGCATGGGAATCCCTTGGAGAGCGACACGTGGCGGCATGGGAATCCCTTGGATAGCGACACGTGGCCACATGGGAATCCCTCCATTTAGGAGATAAAATTAGGGTGTGGACGTTGGTAGAGAGGAGAGAAATAAGGGGAGAAAAATTAGGTGAGAGGAGAAAAAATAGGAGATTCAGAATTTTTAAAATTTTCTTGATTGTTATTTAAGACTGTAGGTGGGGGGTTGACCTAAGTCCACAGACCTGGTCCAATAACAGAATGACCAGTTCAAGTCCGCATTTAGATTCGGCAGGTCAGAGCCGAGTCCAAAGGTAAAGACACGTGGCGCATCCTCGGACTTCTTGCAATGCTACATTCCGGAATTGCCCTTCTCCCCTAATCTCACCAAACCACTACTATTCTCTAATTTCCCTACACAATAGGATCTACATAATAGTGGGGCCCATCGGATGAGGATCTCGACCGTTTGTATTTAAAGCCAATGACATGCAGATTATCTAACCCACGCTTTAATTATCCTAAAATCTCTCAATGAGATCCCTAAATGAGATCCCTATCACCAATAACACACCCATTCTGGATCCACCGTGACATAAATGCAATGGACCACCATACCTATTGATGGCAATGGACCACATTTACCTGACAAAGGGAAGGATTTGATACTCCACATTACTTCAGGTATTTTTTTTTTTTTTTTTATAAATGTTTATTTGTAAGATTTTGCAGATGGCAGTTTTATTTTTACTTTCTCTTCAAGGTTTTTATAGGTGAGCTTTCTTTTTCTTACAGTTTATTACTTTACTTTCTGCGTTATTTTTTTCTTTATATTTAGTTATGCATTTTGTAGCAATTTATTACTCGCTATTTATTTATTTCCCTTTGTGTAGTTAATGCATTCTGTAGTAATATTAGTAGTAGTAATTTTCGTACTCTAAGTTTGAATATATTCTCTCTCTCTCTCTCTCTCTCTCTCTCTCTCATTCAATACAACGTGCAAATGCCACGTGCAAATGCAGGGCTTGTGCTCCACTTCTCAGTTTAGTTGGTTGAGATTTCCGACCTCTAAATTGTCCCAAATCCATATATTTATATGCATCAGTTTCTCAACTCTTCACGTCTTCACACAAGGAAAACAAAGAAGACATGGACCTCTTCTCCTTCCTCCACCACATCCAATCCCAACCCGCTTGGCTCCTCCTCCCCTCAGCTCTCGGCCTCCTCTCCATCTTCAACCTCACCACCTCCCTCCTCAAACACCTCTACACCTTCTTCTTCAGACCACCCAAGAACCTTCTCCTCTATGGCTCCTGGGCCTTCATCACCGGCTCCACCGACGGCATCGGAAAAAGCCTTGCCTTCCAACTAGCACAGAAGGGTCTCCACCTCATCCTCCTTGGTCGCAACCCAGATAAGCTCAAACAGGTCTCGACCGAAATGCATGCAAGATTCAAGCAGACCCAGATCAGGACCGTCGTTGTAGACCTGGCGGGAGATTTGACGGCCGGGGTTGAGAGAATAAGAAAGGAGATAGAGGGGTTGGAGGTGGGGCTGTTGATAAACTGTGCAGGGTATGGAGATAGACTGAGGAGGTTTCATGAGATTGATGACGAGGCGTTGAGGAGATCGGTGAAGGTTAATGTGGAGGGATTGACCAAGGTTTGTGTTGATGTCTCCATTAAATTAGATCACATATCCGTAAGATACAAGCCGGGGGAGAGGCCAGTAAGTTGCTTGTGGCCCTCTTATATTCTGAAGTAAATCGTGGTTTTAAACAAACTGAGCTACTCAGGGTTAATAAATTAGAGCACATCTGTGCATATACACGTATTTTTCCATGAAAAACCGTGGAAAATGGAAATGCTTTTTTAAGGATAAAAGTTTAATAGTTTTGTATCTGGGGTGGCAAGTTTTTCCTTAAATAAGTAAAAAATAAAAAAAAATAAAAAAATGATGAGGCTAGAATGAGTTTTCCACGAAAAGTTCGTTCGTGGAACCTATTTTCCGCAGCACTGATGCACCTAGTGGACTCAAGTACATCCTTTTTGGAGCAGTGGCCGTTTCACCTGCCTTCCTTTCGAAAACCCAATGTTTCTTTTTTTTTTCTCAAAATTGAAATAAAAATTTTGCGACCGACCCCAACTGCCACCCCCAAACGAAAATCCTTAGTCCACCGTGCTAAACGGCCCATTAGGATTCTTAGGTTAGAATTGTTTTTATTTGTGGAAAAGTATCAAGTTTCTTTGTGAAATACAGTTTCTTGGATTTTGTGCAGGTGACCCAAGTGGTGTTAAAGGGAATGTTGGAGAGGAATAGAGGAGCGATTGTGAATATCGGATCGGGTTCTTCTGTTGTGAGGCCGAGTCTGCCACTATTTGCTGTTTATGCCGCTACAAAAGCGTATGTCTCTACATCATCATCTATTTATTTACTTTTAGTACTGGGTTGTTGTTAGATTGTATCGTCTCGTACGATCATGCGGATAAAGCTGAGATGTTTCGGTTATCACCGAAATATGTGTTTAAGAATCACGATGGATAAGATATGGTTTTAACACTTAAGCTCAAATTGAGTCATATCGCCCGGTACGACGAGGTTTCGGCTATTGCTTATACCGTTTTTCTCTCTCAAGCTAAGATTTTAAAATGCAACGCCTATTACATAAATTGCTTTGGACACAGACTTCTCCTACCTGCCGGTTTTAAATATAATGGATTGTGTGTAGGTTGATTGCCAGCTCATATGTAGAGGTTTTAGCTTTTAAAATTAGGGAAATTCTGAAATAGTGCAAGACCTTAGTTCATTTTCAAAAAAGCACATGAAATTTCCAACAGCCATGCTATTAATTATCCATGCCATTTGCCGCATGTTAGTTGCAAAATAGTAGCAAAATTTTGTTGAAAAATGCTATTAATTATGGCCTTAGAGCATCTCCAACAACCATGTCATTTGCTATATGTCATTGGCAACAACAGTAAAAAATAATATAGACCGTGTCTCTACTAAGATGCGATTTGTGATGTGGCATTTGGCATGGCTGATGGGTATGTCGAGTTTGAAGTATGAAAAAGGAAAATTGCGTTTTATTATTTTGGAATATTTTATTCAATAGGGGTAAAGTCTTTTGAAAAAAATAAAATAAAAGGAAATTGTAGATGGGGTGGAGTTCCAAACCTTCAAATTCTAAGCAAAAACATAATAAAATAATAAATTTGGCAAATTGGATGGAGTTTCTATATATTTTAAAAAATGCCAAATTCTAAATCTTCAAATCGCCACGTACGCCTTCAAAAGAAATTTGCTGTCTCCAAAATAACATATCCATTGGAAATGCTCTAAACTTTCATCTATTGCTTTCTACCGCTAATTCCCATTCTATTTTGAAATTCAAGCTCTCAACTCCTTTATCTTTCTACGTTTTTATAGAAAAATTAAAGTTTTTTTGTGCTAGTCTCATAGTTGAGTGGTGTTGGCAGCTTAGTATCATTTTCATGTTCGGGAATTGATCCCTTTTCTCTTGAAGATTAAGACATCATCACAGGCCAGTGAAAAAATAATAATAAAAGTTTAGGTTATTTAATATTTTGAAGCTTGAGGTTGGTACACCTCGTGGTTTCTCTCGGTAAAACAAATAAATGCTTTCTCGTCTACGGTTACGTCCGTTTTCTGAGAAAAGATCAAAAGCTTTTTGAATGTGATGATCTTGGAGTACTACACAGAAAATGAAGGGAAAGGGAAAGTGAAAGGGAAAGGGGAAGTGTGTACTTTATATGATTTTGACATATCAAAGGGCTTGAATCATGGTATAAAATATCGGCCGATACCGGTTCATATCGGCCGATATGAACCGGAATCGACCCATACCGATCCGATATTTTGGTGAGATATCGGTCTCAGTATCGCAAACCAAAATATCCCCAAAATATCGGTCCATCTCGGCCAATATTTTGAAAATATCAGTTTAATCGATATATCGGCCGATATATTGGTCAATCTCGATCAAAATATCGGCTGAGATCGAATAATGGTAAAAAAATCCTAAATTTTCACTTTTTTCCTCATTCTTCCCCCACATTCTTCCTCTCCCCTCATCTCCTTGGAGCAACCCTTCCTCCTTAGCTCATTCTCTTGCATATTTCCAATACTATTTCTTGAAGAATTCATTCTATTTTTGTAAGAAAATCAACATACTCCCTTGTTTTAACTATTATGTATTTTTTAACAATCCATACCGAATAAATGATGATGATGATGATATCGAGCTTGGGCAACACTCCACTTGGAATTAGGCTGTCATGCTCATCAATTTCTCTCTCTAGTCTCCCTTAATTTCAAGCAAACAATAAACCTTTTGATGTCCAAGTGCCTTTTGAATTATTCATCTCACTATCATGTTTCAGATTTTAATATTTTATCTTCATGGTCTTGGAGTTCACAACTTATTTGATGATTGACTTAGTATCAAATAATACTTGATATGTTATCTTTATTTTGTTATATTTTACATTAATAAATTGATCTTGAGCCAAAATAATAGTTACATTATATAAAATACTGGAGAAGACAGCGAGTCAACGACATAGACAGAACTCATGACTTATAGTGAACGATATTTTGATTTATTGTTATTACTAAAGGGAAAAAATATTATTGTCCAGCATTTTCTAATATTGTTGATTTTTTGGATATTTTTGTGAATTTTTTTGGATTAAAATAAAATTTCACACCGCGATGACCGCGACGGACCGATAACCACGACCGATACCGATATGATATCGGTTTTTTGCCCCGGCCGATACCGCGACCGATACTGCGATTTTGAACCATGGCTTGAATCATGTGTTGTTTCTGACACTGTAGGACGTTATCCAATCCGGTATGGGCTGAATTATCCATGTTAAACTGACATATGAATTTGTATGGGCTTCTTTTCAAAGAGAAACACCCCATGGCAAGTGTGTCTCATCTCACACATCTGCCTTAATATTTGATCCTTGATTGGGTGGATTGTGTAACAGGTTGTGTACCACTCAGCCATTTAGTTAAAAGGAAAAACTACAGATAAGATTTGGCTTATTTGTTTCTATTATTGTTGTAGTACCAATTTTAGTAAGATACTGAAAAAATGAGATCCATTTAGATAATAGCCATAAAATCTCATGTAGTTTCCAAAAATAAAAAAACCCAGATAGTTGGATCACAATTTTCAGACTTTTGTGGGCCCCTTTTGCAAAATATGAATAGTTAATTCTCTTTTGAAGCCTAAAAATGGTTTTAGAGTAAAATTCGACAGCGTGATTCATTATGGATTGTTAGAAAATGGCAAAAAACTCCAAACAGCTGATCTACCATAGTTCAAAAAAAGGATTTTCTGGATGTCTATTTGTTTAGTTTGTTTGCTTCCTGTGGGCCCCAAAATTAGGATCTGAACCTTGATGAGAAGACCAAACACGGCTAGCGCTCAAATTTCCATCATATAATTTAAGATATTTGTGAAAAAGTCTAAACTCTAAAACTAAATTCTTTTAGTTCCCATGGGTCCCATTTGCATGATTCAAACCATTCAGATTTTCTAGAGAGCCAAAAAACGGCTATGGGGTGAAAACTTGGACCTTGATTTTTCACGAATTATGAAAAATTTGTAAAAAGCTTATATTTGTTGGATCACACACACTAGGCCTACTGGATTCTGCTATGAGACAAAGGGACTTGTCCCAACCGTCAAAAGGCCCTTAAAGTCATAAATCTTTCCATCTTGAAAATTTTCTTTGGTAATTAAGTCTATTCATTAAAATGGAAGAAAAAACAATAAAGATAAAGCACAGGTTCATTAAAATGGAAGAAAAAACAATAAAGATAAAGCACAAGCACATGGAACAAGACCAAATTAGCCCCCAGATAAGACAGGAATTATTCAAGTTATTTATGGCACTGTCTAGATTTTACTGATCACAGGAGCCAATGGAGACTTGAAGGGGTCAATTATATCTGTCTGCCTACTCTCTTTAATTGCTTTCAATTCAATTTTTCATAGCACTAACCGACTAAATCTAGAAAAGCTCAGATTATTGGATGTCGCACCCGCTGCCTCTTGAATAGTCATTAATGGACTGTAAATTGGTTAGGTAAAGCTGCAAGCATACTTTTTGATAAAGTAAAAATGTATTCATTTCCATAATGCAAATCACCTAAGTTGAAATGAGAAGTCAATAAGTGGTGAAGCATCACTTGTGTTTGGTATGGTAAAGGGTTTTTAGGGACTTGTAAATTAAAAGCACATTTATCTTTTGTTGGCTAAATTTTATTCTCCCACTTGTTGTGAACAGGCTGACCAAGAAAGCATGTTAAGGTAAAATTTTGGCATTTGAAGTTAATTTAATGTACATTTTACTTTACCACTTGAATAATAAATAGTATTAGAGTTGGTTTCTTTTTCTTTTTTCTGTTATCAAGAAGGAAATTATCTATAGATGGCTAATGCAGGGGGAATGGGCACCCATTGGTGGTACATATACTTCCTTTTAGGGCACGTTTGCAGACTAATGCTTTTCCTCTTCCATGGAAAGTAATTCCAATACTTATATAGAAAATGGTATTAGATGATATATTATAGGAGATTTATTTATTCTTTTATATATTTTCTCTTGTTAGAAATGATGCTACACCAAATTGTGAAAAAGTAATAAATGCAACAAAAAAAAAAAAAAAGATTTCTTACATGAAAATAATATTACGTAAAGTGCCCTTTGTGTTCTACTTTGACAGACTAATGCTTTTCCTCTTCCATCGAAAGTAATTCCAATACTTATATAGAAAATGTTATTATATGATATATTATAGGAGATTTTTTTTTAATATATATATTTTCTCCTGTTAGAAATGATGCTATACTTGCGAAAAAGTAATTAATGCAAAAAAAGGATTTCTTACTTGAAAATAACTGCATGTATAATTATATTAATACCTATAGAATTCCTCTCATTTTCCAAATTCTCATTTTAGATCTGTCCAATCTTAGTTAGTTTTACATAGATAGACTTGAAAAATGGGTCTACAAGGATGCATGTTGGGAGGCTGTGAAGTTTAAATCCATGGTACATGGCCTACTTGTATGTAAATTGTGGTTTTGGAAGAAAAATGATTAATATATAATTTAATTCCAGTTTGAAAAAATGTCAATCTCAATAAGTGCTGGTTGGATAAACATGAGTATTCACTTGTTTTGATCAATGTAGATCTTCACCAAGTGGAGCACACTTGATTGGACCTTCATGAACCATCGTGTGATCAGTCTTATGTAATCAGGGACATATTGGAGATGACTATGTTTTATGACTTGGGAGTGTTGAAAGTCATCCTCAATAATTAGTATGCATATGATATTTTTAGTTATATGATCTAAGACAATGAAATTAAAAGTTTATAGAAATTGTATCATTCAATTCAAGTGCTCCAAATCCAAAGTCCACAGGTGACAGGACATCAAAACAAAGCCATTGTCTGAATTCAAGCAAGTCGATTGAGCTTCTTCTCATCGTTGGATGTGATTATCTTGCAGGTACGTCGAGCAATTTTCAAGAAGCCTCCATGTTGAATATAAGAGGAAAGGGATCGACGTGCAGTGCCAGGTAGGAAAACTTAACAGGTCTTAAGCCCAATGAAATGTAAAGTTTCATTCTATGAGCCCAAATCATAGGACCATGTGAACTTTTTTTTTCTAATGGCCAGCACTTGCAACAATGGGTAAAAATAAAATCAAGTATGGCTGTACATGTGCCAGGCTGGGCTTCAGCCTGTTTGGTTGTTGGGCCTTCAAGTTTGATGCTTTGGGCACAGCCGACATGGTTGATCTGATTGTGTTAAATATGTCAGGCTGGATCAGACCATGTGCAAGTACTGTGGGACTCAAATACGAACAGCCAGCCCATTTTACTATCTGGCCAAAAATAAACTACTCCTATCAAGCCCAATGTAGGTTAGGCTGTTGGAATATTTCCATTTCTGTTTCTTTTCTTTTCTTTTCTTTTTCTGGTGCATCATACTATAGTGTTCCTTAATTATCTTTTTGTGAATCAAGATTATCCGAGGGCAGACCTCTGAGTTCATCCCCAACCATCATAGTTTCTTTACATGGTTCATTCATGATGAGGTCCATCTTATCACCAGTCCACATAATTGAACCATGAGACCCACTTGTTTCTTTAAATAGGCTGCCGGTTGAATATCCAAAACTGACCATAGAATAATTTCTTCTTTAATAGAAAGTGATTCAAATTCTAGGAATGTCAAGATCACACATCTCTACCTTATTTTCTTCGTCTCTCACTCCTTTAATATTCTTTTGCTGGAGTCCATTTGACTATGAATTCCTATGTATTAAGTTCTCATCTTGGTTTTAGGGAAGATGCCTTGACAGTCCCTTTTCTCTCTACACAATTCTTTTGCACCTTAGCAAAAGAAAAATAAGAAAGGTTCCCATGCGAACAAACGGGCCGTTAGGGTCTGTTTGGATGAAGAAAAAGCTGGATAAAACTTTCAACAGTCCAAATTTGCATTGCAGAGTTTTCTTCACTTGTTTATTCCTCCTGTTCTCAGTTTTCTTCAAATGCAATTGGATCCTTAGATTTTGATTAGGCCCAACCCCGCAACGGAATCCTTCAATGTGGGCATGGGGAAAATTCATATGGGGAGAATTCCGAATTGTGCAGTTGGTAGCTTCATCAAATGATTCTGAACTAGTTAAAGGGTGTTAATTCGTTAGTTGAACTGCCAACCGAATCTATACCTATGGGTTTGGATTAGGTAGGATTGGGTTCACAATTTTCATCGAATTAATACATGGGTTGAGTCAAGGCTTGCTATTTGACATGTTGACCTGATCCAAACTGTATCAACATATTAACTAGGGTCCAGGTTGGCCCTTATCATTTTAAGGTTGAGTTTTAACAAGCATTTTCAACTTGATTTATAAATGGATCAGTTCGGACTGAGCCTATTCGTGTTACGCAAGTGCACAACCTTATATGAATCCGACTACCTGACCCATTAGAACTCCTAGTACCAGTAGCATTTGGATTTCTAAGACTTGGGTAATTTGGATTGGGCTAGAAAACCATGTCTGTAAAACAGGGGAACACAGTGGGTCTGGTTTCATATGGGCTTGAGGAAACACGAATCTGCCCCAACTCCACCGCATCATACCCAACTTGACCAATGACGAGTTTAGCATAAGTAATACCAAATCCACCTCATGACAGATAAAGGCCGGCTCGAGTTTGACACCATTTAGCCTTTAATTCTTTCTTCAAAAGATACTAAAATATTTTAAGAAGAAAATCTTTAAATGGGGCAACAGAGATGGGGCATCTAGAACCCAAACAAACACTAAATCCAACATGGGTGATAATCTAAGAATCCATACCCACCCTGAACCCAAGAAAACTATGGTGATTCACACCCATTTAACCAAACCCATTGGCCATTGCCGTCCCTACTTAAAACTTTCAGTTTCCACTGGATTTCAATTATGTATTTTGATTGGCTGTGGTTTTTATTTTCCTCAATGCAGATCCCATTGTTTGTGGCAACAAAAATGGTCCCATTTAAGAGAATGTCAGTCTGCACCCCATCTCCTGATGCATATGCTAAAGCTGCTGTACGGTGGATTGGCTATGAACCCTTCTGCATGCCTTACTGGCCCCATTACATTCAGTGGTGTGTAGCTTCTCTCTTACCAGACACACCCACCTTAGCATGGCGAATGAGGTATAGTACTAGTTCTAGTATGAAAAGAAAAGGGTCTAAGAAAGAATGATAAGACTCTGTATTCTCTACGTAATCACTGACCTCAAAAAACAAAGGACATGATATCGTACCTTACTAGCATTCTCTTTCTCCTTAACAACTACTACTCTCGGAAAGCAACTGCTCATGCAACGACCTACAAATGTGTTCAAACTTTTGGATTGATATTTTGGAAAATGAATGATTGTTATTGGATCAGTTTCTTCTTTTAAGGATGGCATTAGTTACATCATACATGTCTACCCTATTAAAGATCCTATCCACTTACATACCCTGGCTAGTTTGACAACTCTACTAATAGAGTCAAGTGAAGTAAGGTTGGTTTTGAAGAAAGAATAAAATATAAGTGGGTTATGATGGTATTTTATTTTTGGTTGTTTGTTACAGAATCTTTTTGACCTTTTGCATCAAAATCAGTCCCAACTGTGATTTCTATCATCTCCATATGAGCCCAAAAATTTAATGGTCAATAGTCCATTCGGATCAATATATAGTCGATCAAACGGTCTAGTAAACTTGGATTTGACCGAAAATTGGTGGACATGTGCAATTTAGAAGGGTCAAGTGTTTGGTCCATTTGGATGAACCAAAGGTGGGCCCCACAAGCATGAGCTTACGAGATTTTATCCTAAGCTTGAGCTTAGGAGAGCTTTGCTCTATATATATTTTAGTAGCTAAAGGTGGTTGCTTTTTGACTTTTTTTGAAAAAGATGGAGAGAGTTTTGAATCAAAGTGATTTTGATATGACATATTGTTTGAAAAATGGAGATTTTACTTGACTTTTACTACATTAGTAAAGTGCCAAACTAGCCTGTTTCAATTTAAAATGAATGGTCCAACATTTGATTAAGCACTGTGACGGAAATGTGACTGGGCGCTGGCGTGAAATCACTACTTATGTGGTGTTAATCACATTTCGGTATGGTTCTCAATTGGAAGGTGGAACCCGCTCATTTCAAAATCACCCCCCTTTCCCAATGAGCTTAGTAGAAAAGATCCCTTTTCTTAAAAAATAAAATAAAATAAAAAACTCCTTTTCTTATGTCACTTTAGTTCTTCTTTGCGGTAGGAGAGGATTCCTCTCTTTGCCGATTTCTATTCTACGGGAGTAATGGCGGACCTAGGAAATTTGAACAGGAGGCAGGGCGGGAGACTGCTCTAATCCCACCCCTAAATGGGAGAGTGAAATCTTGGATTCCCACTCATATTATGGAAAATCAGTTCACTTTCTTCCTTAAGTGAAAGAAAATGTGTCTGTTCTCCACTAAAGAAGTTAAAGTGGAGCTACGGTGGAAAATCAAAACAAATTTTTCTCTTTATCACATTATCCTCCTGATCACACAAAATTAAAGAGAGACATCCATCTGATTTTGAAGGAAAAAACATAGGGGTGTTTTCAAGAAATAAACAGTGTGTCCCCCAGGTGACTCTTGGGCCCTTAGCATCCTCCCTAATGGTTGTATCATTTTGTTCCACCCTTTCTCTTGATTTAGACAAGGATGAGAGGCGCGGGGCTTCATCTTTGATAAAAAAGAAGAAAATATAGGGGTGTGTTTAGGCATTTTTATTTTATGTCCTTTTGCCACTCCTCAACTTTCTCTACTCTTTGAGAACTTGAGAGAGTAGCAAGGGTAGCCTTGTCGTAATAAGGGTCTTATTGAGCTTTTCTTTTCCTAAACAATAGAATCTTAGGGAGCAGCTATTTGCACAACCCTCCTTACTCCTTCCACATCCATTTTTTTCCAAAACCATGGCACTCCAATAGGAAATGTCCAAACTACCCATTCCCTTTCCCTGCTCACTGCCTAGCTCCGCCCGATGCCGCCAGCGCCCGCGCTCTCTCCCTCTCCTTACTCGTTGTCCACCTCCTCCCGCGCCCCCTCCCTCTCTCCCTCTCCATCTCCCTGTCTCTCTCCCTCTCCCTCTCCTTCTCCCTGATTGCCATCCATCTCCCTCCTTCTCTCCCTCTCCTGTTTCAGGGCCGGCAATCAGGGAGAAAGAGAGGGAGAGCCAAAGAGAGGGAGAGGGAGAGGGCGGGCGCGAGCGGAGGTGGGCAGCAGGGAGAGGGAGAGAGATAGGGGGAAGGAGATGGAGAGAGAAGGAGGGAGCGGGAGAGAGATAGGGAGAAAGAAAGGGAGAAGGCGCAGGCGGCACCGGGTGGAGTTGGGCGGCAATCAGGGACAGGGAGAGAGTGGGAAGGAATGAGAGGGAGAGAGAAGGAGGGAGAGAGAGAGAGAGAGAGGATGAAGGAGGGAGAGAGAGAGAGGGTGAAGGGGGCGGCACTGGGCGGCGAGCAGGGAGAGGGAGAGAGGGAAAGGGGTAGTTTGGACATTTCCTAGAGGGTTGCCATGGTTTTGAAAAAAATGGATGTTCAAGGAGCAAGGACGTAATTGGAAATAATAGCTCTCAGAATCTTATTGTCACCTCTCTCCCTCTCTCTCTCTCTCTGTGCGCAATGTCATCATTACCATCTCATCCATTGCTAATGTCTCATCCCACATCCAACCATGTTTAAAAAGTATTTAATGAAACTCTTGAGCGGAGCCCACTTAATAAAATTAAACTGGCTTAGAATGTGGGTCCTATTGGGCCGATGTTCTTGAGTAGGGTATACTTTGGAAATACATAAATCCCAAAAATTAATGCTCTAATTCTCTATGAAAAACTTAACTTAATATGATTTGGGCCCAAGATAAATTGATCTATATGAAAAACTTAATTTTTTTTATTAGAATTTTATGGAATATATGTTTTTTAAAAGTTAACAATCTTAAGCTGGGTCATTTGAGTGAAATTTGATAAGTTCTATACACTAAATGATGATGTTGTTTTTCAACAATTTTGATGTTTTATAAGTGGGCCCATTGTCATGGAAACTCTTCTATCATGTTTTTCTTCTCTTTTCTCTTTTTATCATCTCTAACGAGTAGATGGCATCCATGGACATTGAAACCATCCTAGCTCTTGATTTAACAAGCTTAAAGTCAAATACTATTTTAATAATATAATTTCTCTTTTTTTATGAGATCCAATCCAATGGGGGGTAAAGGCTTGATAGGCATCAAAACTTGGCATGATGCAAAATCAAGGTGATAATATAAGTATGAAAGGAGCTAAATTGATGAAAGGTTGGCTCAAGTAGGCCCCATAGAGTTGGGCTTTACGTGTGTTCTACTTGTAACAAAAATTTTCTTCTTTAATTAAATTTTATATAGATCATAAGGAAAGGGGTCATTTCTTGACTGGTTTAGATTATTCATAAGTGGGCATACTAATATTATTAGTCAATTAAATTTGCCCCCACTAGAAGAGAATCCTACCTCCGTCCTTGGATGCAGGCGTTCAAAAGTCTCGTTTTAGACAAATTCACATGCTTTTAGATGTTTCCATGTACCTACTAAACTTCTGGAACTGCTAAAGGAAGGAAAATAAAAAAGGAAATCATAAAATCTCATCTTCGTATGATTTGGTGATATTGTAAATTTGATCATGCATAATACACTAAAATAAAAATATTATAAAAAATATATATGTTTTACAACAATCAATCTAATGATGACCGTGTCTATCAGATTGAAATTCAGGGAGGACAAACACAAGGAGTGAGCATTTGTTTTTAGAGGGCTTATAATTTTAATAGGTGGTCCAGATCTATTTCTATATCAAACTTACCTTAGCTCTCTGTTTGTTATTATATGCATCACGAAAAGTGGAGATGGGCCAAAAAGCCCCTTTTTTATTAGGGTATTTTGTAGAATCTCACTCTATATAAAATAATATATGTGAACTCCTTAACTTGTTTATTTACATGTGTCAAGAAGTAAAAATAAAGCAGGGGTCAAATAAAACATAAAGGGAAAATAAGGAATTTAAAGTAAAGAGACTTTTTTTTTACAAAGTTTACTTCTCTCGAAGTTATCAAATCCCCCCCCGCGCCCCCCCCCCCCCCCCCCCCCCAACCCCACATATTTTCATCCAAATAGCAAAGAAGTAGAAACATAACACCATCACTTTAATTCTCTCCAAGTTATCAATTCCCCCCCTCCCCCGGTTCACCATTCTATCAAAAAATAATGAAGTAAAAAGTCACATCTTGACTTGTTTCTACTCCTCCCTTTACTCAAACTAGTAGGACAGTGTTCTTGCCTTTTCTTTTGCCTCCTTTTGTGGCCACCATTAAACAAAATAATTCTTCACACATAACAACCCTAAGTAGCAATGTACATGCCAAAGTTTTGTCAAGCTTGATCTTTCTTATGGATGAGTCAGGCTAGCTTGAGCTTGAGCTCGAGCTCATATTGATATTGTAGAGGATTTTACACAAGCTCAAGCTCATATTGACATTGTAAAGGATTTTACCAGAAAGATCGTCTTAGAGTCACTCTATGCCAAAAAGAACCCCAAAGACATGATTGCACTGTGGTGGTCCTAGGGTTCCTTTTAGGCTTAAGTTTTTGAAATCTAAGTTGTGTAGGGATCACCCACATATCCCCCTCGTTTTTTCTCCTTCCTCCTTCCTCAAGCTCAAACCCAAACCAAGTCCAATTTACTACGCTCACTCATCAAATCCAAACCAAGTCCTCCCCTCCCTTACCCATCATCATCAACATTGATATTTACTCTCTCCTCTTCCCTCTCATTTCTCCAACCATCAATGCTCTATATATCTCTATCTCCTTCGAAGAGATGACTTCCACCTCCTTCTCCCATCTCAAGTAGGAGTTTCTCGGAACGACGCTTCTGATCTGTAATCCTCTAGTTTGCTGGAGAACGATTTCCGAAACTCTCTTTTGAAGCATATGCCTTTTAACAAATTTATTTCTCTTTTTTCTATATAATAATGAATTAAATTGTGAAAATTAATAAAATGAGAAAGAGAAATTTTAGAAGTGGCCCACTTTAGAAAAAGGGAGACCATTGTAAAATATAATTAAAAAAGAGCATGAAATCCTTAGTGTAAAAATTGTCTTCGATTCAATCAATACAAATGCCTACTGGGTCATTTCTTCGACATGTCATGGCCATTGACATCATGAATATAATTTTAGAAAATCATAGCATGAAAATAGCCCTCTTAAAATAATCTTCTTCTCAATAAAATGATTGATAAGTCCACAAAATTATAGCTTTCATTCATCATTTCATATGCATTTGTGGACTTAATTAGGTTAATTGCATAGAATTGCACTTAATTTCATGATTTCATGCATTTGAGCATCAAAGTTGGAATCTTAGTCAAATTTGGTCAAAATTCATTACATTGCATGACTTTTGTGAAATTAGGGATTTTCATCTCATTCATCACCCAAAAATTAGTTTTTTTGGCTTCACTAATGCATACCTTCTAATTTTGACGCCATGTGCTATTTTTGGAAAGTTAGGTATTTTTGGCGCATTAAGTAGGCATGTCGGGTCCCATGCATAGTCCATCTAGATTCCTCACACTTGATTATTATTGACATCATTTAATTTTATTTTTGTAGTATAAATCAAGAGTGGGACCTGCATTGGTGAAATTTGAGAGAGATCAAAAGCGGGACACGCTTCATGGTGGGCCCACATATCTTGGCATCTTGGTAGAATTGGAAAGATTGGAAAATCTCAAAGATGGAAAGGGAATCAAATAAGCAAGAAAAGAAAGAGTCTAAGCATGCTTTGGACGTCCAACATGGGTTCCACACACTCCATTGCATATCAAACACAGAAGTTTCCTTAATTGCACAATTATTCCTAGATTTTTCAGGGTCAGCAAATTGAAATAGTCATAACCCTCAAACGGTGTGTCAGATTGATGTAATCTACCTACCGTTGGAAAGCTCTTTTCGAGTAGATATCCGTGGAGCCCAAGTTTGCATAAGTCGGAGCTATATTGAGGGAGATATGACCTCGGAAATTTGGCTGTTATAATTCTATGCGGGAATTGCAAAAAGTTTTCTAAATTGGCAATATGAGAGATGTTTGAGGAGTTCAATTTGGCAAGACTTGGAGCTCAAGCGACCACATTTAGTAGCAAATCCCTCTTTCAAGCATGAAGCCTAGCTTGAGTCCTAAGCAAGAAATCTCTCCAAATAAGGAAACAAGTCTTAAAAGAGAGGAGATTCTTTTCTAAAAAGGAGGCATCAACATCTATAAAACAAACCCAAAAGGGGATGGAGGCATCACACATCCACCCCTCTCTCCAATTCCCTTCTATCTTTTCCACCTTTCTTGTTTTCCATTAAGATTTTCTTTATTTATTTTATTTTGGTAGCCTTGGGCAATGTCCAAGGATATATTTTAAAGGAGAATTTTTGTGAAGGAGAACTTGTAAAAATGCAATTTTTAATGACAAATCAAGAACCATTCTTTGCAATGGCGGGCTAATTTTTTTTATTAGAGCTATGGATGAAGGTATGTAACCTCTTTTTATTTATTTAGTAATTCTAATGTGTGTTCCATGAATATGTGCTTAATGATTAATAGGCTTGTCTTCGTGCCCTAGGTAAATCTCCATTCTTAAATTCTGAAAATAAAAATTGGTTTTTGACTATTCATGCTTAGGTTTAATAGGCCATGCTTAGGATTTAGATCTTTTGATGGGTAGTTCTTAAATTATTTTCATTCTTTTATGAGATGAAGGAAGTCTTGAGTTTTGAATTTTTATAATTGAAAAGGGATTTTAAAATTTAGATTTTCCAAATTAAAAACATTGATTTTTCTTTGATTTGAAGTAAAAATTGGAACAAATTAGGATTACTTGATAAATAATTTACGGATGCTTATTGGATTCCTATGCTCTAATCACTTTCATTAATTTGTAGTTTTTCATCTTTCTAAATTAGTTGCTTAATCTTATATCTAAATACTCAAAACTTTCCTTGATTGTAGTTAATTAGTTTTCTTAATCTAAAAGTTTCTTTAATTAGCTCCTTGTGGGTTCGACCCGTTCTTGCCATTGTCTCATCTAGACACCCGTGCACTTGCGGTATTTTATGATTGATATTGATCACATCAATGATCTTCTAAAAAAAAAGGCAATGATGATTACACTTGCAGTGATCAAGTCATTTTTTAAATTTTCATGACATGGATTAGAGCTTGCCTAAAAAAAAGTGAAAAAACAAATTGATAAATTTGTGATATTGGTCCAAAATTTTTTGTCAGTTTTTCTTCTTCTTTCCATCATTCATAAGGCCCAAAAGTTTTCAACCCATGGAGAATGCAGATACATATATATAGACCCTCAGTTATTGGGCCTCCTAATGGATGTGCTAATGGGCAAAAAATACTTGATGCAAACATATCGACCAAACTTTTTAGGCTTGTATCACTAATTTTATAAGTTTTTTTTTTTTTTTTTTTTTTGTTTAGCCGAGCTTTAATCCATGTTATAAAAACATTGAGAAACGACTTAACTATTGTAGGTGCGAACATCATTGCCTTTATTTAAAGAATGATCTTGTTGAAAAGAAAATTATTTTATTGAAGCTTCTTTCATACTTTGATTTTCTAAAATTGAATTCATGAAGTTAAGTGCCATGGCATGTTGAAGAAGTGCCCCATTGGGCGTTTGTATTGATCGCTACAAGAAACTTGACATTTAGTTGTGAAATTTTTCGCAGCTATTGGTCTTAAAGTCGCGGCAAAAAGTTTTAGCGGCAATATTTTGATTGCTGCTGAGTCGTTGCTAAAAGTGCCGTCACTAATTGTTTTAGCTGTGATTTTAAAACATTGCGGCTAAAAGTTGGACTTTTACCCACAACTCCAAAATTGTAGCTAAGAGTCTAATAATTAACTGCAAGCTTTATCGCCGCTTATTTAAAAAATTGCTGTCACTAAAAGTGTAAAATCGCCGCTTAAAATTTATTATAAACATATGAAACTAGGGTTTTAGGGCGATCTTAAGTCGTGGCTAAAAGTTTAATTTTGGCGGCAACTATAAGTTGCCACTAAAAGAATTGTGTATAGTAATTTTAGTGGCAACTTGTTATCGCGGCTAAATGTTTAAATTTTAGCTGCGACGCAAATCGCCACTACAAGTACTAGGTATAACACCTTTAGTGGTAGTTTTAGCGGCGACTTGTAATCGTAGCTAGATGTTTTACTTTCAGCTACGACAACAAGTCATCACTAAATGTATTAAGTATAATAGTTCTACCGACGAGTTGTTCCAGCGACTAAAAGGTTAATATTAATATTAATTAAAAGGAAGAATAAAATTAATTTATTGATCCCTTTTCAAATTTTCATGAACCAGCTTATATAATATGAGAAAATGAAAACTTCATCACCATCAAGTATTAGAAAATAACCTCAAATTTACTTGAGTACGTAGCAAGAGTAAAGTTTACATCAGCATAGAAAAAATATAAATAAAATAAAAAAATATTATCATCCAGCTTAATTTTCAGTAGTTATGCATCACATTGGAATTTGGCCTGACTCCTTGAACTGCTGGAGAAGGATGTTAAGCTGGGACTGTAACGCAGCTTGCACCTAAGCATGCACCTGTGTTTGTTGCGATTCTGCTTAGGATCGGAGCGCTATTTGCACCTGAGCTTGCACTTATGTCTGCTGAGAGGCCAGCTGGGACTCCAAGGACTCCATTTGCGAACCCATCTCACTATTCTCCTTTGATTTCATGCTCTTTTGAGAATTAGATTGCACAGTGGCAGCCTTCCTTTTCAAAGGTGGGCCCACATCTAAAATTATTAATTCTCATTTTATTAGATTTCACAATTTAGTCTATTATTATAGAAATAATAAAAAAATAAAATGTGACAATTGATGGTAGGTCCCATCTCCCCGGGGACTAAAATTTGACTCATGGGTGATAAAGACGGGAATCCCATTGACATTTTCCTGAGTGGAGGTAGTTGGAGGTAAGGTCTCATCGGACCTTACTCTGACATGGTGGTAGGTGGAGGGAGAGTCCCATCGGACGGCTTTCCATTCCTTTTATTGATGTAACAGCCCGATAAAGGCATTTCCATTTTGCTATCAGTCGTTCACCCTATCTGACAGCATGTTCTATAACATGTCCGTACTTTTTATAGGATCATGGTTATACTTGACTGACACCCAATACTCGTACCGAGATCAGTAGTAGCAATGAGATGGGTGCGTCTTGGCACTGTTGCTGAGACACACATAAAGCTAGCACTGTTGCCGAGCTGAATACAGTCGGTACCATTACCGAGCTGACACTATCGCTGAGCTGCATAAGGCTGAAATCAATACAAACCCATCCGGTACTATTACTGAAGCTTAGCATAAACTTGGTGTTACGGGATTGCCTCCACACAATTGCCCCCCAGCTTTTGACCTCTTAGAGTTCTCCAACTCTTGGAGGTCGGAAGCTAAGTACTATTGCCGAGCTGGCACTGTTACTGAGCTGAATATAGTTGCCAAGCTGGTGCTGTTACCGAAGCACGGAAGTTAAGCATCATGATGGAGGAGTCTTCCGAGTATTGAGTTCGGAGCCCATGCTCTTTTTCATCTCGGTGCCGATTGCTAACGTCTGAACCTTATCAAGATGTTGTTTCACCTGCCCGAGATAATTAATAGCCTGCTTGAATCGCCGCAGAAGATGTACCGGTGGCACCACGTGTCACCCTTTGGTTGGTTGTTCAATCGATTCGAGGAGACATGTGGAGTGCCTTAGGCGACGCCTCGCATGTGCGTTCCTCGAAATTCGAAATGATGCCCCCTTTTCATTATAAATGGGGATGTTGCTTCCCTGTTCTTCACTTTTGCTCTTTGCCGGAGAAAGAGGATTTGTTGAAGAGAAGAAAGCTAGCGAAGTCGAGCCTGCGCGAACCTACTGTTCTCTAGAGTCTATTTCGTAAGTTCTTTCCTCTTTCGTCCTCCTTGTTTCTGCTTTTAGGGTTCTGTTTTTCTAGGGTTTCTTGCCTCCTTTCATTTTTGTTTCCTTCTTCCAGTTTCTTTAAACTGTAGGAAATAGGGACTTATAGGCACTGGCTAGAAAGCCCTATGGCCATAGCTGAGTTTAGAGCCAAGTATGAGATCCTTGACGATGTTCAGGTTAGATTAGACGACCCAGAAAACCCTTTCGATGGCCTCACTTTTACCAATGATTGGATGTCGCTCCTTCTAGTGACCGTGATCGGGGGTGGGGTCCGATTCCCCCTTCACCCTCTTCTGTGGACTTTCCTGAAAAAACGGCACCTCTGGCCCTGCCAGCTGATGCCAAACGGTTTCAAAATCATAATGGGGCATCGCCAAGCTGAATAGGATCTTAGGTATTAACCTCGGCCTCCATGACATCGAGGATGTCTATGACCTGTGCAAGTCCAGTGGAGGCGACAACACTTACTACCTCCGGGAGAAGGACAACCGGTAATGCTTCGTCAATGAGCTGGAGGACTCCAACCGGTATGCCGGGGATGACCGTCTGTTCGTCTGGGGCAACTAGGAGTTTAGTGCGTCCGAAGTGGAGAGGACTTACAGGGTTCCCCACAGCTTCGGGACCCCTCCAAGTAAACACCGAACCCCTAGCTTTTTTCTATTTTTCTTCTTTTGTTTCTGCCGAGCTGACATCTTTTGTTTGTTGCGCAGACGCCCGCCAGAGAAGACAAGAAGTGAATTGGGTCGACTGGTCGAGAAACGACACCTGGTTTCGGTCGCTGTACAGCTACCAGAGATCACAAGTGCCGAGTTGCCTAGGCGGTCCTCGACTACGAGCCGAGGTATCACTCTTTTATTAAGAGGAGGATACCTTAGGGAGGGCGTCAGGCCTTTGAAGAAGAAAGGGCAGAGCCGGCCAGGGCCCCAACCGACGTCAAACAGCAAGTTGCCTCGGGTGCCTCCACCTCCTTTTCATCAATCTTGTTCCAGTTTTTATTTGTTTCTCGCCACAAAATATGATTAGATTTACCACCGACTGTAATGAAATGTGTTGTTTTTAGTACTTTTTTAAAAATAAGAAAATACCAATTGGCATAGGTGGTCTATTTTTCTGGCATTCCGATTGCAATCAATATACAATCTCAGTATTGTTTGAAAAAGGAAAATGCTACCATTGACGATAATATCATGATCCAAGGGTAGAATAAATGGATTCAGTTGACACACTTTCCTATTTGAGCATTAATCCCCAATGTTTTGTTAGGATAATCAAGCCACTTGCACTTTGGATATGTTCAAAATCTCAAATGCATTCGTAGCAAGCTTTTGTTCTTGCTTGATTACTTTTTCTCTCTTTCATATCATTTTGTTCCAGTCTAACCAATCTATTCTTTAGTACTTGAATATGCTTATTGGCTTATCAAAATATGCAATTGACAGGTTCAGATAAGGAGGTTAATATATCTCATAGAACTCGTGAAGGAATTCTTAGCACTACTGACCTTGCTCATTCCAATCTCTTTAATTGTGCAATAAGCGAGTTGTTGCAGTTGATGAAAATGATACGCTATCTCCACAAAATTGATGATAGAAGCCTTTCTTTTCGCTTCTCTTTGAAGTAATAGTTTAGTCACTGTTTTCCTATTTATGAAGAATTTGTTGCAAGATTATTGGTCATCAATGTTCTTCGTAAAATTCAAAGAGGAATTGAGGACAAAACCAAAAGACAATGAATGCATGGAGCGTGTTGTGGGGTGGGACTACTCTCCTAGACTGAGTATTGTTCATGGTGTTGATGATCCCTTTCACCAAGAGAATCCACAAAAGGGTTCCCCGTCCAAAATGTGATAATCATGAAGTGCATTGGCTGAAATGATCTTCCATAGTGCAAACGAAATCAGTTGAAGGAGCTATAATGCCAATGTCTGGAAATGATGCGATGGAGAGATGGCTATAGTTATTCGTCTGCGAATTATATTGTAGTTTTGGACACGAATGTGAAACAAGCATGTTACCTCTTTTGATGTATCATAACATTATTCAGGAGAGCGCGGTGTATACTACGGAAAGAGTGACAGACCTTTCTCCTACACATAACAATGGATGTAAAAAAACAAATGATCCCAAAATTTAGGGTGATGAGGGAATATAATTGCTTTTATACAATCACTCATCTTTGTTCAAAGTACTAAAGATTGGAGCCCATGAGGTGAATGATTCTGAACACTGAACCATGCAAGGACTGCATGAGTATTGGTTTTTTCCATGATTAATCTACCGCCCTGAGCCAGGCTGTAAAAACTTGTCACACTTGCATATGAAGCAGAGCACAAGAAGCATGGGATAAGGCTACGTAGATGACGGCAATGACAATGGCTGCACCATGAACCTACTTGCTCATTGCATCAATGAAGGAAGAAGATACCAGTAAGTAAATACCATAAAAGTGGAATTTCCAGGGACAACCAGGATATCCTCAATAAACTGCATAAGCTGTGGGGCGCACATGATACACTCTGATCAATCTAAACCCCCACACTAGCTGCTTATCCATGGATGAGCACTCACTAAAACTTGATGCTTATCTGGGTTTTGGAGGCACTTGGATTGATCATTCAAATTTTAGCAACCAACTGTATCTAAAGGCTAGGATTTGGAGAGCCTCTAAGTCTGCAAAAATGTACCCCCCTCTTTCATATTACCATTTTTAATGGGGATAGTGTGTTATTTAAATATCCTTTAAATTTGTATATTTCGAGCGTTCCTGACTTTCCCCATATGAGTTGGTGGTTATTGTGAGTGTTTTTGCTGGGAGCTTCTGATTGCAAATCTGAGCGAGTCTAAACAGTTTCCTTTGCATTGGTAAACATGACTCGAACCCGCAACCTTGAAGGGTGCAACAGCAAGTAGCTTCCACTGCACTGCAGGCTCTTGTCTTTACCTAGTCTAGACATGTCTTTATGTTGGTTGTTTCAAATGGATAATTTAAACAAAAAGAGACTTGGTAGAACGTCAATTTCCAGGAATTCAAGAGATTCTTTTGGAATTTTCTCAAGCATAAATGTAGGGGAAAATCTATGAACTTGAGGTAGGGTCTGTTCATCCATTAACATGCTCTTCACTTCACCCATCATCATCCTCAAAGCCTTTTTTGTCTTAACTATGTTGGGGTCAGCTATATGGATTTTTTTTTCCATTCTGATCTATCTTGTTCTACGATGTGTGTTCACCTATGTCCTACATTTAGTTTTGCTATATAGAGCTCCAAAGCCATTCTTTTTAGTCATGCTGGCAGCCAGCCTAATTAGAATGTGGATGAACAACTGATGATGGGTCGGGTTGATTGTTTGCATCGGAGTATTTGACAGCATTGCATAGTGAAAAAGGGGGCCAAAACCTTATAGTATGGTTAAACAAAATAATATTTGAAAATAAAAGTTCCACTTTACATTTTATTTTCATACCTGTTCAGGCAATGGTGGTGAGGAAATAACACCTGGACTTAACCTACTCAAATCTAACATATGACAATTATTATTATTATTATTATTATTATTATTATTATTATTATTATTTTGGTTATCCCTGAGGTCTTTCGCCCAACAGGATAGAGTTGCCGGCTAAACCCATATAAATGCATACAGGGCAAATTTGAGATGATTTTGGACACAGAATGTAGAGAACAAATCCACGCCTTATGCAACTCCACTATCTCCTAAGTGGATAACATGACACTCTTTTGAAAAAACTATGGGCAAATAAAAGACACCGATATTATCACACCAGAAATAATGGGTGCACGTGGAGGTATAAAACGGGCTGTGCTAGTGGAAAATGGTTGCCACTGCCAGCCATGATTAGGCAGGGCCGTACCCCAGTCGATGGGGCCTCCGCTAGAATGGTTCAGAGGCATGTGCAGCCAATGGGCCTTGCTTTAAATAAAAAAAAATCTTAAATTTTAAAATTATCATTAAACCTTGTATGAGGACATAAAAATCACTTTGAAACTTGTATTAGGCTATAAATATTACTCGGTACCACTTGTATGAGGCCATAAATACCACTCATTGAAAATTGTATTGGTTAATTTTCAAATCATTATGTCATTTTTCTTTGATCGGTAACAAAAACATTCATTCATTAAATAAAGAGATTACAATGAGGGAAGAAAAGGTACAAGAGTATTGAACCCTCACCCACCAAATACATTAAAAAGAACCACCCAAAACTTACATAATCATATCCTCCCGAGAAAAAGACCTCTCGACCCCTGCTTAGCTAGAGCATCAGCCATAATAGAGTAAGCCGATCTAGCGACATAATGAAAAACAACATAAAAAGATATACAAAAAGACTGGATTTCAGTGAATAAGAATTGAGATTTCCAGGGGTTGACATTCATTTTAGATATCTAAGCAATCGCATTGGAAGAGTTACTTTTTACAATGAGATCACCACGGATGCTCCTAGAAAAGCATCGGAGAGCCTCCAAAATGGCTAACACCTCAGCTTCATTGGAATCGCAAACACCTACGTATTTTGAAAACATAAAAAGGACGTCACCATAGAAGAATACCTCCAAATCATTATGTCATAAATAAGCTTTTTAAATGCATCCACTATCCCACCAACATTTCAGTCTAATCACCCACCGACAAACACATAAGTCTCCCCTAATTCCATGATGAGTCTGAAGCATCTGGCCTCGATGTGGCACAGGCCCAGGCCTAGCACAGGCTGTGCTTGGCCAGGCCATGGTAGGCTAGGCCGCGGCACGTTGACTGGTGTGCGTGCTAGGCTGTTCAGGGCTTGGTTGTCCCAACCCATTTTACATCTCTTGGTGGATTTCTAAGGCAGCCACGGATCCAACAATGGCAAGAGCCATTGAGCAATATTTAGCCCCAGTATTGGTTCGTGATACAGTTGGCTACTTGAAATAATATGAGGCCCAAATTAGATATAATAAATATGAGGATCATTTGTACTACCAGCCCAATCGGCATCTTAAAATGCTATGAGATTAAAGAGATCGATCTAAATGAAGCTCATTTGATGGGGGGCTGAGGGGGAAAGTTGATCATAAGTGGGTTAGGTGTCTTTTAAAATGGGCTAAATCACACGTAATAAATCATCATCATCATGATCATCGTCATCATCAATTCCTTATCCCGACTTTATTGTGGTTGGCTACATAAATTCTCTTACTTCATTCAATTTATCATGACTGGGCTGTCAAAGGGCCAAGCATGGCCGAAGATAAGCCCTTACCATACCTGGGTTGTCAAAGGGCCAAGCATGGTTGAAGATAAGCCCTTACCATACCCTCACATATGCAAATCATTAGTAGTGATAACAGTACATATCAACGTTGTAACTTGATCATTCCATTTTGGTTAAGGGGAATGAACAAGATTGCGCCATGGGAAACATCACTTCGAACGAAGTGACAGGGCAGCAGAATTTTATAACTCGATAATGGAAGAATCCACGTGAATCACTAGTTTACGTATTAATAAAAAACGGGTTGTGCCGGGTTGGTTCAAGCCCTAACTTGGTCCTCAAGGTTGCTGGCTTTTAAAAATTCGAACCTACCATTCCCTCAGACTTTAGGACATAAAAATAAAAGCCTTTGCTTTTGCAAGCTTTAGCAGGGTGGACTTGGCCGGAGTGGCCCTCTCGTCAAAGTGCTGGCTTGACAACCCTAACGTTGACTCAAATCATTGGATAGATTGCACTTTTTTTGTATCTATCATTTCTACTTCCATCGTCTTCTTCGGCCTACCGCTTCACTTTAATGGATCATCAATATATGTAGAGAAACTTTTCTTCAAGGATGTTGTTGTTGGCCTACATTAAACATGTCCAAGTATCTCAAATGTGTAGCTTTTGATTAATATTGTGCTTAAATGTTCTTGAAAGCATTGATTTCCGATTTCATTTTTTCTAGTTTTACAAGAGATCCATCTTAACATTCTCAACTTAAATGGAGAGCTCTCATTTGAAAGTTTCTACATATAGATTCACATATATCCATACTTCAAACAATTTCATGCCAAACTTTCTCTCGCGAACTTATTAAAGAAATCTGAAGTACCCCCTAATGTATACAAATCCTACCTTCTTTTGTATTTTAATTTTTGTAGTCAAGATTTTGGGTATCATCACTACATAATAGAGAAGAATTATCCTTCTAAACTACCCTGTACTTACATTTTTGCCTATTAAATGACCATGGCCCGGGAAAGGTGCAAACATGGGAAGCACACCTTGTGAGTGGGGCATGGGAATTTCATGAAGGAAGAACTATAACATGCGTAAAGCATGATTTGAGAATCCGTCAAAACCTAAAGTGTCTTAAACACAAGATTAAGAGATCGAAATCATTAATATTAATTAACTAACGAAGCATTTATGATACTAGATTCTATCCTTGATCAATATTAGGGATGTAAATGAGTCCCCGATTCTTCGATTACCGGGATGTTTTGATCATTCAAAAACCGGGTTTGGGCCCTTATTTAAGCCCCAATAATTAAAAGGGTTCGGGTCCTTTTCTGCACCTGTGACCTAAATGGGTTCGGGTCTGGTTCCACCTTGGTTCGAACCTATGGACTCTAAACCAAACATATTACCTTGATTGTCAAGGATCTCTCCTAAAAACTAGGTTTTTCTTTTCCATATCATTCTCTACCTATTCTCTTCCTAGACCCGGACCCGTCCCATATACAGCTTCAGTTTCGGGTTCACCATGGACGCAGACCTGAACCGGAACCAATCTGTTTACATCCTTAATCAATATCAACCTTATGGGGCCCACTTTGGCCACTTGAATGTGGGGTCACAACCCTAATCAATATCAACCTCTATCGTCGTTATCTTTTTAAAAAAAAAAAAAAAAAACCCTCATTAAAAAACTGTTAAATCTCAAGAATTCTTTTTTTCTGAACTTCATAAATTTTTTAGATATTGTCTGCCTAATTAATTCTGTTTGTATTTAACTAGCATAGATGTAAACTTCAACCTTCTAGATTATGGTACACGATCTATACGAATTTTGTCTTATTTTACTGACAGGAGTTATTATATAAATTGAATGTGTGTACATAGCCATACAATATTACTTAATCTATTTTATTCTATTGTTTAGAGGTTGTGAATTAGAAGATAGGATTTTAAAGTAAATGTAGCTTCTAATGCTACTCGTGAAAGCAGGATTCCTAGTGTGGCGTGTGACGGTTCTTGATCTGACCCATCAATGAGGGTACCGGTTCACATAATCTGACCCAATTAAGAAATCAATACGTTAGAGATTGAGTCCATCATTATCATTCAACATGCTTACTTGACTTGAGCTCAACCCAACCCAAGTAATATTACAGAGGAAGCTTAACAAGGTGGCTCATGGTCTAGCAAAATGGGGTGTTTCTGTGGACATTGGACAATTAAACTTTTGTTTGGTTTTTTTTTTTTTTTTTTTTGACTTGGGCTGTGTGGGTTGTGGATCTCTTTGCTGTTGTTTATTGACTGTTGTGTAGCCGGTTCTCTTTCTTTAATGAAAGCCTCAATAAAAAGAATTGAGTCATTATTGAGCCGGATCAATGGTCAGATAGAATATTAGTTTGAACCGATTCAAACTAATAAATGCAATTGACCACCATACCTATTGATGGTAATGGACCACATTTACCTGACAAAGGGAAGGATTTGATACTCCACATTACTTCAGGTATTTTTCTTTTATAAATGTTTATTTGTAAGACTTTGCATATTCCAATTTTATTTTTACTTTCTCTTTAAGGTTTTTATAGGTGAGCTTTCGTTTTCTTACAGTTTATTACTTTCTACGTTATTTTTTTTTTCTTTATATTTAGTTATACATTTTGTAGCAATTTATTACTCACTATTTATTTATTTCCCTTTGTGTAGTTAATGCATCCTGTAGTAATATTAGTAGTAGCAGTAGGTAGTAGTAATTTTGTTACTCTAAGTTTGAATGTATTCTCTCTCTTTGATTCAATACAATATCCATGTCACATGAATGAGAAGGTATAAAGGCACATGAGGTTCTCCAAAAGCCAGCACGACGCATTAGTTACAATAAAAACATCACTAAGAGGAACCTATGAAAACATGCCACGTGCAAATGCAGGGCTTGTGCTCCACTTCTCAGTTTAGTTGGTTGAGATTTCCGACCTCTAAATTGTCCCAAATCCATATATTTATATGCATCAGTTTCTCAACTCTTCACGTCTTCACACAAGGAAAACAAAGAAGACATGGACCTCTCCTCCTTCCTCCACCACATCCAATCCCAACCCGCCTGGCTCCTCCTCCCCTCAGCTCTCGGCCTCCTCTCCATCTTCAACCTCACCACCTCCCTCCTCAAACACCTCTACACCTTCTTCTTCAGACCACCCAAGAACCTTCTCCTCTATGGCTCCTGGGCCTTCATCGCCGGCTCCACCGACGGCATCGGAAAAAGCCTTGCCTTCCAACTAGCACAGAAGGGTCTCCACCTCATCCTCCTTGGTCGCAACCCAGATAAGCTCAAACAGGTCTCGACCGAAATCCATGCAAGATTCAAGCAGACCCAGATCAGGACCGTCGTTGTAGACCTGGCGGGAGATTTGACGGCCGGGGTTGAGAGAATAAGAAAGGAGATAGAGGGGTTGGAGGTGGGGCTGTTGATAAACTGTGCAGGGTATACAGATGGACTGAGGAGGTTTCATGAGATTGATGACGAGGCGTTGAGGAGATTGGTGAAGGTTAATGTGGAGGGATTGACAAAGGTTTGTGTTGATGTCTCCATTAAATTATATCACATATCCGTAAGATACAAGCCGGGGGAGAGGCTAGTAAGTTGCTTGTGGCCCTCTTATATTCCGAAGTAAATCGTGGTTTTAAGCAAACTGAGCTACTCGCGGTTAATAAATTAGAGCACATTTGTGCATATGCACGTATTTTTCCATGAAAAACCGTGGAAAGTGGAAATGCTTTTCTAAGGAGAAAAGTTTAATAGTTTTGTATTTGGGGTGGCAAGTTTTTCCTTAAATAAGTAAAAAAAAAAAATTGATGAGGCTAGAATGAGTTTTCCACGAAAAGTTCGTTCGTGGAACCTATTTTCCGTAGCGCTGATGCACCTAGTGGACTCAAGTACATCCTTTTTGGAGCAGTGGCCGTTTCCCCTGCCTCCCTTTCAAAAACCCAATGTTTTTTGTTTTTTTTCAAAATTGAAATAAAAATTTTGCGACTGCGCCCAACTGCCACCCCCAAACGAAAATCCTTAGTCCACCGTGCTAAACGTCCCATTAGGATTCTTAGGTTAGAATTGTCTTTATTTGTGGAAAAGTATCAAGTTTGTTTGTGAAATGCAGTTTCTTGGATTTTGTGCAGGTGACCCAAGTGGTGTTAAAGGGAATGTTGGAGAGGAATAGAGGAGCGATTGTGAATCTCGGATCGGGTTCTTCTGTTGTGAGGCCGAGTCTGCCGCTATTTGCTATTTATGCCGCCACAAAAGCGTATGTCTCTTCATCATCATCTATTTATTTTTTTTAGTAATGGGTTGTTGTTAGATTGTATCGTCTGGTACGATCATGCGGATAAAGCTGAGATGTTTTGGTTATCACCTAGATATTTGTGTTTAAGAATCACGATGGATAAGATATGGTTTTAACACTTAAGCTGAAACTGAGTCATATCGCCCGGTACGACAAAGTTTCGGCTATTGCTTATACCTTTTTTCTTTCTCAAGCTAAGATTTTAAAATGCAACGCCTGTTACATAAATTGCTTTGGACACAGACTTCTCCTACCTGCCGGTTTTAAATATAATGGACTATGTGTAGGTTGATTGCCGGCTCATATGTAGAGGTTTTAGCTTTTAAAATTAGGGAAATTTTGAAATAGTGCAAAACCTTAGTTCATTTTAAAAAAAGCACATGAAATCTCCAACAGCCATGCTATTAATTATCCATGCCATTTGCCGCATGTTAGTTGCAAAATAGTAGCAAAATCTTGTTGCAAAATGCTATTAATTATGGCCTAAGAGCATCTCCAACAACCATGTCATTTACTACATATCATTGGCAACAACGGTAAAAAATAACATAGACTGTGTCTCTAATAAGATGCGATTTGTGATGTGGTATTTGGCATGACTGAAGCATATGTCAAATTTGAAGTATGAAAAGGGAAAAATGCATTTTATTATTTTGAAATATTTTATTCAATAGGGGTAAAGTCTTTTGAAAAAAAAAAAAAGGAAATTGTAGATGGGGTGGAGTTCCAAACCTTCAAATTCTAAGCAAAAACATAATAAAATAATAAATTTGGCAAATTGGATGGAGTTCCTATATATTTTAAAAAATTCCAAATTCTAAACCTTCAAATTGCCACGTATGCCTTCAAATGAAATTTGATGTCTCCAAAATAACATATCCATTGGAAATGCTCTAAACCTTCATCTATTGCTTTCTACCACTAATTCCCGTTCTATTTTGAGATTCAAGCTCTCAACTCATTTATCTTTCAATATTTTTATAGAAAAATCAAAGTTTTTCCTGTGTTAGTCTCATAGTTGGGTGGTGTTGGCAGCTTAGTATCATTTGCATGGCCATGTCCAGGAATTGATCCCTTCCCTCTCGAAGATTAAGGCATCATCACATGCCTGTGTAAAAAATAATAATAAAAGTTTAGGTTATTTAATATTATGAAGCTTGAGGTGGGTTTACCTCGTGGCTTCTCTCGGTAAAACAAATAAATGCTCTCTCGTCTACGGTTACGTTCGTTTTCTGATAAAAGATCAAAAGCTTTTCGAATGTGATGATCTTGGAGTACTACACAAGAAAATGAAGGGAAAGGGAAAGGGAAAGGGAAAAGGAAAGTGTGTACTTTATATGATTTTGACATATCATAGGGCTTGAATCAAGTGTTGTTTCTGACAATGTAGGACATAATCCAACCCTGTATGGGCTGAATTATCCATGTTAAATTGACATGTGAATTTGTATGGGCTTATTTTCAAAGAGAAACACCCCATGGCAAGTGTGTCTCATCTCACACATCTGCCTTAATATTTGATCCTTGATTGGGTAGATTGTGTACCACTCTGCCATTTAGTAAAAAAGAAAAAATGCAGATAAGATTTGGCTTATTTGTTTCTATTATTCATGTAGTACCAATTTTAGTAAGATACTGAAAAAATGAGATCCATTTAAATATTAGCCAGAAAATCTCAGATAGTTTTTGGAAATAAAAAACCCTAGATAGTTGGATCACAATTTTCAGACTTCTGTGGGTTCCTTTTGCAAAATATGAAAAACTAATTCTCTTTAGAAGCCTAAAAATGGTTTTAGAGAAAAATTCGATAGCGTGATTCATTATGGATGGTAAGAAAATAGCAAAAAACTCCAAACAATTGATCTGCCATAGTTCAAAAAAAGGATTTTCTGGACGTCTATTCGTTTAGTTTTTTGCTTCCTGTGGGCCCCAAAATCATGATATGAACCTTGATGAGAAGACCAAACACGGCTAGGGCTCAAATTTCCATCATAGAGCCCTCATGGAATTTAAGATATTTGTGAAAAAATCTAAACTCTAAAACTAATTCTTTTAGTTTCCACGGGTCCCATTTGCATGATTCAAACCATTCAAATTTTCTAGAGAGCCAAAAAACGGCTATGGGGTGAAAACTTAGACCTTGATTTTTCACGAATTATGATAAATTTGTAAAAAGCTTATAATTGTTGGATCACACAGCACTTGGCCTATCGGATTCGGCTCTGAGACAAAGGGACCTGTCCCGACCCTCAAAAGGCCCTTAAAATGAGGGCTTCTATTTTTATTAAAAAGCTCTAGGGCCGGGCTTGGACAACCTTTTTCAGGCCCTAAGACTTGAGGGCCGAGCTTGGTAGTACAAGGCCCAGCCCAGCTCTGACACTAACCCTTCTACTTTTCTTTACTTTATATAATATATATTTATATATGTAAATATATATACTAAAATGCCCTTATAACAGTCATTTGGTAGTAATAAAATGGGGATATGAAGGCAATTTCATATCCTCATACCCATTATAAAATGGCTTAAAAACCCACACACATACTTGGCTCATTTAATCTCTGTTTAATTATTTAAGTTATATATTAGACAGCATAAGCAATATGTGCTGATAGGTTGCTTCTGATCCCTTCCTTGTAGTTTTATTGCTTCTTATTTAAAATTGTTATATATTCTTGCTGCTGCAAATGGGGGTGTACTCCTGTTAGTTTGGACATGCCTTTTTCTTCTATGAATTGATTTAAGATACCAACAAATTCATAAAGGTAATTTGTATGTGCATGGAGCTTCAAGGATATGGGGTGATCCAAATATCTTTTTAATTAGTTGTAGCTCCCAATTCTTTCAAGTCTGAATTAATTATAGTGATTTTTAAGTGCATTTATTTTTATTATTGAAAACCGACAATGCTTAATAGTCTGATCAGTGTTAAAAAATAATGTCAATTCATAAAAGATAGGCGAAGGTAGATGGTTCGAAAACTTCAAAGATAATATTCTTGTGGAATGATTTGGTATGTGAAGGTTCTTGTGAAAGGTGTGAGATAGAAAATTTTCTTAGTGGTCCCTTCACAATAAAGGTTAGACAAGATAATAATCAATCGGCACTCGACACTCGGTAACAATGTAAAAATAATAATTAAAGACTAGTTTTCTTGTTTTGAGACCCTAAGCATTGCCCTGGCCCTCGAGCCTAGGGAAAGGGCCTAGATAGTGCAGGCCCACAGAGGGCTTTGGCCTCCCTGGACTCAGCCTAGCATATATTGAGGGTAGGGTAAGTTGGTAAATTTGGTCTTGTTTGGTATTGGGGCTAATTTGGTATACACACACACACACACACAAAGCCGTTCAAGTTATGAGCCACGGATGAAGGGGATGCATGAAACTGACCCCAAATTTAGTATTTGGGCCCATCATGAGTGGATCCCCCTAGTCCGATCTTCGGTGGGACCCTAGATGGGCCTCATCCAGCTATTCACATGCAGCTCCCTTGCAAGGCATATGTACAGGAATATAGGGGTAATTTCACTAATGGTGTGATGAACTCATTTGGGCCCCTATGGGTTGCTCTAAGGCCAAGTTTGACACCCATCCAATCCAACCCTTCTCAACGTTTCAATAATTCAAAAAAATTATACAATCTAAACTCATTAAACTTAAGTTCATAAATCTTTCCATCTTCCACATCCACCATTATTGCCAGGGCATCTGAATTCATCCCCACTGTCCCACCATAAGAAAATCCTATTTGGACAGCTTGCGAAATTGTTGAAAATTTTCTTTGGTAATTAAGTCTATTCATTAAAAGGGCAGAAAAAACAATTAAAGATAGAGCACAAGCACATGGAAAAAGACCAAATTAGCCCCCAGATAAGACAGAGGAAGTATTTAAGTTATTTATGGCACTGCCTAGATATTACTGTTCACAGGAGACAACGGAGACTTGAAGGGGTCGATTATATCTGTCTCCCTACTCTCTTTAATTGCTTTCAATTCAATTTTTCATAGCACTAACCGACTAAATCTAGAAAAGCTCAGATTATTGCATATCGCACCCGCTGCCTCTGGAATAGTTATTAATGGACTGTAACTTGGTTAGGTAAAGCTACAAGCATACTTTTTAATAAAGTAAAAATGTATTCATTTCCATAAACCCAATCGCCTAAAGTGAGATGAGAAGTCAATAAGTGGTGAAGCATCACTTATGTTTCGTATGGTAAAGAGTCTTTGTAGACTTGTAAATAAAAAGCACATTTATCTTTTGTTGGCTAAATTTTATTCTCCCACTTCTTGTGAACAGGCTGGCCAAGAAAGCATGTTAAAGTAAAATTTTGGCATTTGAAATTAATTTAATGTACATTTTACTTTACCACTTGAATAATAAATAGTATTAGAGTTGGTTTCTTTTTCTTTTTTCTTTTATCAAGAAGGAAATTATCTACAGATGGCTAATGCAGGGGGAATGGGCTCCCATTGGTGGTACATGTACTTCCTTTTAGGGCACGTTTGTGGACTAATGCTTTTCCTCTTCCATAGAAAGTAATTCCAATACTTATATAGAAAATGGTATTATATGATATATTATAGGAGATTTTTTTTTATATATATTTTCTCCTGTTAGAAATGATGCTACACAAGGCTGCGAAAAAGTAATCAATGCAAAAAAAAAAAAAAAAAAAGGATTTCTTACTTGAAAATAATATTACATAAAGTGCCCTTTGTGTTCTACTTTGATAGACTTGAAATAACTGCATGTATAATTAGATTAATACCTATAGCATTCCTCTCATTTTCCAAATTGTCATTTTAGATGTGTCCAATCTTAGTTAGTTTTATATTGATAGACTAGAAAAAAGGGGCCTACAAGGATGCATGTTGGGAGGCTGTGAAGTTTAAATCCATGGTACATGGCCTACTTGTATGTAAATTGTGGTTTTGGAAGAAAAATGATTAATATATAATTTAATTCCAGTTTAAAAAACTGTCAAACTCAATAAGTGGTGGTTGGATAGACATGAGTATTCACTTGTCTTGATCAATGTAGATCTTCACCAAGTGGAGCACACTTGATTGGACCTTCATGAACCATCGTGTGATCAATCTTATGTAATCAGGGACATATTGGAGATGACTATGTTTCGGTCTAATTTTATGACTTGGGAGTTTTGAAAGTCATCCTTAATAACTAGTATCCATATGATATTTTTAGTTATCCGATCTAAGACAATGAAATTAAAAGTTTATAGAAATTGTATCATTCATCGCACACGTACACACCTACGTGTTTGGGTTCAATTCAACTGCTCCAATCCAAAGTCCACAGGTGACAGGACATGAAAACAAAGCCATTGTCTGAATTCAAGCAAGTCGATTGAGCTTCTTCTCATCGTTGAATGTGATTATCTTGCAGGTACGTCGAGCAATTTTCAAGAAGCCTCCATGTTGAATATAAGGGGAAAGGGATCGACGTGCAGTGCCAGGTAGGAGAACTTAACAGGCCTTAAGCCCAATGAAATTTTAAGTTTCATTCTATGAGCCCAAATCATAGGATCATGTGAACATTTTTTTCTAATGGTCAGCACTTGATACAATTGGTAAAAATAAAATCAAATATGGCTGTACATGTGCCAGGCTGGGCTTCAGCCTGTTTGGTTGTTGGGCCTTCAAGCTTGATGCTTTGGGCACAGCCGACATGGTTGATCTGATTGTGTTCAATATGTCAGGCTGGATCAGACCATGTACAAGTACTGGAGGACTCAAATATGAACAGCCAGCCCATTTTGTTATCTGGCCAAAAATAAACTACTCTTATCAAGCCCAAAGCAGTTTAGGCTGTTGGAATATTTCTATTTCTATTTCTTTTCTTTTCTTTTTCTGGTGCATCATACTATAGTGTTCCTTAATTATCTTTTTGTGAATCAAGATTATCTGAGGGCAGACCTCTGAGATGATCCCCAACCATCATAGTTTCTTTACATGGTTCATTCATGATGAGGTCCATCTTATCACCGGTCCACATAATTGAACCATGAGACCCACTTGTTTCTTTAAATGGGCTGCCAGTTGAATATCCAAAACTGACCATAGAATAATTTCCTCTTTAAGGGCACGCTTTTTTTTTTTTTTTGGTAAAAGCTTTAAATAGAAAGTGATTCAAATCCTAGGAATGTCAAGGTCACACATCTCTACCTTATTTCCTTCGTCTCTCACTCCTTTAATATTCTTTTGTTGGAGCCCGTTTAACTATGAATTCCTATGTATTAAGTGCTCACCTTGACAGTTCTTTGAAAATTGTTGGGCCATTGCCAGCCGCATTTTGGACTGCCTGCAGAGCAACCTTAACCTGATTGCTTTTGTTGCCCTGTTCCCAGGCCCTGTTTTGCTTTTCTGTTTTGGCCCGCTGCTTGGTTTTGTAAAGTTTTCTCTACTTTGGTTTTGGCCTGCTTTCTCTTGTGGGCTTCAGCTTGTACACATTTTGAGGGGCTTGTTTTCGTCCAGTCCCTTTTCTCTCTATACAATTCTTTTGCACCTTAGCAAAAGAAAAATAAGAAACAGGCCGTTAGCGTCTGTTTGGATGAAGAAAAAGGTGGATAAAGCTTTCAACAGTCCAAATTTGCATTGCGGAGTTTTCTTCACTTGTTTATTCCTCCTGTTCTCAGTTTTTTTCAAATCCAATTGGATCCTTAGATTTTGATTAGGCCCAACCCCGCAACGGAATCCTTCAATGTGGACATGGGGAAAATTCAGAATTCCGAATTGTGCAGCTGGTAGCTTCATCAAATGATTCTGAACTGGTCAAGGGTGCTAATTCGTTAGTTGAACTGCCAACCCAATCTATACCTATGGGTTTGGATTAGGTAGGATTGGGTTCAAAATTTTCATCCAATTAATACATGGGTTGAGTCAAGGCTTGCTATTTGACATGCTGACCTGATCCAAACTGTATCAACATATTAACTAGGGTCCAGGTTGGCCCTTATCATTTTAAGGTTGAATTTTAACAAGCATTTTCAACTTGATTTATAAATGGATCAGTTCAGACTGAGCCTATTCGTGTTACCAAAGCGTTCAACCTTATATGAATCCGACTACCTGACCCATTAGAACTCCTGGTACCAGTAGCATTTGGATTTCTAAAACTTGGGTAATTTGGATTGGGCTAGAAAACCATGTCTGTAAAACAAGGGAACACAATGGGTCTGGTTTCATATGGGCTTGAGGAAACACGAATCCGCCCCAACTCCACCGCATCATACCCAACTTGACCAATGATGAGTTTAGCATAAGTAATACCAAATCCACCTCATCACAGATAAAGGCCGGCTCGAGTTTAAGAAAAATTTTAAATGGGGCAACAGAGTTGGGGGAATCTAAAACCCAAACATACACTAAATCCAACATGGGTCATAATCTAAGAATCCATACCCACCTGAACCCAAGAAAACTATTGGCCATTGCCGTCCCTACCTAAAACTTTCAGTTTCCACTGGATTTCAATGACATATTTTGATTGGCTGTGGTTTTTATTTTCCTCAATGCAGGCCCCATTGTTTGTGGCAACAAAAATGGTCCCATTTGAGAGAATGTCCGTTTTCACCCCATCTCCTGATGCATATGCTAAAGCTGCTGTACGGTGGATTGGCTATGAACCCCTCTGCATGCCTTACTGGCCCCATTACATTCAGTGGTGTATAGCTTCTCTCTTACCAGACACACCCACCTTTGGATGGCGAATTAGGTATATTACGTACTAGTTCTAGTATGAAAAGAAAAGGGTCTAAGAAAGAATGATACGACTCTGTATTCTCTACCTAATCACCGACCTCAAAAAAACGAGGACATGATATCATACCATATTATAAGTTGGTTTGAAGAAAGAATAAAATATAAGTGGGCTATGATGGTATTTTGTTTTTAGTTGTTTGTTATGTAATTTTTTGACTTTTTGTATGGAAAGTAAAAGTTTTTTTTTTTTTTTTTTTTGTGTACTTTAGCAGATAGAGCTTGCTGCTTTCTGATTTTCTTTTGAAAAAGATGGAGAGATGTTTGAATTAAAGTGATTTTGATGTGACATATTATTTAAAACATGGAGGTTTTACTTGACTTTTACTACATTAGTAAAGTGCCAAACTAGCATGTTTCAATTTAAAATGAGTGCTCCAACATTTGATTGAGCACCATGATGGAAATGTGACTCGGCGCTAACGTGGAATCGCTACTGATGTGGTGTTAATCATATTTTGGTATGGTTCTCAATTGGATGGTGGAACCCGCTCATTTCAAAACCACCCCCCTTTCCCAGTGAGCTTAGTAGAAAAGATCCCTTTTCTTTAAAAAAATAAAAATAAAAAACTGCCTTTTTTTATGTCATTTTAGTTCTTCTTTATGGTAGGAGAGGATTCCTCTCTCTTCCGATTTCTATTCTATGGGAGCAATGGCGGACCTAGGAAATTTGAAGAGGGGGCAGGGCGGGGGACTGCTCTATTCTCACCCCTACATGGGGACTGCTCTATTCTCACCCCTACATGGGAGAGTGAAATCTTGGATTTCCACTCATATTATGGAAAATCGATTCACTTTCTCCCTCAAGTGAAAGAAAATGTGTCCGTTGTCCACTAAAGAAGATAAAGTGGAGCTGCGGTGGAAAATCAAAATAATTTTTTCTCTTTATCACATTATCCTCTGGTCACACAAAATTAAAGAGAGACATCCATCCGATTTTGAAGGAAAAAACGTAGGGGTGTTTTGAAGAAATAAACAGTGTGTCCCCCAGGTGACTCTTGGGCCCTTGGCTTCCTCCCTAATGGTTGTATCATTTTGTTCCGCCCTTTCTCTTGATTTAGACAAGGATCAGAGGCGCGAGGCTTCATCTTTGATAAAAAAGAAGAAAATATAGGGGTGTGTTTAGGCATTTTTATGTTATGTCCTTTTGCCACTCCTCAACTTTCTCTACTGTTTGAGAACTTGAGAGAGTAGCAAGGGTAATCTTATCGTAATAAGGGCCTTATTGACCTTTTCTTTTCCTAAACAATAGAATCTTAGGGAGCAACTATTCGCACAACCCTCCTTACTCCTTCCACATCCATCTTTTTCCGAAACCATGGCACTCCAATAGGAAATGTCCAAACTACCCATTCCCTTTCCCTGCTCGCCGCCCAGCTCCGCCTGATGCTGCCAGCGCTCGCGCTCTCTCCCTCTCCTTACTCGTCATCCACCTTCGCCGTGCCCTCTCTGTGACGCCCCGGAGTCCCACATTGACTATAGAAAGAAAAGTGAATGGGTTTACATGTAGAGCCTACACCCTTACCTTGCATGAGGCCTTTTGATGGGTTCTGGCCCATCAGAAACAAAACAGTGAGGCCCGTGGGCCAAAGCGGACAATATCATGCATGCGTGTAGGGTGGGGCGTTATACTTCCCTCTCTCCCTCTCCTTCTCCTTGTCTCTCTCCCTTTCCCTATCTTTCTCCTTGATCGAAGTCCCTCTTCCTCCCTCTCTCCCTCTAAAACAGGAGAGGGAGAGAGGGAGGGAAAGGGACGGTGATCAAGGAGAAAGAGCGGGAGAGACAGAGAGAGAGGGAGAGGGCGGGCACGAGCGGAGTGGGCGGCAGGGATAGGGAGAGAGATAAGGGCAAGGAGACGGAGAGAGAAGGAGGGAGAGGGAGAGATAGGGAGAAAGAAAGGGAGAAGGCGCGGGTGGCACCAGGCGGAGTTGGGCGGTAAGCAGGGAGAGGGAGAGAGTGGGAAGGAAGGAGAGGGAGAGAGGAGGAGGGAGAGAGAGGGTGAAGGAGAGAGAGAGAGAGAGAGAGAGAGAGAGAGAGAGAGAGAGAGAGAGGGAAGGAGAGGGAGAGGAAGAGGGCAGCACTGGGCGGCGAGCAGGGAGAGGGAGAGAGAGGGAAAGGGGTAGTTTGGACATTTCCTAGAAGGTTGCCATGGTTTTGAAAAAAATGGATGTTCAAGGAGCAAGGAGGTATGTGCAAATAATAGCTCTCTGAATCTTATTGTCATCTCTCTCTCTCTCTCTCTCTCTCTGCAATGTCATCACTACCATCTCATCCATTGCCAATGTCTCATCCCACATCACCATGTTTAAAAAGTATTTAATGAAACTCTTGAGCGGAGCCCACTTAATAAAATTAAACTGGCTCGGAATGTGGGTCCTTTTGGGCCAAGCTCCTTTTGGGTCCTTTTGTCATCTCTCTCTCTCTCTCTCTCTCTCTCTCTCTCTCGATCTTTCATATGGATGAGTCAGGCTAGCTTGAGCTCGAGCTCAAGCTCATATTGATATTGTGGAGGATTTTACCAGAAAGATCGTCTTAGAGTCACTCGATGCCAAAAAGAACCCCAAAGACATGATTGCACTATGGTGGTCCTAGGGGTCCTTTTAGCCTTAAGTTTTTGAAATCTAAGTTGGGCAGGGATCACCCACATATCCCCGCTCGTTTTGTCTCCTTCCTCCTTCCTCCAACTCAAGCTCAAACCCAAACCAAGTCCAATTTACTACACTCACTCATCAAACCCAAACCAAGTCCTCCCCTCCCTTACCCATCATCATCAACATTGATATTTACCCTCTCCTCTTCCCTCTCATTTCTCCAACCATCAATGCTCTAGATCTCTCTATCTCCTTCGAAGAGATGACTTCCACCTCCTTCTCCCATCTCCAGTAAGAGTTGAACGATGCTTCTGATCGGTAATCCTCTAGTTTGTTGAGGAATGACTTCCGAAACTCTCTTTTGAAGCATATGCCTTTTAACAAATTTATTTCTCTTTTTTCTATATAATAATGAATTAAATTGTGAAAATTAACAAAATGAGAAAGAGAAATTTTAGAAGTGGCCCACTTTAGAAAAAGGGAGGCCATTGTGCAATATAATTAAAAAAGAGCATGAAATCCTTAGTGTAAAAATTGTCTTCGATCCAATCAATACAAATGCCTACTGGGTCATTTCTTTGACATGTCATGGCCATTGACATCATGAATATAATTTTAGAAAATCATAGCATGAAAATAACCCTTTAAAATAATCTTCTTCTCAATAAAATGATTTTCTAAAAAAAAGGCAATGATGATTTCACTTGCAGTGTTCAAGTCATTTTTTTACTTTTCATGACATGGATTAGAGCTTGCCTAAAAAAAAAAAGCTAAAAAACAAATTGATAAATTTGTGATATTAGTCCAAATTTTTTTTGGTCAGTTTTTCTTCTTTCCATCATTCATAAGGCCCAAAAGTTTTCAACCCATGGAGAATGCAGAGACATATATATAGACCCTCAGTTATTGGGCCTCCTAATGGATGTGCTAATGGGCAAAAAATACTTGATGCAAACATGTCGACCAAACTTTTTAGGCTAGTATCACTAATTTTATAAGTTTGTTTTATTTATTTTTTGTTTAGCCGAGCTTTAAGCCTTGTTATAAAAACATTGAGAAATGACTTAACTATTGCAGGTGTAAACATCATTGCCTTTATTTAAAGAATCATCTTGTTGAAAAGAAAATTATTTTATTGAAACTTCCTTCATACTTTGACTTTCTAAAATTGAATTCATGAAGTTAAGTGCCATGGCATGTTGAAGAAGTGCCCCACTGGGCGTTTGTATTGATCACTACAAGAAACCTGACATTTAGTTGTGAAATTTTTCGCGGCTAATGGTCTTAAAGTCGCGGCTAAAAGTTTTTGCGGTAATATTTTGATCGCCGCTGAGTCGTTGCTAAAAGTGCCGTCACTAATTGTTTTAGCAGTGATTTTAAAACATTGCGGCTAAAAGTTGCACTTTTTCCTACAACTCCAAAATTGTAGCTAAAAGTCTAATAATTAACCGTAAGCTTTATCGCCGCTTATTGAAAAAATTATTGTCACTAAAAGTGTAAAATCGCCGCTAAACATTTATTATAAACAGATGAAAGTAGGGTTTTAGGGCGATCTTAAGTTGTGGCTAAAAGTTTAATTTTAGCGGCAACTATAAGTTGCCACTGTAAGAATTGTGTATAGTAATTTTAGTGGCAACTTGTTATCGCGGCTAAATGTTTAAATTTTAGCTGCGACGCAAATCGCCACTACAAGTACTAGGTATAACACCTTTAGTGGTAGTTTTAGCTACAACTTGTAATCGTAGCTAAACGTTTTACATTCAGCTATGACAACAAGTCATCACTAAATGTATTAAGTATAATAGTTCTACCGACGACTTGTTCCCGCGACTAAAAGGTGAATATTAATATTAATTAAAAGGAAGAATAAAATTAATTTATTGATCCCTTTTCAAATTTTCATGAACCTGCTTATATAATATGAGAAAATGGAAACTTCATCACCATCAAGTATTAGAAAATAACCTCAAATTTACTTGAGTAGCAAGAGTAAAGTTTAATCAGCATAGAAAAAATATAAATAAAATAAAAAATCATTATCATCCGGCTTTTGGGTAGTTATTTATCACATTGGAATTTGGCTTGGCTCCTTGAACTGCTAGAGGAGGATGTTAAGCTGGTGCTGTAACGCAGCTTGCACCTGAGCATGCACCTATGTCTGTTGCAATTCTGCTTAGGACTGGAGCACAATTTGCACTTGAACTTGCACTTACGTCTGCTGCGAGGCTAGTTGGGACTCTAAGGACTCCATTTGCGAACCCATCTCACTATTCTCCTTTGATTTCATGTTCTTTTGAGAATTAGATTGCACAGTGGCGGCCTTCCTTTTCGAAGGTGGGCCCACATCTAAAATTATTAATTCTCATTTTGTTAGATTTCACAATTTAGTCTATTATTATAGAAATAATAAAAAAATAAAATGTGACAATTGATGGTAGGTCCCATCTCCCCGGGGACTAAAATTTGACTCATGGGTGATAAAGACGGGAGTCCCATTGACCTTTTCCTGAGTGGAGGTAGTTGGAGGTAAGGTCTCATCGGACCTTACCCTGACATGGTCTTAGGTGGAGGGAGAGTCCCATCGGACGGCTTCCCATTCCTTTTATTGATGTGACAGCCTGATAAGGGCATTTCCTTTTTGTTATCAGTCGCCCACCCTATTTGACAGCACGTCCTATAATGTGTCCTTACTTTTCATAGGAGCATGGTTATACTTGATTGACACCCAATACTCGTACCGAGATCAGTAGTAGCCATTAGATGGGTGCGTCCTGGCACTATTGCCGAGACGCGCGTAAAGCTAGCACTGTTGCCGAGCTGAATACAGCCGGTACTGTTACCGAGCTGACACTATTACCGAGCTGCATAAGATTGAAATTAAGACAAACCCAGCCAGTACTATTACCAAAGCTTAGCATAATCTTGGTGTTACGGGATTCCCTCCACACAATTGCCCCTAAGCTTTTGACCTCTTAGAGTTCTCTAACTCTTGGAGGTCGGAAGCTAAGTACTATTGCCAAGCTGGCACTGTTCCCGAGCTGAATATAGTTGTCGAGCTGGTACTGTTACCGAAGCACGAAAGCTAAGCATCATAATGGAGAAGCCTTCCGAGTATTGAGTTCAGAGCTCATGCTCTTTTTCATCTCGGTGCCGGTTGGTGATGTCTGATCCTTCTTCTAGTTTCTTTAAACTATAAGAAATGGTGATTTATAGGCATCGGTTAGAAACCCCTATGGCCATAGCCGAGTTTAGGGCCAAGTGTGAGATCCCTGATGATGCTCAAGTTAGATTAGACGACCCAGAAAACCCTTTCGATGGCCTCACTTTTACCAACGGCTGGATGACGTTCCTTCTAGTGACCTTGATCAAGGGTGGGGTCTGATTCCCCCTTCACCCTCTTCTGAGGACTTGCCTGAAAAATGGCACCTCTGCCCCTGCCAGCTGATGCCCAACGGTTTCAAAATCATAATGGGCGTTGCCAGGCTGAATAGGATCTTAGGCATTTACCTCGGCATCCATGACATCAAGGATGTCTATGACCTGTGCAAGTCCGGTGGGGGAGACAACACTTACTCTATCCGGGTGAAGGCCAACCGGCAATGCTTCGTGAATGAGCTAGAGGACTCCAACCGGTATGCCAGGGACGACCTCCTGTTCGTCTGGGGCAACTTGGAGTTTGGTGCGTCTGGAGTGGAGAGGACTTACAGGGTTCCCCGCGGCTTCGGGACCCCTCCAAGTAAACACCGAACACCTAGCTTTTTTCTATTTTTCTTCTTTTGTTTCTGCCGAGCTGACATCTTCTGTTTGTTGAGCAGACGCCACCAGAGAAGACAAGAAATGAACTGGGTCGACTGGTCGAGACGACACCTGGTTTCGGTCGCTATACAGCTATAGAGATCACAAGTGCCGAGTTGCCTAGGCGGTCCTCGACTACGAGCCGAGGTATCACTCTTTTATTAAGAGGAGGATACCTCAGGGAGGGCGTCAGGCCATTGAAGAAGAAAGGGCAGAGCCGGCCAGGGCCCCGACCAACGTCGAGCAGCAAGTTGGCTCGGGTGCCTCCACCTCCTTTTCATCAATCTTGTTCCAATTTTTATCTGTTTCTCGCCACAAAATATGATTAGATTTACCATCGACTGTAATGAAATGTGTTGTTTTTAGTACTTTTTTTAAAAATAAGAAAATACCAATTGGCATGGGTGGTCTATTTGCCTGGCATTCCGATTGCAATCAATATACAAGCTCAGTATTGTTTGAATAAGGAAAATGCTACCGGTGACAATAATATCATGATCCAAGGGTAAAATAAATGGATTCAACTGACATACTTTCCTATTCGAGCATTAATCCCCAGTGTTTTGTTAGGATAATCAAGCCACTTGCAGTTTGGATATGTTCAAAATCTCAAATGCATTCGTAGCGAACTTTTGTTCTTGCTTGATTACTTTTTCTCTCTTTCATATCATTTTGTTCCAGTCTAACCAATCTATTCTTTAGTACTTGAATATGCTTATTGGTTATCAAAATATGCAATTGACAGGTTCAGATATGGAGGCTAATATATCTCATAGAACTCGTGAAGGGATTCTTAGCACTACCGACCTTGCTCATTCCAATCTCTTTAATTGTGCGATAAGCGAGTTGTTGCACTTGATGAAAATGGTACGCTATCTCCACATAATTGATGATAGAAGCCTTTCTTTTCGCTTCTCTTTGAAGTAATAGTTTAGTCACTATTTTCCTATTTATGAAGAATTTGTTGCAAGATTATTGGTCATCAATGTTCTTCGTAAAATTCAAAGAAGAATTGAGGACAAAACCAGAAGACAATGAATGCATGGAGTGTGTTGTGGGTTGGGACTACTCTCCTAGACTGAGTATTGTTCATGGTGTTGATGATCCCTTTCACCAAGAGCATCCACAGAAGGGTTCCCTGTCCGAAAGTGCATTGGCTGAAATGGTCTTCCATAATCCAAAAGAAATCAGTTGAAGGAGCTATATGTACTGCCAATGTATGGAAATGATGCTGCGCAGATATGGCTATAGTTTTTCGTCTACGAATTACATTGTAGTTTTGGACAAGAATGTGAAACAACTATGTTACCTCTTTTGATGTATCATAACATTATTCAAGAGAGCACAATGTATACTACGGAAAGAGTGACAGACCTTTCTCCTACACTTAACAATGGATGTAAAAAAAACAAACCATCCTAAAATTTAGGGTGATGAGGGAATACAATTGCTTTTATACAATCACTCATCTTTGTTAAGAGTACTAATGATTGGAGCCCATGAGGTCAATGATTCTGAACACCGAACCATGCAAGGACTGCATGAGTATTGGTTTTTTCCATGATTAATCTACCTCCCCGAGCCAGGCTGTAAAAACTTGTCACACTTGCATATGAAGCAGAGCACAAGAAGCATGGGATAAGGCTACGTTGATGACGGCAATGACAATGGCTGCACCATGAACCTACTTGCTCATTGCATCAATGAAGGAAAGAAGATACCAGTAAGTAAATACCATAAAAGTGAAATTTCCAGGGACAACCAGGATGTCCTCAATAAACTGCTTAAGCTGTGGGGCGCACATGACACACTCTGATCAATCTAAACCCCCACACTAGCTGCTTATCCATGCATGAGCACTCACTAAAACTTGATGCTCATCTGGGTTTTGGAGGCGCTTGGATTGATCATTCAAAATTTAGCAACCAACTGTATCTAAAGGCTAGGATTTGGAGAGCCTTGAAGTCTGCAAAAATGTACCCCTCTCTTTCATATTACCATTTTTAATGGGGGATAGTGTATTATTTAAATATCCCTTAAATTTGTATATTTCGAGCATTCCTGACTTTCCCCATATGAGTTGGTTGTTATTGTGAGTGTTTTTGCTGGGAGCCTCTAATTGCAAATCTGAGCAAGTGTAAACAGTTTCCTTTACATTGGTAAACATGACTTGAACCCACAACCTTGAAGGTTGCAACAACGAGTAGCTTCCACTGCGCCGCAGGCTCTTACCTAGTCTAGACAAGTCTATATGATGGCTGTTTCAAATGGATAATTTAAACAAAAAGAGACTTGGTAGAACTTCAATTTCCAGGAATTCAAGAGATTCTGTTGGAATTTTCTCAAGCCTAAATGTCGGAGAAAATCTATGAACTTGAGGTAGGGTCTGTGCATCCATTAACGTGCTCTTCACTTCACCCATCATCATATTCAAAGCCTTGTTTGCCCTAACTATGTTGGCATCGGCCATATGGAATCTGTTTTTCCATTCTGATATATCTTGTTCTACGATGTGTGTTCACCTATGTCCTACATTTAGTTTTGCCATATAGAGCTCCAAAGCCATTTTTTTTAGTCATGCTGGCGGCCAGCCTAATTAGAATGTGGATGAACAATTGATGATGGGCCGGGCTGATTGTTTGCATCAAAGTATTGGGCAGCACTGCATAGTGAAAAAGGGGGCCAAACCTTATAGTATGGTTAAACAAAACAATATTTGAAAATAAAAGTTCCACTTTACATTGTATTTTCATATCTGTTCAGGCAATGGTGGTGAGGAAATAACGCCTGGACTTAACCTACTCAAATCTAACATATGAAAATTATTATTATTATTATTATTTTGGTTATCCCTGAGGTCTTTTGCCCAACAGGATAAAGTTGCCGGCTAAACCCATACAAATGCATATCGGCAAATTTGAGATGATTTTGGACACAGAATGTAGAGAACAAACCCACGCCTTATGCAACTCCACTATCTCCTAAGTGGATAACATGACACTCTTTTGATAAAACTATAGGCAAATAAAAGACACTGATATTATCACACCAAAAATAATGGGTGCACGTGGAGGTATAAAACGGGTCGTGCTAGTGGAAAATGGCTGCCACTGCTGGCCATGATTAGGCAGGGCCGTACCCCAGTCGATGGGGCCTCCACCTAGAATGGCTCAGAGGCACGAGCATCCAATGGGCCTTCCTTTAAATAAAAAAAAAATCTTAAATTTTAAAATTATCATTAAACTTGTATGAGGACATAAAAATCACTTTGAAACTTGTATTGAGCTATAAATATCACTCGTTGCCACTTGTATGAGGCCATAAATACCACTCATTGAAAATTGTATTGGTTAATTTTCAAATCATTATGTCATTTTTCTTTGATCGGTAACAAAAACATTCATTCATTAAATAAAGAGATTACAATGAGGGGATAAAAGGTACAAGAGTATTGAACCCTCACCCACCAAACACATTAAAAAGAACGACCCAAAACTTACATAATCATACCCTCCCGAGGAAAAGACCTCTTGACCCCTGCTTAGCTAGAGCATCAGCCATAATAGAGTAAGCCGATCTAGCGACATAATGAAAAAAATATATATATACAAAAAGACTGGATTTCATTGAATAAGAATTGAGATTTCCAAGGGTTGACATTCAATTTAGCTATCTAAGCAATCGCATTGGAAGAGTTACTTTTTACAATGAGATCACCACGGATGCTCCTAGAAAAGCATCGGAGAGCCTCCAAAATGGCTAACACCTCAGCTTCATTGGAATCGCAAACACCTATGTACTTTGAAAACATAAAAAGGACGTCACCATAGAAGAATACCTCCAAATCATTATGTCATAAATAAGCTTTTTAAATGCATCCACTATCCCACCAACAATTCAGTCTAATCACCCACCGACAAACACATAAGTCTCCCCTATTTCCACAATGAGTCTGAAGCATCTGGCCTCGATGTGGCACAGGCCCTGGCCTAGCACGGGCTGTGCCTGGCCAGGTCATGGTAGGCTAGGCCGCGGCACGTTGACTGGTGTGCGTGCTACGCTGTGCAGGGCTTGGTTGTCCCAACCCATTTTACATCTCTTGGTGGATTTCTAAGGCAGCCATGGATCCAACAATGGTAAGAGCCATTGAGCAATATTTAGCCTCAGTATTGGTTCGTGATACAGTTGGCTACTTGAAATAATATGAGGCCCAAAGTAGATACAATAAATATGAGGATCATTTGTACTACCAGCCCAATCGGCATCTTAAAATGCTATGAGATTAAAGAGATCGATCTAAAATGAAGCTCATTTGATGAGGGGCTGAGGGGGAAAGTTGATCATAAGTGGGTCGGGTGTCTTTTAAAATGGGCTAGATTACACGTAATAAATCATCATCATTGTGATCATCAGCATCATCAATTCCTTAGCCCGACTATATTGTGGTCGGCTACATAAATTCTCTTACTTCATTCAATTTATCATGACTGGGTTATCAAAGGCCCAGCATGGACAAAAGTAAGCCCTTACCATACCCTCACATATGCAAATCATTAGTAGTGATAACAGTCCGTAGCAAAGTTGTAACCTGATCATCATTCCATTTTGGTTAAGGGGCATGCACAAGATTGCGCCATGTGAAACATCACTTTGAACACATCACTTTGAACGAAGTGATATGGCAGTGGAATTTTATAACTTGATAATGGAAGAATCCAAACTAATCACTAGTATACATATTAATAAACAACAGGTTGTGTGGGTTGTGTCAAGCCCTAACTTGGTTCTCAAGGTTGCTGGCTTTTAAAGATTCGGACCCAGGGGCGCTAGTGTGGGGGGGGGGGGTGTGGGGGGCGCGCGGGGGGGCACTTTGAAGATGAAAAATCCTATGGGGTCCACATATGAAAAACTTATGTAGCTTTCAAAATATGTAATAGCTTTTTTGAAAATTCCGGGGGTCCATATGTAAAAAATTATAAAACTTCTAAAGAAAAACTGGGTTTTCATAAATTGTGGAGGGGCCATATGTAAAAATCCATAAAACTTTGTAAAGCATAAAGGGGATCTCATAAATTTTGGAGGGGCCATAGGTAAAAATTCATTAAGAAAGAAGGGTTTTTTTAAAAATTATTTTTTTTCTATGTGTGTGTTTGGTGGGGGGGGGGGGGGGGGGGGGGGCGCGCATGGCCCCTCCCAACCCCCCTAGGTCCGCCCCTGTTCGGACCTACCATACCCTTGGACTTTAGGACATAAAAATAAAAGCCTTTGCTTTTGCAAGCTTTAGTAGGGTGGGCTTGGCCGGATTGGCCTTCTCGTCGAAGAGCTGGCTCAACACCCGTAATGTTGACTCAAATCATTGGATGGGTTGCACTTCTTCGTATCTATCATTACTGCTTCTATCGTCTTCTTCGGCCCACCACTTCACTTTAATGGATCATCAATATATGTAGAGAAACTTTTCTTCAAGGACGTTGTTGTTGGCCTATATTCAACATGTCTAAATATCTCAAATGAGTAGCTTTTGATTAATGTTGTGCTTAAATGCTCTAAAGCATTTTTTGCCAAAAAAAAAAAAAAAATGCTCTAAAGCATTGATTTCCGATTCCATTTTTTCTAGTTTTATTCTCAACTTAATTGGAGAGCTCTCATTTGAAAGTTTCTACATATAGATACACATATATCCATACTTCATACAATTTCATGCCCAACTTTCTCTCGCAAACTTATTATAGAAATCTGAAGTACCCCCTAATGTATACAAATCCTACCTTTTTTTGTATTTTTATTTTTACAATCAAGACTTTGGGGTATCATCACTACATAATAGAGAAGAACTATCCTGCCAAATTACCCTGTACTTACATTTTTGCCTCTTAAATGACCATTGCCCGGGAAAGGTGCAAACCGGGAAAGGTGCAAACATGGGAAGCACACCTTGTGAGTGAGGCATGGGAATTTCATGAAGGAAGAACTATAACATGCATGAAGCATGATTTGAGAATCTGTTTAATACCCAAAACTTACATAATCATATCCTCCCGAGGAAAAGACCTCTCGACCCCTGCTTAGCTAGAGCATCAGCCATAATAGAGTAAGCCGATATAGCGACATAATGAAAAACAACATAAAAAGATATACAAAAAGACTGGATTTCAGTGAATAAGAATTGAGATTTCCAGGGGTTGACATTCATTTTAGATATCTAAGCAATCGCATTGGAAGAGTTACTTTTTACAATGAGATCACCACGGATGCTCCTAGAAAAGCATCGGAGAGCCTCCAAAATGGCTAACACCTCAGCTTCATTGGAATTGCAAACACCTACGTATTTTGAAAACATAAAAAGGACGTCACCATAGAAGAATACCTCCAAATCATTATGTCATAAATAAGCTTTTTAAATGCATCCACTATCCCACCAACATTTCAGTCTAATCACCCACCGACAAACACATAAGTCTCCCCTAATTCCACGATGAGTCTGAAGCATCTGGCCTCGATGTGGCACAGGCCCAGGCCTAGCACAGGCTGTGCTTGGCCAGGCCATGGTAGGCTAGGCCGCGGCACATTGACTGGTGTGCGTGCTAGGCTGTTCAGGGCTTGGTTGTCCCAACCCATTTTACATCTCTTGGTGGATTTCTAAGGCAGCCATGGATCCAACAATGGCAAGAGCCATTGAGCAATATTTAGCCCCAGTAGTGGTTCGTGATATAGTTGGCTACTTGAAATAATATGAGGCCCAAATTAGATATAATAAATATGAGGATCATTTATACTACCAGCCCAATCGGCATCTTAAAATGCTATGAGATTAAAGAGATCGATCTAAAATGAAGCTCATTTGATGGGGGGCTGAGGGGGAAAGTTGATCATAAGTGGGTTAGGTGTCTTTTAAAATGGGCTAAATCACACGTAATAAATCATCATCATCATGATCATCGTTATCATCAATTCCTTATCCCGACTTTATTGTGGTTGGCTACATAAATTCTCTTACTTCATTCAATTTATCATGACTAGGCTGTCAAAGGGCCAAGCATGGCCGAAGATAAGCCCTTACCATACCTGGGCTGTCAAAGGGCCAAGCATGGTTGAAGATAAGCCCTTACCATACCCTCACATATGCAAATCATTAGTAGTGATAACAGTACGTATCAACGTTGTAACTTGATCATTCCATTTTGGTTAAGGGGAATGAACAAGATTGCGCCATGGGAAACATCACTTCGAACGAAGTGACAGGGCAGCATAATTTTATAACTCGATAATGGAAGAATCCACGTGAATCACTAGTTTACGTATTAATAAAAAACGGGTTGTGCCGGGTTGGGTCAAGCCCTAACTTGGTCCTCAAGGTTGCTGGCTTTTAAAAATTCGAACCTACCATACCCTCGGACTTTAGGACATAAAAATAAAAGCCTTTGCTTTTGCAAGCTTTAGCAGGGTGGACTTGGCCGGAGTGGCCCTCTCGTCAAAGTGCTGGCTTGACAACCCTAACGTTGACTCAAATCATTGGATAGATTGCACTTTTTTTGTATCTATCATTTCTACTTCCATCGTCTTCTTCGGCCTACCGCTTCACTTTAATGGATCATCAATATATGTAGAGAAACTTTTCTTCAAGGATGTTGTTGTTGGCCTACATTAAACATGTCCAAGTATCTCAAATGTGTAGCTTTTGATTAATATTGTGCTTAAATGTTCTTGAAAGCATTAATTTCCGATTCCATTTTTTCTAGTTTTACAAGAGATCCATCTTAACATTCTCAACTTAAATGGAGAGCTCTCATTTGAAAGTTTCTACATATAGATTCACATATATCCATACTTCAAACAATTTCATGCCAAACTTTCTCTTGCGAACTTATTAAAGAAATCTGAAGTACCCCCTAATGTATACAAATCCTACCTTCTTTTGTATTTTAATTTTTGTAGTCAAGATTTTGGGTATCATCACTACATAATAGAGAAGAATTATCCTTCTAAACTACCCTGTACTTACATTTTTGCCTATTAAATGACCATGGCCCGGGAAAGGTGCAAACATGGGAAGCACACCTTGTGAGTGGGGCATGTGAATTTCATGAAGGAAGAACTATAACATGCGTAAAGCATGATTTGAGAATCCGTCAAAACCTAAAGTGTCTTAAACACAAGATTAAGAGATCGAAATCATTAATATTAATTAACTAACGAAGCATTTATGATACTAGATTCTATCCTTGATCAATATTAGGGATGTAAATGAGTCCCCGATTCTTCGATTACCGGGATGTTTTGATCATTCCAAAACCGGGTTTGGGCCCTTATTTAAGCCCCAATAATTAAATGGGTTCGGGTCCTTTTCTGCACCTGTGACCTAAATGGGTTCGGGTCTGGTTCCACCTTGGTTCGAACCCATGGACTCTAAACCAAACATATTACCTCGATTGTCAAGGATCTCTCCTAAAAACTAGGTTTTTCTTTTCCATATCATTCTCTACCTATTCTCTTCCTAGACCCGGACCCGTCCCATATACAGCTTCAGTTTCGGGTTCACCATGGACGCAGACCTGAACCGGAACCAATCTGTTTACATCCCTAATCAATATCAACCTTATGGGGCCCACTTTGGCCACTTGAATGTGGGGTCACAACCCTAATCAATATCAAACTCTATCGTCGTTATCTTAAAAAAAAAAAAAAAAAAAAAAAAAAAAACCCTCATTAAAAAACTGTTAAATCTCAAGAATTCTTTTTTTCTCAACTTCATAATTTTTTTAGATATTGTCTGCCTAATTAATTCTGTTTGTATTTAACTAGCATAGATGTAAACTTCAACCTTCTAGATTATGGTACACGATCTATACGAATTTTGTGTTATTTTACTGACAGGAGTTATTATATAAATTGAATGTGTGTACATAACCATACAATATTACTTAATCTATTTTATTCTATTGTTTAGAGGTTGTGAATTAGAAGATAGGATTTTAAAGTAAATGTAGCTTCTAATGCTACTCGTGAAAGCAGGATTCCTAGTGTGGCGTGTGACGGTTCTTGATCTGACCCATCAATGAGGGTCCCGGTTCACATAATCTGACCCAATTAAGAAATCAATACGTTCGAGATTGAGTCCATCATTATCATTCAACATGCTTACTTGACTTGAGCTCAACCCAACCCAAGTAATATTACAGAGGAAGCTTAACAAGGTGGCTCATGGTCTAGCAAAATGGGATCTTTCCTTGCACATTGGACAATTAAACTTTTGTTTGGTTATTTTCTTTTTCTTTTTTTTTTTTTGACTTGGCCTGTGTGGGTTGTGGATCTCTTTGCTGTTGTTTATTGACTGTTGTGTAGCCGGTTCTCTTTCTTTAATGAAAGCCTCAATAAAAAGAATTGAGTCATTATTGAGCCGGATCAATGGTCAGATAGAATATTAGTTTGAACCGATTCAAACTAATAAATGCAATTGACCACCATACCTATTGATGGTAATGGACCACATTTACCTGACAAAGGGAAGGATTTGATACTCCACATTACTTCAGGTATTTTTCTTTTATAAATGTTTATTTGTAAGACTTTGCATATTCCAATTTTATTTTTACTTTCTCTTTAAGGTTTTTATAGGTGAGCTTTCGTTTTCTTACAGTTTATTACTTTCTACGTTATTTTTTTTTTCTTTATATTTAGTTATACATTTTGTAGCAATTTATTACTCACTATTTATTTATTTCCCTTTGTGTAGTTAATGCATCCTGTAGTAATATTAGTAGTAGCAGTAGGTAGTAGTAATTTTGTTACTCTAAGTTTGAATGTATTCTCTCTCTTTGATTCAATACAATATCCATGTCACATGAATGAGAAGGTATAAAGGCACATGAGGTTCTCCAAAAGCCAGCACGACGCATTAGTTACAATAAAAACATCACTAAGAGGAACCTATGAAAACATGCCACGTGCAAATGCAGGGCTTGTGCTCCACTTCTCAGTTTAGTTGGTTGAGATTTCCGACCTCTAAATTGTCCCAAATCCATATATTTATATGCATCAGTTTCTCAACTCTTCACGTCTTCACACAAGGAAAACAAAGAAGACATGGACCTCTCCTCCTTCCTCCACCACATCCAATCCCAACCCGCCTGGCTCCTCCTCCCCTCAGCTCTCGGCCTCCTCTCCATCTTCAACCTCACCACCTCCCTCCTCAAACACCTCTACACCTTCTTCTTCAGACCACCCAAGAACCTTCTCCTCTATGGCTCCTGGGCCTTCATCGCCGGCTCCACCGACGGCATCGGAAAAAGCCTTGCCTTCCAACTAGCACAGAAGGGTCTCCACCTCATCCTCCTTGGTCGCAACCCAGATAAGCTCAAACAGGTCTCGACCGAAATCCATGCAAGATTCAAGCAGACCCAGATCAGGACCGTCGTTGTAGACCTGGCGGGAGATTTGACGGCCGGGGTTGAGAGAATAAGAAAGGAGATAGAGGGGTTGGAGGTGGGGCTGTTGATAAACTGTGCAGGGTATACAGATGGACTGAGGAGGTTTCATGAGATTGATGACGAGGCGTTGAGGAGATTGGTGAAGGTTAATGTGGAGGGATTGACAAAGGTTTGTGTTGATGTCTCCATTAAATTATATCACATATCCGTAAGATACAAGCCGGGGGAGAGGCTAGTAAGTTGCTTGTGGCCCTCTTATATTCCGAAGTAAATCGTGGTTTTAAGCAAACTGAGCTACTCGCGGTTAATAAATTAGAGCACATTTGTGCATATGCACGTATTTTTCCATGAAAAACCGTGGAAAGTGGAAATGCTTTTCTAAGGAGAAAAGTTTAATAGTTTTGTATTTGGGGTGGCAAGTTTTTCCTTAAATAAGTAAAAAAAAAAAATTGATGAGGCTAGAATGAGTTTTCCACGAAAAGTTCGTTCGTGGAACCTATTTTCCGTAGCGCTGATGCACCTAGTGGACTCAAGTACATCCTTTTTGGAGCAGTGGCCGTTTCCCCTGCCTCCCTTTCAAAAACCCAATGTTTTTTGTTTTTTTTCAAAATTGAAATAAAAATTTTGCGACTGCGCCCAACTGCCACCCCCAAACGAAAATCCTTAGTCCACCGTGCTAAACGTCCCATTAGGATTCTTAGGTTAGAATTGTCTTTATTTGTGGAAAAGTATCAAGTTTGTTTGTGAAATGCAGTTTCTTGGATTTTGTGCAGGTGACCCAAGTGGTGTTAAAGGGAATGTTGGAGAGGAATAGAGGAGCGATTGTGAATCTCGGATCGGGTTCTTCTGTTGTGAGGCCGAGTCTGCCGCTATTTGCTATTTATGCCGCCACAAAAGCGTATGTCTCTTCATCATCATCTATTTATTTTTTTTAGTAATGGGTTGTTGTTAGATTGTATCGTCTGGTACGATCATGCGGATAAAGCTGAGATGTTTTGGTTATCACCTAGATATTTGTGTTTAAGAATCACGATGGATAAGATATGGTTTTAACACTTAAGCTGAAACTGAGTCATATCGCCCGGTACGACAAAGTTTCGGCTATTGCTTATACCCTTTTTCTTTCTCAAGCTAAGATTTTAAAATGCAACGCCTGTTACATAAATTGCTTTGGACACAGACTTCTCCTACCTGCCGGTTTTAAATATAATGGACTATGTGTAGGTTGATTGCCGGCTCATATGTAGAGGTTTTAGCTTTTAAAATTAGGGAAATTTTGAAATAGTGCAAGACCTTAGTTCATTTTAAAAAAAGCACATGAAATCTCCAACAGCCATGCTATTAATTATCCATGCCATTTGCCGCATGTTAGTTGCAAAATAGTAGCAAATTTTTGTTGCAAAATGCTATTAATTATGGCCTAAGAGCATCTCCAACAACCATGTCATTTACTACATATCATTGGCAACAACGGTAAAAAATAACATAGACTGTGTCTCTAATAAGATGCGATTTGTGATGTGGTATTTGGCATGACTGAAGCATATGTCAAATTTGAAGTATGAAAAGGGAAAAATGCATTTTATTATTTTGAAATATTTTATTCAATAGGGGTAAAGTCTTTTGAAAAAAAAAAAAAAAAAGGAAATTGTAGATGGGGTGGAGTTCCAAACCTTCAAATTCTAAGCAAAAACATAATAAAATAATAAATTTGGCAAATTGGATGGAGTTCCTATAAATTTTAAAAAATTCCAAATTCTAAACCTTCAAATTGCCACGTATGCCTTCAAATGAAATTTGATGTCTCCAAAATAACATATCCATTGGAAATGCTCTAAACCTTCATCTATTGCTTTCTACCACTAATTCCCGTTCTATTTTGAAATTCAAGCTCTCAACTCATTTATCTTTCAATATTTTTATAGAAAAATCAAAGTTTTTCCTGTGTTAGTCTCATAGTTGGGTGGTGTTGGCAGCTTAGTATCATTTGCATGGCCATGTCCAGGAATTGATCCCTTCCCTCTCGAAGATTAAGGCATCATCACATGCCTGTGTAAAAAATAATAATAAAAGTTTAGGTTTTTTAATATTATGAAGCTTGAGGTGGGTATACCTCGTGGCTTCTCTCAGTAAAACAAATAAATGCTCTCTCGTCTACGGTTACGTTCGTTTTCTGATAAAAGATCAAAAGCTTTTCGAATGTGATGATCTTGGAGTACTACACAAGAAAATGAAGGGAAAGGGAAAGGGAAAGGGAAAGGGAAAGTGTGTACTTTATATGATTTTGACATATCATAGGGCTTGAATCAAGTGTTGTTTCTGACAATGTAGGACATAATCCAACCCTGTATGGGCTGAATTATCCATGTTAAATTGACATGTGAATTTGTATGGGCTTATTTTCAAAGAGAAACACCCCATGGCAAGTGTGTCTCATCTCACACATCTGCCTTAATATTTGATCCTTGATTGGGTAGATTGTGTACTACTCTGCCATTTAGTAAAAAAGAAAAAATGCAGATAAGATTTGGCTTATTTGTTTCTATTATTGTTGTAGTACCAATTTTAGTAAGATATTGAAAAAATGAGATCCATTTAAATATTAGCCAGAAAATCTCAGATAGTTTTCGGAAATAAAAAACCCTATATAGTTGGATCACAATTTTCAGACTTCTGTGGGTTCCTTTTGCAAAATATGAACAACTAATTCTCTTTAGAAGCCTAAAAATGGTTTTAGAGAAAAATTCGATAGCGTGATTCATTATGGATTGTAAGAAAATAGCAAAAAACTCCAAACAATTGATCTGCCATAGTTCAAAAAAAGGATTTTCTGGACGTCTATTCGTTTAGTTTTTTGCTTCCTGTGGGCCCCAAAATCATGATATGAACCTTGATGAGAAGACCAAACACGGCTAGGGCTCAAATTTCCATCATAGAGCCCTCATGGAATTTAAGATATTTGTGAAAAAATCTAAACTCTAAAACTAATTCTTTTAGTTTCCACGGGTCCCATTTGCATGATTCAAACCATTCAAATTTTCTAGAGAGCCAAAAAACGGCTATGGGGTGAAAACTTAGACCTTGATTTTTCACGAATTATGATAAATTTGTAAAAAGCTTATAATTGTTGGATCACACAGCACTTGGCCTATCGGATTCGGCTCTGAGACAAAGGGACCTGTCCCGACCTTCAAAAGGCCCTTAAAATGAGGGCTTCTATTTTTATTAAAAAGCTCTAGGGCCGGGCTTGGACAACCTTTTTCAGGCCCTAAGACTTGAGGGCCGAGCTTGGATAGTACAAGGCCTAGCCCAGCTCTGACACTAACCCTTCTACTTTTCTTTACTTTATATAATATATATTTATATATGTAAATATATATACTAAAATGCCCTTATAACAGTCATTTGGTAGTAATAAAATGGGGATATGAAGGCAATTTCATATCCTCATACCCATTATAAAATGGCTTAAAAACCCACACACATACTTGGCTCATTTAATCTCTGTTTAATTATTTAAGTTATATATTAGACAGCATAAGCAATATGTGTTGATAGGTTGCTTTCGATCCCTTCCTTGTAGTTTTATTGCTTCTTATTTAAAATTGTTATATATTCTTGCTGCTGCAAATGGGGGTGTACTCCTGTTAGTTTGGACATGCCTTTTTCTTCTATGAATTGATTTAAGATACCAACAAATTCATAAAGGTAATTTGTATGTGTATGGAGCTTCAAGGATATGGGGTGATCCAAATATCTTTTTAATTAGTTGTAGCTCCCAATTCTTTCAAGTCTGAATTAATTATAGTGATTTTTAAGTGCATTTATTTTTATTATTGAAAACCGACAATGCTTAATAGTCTGATCAGTGTTAAAAAATAATGTCAATTCATAAAAGATAGGCGAAGGTAGATGGTTCGAAAACTTCAAAGATAATATTCTTGTGGAATGATTTGGTATGTGAAGATTCTTGTGAAAGGTGTGAGATAGAAAATTTTCTTAGTGGTCCCTTCAGAAAATTTTCTTAGTGGTCCCTTCACAATAAAGGTTAGACAAGATAATAATCAATCGGCACTCGACACTCGGTAACAATGTAAAAATAATAATTAAAGACTAGTTTTCTTGTTTTGAGGCCCTAAGCATTGCCCTGGCCCTCGAGCCTAGGGAAAGGGCCTAGATAGTGCAGGCCCACAGAGGGCTTTGTCCTCCCTGGGCTCAGCCTAGCATATATTGAGGGTAGGGTAAGTTGGTAAATTTGGTCTTGTTTGGTATTGGGGCTAATTTGGTATACACACACACACAAAGCCGTTCAAGTTATGAGCCACGGATGAAGGGGATGCATGAAACTGACCCCAAATTTAGTATTTGGGCCCATCATGAGTGGATCCCCCTAGTCCGATCTTCGGTGGGACCCTAGGTGGGCCTCATCCAGCTATTCACATGCAGCTCCCTTGCAAGGCATATGTACAGGAATATAGGGGTAATTTCACTAATGGTGTGATGAACTCATTTGGGCCCCTATGGGTTGCTCTAAGGCCAAGTTTGACACCCATCCAATCCAACCCTTCTCAACGTTTCAATAATTCAAAACAATTATACAATCTAAACTCATTAAACTTAAGGCCATAAATCTTTCCATCTTCCACATCCACCATTATTGCCAGGGCATTTGAATTCATCCCCACTGTCCCACCATAAGAAAATCCTATTTGGACAGCTTGCGAAATTGTTGAAAATTTTCTTTGGTAATTAAGTCTATTCATTAAAAGGGCAGAAAAAACAATTAAAGATAGAGCACAAGCACATGGAAAAAGACCAAATTAGCCCCCAGATAAGACAGAGGAAGTATTTAAGTTATTTATGGCACTGCCTAGATATTACTGTTCACAGGAGACAACGGAGACTTGAAGGGGTCAATTCTATCTGTCTCCCTACTCTCTTTAATTGCTTTCAATTCAATTTTTCATAGCACTAACCGACTAAATCTAGAAAAGCTCAGATTATTGCATATCGCACCCGCTGCCTCTGGAATAGTTATTAATGGACTGTAACTTGGTTAGGTAAAGCTGCAAGCATACTTTTTGATAAAGTAAAAATGTATTCATTTCCATAAACCCAATCGCCTAAAGTGAGATGAGAAGTCAATAAGTGGTGAAGCATCACTTATGTTTCGTATGGTAAAGAGTCTTTGTAGACTTGTAAATAAAAAGCACATTTATCTTTTGTTGGCTAAATTTTATTCTCCCACTTCTTGTGAACAGGCTGGCCAAGAAAGCATGTTAAAGTAAAATTTTGGCGTTTGAAATTAATTTAATGTACATTTTACTTTACCACTTGAATAATAAATAGTATTAGAGTTGGTTTCTTTTTCTTTTTTCTTTTATCAAGAAGGAAATTATCTACAGATGGCTAATGCAGGGGGAATGGGCTCCCATTGGTGGTACATGTACTTCCTTTTAGGGCACGTTTGTGGACTAATGCTTTTCCTCTTCCATAGAAAGTAATTCCAATACTTATATAGAAAATGGTATTATATGATATATTATAGGAGATTTTTTTATATATATATTTTCTCCTGTTAGAAATGATGCTACACAAGGCTGCGAAAAAGTAATCAATGCCAAAAAAAAAAAAAAAAAAAAAAAAAAAAAGGATTTCTTACTTGAAAATAATATTACATAAAGTGCCCTTTGTGTTCTACTTTGATAGACTTGAAATAACTGCATGTATAATTAGATTAATACCTATAGCATTCCTCTCATTTTCCAAATTGTCATTTTAGATGTGTCCAATCTTAGTTAGTTTTATATTGATAGACTAGAAAAAAGGGGCCTACAAGGATGCATGTTGGGAGGCTGTGAAGTTTAAATCCATGGTACATGGCCTACTTGTATGTAAATTGTGGTTTTGGAAGAAAAATGATTAATATATAATTTAATTCCAGTTTAAAAAACTGTCAAACTCAATAAGTGGTGGTTGGATAGACATGAGTATTCACTTGTCTTGATCAATGTAGATCTTCACCAAGTGGAGCACACTTGATTGGACCTTCATGAACCATCGTGTGATCAATCTTATGTAATCAGGGACATATTGGAGATGACTATGTTTCGGTCTAATTTTATGACTTGGGAGTTTTGAAAGTCATCCTTAATAACTAGTATCCATATGATATTTTTAGTTATCCGATCTAAGACAATGAAATTAAAAGTTTATAGAAATTGTATCATTCATCGCACACGTACACACCTACGTGTTTGGGTTCAATTCAACTGCTCCAATCCAAAGTCCACAGGTGACAGGACATGAAAACAAAGCCATTGTCTGAATTCAAGCAAGTCGATTGAGCTTCTTCTCATCGTTGAATGTGATTATCTTGCAGGTACGTCGAGCAATTTTCAAGAAGCCTCCATGTTGAATATAAGGGGAAAGGGATCGACGTGCAGTGCCAGGTAGGAGAACTTAACAGGCCTTAAGCCCAATGAAATTTTAAGTTTCATTCTATGAGCCCAAATCATAGGATCATGTGAACATTTTTTTCTAATGGTCAGCACTTGATACAATTGGTAAAAATAAAATCAAATATGGCTGTACATGTGCCAGGCTGGGCTTCAGCCTGTTTGGTTGTTGGGCCTTCAAGCTTGATGCTTTGGGCACAGCCGACATGGTTGATCTGATTGTGTTCAATATGTCAGGCTGGATCAGACCATGTACAAGTACTGGAGGACTCAAATATGAACAGCCAGCCCATTTTGTTATCTGGCCAAAAATAAACTACTCTTATCAAGCCCAAAGCAGTTTAGGCTGTTGGAATATTTCTATTTCTATTTCTTTTCTTTTCTTTTTCTGGTGCATCATACTATAGTGTTCCTTAATTATCTTTTTGTGAATCAAGATTATCTGAGGGCAGACCTCTGAGATGATCCCCAACCATCATAGTTTCTTTACATGGTTCATTCATGATGAGGTCCATCTTATCACCGGTCCACATAATTGAACCATGAGACCCACTTGTTTCTTTAAATGGGCTGCCAGTTGAATATCCAAAACTGACCATAGAATAATTTCCTCTTTAAGGGCACGCTTTTTTTTTTTTTTTGGTAAAAGCTTTAAATAGAAAGTGATTCAAATCCTAGGAATGTCAAGGTCACACATCTCTACCTTATTTCCTTCGTCTCTCACTCCTTTAATATTCTTTTGTTGGAGCCCGTTTAACTATGAATTCCTATGTATTAAGTGCTCACCTTGACAGTTCTTTGAAAATTGTTGGGCCATTGCCAGCCGCATTTTGGACTGCCTGCAGAGCAACCTTAACCTGATTGCTTTTGTTGCCCTGTTCCCAGGCCCTGTTTTGCTTTTCTGTTTTGGCCCGCTGCTTGGTTTTGTAAAGTTTTCTCTACTTTGGTTTTGGCCTGCTTTCTCTTGTGGGCTTCAGCTTGTACACATTTTGAGGGGCTTGTTTTCGTCCAGTCCCTTTTCTCTCTATACAATTCTTTTGCACCTTAGCAAAAGAAAAATAAGAAACAGGCCGTTAGCGTCTGTTTGGATGAAGAAAAAGGTGGATAAAGCTTTCAACAGTCCAAATTTGCATTGCGGAGTTTTCTTCACTTGTTTATTCCTCCTGTTCTCAGTTTTTTTCAAATCCAATTGGATCCTTAGATTTTGATTAGGCCCAACCCCGCAACGGAATCCTTCAATGTGGACATGGGGAAAATTCAGAATTCCGAATTGTGCAGCTGGTAGCTTCATCAAATGATTCTGAACTGGTCAAGGGTGCTAATTCGTTAGTTGAACTGCCAACCCAATCTATACCTATGGGTTTGGATTAGGTAGGATTGGGTTCAAAATTTTCATCCAATTAATACATGGGTTGAGTCAAGGCTTGCTATTTGACATGCTGACCTGATCCAAACTGTATCAACATATTAACTAGGGTCCAGGTTGGCCCTTATCATTTTAAGGTTGAATTTTAACAAGCATTTTCAACTTGATTTATAAATGGATCAGTTCAGACTGAGCCTATTCGTGTTACCAAAGCGTTCAACCTTATATGAATCCGACTACCTGACCCATTAGAACTCCTGGTACCAGTAGCATTTGGATTTCTAAAACTTGGGTAATTTGGATTGGGCTAGAAAACCATGTCTGTAAAACAAGGGAACACAATGGGTCTGGTTTCATATGGGCTTGAGGAAACACGAATCCGCCCCAACTCCACCGCATCATACCCAACTTGACCAATGATGAGTTTAGCATAAGTAATACCAAATCCACCTCATCACAGATAAAGGCCGGCTCGAGTTTAAGAAAAATTTTAAATGGGGCAACAGAGTTGGGGGAATCTAAAACCCAAACATACACTAAATCCAACATGGGTCATAATCTAAGAATCCATACCCACCTGAACCCAAGAAAACTATTGGCCATTGCCGTCCCTACCTAAAACTTTCAGTTTCCACTGGATTTCAATGACATATTTTGATTGGCTGTGGTTTTTATTTTCCTCAATGCAGGCCCCATTGTTTGTGGCAACAAAAATGGTCCCATTTGAGAGAATGTCCGTTTTCACCCCATCTCCTGATGCATATGCTAAAGCTGCTGTACGGTGGATTGGCTATGAACCCCTCTGCATGCCTTACTGGCCCCATTACATTCAGTGGTGTATAGCTTCTCTCTTACCAGACACACCCACCTTTGGATGGCGAATTAGGTATATTACGTACTAGTTCTAGTATGAAAAGAAAAGGGTCTAAGAAAGAATGATACGACTCTGTATTCTCTACCTAATCACCGACCTCAAAAAAACGAGGACATGATATCATACCATATTATAAGTTGGTTTGAAGAAAGAATAAAATATAAGTGGGCTATGATGGTATTTTGTTTTTAGTTGTTTGTTATGTAATTTTTTGACTTTTTGTATGGAAAGTAAAAGTTTTTTTTTTTTTTTTTTTTGTGTACTTTAGCAGATAGAGCTTGCTGCTTTCTGATTTTCTTTTGAAAAAGATGGAGAGATGTTTGAATTAAAGTGATTTTGATGTGACATATTATTTAAAACATGGAGGTTTTACTTGACTTTTACTACATTAGTAAAGTGCCAAACTAGCATGTTTCAATTTAAAATGAGTGCTCCAACATTTGATTGAGCACCATGATGGAAATGTGACTCGGCGCTAACGTGGAATCGCTACTGATGTGGTGTTAATCATATTTTGGTATGGTTCTCAATTGGATGGTGGAACCCGCTCATTTCAAAACCACCCCCCTTTCCCAGTGAGCTTAGTAGAAAAGATCCCTTTTCTTTAAAAAAATAAAAATAAAAAACTGCCTTTTTTTATGTCATTTTAGTTCTTCTTTATGGTAGGAGAGGATTCCTCTCTCTTCCGATTTCTATTCTATGGGAGCAATGGCGGACCTAGGAAATTTGAAGAGGGGGCAGGGCGGGGGACTGCTCTATTCTCACCCCTACATGGGGACTGCTCTATTCTCACCCCTACATGGGAGAGTGAAATCTTGGATTTCCACTCATATTATGGAAAATCGATTCACTTTCTCCCTCAAGTGAAAGAAAATGTGTCCGTTGTCCACTAAAGAAGATAAAGTGGAGCTGCGGTGGAAAATCAAAATAATTTTTTCTCTTTATCACATTATCCTCTGGTCACACAAAATTAAAGAGAGACATCCATCCGATTTTGAAGGAAAAAACGTAGGGGTGTTTTGAAGAAATAAACAGTGTGTCCCCCAGGTGACTCTTGGGCCCTTGGCTTCCTCCCTAATGGTTGTATCATTTTGTTCCGCCCTTTCTCTTGATTTAGACAAGGATCAGAGGCGCGAGGCTTCATCTTTGATAAAAAAGAAGAAAATATAGGGGTGTGTTTAGGCATTTTTATGTTATGTCCTTTTGCCACTCCTCAACTTTCTCTACTGTTTGAGAACTTGAGAGAGTAGCAAGGGTAATCTTATCGTAATAAGGGCCTTATTGACCTTTTCTTTTCCTAAACAATAGAATCTTAGGGAGCAACTATTCGCACAACCCTCCTTACTCCTTCCACATCCATCTTTTTCCGAAACCATGGCACTCCAATAGGAAATGTCCAAACTACCCATTCCCTTTCCCTGCTCGCCGCCCAGCTCCGCCTGATGCTGCCAGCGCTCGCGCTCTCTCCCTCTCCTTACTCGTCATCCACCTTCGCCGTGCCCTCTCTGTGACGCCCCGGAGTCCCACATTGACTATAGAAAGAAAAGTGAATGGGTTTACATGTAGAGCCTACACCCTTACCTTGCATGAGGCCTTTTGATGGGTTCTGGCCCATCAGAAACAAAACAGTGAGGCCCGTGGGCCAAAGCGGACAATATCATGCATGCGTGTAGGGTGGGGCGTTATACTTCCCTCTCTCCCTCTCCTTCTCCTTGTCTCTCTCCCTTTCCCTCTCTTTCTCCTTGATCGAAGTCCCTCTTCCTCCCTCTCTCCCTCTAAAACAGGAGAGGGAGAGAGGGAGGGAAAGGGACGGTGATCAAGGAGAAAGAGCGGGAGAGACAGAGAGAGAGGGAGAGGGCGGGCACGAGCGGAGTGGGCGGCAGGGATAGGGAGAGAGATAAGGGCAAGGAGACGGAGAGAGAAGGAGGGAGAGGGAGAGATAGGGAGAAAGAAAGGGAGAAGGCGCGGGTGGCACCAGGCGGAGTTGGGCGGTAAGCAGGGAGAGGGAGAGAGTGGGAAGGAAGGAGAGGGAGAGAGGAGGAGGGAGAGAGAGGGTGAAGGAGAGAGAGAGAGAGAGAGAGAGAGAGAGAGAGAGAGAGAGAGAGGGAAGGAGAGGGAGAGGAAGAGGGCAGCACTGGGCGGCGAGCAGGGAGAGGGAGAGAGAGGGAAAGGGGTAGTTTGGACATTTCCTAGAAGGTTGCCATGGTTTTGAAAAAAATGGATGTTCAAGGAGCAAGGAGGTATGTGCAAATAATAGCTCTCTGAATCTTATTGTCATCTCTCTCTCTCTCTCTCTCTGCAATGTCATCACTACCATCTCATCCATTGCCAATGTCTCATCCCACATCACCATGTTTAAAAAGTATTTAATGAAACTCTTGAGCGGAGCCCACTTAATAAAATTAAACTGGCTCGGAATGTGGGTCCTTTTGGGCCAAGCTCCTTTTGGGTCCTTTTGTCATCTCTCTCTCTCTCTCTCTCTCTCTCGATCTTTCATATGGATGAGTCAGGCTAGCTTGAGCTCGAGCTCAAGCTCATATTGATATTGTGGAGGATTTTACCAGAAAGATCGTCTTAGAGTCACTCGATGCCAAAAAGAACCCCAAAGACATGATTGCACTATGGTGGTCCTAGGGGTCCTTTTAGCCTTAAGTTTTTGAAATCTAAGTTGGGCAGGGATCACCCACATATCCCCGCTCGTTTTGTCTCCTTCCTCCTTCCTCCAACTCAAGCTCAAACCCAAACCAAGTCCAATTTACTACACTCACTCATCAAACCCAAACCAAGTCCTCCCCTCCCTTACCCATCATCATCAACATTGATATTTACCCTCTCCTCTTCCCTCTCATTTCTCCAACCATCAATGCTCTAGATCTCTCTATCTCCTTCGAAGAGATGACTTCCACCTCCTTCTCCCATCTCCAGTAAGAGTTGAACGATGCTTCTGATCGGTAATCCTCTAGTTTGTTGAGGAATGACTTCCGAAACTCTCTTTTGAAGCATATGCCTTTTAACAAATTTATTTCTCTTTTTTCTATATAATAATGAATTAAATTGTGAAAATTAACAAAATGAGAAAGAGAAATTTTAGAAGTGGCCCACTTTAGAAAAAGGGAGGCCATTGTGCAATATAATTAAAAAAGAGCATGAAATCCTTAGTGTAAAAATTGTCTTCGATCCAATCAATACAAATGCCTACTGGGTCATCTCTTTGACATGTCATGGCCATTGACATCATGAATATAATTTTAGAAAATCATAGCATGAAAATAACCCTTTAAAATAATCTTCTTCTCAATAAAATGATTTTCTAAAAAAAAGGCAATGATGATTTCACTTGCAGTGTTCAAGTCATTTTTTTACTTTTCATGACATGGATTAGAGCTTGCCTAAAAAAAAAAAGCTAAAAAACAAATTGATAAATTTGTGATATTAGTCCAAATTTTTTTTGGTCAGTTTTTCTTCTTTCCATCATTCATAAGGCCCAAAAGTTTTCAACCCATGGAGAATGCAGAGACATATATATAGACCCTCAGTTATTGGGCCTCCTAATGGATGTGCTAATGGGCAAAAAATACTTGATGCAAACATGTCGACCAAACTTTTTAGGCTAGTATCACTAATTTTATAAGTTTGTTTTATTTATTTTTTGTTTAGCCGAGCTTTAAGCCTTGTTATAAAAACATTGAGAAATGACTTAACTATTGCAGGTGTAAACATCATTGCCTTTATTTAAAGAATCATCTTGTTGAAAAGAAAATTATTTTATTGAAACTTCCTTCATACTTTGACTTTCTAAAATTGAATTCATGAAGTTAAGTGCCATGGCATGTTGAAGAAGTGCCCCACTGGGCGTTTGTATTGATCACTACAAGAAACCTGACATTTAGTTGTGAAATTTTTCGCGGCTAATGGTCTTAAAGTCGCGGCTAAAAGTTTTTGCGGTAATATTTTGATCGCCGCTGAGTCGTTGCTAAAAGTGCCGTCACTAATTGTTTTAGCAGTGATTTTAAAACATTGCGGCTAAAAGTTGCACTTTTTCCTACAACTCCAAAATTGTAGCTAAAAGTCTAATAATTAACCGTAAGCTTTATCGCCGCTTATTGAAAAAATTATTGTCACTAAAAGTGTAAAATCGCCGCTAAACATTTATTATAAACAGATGAAAGTAGGGTTTTAGGGCGATCTTAAGTTGTGGCTAAAAGTTTAATTTTAGCGGCAACTATAAGTTGCCACTGTAAGAATTGTGTATAGTAATTTTAGTGGCAACTTGTTATCGCGGCTAAATGTTTAAATTTTAGCTGCGACGCAAATCGCCACTACAAGTACTAGGTATAACACCTTTAGTGGTAGTTTTAGCTACAACTTGTAATCGTAGCTAAACGTTTTACATTCAGCTATGACAACAAGTCATCACTAAATGTATTAAGTATAATAGTTCTACCGACGACTTGTTCCCGCGACTAAAAGGTGAATATTAATATTAATTAAAAGGAAGAATAAAATTAATTTATTGATCCCTTTTCAAATTTTCATGAACCTGCTTATATAATATGAGAAAATGGAAACTTCATCACCATCAAGTATTAGAAAATAACCTCAAATTTACTTGAGTAGCAAGAGTAAAGTTTAATCAGCATAGAAAAAATATAAATAAAATAAAAAATCATTACCATCCGGCTTTTGGGTAGTTATTTATCACATTGGAATTTGGCTTGGCTCCTTGAACTGCTAGAGGAGGATGTTAAGCTGGTGCTGTAACGCAGCTTGCACCTGAGCATGCACCTATGTCTGTTGCAATTCTGCTTAGGACTGGAGCACAATTTGCACTTGAACTTGCACTTACGTCTGCTGCGAGGCTAGTTGGGACTCTAAGGACTCCATTTGCGAACCCATCTCACTATTCTCCTTTGATTTCATGTTCTTTTGAGAATTAGATTGCACAGTGGCGGCCTTCCTTTTCGAAGGTGGGCCCACATCTAAAATTATTAATTCTCATTTTGTTAGATTTCACAATTTAGCCTATTATTATAGAAATAATAAAAAAATAAAATGTGACAATTGATGGTAGGTCCCATCTCCCCGGGGACTAAAATTTGACTCATGGGTGATAAAGACGGGAGTCCCATTGACCTTTTCCTGAGTGGAGGTAGTTGGAGGTAAGGTCTCATCGGACCTTACCCTGACATGGTCGTAGGTGGAGGGAGAGTCCCATCGGACGGCTTCCCATTCCTTTTATTGATGTGACAGCCTGATAAGGCCATTTCCTTTTTGTTATCAGTCGCCCACCCTATTTGATAGCACGTCCTATAATGTGTCCTTACTTTTCATAGGAGCATGGTTATACTTGATTGACACCCAATACTCATACCGAGATCAGTAGTAGCCATTAGATGGGTGCGTCCTGACACTATTGCCGAGACGCGCGTAAAGCTAGCACTGTTGCCGAGCTGAATACAGCCGGTACTGTTACCGAGCTGACACTATTACCGAGCTGCATAAGATTGAAATTAAGACAAACCCAGCCAGTACTATTACCAAAGCTTAGCATAATCTTGGTGTTACGGGATTCCCTCCACACAATTGCCCCTAAGCTTTTGACCTCTTAGAGTTCTCTAACTCTTGGAGGTCGGAAGCTAAGTACTATTGCCAAGCTGGCACTGTTCCCGAGCTGAATATAGTTGTCGAGCTGGTACTGTTACCGAAGCACGAAAGCTAAGCATCATAATGGAGAAGCCTTCCGAGTATTGAGTTCAGAGCTCATGCTCTTTTTCATCTCGGTGCCGGTTGGTGATGTCTGATCCTTCTTCTAGTTTCTTTAAACTATAAGAAATGGTGATTTATAGGCATCGGTTAGAAACCCCTATGGCCATAGCCGAGTTTAGGGCCAAGTGTGAGATCCCTGATGATGCTCAAGTTAGATTAGACGACCCAGAAAACCCTTTCGATGGCCTCACTTTTACCAACGGCTGGATGACGTTCCTTCTAGTGACCTTGATCAAGGGTGGGGTCTGATTCCCCCTTCACCCTCTTCTGAGGACTTGCCTGAAAAATGGCACCTCTGCCCCTGCCAGCTGATGCCCAACGGTTTCAAAATCATAATGGGCGTTGCCAGGCTGAATAGGATCTTAGGCATTTACCTCGGCATCCATGACATCAAGGATGTCTATGACCTGTGCAAGTCCGGTGGGGGAGAACACTTACTCTATCCGGGTGAAGGCCAACCGGCAATGCTTCGTGAATGAGCTAGAGGACTCCAACCGGTATGCCAGGGACGACCTCCTGTTCGTCTGGGCAACTTGGAGTTTGGTGCGTCTGGAGTGGAGAGGACTTACAGGGTTCCCCGCGGCTTCGGGACCCCTCCAAGTAAACACCGAACACCTAGCTTTTTTCTATTTTTCTTCTTTTGTTTCTGCCGAGCTGACATCTTCTGTTTGTTGAGCAGACGCCACCAGAGAAGACAAGAAATGAACTGGGTCGACTGGTCGAGACGACACCTGGTTTCGGTCGCTATACAGCTATAGAGATCACAAGTGCCGAGTTGCCTAGGCGGTCCTCGACTACGAGCCGAGGTATCACTCTTTTATTAAGAGGAGGATACCTCAGGGAGGGCGTCAGGCCATTGAAGAAGAAAGGGCAGAGCCGGCCAGGGCCCCGACCAACGTCGAGCAGCAAGTTGGCTCGGGTGCCTCCACCTCCTTTTCATCAATCTTGTTCCAATTTTTATCTGTTTCTCGCCACAAAACATGATTAGATTTACCATCGACTGTAATGAAATGTGTTGTTTTTAGTACTTTTTTTAAAAATAAGAAAATACCAATTGGCATGGGTGGTCTATTTGCCTGGCATTCCGATTGCAATCAATATACAAGCTCAGTATTGTTTGAATAAGGAAAATGCTACTGGTGACAATAATATCATGATCCAAGGGTAAAATAAATGGATTCAACTGACATACTTTCCTATTCGAGCATTAATCCCCAGTGTTTTGTTAGGATAATCAAGCCACTTGCAGTTTGGATATGTTCAAAATCTCAAATGCATTCGTAGCGAACTTTTGTTCTTGCTTGATTACTTTTTTCTCTCTTTCATATCATTTTGTTCCAGTCTAACCAATCTATTCTTTAGTACTTGAATATGCTTATTGGTTATCAAAATATGCAATTGACAGGTTCAGATATGGAGGCTAATATATCTCATAGAACTCGTGAAGGGATTCTTAGCACTACCGACCTTGCTCATTCCAATCTCTTTAATTGTGCGATAAGCGAGTTGTTGCACTTGATGAAAATGGTACGCTATCTCCACATAATTGATGATAGAAGCCTTTCTTTTCGCTTCTCTTTGAAGTAATAGTTTAGTCACTATTTTCCTATTTATGAAGAATTTATTGCAAGATTATTGGTCATCAATGTTCTTCGTAAAATTCAAAGAAGAATTGAGGACAAAACCAGAAGACAATGAATGCATGGAGTGTGTTGTGGGTTGGGACTACTCTCCTAGACTGAGTATTGTTCATGGTGTTGATGATCCCTTTCACCAAGAGCATCCACAGAAGGGTTCCCTGTCCGAAAGTGCATTGGCTGAAATGGTCTTCCATAATCCAAAAGAAATCAGTTGAAGGAGCTATATGTACTGCCAATGTATGGAAATGATGCTGCGCAGATATGGCTATAGTTTTTCGTCTACGAATTACATTGTAGTTTTGGACAAGAATGTGAAACAACTATGTTACCTCTTTTGATGTATCATAACATTATTCAAGAGAGCACAATGTATACTACGGAAAGAGTGACAGACCTTTCTCCTACACTTAACAATGGATGTAAAAAAAAAAAACCATCCTAAAATTTAGGGTGATGAGGGAATACAATTGCTTTTATACAATCACTCATCTTTGTTAAGAGTACTAATGATTGGAGCCCATGAGGTCAATGATTCTGAACACCGAACCATGCAAGGACTGCATGAGTATTGGTTTTTTCCATGATTAATCTACCTCCCCGAGCCAGGCTGTAAAAACTTGTCACACTTGCATATGAAGCAGAGCACAAGAAGCATGGGATAAGGCTACGTTGATGACGGCAATGACAATGGCTGCACCATGAACCTACTTGCTCATTGCATCAATGAAGGAAGAAGATACCAGTAAGTAAATACCATAAAAGTGAAATTTCCAGGGACAACCAGGATGTCCTCAATAAACTGCGTAAGCTGTGGGGCGCACATGACACACTCTGATCAATCTAAACCCCCACACTAGCTGCTTATCCATGCATGAGCACTCACTAAAACTTGATGCTCATCTGGGTTTTGGAGGCGCTTGGATTGATCATTCAAAATTTAGCAACCAACTGTATCTAAAGGCTAGGATTTGGAGAGCCTTGAAGTCTGCAAAAATGTACCCCTCTCTTTCATATTACCATTTTTAATGGGGGATAGTGTATTATTTAAATATCCCTTAAATTTGTATATTTCGAGCATTCCTGACTTTCCCCATATGAGTTGGTTGTTATTGTGAGTGTTTTTGCTGGGAGCCTCTAATTGCAAATCTGAGCAAGTGTAAACAGTTTCCTTTACATTGGTAAACATGACTTGAACCCACAACCTTGAAGGTTGCAACAACGAGTAGCTTCCACTGCGCCGCAGGCTCTTACCTAGTCTAGACAAGTCTATATGATGGCTGTTTCAAATGGATAATTTAAACAAAAAGAGACTTGGTAGAACTTCAATTTCCAGGAATTCAAGAGATTCTGTTGGAATTTTCTCAAGCCTAAATGTCGGAGAAAATCTATGAACTTGAGGTAGGGTCTGTGCATCCATTAACGTGCTCTTCACTTCACCCATCATCATATTCAAAGCCTTGTTTGCCCTAACTATGTTGGCATCGGCCATATGGAATCTGTTTTTCCATTCTGATATATCTTGTTCTACGATGTGTGTTCACCTATGTCCTACATTTAGTTTTGCCATATAGAGCTCCAAAGCCATTTTTTTTAGTCATGCTGGCGGCCAGCCTAATTAGAATGTGGATGAACAATTGATGATGGGCCGGGCTGATTGTTTGCATCAAAGTATTGGGCAGCACTGCATAGTGAAAAAGGGGGCCAAACCTTATAGTATGGTTAAACAAAACAATATTTGAAAATAAAAGTTCCACTTTACATTGTATTTTCATATATGTTCAGGCAATGGTGGTGAGGAAATAACGCCTGGACTTAACCTACTCAAATCTAACATATGAAAATTATTATTATTATTATTATTTTGGTTATCCCTGAGGTCTTTTGCCCAACAGGATAAAGTTGCCGGCTAAAGCCATACAAATGCATATCGGCAAATTTGAGATGATTTTGGACACAGAATGTAGAGAACAAACCCACGCCTTATGCAACTCCACTATCTCCTAAGTGGATAACATGACACTCTTTTGATAAAACTATAGGCAAATAAAAGACACTGATATTATCACACCAAAAATAATGGGTGCACGTGGAGGTATAAAACGGGTCGTGCTAGTGGAAAATGGCTGCTACTGCTGGCCATGATTAGGCAGGGCCGTACCCCAGTCGATGGGGCCTCCACCTAGAATGGCTCAGAGGCACGAGCATCCAATGGGCCTTCCTTTAAATAAAAAAAAAATCTTAAATTTTAAAATTATCATTAAACCTTGTATGAGGACATAAAAATCACTTTGAAACTTGTATTGGGCTATAAATATCACTCGTTGCCACTTGTATGAGGCCATAAATACCACTCATTGAAAATTGTATTGGTTAATTTTCAAATCATTATGTCATTTTTCTTTGATCGGTAACAAAAACATTCATTCATTAAATAAAGAGATTACAATGAGGGGATAAAAGGTACAAGAGTATTGAACCCTCACCCACCAAACACATTAAAAAGAACGACCCAAAACTTACATAATCATACCCTCCCGAGGAAAAGACCTCTTGACCCCTGCTTAGCTAGAGCATCAGCCATAATAGAGTAAGCCGATCTAGCGACATAATGAAAAAAATATATATATACAAAAAGACTGGATTTCATTGAATAAGAATTGAGATTTCCAAGGGTTGACATTCAATTTAGCTATCTAAGCAATCGCATTGGAAGAGTTACTTTTTACAATGAGATCACCACGGATGCTCCTAGAAAAGCATCGGAGAGCCTCCAAAATGGCTAACACCTCAGCTTCATTGGAATCGCAAACACCTATGTACTTTGAAAACATAAAAAGGACGTCACCATAGAAGAATACCTCCAAATCATTATGTCATAAATAAGCTTTTTAAATGCATCCACTATCCCACCAACAATTCAGTCTAATCACCCACCGACAAACACATAAGTCTCCCCTATTTCCACAATGAGTCTGAAGCATCTGGCCTCGATGTGGCACAGGCCCTGGCCTAGCACGGGCTGTGCCTGGCCAGGTTATGGTAGGCTAGGCCGCGGCACGTTGACTGGTGTGCGTGCTACGCTGTGCAGGGCTTGGTTGTCCCAACCCATTTTACATCTCTTGGTGGATTTCTAAGGCAGCCATGGATCCAACAATGGTAAGAGCCATTGAGCAATATTTAGCCTCAGTATTGGTTCGTGATACAGTTGGCTACTTGAAATAATATGAGGCCCAAAGTAGATACAATAAATATGAGGATCATTTGTACTACCAGCCCAATCGGCATCTTAAAATGCTATGAGATTAAAGAGATCGATCTAAAATGAAGCTCATTTGATGAGGGGCTGAGGGGGAAAGTTGATCATAAGTGGGTCGGGTGTCTTTTAAAATGGGCTAGATTACACGTAATAAATCATCATCATTGTGATCATCAGCATCATCAATTCCTTAGCCCGACTATATTGTGGTCGGCTACATAAATTCTCTTACTTCATTCAATTTATCATGACTGGGTTATCAAAGGCCCAGCATGGACAAAAGTAAGCCCTTACCATACCCTCACATATGCAAATCATTAGTAGTGATAACAGTCCGTAGCAAAGTTGTAACCTGATCATCATTCCATTTTGGTTAAGGGGCATGCACAAGATTGCGCCATGTGAAACATCACTTTGAACACATCACTTTGAACGAAGTGATATGGCAGTGGAATTTTATAACTTGATAATGGAAGAATCCAAACTAATCACTAGTATACATATTAATAAACAACAGGTTGTGTGGGTTGTGTCAAGCCCTAACTTGGTTCTCAAGGTTGCTGGCTTTTAAAGATTCGGACCCAGGGGCGCTAGTGTTGGGGGGGGGGGGTGTGGGGGGCGCGCGGGGGGGCACTTTGAAGATGAAAAATCCTATGGGGTCCACATATGAAAAACTTATGTAGCTTTCAAAATATGTAATAGCTTTTTTGAAAATTCCGGGGGTCCATATGTAAAAAATTATAAAACTTCTAAAGAAAAACTGGGTTTTCATAAATTGTGGAGGGGCCATATGTAAAAATCCATAAAACTTTGTAAAGCATAAAGGGGATCTCATAAATTTTGGAGGGGCCATAGGTAAAAATTCATTAAGAAAGAAGGGTTTTTTTAAAAATTATTTTTTTTCTATGTGTGTGTTTGGTGGGGGGGGGGGGGGGGGGGCGGGGGGGCGCGCATGGCCCCTCCCAACCCCCCTAGGTCCGCCCCTGTTCGGACCTACCATACCCTTGGACTTTAGGACATAAAAATAAAAGCCTTTGCTTTTGCAAGCTTTAGTAGGGTGGGCTTGGCCGGATTGGCCTTCTCGTCGAAGAGCTGGCTCAACACCCGTAATGTTGACTCAAATCATTGGATGGGTTGCACTTCTTCGTATCTATCATTACTGCTTCTATCGTCTTCTTCGGCCCACCACTTCACTTTAATGGATCATCAATATATGTAGAGAAACTTTTCTTCAAGGACGTTGTTGTTGGCCTATATTCAACATGTCTAAATATCTCAAATGAGTAGCTTTTGATTAATGTTGTGCTTAAATGCTCTAAAGCATTTTTTGCCAAAAAAAAAAAAAAAAATGCTCTAAAGCATTGATTTCCGATTCCATTTTTTCTAGTTTTATTCTCAACTTAATTGGAGAGCTCTCATTTGAAAGTTTCTACATATAGATACACATATATCCATACTTCATACAATTTCATGCCCAACTTTCTCTCGCAAACTTATTATAGAAATCTGAAGTACCCCCTAATGTATACAAATCCTACCTTTTTTTGTATTTTTATTTTTACAATCAAGACTTTGGGGTATCATCACTACATAATAGAGAAGAACTATCCTGCCAAATTACCCTGTACTTACATTTTTGCCTCTTAAATGACCATTGCGCGGGAAAGGTGCAAACCGGGAAAGGTGCAAACATGGGAAGCACACCTTGTGAGTGAGGCATGGGAATTTCATGAAGGAAGAACTATAACATGCATGAAGCATGATTTGAGAATCTGTTTAATACCCAAAACTTACATAATCATATCCTCCCGAGGAAAAGACCTCTCGACCCCTGCTTAGCTAGAGCATCAGCCATAATAGAGTAAGCCGATATAGCGACATAATGAAAAACAACATAAAAAGATATACAAAAAGACTGGATTTCAGTGAATAAGAATTGAGATTTCCAGGGGTTGACATTCATTTTAGATATCTAAGCAATCGCATTGGAAGAGTTACTTTTTACAATGAGATCACCACGGATGCTCCTAGAAAAGCATCGGAGAGCCTCCAAAATGGCTAACACCTCAGCTTCATTGGAATTGCAAACACCTACGTATTTTGAAAACATAAAAAGGACGTCACCATAGAAGAATACCTCCAAATCATTATGTCATAAATAAGCTTTTTAAATGCATCCACTATCCCACCAACATTTCAGTCTAATCACCCACCGACAAACACATAAGTCTCCCCTAATTCCACGATGAGTCTGAAGCATCTGGCCTCGATGTGGCACAGGCCCAGGCCTAGCACAGGCTGTGCTTGGCCAGGCCATGGTAGGCTAGGCCGCGGCACATTGACTGGTGTGCGTGCTAGGCTGTTCAGGGCTTGGTTGTCCCAACCCATTTTACATCTCTTGGTGGATTTCTAAGGCAGCCACGGATCCAACAATGGCAAGAGCCATTGAGCAATATTTAGCCCCAGTATTGGTTCGTGATATAGTTGGCTACTTGAAATAATATGAGGCCCAAATTAGATATAATAAATATGAGGATCATTTGTACTACCAGCCCAATCGGCATCTTAAAATGCTATGAGATTAAAGAGATCGATCTAAAATGAAGCTCATTTGATGGGGGGGCTGAGGGGGAAAGTTGATCATAAGTGGGTTAGGTGTCTTTTAAAATGGGCTAAATCACACGTAATAAATCATCATCATCATGATCATCGTTATCATCAATTCCTTATCCCGACTTTATTGTGGTTGGCTACATAAATTCTCTTACTTCATTCAATTTATCATGACTAGGCTGTCAAAGGGCCAAGCATGGCCGAAGATAAGCCCTTACCATACCTGGGCTGTCAAAGGGCCAAGCATGGTTGAAGATAAGCCCTTACCATACCCTCACATATGCAAATCATTAGTAGTGATAACAGTACGTATCAACGTTGTAACTTGATCATTCCATTTTGGTTAAGGGGAATGAACAAGATTGCGCCATGGGAAACATCACTTCGAACGAAGTGACAGGGCAGCATAATTTTATAACTCGATAATGGAAGAATCCACGTGAATCACTAGTTTACGTATTAATAAAAAACGGGTTGTGCCGGGTTGGGTCAAGCCCTAACTTGGTCCTCAAGGTTGCTGGCTTTTAAAAATTCGAACCTACCATACCCTCGGACTTTAGGACATAAAAATAAAAGCCTTTGCTTTTGCAAGCTTTAGCAGGGTGGACTTGGCCGGAGTGGCCTTCTCGTCAAAGTGCTGGCTTGACAACCCTAACGTTGACTCAAATCATTGGATAGATTGCACTTTTTTTGTATCTATCATTTCTACTTCCATCGTCTTCTTCGGCCTACCGCTTCACTTTAATGGATCATCAATATATGTAGAGAAACTTTTCTTCAAGGATGTTGTTGTTGGCCTACATTAAACATGTCCAAGTATCTCAAATGTGTAGCTTTTGATTAATATTGTGCTTAAATGTTCTTGAAAGCATTAATTTCCGATTCCATTTTTTCTAGTTTTACAAGAGATCCATCTTAACATTCTCAACTTAAATGGAGAGCTCTCATTTGAAAGTTTCTACATATAGATTCACATATATCCATACTTCAAACAATTTCATGCCAAACTTTCTCTTGCGAACTTATTAAAGAAATCTGAAGTACCCCCTAATGTATACAAATCCTACCTTCTTTTGTATTTTAATTTTTGTAGTCAAGATTTTGGGTATCATCACTACATAATAGAGAAGAATTATCCTTCTAAACTACCCTGTACTTACATTTTTGCCTATTAAATGACCATGGCCCGGGAAAGGTGCAAACATGGGAAGCACACCTTGTGAGTGGGGCATGTGAATTTCATGAAGGAAGAACTATAACATGCGTAAAGCATGATTTGAGAATCCGTCAAAACCTAAAGTGTCTTAAACACAAGATTAAGAGATCGAAATCATTAATATTAATTAACTAACGAAGCATTTATGATACTAGATTCTATCCTTGATCAATATTAGGGATGTAAATGAGTCCCCGATTCTTCGATTACCGGGATGTTTTGATCATTCAAAAACCGGGTTTGGGCCCTTATTTAAGCCCCAATAATTAAAAGGGTTCGGGTCCTTTTCTGCACCTGTGACCTAAATGGGTTCGGGTCTGGTTCCACCTTGGTTCGAACCCATGGACTCTAAACCAAACATATTACCTCGATTGTCAAGGATCTCTCCTAAAAACTAGGTTTTTCTTTTCCATATCATTCTCTACCTATTCTCTTCCTAGACCCGGACCCGTCCCATATACAGCTTCAGTTTCGGGTTCACCATGGACGCAGACCTGAACCGGAACCAATCTGTTTACATCCCTAATCAATATCAACCTTATGGGGCCCACTTTGGCCACTTGAATGTGGGGTCACAACCCTAATCAATATCAACCTCTATCGTCGTTATCTTAAAAAAAAAAAAAAAAAAAAAAAAAAAAAAAAAAAAAACCCTCATTAAAAAACTGTTAAATCTCAAGAATTCTTTTTTTCTCAACTTCATAATTTTTTTAGATATTGTCTGCCTAATTAATTCTGTTTGTATTTAACTAGCATAGATGTAAACTTCAACCTTCTAGATTATGGTACACGATCTATACGAATTTTGTGTTATTTTACTGACAGGAGTTATTATATAAATTGAATGTGTGTACATAACCATACAATATTACTTAATCTATTTTATTCTATTGTTTAGAGGTTGTGAATTAGAAGATAGGATTTTAAAGTAAATGTAGCTTCTAATGCTACTCGTGAAAGCAGGATTCCTAGTGTGGCGTGTGACGGTTCTTGATCTGACCCATCAATGAGGGTCCCGGTTCACATAATCTGACCCAATTAAGAAATCAATACGTTCGAGATTGAGTCCATCATTATCATTCAACATGCTTACTTGACTTGAGCTCAACCCAACCCAAGTAATATTACAGAGGAAGCTTAACAAGGTGGCTCATGGTCTAGCAAAATGGGATCTTTCCTTGCACATTGGACAATTAAACTTTTGTTTGGTTATTTTCTTTTTCTTTTTTTTTTTTTGACTTGGCCTGTGTGGGTTGTGGATCTCTTTGCTGTTGTTTATTGACTGTTGTGTAGCCGGTTCTCTTTCTTTAATGAAAGCCTCAATAAAAAGAATTGAGTCATTATTGAGCCGGATCAATGGTCAGATAGAATATTAGTTTGAACCGATTCAAACTAATAAATGCAATTGACCACCATACCTATTGATGGTAATGGACCACATTTACCTGACAAAGGGAAGGATTTGATACTCCACATTACTTCAGGTATTTTTCTTTTATAAATGTTTATTTGTAAGACTTTGCATATTCCAATTTTATTTTTACTTTCTCTTTAAGGTTTTTATAGGTGAGCTTTCGTTTTCTTACAGTTTATTACTTTCTACGTTATTTTTTTTTTCTTTATATTTAGTTATACATTTTGTAGCAATTTATTACTCACTATTTATTTATTTCCCTTTGTGTAGTTAATGCATCCTGTAGTAATATTAGTAGTAGCAGTAGGTAGTAGTAATTTTGTTACTCTAAGTTTGAATGTATTCTCTCTCTTTGATTCAATACAATATCCATGTCACATGAATGAGAAGGTATAAAGGCACATGAGGTTCTCCAAAAGCCAGCACGACGCATTAGTTACAATAAAAACATCACTAAGAGGAACCTATGAAAACATGCCACGTGCAAATGCAGGGCTTGTGCTCCACTTCTCAGTTTAGTTGGTTGAGATTTCCGACCTCTAAATTGTCCCAAATCCATATATTTATATGCATCAGTTTCTCAACTCTTCACGTCTTCACACAAGGAAAACAAAGAAGACATGGACCTCTCCTCCTTCCTCCACCACATCCAATCCCAACCCGCCTGGCTCCTCCTCCCCTCAGCTCTCGGCCTCCTCTCCATCTTCAACCTCACCACCTCCCTCCTCAAACACCTCTACACCTTCTTCTTCAGACCACCCAAGAACCTTCTCCTCTATGGCTCCTGGGCCTTCATTGCCGGCTCCACCGACGGCATCGGAAAAAGCCTTGCCTTCCAACTAGCACAGAAGGGTCTCCACCTCATCCTCCTTGGTCGCAACCCAGATAAGCTCAAACAGGTCTCGACCGAAATCCATGCAAGATTCAAGCAGACCCAGATCAGGACCGTCGTTGTAGACCTGGCGGGAGATTTGACGGCCGGGGTTGAGAGAATAAGAAAGGAGATAGAGGGGTTGGAGGTGGGGCTGTTGATAAACTGTGCAGGGTATGGAGATAGACTGAGGAGGTTTCATGAGATTGATGACGAGGCGTTGAGGAGATCGGTGAAGGTTAATGTGGAGGGATTGACAAAGGTTTGTGTTGATGTCTCCATTAAATTATATCACATATCCGTAAGATACAAGCCGGGGGAGAGGCCAGTAAGTTGCTTGTGGCCCTCTTATATTCCGAAGTAAATCGTGGTTTTAAGCAAACTGAGCTACTCGCGGTTAATAAATTAGAGCACATCTGTGCATATGCACGTATTTTTCCATGAAAAACCGTGGAAAGTGAAAATGCTTTTCTAGGGAGAAAAGTTTAATAGTTTTGTATTTGGGGTGGCAGTTTTTTCCTTAAATAAGTAAAAAAAAAAAAAATAAATTTGATGAGGCTAGAATGAGTTTTCCACGAAAAGTTCGTTCGTGGAACCTATTTTCCGCAGCGCTGATGCACCTAGTGGACTCAAGTACATCCTTTTTGGAGCAGTGGCCGTTTCCCCTGCCTCCCTTTCAAAAACCCAATGTTTTTTTTTTTTTTTCAAAATTGAAATAAAAATTTTGCGACCGCCCCCAACTGCCACCCCCAAACGAAAATCCTTAGTCCACCGTGCTAAACGTCCCATTAGGATTCTTAGGTTAGAATTGTCTTTATTTGTGGAAAAGTATCAAGTTTGTTTGTGAAATGCAGTTTCTTGGATTTTGTGCAGGTGACCCAAGTGGTGTTAAAGGGAATGTTGGAGAGGAATAGAGGAGCGATTGTGAATCTCGGATCGGGTTCTTCTGTTGTGAGGCCGAGTCTGCCGCTATTTGCTATTTATGCCGCCACAAAAGCGTATGTCTCTTCATCATCATCTATTTATTTTTTTTAGTAATGGGTTGTTGTTAGATTGTATCGTCTGGTACGATCATGCGGATAAAGCTGAGATGTTTTGGTTATCACCTAGATATTTGTGTTTAAGAATCACGATGGATAAGATATGGTTTTAACACTTAAGCTGAAACTGAGTCATATCGCCCGGTACGACAAAGTTTCGGCTATTGCTTATACCCTTTTTCTTTCTCAAGCTAAGATTTTAAAATGCAACGCCTGTTACATAAATTGCTTTGGACACAGACTTCTCCTACCTGCCGGTTTTAAATATAATGGACTATGTGTAGGTTGATTGCCGGCTCATATGTAGAGGTTTTAGCTTTTAAAATTAGGGAAATTTTGAAATAGTGCAAGACCTTAGTTCATTTTAAAAAAAGCACATGAAATCTCCAACAGCCATGCTATTAATTATCCATGCCATTTGCCGCATGTTAGTTGCAAAATAGTAGCAAATCTTTGTTGCAAAATGCTATTAATTATGGCCTAAGAGCATCTCCAACAACCATGTCATTTACTACATATCATTGGCAACAACGGTAAAAAATAACATAGACTGTGTCTCTAATAAGATGCGATTTGTGATGTGGTATTTGGCATGACTGAAGCATATGTCAAATTTGAAGTATGAAAAGGGAAAAATGCATTTTATTATTTTGAAATATTTTATTCAATAGGGGTAAAGTCTTTTGAAAAAAAAAAAAAAAAGGAAATTGTAGATGGGGTGGAGTTCCAAACCTTCAAATTCTAAGCAAAAACATAATAAAATAATAAATTTGGCAAATTGGATGGAGTTCCTATAAATTTTAAAAAATTCCAAATTCTAAACCTTCAAATTGCCACGTATGCCTTCAAATGAAATTTGATGTCTCCAAAATAACATATCCATTGGAAATGCTCTAAACCTTCATCTATTGCTTTCTACCACTAATTCCCGTTCTATTTTGAAATTCAAGCTCTCAACTCATTTATCTTTCAATATTTTTATAGAAAAATCAAAGTTTTTCCTGTGTTAGTCTCATAGTTGGGTGGTGTTGGCAGCTTAGTATCATTTGCATGGCCATGTCCAGGAATTGATCCCTTCCCTCTCGAAGATTAAGGCATCATCACATGCCTGTGTAAAAAATAATAATAAAAGTTTAGGTTTTTTAATATTATGAAGCTTGAGGTGGGTATACCTCGTGGCTTCTCTCAGTAAAACAAATAAATGCTCTCTCGTCTACGGTTACGTTCGTTTTCTGATAAAAGATCAAAAGCTTTTCGAATGTGATGATCTTGGAGTACTACACAAGAAAATGAAGGGAAAGGGAAAGGGAAAGGGAAAGGGAAAGTGTGTACTTTATATGATTTTGACATATCATAGGGCTTGAATCAAGTGTTGTTTCTGACAATGTAGGACATAATCCAACCCTGTATGGGCTGAATTATCCATGTTAAATTGACATGTGAATTTGTATGGGCTTATTTTCAAAGAGAAACACCCCATGGCAAGTGTGTCTCATCTCACACATCTGCCTTAATATTTGATCCTTGATTGGGTAGATTGTGTACTACTCTGCCATTTAGTAAAAAAGAAAAAATGCAGATAAGATTTGGCTTATTTGTTTCTATTATTGTTGTAGTACCAATTTTAGTAAGATACTGAAAAAATGAGATCCATTTAAATATTAGCCAGAAAATCTCAGATAGTTTTCGGAAATAAAAAACCCTATATAGTTGGATCACAATTTTCAGACTTCTGTGGGTTCCTTTTGCAAAATATGAACAACTAATTCTCTTTAGAAGCCTAAAAATGGTTTTAGAGAAAAATTCGATAGCGTGATTCATTATGGATTGTAAGAAAATAGCAAAAAACTCCAAACAATTGATCTGCCATAGTTCAAAAAAAGGATTTTCTGGACGTCTATTCGTTTAGTTTTTTGCTTCCTGTGGGCCCCAAAATCATGATATGAACCTTGATGAGAAGACCAAACACGGCTAGGGCTCAAATTTCCATCATAGAGCCCTCATGGAATTTAAGATATTTGTGAAAAAATCTAAACTCTAAAACTAATTCTTTTAGTTTCCACGGGTCCCATTTGCATGATTCAAACCATTCAAATTTTCTAGAGAGCCAAAAAACGGCTATGGGGTGAAAACTTAGACCTTGATTTTTCACGAATTATGATAAATTTGTAAAAAGCTTATAATTGTTGGATCACACAGCACTTGGCCTATCGGATTCGGCTCTGAGACAAAGGGACCTGTCCCGACCTTCAAAAGGCCCTTAAAATGAGGGCTTCTATTTTTATTAAAAAGCTCTAGGGCCGGGCTTGGACAACCTTTTTTAGGCCCTAAGACTTGAGGGCCGAGCTTGGATAGTACAAGGCCTAGCCCAGCTCTGACACTAACCCTTCTACTTTTCTTTACTTTATATAATATATATTTATATATGTAAATATATATACTAAAATGCCCTTATAACAGTCATTTGGTAGTAATAAAATGGGGATATGAAGGCAATTTCATATCCTCATACCCATTATAAAATGGCTTAAAAACCCACACACATACTTGGCTCATTTAATCTCTGTTTAATTATTTAAGTTATATATTAGACAGCATAAGCAATATGTGTTGATAGGTTGCTTTCGATCCCTTCCTTGTAGTTTTATTGCTTCTTATTTAAAATTGTTATATATTCTTGCTGCTGCAAATGGGGGTGTACTCCTGTTAGTTTGGACATGCCTTTTTCTTCTATGAATTGATTTAAGATACCAACAAATTCATAAAGGTAATTTGTATGTGTATGGAGCTTCAAGGATATGGGGTGATCCAAATATCTTTTTAATTAGTTGTAGCTCCCAATTCTTTCAAGTTTGAATTAATTATAGTGATTTTTAAGTGCATTTATTTTTATTATTGAAAACCGACAATGCTTAATAGTCTGATCAGTGTTAAAAAATAATGTCAATTCATAAAAGATAGGCGAAGGTAGATGGTTCGAAAACTTCAAAGATAATATTCTTGTGGAATGATTTGGTATGTGAAGATTCTTGTGAAAGGTGTGAGATAGAAAATTTTCTTAGTGGTCCCTTCAGAAAATTTTCTTAGTGGTCCCTTCACAATAAAGGTTAGACAAGATAATAATCAATCGGCACTCGACACTCGGTAACAATGTAAAAATAATAATTAAAGACTAGTTTTCTTGTTTTGAGGCCCTAAGCATTGCCCTGGCCCTCGAGCCTAGGGAAAGGGCCTAGATAGTGCAGGCCCACAGAGGGCTTTGTCCTCCCTGGGCTCAGCCTAGCATATATTGAGGGTAGGGTAAGTTGGTAAATTTGGTCTTGTTTGGTATTGGGGCTAATTTGGTATACACACACACACACAAAGCCGTTCAAGTTATGAGCCACGGATGAAGGGGATGCATGAAACTGACCCCAAATTTAGTATTTGGGCCCATCATGAGTGGATCCCCCTAGTCCGATCTTCGGTGGGACCCTAGGTGGGCCTCATCCAGCTATTCACATGCAGCTCCCTTGCAAGGCATATGTACAGGAATATAGGGGTAATTTCACTAATGGTGTGATGAACTCATTTGGGCCCCTATGGGTTGCTCTAAGGCCAAGTTTGACACCCATCCAATCCAACCCTTCTCAACGTTTCAATAATTCAAAACAATTATACAATCTAAACTCATTAAACTTAAGGCCATAAATCTTTCCATCTTCCACATCCACCATTATTGCCAGGGCATTTGAATTCATCCCCACTGTCCCACCATAAGAAAATCCTATTTGGACAGCTTGCGAAATTGTTGAAAATTTTCTTTGGTAATTAAGTCTATTCATTAAAAGGGCAGAAAAAACAATTAAAGATAGAGCACAAGCACATGGAAAAAGACCAAATTAGCCCCCAGATAAGACAGAGGAAGTATTTAAGTTATTTATGGCACTGCCTAGATATTACTGTTCACAGGAGACAACGGAGACTTGAAGGGGTCAATTCTATCTGTCTCCCTACTCTCTTTAATTGCTTTCAATTCAATTTTTCATAGCACTAACCGACTAAATCTAGAAAAGCTCAGATTATTGCATATCGCACCCGCTGCCTCTGGAATAGTTATTAATGGACTGTAACTTGGTTAGGTAAAGCTGCAAGCATACTTTTTGATAAAGTAAAAATGTATTCATTTCCATAAACCCAATCGCCTAAAGTGAAATGAGAAGTCAATAAGTGGTGAAGCATCACTTATGTTTCGTATGGTAAAGAGTCTTTGTAGACTTGTAAATAAAAAGCACATTTATCTTTTGTTGGCTAAATTTTATTCTCCCACTTCTTGTGAACAGGCTGGCCAAGAAAGCATGTTAAAGTAAAATTTTGGCGTTTGAAATTAATTTAATGTACATTTTACTTTACCACTTGAATAATAAATAGTATTAGAGTTGGTTTCTTTTTCTTTTTTCTTTTATCAAGAAGGAAATTATCTACAGATGGCTAATGCAGGGGGAATGGGCTCCCATTGGTGGTACATGTACTTCCTTTTAGGGCACGTTTGTGGACTAATGCTTTTCCTCTTCCATAGAAAGTAATTCCAATACTTATATAGAAAATGGTATTATATGATATATTATAGGAGATTTTTTTATATATATATTTTCTCCTGTTAGAAATGATGCTACACAAGGCTGCGAAAAAGTAATCAATGCCAAAAAAAAAAAAAAAAAAAAAAAAAAAAAAAAGGATTTCTTACTTGAAAATAATATTACATAAAGTGCCCTTTGTGTTCTACTTTGATAGACTTGAAATAACTGCATGTATAATTAGATTAATACCTATAGCATTCCTCTCATTTTCCAAATTGTCATTTTAGATGTGTCCAATCTTAGTTAGTTTTATATTGATAGACTAGAAAAAAGGGGCCTACAAGGATGCATGTTGGGAGGCTGTGAAGTTTAAATCCATGGTACATGGCCTACTTGTATGTAAATTGTGGTTTTGGAAGAAAAATGATTAATATATAATTTAATTCCAGTTTAAAAAACTGTCAAACTCAATAAGTGGTGGTTGGATAGACATGAGTATTCACTTGTCTTGATCAATGTAGATCTTCACCAAGTGGAGCACACTTGATTGGACCTTCATGAACCATCGTGTGATCAATCTTATGTAATCAGGGACATATTGGAGATGACTATGTTTCGGTCTAATTTTATGACTTGGGAGTTTTGAAAGTCATCCTTAATAACTAGTATCCATATGATATTTTTAGTTATCCGATCTAAGACAATGAAATTAAAAGTTTATAGAAATTGTATCATTCATCGCACACGTACACACCTACGTGTTTGGGTTCAATTCAACTGCTCCAATCCAAAGTCCACAGGTGACAGGACATGAAAACAAAGCCATTGTCTGAATTCAAGCAAGTCGATTGAGCTTCTTCTCATCGTTGAATGTGATTATCTTGCAGGTACGTCGAGCAATTTTCAAGAAGCCTCCATGTTGAATATAAGGGGAAAGGGATCGACGTGCAGTGCCAGGTAGGAGAACTTAACAGGCCTTAAGCCCAATGAAATTTTAAGTTTCATTCTATGAGCCCAAATCATAGGATCATGTGAACATTTTTTTCTAATGGTCAGCACTTGATACAATTGGTAAAAATAAAATCAAATATGGCTGTACATGTGCCAGGCTGGGCTTCAGCCTGTTTGGTTGTTGGGCCTTCAAGCTTGATGCTTTGGGCACAGCCGACATGGTTGATCTGATTGTGTTCAATATGTCAGGCTGGATCAGACCATGTACAAGTACTGGAGGACTCAAATATGAACAGCCAGCCCATTTTGTTATCTGGCCAAAAATAAACTACTCTTATCAAGCCCAAAGCAGTTTAGGCTGTTGGAATATTTCTATTTCTATTTCTTTTCTTTTCTTTTTCTGGTGCATCATACTATAGTGTTCCTTAATTATCTTTTTGTGAATCAAGATTATCTGAGGGCAGACCTCTGAGATGATCCCCAACCATCATAGTTTCTTTACATGGTTCATTCATGATGAGGTCCATCTTATCACCGGTCCACATAATTGAACCATGAGACCCACTTGTTTCTTTAAATGGGCTGCCAGTTGAATATCCAAAACTGACCATAGAATAATTTCCTCTTTAAGGGCACGCTTTTTTTTTTTTTTTGGTAAAAGCTTTAAATAGAAAGTGATTCAAATCCTAGGAATGTCAAGGTCACACATCTCTACCTTATTTCCTTCGTCTCTCACTCCTTTAATATTCTTTTGTTGGAGCCCGTTTAACTATGAATTCCTATGTATTAAGTGCTCACCTTGACAGTTCTTTGAAAATTGTTGGGCCATTGCCAGCCGCATTTTGGACTGCCTGCAGAGCAACCTTAACCTGATTGCTTTTGTTGCCCTGTTCCCAGGCCCTGTTTTGCTTTTCTGTTTTGGCCCGCTGCTTGGTTTTGTAAAGTTTTCTCTACTTTGGTTTTGGCCTGCTTTCTCTTGTGGGCTTCAGCTTGTACACATTTTGAGGGGCTTGTTTTCGTCCAGTCCCTTTTCTCTCTATACAATTCTTTTGCACCTTAGCAAAAGAAAAATAAGAAACAGGCCGTTAGCGTCTGTTTGGATGAAGAAAAAGGTGGATAAAGCTTTCAACAGTCCAAATTTGCATTGCGGAGTTTTCTTCACTTGTTTATTCCTCCTGTTCTCAGTTTTTTTCAAATCCAATTGGATCCTTAGATTTTGATTAGGCCCAACCCCGCAACGGAATCCTTCAATGTGGACATGGGGAAAATTCAGAATTCCGAATTGTGCAGCTGGTAGCTTCATCAAATGATTCTGAACTGGTCAAGGGTGCTAATTCGTTAGTTGAACTGCCAACCCAATCTATACCTATGGGTTTGGATTAGGTAGGATTGGGTTCAAAATTTTCATCCAATTAATACATGGGTTGAGTCAAGGCTTGCTATTTGACATGCTGACCTGATCCAAACTGTATCAACATATTAACTAGGGTCCAGGTTGGCCCTTATCATTTTAAGGTTGAATTTTAACAAGCATTTTCAACTTGATTTATAAATGGATCAGTTCAGACTGAGCCTATTCGTGTTACCAAAGTGTTCAACCTTATATGAATCCGACTACCTGACCCATTAGAACTCCTGGTACCAGTAGCATTTGGATTTCTAAAACTTGGGTAATTTGGATTGGGCTAGAAAACCATGTCTGTAAAACAAGGGAACACAATGGGTCTGGTTTCATATGGGCTTGAGGAAACACGAATCCGCCCCAACTCCACCGCATCATACCCAACTTGACCAATGATGAGTTTAGCATAAGTAATACCAAATCCACCTCATCACAGATAAAGGCCGGCTCGAGTTTAAGAAAAATTTTAAATGGGGCAACAGAGTTGGGGGAATCTAAAACCCAAACATACACTAAATCCAACATGGGTCATAATCTAAGAATCCATACCCACCTGAACCCAAGAAAACTATTGGCCATTGCCGTCCCTACCTAAAACTTTCAGTTTCCACTGGATTTCAATGACATATTTTGATTGGCTGTGGTTTTTATTTTCCTCAATGCAGGCCCCATTGTTTGTGGCAACAAAAATGGTCCCATTTGAGAGAATGTCCGTTTTCACCCCATCTCCTGATGCATATGCTAAAGCTGCTGTACGGTGGATTGGCTATGAACCCCTCTGCATGCCTTACTGGCCCCATTACATTCAGTGGTGTATAGCTTCTCTCTTACCAGACACACCCACCTTTGGATGGCGAATTAGGTATATTACGTACTAGTTCTAGTATGAAAAGAAAAGGGTCTAAGAAAGAATGATACGACTCTGTATTCTCTACCTAATCACCGACCTAAAAAAAACGAGGACATGATAGCATACCATATTATAAGTTGGTTTGAAGAAAGAATAAAATATAAGTGGGCTATGATGGTATTTTTTTTTTAGTTGTTTGTTATGTAATTTTTTGACTTTTTGTATGGAAAGTAAAAGTTTTTTTTTTTTTTTTTTTTTTGTGTACTTTAGCAGATAGAGCTTGCTGCTTTCTGATTTTCTTTTGAAAAAGATGGAGAGAGGTTTGAATTAAAGTGATTTTGATGTGACATATTATTTAAAACATGGAGGTTTTACTTGACTTTTACTACATTAGTAAAGTGCCAAACTAGCATGTTTCAATTTAAAATGAGTGCTCCAACATTTGATTGAGCACCATGATGGAAATGTGACTCGGCGCTAACGTGGAATCGCTACTGATGTGGTGTTAATCATATTTTGGTATGGTTCTCAATTGGATGGTGGAACCCGCTCATTTCAAAACCACCCCCCTTTCCCAGTGAGCTTAGTAGAAAAGATCCCTTTTCTTTAAAAAAATAAAAATAAAAAACTGCCTTTTTTTATGTCATTTTAGTTCTTCTTTATGGTAGGAGAGGATTCCTCTCTCTTCCGATTTCTATTCTATGGGAGCAATGGCGGACCTAGGAAATTTGAAGAGGGGGCAGGGCGGGGGACTGCTCTATTCTCACCCCTACATGGGAGAGTGAAATCTTGGATTTCCACTCATATTATGGAAAATCGATTCACTTTCTCCCTCAAGTGAAAGAAAATGTGTCCGTTGTCCACTAAAGAAGATAAAGTGGAGCTGCGGTGGAAAATCAAAATAATTTTTTCTCTTTATCACATTATCCTCTGGTCACACAAAATTAAAGAGAGACATCCATCCGATTTTGAAGGAAAAAACGTAGGGGTGTTTTGAAGAAATAAACAGTGTGTCCCCCAGGTGACTCTTGGGCCCTTGGCTTCCTCCCTAATGGTTGTATCATTTTGTTCCGCCCTTTCTCTTGATTTAGACAAGGATCAGAGGCGCGGGGCTTCATCTTTGATAAAAAAAGAAGAAAATATAGGGGTGTGTTTAGGCATTTTTATTTTATGTCCTTTTGCCACTCCTCAACTTTCTCTACTCTTTGAGAACTTGAGAGAGTAGCAAGGGTGTCATAATAAGGGTCTTAATGACCTTTTGTTTTCCTAAACGATTGAATCTTAGGGAGTAGCTATTCACACAACCCTCCTTACTCCTTCCACATCCATTTTTTTCCAATAGGAAATGTCCAAACTACCCATTCCCTTTCCCTGCTCGCCGCCTAGCTCCGCCCGATGGCGCCAGTGCCCGCACCCTCTCCCTCTCCTTACTAGTCGTCCACCTCCGCCGCGCCCTCTCCCTCTCTCCCTCTCCTTCTCCTTGTCTCTCTCCCTCTCCCTCTCTTTCTCCTTGATCGCCGTCCCTCTCCCTCCCTCTCTTCCTCTCATGTTTTAAGGCTGGCCTTAAAACAAGAGAGGAAGAGACGGAGGGAGAGGGACGGCGATCAGGGAGAAAGAGAGGAAGAGACAGAGAGAGAGAGAGGGAGAGGGCGGGCGCGAGCGGCAGGGAGAGGGAGAGAGATAGGGGGAAGGAGACGGAGAGAGAAAGAGGGAGAGGAAGAGAGATGGAGAAAGAGAGAGAGAAGGCGCGGGCGGCTTTAGGCGGAGTTGGGCGGCAAGCAGGGAGAGGGAGAGTGTGGGAAAGAATGAGAGGGAGAGAGGAGGGACAGAGAGAGAGAGGGTGAAGGAGAGAGGGAGAGGGAGAGGGCGGCATTGGGCGGCGAGCAGGGAGAGGGAGAGAGAGGGAAAGGGGTAGTTTGGACATTCCCTAGAAGGTTGCCATGGTTTTGAAAAAAAATGGATGTTCAAGGAGCAAGGAGGTATGTGCAAATAATAGTTTGTCATCTCTCTCTCTCTCTCTCTCTCTCTCTCTCCAATGTCATCATTACCATCTCATCCATTGCCAATGTCTCATCCCACATCCAACCATGTTTAAAAAGTATTTAATGAAACTCTTGAGCAGAGTCCACTTAATAAAATTAAACTGGCTTAGAATGTGGGTCCTTTTGGGCCGATGTTCTTGAGTAGGGCATACTTTAGAAATACATAAATCCCATAAATTAATGCTCTAATTCTCTATCAAAAACTTAACTCAATATGATTTGGGCCCAAGATAAATTGATCTATATGAAAAACTTAAATTTTTTATTAGAATTTTATGGAATATATGTTTTTTAAACGTTAACAATCTTAAGCTAGGTCATTTGAGTGAAATTTGATAAGTTCTATACACTAAATGACGATGTTGTTTTTCAACAATTTTGATGTTTTATAAATGGGCCTATTGTCGTGGAAAATCTTCTATCATGTTTTTCTTTTCTTTTCTCTTTTTATCATCTCTATCGAGTAGATGGCATCCAAGGACATTGAAATCATCCTAGCTCTTGATTTAACAAGCTTAAAGTCAAATACTATTTTGATAATATAATTTCTCCTTTCTTATGAGATCCAACCCAATGGTGGGTAAAGGCTTGATAGGCATCAAAACTTGGCATGATGCCAAATCAAGGTGATAATATAAGTATGAAAGGAGCTAAATTGACGAAAGGTTGGCTCAAGTAGGCCCCATAGAGCTGGGCTTTACGTGTGTTCTACTTGTAACAAAAATTTTCTTCTTTAATTGAATTTTATGTAGATAATAAGGGAAGGGGTCATTTCTTGACTGGTCTAGATTATTCATAAGTGGGCATACTAATATTATTAGTCAATCAAATTTGCCCCCACTAGAAGAAAATCCTACCTCCGTCCTTGGATGCAGGTGTTCAAAAGTCTCGTTTTAGACAAATTCACAGCGTTTACATGTGTCCATGTACCTACTAAACTTCTAGAATTGCTAAAAGAAGAAAGAAAAAGGAAATCATAAAATCTCATCTTATTATGATTTGGTGATACTGTAAATTTGATCATGTATAATACACTTGAATAAAAATATTATAAAAAAATATATATGTTTTTTAACAATCAATCTAATGATGACCATGTCTATCAGATTGAAATTCGGGGAGGAAGAACACAAGGAGTGATCATTTTTTTTTAGAGTGCTTATACTTTTAATAGGTGGTCCAGATCTACTTCTGTATCAAACTTACCTTAGCTCTCTGTTTGTTTTTATATGCATCGCGAAAAGTGGAAATGGGCTAAAAAACCCCTTTTTTATTAGGGTATTTTGTAGAATCTCACTCTATATAAAATAATATATGTGAACTCCTTAACTTGTTTATTTACATGTGTCAAGAAGTAAAAATAAAGCAGGGGTCAAATAAAACATAAAGGGAAAATAAGGAATTTAAAGTTTTTTTTTTTACAAAGTTTACTTCTCTCGAAGTAATCAAATCCCCCCCTCCCCCCACCATTTTCATCCAAATAGCAAAGAAGTAGAAACATAACACCATCACTTTAATTCTCTCCAAGTTATCAATTCCCCTCCTCCCCCAGCCCACCATTCTATCAAAAAATAATGAAGTAAAAAGTCACATCTTGAACTATTTCTACTCCTCCCTTTACTCAAACTAGCAGGACGGTGTTCTTGCCTTTTCTTTTGCCTCCTTTCATGGCCACCATTAAACAGAATAATTCTTCACACATAACAACCCTAAGTAGGAATGTCCATGCCAAAGTTTAGTCAAGCTTGATCTTTCTTATGGATGAGTCAGGCTAACTTGAGCTTGACCTTGAGCTCATATTGATATTGTAGAGGATTTTACCACAAGCTCAAGCTCATATTGATATTGTAGAGGATTTTACCAGAAAGGTCATCTTAGAGTCACTCTATGCCAAAAAGAACCCCAAAGACATGATTGCACTGTGGTGGTCCTAGGGGTCCTTTTAGGCTTCAGTTTTTGAAATCTAAGTTGTGCAGGGATCACCCACATATCTCCGCTCGTTTTTTCTCCTTCCTCCTTCCTCCTTCCTCAAGCTCAAAACCAAACCAAGTCCAATTTACTACACTCACTCATCAAACCCAAACCAAGTCCTCCCCTCCCTTACCCATCATCATCAACATTGATATTTACTCTCTCCTCTTCCCTCTCATTTCTCCAACCATCAATGCTCTAGATCTCTCTATTTCCTTCGAAGAGATGACTTCCACCTCCTTCTCCCATCTCAAGTAGGAGTTTCTCGGAACAATGCTTCTGATCTGTAATCCTCTAGTTTGCTGAGGAACGAGTTCCGAAACTCTCTTTTGAAGCATATGCTTTTTAACAAATTTATTTCTCTTTTTTCTATATAATAATGAATTAAATTGTGAAAATTAATAAAATGAGAAAGAGAAATTTTAGAAGTGGCCCACTTTAGAAAAAGGGAGGCCATTGTGCAATATAATTAAAAAGAGCATGAAATCGTTAGTGTAAAAATTGTCTTCGATCCAATCAATACAAATGCCTACTGGGTCATTTCTTCGACATGTCATGGCCATTGACATCATGAATATAATTTTAGAAAATCATAGCATGAAAATAGCCCTCTTAAAATAATCTTCTTCTCAATAAAATGATCTTCTAAAAAAAAGGCAATGATGATTACACTTGCAGTGATCAAGTCATTTTTTTAATTTTCATGACATGGATTAGAGCTTGCCTAAAAAAAAGTTAAAAAACAAATTGATAAATTTGTAAAATTGGTCCAAATTTTTTTTCTCAGTTTTTCTTCTTCTTTCCATCATTCATAAGGCCCAAAAGTTTTCAACCCATGGAGAATGCAGAGACATATATATAGACCCTCAGTTATTGGGCCTCCTAATGGATGTGCTAATTGGCAAAAAATACTTGATGCAAACATATCGACCAAACTTTTTAGGCTAGTATCACTAGTTTTATAAGTTTGTTTTATTTATTTTTTGTTTAGCCGAGCTTTAAACCTTGTTATAAAAACATTGAGAAACGACTTAACTATTGCAGGTGCGAACATCATTGCCTTTATTTAAAGAATCATCTTGTTGAAAAGAAAATTATTTTATTGAAGCTTCTTTCATACTTTGATTTTCTAAAATTGAATTCATGAGCTTAAGTGCCATGGCATGTTGAAGAAGTGCCCCACTGGGCGTTTGTATTGATCACTACAAGAAACTTGACATTTAGCTGTGAAATTTTTCGCGGCTAATGGTCTTAAAGTCTCGGCTAAAAGTTTTAGCGGCAATATTTTGATTGCCGCTGAGTCGTTGCTAAAAGTGCTGCCACTAATTGTTTTAGCCGTGATTTTAAAACATTGCGGCTAAAAGTGGGACTTTTACCCACAACTCCAAAATTGTAGCTAAAAGTCTAATAATTAACCGCAAGCTTTATCACCGCTTATTTAAAAAATTGTTGTCACTAACAGTGTAAAATCGCCACTAAAAATTTATTATAAACATATGAAAGTAAGATTTTAGGGCGATCATAAGTCGTGGCTAAAAGTTTAATTTTAGCAGCAACTATAAGTTGCCACTAAAAGAATTGTGTATAGTAATTTTAGTGGCAACTTGTTATCGCGGCTAAATGTTTAAATTTTAGCTGCGACGTAGATCGCCACTACAAGTACTAGGTATAGCACCTCTAGTGGTAGTTTTAGCGGCAACTTGTAATCTTAGGTAAACGTTTTACTTTCAGCTATAACAACAAGTCATCACTAAATGTATTAAGTATAATAGTTCTACCGACGACTTGTTCCCATGACTAAAAGGTTAATATTAATATTAATTAAAAGGAAGAATAAAATTAATTTATTGATCCCTTTTCAAATTTTCATGAACCAGCTTATATAATATGAGAAAATGAAAACTACTCACCATCAAGTATTAGAAAATAACCTCAAATTTACTTGAGGACGTAGCAAGAGTAAAGTTTACATTAGCATAGAAAAAATATAAATAAAATAAAAAAAATTATTATCATCCGGCTTTTGAGTAGTTATGCATCACATTGGAATTTGGCCTAACTCCTTTAACTGCTGGAGGAGGATGTTAAACTGGGACTGTAACACAGCTTGCATCTGAGCATGCACCTGTGTCTGTTGCGATTCTGCTTAGGCCTGGAGTGCTATCTGCACCTGAGCTTGCACTTATGTCTGCTGCGAGGCTAGCTGGGACTCTAAGGACTCCATTTCCGAGCCCATCTCACTATTCTCCTTTGATTTCATGCTCTTTTGAGAATTAGATTGCACAGTGGCAGCCTTCCTTTCCGAAGGTGGGCCCACATCTAAAATTATTAATTCTCATTTTATTAGATTTCACAATTTAGTCTATTATTATAGAAATAAAAAAAAAATAAAATGTGACAATTGATGGTAGGTCCCATCTCCCCGGGGGACTAAAATTTGACTCATGGGTGATAAAGACGGGAATCCCATTGACATTTTCTTGAGTGGAGGTAGTTGGAGGTAAGGTCTCATCGAACCTTACTCTGACATGGTGGTAGGTGGAGGGAGAGTCCCATCGGACGGCTTTCCATTCCTTCTACTGACGTAACAGCCTGATAAAGGCATTTCCTTTTTGCTATCAGTTGTCCATCGTATCTGATAGCACGTCCTATAACGTGTTCGTACTTTTCATAGGAGCATGGTTATACTTGACTGACACCTAATACTCGTACCGAGATCAATAGTAGCCATGAGATGGATGCGTCCTGGCACTATTGCAGAGACGCAAGTAAAGCTAGCACTGTTACCGAGCTGAATACAACCGGTACCGTTACCGACCTGACACTATTGCCGAGCTGCATAAGACTGAAATCAACACAAACCCAGCCGGCACTATTACTGAAACTTAGCATAATCTTGGTGTTACGGGATTGCCTCCACACAATTGCCCCCCAGCTTTTGACCTCTTAGAGTTCTCCAACTCTTGGAGGTCGGAAGCTAAGTACTATTGCTGAGCTAGCACGGTTACCGAGCTGAATATAGTTGCTGAGCCGGTGCTGTTACCAAAGCACGGAAGATGAGCATCATGATGGAGGAGTCTTCCGAGTATTGAGTTCAGAGCCCATGCTCTTTTTCATCTTGGTGCCCGTTACTGACGTCTTATCCTTATCAAGATGTTGTTTCGCATGTCCGAGATAATTAATAGCCTGCTTGAATCGTTGCAGAAGATGTACCGGTGGCACCATGTGTCACCCTTTGGTTGGTTGTTCAATCGATTCGAGGAGATATGTGGAGTGCCCTAGGCGACGCCTCGCACGCGCATTCCTTGAAATTCGAAACGGTGCCCCTTTTTCATTATAAATGCGGACGCTGCTTCCATGTTCTTCACTTTTGCGCTTTGCTAGAGAAAAGAAGATTTGTTGAAGAGAAGAAAGCTACCGAAGTCGAGCCTGCACGAGCCTGTTGTTCTCTAGAGTCTGTTTCGTAAGTTCTTCCCTCTTTTGTCCTCCTTGTTTCTGCTTTTGAGGTTCCTTTTTTCTAGGGTTTCCTGCCTCCTTTCTTTTTTGTTTCCTTTTTCCAGTTTCTTTAAACTATAGGAAATGGGGACTTATAGGCATTTGCTAGAAACCTCTATGGCCATAGCTGAGTTTAGGGCCAAGTATGAGATCCCTGACGATGTTCAGGTTAGATTAGACGACCCAGAAAACCCTTTCGATGGCCTCACTTTTAGCAATGGTTGGATGCCGTTCCTTCTAGTGACTGTGATCGAGGGTGGGTTCTGATTCCCCCTTCACCCTCTTCTGTGGACTTTCCTGAAAAAATGGCACCTCCACCCCTGCCAGTTGATGCCCAATGGTTTCAAAATCATAATGGGGCGTCGCCAAGCTGAATAGGATCTTAGGTATTGACCTCGACGTCCATGACATCGAGGATGTCTATGACCTGTGCATGTCCGGTGGGGGCGACAACACTTACTATCTCCGGGTGAAGGCCAACCGACAATGCTTTGTCAATGAGCTAGAGGACTCCAACCGGTATGCCGAGGACGACCGTCTGTTCGTCTAGGGCAACTAGGAGTTCGGTGAGTCCGAAGTGGAGAGGACTTACAAGGTTCCCCACGGCTTCGGAACCCCTCCAAGTAAACACCGAACCCCTAGCTTTTTTCTATTTTTCCTCTTTTGTTTCTGTCGAGCTGGCGTCTTCTGTTTGTTGCACAGACGCCCGACAGAGAAGACAAGAAGCGAACTGGGTCGGCTAGTCGAGAAACGGCACCTGGTTTCGGTCGCTGTACAGCTACCGAGATCACAAGTGCCGAGTTCACTGGGCGGTCGTCGACTACGAGCCAAGGTATCACTCTTTTATTAAGAGGAGGATACCTCAGGGAGGGCGTCAGGCCTTTGAAGAAGAAAGGGCAGAGCCGGCCAGGGCCCCGACCAACGTCGAGCAGCAAGTTACCTCGAGTGCCTCCACCTCCTTTTCATCAATCTTGTTCCAATTTTTATCTGTTTCTCGCCACAAAATATGATTAGATTTACCATCGACTGTAATGAAATGTGTTGTTTTTAGTACTTTTTAAAAATAAGAAAATACCAATTGGCATCGGTGGTCTATTTTTCTAGCATTCCGATTGCAATCAATATACAATCTCAGTATTGTTTGAATTAGGAAAATGCTACCAGTGACGATAATATCATGATCCAAGGGTAGAATAAATGGATTCAGCTGACACACTTTCCTATTCGAGCATTAATCCCCAATGTTTTGTCAGGATAATCAAGCCACTTGCAGTTTGGATATATTCAAAATCTCAAATGCATTCGTAGCGAACTTTTGTTCTTGCTTGATTACTTTTTCTCTCTTTCATATCATTTTGTTCCAGTCTAACCAATCTATTCTTTAGTACTTGAATATGCTTATTGGTTATCAAAATATGCAATTGACAGGTTCAGATATGGAGGCTAATATATCTCATAGAACTCGTGAAGGGATCCTTAGCACTACCGACCTTGCTCATTCCAATCTCTTTAATTGTGCGATAAGCGAGTTGTTGCAATTGATGAAAATTCCACATAATTGATGATAGAAACCTTTCTTTTCGCTTCTCTTTGAAGTAATAGTTTAGTCACTATTTTCCTATTTATGAAGAATTTGTTGCAAGATTATTGGTCATCAATCTTCTTCATAAAATTCAAAGAAGAATTGAGGACAAAACCAAAAGACAATGAATGCATGGAGCGTGTTGTGGGGTGGGACTACTCTCCTAGATTGAGTATTGTTCATGGTGTTGATGATCCCTTTCACCAAGAGCATCCACAGAAGGGTTCCCCGTCCGAAAGTGCATTGGCTGAAATGATCTTCCATAGTCCAAAAGAAATCAGTTGAAGGAGCTATAATGCCAATGTATGGAAATGATGCGGCGCAGATATGGCTATAGTTATTCGTCTGCAAATTACATTGTAGGTTTGGACACGAAAATGTGAAACAAGTATGTTACCTCTTTTGATGTATAATAACTTTATTCAGGAGAGTGTGGTGTATTCTACGGAAAGAGTGACAGACCTGTCTCCTACACATAACAATGGATGTAAAAAAACAAACCATCCCAAAATTTGGGGTGATGAGGGAATATAATTGCTTTTATACAATCACTCATCTTGGTTCAGAGTACAAATGATTGGAGCCCATGAGGTCAATGATTCTAAACACTGAACCATGCAAGGACTGCATGAGTATTGGTTTTTTCCATGATTAATCTACCTCCCCGAGCCAAGCTGTAAAAACTTGTCACACTTGCATATGAAGCAGAGCACGAGAAGCATGGGATAAGGCTACGTTGATGGCCGCAATGACAATGGCTGCACCATGAACCTACTTGCTCATTGCATCAATGAAGGAAGAAGATACCAGTAAGTAAATACCATAAAAGTGGGATTTCCAGGGACAACCAGGATATCCTCAATAAACTGCATAAGCTGTGGGGCACACATGACACACTCTGATCAATCTAAACCCCCACACTAGCTGCTTATCCATGGATGAGCACTCACTAAAACTTAATGCTCATCTGGGTTTTGGAGGCGCCTGGATTGATCATTCAAATTTTAACAACCAACTGTATCTAAAGGCTAGGATTTGGAGAGCCTTGAAGTCTGCAAAAATGTACCCCCCCTCTTTCACAGTACCATTTTTAATAGGGATAGTGTGTTATTTAAATATCCCTTAAATTTGTATATTTCAAGCATTCCTGACTTTCCCCATATGAGTAGGTGGTTATTGAGAGTGTTTTTGCTGGGAGCTTTTAATTGCAAATCTGAGCGAGTCTAAACAGCGTCCTTTACATTGGTAAACATGACTCGAACCTGCAACCTTGATGGTTGCAACAGCGAGCAGCTTCCACTGCGCCACAGGATCTTTTCTTTACCTAGTCTAGACGTGTCTTTATGATGGCTATTTCAAATGGATAATTTAAACAAAAAGAGACTTGGTAGAACGTCAATTTCCAGGAATTCAAGAGATTCTTTTGGAATTTTCTCAAGCCTAAATGTAGGAGAAAATCTATGAACTTGAGGTAGGGTCTGTGCATCCATTAACATGCTCTTCACTTCACCCATCATCATCCTCAAAGCCTTGTTTGTCCTAACTATGTTGGGGTCGGCTATATGGATTCTATTTTTTCATTCTGATCTATCTTGTCCTACGATGTGCTTTCACCTATGTCCTACATTTAGTTTTGCCATATAGAGCTCCAAAGCCATTCTTTTTAGTCATGCTGGCGGCTAGCCTAATTAGAATGTGGATGAACAACTGATGATGGGTCGGGCTAATTGTTTGCATCGGAGTATTGGGCAGCCCTACATAGTGAAAAAGGGGGCCAAAACCTTATAGTATGGTTAAACAAAACAATATTTGAAAATAAAAGTTCCACTTTGCATTGTATTTTCATACCTGTTCAAGCAATGGTGGTGAGGAAATAACGCCTGGACTTAACCTACTCAAATCTAACACATGACAATTATTATTATTATTATTATTATTATTATTATTATTATTATTATTATTATTATTTTGGTTATCCCTGAGGTCTTTCACCCAACAGGATAAAGTTGCCAGCTAAACCCATATAAATGCACACCGGGCAAATTTGAGATGATTTTGGACATAGGATGTAGAGAAAAAAACCCACGCCTTATGCAACTTCACTATCTCCTAATTGGATAACATGACACTCTTTTGATAAAACTATGGGCAAATAAAAGACATTGATATTATCACACCAAAAATAATGGGTGCACGTGGAGGTATAAAACGGGCCGTGCTAGTGGAAAATGGCTGCCACTGCCCGCCATGATTAGGCAGCGCCGTACCCCAGTCGATGGGGCCTCTGTCTAGAATGGCTCAGAGGCACGAGCAGCCAATGGGCCTTCCTTTAAATAAAAAAAAAATCTTAAATTTTAAAATTATCATTAAATCTTGTATGAGGACATAAAAATCACTCCGAAACATGTATTAGGCTATAAATATCACTCATTGCCACTTGCATGAGGCTATAAATACCACTCATTGAAAATTGTATTGGTTAATTTTCAAATCATCTTGTCATTTTTCTTTGATCGGTAACAAAAACATTCATTGATTAAATAAAGAGATTACAATGAGGGAAGAAAAGGTACAAGAGTATTGAACCCTCACCCACCAAACACATAAAAAAGAACTACCCAAAACTTACATAATCGTACCCTCTCGAGGAAAAAACCTCTCGACGCCTGCTTAGCTAGAGCATCAGCCATAATAGAGTAAGCCGATCTAGCGACATAATGAAAAACAACATAAAAAGATATACATAAAGGATGGATTTCATTGAATAAGAATTGAGATTTCCAAGGGTTGACATTCATTTTAGATATCTAAGCAATCGCATTGGAAGAGTTACTTTTTACAATGAGATCACCACGGATGCTCCTAGAAAAGCATCGGAGAGCCTCCAAAATGGCTAACACCTCAGCTTCATTGAAATCGCAAACACCTACGTACTTTGAAAACATAAAAAGGACGTCACCATAGAAGAATACCTCCAAATCATTATGTCATAAATAAGCTTTTTAAATGCATCCACTATCCCACCAACATTTCAGTCTAATCACCCACCGACAAACACATAAGTCTCCCCTATTTCCACAATGAGTCTGAAGCATCTGGCCTCGATGTGGCACAGGCCCTGGCCTAGCACGGGCTGTGCCTGGCCAGGTCATGGTAGGCTAGGCCGCGGCACGTTGACTGGTGTGCGTGCTACGCTGTGCAGGGCTTGGTTGTCCCAACCCATTTTACATCTCTTGGTGGATTTCTAAGGCAGCCACGGGTCCAACAATGGTAAGAGCCATTGAGCAATATTTTGCCTCAGTATTGGTTTGTGATACAGTTGGCTACTTGAAATAATATGAGGCCCAAAGTAGATACAATTAATATGAGGATCATTTGTACTACTAGCCCAATCGGCATCTTAAAATGCTATGAGATTAAAGAGATCGATCTAAAATGAAGCTCATTTGATTGGGGGTTGAGGGGGAAAGTTGATCATTAATTAGTGGGTCAGGTGTCTTTTAAAATGGGCTAAATTACACGTAATAAATCATCATCGTTGTGATCATCAGCATCATCAATTCCTTATCCCGACTTTATTGTGGTCGGCTACATAAATTCTCTTACTTCATTCAATTTATCATGACTGGGCTGTCAAAGGGCCAGCATGGACAAAAGTAAGCCCTTACCATATCCTCACATCCTTACCATACCCTCACATATGCAAATCATTAGTAGTGATAACAATCTGTAGCAACGTTGTAACCTGATCATTCCATTTTGGTTATGGGGTCGTTTGTCTACACCCATTTACACATGTAAATGGTGAATATGTGTAATATTTACGCATCAATCAAGTTTGTCTTCAAGTATTTATGCATCTTATGTGTAAATCAGATGTGTAAATGGTGTGAAAATGAGCCCATTTTCACACCAAGATTTGAACACCTATTCAGGTGGGGATATAGAATACCAAGTCACATGTGATTTCAAAGAATACCGATTGGAAGCAGACGGTTTGGTTTTGGGGCAACTTTCGTCAAAGAAGTTCTGAGTTCGAATCCCCCTCTAACGCATTTTAAAAAAATAATAATAAAAGAGGCATTTCCATCAAAGTGGTTCTGGGTTCGAAACCCCACTCCAAAGCATTTACAAAAGAATAATAAAAGATGCATCGAGACAGATTAAACCTATTAATGAAAACATTCCTTGCATCTTATCCCCTTTTATGCAGATAACCTCTCTATTTTTCTCTCTTGCCTTGCTATACAATTTTTTTTTATATAAAATCTATTTCTATACGTGATTAATATTAACATAAAGCCGGTAAGATGCATTGGTTAAGTTTTATGCAAATTGAATAATGAATTAAGATAATATTGAACTAAATATTAATTAATAAAAATATTAATAATAATCATATTTTCTTTTTCATCAGGCTATAATTTCCTTAACCAAAAATGTTGGAATGCATTCTTTTTAAGGTGGTCATTGATAGAAATGTATGTTTTTGAAAAATACATTTCATGTTGAAAGACATGTTTTTTTTTAAGGATCGAAAATGCAAGTGAAAACTTTGATATAAATTAGTCATTTTTTGTCTCCTTTTCATATCATTATAGTAGAATATAATTTGATAATTGATAAGTATCATTTACAAAATCTTTAATACATATACACATATCATTGAAACAAACATAGAAAACATGAATCACATGTGTAAATGATGTGAAAATAGTGTTATTAAACAAACGTTGTAAAAAGAAACGCATGTGTAAATGTTACATACTTAAAATTTGAATATTCATCATTTACATGTGTAAATTGTATTTACATATCTCACGCGTAAAAGACAAATGACCCCTAAGGGGCATGCACAAGATTGTGCCATGTGAAACATCACTTTGAACGAAGTGATATGGCAGCGGAATTTTATAACTTGATAATGGAAGAATCCAAACTAATCACTAGTATATATACATAATAATGAACAACAGGTTGTGTGGGTTGTGTCAAGCCCTAACTTGGTTCTCAAGGTTGTTGGCTTTTAAAAATTCGGACCTAGGGCCGCCAGTGTGGGGGGACACTATGAAGATGAAAAATCCTATGGGGTCCACATATGAAAAACTTATGTAGTTTTCAAAATATGTAATAGCTCTTTTGAAAATTCCGGGGCTCCATATGTAAAAAATTATAAAACTTCTAAAGAAAATTTGGGTTTTCATAAATTGTGGAGGGGCCATATGTAAAAATCCATAAAACTTTGTAAAACATAAAGGGGTTCTCAGAAATTTTGGAGGGGCCATAAGGAAAAATTAATTAAGAAAGAAGGGGTTGCTTTTTTATTTTCTTATTTATTTATTTATTTACTTGTACTTTAGTAGATAGAGGTGGTTTCTTTTTTATTTTCTTTTGAAAAAGATGGAGAGAGTTTTGATTTAAAGTGATTTTGATGTGACATGTTGTTTAAAAAATGGAGGTTTTACTTGACTTTTACTATATTAGTAAAGTGCCAAACTAGCCTGTTTCAATTTAAAATGAGTGATCCAACATTCGATTGAGCACCATGATGGAAATGTGACTTGGTGCTGACGTGGAATCGCTACTAATGTGGTGTTAATCATATTTCGGTATGGTTCTCGATTGGATGGTGGAACCCGCTCATTTCAAAACCACCCCCTTTTCCCCATGAGCCTAGTAGAAAAGATCCCTTTTCTTTAAAAAATAAAAATTAAAACTCCCTTTTTTTTATGTCTTTTTAGTTCTTCTTTATGGTAGGAGAGGATTCCTCTCTCTGCCGATTTCTATTCTACGGGAGCAATGGCGGACCTAGGAAATTTGAAGAGGGGGCAGGGCGGGGGAATGCTTTATTCTCACCTCTACATGGGGACTGCTCTATTCTCACCCCTACATGGGAGAGTGAAATCTTGGATTTCCACTCATATTATGAAAAATTAGCTCGCTTTCTCCCTCAAGTGAAAGAAAATGTGTCCGTTGTCCACTAAAGAAGATAAAGTGGAGCTGCGGTGGAAAATCAAAATAATTTTTTCTCTTTATCACATTATCCTCCTGTCACACAAAATTAAAGAGAGACATCCATCCAATTTTGAAGGAAAAAACGTAGGGGTCTTTTGAAGAAATAAACAGTGTGTCCCCCAGGTGACTCTTGGGCCCTTGGCTTCCTCCCTAATGGTTGTATCATTTTGTTCCACCCTTTCTCTTGATTTAGACAAGGATGAGAGGCACGGGGCTTCATCTTTGATAAAAAAAAAAAAAGAAATTATAGGGGTGTGTTTAGGCATTTTTATTTTATGTCCTTTTACCACTCCTCAACTTTCTCTACTCTTTGAGAACTAGAGAGAGTAGCAAGGGTAATCTTGTCGTAATAAGAGTCTTATTAACCTTTTCTTCTCCTAAATGATAGAATCTTAGGGAGCAACTATTCGCACAACCCTCCTTACTCCTTCCACATCCATTTTTTTCCAAAACCATGGCACTCCAATAGGAAATGTCCAAATTACCCATTCCCTTTCCCTGCTCGCCGCCCAGCTCCGCCCGATGCCGCCAGCGCCCGCGCTTTCCCTCTCCTTACTCGTAGTCCACCTTCACTGCACCCTCTCCCTCTCTCCCTCTCCTTCTCCCTGTCTCTCTCCCTCTCCCTCTCTTTCTCCCTGATCATCGTCCCTCTCCCTCCCTCTCTCCCAAGTCCTAAAACAGGAGGGGGAAAGTGGGAGAAAGAGGGATGGCGATTAGGGAGAAAGAGAGGGAGAGACAAAGACAGAGAGGGAGAGGGCGGGCGCGAGAGGAGGTAGGCGGCAGGGAGACGGAGAGAAAAGGAGGGAGAGGGAGAGAAATAGGGAGAAAGAGAGGGAGAAGGCGCGGGCGGCACCGGGTGAAGTTGGGCGGTAAGCAGGGCCAGGGAGAGAGTGGGAAGGAATGAGAGGGAGAAAGGAGGAGGGAGAGAGAGGGTGAAGGACAGAGAGAGAGGGAGAGGGAGAGGTCGGCACTGGGTGACGAGCTAGGAGAGGGAGAGAGAGGGAAAGGGGTAGTTTGGACATTTCCTAGAAGGTTGCCATGGTTTTGAAAAAAATGGATGTTCAAGGAGCAAGGAGGTATTTGCAAATAATAGCTCTCAGAATCTTATTGTCATCTCTCTCTCTCTCTCTGCAATGTCATCATTACCATCTCATCCATTGCCAATGTCTCATCCCACATCCAACCATGTTTAAAAAGTATTTAATGAAACTCTTGAGTGGAGCCCACTTAATAAAATTTAACTGGCTCGGAATGTGGGCCCTTTTGGGCTGATGTTCTTGAGTAGGGCATACTTTGGAAATACATAAATCCCATAAATTAATGCTCTAATTCTCTATGAAAATCTTAACTCAATATGATTTGGGCCCAAGATAAATTGATCTATATGAAAAACTTAAATTTTTTATTAGAATTTTATGGAATGTATGTTTTTTAAAAGTTAACAATCTTAAGCTGGGTCATTCGAGTGAAATTTGATAAGTTCTATACACTAAATGATGATGTTGTTTTTCAACAATTTTGATGTTTTATAAGTGGGCCCATTGTCGCGGAAACTCTTCTATCATGTTTTTCTTTTCTTTTCTCTTTTTATCATCTCTATTGAGTAGATGGCATCCAGGGACATTGAAATGATCCTAGCTCTTGATTTAACAAGCTTAAAGTCAAATACTATTTTAATAATATAATTTCTCTTTTTTTATGAGATCCAATCCAATGGTGGGTAAAGGCTTGATAGGCATCAAAACTTGGCATGATGCAAAATCAAGGTGATAATATAAGTATGAAAGGAGCTAAATTGATGAAAGGTTGGCTCAAGTAGGCCCCTTAGAGCTGGGCTTTACGTGTGTTCTACTTGTAACAAAAATTTTCTTCTTTAATTGAATTTTATATAGATAATAAGTGAAGGGGTCATTTCTTGACTGGTTTAGATTATTCTTAAGTGGGCATACTAATATTATTAGTCAATCAAATTTGCCCCCACTAGAAGAAAATCCTACCTCCGTCCTTGGATGCAGGCGTTCAAAAGTCTCGTTTTAGACAAATTCACATGCTTTTACATGTGTCCATGTACCTACTAAACTTCTTGAACTGCTAAAAGAACAAAGGGAAAGGAAATAAAAAAATCTCATCTTAGTATGATTTGGTGATATTGTAAATTTGATCATGTATAATACACTTAAATAAAAATATTATAAAAAATATATATGTTTTTTAACAATCAATGTAATGATAGTCGTGTCTATCAAATTGAAATTCAGGGAGGACGAACATAAGGAGTGAGCATTTTTTTTAAAGGGCTTATACTTTTAATAGGTGGTCTAGATCTACTTCTATATCAAACTTACCTTAGCTCTCTGTTTGTTATTATATGCATCACGAAAAGTGGAAATGGGCTAAAAAGCCCTTTTTTTTTTAGGGTATTTTGTAGAATCTCACTCTATATAAAATAATATATGTGAACTCCTTAACTTGTTTATTTACATGTGTCAAGAAGTAAAAATAAAGCAGGGGTCAAATAAAACATAAAGGGAACATAAGGAATTTAAAGTAAAGAGACTTTTTTTTTTTTTTTTACAAAGTTTACTTCTCTCGAAGTTATCAAATCTCCCCTCCCCCACCATTTTCATCGAAATAGCAAAGAAGTAGAAACGTAACAGCATCACTTTAATTCTCTCCAAGTTATCAATTCCCCCCCTCCCCTGGCCCACCATTCTATCAAAAAATAATGAAGTAAAAAGTCACATCTTGACCTATTTCTACTCCTCCCTTTACTCAAACTAGGAGGACGGTGTTCTTGCCTTTTCTTTTGCCTTCTTTTGCCTCCTTTTGTGGCCACCGTTAAACAGAATAATTCTTCACACATAACAACCCTAAGTAGGAATGTAAATGCCAAAGTTTAGTCAAGCTCGATTTTTCTTATTGATGAGTCAGGCTAGCTTGAGCTTGAGCTCATATCGATATTGTAGAGGATTTTACCAGAAAGATCATCTTAGAGTCACTCTATGCCAAAAAGAACCCCAAAGACATGATTGCACTATGGTGGTCCTAGGGGTCCTTTTAGGCTTAAGCTTTTGAAATCTAAGTTGGGCAGGGATCACACACATATCCCCGCTCGTTTTTTCTCCTTCCTCCTTCCTCCTTCCTCCAACTCAAGCTCAAACCCAAACCAAGTCCAATTTACTACACTCACTCTTCAAACCCAAACCAAGTCCTCCCCTCCTTACCCATCATCATCAACATTGATATTTTCTCTCCTCTTCCCTCTCATTTCTCCAACCATCAATGCTCTAGATCTCTCTATCTCCTTCGAAGAGATGACTTCCACCTCCTTCTCCCATCTCAAGTAGGAGTTTCTCGGAATGATGCTTCTGATCGGTAATCCTCTAGTTTGTTGAGGAATGACTTCCGAAACTCTCTTTCAAAGCATATGCCTTTTAACAAATCTATTTCTCTTTTTTCTATATAATAATGAGTTAAATTGTGAAAATTAATAAAATGAGAGAGAAATTTCAGAAGTGGGCCACTTTAGAAAAAGGGAGGCCATTGTGCAATATAATAAAAAAAGAGCATGAAATCCTTAGTGTAAAAATTGTCTTCGATCTAATCAGTACAAATGCCTACTGGGTCATTTCTTCGACATGTCATGGCCATTGGCATCATGAATATAATTTTAGAAAATCATAGCATGAAAATAGCACTCTTAAAAGAATCTTCTTCTCAATAAAATGATCTTCTAAAAAAAAGGCGATGATGATTACACTTGCAGTGATCAAGTCATTTTTTTAATTTTCATGACATGGATTAGAGCTTGCCTAAAAAAAAGCTAAAAAAAAAAATTTATAAACTTGTGATATTGGTCCAAAAGTTTTTTGTCAGTTTTTCTTCTTCTTTCCATCATTCATAAGGCCCAAAAGTTTTCAACCCTTGGAGAATGCAGAGACATATATATATATAGACCCTCAGTTATTGGGCCTCCTAATGGACGTGCTAATAGGCAAAAAATATTTGATGCAAACATATCGACCAAACTTTTTAGGCTAGTATCACTAATTTTATAAGTTTGTTTTATTTTATTTTTTTGTTTAGCAGAGCTTTAAACCTTGTTATAAAAACATTGGGAAACGACTTAACTATTGCAGGTGCAAACATCATTGCCTTTGTTTTAAAGAATCATCTTGTTAAAAAGAAAATTATTTTATTGAAGCTTCTTTCATATTTTGATTTTCTAAAATTGAATTCATGAACTTAAGTGCCATGGCATGTTGAAGAAGTGCTCCACTGGGCGTTTGTATTGATACAAGAAACTTGACATTTAGCTGTAAAAATTTTCGTGGCTAATGGTCTTAAAGTCGTGGCTAAAAGTTTTAGCTGCAATATTTTGATCGCTGCTGAGTCGTTGCTAAAAGTGTTGTCACTAATTGTTTTAGCCGTGATTTTAAAACGTTGCGGCTAAAAGTTGGACTTTTACCCACAACTCTAAAATTGTAGCTAAAAGTCTAATAATTAGCCGCAAGCTTTATCGCCGCTTATTTAAAAAATTGTTGTCACTAAAAGTGTAAAATCGCTGTTAAAAATTTATTATAAACATATGAAAGTAGGGTTTTAGGGGTGATCTTAAGTCGTGGCTAAAAGTCTAATTTTAGCGGCAACTTTAGCGGCAACTATAAGTTGCCACTAAAAGAATTGTGTATAGTAATTTTAGTGGCAACTTGCTATCGCGGCTAAATGTTTAAATTTTAGCTGCGACGCAAATCAGCACTACAAGTACTAGGTATAGCACATTTAGTGGTAGTTTTAGCGGCGACTTGCAATCGCAGCTAAACGTTTTTCTTTCAGCTACGACAACAAGTCATCACTAAATGTATTAAGTATAATAGTTCTACTGACGACTTCTTCCCCCGACTAAAAGGTTAATATTAATATTAATTAAAAGGAAGAATAAAATTAATTTATTGATCCTTTTTCAAATTTTCATGAACCTGCTTATATAATATGAGAAAACGAAAACTTCATTAGCATCAAGTATAAGAAAATAACCTCAAATTTACTTGAGTAGTAAGAGTAAAGTTTACATCAGCATAGAAAAAATATAAATAAAATAAAAATAATAATTATCATCCGGCTTTTGAATAGTTACGCATCACATTGGAATTTAGCCTAACTCATTGAACTGTTGGAGGAGGATGTTAAGCTGAGACTGTAACGCAACTTGCACCTTAGCATGTACCTGTGTCTGTTGCGATCCTGCCTAGGACTGGAGCGCTGTCTACATATGGGCTTGTAGTTGTGTCTATTGCTAGGCCAGTTGGGACTCTAAGGACTCCATCTGCGAAGCCATCTCACTATTCTCCTTTGATTTCATGCTCTTTTGAGAATTAGATTGCACAGTGGCGGCCTTCCTTTCCGAAGGTGGGCCCACATCTAAAGCTATCAATTCTCATTTCATTAGATTTCACAATTTAGTCTATTATTATATAAAGAATAAAAATAAATAAAATATGGCAATTGATGGTAGGTCCCATCTCCCAGGGGACTAAAATTTGACTCATGGGTGATAAAGAACATTTCTGACAAATATTTTATGAATTTATATTTGGAATGCATGTGTTTGTAAAAATATTTCTTGAAAATAGGAAAAACTTGTTAGAACACAGTGCCCAGAGAGTTTGGGAAGTTGCTCCTATCTTCCTAGGTGGAGAAACCAGATTTTAGTTATGGAGTTATTGCACCAAACTATAGTGTCATCATCCTGTATTGAAGCTCAAACCTGACCCATTTGGTATTTTCAGTTGCCCATACGTGCCCCAACCCGTGATGGGTCTCATGGTTGTCATACCAAAGCTGCCCCGTGACTGTGACGGGTTGAGTCAAGTCAATTTATTAAAATAGGAAAAACTAAATGTGTTAGCGAAGATTTGAGTCATGACATTTATAAAATGTTATTCATTCCTACCACCTACACTAATGACATTTTATATATAAAACCTTACTTAGTAATTTACACACACACAGTGCCGAGGGGAGATCGAGGGAGATGATGGAGATAGATGCGATATGAAAGTGGTTCCGATTCTTCTCTAGATTTTGCCTTCCGAATGAGAGAGATGAAGAGGGAAGCTCGGAGAGAGGAAGAGTGCAGATAGGACTTGGAACGAATGAAATGCAAAAAATTGATTTGGGCGCTCTTTTCGTCATTACCCTTCAGTTTCTTTTAAAGACCTAATGAGAGATGTTGGATGGGAGGTTGGATTGGACGGCCTGGATTCGTCGTCACTATAAAGAGTGAGGCCGGGTGTGTTATAACTTGATGACCTGATGCTGTTTTGGAAAAGGTGTTTCCTCATGTGACAGAACACGAGTCCTGTTATAATGCCACCAAGCCTTAAGTTTATAGAATTTAGGAAAGAAGACCCTTAACTGGATATTAACAAAACTCTGAAATTGATAGTCAAGTACACCTTATATAGAATGCACACAATAAATTGATTTTTAGTAGATGCCTTATTAACAATTTATATTGCGTTCATGGGGCCACTTGAAAGAAGACCCTTAATCGGATCTTAACAAAACTCTAAAATTGATAGTCAAATACCTTATAGCAGTCAACTGAGAATGCACGCATTAAATTGATTTTTAGTAGATTCCTTATTAACAATTTATATTGGGTTCACGGGGCCACTTGAGTCCCATACACATGCCACATTTTGATGGATGGCCAATCAACACTAACACATCAGAATAAATAAATAAAAAATAATTGCCAATGAGTCCCACACAGACAAGCCCTAAGATTCCTAACTTGCAAATGAAATATTGAGATTACAAACTTACAAGTTACACTACTAAATGACCATAACAAAATAATATATGCCAATCTTTGTGAATAGGCATATATTATACTAGAGCTTAGGACGGGCGTGATATGCTAGGGACAATCATTTAACCGGATACAAAGTTGGGTATAACTCATTATCTATACGTTGTGACCCCGTTTATCAAGATGATCCACAAGATGTGGCACATGTACATTGGATATGGACCATCATTATTTTATAGATTAGCTTATCCTAGTAACTTTTTTCTTTTTTATAAAAAAATTTAGATAAAATATTAAAGTACGCAAAAACTTATTTTGATTTGACATTATTGTAAGTTTTTGCAATTTTTGTGTTCTCTTGAATGTATTTTGATATATTGAATGGTAAATAATGTATTTATTTATTTTAAATTTAGCATTCTTTAATCATATGATCTATGAAGTGTATTTTCCCCGAACCCAATATAATGAAGGATTATTAACACAAGCCACCTACCTATTAACAATGCATATTTCAAAATGTATTAATGTTCCATTAATATTATAAAAAAAGTTTAACATACTAATTCTAGCAAAAGAGGCATAGCTTTGTTTATATATCGATAAGGTATAAATAGCCTTAAGACATGTTTTGGTATATTACATTAAAATTATAAAAATAATATAAAATTAAATTTAAAACATTCTCGAATGAAACATACAATATAATATTCATATAAGTTCTTAAAAACTACATAAACAATCAAATATTGAAAATTTGTAAACTCAAGTTTGACTTATAAAACTTAAAAAATGAAAAAACAATGATATATTTATTTGTTTTAGATTTAATTTTTTCTCATTTAGTATCTCAAACGATAACCTCAAATTAAATATATCTTTATTTCTTAGCCCAGGCTTTTGTTGCTAGTATATTTATATACCCCCACCCCAAACTCGACTTAGGACAGTGTATGGAAAATCTTACGGACTCGAACTCTGCGAACCTACGACCAAACCCGCCCCAAATAATAGGAGCAGGGAACCGACCAAACCGAACTCGTTGTAATCGGTCATTTGTGATGGGTTGGTGAAGCCTGATTTAGACCTTAGTTTATTACAGGGGTTTATCTGTAATGTGTCGGTTTAATCTGGACCATCTGTTATGAGGCCAGATCCGACGGTTGTGGTTGTCTAGAGGTTTAGGGTTTCATGTATTTATACTGGGTGGTGTGAGCATTGTTATTACGGTGAAAATTGAGAGAGAACGAGAGAGACAGTGTGTGCTTGTACTCTTGTGGAAATCTCCAATAATAGTGACCGGCTTGAATCTCCCGTGGACGTAGGCAATCTTGCCGAACCACGTAAATCTGTGTCTCGTGGTTTGATCGTGTGATTGTGTGATTTGTTGTTCGTAGATCGTGCGTGTGTTCTTCCTAAGATCCCTAACAACTGGTATCAGAGCCCGAGGGTTTCGCGCGCGATCAGGATCGAGATCGGAGAAGAGATCACCTTGATCTCTTGATTCGCAGCACAGCAATCACAAAAAAAAAAAAAGGAGGTCGGGCACGGTTGCAGATCGACGATCAAAGTCGGTGGGCCACTGTGCACGGAGGATCGTCCCAGATCGGTTTCTGCCGCAGCCATCGCCTTGTCTCGCAGCCATCGCCGGGGGGTCCTGTTGCTGGCCAGATCGCCGTCGCAGCCATCGCCTGACGCTGCCATCGTTCGTCGCCGCCAGTCCGGCATCGTCGGAGAAGCCACAGCTGCTGATTGTCGTCGGGAACGGAAGGAAAAAAAAAAAAAAAAACCAGACGATCCTAACACAGACGATCACCCTCCGTCCATCCCTGCACGATCGCCGTCGCCGCCGTTCCGTCGCCGTGCCTTCGTGGCCGCCTCGCAGTCCGGCGATCCTGCCCGCCGTCGCTGCTGAAGAAGAAGACAGTGACCTGGGCTAAGCTCTGTTCTGAAACAGAGAAAGGGAGGGAGAAAGAAGACCCAGTTGGGCCCGGGTTGGTTCAGGTCAGGTCCGACCTGACCCACTGAAGAAGCACAGCAGTCCTTGGGTCAATTTCCAGGCCAGGTTCAGTCCAGGTCAGGTCTGACCCGGCCCAGTCCGTGCAGGAGAAGCCCAGTAGTCAGCAGGCGCTGACGTCATCCTGAATCAGTACAGTCAACCCTCCAGTTTGACCGGATTCAAGGGCCAGAATTGTTTCTTGATTTCTGAAGCCATCCGGACTCAGAATTGCGCTCCGTTTTTTTTTGTTGGATTCGTATCAACGAGATCTACAAGGTAGACGGAACAGATTGACAGTTTGACCAGCAGAATTTATATCAAGTAGATAGAGCTTGATTTGAGTGGGAGCAATGACGGACGACATGAAGCTCACGATTGAGAAGTTTAATGGCACAAACTTCGCGTACTGGAAGATGCAGATTGAAGATCTCCTCTACCAGAAGAATTTCTACCTGCCGCTTGGGGGAAAAGCCCAGAAACCTACAACAATGTCAGATGCAGAGTGGGAGGTACTCGACAGGAAAGCCTTAGGTACTGTTCGTCTCTCTCTATCAAAGTCTGTTACATTCAATATATCTAAGGAGAAAACCACAAAAGATGTTATGGATGCCCTATCTCGAATGTATGAAAAACCTTCTGCCTCAAATAAAGTTTTCTTAATGAGAAAGTTGTTTAACATGAAGATGGTTGAAGGTGGGGTTGTTGCTGAACACCTGAACGAGTTTAACACGGTCATGAGCCAGTTATCCTCTGTTAACGTACAATTCGAAGATGAAATTTGGGCTTTGTTGGTCTTGTCTTCTTTACCAGACAGCTGGAATGGTATGGTTACATCACTGAGTAATTCTTCAGGATCAACCAAACTGAAATTTGATGATGTTGTGAGTGCCATCCTCGATGAGGAAATTCGCAGGAAACCTTCAGGTGAATCATCAGGAAGTGCATTGAATGTGGGAAACAGAGGGAGGTCATCTGAGAGAGAGCAAAGTCATGGAAGATCAAAAACACGGAGTAAGTCAAGATCTTCAAAAGGCAAAATCGAGTGCTGGAATTGTGGCAAAAAGGGACATCTGAAAAAGGATTGCAGAGCTCCACCAAAGAAGAATAAGCAAAAGAACGGTAATAAGGATAACGAAGCTTCCGCAAATGTCGCAGGTGATGCTGTTCAAGATGCCTTAATTCTTGCTTTTGATTATAAGTCTGAATCTTGGGTTATAGATTCAGGTGCGTCCTTTCACGCCACTGCACATAAAGAATATCTCAAAAATTATGTACAAGGTGATTTTGGAAAAGTCTATCTTGGTGATGATGAACCTTGTGACATAATTGGCAAGGGAGATGTTCAGATTAAATTGCCAAATGGCAGTATATGGCAATTGAATGATGTCAGGCATGTACCTAGCCTGAAGAGAAACCTCATATCAGTTGGTCAGCTTGCTAGCTCTGGTCACGTAACTGTTTTTGCAGATGATTTCTGGAAAGTTACAAAAGGGAGTATGGTTGTTGCTCGCGGTAAGAAAGAAGGAACTCTTTATTTGACTAACAGCTCTACAAGTTCCATTGCAGTTGCAGATAAAGGCATTGACTCAAACACATGGCACTATAGACTCGGACACATGAGTGAGAAAGGGATGAAGATTCTTCATTCTAAAGGTAAGCTAGAAGGACTCAAGTCTTTGGACTTAGAGTTCTGTGAAGATTGTGTTTTCGGGAAGCAGAAGAAAGTTACATTCTCTAAAGTAGGCAGGCCACCGAAGTCAGAAAGGTTGGAACTAGTACACACGGATGTGTGGGGACAAACTCAGGTACCTTCTCTTGGTGGATCTTCTTACTTTGTTACATTCATTGATGATGCTACCAGGAAATTATGGGTATATCCCATGAAACACAAGTCTGACGTGTTTGATGTTTTCAAAAAGTGGAAAGCTTTGGTTGAAAACGAAACAGGTTTGAAACTGAAATGCCTAAGGTCTGATAATGGGGGAGAGTACTGCAGCAAAGAATTTGAGGAGTATTGTGCAAAAAATGGCATTAAGCGAGAGAAGACCATTCCCAATACACCACAGCAAAATGGTGTGGCTGAGCGCATGAACAGGACAATTGTTGAGCGTGCCAGAAGTATGAGGCTACATGCTGGATTGCCCAAGCAGTTTTGGGCGGAAGCAGTGAATGCTGCTGCATACTTGATCAATCGAGGGCCTTCAGTACCTTTGGATGGTGGACTACCAGAGGAAGCTTGGACCGGAAAAGAGGTAAACCTTTCACACTTAAAAGTATTTGGTTGTATCTCTTATGTTCATGTTGATGCTGAAAAAAGAGACAAACTAGATTCTAAATCTAGGAAATGCACTTTCATTGGATATGGTTCTGATGAGTTCGGTTACCGCTTCTGGGATGAAGACAATAGAAAAATCATTAGAAGCAGAAATGTTATATTCAATGAGAAAGTGATGCACAAAAACAAGGACAAGGTGCATGAGGACAGCAATGAATATTTAGAACTGGATGACACTTCTGAAAATGATGTACCTGAAGTACATGGAAATGAAAACCCGCAGGTGGATCCTCAAACACCTGCCCCAGTAAGAAGGTCATCCAGGACTCCTAAGCCTACACAACGCTATTCACCTTCTTTGTTTTACTTGTTGTTAACTGATGGTGGTGAGCCAGAATGTTATGAAGAAGCATTGCAGGTTGAAACTCGGGCAAGGTGGGAACAAGCCATGGAAGATGAGATGAAGTCTTTATCATCAAACCAGACATGGGACTTAGTTCAGTTGCCTAAGGGAAAGAAAGCTTTGCACAACAAGTGGGTGTACAAATTGAAGGAAGAACATAACGGTAGCAAGCGATACAAAGCCAGATTAGTTGCAAAAGGCTTCCAGCAGAAGGCAGGTATTGATTATTCTGAGTTATTTTCTCCTGTGGTTAAATTGAACACAATCAGAAGTGTGTTGAGCATTGTGGCGGTAGAAAATTTACACCTTGAGCAATTAGATGTGAAAACTGCGTTTCTCCATGGTGACTTGGAAGAAGACATCTATATGCATCAGCCACAGGGATATGCTGTGCCAGGAAAGGAGGAAATGGTGTGTAAGCTTAAAAAGAGTTTATACGGTTTGAAACAAGCCCCAAGACAATGGTATATTAAATTTGATAGTTTTATGTACAATACAGGTTACAAACGATGTCATGCAGACCATTGCTGTTATTTCAAAAGTTTTGATGACTGTTACATTATTCTACTCTTGTACGTAGACGATATGCTCGTTGCAGGTTCAAATATGCATGCGATAAATAATTTGAAGAAACAGTTGTCACAGGAATTTGAAATGAAGGATTTGGGTGCTGCAAATCAGATTCTTGGTATGAGAATTAATAGAGACATGAAAAATCGCACATTGAAGTTGTCTCAGGCAGAATATGTTGAAAAGGTTCTAAACAAGTTCAACATGCATGGTGCTAAGCCAGTTAGCACTCCGCTAGCCAGCCACTTCAAACTCTCAAAAAAGTTGTCTCCTAAGACAGAACAGGAGAAGGAGAACATGTCCAAGGTCCCATATGCTTCAGCTGTTGGTAGCTTGATGTATGCTATGGTTTGCACCAGACCAGACATTGCTCATGCAGTGGGAGTTGTAAGCAGATTTATGAGTAATCCGGGAAAAATGCATTGGGAAGCAGTTAAGTGGATTCTCAGATATCTGAGAGGCACCACAAAGGCAGCATTGCATTTTGGAGGATCAGAGATTAAATTGCATGGCTATGTTGATTCGGACTTAGCGGGAGATCTTGATAGAAGCAGAAGCACTACAGGTTATGTCTTCACAGTGGGTAGTGCAGCAGTCAGTTGGAAGTCTCAATTACAGGATGTCGTTGCACTTTCAACCACAGAAGCAGAGTATGTTGCCGCTACAGAAGCTAGTAAGGAAATGATTTGGCTACAGGAGTTAATGGAAGAGTTGGGTAAGAAGCAAGAGTCTAGCAGACTTTACAGTGACAGTAAGAGTGCCATCCATCTTGCAAAGAATTCAGCCTTTCATCCAAAAACCAAACACATTCGGATCAGATATCACTTCATACGATGGCTTCTGGAAGAAAAAGTGTTGAAACTGGAGAAGATTTTATCAAGTGAGAATCCTGCAGATATGTTCACTAAGGTGGTAACTACAGAGAAACTGAAGCTGTGCTCAGCTTCAGTTGGTCTTCAAGCATGAAGATGAGGTATCGAGATTCTTAGCCGTGTTCTGTTATTGTCAAAGCCATTCAGTATGATCAGTCTTCAAGTGGGAGATTGATGGGTTGGTGAAGCCTGATTTAGACCTTAGTTTATTACAGGGGTTTATCTGTAATGTGTCGGTTTAATCTGGACCATCTGTTATGAGGCCAGATCCGACGGTTGTGGTTGTCTAGAGGTTTAGGGTTTCATGTATTTATACTGGGTGGTGTGAGCATTGTTATTACGGTGAAAATTGAGAGAGAACGAGAGAGACAGTGTGTGCTTGTACTCTTGTGGAAATCTCCAATAATAGTGACCGGCTTGAATCTCCCGTGGACGTAGGCAATCTTGCCGAACCACGTAAATCTGTGTCTCGTGGTTTGATCGTGTGATTGTGTGATTTGTTGTTCGTAGATCGTGCGTGTGTTCTTCCTAAGATCCCTAACAATTTGGTCTCTCTGAGAGTCAGGGTCCGTACCTTTCGTTGGGTCCAAGTCGAGATCTTACTTTCAAGCCCCGTATCCTGTGAGACCCACCTATGGTCATCCAAGTAATGAATTGAACTGTGAGCTACTGGGGCATATAGCAGCATTTTTTCTATTTTTTTGAAACGGTAACAGGAACTTTCATTAAAAGGAGATTGGGGCATAGCTGCATAGCTGAAGAAAATCCCAATTTTCCCACAATGAAAGTGGTCAAAACTGAGTATTTAATGCTTCTGGTCCCTCACATTGTCCTGATTGGATACAGTAAAGGTACTTGCATTGTGGACTTACTGATGCCCTGTTAAATGCACCCTTCTCAGCAATGGATGGGCCAACAGAGGTCCAGAGTAGGAGAGGACAGGCCAATTTATCATCATCTTAATTAATGAACCCAGCAGGTCAGAGTATTGTCTCTGTTTTTTCTTTTCTTTTTTTTTAAGCAATTTCATTAAAGAGGAAAGAAAATTAAACACAAAATAAATTAAGAAGAGCTTCCCAGACTACATAGGAGATCAATCCCTTGTGAGTCCCACGCAAACCCCTTGTCTATATGAGTTCTTGGCAAGTTCATGAGCTCATTGATTAAGCCTTTTAGGAATATAGAAAAAGGAAATGTCTTCAAACGTGGCCCTCAACTCATTGATGTCCCACAAAATAGGTTTGATGGCTCTAATCACTTAAGGGCGTCCGACAAAAGATGGATCTGGCAAGAATCTGTGTGACCTAGCCTCCTTCATTCCAAAAAGGATAGCTCTTGCCTCAGCTTCTTTTGAAGAGGGAACCTTAGATCAGAGTATTATCAATTACTCGTCATGTGCCCGACGTGGTTTCAGATATTTATGATAAAATAGTTCTGAGAGAGACTCTCTCCGGGGCTTAGTTGGTCCTGTCTTCATCCAATAATACTCATGTACCCGACGTGGTTTCAGATATTTATGATAAAATAGTTCTGAGAGAAACTCTCTCCGGGGCTTAGTTGGTCCTGTCTTCATCCAATAATACATGCTAGGAACTCCATCATGGCCCCCACAATCCAAAATATAATACTCTAGACCAGTCAATATGAATCCCATCCCCTCTAGCGCTACATCCACAATTTTTAATTCACACCATCAGACCAATCGCATGACAGAAACTTGATTGACACCACATTTGTGTCAATACCACGCTGGTCATGTTTTCCATCGTATGTCCAATCTTACGGTCAGACCTATTCCTATAAAAGTGAAATATAAGAATATGTCGTGAAAGGGGATGAGGTTAATCTTGAATAGTTCAGATTATCTCTTTGTGGGCATCATGATGGAGTTTGGGGCATGTATTACACGACAAAGGATCTGGACTCTCATGTTTCATGTACATGTCTCGGCACTGACCATGCCAACTTAAGTGTTCATATATAAAGTGTCCACCGGGGAAATTCCCTGTAGTTTTAAAACATCAATTTCTTTTAGGGTCCCTTTTGCATTCAATTGAATTCCATTAAATTCCTAGCAATTTATGGTAAGATAGTTGTAATAGAGGATAATATGGATTTGAAAGGTGAAGTATGTAAGGTGGATCTGAGTCTGGATCCCTTGTCTCAACGAAATAGGGAAATGCTATATCGGCCTATCCCTTAGCGCCACCCATATAAAACGTCATCTTTGCTTTTTTCATTCCAAGGAAGCACTTGAGAGTGTGCAATTAGCTAAAATCACATTTTATATAAGTGGCGTTCGGGGATAGGCGGAAACAGGGGATCCGGACACGTTGGATGTAAGAGGGATGCTCACCTTTTTATATTTGATTTAGGCATTGTTGGTAGAGTAATTATATTTTCTATGAAAGAGAGACCACTTGATGACTATTAGTAAATCTATACCTTTTATTTCTTCAATTTTACCATTTTCGATAGAGCACATTTCTTTTAGGGCATATTTGTGTAACCCATTTCCATGGGAAAGGTATCGATTTTCCGCCGAAGATTATTTCTTCATGTGTTTGGTGCTGCAGAAGTATGTGGAAATGCTTTTCCGCCACATCATTTCCACGGAAAAGTTGGCCCCCCTTTATAAGCCGCATTTCCTCAAGGAAGTGTGAATCGAGAAGGGGTGATAGCAGCAGCAATTGTGTATGTGAGAAAAATTTACATGTTTTTTTTATTGCTAATGATAAATTATATATAAGAAACAAAAAGATTTTACAATCAACCATCAATTGAGAACAAAATACATGTAGTCCTTAATTGAGAACTTAGTAGAAAACTTAGGTCATAATTTAAAAAGTTTAGAAACTTGTGTCCGTTTTTGAAGCAAGATAAAACCTCAAGGCCTTATTTGAGAATTCTCCTTATTTTTAAAGTTCCTTAGTCCTGGGAGAATGGCATTTTAGTGTTAGGCATGATGTTGACAATGATACATCATTATCTCAGGAGTAAAAGTGCCAGACTTACTGATATTGCCAAAGTCCCTGTTCACTCTCGAGATGCATTATTTGGCAATAAAACCTATAGAGCTGGGGTCCATTTATTTAGAATCTAAACCGTTCAAAATGAACACCCTCCAACTGTAAGGGGGTGATGTCAAGTTTTGTTTGATAGGCAAAGGCTGAAAATATATAGCATAAATGAATGCATGAATAAAATATTAAAAACATCATGGTTTTTTGTACAGTATACATAAAGGGAAATAATCAAGTGAGAACTATTCTCACGGTTCAAACAGTGAGAACTATGGGGTGGGGCCACCTATCACCCAATCCAATCCTTGCAATGGATAGGGCCCCTTTGATAGTCACATGCGTCATGGTTTGGCACCAATGCGAATGAACTAGACCGTTGGATCTACTATATACCCATACAAATGGATTGAGAGTGTTGGCCATGGATGAAGGGGTTAGAAGCATGGGATTGGGGCCAAACTTGATATTTGCGGGAGCCCCATATAGATCTTTCAATCCCCACTGGTCCCATTCCAAAATGGGGCCCCCAGTGGACCCCACAAAAAAGTTCTCACGGTGACTCTGTGAGAACAGTTCTCGATCACTCGATCACATCTCATACATAAAAACATATTGGGAGACAAACTCCTATCAAAGTAAAATTACCATATCTACTACTATTATAAAAGAGAGAAAGATGCATAATGCTTTCACTACACACTTGCCCAATGAAAAGAGAGGAATGAGATAAAGGAAAGAGTTGAGAAAACATATAAGTGATAGTGAATTGGATGGATAAAGATGGGACATAATGGGAATTTTCCAATTTGTCTAAAATAGACTTTGGGTTAGGCTTGGATTAAGAGGGGTTTTTGAGGATCCGAATCAAGATGAGCTAGAAGACTAAAGTTTAGGAATTAAAAACATCTACCCAATGGTACCATAATCTCAAAAATCTAAAATTACAAAAAAGCCCCCTAAATTCTCTGGAAAATTGATAACTATCCTCTATACTATACCCAAATGAACTCAGATCTAGACCAAACTTGGCACACACGATCCTCATAATTTTTTAATTCCTTTTTTTTTAATGTGGTAGAAAAAAGAAAAGGAAAATGTGGATAAGATTGAAATCTATCTCAAATCAATATCTCAAATTTTGTTTTTTCCCTCTTCTTTTTTCAATTTTCTTTTTACATTCTTCTTATTTAAATACTACAAGATTTTCAATACAGGGAATTTTGTGAGTATGAGTTTTTTTCCTCTGTGAGTAATTGTGTAAGGAAGAACATGGCATTTTAACAGATTCTTCATTGACTCTTAGCTTCTTTTGGAATGGAGGGAGTTTTCATGCATGTAACTGAGCACCGTCTGCTGAAATTATTATCGTTTGATTGTGTCTTCTTTTTCAATTTTTTTTAATGTTGCAATAAAATCTTTATTCTAAGAAAAATGGGTGCAACCGAAGTTAAGAAAATGATGATTAAGAATTGGTTTTTTCTTTTTCATTCCTGTTTGGGCCAAAGTTAGGCCCATTGATAGCCTTCGTGCTCTGATAATTTTAATTATATGTCTGTTTTATTTCTTGAATCTTAACTTCAGGCTTCCAAATTATGTGTGTTTCGTGTTTTCTTATGGTAGAACTTTGTATTTAGTTCTCACTCTATGTTTGGACTATGAATTTGTGCATAGCATTTAAAATGTAAAATTGATACTATTTTGTTATGTGAGATATGAAAATGGAAAACTCAAACAGAAAATGTCTTTGTTGAGAAAAGAGAAGTAGACAATAACTAAACCGACAATGCTATGAGGCATAGAAAAGCTTTCCATTATTTGTTAGAATTTTTTTTCCTTACAGTCGAAGGGGAATGGATTTTTTTTTAAGCAGTACAGGTGTAGAGATGGAAACCCATGAAGCATGACAATTGATGCAGGTGCTATCATTTGGATCTTAAGTGGGCCCCACGAAGTGTGTAGATAGCGTTATATATATTTTATTATATGTCTATCTATACCCTTATTTTATTTTATTTTATTTATTCATCTATCTACTATTATAAAAGAGAAGTTGTAATACTTTTTCACTACACACCTTGTGGGGCCCATCCTTATAAAAATCATAAATCTATTATTATATTATATTATGTCTATCTATCTAATTTACAATCTAATCTATCTAATTATAAATCTATCTCTATATATACCCTCATATAAAAGAGAAGAAAGTGTCATGCTTTTTCACTACACATCCGTGAGCCCCACTTAATATTATATTTTATATTTATTTACCCTTATATAAAAGAGAAAAAAGTGTCATGCTTTTTCTCTACACATCTGTGGGCCCCACTTAATATTATTATATTATATATATAATACAAGAGACCTACACATCTGTGGGCCCAAATAAAGGAGAAGAACTTGTCATGCTTTTTCTTTACAAATCTGTGAGCCCCACTTAGTAGAAGAACTTGTCATGCTTTTTCTCTACATCTACACATCTATGGGCCCCACTTAGTAGAAGAACATGTCATACTTTTTCTCTACATCTACACATCTGTGGGCCCTACTTAGTATTATTATATTTCGATGAAATGCTTAGCTCAAATGTTTGTGAAAAATGTTGTGTTTGAAGAATTTGTACATTCGCTGCATGAACTCAAATGAGAAATTTCAATTGAAATTTTCATGTGTAGAAATTTTCAACTTGAACAAGAATGCTAACGTAGTGCTTTATAAGATACCAAACTAGTTGATATTTTTCATTTTATGCTCAACAATCACGAGCAAAATGAGACTAATGCATAAAAATATAAACGTCCTACACACCTGCATGATATATATTTGCAAGTAAAATGAAACGTTAATATACTTCTTTAAAAGTGAACTTTTCATTAATAAGTAGGGCCGAAATTAGGCACGACAATATGAGAAACAGATGGCAAGATCTGTCTTGTTCTCTATCATAGATTGGAGATGCTGTGGAAAGGCTTAATGTCTGTTTAGATGCTTCATTTTCTTAGTAGCCATATAATCTCAGTGTCATGAAAGTTTTTTGTGAATATGCAAATATATGCAGATTTTTATCATATAAGCCTTTTCTTGATTTCTTCATTCTATGCAAGTTGGTTTTCTTTTTAATTTATTGCTATATATCAAACCAACATCCAATGCAAGTTAATAATGGCTTTTCTTATTACTTCTTGGATTATGATAAGGTACTTTATTTTTCCTTTCATTTTGATATGCCAACTGATGTTTTTAAATCCACCCTCTTATGTTGATTTGAAGTAATTGCTTTAGGGCCCCTTTTTTTTGTTTTAGGCAATTCCGGCAACATGCATTCCTTCATTATCATTCTACGTGCTAAACTTTGTTTGAATGTGCTAATTGTCTTTCTTTATGATTATGCATGCTTCATCCAATGTATCATCTCAGGCCGAACAAGTATTACTCTTGGACTTAATTGATGTCCAACATTGTAGCCACCTTATTATAATGCTAGGATAATGAATTTTTCATTAAATTTTCTTATGAATTTTGAATGAAGTAGTTGTGCCCACTCTGAGAGTGCATGGCTAAAATTCTCCTTGTAGTTGGTTGTCTTGCTTCAAATTATGATATTTGTTTTAAAGATTCTCTTACTACAAAATTAGAATGTAACAGAACTGGTTTATGATACATAAAAAGCTAACACAAGTGCCACAAATTTACATGGTTCAAAATTTGGTAGATCTCTTTGTAGTTGGTTGTCTTGCTTCAAATGATGATATTTGTTTCAAAGATTTACTTACTACAAAATTAGAATGTAACATAACCGATTTATGATATATAAAAAGCTAGCAGAAGTGCTACAAATTTACATGATTCAAAATTTGGTGGCGGTGTCATCTTAATTCAAGAAAGCTTTTTAAGTTGTTGCTCTGGCCCTTATCTTAACATATCAATCTTGTTTCTTTCCATGATATTCAAATTTCTTTGTATTGGTATTACTGCCATTCGGTGCTTCTCAACATGAATTTGATAAGTATTTGGCGCTAGGTTTTAGACAAATTCTTATGGAAAATAGGCTGAACGATCGATTTATATTGAAATTGATGAGTGTTTTGCCTAATCATGTATGGCTAGAAAATGTTGGTTTTCAACTTTTTTTTCAGTTAGTTTCCTTTCATATATCTTGTTATTCCATCTTCTTCTTACTTTTTTCTATTGAAGTTTTTACTGAATTTCATAAGAACAATGAGTGACTGTGAATTGCTTAATTTACAAAAAAAGAAAAAAAAAAAAAAAAGCTATATGTGAACTGGTTATTTTTCATTGGAATCGTTAATATTGAGTTTTTCAAGAACTTTATTTTTCCATATTATCGTACCGAAAGAGTGTGTTCCTTGCACGTGCATGCACTAGTCATATAAAACACGGGGACATTTCTTTAAAGCAGTTTAATTTTTAACACATGAGCCATTGTGAAGTTTGATCAATTGGCTATCAGTCATGCTAGTAAGTGAGGACACTAGCTTAGAGGTTCCGTACTCTATTGTACTGAGGTGAGGTTTTAATTGCTGACATTTTTGTCCTGCAAGTGCGGATGAATGTAGGTAAAAATCATAAATAGAGGTGGTTGTAATTATTAAAAGGTATGTGCCTATATGCAAATATCCATATATCTAGATATATCTTGATTTTCATTTCAGTATAACTCATTTCTATTGTTAGCAATGATGAAGACTCTGATATATCATTTTATAAGGAGAATACGAGGCTAATTGATATTATCAAGGGAGCACAGGTGGTTGGTTGTATGTAGAAACTACAAACAGATGAAGTTGTAATAAGCTTGTTCATTTTTTCTAAACAATCTCCATTAATTCGAGATAACCCTATTTTATTATTATTGATGATGTTTACCATGACTGATTTTAGTGGTTGATATGTATGATGTTGTCAGGAAAGTATAAGTGATAGGTAAAAACAGTATACTGAACTAGTTGATAGATTATACAAGGCAGGATGTTCTTCTTAATTTCTCTTTAGTTGTTCTTGTGGACTTCTATTTGGTGATAATATTATGTTAATGCTAGGGGTAATTTGACAGTGACAAATCACTGCCTTCAGAATACTGGTGGCAGGTCGTTGCATGTGAAAGCCTTAAATTAAGGTGGTTATAAATATCTTCTAGGTTATAAATATCTTCTAAGGCAGTTAGTAACCACTTCTATATTCCTAGAATCTCCATTTGTGAATTTTGGTTGCCAGCATTTGGAGATTTTTCTGTGGCGCATTTGGAGTTCTTTAAAGCATTTGGAGTTCTTTAAATATTATTTTCAAGTGGAATTCTGAACTGTTTTAGGGGCTGTCTAGCATTTGCAATGCTGAATTTCCAAAAAATTACATGACAAAAGTGGCATTTGAAATGCTACCTTTATAAACTCTCACGTTTTAAATAGAGAACTCGAAATTCAATTGAGACAGGTTGATTGCTGCCAAGGATTTCCAACATAGGGAATTTCGAACAACCCTAAAAGGAGATGCATGAGAACCCTAGCCTATTATAATAACAACAAATTAGATTAAAATCTAGAACAAAAGCTCTAATTTTTAGGGCTAATTTACAATTAGTGTGTGTAGTAATTATAAAAAAGGCTTTGATCATTTCCCATCATATTGTTTAGAAAACAAACAAATCAGAGCATTAGAGTGGTATGTCGCTATAATATCCTGAAAATCTTCTACCCACGGGGCCGACCTTTAGAGAAAGAACAGGAGACTTACCTCTAGGAAAGAGAATACATGCCCATAGTTATAAGAAGCCAAAGATGGGTGCACCTTTTGTCATTGTGAATATGAGATCTACCTTTTTGGATCATTTGCATTTTACACATGTAAAAGGAAAATGAGTTTTATATATTAAAATATAATATATGCACATGTTACAGACATTTTTCACAAATTTCGCAAATGCATGAAGATTTAAGATACGAAACCATACGTCCTGATATCAACTACTAATAAAAGAATATTGGAAGGCTTGGATCATGAATTGGGGACCTACAGATGTGTTGAATATTAGATCTAAAAGTTGGGTCTTTTTCACAAAATACCTTTTTTCCACTAAATGGCAGAAGTATAATAGAAAGAAGGGGGAGGGGGAGATTTAAGATTTAAGATGGGACCCATAAAGGATTTAAAATTTAAGTAATTCTCACAAATTACTCAAACTCTATATGAAGATTTAAGATATTTATCTTCTAATTCTTGGGGTCTATTAGTTCAATAAAAAAAATTGAGTGAGAAACTGTATTAGCACCTTTTTGGAGTTAGTAGGAAAATTTTGGTGTGTAAATTTGGTTTTTTTACACCATTTCTCCACCTCATTCTCACATCACATGTGCCAATGAGCTTGCGATGTATAACCGTTATCCTTAGGTTTTACAATGAGCCTGTCTTTAGAATAGTTGTATATGAGGCCCACTGTAGAAACCACTTACAACGTGCGATCCACCTTTAGAAATTAGAAAATGGGGCTCACTTTTATAGGATTTGGAACATGGACCCACCTTTTTGTGATTGTGAACACGGGATCCCTTTAAGAATAGTTGTACATGAGGCCCACCGTAGAAACCACTTACAACATGAGATCCACCTTTAGGAATTAGAACATGAGGCTCACTTTTATAGGATTTGAAACATGGACCCACCTTTTTGTGATTGTGAACATGGGATTCCTTTTGGAATTTCAGCATTAAGGACCCATGTAGGAATTTTTATATATGGGAATCACCTTTAGTGATTACAATTAGAGGTTTAACAAATGCTCTAATATTAAATAAGCTCTAAATCATAAAATAAGAGCTTATTCTTAGACTTTTCAAATGCCCCCTTATGATTGTTAGGTGATCAAATAGATTTACAATAAGGTGGCTGACTGATGCTGTGAAGGGTTGATTGACTTTAGTGTCCAACTAAAACCATAAAGGGAGGTGGTTGTATGTATGTGTGTTTATAGGGAAATATTTATATGCATCTATCCTTCACCATAGGGTGAGGGATGCTTCCATAAATGGTATTTTTCAAGTACAAAAGGGAGATTTCAAGTACATAGGGTGAAGTACAAAAGGGGGATTCATGTACAAAAAGGGAAAGTGCCCTCACCCTATGGTAATGGATAGATGCACATGAATGTCCCTCCTTTATATATATATATATATATATATGAGGAGTATTCTTATGCATACTTCTTTCATTATAGGGTGAGAGACACTTCCCTTTTTGAGAATTTTCAAGTACAAAAGGAAATTTTCAAGTACATAGGGTGAGGTACACTTGTATTTGAAAATTCCCAAAAAGGGAAGTGTTCCTCACCATATGGTGAGGGAAGTATGCATCAGAATACTCCCCTATATATATATATGGGAGACATTCATGTGCATCTATCCTTCACCATAGGGTGAGGGCACTTTCTCTTTTTGCACATGAATTCCCATTTTCTATTTCACCATATGTACTTGAAATCCCCCTTTTGTACTTGAAAAATACCATTTATGGAAGCATCTCTCACCCTATGGTGAGGGATAGATGCACACAAATATTTCCCTATATATATATATATTATATAAAAGAGAAAAGTACCATAAAAAATACTTTAGATGGACAGTAGACAAAAAATGTCACTTTAGGGGGACCTCACACCAAATCGGCCTTCCCGCCTAAAAAATCTTCTTTTTTTGAAACATTATTTCGAGGGTCGATATCGACCCTCCCCTAAACAGTTGATGGTTAATGTCGACTCCGTGCAGGCAAACAAATTAGTCTCACTCGTCTTCTTCATTCGTCTTCCGAAAACCCAACCCAAATGGGAAGACCCAAATGCAATTCCACAACACACCAAACGCTCAAATCAATGAATTAATCTCCATGCCTTCAACCAAAAGTGTGAGGAACTCTTGCGCAAGGCAATTGGAAATTTCAATGAAAGCATTTGTGCTGTGATTGTGAAAGTCTCTTTGGGATGCCTTCAACAAAAGGCATTTTTCAAGGGTCGATATCGACCCTCCCCTAAACAGTTGAGAGCCGATATCGACCCTGTGCAGGCAAACAAAATAGTCTTGCTCGTCTTCTTCATCCGCTCTTCCGTAAACCCAACCCAAAGGGGAAGACACAAATGCAGTTCCACAACACACCAGATGCTCAAATCAATGAATCAATCTCCATGCCTTCAACCAAAATCTTGGGGACGCTTGTTTTTATGAGTCGTGATGATTATTTTGAGGCTTCATTGAAATTCCCACGATCCCATCCGAAAATTCCTTCATTGAAAATTCCACTTGCCTTGCGCTAGAGTTCCTAAAGATTTTGGTTGAAGGCATGAGGATTAGTTCATTGATCTGATCATCTGGTGTAGTGTGGAACTACATTTGGGTCTTCCACTTTGGGTTGGATTTGAGGAAGAGAGGAGGAAGAAGACGAGCGAAACTGTTTTGCTTACCTACGCAGGGTCGATAACGACCCTCCAGAAAATGGGTAAAAAAAAGGATTTTTTGGGCAGGACCAATTTCATATGAGGTCCCTTAAAATGACCTTTTTGGTCTACTGTCCATCTAAAGTATTTTTTTTTTTTATGGTAAATTCCTTTATAAAAGACAATTAGTTATATGTAAAATCTTCTGTATTTATTCCAAAGGACCTCTATTTTATATGTTATTATTGTCATGGGACCATGGCGTTCTATCCCATGCTTTTTCTCAGCACAAGTTGCCATCTTCTATTTATGATAAGAGATCCAAAGTGGGCCCCTCTTTCTATTGTCGTTGAACACGATAACATTGAATACGTACGCAATAAATTCATAGGACAAATCATCAACATTGATATGATGAAGCACATCATTATCATTCTTTAGGCGAGAAATTAAATTGCAATCCTTGACCGTATATTTAGAGTTCGTGTTGCGTTGAATTATGTTGGAGAAACCCAGCTTGATCTAGATTGTGGTAGACTAGATGGTGGATGCACAACTATGAAAGATATTTAGTGTTTTTTTTTTTTTTTTAGTGGCCATCATTAGTTATGGAATATCTGTTTTGTGACGAAAGTTGGGAAAATACTTCAAACGTTCTCCATACTTATACTGTTTTGCAACATCACAAGATTTTTTCGATATTGCAAAATCTTTTTTGATATCACATAAAATTGCTTTGAAATACAGAGAAAAAAGTGTCCATTTACTTTTTTAAGAAGATAGTTTTAAGCGATATCACATAATCAACTCAAATTTCCAGATATTGCGAAAAAGTTCCAATATGGTGAACGTTTGGGGAATTTTCTCAACTTTCACAATATGACTAATGGTGGCCATATGAAAAAAATCCGAGATGTTTATATATAATAGAATTTTACATAAATCGAATTCGTCGACATCCATACCTATGCGCATGGTCTACAGGAGAGTGTACAAGGAGAAAGAACTCAAAAATTAATAAAAAGGTCTTCTTGTCACCTTGACCTTGGATCCATGCTGTCGGATTTTCTTCAATTGGTAACATTACTTGAAGCTACAGCCTAAAGGTTGCAATAGTGAGCACTTTTCACTATTTTACAAGCTTTTATGAAATCAACACCATGATCGCCAGTGTACAATTCTAAGAAACTGCAAAGTATTTTTACATCCTGCTATTTAAACCGATCCGATTATTACATATTATAACAGAAGCTTTTCAATTCAAACTTGATTGGTATCTTTAAGTTTTGAGAAATATTAATCTCATCAAAACTGAATAAAAAAAATTAAGGAACATTTGTATGAGCCCACTTAATGATTTGCATGTATTCAGAAGAAATTAAAATTAATATTTGCAACTGATATGAACCAGTTTTTTTTTTTTTTAGCAAAAAATGAATTTTTTTGAGCTTTTTGTAGATAACCCCTACGGTTTGTAGGATTTGTAAATAGACCCCTGAAGTTTTAGTATATTTGTAAATAAGCCCCTGCCTTTTATTTTTAATTCCTTTCATGTCCCCAAAATCAATATTCCTAATAAGAATGGGTAGTCACAGGAGATTTTCTTGATTTTTATATAAATCACAGCTTTGCCCTTATATCAATTAAACAAAATGAGTATATTATTATTTATAAAAATACCATTATTTTATCTCAAGTCCCAATATTGATTTCTCTCCATAATTCTCTCTCGCACTTGACTAGGGGTGGACCTAGGTACACAGGCCAAGGGACCGAATCCTCCACCAATATCTGAGAAAAGTTTAAAATCCTCCCTCCCCTCTCAAATTCTAAAAATTAATATTTTTTTTAACATTTGCCCTTTCCCCCGATATCTTGTTTACATAGAACCAAACACCACTCCCCACCCCCTCACAAATTCTAACAACTACTTCTTTTTTACATTTGCCCGTTCCCCCGATATTTCTTTTACACCCCCTACACTTGAAGCAGAATCATATATTTTAAAACTTTTATCAATCCAATGGTGGGTCGTCATATTCAATTTGGATTTAATGAAATGAGCCCTGTGTTGATAAAAAAAAAAAAAAAAGAATTTATGTAGGGTTGTTTTCTTTCACTAAGTGCAATTGTTAATGTTACATGCTTTATTAAAAAAATTGAGTCCAAGCTTTTGAAATTATGCATATAAGGTTAAAAGAGATGGGCAAACGTGTCATTTCGCACTAAAAACCTATGGTAGTTGGTAGTCTATTGATTTTGAGGACATGAAAGGTACTAAAATAAAAATACAGGAGCCTATTTACAAATACTAAAACCTCAGGAGAGCCAATTTACAAATCCTACAAACCTTAAGGGGGTATATAAAAAAAGCTCTCCTTTTTTCACTTCACTGAAAGGGCCTATTTTACTATTTATGATTTTGTGTCAAGCGGTTCATTGAAGAAATTGACATGAAGGAAATCCATAAGATCAGAACCATGGTATGCGTAACAGTGCATCAGTAACTTTGAAATAAAATAAGAACAACAGATGGGCCATTACACTTTATTACAGTAGACAGGCTTTGCACAGGAGTCCAGCCTGTTTTACCTGCACCACACACAAGCTCTCTCTCTCTCTCTCTCTCTCTCTCTCTCTCTCTCTCAATTGCTTATATAGGGAACAAAGCATAGCAGAACCAACTCATCTTACATAAGACTGTCTTGCACTTCCCAATTCAAGTCAGCTATGGAGAAGCATGTTCTAGAGCTTCTTGCAAGAACCATTGGATACATGACGATCATCAGGGTCCTTATTGCAATTTGCAGATGGGTCTGGGCCACATTCCTCAGACCCTCTAAGAACCTCAAAGAATATGGCTCATGGGCTCTAGTGACAGGCTCTACTGATGGCATTGGCAAGGCCCTTGCATTTGAACTAGCTTCAAAGGGCCTGCATTTGATTTTAGTGGGTAGGAATTCCACCAAACTCAAAGCCACTGCCAATGAAATACATGGCAGATATGGAAGTGGAGTGCAAGTGAGGAGTGTTGTCATTGACTTCTCAAGTGATTCTTTGGAGGTGATAGGTAAGAGGGTTGAAGAAGGGATAGAGGGGTTGGACGTTGGGATCTTGATCAATAATGTGGGTATGTCTAACCCTTGGCCTAGATTCTTTCATGAGGCTGATTGTATGGTGGATGAAATCATAAAGGTGAATGTGGAGGGTACTTCTAGGGTTACAAAGGCTGTGCTCCCTGGCATGCTGATGAAGAAGAAAGGGGCCATTGTTAACATCGGATCTGGGTCTGCAGAAATCCTCCAATCGTTTCCATTATGCTCCGTTTACGCCGCTACCAAGGCGTAAGTTTTCATGAAGGCTCACTATCTTAAAAACAAAAATTTCCACTGTGGGAATGTTAAGATTATCCATGAAAGTATGGATTGTTTCCATTTTGGCTTTAACTAACTGTTATGAAATTTTCAGAGTGAAAAACTTTTATGAAACTACTACCTAATAGCAGATAAAACAGTGCAGCTCTTTCTTTTCAATACTTTAAATTTTCGTTATATTCTACTTTGAACTGTTCGTAGGATTTTAGCATTTATAGCTCAACTCTACTGGCTAAAGGTGTAATCATAATTTACCCTCTTAAGCTATCGTATTTAATCTATTTTTTTTAAGGGCGGCTTACTTTTCCAATGAAGAACTTTTATGCCCTTTACCAACTGAGCTATAACTAAGAAAATTTAAACTAATCTTTTATCAAAGACTCTTCAAATATTTATGAACTCAATTAAAATGTGAAGATGCTTTTCATTTTATCTATATATATCATTAGAAGATCGTTTTAAATATCTTTTTGTTTTCTGGAATTAAAGAAATGCCTGGAGTCATGACTTATTTCTGAATTATAATTTTATCATTGACTAGGTACATTCATCAGTTTTCAAGAAGTCTCTATGTCGAGTACAAGCAACATGGAATTGATGTCCAATGCCAGGTGCCACTATTTTTGCCTCCCCATCCAAACACAACTACACCCACAGAAAATGCATGCACATGTGCTCACACACACACTGAGTTCATTTTTGGAGTGGGTTTCTCTCCTATTAGAATTTGTAACCCCATCCTGCATGAAACTTATACAAAAAAATAACATAAAAAAAGAAACCCTCCCCTGCGTGAAACGTCACATTTGGGTGGGGTGGGGGGGCGCCCTGACCCTGCAGAATACAGGGGAACATCTTTCCATTTTTTTATTAAAACATAAAACTCCTGAGCCAAAAGAAATGCAAATATTGGTCAGTAGAAACAATTTTAAGTGATCAATGTCAATTCACAAGAAAAAATGAGTCAATATCGGTGAAAGAGAACATTTAAAACTGACATTAAGTTTGATAAGATATGACCTTGGTTTCATTCAAATAACAGCTATTACGGAATGCCTCTTAGAGTTCGATTTTAGCCATGGTCTCTCTTGGGGGTGAATCCTCCTGTAACCTTAACCCTAATCCCAAGAGTTTGGAGGAGATCCAACTCCAGCTGTGTTGTTTTAGTCTCCCTAGTAGTTGAATAAAACAAGGAGACTGTCAAGAAATTAAAAAAAAAAAAGGGTGTGTAAACCTTGGATCTAAAACATGTAAGTGAGCTATTGAGGCATCAGGAGAGGACCCAGGAATTCTTCCTTAAAGGGGCCAGTCACTTTATCCTAAAAAAAAATCTTGGGAGGGCCACATGGAAAAAATGCATGTATTTTTAAAAATAATAAGGGCTTCTTTGAAAATTTTGGAGGGCTTAGGATATCATGAGACTAGTCTAAGATCCCAAGCAAGCACTTAATAGTTTTGCGCCAAAATGCAATTAAGATAAAAGCACAAAACCTCAACAAAAAACACAACGATTTACATGGTTGAGCTATATGCCTATGTCCATGAGTAAGATGAGACTTTAACTATCTTGTCAAGATGAAGCTTACCGTATCTTTTGAAAAAGTAGAATTACAAACCTTGTTGCGGTTTTCCTCACACCTCTCATGTACCGCTCCGAATTCAATATTTAGGAGCGGCAGTTCTCACATGATACGCCATCTCTTTCCGCATGTACGGGCCCACTTCCCACTTGTGTGGGCTTTCTTTCTACATGTGCAGGCTCCTTTCCTACTTGATTGGGTTGTCGCCCCGTGTATGTCTAGGCACTCACTTAGTCTCAGCCCCCTTGGCTTGGATAACAAAAAAAAAAAAAAAAAGAAGAAAAAAAATGAAATACTCAAGCAAGAATCTCTAACGTGTTTAAAAATCACATCAAATACCTATAATGCCCCAGAATTATATAATTAAATGTGTAGATATACCCTCCAATGGGGATCAATTGTACAGTACATCCCAGACAATCAATCTTCTTTGGATAAATGACATTTGACACAGAGATATCTTCGTTACATTTGAGAAAAACTTCATATTGTGTCATGCATCCCCACAACATCATCACCTTTGGCCTTATCTCATTAATTTACAGTAAACTCAAATTTAATATATTTACTTTTTTATTTGTTTCGAGTGTTCAGGTTCCATTATTTGTGGCGACCAAGCTACTGCCAATGACATTATCCTCCTTCTTAGCACCTACACCAGAAGTCTATAGCAAAGCATGCTTGAGGTGGATCGGGTATGAGCCAGTTTGTTTGCCTTATTGGCTCCATTCCTTTCAAGGGTCTCTTGTGCATGCAATGCCCAAAGGGTTCCTGGGTTGGGTAGCTCTTAATTATTGCCTTTACCTGCGAAAGGTAGAGAACTCCACAGTCCTTGAACAGGTTATGAAGAGGGAAAATGAGGCCACTATTTAATGTGTTAAAAGTGAGGTCTAGTAGTTGTCGTCTGGACCATCCTTCAGTGCGCAAGATTTTTGTTGTGTTTTTAGGCCCTGGGATCACCTTTGGGCCTACTTTCTGCCTTGATAGCTAAATCAGTAAGGAAGCCCGGATTTATGCTTGATGTCATGTGATGACCCAACATCTTTAATGGAAATCGACCTCACAGTTAGCAGATAGATAGATCCGGACACAATTGCCATCCTCCAAAGTTGGATGTATGGAGATGTGTAATAATATGACTCTAAATGTCATTTTATCTAATTAGTGACGTGCATTAATGATGATGGCTTTTGTGTTACTTTTTTTTTTTTTTTCTTTTTTATTGTACCCTTCTGTGTATTATTTTATTGATACGTACTTTAGATATTGTCCTTTATCTGACACATAATTGGTAGGGATTCATGTTGGCCTCTTTCATGTCATTTTTTGTTTTCTTGTTCAATTTTCTTATTTACTTATTTATTTTGCTAGAGAAGGATCAGTAGGCATGGCCCGGCCCATATAACTTTGAGCCCAGCATGGCCCAGGTCACTGACTTGTATGGGCCGTGCTGGGCTGTGCCGACCATGGGCTGCCCATGCCCTCCTTTTTTTATTTCTAAAGTTTAAAAAAAAAAAAAACTAAACTTAAAAAGTCTAACTAAAATAAATAACACACGTGAGTTATGACACATTAAGTGGAAAAAGACATCAAATAGATTATATTTTTTTGAAATTAAGTAACAAAATCTAAAAAAGATATAAGTTTGAGCTTGAACAATATGATTAAGTTCAAAATTTACGAGAAATGAAAAAATAATAAATTACATCTTTGAACATTATGATACATTCTAAAAAAACATTGAGTAAGAATTACAACTTAATGACAGATGGAAAAGAATAACATTTTGAAAGAAAATGTTACAACATGAAAAACTATGATAATCTCACAAAAAAGTACAAGTTGATAAATCTCACAAAATGTTACAGCATTTTTTTTTTTTTTTTTTTTTTTGTCTTAGATTTAAGATTTTCACATATCTCCTTCCACCACTGTTTTCTTGTAGGGGATGAAAAAATGTAATATATAATGAATTTGATGGTTTCTAATGTATTCTCAATCACTTTTATCTCTTCTTCTACGATAAGATTTATGATGTGGCATGCACATCTATTGTAAAAGATAGCTTCATTTTAATTAAGTTGAAGCATAGATTTTACTAACTCTACTGTGACATGGTTGGAGCTTGCATTATATAAAGTTAGAACAATTACTTTATTTTCAATATTATATTCTCTAGTTTTTCCAAGAATAGTGGACTCTATCCCCACACCAATGTATGGGATCTTTTGTAAAGAAAACGTTCAGCATAATCCAATCACTATCAACATAATGTTATGTGATTGAGATGTAACCAACATTTTGTTTGGAGGTCCATAAATCCGACGTTAGCCCCACTTTTCTAGATATATTTTGAAAAGTGGCTTTTAAGTTCTCTTTTTCTTTCAAAAAAGTTTTTATTGCGTCATTTCTGGCAGCGACTCTAGAAATCTTCTTCCATGAAGTGACAAAGGCTTACCCTAAAAAATTTTCAAAGGCTTGATCTTCTGCAAGCACAAATGGTAATTGGCGAACTATTATAAATCTTATAAGTTGGTATCTAGCATTATTAGGGTTATATGTAAAAACTCATAAACCACAACTTGAAGTAGCTTGAGAAAGTTGGGTTTGGGTGGTCCCGCTCCTGCCCCCTATCCCCACATTTCATTCGTTATGTTTGGGCAGATACAATTTCATGCGTCTAAGAAGGTGGCTAGTGCCACATGATGATATGCTGCCATAAAGTTCTTTGCAATATATGCATTTTGCCTTTTCTTCTACTCTTGTACCTTTTCTTTTACTCCTCGGGGATCAGGGACCCTAACTTTATCAAAATGCTTCCAGACTACAAAAGTCGTTTTGCTTTTCTTTCTAGTTGAAGAACTTGGGCCATCACCGCCAATAGATTGGGGACGACTCTCTAGGCAGCTATGTGAGATGAGACACCCTTGCCACTAGGGTGTCTCTTGATTATCTAATGTTCTTTACTTTGGTTATTTACATCACCATCAACATGGAGCCTCCTTATGCCAATTTAAAAGAGATTTTGACTGTATAGCTACCCGAGGACGTGACAGTTTCCTCCGAAAGGTCGAAATCTAAATATCTCTCGCAAGATTGTTTGTACAACAAAAGGTGCGATGTCAAACAATCCCTGGGATATCGCATAATGCAAAATCGCACGACCCTAAGATATCGCACGAATAAATCTATGGGAATTTATTGACCTTCAACAGTTCAAGGACAACTGTAAAGTCTTAGGGCAGCTCAACAGGCAAGATCTAGATTTAAAACTCACAATGGTTGTTGGAACTTTCATATCAGCTTCCTAACGATATTTCCAATATTTGAGAAAAAAGAGCATTGATGTAACAAAGTCTTCATTCGATGTCACTTTTTTTTTTTTTTTTTCTGCACAAGTGAACTCAGATTGCTCTGCATGTGTCAGTCCCTAGCCCATAAAAACAGAGGTGTAAAATTGGTGTCAAATAGTAAGTTGACCGTAAAAACTTGGAAAACAAAAATCGGTTTACTTCCAGAATTAATAAAAATTGCCTATTACACATTGACAAGTTAAATGTCACAACTAGTATTATATATGTGGATTCATTAGACTTCATGTCTAGATTCCATCAAGTGGCATTAGTGCCAGTTTGGTACATTTTTTTGGCCTTAAATCTCACAAACAAAGGGGGGATCATCCAAGATCTACAATTTTATTTTGAACTTAAGTTTATAGTTTTGTCTTGTGTAACTATTTGAAGAGGAAGAAGATTATCATATTCTTGTGCACAAGAATAAAGAAGCAACAAGTACTCAAAGGACAAACCTTATCATCATCAAAGCCTCGTCCCAATGAGTCAAAGGACATACCTCTTCCCCTTTTTGCGTTTTGTATTTTTCTTTAAGAGAGAAGGCAAAGCTTATTTTTATTTTTATTTTTATTTTTATTTTGCCAAGCCAAGCTAAGAGACAATAAAGAAAAAAACGGGGGCAAAAGGGTGTGCTCGGCCAAGCCGCAGCCAACTACGAAACAATGCCTGACGCTGTCCCGCACTGTCATCCCTCGACGGACGTGCCAAGAGAAAGAGGTTTTTCATGTGCGGGTCCATAGTGGGTCAGGTTGGGTCGTCTGAACCGGACCACTCAGCCCAGGCGCTGTGGAGTGTTAGACGTAGAGATGACTTCAGCAGTGACAAGAGCTAACACAATTAGAAGCGGCGGTGACATACGAGTTGGTATAGTTTGATGCAGGAAGAGGGCACATTTGTCCTCCAACTTTAACACTATGTTTGGGAAGGGGGGATGAGAGGGGAGGGAAAATTTAAGAGGAGAGGAAAATGAAGGGGAGGGGAGGCTAATTTTCCCTTCTCTTGTTTGTTTAGTCAAAGAGGAGAGGGGAATCTCCTCGTTGCCTCCTTCTTTCCCCCTAGTTTTGAAGAAAAAATTTGGGGGTAAAATTTTAAAAATTTTACCTCCAAATTTTCCTCCCCCACTTTCCCTCCCCCCTTCCCAAACACCTTATAAAGTGTGTGAAATTTTGGAGGGCGAGATCTCTAGATTGGTCTACTCAATTAATCAACCAAAAAGTGTGCAAAAATAATAAATACGCAGCGGAAATAAAATCACAAGCACACACCACAGGGACACCAGATATTTATGTGGAAAACCCTAACTAGGTGAAAAACCACGGATCCAAATTGAATCTAATAAAGCACTATGAATCTCGCAATTACAATAAACTCAGATTTCTTCCTCAGATATTCCCTACCTAAGGACTGAAGTTACCTTGTGTCGCTTCACGCTTCAACGACTTCACACCGCTGATTGCAACAAACTCAATCCAGCTCTTAACTCCTTAGATCTTCTCGCAAGAAGATAATCTTCTATAAAGGATACAGAAGATACTGGCTCAAAAGAATTTGGCAGCACAACTTCCTAATAAATCTCTAGAGAGGAATTCTCTCAATTAAATATGTAATTCAGAACTTGAGAGGTGAGGTGTCTCTTTAGAACAGCCCTTATGTCCTTTATATAGCCTTGGATTCGTGCCTCATGTGTTATAATATGATTAGGAATCAGCAACACAACTTGGAGACAAATAAGGAGAGGAAACAGGGAAGTTTCTAAAAATTCGCCCAGGTTTGCTCGAGCGACTAGGGAGTCTACTCGAGCGGTCGAATTTTAGACAATCGCTCGTGCGATCACAAAGGTGGGTCGAGCGAAACACATTCTGTATGGAGTTCGCTCGAGCGAAGGCATTGGTCGCTCAAGCGGACCACAATTTGTTGATTCGGAATTTCAGCGATTTTTCTCTCAGCTTTCTTCTTCTGAGTCTTTAACCTTCTATCTTTAGAGTCCTTTTCTAAATACGAAATACAACTCAATGGACCCCTAGAGTTTTGTCCAACCCATGAATTTAGCCAACACATAATTCTAACAATCTCCCCCTTTGGCAGTTCATGGACAAAACTCGTTAGGACAATACAATTTAATCTACCCAAAATAAAACCCAAAATATATTGAATTTTGAATTTTAAAAAAATTGGCAAAAAGCAACTGTATGGCAATAAGCAACTATAGATCTGCATTGTCCCTGACTTCTTGTACTCCCCCTTGATTTGTCACCATTTTCCCCCTTTTTGTCCATAATTGACAAACAAATATTATGCAGCTTTTGTCAATCTGGATGCATTTGAAATGGATGTACCATGATCATAACCAAGACCGCTTCTATCAAAATGAGACTTCTGACTACCCAAGATGTTTGTAAGAATATTCGAACTAGTGCTCATCTTGTTTAGAGAGGCCTGTTTGACTTCTAATTCATACAGAGTAATCTTCAGTCTTCCTTGCAGATCTTGATTTTCAGCTTTAATCATCACTATCTCATTCTTCAGATTCATTATTTCTTTTTCAGCCTTCTCAAGTTTTTGACCATCAGCAGTCAAATTGAAAGTTTGTGGGGTGATTGTTAGAATTTTGTGATGTCTCGGCCACCCGAAGTCCGATCAGTGAGTGTTTTGTACCTACGGATTTGTTGTGACGAGATCTACACAGCGACTACAAAAGGAAAGACGGCCCAACAGCTCAAAAAAATATTTTGGTCATCATGAATAGTTTGCGCAGCTAAACTTTCGTTTATATATATATTTAGATTATGGATATGTCTTCTAGCACCACATTGCATGACTATGCAAGAGACAAGATCTTCCACGAAAGGAACTCACCCATATGAAGATGTCAGTCGGGTGCCTTGATGGATATGTGCAACATAATATTGTATTAAGATCCAGCTCAATATTAAATGAAAAATAACTTTTGATAAATCATTGAGAATAATTGTATAACCATTTAATTGTGATTTGATAAGCAATGAGAATGGGATGAATGGTCCGCAGGACATCTAATATGACCATGGTTGAGGATTTAATCAAAGGAATTAGTAGTGGATCCATGATTTTCATTCAAATGAGACCTACCCAAATATGTAGTTAAGTTTTATGGACTACCCATTTCTTTCTGAGATGGACCTAAGTCGAGTCGGGGTGACTGCCACATATTCTCGTAGAAGGATACCCCCACAAAAATAGTGTTGTAAGCACAATCCAATGGTACGACCGATTTTAGGTCTGTAGGTTGTGGTAAATGTGATAGAAACAACTAAGTCTCAATTAAAAGTAATCTAAAATGTAAACATGAAGATTGCCTGATCAATCATTGATCGATAATTAGGCTGATCAATCAATTTTAACGGAGTGTTGATTATGGTGGGAAAACCAATTGACCAAATTAAGTATCCCAGGATCCCTGTCTATTGTGGGGTCTTCCACGTTAGTGAGATTGAGGCAAAGAATGTAATGATTTATTTAGATCATTGGGATACAAGAAAATAATAGAATAGACAACCTCATGGATTAGACAAGGAGTTATAACCATGGATTCGGTAGTGGTAAAAGGACAGGACTGGTTATTCCTTTGTACATTTCCCATGTGAAAATCCGGATGTGTGAGCATCTATGCAGTGTAAATTTAAAGTGATAAAAATAATAAATTTAATGGTCCATTGCACTATGCAAGTAACTGCATTTGGTAGATGTTATAATCATACACGGTTTGGGAAGGGATAAAATTTCATGGGGCAACTTGTGTTAAATGATTTTGATAAGAGGCAATGTGGATGTGATTTTTCATGCATAAAAGATGGTCAGTTTCTTGAATATTTGAGATGATTCGTATCAGCTAAGATATAGCCTGTGTGATGAAAATCTTCTAGTTGTAATTATTTTGTGTGTGTTAGATGTGTGGTTTAGCACAACTATAAGTTTAAGAATAAGATACATTCACAAGTAGGGGTGTAAAAAAAAAATCGAAAAACCGTATAACCGACCGAACCGAATCGATGGTTAATAACCATGTCTCACGGTTTTTGTTATGGTTATGATTATTAAAATTGAAAAACGTGCTCCATGGTTTGGTTTCGACTTTTAGTCCCAACTCACGGGTATTAACCGAATCAAACTATAAAATACTATTCGGTTAACCGATTTCTCTAAACACGGTTAACCGAACCGTTAAACCCTAATTTAAAAGAAAAAAAGAAGAAGAAATGCGGTATTGTGTAATTTTATAACTTAAATAACCCCTTTTAACTTTTGAGCCATAATCATTGGAACAAAAAATGAAAGAGGAAAAAGTGAAGGATCAATGATATGTTTGCTGGAAAAATGCATTTTATTATTTCATTTGTCCATGTGAGCATTTTAATGCTACTTTAGTATTTTGGAATTATTTAATTTGTTATCTAGGATATTTGGTTTTGACTTTTGAACATTTATTTTTCATTCTGAAAAAAAAATTTAGAATGATAATTAACTGTAATTGAACCGTCTAATACGGTTAATCGCGGTTCATTTTTTTTTAACAATTTTTTAGGGTACGGTTACGGTTACGGTTTTTAAAAACTAAAAACCGTAGAATACGGTTCGGTTAATGGTTTTTCCAAAACACACGGTTAACCGACCATTACTCTCCAATTCACAAGGACATAATAAGTAGACCGGTTAAGTAAAACTAATGTCACCCCTTAGTATGAGAAAGATCCCGTGTGTGAACCATGTCTAAGTGGCAGAAGGATGAAAGAAAGAACATATCCTACATAATCTAGAAGTGGGGGGTTGTGACATTATTCACCTTTGTGAATGCTACCATCATAAAAAAATTCATAACCTAAAAGAGTAAAAAATTGTTACTCATATTGGTGGCTTTAGTAGATACAAACAGTTTGTCTAATTGGCATGAGCTTAAGGCTTCTTGAAAAATATCCGAATGATATGCCACTGAAGTAAAGAACAAAAAAGGTGTAAAAAATGAATAGATTTGATCGAGTGGGGGCAAGTGTGCATCTTTGATGCAGATCAAATAACACTGAATACGGTACAGTTTTGTGTATGTGAAAATGTCATGGCTGGAAGTGAAACTATACTTTACCAACCATATTAGGTTCGTATTTAGTCTTACAAATTTTATGTTGTATTTATAGGGATGAAATATTGATTACAAGGTATATGTTGATACAGGAACCCTCCAGATATATAATTAAGACCCTTATAAAGGTTGTAAGACTGGTGACAAACCAAAAATTGAGGATATGTTGCAACTTATTATTGCAGCCACAAGAAGATAAAAATGACCAACGATGACAATGGCAATTATTTTCTCATTCAAATTATCCAAGGGAATATCGTGTTTGTAATCACGATAATTGGAGGATAAATGAATATCAAAATGGTTACTTCCAATTAGATCCCAAGGCAATCATCAAGAAAATCCACAATATCTCAGGAGGATGATGGGTGTTGAGGTTAGTGGGACTTTCGATGTAATTAACATTGAATATAAAAGTGTTGGCCATGGCCCACTTGACAAGAGACGACCCATATGATCTGGGAATCCTAGGTATGAAAACATCCGAAAAGAGTGGTAGACTGTTGTAATTTAATGAAAACCGTGAAGGAATTAGATCTGACTTCCAACTCTCAAGTGGTCAATGTGCAAGATCTGTAGAATTGACTAGAGGCTTGTGAGATAAAATGTAAAAAGGTTGATAAGAACCAGGTATGAAAGATGGACGATCTAGTACAAGATCAAGGCCATAAGTGCTTAAGAGTGGAACTTGAATCGAATGGATCCTTGAATAAATACACAAAATATGGTTGGTAGTTAAGGGGTTCACAAATGGAAATAATAAATTTTGAAGGGATGTTTCCTCCAGTCGTGAGATTCCTATCTATAGTAACACCAGTGACAATGGTAGTTGATGATGACCAAACATTGCACCTAATAAATGTAAATGTTATATTGTTCCTAAAACAACAATTAGGAAGAGCTTTACAAGTAACTTGCAAGTTTTATGGTGAATAGTCACAAGGATAGAAGTGTGCTAACTTTTTTGTGACACTACTTGTATTTCTAGAATCCATGAGACAATGACATGAGAATTTCATGAAGTAATACGTAAAGTTTATTTTATCCTCAAATATTGACTTATGTGTTTATTTCAAGGAAATGGGAGTAGTTTTTTTTTTTTCGTCATTGAATTGCACACTGATTGTTAGTGACCGAGTTGAAAGCTGAAAACGAAATCAAATAGTTGATAAAGTCATTATTCAAGATGAAAGACAAGGGCAAGGTATAGTGAGTTCTTGGCATAAAGGTAAACTATGACCCATCTAATTAACCAGTTATTGATTTTATAATAAGGGGTCCTATTTCAAAATACGTTGAAACTAGTTTGATAATTTTAATGGCAAGCCAATCGACCTTTCCATCTGCATATGTAGGAAGTTTTCCAATGATTAGAGTCTCACTAGAGCAAAAAGGGTTGGCTGTTGGTCATAAACAGACCTTGCACAAAATTATTAAGAGAATAATCATGTATGAGATGTTGTATGATATCATGTATGAGATGTTGTATGATCTGATTTACGAGACCAATATTAGTAGTTGTGGGTCTCATATCAAATTCGTAAGTGATTTGGAGTGCCAGTTTAGCAAGCGAATAAGAAAAAATAATTGTATAAGAGGAATCTCATGTACATCAAACTTTTGCAATGTTATTTGTGGCTCAATTGTTAATTTCGAACTATATTGTTGTAAGAATGTAAGTTGAGGAGTCCATGTGCTTAGGCAAGTACTGTATTTTTAAGAAAACTAAGAGATAGATCTTGGAACCTCTATCAAGAGTAGAGATCAAGAAAACCACGAAATATAGTAGGAATCCAAATGATCATTAGGTTGGATCTCTTAATGGATAATCAAAGTTAGTAAGAATTGATGAGCCAATGCGATTGTTAAAAGTCCACCATCACTTTTAGTGAAATAGAACATTAATTCCATAGTCCCACAATTGAACTAAGATCTTAGAGTATGTAAGATGTAAGCCAGGAAAAATGAGATTATTATCTTGGGTGTCTCACTAGCTAGTAGAATTGATTATTGGTTTACACTGGGTTATTGCCTAGATAGCCATGCATGTGGTGTGTATGGGGATAGAGGAAAAATAGTTGATGTACATGGCATTCATACCAAAATAGGAGATTGTAGGCAATCGTGAGACGAGATTGCATGGGTCCCACATCAAATCAAGTAGAGCATAGGTCAGCAAAGAATGTGACCCTACTTATAATAAAACTTGATTTGTCCGCACAAAGAAGACTCCAAGTAGGATCCATGGATGTGAGTTTCTTGGCGAAGAAGCCTCTAGTAATGGATGTGAGTCACTCCATTCCAATAGGTAAGATAGATGTGAAGAGATCCATGAGCTTCCTAATTGGCGAAACGTACATAGATCTATGGTTGTGTGTTAAAGTCTCTATGTCCAGATTCATTACAATTTGATGTTAGATGTGCAAATAAAGAGGCTAAGCTAAATTTACTTTTTAGTTGTTATGCATTTATGTTGTTTTTCTCGTCTTTAGAACAATTTATGTCGTTTTCCTTTTTAAATTTGTGTGTGTGTTTTTTTTATAGTTGTCCCAAAATTTGGCTCCTCTATTCTTAAGCATATAAGGACAGTATTTAGTTCCAAAAATCCAAAAATCAATTGGCATGGTTCTTGAGCCAAACCAAAATTTCTCTCGGATCCAAAGATAAATTCCAAAACTACCTTTTTTTTAATCTAAATTGGAGACTTCATATACTTGGATAGTCGAATACCTATTTACACTACTAATCCATGCTCTGGCCTTTTATTACATGAGTAGTTTTCTTTTTGAAAGATAAGTAATAATATTTTGTTAAATGAAAAACTAAGTAGACAACACACAATGAACTAACCCTAGATCCCAACACTTGTAAGGAGCTACAGCTATTCCAAAGTACATAGTGCTATCACATCCTGGACACGAATCACCCTGGCCTTGCATAAGTCCTGAGGTGTGACACGCGTACTCCCATGATATTATACTCGTCGTGAGTCAAGTACAACATCGCGAAGGAGAAAATTCCACTTTTTCCACTTGTGAGTCTAGCTCACTTTTAGCCGTTAATAACATTTAATAGTGGAAGCCTTTCAATAACACACAATCAAGTACCGTTTCATAAACAGTCCTATTTAATAGTTAAAGTGTCAAGTTTATACAAAAGATTACACATTGAAACAAGATAGGGATTAAAAAATCACCCTAAAACCTATACAAAATGTTCTCCACATCTATCTTTTGAATCTCACTAGTGTGACCCATAAAAAAAGGAGTCCGTCACACCTGTTATTAAGATCTCAAAAGAATCCACATTGCTCTCCATTGACCGGACTACATAGGCGCATTATCTGGCCACTCTTCTAAACCTAAAGGAACCTTCTCGGTCTCATCCTCTCCCTTCTGGGCGTCCTCGGGACTAGGAGCTGCACCTACGTCTGTGACACTAAGAATAGTATCTCAATACGACGATTCAGCAAGTATAGGCATTAATAAGAAAACAAATAATGTTTCAAATCGAATTAAATGAGAATTGATTAAAAGATTTCAATTTATCAAGTAATAACTAGGCAATTGTTCAAAAATGAATAATTCATTCTTTACGAATCAAATGGAGAATAAAATATACCAATTTAGCTACTACATTTAGCTCATCATCTTAAAAAAGAGCGAATCTAGTTGGGATGTTACTAGCGGCCCGGCTGAAGGCTGGCTAGCTACCCGGGTCTGGAGTTTCGGTGCTCCGGATGACTTACTGCAGTAGTCTCGAATACTAAACCGACTTTAACCCTGTTGGGTATCACAAGTTCGAAGTTAAATAGTGCCGACTCAATTGAATCTAATAATAAATGAATGTGAATACAGTTACCATCTAATGTCATTTCCAATCGAATCGAATCGAATAATAATTGTTCTCATTCATAATTGTTTCAAAAGAATTAATCCGAATATAGTAATCGATTTAGAATACACGAAATATATAATGCATCGGTAGTCCACATTCAAAGTCAATAATACTATTCAATTCAATATGAAATGCAATTGATACAAGAATCAATGTAATTACTAGCCAATCATAATCTAACTATCCTTTGTCCCTCACCATCCAATTCGATATAGGTTTAGAGAATCCATGTATTACTATCCTAATTAGCTTCATATGATGTAAATGAATATGATAGATTCACTAAACTAACACCCATGGCACGATGATAGATTCCCAGATAGGAAACATGAGTTTATCCCAGCGTCTTGAGATATCTCATGCTCTTAAGAGGTTCCGTTGGACATGATATTGTTAAGGTACCAAGGTATTGTCTTAATAAAGGTCCTTAGAATTTTCATTTGTATTTCAAGATTCTAGGTGGTCGGTCAGCCGACGGTTGTCTAGCGGTTAGCCTCCTGTGAAACAATTGGCTGGCCCCTAGGTAACCGCCAGGTGATTGCGGTTCCTCTGTCAAAATTAGCATTTTGGAAAGCTAACCGCAAGGGATCGACTAGCTGCGAGGTGATCATGCGGCTAGCCGCCAGGTGACTGCCCGCCAACCACGTTTCTACTGATAGAATTCAAGCTTCTGGAATGCTAACCGCCAAGAGTTGGCTAGCCGCCAGGCGACTGCCTGCCTGAGGACATTATTCTACACTGAGCCTTTTTCACACTTTCTGAAGCTCTCCCTCTTCCAATCCATTTTCTACAACTTCATCTTAATAACCCTGCATAACTGAGTCTCTTTGCTCTCCATATCGAACAAACAACAATATTTACATTCAACTACTCCAAGTATAAACCAGTCAAACCTTTCATTCATTCCATGAACATTTTGAGGCTAATAATCTAACATAATAGGATTCTAAATTTAATCAAATGAATAAACATTATGCACTCCAACTTAAGCTTATACTTGCGTCAATTAAGCTTTCCAAATCTTCTTCACTAGCATAGCCCAAATGACACGAAATCCCCAAATTGAAACCCTAATCAAGAAACATATGAAAATGCTAATGAATATGCATGAATGGTTAACTATGAGTCTCTTGACTTCGTCTCAACCCAAGGACATGGAAAACAACATAGAGCTTTTACCTAAAGAAGAAATTCCAAATTTGTGGAAGATGGAGAAGGTGGGTTTTTGTCGACAAGAGTAAGGAAGGATGGAGAAGATGAAGAGATCTCCGTGCTTTGTCTCGAAATGCACATGCAAAAGTTCTTTAGGTGATTTGAGAAAAGAGAGGAGAAAATGAAGGAAGAGAAAGGAAGAAAAGCTCCTCTTTGTAGCTACAAAAAGATGGCTCGATTGAAATGGATTTTGGATGAGTTTTAAGGGAAAAGGTTCCCTGGTTTACAAGAAAGTCCCTCTAATTTTCTAGTATTTTCATAAAGAGTCAAATGATGGCCCACTTTGTCAATGGTTGGTCAAATGAAGTAGAGTTCAATACGAAATTTGATGTACTCATTGAGATACACATTATGATATCAAGATGACGTGCACATGATGCAAAATAAGAAAATTGATAAGGACGGAAAAGTCATTGACTCAACCAAACTGAGTCAAATCGGTTACAACCTACTTTCCAATGACTCGTGATCTAACCCAATGACTAATATAAGACTAATTTACTTAAGATAACTTAATAAGTATCTAAGTATAATCAAATTAAACAAAACTTAATTAATTAACACTAAACACAATTAATTTGGGTTGGGGTGTTACATTCCCCACTTAATTAGTATCTAAGTATAATCAAGTTAAACAAAACTTAATTAATTAACATTAAACACAATTAATTTGGGTTGGGGTGTTACATTCCCCCCCTCTAGGAAATCATTCGGTCCTCCGAATGAACATACCTAAGTAAAGAGTTCAAGATAATTCCTGGCAACTTGTTCCTTTAGTTCTCACGTGACTTCTTCTGGTCTATGGTAATCCTAAAGAAGTATGACCCAACGAATGGTCATCGTCCGCAACACTTGCTCTTTCTCATCAGTGATACGGAGCAGACGCTCAACGTATGTTGAATCAGATTTGATATGAACTTCATCGTACTGAATGACGTGAGATGAATCTCGAACGTACTTACAAAGCATAGAGACGTGAAATACATCATGTACCCTTGCGAATTCAGGTTGAAGCTTCAACCTGTAAGCTACATCGCCAATTCGGCTCTTGATCTCAAACGGTCCCATATATCTTTGTGAAAATTTCCCTTTTTGTCTGAACCGACTCGTGCCTTTCATTGGAGAGGTCTTCAAAAATACCCAATCTCCAACTTTAAATTCAGGTTTCTTTCTTTAGTTATCTGCATAGCTTTTCTGCCTTGATTGAGTAGTCTTCAACTTTTCTCTAACTTGAAGGACCTTTTTTGTCGTGTCTGCAATAAGAGTGGGTCCATGGAAACTTCTGGTGCCAACCTCTTCTGAACATACGGGCGTTCCACAATTGTGACCGTAAAGTACTTCAAACGATGGCATCCCAATGGTTGAATGAAAACGATTGTTATATGTAAACTCACATTAGGCTAAGTATTCATCCCACTCACCACCAAAATCAAGAACGCTTGCTCGAAGCATATCTTCTAAAGTCTGAATGGTGAGTTCAGACTGTCCATCAGTCTAATGATATAAACAGTGTTGAAGCTGAGTTTAGTGCACATGGACCGCTGAAATGATTGCAAAATGAAGAGACAAATCTCGTATCTCTATCAAAAACTATAGAAACCGGCGCTATGTAATCGGATTATCTCTTTCACAAACAACTTAGCAATTTCATTAAACTTCATACCCTTCTTGAATGGAATAAAATGAGCTAATTTCGTCAACCGATCAACTATCACCCAGATCACATTATTCTTTCTACTAGTCAACAGTAGACCTAAAATAAAGTCCATAGAGATGTGTTCCCATTTCCATTGGGGAATAAACAAAGGATGCAATAAACCTGGAGCTTTTCTATGTTCAAACTTCACACGCTGACAAGTATAACACTTAGACACAAATTCTGCAATTTCTCTTTTCATATTATTCCACCAAAATCTATTCTTGAGATTTTCGTACATTTTTGTGCTTCTAGGCTGCATGGAATATGTGGTATTATGTGCTTCCATCATAATTGGTTCTATCAGCTTCTGAGTTTTTGGTATACATACTCGATTCCTGAAATACAAAATCCCATCTACTAACTAAAAATCAGGTTTATCAGCCATATGATCTCTTATCTTCGCTAGATTAGGATCTTCAAATTGTTCATCTTTAATTCGATTCATGAGTATAGGTTCGAACACTGACATGGCAGTTAATATCATGGAATCACTAACCAATTTAACCTCCACATCAAACTCTTTGAAAACATCTAACTTGAACCATTTAGCACCCATAGCTGAAACAAGAGAAGATTTTCCACTCAAAGCATCAGCTACAACATTTCCTTTTCCGGGAATATATTTGATTGGAAAATCATAATCTTTTTATGAATTATAACCACCGTCTCTGTCTCATGTTAATATCTTGCTGAGAGAATAGAAACCACAAGCTGTGATGATCTGAATGTACTTTAATTGTTCCCCATACAAGTAAGGTCTCCACAGCTTCAGTCCAAAAACAATAACAGCTAATTCAAGATCATGGGTGGCAAGATTCTTCTCATGGGTTTTCAACTGCCTTGATCCATAGGCTATAACCTTACCATTCTACACAAGGACATAACCCAAACCAACTCTTGATGCATCAGAGTAAATTACAAAACTTCATATACCCTCAGGTAAAGATAAGATTGGGGCGATTGTCAATTTTTCCTTCAAAGTTTAAAAACTGGATTCACATTCTGTAGTCCATATGAAAGGTATATCTTTCCGAGTCAACTTTTTCAATGAAGCTGAGATCCTTGACGACTCTACAATAGTACCCTGCAAGACCTGGGAAACTCCGGTTCTCTACCACTGTCCTTGGACTATACCAATTTATAAGTGCTTCTGTCTTAGCTGGATCCACTCTTAGACCATCTCGAGTGATAATATGCCCTAAAAACGCTACTTGTTTAAGCCAAAAATCACACTTCTCAAGTTTAGCATACAACTGATGAATCCTTAATAGCTAAAGTGATAATTTGAGATGATTTACATGTTCTTCCATTGCCTTTGAGTATACCAAAATATCATCAATAGAAATTATAATAAACTGGCCTACATAAGGAGCAAAGAACATATTCATCAAAGTCATAAATACAGCCTGTGCATTGGTTAAACCAAATGGCATTACAAGAAATTCATAGTGGTCATACCTTATTCTAAAAGGTGATTTGCATGTTCTTCCATTGACTTTGAGTATACCAAAATATCATCAATAGAAATCATAATAAATTGGCCTACATAAGGAGCAAAGAACATATTCATCAAAGCCATAAATACAGCCTGTGCATTGGTTAAACCAAATGGCATTACAAGAAATTCATAGTGGTCATACATTATTCTAAAAGGTGTTTTATGAATATATTACTCATGGACTCTCAACTGGTGATATCCGGATCTAAGATCAATATTTGAAAGTAAGTTGCACCCTAAAGTTGATCAAACAATTCATCAATTCGAGACAATGGGTACTTATTCCTTTTTCTCACTTGATTGATTTGCTGGTAGTCTATACACATCCGAAGAGTACCATCTTTCTTCCTCACAAATAGTACTGGAGCTCCCCACGGTGAAATACTAAGATGTATGAATCCTTTGTCTAACAATCCTTGTAATTGTTCCTTCAATTCTCTAACTTCTACTGGAGCCATTCTATAAGGTGCTTTAGATATTGGAGCAATCCCCGGTACTAAGTCAATAGGAAAGTCCACTTCCCTAGATGGAGGTAATCCTGAAATTTCATCCGGAAATACATCTGGGAATTCATACACTACCGGAATATCTTCTAACACCTTGGGCAGTTTCTTCTCGGTAATAAAGGCAAAGTAGAATTCACAGCCATTCTCTAGTAGCTTCACAGCATCCATTACTGAAACTAGTATGGTGTTGGCCTTCTCTCTTCGCACACCCTCGAATATTACATTCGATTTGGGTTCCTCTATCTTAAAGGTGATAGTTTTGTGAAAAGAATCCACACAAGCCCTATACTCTACAAGCCAACTCATCCCAAGGATGACATCGAAGTCGTGCATCGCCAGAGTTATCAAATCCGCTGGCATTTGTACTTCACCTATCTGAATGCCACACTTAGGGTAGAAGTTTTCACAGACTACTCTCTTACCAACTGGGGTCGTTACCATTAGTATATATGGGAGCAACTAAGGTGGTTGCTGAAGTTCACATGCAAAGTGAGGCGCCACAAATGAATGTGTAGACTCCGAGTCAACTAAGGTTCTAGCATTTCTAGCACATCAAAATCATACTTTTAACAATATTTTCCGCTACTTCTGCTTGCTCATGATCCACGGCATAAACTCTCCCCGCTTGTTGTGGTTGTTGCCTGGCTTGCTGGCGTTATTGTCCTTATCTTCCTTGTGGCTGCTGGGGTCTTGGAGGTGGTGCTAGTAGTGCCAATCGCGATGGTGGAGTAGGAAGTGCTGGTTTGGCTTGCTGCTGAGGAGGTGGTTGTTGAGGTGCTCTATAACCCCCTTTGTCTCTGGGACAAGCAGCTGCTCGATGCTCCATCGATCCACATATAATACATGCCCCGGTATTCCTCTGACACCTCTCAGTCAAGTGCCCTTTACCACAAGTATCACACTTTGGTGCATTAGGGCCAATTACTCCACCCCTCTGCCTTTTCTGTTGAAGCCCTTTTTCCCGACTGAAATGCGCTTCTCTTAGGATATGCGTTCCTCTTTTCTATAGCCATTTCTTTTGCGGTATAAGCACTGTCTACCACATCATCAAAAGTCTTTGGCCTCTTGTACATCACTACATGTTCTTCTTACATAGGATGAAGTCCACCAACAAATCTTTTCACTTTCTTTTCTTCAGTATCAACTAGATCTTTAGTAAATTCGGACAATTATAGAAATGTATGCACATACGTCGCCACTGTCATCTAATTCTGCTTCAAAGCTACTAACTCTTCTTCCTTCTTCCGGTACACATGATTCGGTATAAACTTATGGTGGAACTGTTCTTAAAATGTTTCCCAAATGGCGGGGCTGGGCATTACTTTAAAAGCATCCCTCACGTTCTTCCACCAAATGGTACCAACTCCTCAAAGTATCGAGGTAGTAAGCACTACAATTTTCTTGTTATCACAGATAAGTGTTTCAAAGACATCACCGATATGTTCTAGCCACTCATCAGCTTGAATTGCATTTTCTTTTCCCTTGAACTCAGTGGCTCCTCTTTTTCGGAACTTTCATATAAAGTGTTCGGGTCATGCTCTTTGGACTAGATGACCACTTGGGTTCCCATATTTGGCTGTGCTTGATTTCCCATTAACATAACTATGTTTTTATTGATCTTGGCCATTTGCTCCGGAGCATCATTAGACAAGCATCCATACTTGGAGGATCGTTTTCAACCATCACAAATGGGACCTCATGGTGAGATTCATTGTTTCCATCGTTGTTTCTGCTTCCGAAGCCGGACGCCATTTATCTGTCAAACAAATTTCAAAGTTGAGTTAAGACTATACTCTAACTCCCCTCCTTACAATACTAACAATAGACACACTACTAACAATAACTAATCCTAACAAATCTATACTCTTAATCGGTTCTAACGTATTCTCACAACATTTCTAAGAGTTTATACGTCTTTTAGAAATACTGTATAGGCTCTGATACCATGTCACATCCCGGTCTCAAATCACCCTGGCCTTGGGTAATCCCTGAGGTGTGACATGGGCACTCCCATGATATTATACCCATCGCGAGTCAAGTACAACATCACGAAGGAGAAAATTCCTCTTTTTCCACTTGTGAGTCTAGCTCACGTTTACGTATTAATAACATTTAACAGCGGAAGCCTTTTCATAGTACATAATCAGGTACAGTTTCATAAACAATCCTATTTAAAAGTTAAAATGTCAAGTTTATACAAAAGATAATTACACATTAGATCCAAGATAGGGATTATAAAATCACCCTAAAACCTATACAAAATGTTCTCCACATCTATCCTCCTCTGAATCTCACTAGTGTGACCCACACAAAAAGGAGTCGGTCACACTTGTTATTAAGATCTCAAAAGAATCCACATTGCTCTCCGTGGACCAGACTGCAAAGGCCCATTATTTGGCCACTCTTCTAAACCTGAAAGAACCTCCTCGGTCTCCTCTTCTCCCTCCTAGGCCTCCTTAAGACCGGGAGCTGCACATGCGTCTGTGACACCAATAATAGTAGCTCGATAAGACGATTCAGCAATTATATGCATTAATATGAAAATACATAATGTTTCAAATCGAATTAAATGACAATTGATTAAAATATGTCAATATATCAAGTAATAACAAGGAAATTGTGCAAAATCGAATAATTCATGCTTTACGAATCAAATGGAGAATAAAACATATTAATTTGGCTGCTATATTGAGCTCATCCTCTCAAAAGAGAGCAAATCTAGTTGGGATGTCACCAGCGATCCAACTAAAGGATAGCTAGCTACCCGGGTCTGGAACTCCGATGCTCCGGATAACTTACTGCAGTAGTTTCGAATACTAAATCGAGTTTAACCCCGTCGGGTATTACAAGGTCAAAGCTAAGTAGTGCTGACTCAATTAATCGAATAATAAAAGAATGTAAATAAAGTTTCCATCTAGTGTCATTTCAAATCGAATAATAATTATTCACATTCATAGTTGTTTCAAAAGAATTAATCTAAATATAGCAATCAACTTAGAATACACGAAATATATAATGCATTGGTAGACCAAATTCGAAGTCAATAATACTATTCAATTCAATATGAAATGCAATTGATTCAAGAATCAAGGTAATCACTAGCCAATCCTAATCTAATTATCCTTTGTCCCTCACCATTCAATTCGATATAGGTTTAGAGAATCCATGAATTACTATCCTAATTAGTGTCACTTGATGTAAATAAGTACGATAGATTCACTAAACTAATACCCATGGCACGGTAATAGATTCCCGGACAGGAAACATGAGTTTATCCTAGCCTCTTGAGATATTTCATGCTCTTAGAGGTTCCGTTGGACAAAATTTTGTCAAGGTACCAAGGTATAGTCTTAATAAAGGTCCTTATAATTTTCATTTGCATTTCAAGATTCCGGGTGGTCGGTCAGATGGCGGTGGCCTAGCTGTTAGCCACCAGTGGAACAGTTGGCTGGCCGCCAAGTAACCGTCGGGTGACCGCAGTTCCTCAGTCAAAAGTAGCATTCTGGAAAGCTAACCACCAGGGGTCGGCTAGCCGCCAGGTAACTACCTGCCGACCGCACTCCTACTGACATAATGCAAGCTTCTGGAATGCTGACCGCCAAGGGTTACTTGCAGCCAGGTGATCACGCGGCTAGCCGCCAGGTGATTGCCTGCCTGCAAACAGTATTATGCACTGAGCCTATTTCACACTTTCTGAAGCTATCCCTCTTTCAATCCATTTTCTGTAGCTTCATCTTAATAACCCTACATAACTGAGCCTCTTTGCTCTCCATATCGAACATACAACAATATTTACATTCTCATCAACTACTCCAAGTATAAACCAATCAAACCTTTCATTCATTCCATGAACATTTTGAGGCTAGTAATCTAACATAATAGGATTCTAAATTTAATCAAATGAATAAGCATTATGCACTCCAATGTAAGCTTATACTTGCGTCAATTAAGCTTTCCAAATCTTCTCCACTAGCATAGCCTAAATGACCCGAAATCCCCAAATTGAAACCCTAATCAAGAAATATATGAAAATGCTAATGAATATGCATGAATGGTTAACTATGAGTTTCTTGACTCCATTTCAACCCAAGGACATGGAAAACAACATAGAGCTCTTACGTAAAGAAGAAATTCCGAATTTGTGGAAGATGGAGAAGGTGGGTTTTTGTCGACAAGAGTAGGGAAGGATGGAGAAGATGAAGAGATCTCGATGCTTTGTCTCCAAATGCACATGCAAAAGTTCTTTTGGTGATTTGAGAAGAGAGAGAAGGAGAAAATGAAGGAAGAGAAAGGAATAAAAGCTCCTCTTTGTAGCTACAAAAGGATGTTTCAATTTTAATGGATTTTGGATGAGTTTTAAGGGATAAGGTTCCCTGGTTTACAAGAAAGTCCCTCTAATTTTCTAGTATTTTAATAAAGAGTCAAATGGTGGCCCACTTACTCCATGGTTGATGAAATGAAGTAGAGTTCAATATGAAATTTGACGTGCTCATTGAGATACACGTGATGATATCAAGATGATGTGCATATGATGTAAAATGAAAAAAATGATAATTACGGAAAAGTCCTAGACTCAACCAAACCGAGTCAAATCGGTTACAACCCACCTTCCTATGACTCATGATTTAACCCAAAGACTAATATAAGACTAATTCACTTAAAATAACTTAATTAATATCTAAGTATAATCAAATTAAATAAAACATACTTAATTAACACTAAACACAATTAATTTGGGTCAGGGTGTTACAGGTGCCTTGCGCGCACCAAGGAGAAGGAGAGAGACCTTCAGGAAAACCCTCTAAGGCTCATGGTGAGGTTCAAAATGACTTTCCCATAGGCCAGGGTTAGAAAGAATTTTAAAGTTAGTCACATTGTACAATAGAAAATCATTTCTTTGAATTGATAGCCATAATGATGACAATGCCCCAAGATGGATGACAATGAGTAACAATGATCAAACTTTAAATACCAAATTCAGTTCAAATTACATGTTCAAGTCATGGAGAAGGGGTGCACAAAAAGCTAAATTAGAAAGAAGCATCCACAACAGGTACGAGAATTTACTTTGATTTTGCTGTTGTGCCTACTGCATCCACGAATCCAAAATGAAAGTTCTTCTCAAAAGCATAACACCATACAACAAGAGCCGGAAAATGATGGAACTCCTCTCTACCTTTCTCTCATACGTGCGCATACACACAAAACTCAATCTTTAATCCTTCCTTGTTCCTCACATTTTCCTCTCTTCCCCTTCCTTCTCCTCTTTCACTTCATAATGATAGTGCAAGTCATTATGAAAGAGAGAAAACTGGGTTAATTCTTCTTTTTTAATTTAGAAAACTATATCATACGTATAACTAATTACTAGGCGTGTTAAAAAAAAATCAGAAAACCATCTAATCAACCGAACCAAACCGAACCAACGGTTAATAACCGTGTTTCACGGTTCGGTTACAGTTATTAAAATTAAAAAACCGTGCTTTATGGTTCGGTTGCGATTTTCAGTCTCGACTCATTGACCGAATCGAACCATAAAATACGGTTCGATTAGCCGCTTTCCCAAAACGCACAGTTAAATAAACCGTTACACTAATAAAAAAAACTAAACGGCCTAGATGTTTTCTAGTATCATTTTAAAATTTTAGTTGTGCTTATTTTCGTGAAAAATGATAGTGTTGTTTTATTTGGTATGTGAGAAATGATAGTATTGTTTTGCATACAGAGTCGAAGGGCGAAGATAGGTTGTTTTTTAAGTGACAATTTAACGTAACTGAACCATCTAATATGGTTAACCACGGTTTGATTTTTAGCGGTTTTTTAGAGTACTGTTACGGTTTTTAAAAATTGAAAACCATCAAATAAGGTTCGGTTAACGGTTTTTCCAAAACAACCGGTTGATCGAAACATTACACCCCTACTAATTACTTGAGACAGAGACTGGACTCCGCATGACCCATAAAACACTGTACTAGGATATATAACATAGCTCGTGCTTAAAACATGAGTGTAAACATAATATCAATAAGTAAACAAAACTATGGTAAATTAGCCATACAACATTGATAGGTATTCAAATTCATGAAATAACATTAACCCTAATTTTATTTCCACAATTACTAACACCTTTGCAAAAATCTAGAAGTACTACACTTTGATATCTAGAGCTATAATAAGGTATACATTATTTAAAATGTTGAAAATATAATATCATACCTTCCCTCAAAACACATTTGAGGATTCTCAACTCCAACAAGCTTTTTTCTAAGAAGGGAAAGACGAAACACAAAATCAAAATCGTACCTGCCATTAGATCAGCGACAAAGAAATAGTGGTACCTGGCTTTCAATTGTTATTGCTCCACTACACCCTATGATGGGCTGATTTTTGCATAATGTAGTGGGAATAGGGAGCAAGACCCTTTATATGAAGCTGAGGTACCCATCATTAACTACACAAAAGGCATGATAGACAAAGGTATAACATAGCCCTCATCATATCAAAGTGATCACAATCATCAATGAGCCAATCCAATTTGCTCATTATAAATCCAAGGTCCAGATTTAGATTTAAAAAGACTAGTCTATATAAGCCTACACCTTATGAAAAATCTTACATAAAATTCTATATTGTAACTGCTCATTGTATTTGGGGCTCCACAAAACATACAAAGAGAAAGAAACATACACTTGCAAAACATTATGTCACTATTTGTAACTTTTTTTTAAGGATATTTAATCTAGGTTGCCAAACCTTACTTTAGGAATATAGTAAGCTCCATTGAACTTTCGATAGCAGGCCCAATGTGCTCTTGTTGGGATTCGCCCGGCCCAATCCCCGCTCTAGCCCATTGAGTGGCAGCTTGTTAGGCATTTTGGATTTTGGAGTTTCTCTTCATGACATCTCTCATGGCTTTGGATTTTCTAATCTTACGAAGGCGAAGGAAGCATTTTAGAGCTACCCAGTCTGTGAATCCTGCAGGAATTGCTTGTGCAAGAGTCCCTTGAAGGGAATGTCTCCAGTAAGGCATGCAAAGAGGCTCGTAACCAATCCACCTCAAGCATGCTTTGCTGTATTCCTCTGGTGTAGGTGCTAGGAAGGATGATAATGACATTGGTAGTATCTTGGTTGCCACAAATAAAGGAATCTGGACTCAATAAAACAAGTGAATGTAATACCCTCTTCATTTAATAAAAAAAAAAAAGAAGAAGAAGAAGAAAAAGAGCAATTTTTTGGATAGTTCAAACTTGCAATCCCCAGTTTGTGGCTGTAACCCACCTTGCTTCATGCCAATTTTGGGTTCAGGGTGGGACCTGATGCTCTTAATATAGATTTGGGGTGCATCCAAAATTGACACAATCTAATGTTGTGCTCCTTGACTAAAAAACCCCAAAGTTTCAATCCCTGTTACATGGGGGCATTTTACGGAACTTTGTGATCATTTAATTGTACTGATGTCTTGCCCAACTTTCGGCCACATAAATAACTTTGGATAGCATCCTAATCCCATGACAGGCATAGTCGAAGTAAGTCCCACAAGTTGATTTCCAAGTTTGAAACTTGTTACTTGGTCACGAAAACAACTAGAGCAAAATCACCAGCTACAATATTGAAAAACATGAAAACAGGGATCTGGAGTTATTTCCAAATGCTGCTGTGGATCATACCTGAGTAATATTCAATATTGGTTTGGAAGTTATCTTCCTTTCATATAACCTCACAGTGAAGGGCCTATTTGTTTGCATAGCATACATTGGAATTCATACGGTCAGTCGGTAAAAATGAAGGTCTAAGTTGAATATACATCAAATAGCCTTTCCTTTATTGGAAATTAAATTAAGGAAAGATGTGAGATGAATACCCAACCATCTCCCTTGTAATTCAAATCCTAGGAAAGTCAATATCTCATCACATTGCCACCTTATATCCCTTGCCCCTCAACTCATGTCATTCATACTTCACTACTTTAATAACTCTTTGGTGAAGCTCACTCGACTATAAATTCCTATGTATTTTTTTGCAAATATATAGGGCCTTAGTGATGGAGGGAGTTGTTTTCTTTTTTTCTATTTTCTATTTCCTTTCCTTTTTGAGGGGACCATCTTAGAATTGCGGGATTGGAGTGGGGGTTGGTCAGTTCATCTCCTCCCACCTAGTTCATGTGGTCATATTAAAGTGTTTAAATTCGTCTCAATCCAATAAAGAATATCACCACAACCTATATTCAAATTAGTTTAATTCAAGGATTTATAGTTTTCAACAATTAATAAGTGGAAGTGTTTTTGTACATGTGTGTGTAGAAGAACATATCAATACCTGACATTGGACATCAATTCCATGGTGCTTGTACTCAACATAGAGGCTTCGGGAAAAATAATGAATGTACCTATTAAAATGTTAGAAAATATTTATAATCAAAGAAATTAGCCAATTTATAAAATGCTTCTCTATTTTATGTAACGCTAAAACACGCATGCAGTGATTTTAGAAGAAATACACAAAAAATACATTATCACAATTTAATTCAATTTGCAAATATTCAAGGGATCTCGACTATGTAGTTGCCCTAAGACCTTATTTTTGCCTCTCAAAAGTTGAAGTTTAGAAAATGCCCTCAAAACTGTTTGTACAACAAAGAGCAATGTAAAAATTACAATCTTGCAATTAAGATGTGTGATATCCTATGAGTGTAGGATATTGAAATATCCTCCACTCATATAGTATATCGTACATATTCACCTTCCTACGAAAGAGGAAACATACAATTCACTATTTCCCCCAAATCTGAAAATTCTTTTTTTCCTACTTCACACCTGCTTGCTACAGAAACCATAACCCGGAGCTCTTAAAATAATATAATTTCCTATTATCCAGTCGATGACAGCAAGAAGATGGTAAGATGAAAAGCGAAAAAAAAAACAGAGAGAGAAAGAGAAACAAAGAAGATGGGCTGTAGTAAAACTCATTTTTTTAAACATTATGCAGGGGTTAAAGAAGTAGATGAAGAAATAGGTTTCTTTGCAATATCCTACACTTATAGGATATCACACACACATTCTAAGCTTGAAGTGCATTTGTGAAAAATGCCTACCTTCTCTTTTTCTTTTTCTTTTTCTTCTATTTTTCATAAAAGCTGCATTTTGCAAACCTTATTGAGCATGATTATATAGTCTCTGCCTTTTTCTCATTTTATCGATCGGCCCAGTCAAAAGCTTAGCGTTTCAATAGATATGTAAGTGTGACATTGTTACATCACTTCACTTTGGCCCTTCCTCTTTAAGTAGAAAATGGAAAAAAATAATAATAATACTGGAAGCAAAGAATTAGAGATTTTATTTATTACTTTTTGGTACTCTGGGTCTTTTAGATATAAATAAAATAAAAAGTAAAATTGCTATGGAAATCCTTAAAACTGACGGTTCCGGAGTTTCAATCCCACCGTGCATAAAAGCAAACCCCTTAGCACTCACCAAAATTTCATCTGCTCGTGTACAAAATTCCTAGGTAGGGATGGCATTGGGTAGGTCCAATCTCAAGTTTACATAATCCAAATCTGACCCGCCCCATGATGGATTACTAGTATATGATACCAAACTCACACCGTTTGAATTGGGGTCAAGCTAAATTTAATGCTTAAAAATTTTAAAATATATAAATGCACGGAAATCAGTAGGATAGAGAGTGAATACACTTCCTTCCCTTCCCCCACATACCTTAAATTAATGCCAACACCACTTGTCCTACATGAGTTTTACTTAGATCTGGCGGAATAGAACAATAAAACCCAAACCCAGCCCAAACCAACCAATAACAAACCCACCCCCTAATAGGAGCAGGGGAGGACGCATCTCCATTTAAATCCGACCCATTATCATTCCCAACTCCGAGGAGAAAATATCCACAATAGAATAAAATATAAAAGGATTAAATTTGAAGTTTCCATGATTTAAGTCAATTCAGTCATGGCCAACATCTTTTCCAATTAAGGGACCACTCATTTCGACGAGTTTTAGGACCATGAGCTTAGTATGTTTTTTTTCTGTTCTATATGTATGTCCTCTGGGAATTAATGGAGGGTCCACATGTCTTGTACTCGGCTTATTCATTGATGCTAGGCATCTTTGTTTGTTTTTGGTGAAATCTTCTGTGCAGACTCCCCTTGCCTGAAAACATAATCACCTGCCATTAATGTGTGGGGTTCCACCCGTGTGCATTAACGCAGGTCGCTGAGTCTAATTTCATGACGTATCACCTCGAATCGATAGTGCTCCAACTGGAACTAATTCAAACAATAGTCACCAACTATTTTATCACATGAATCTACATGATACACAGCAATTATAATACGAGTACTTGAAGTTAAAGGTTGTTATTATTAGTTTTGATTGAAATTGGACACGCCCATGAGAAAGTTCCAAAACTTAGTCAAAGATTTTGAACCTTACATGAAGGAATTTCTCCATTAGAAAAAACATCAAACTGGCAAAGCCTATTTACCACATGAGTCTCTTCTCGTTGAAACCTTCTCATCAGGATATTATAATTGTAAATTGTAAATTTGACTGTATACAAAATCATTGAGTTGGGATCCCCCCATCGCAGCTATTACACGAGAGCTGTGTCACAGAAGCTGGGAACTTCACCGTGAGGCCCATATAGAGATAATCTAGACCGTTCAAGATAAATCCGACCCCCTCCAAAGACATTTCCTGAATTTTCACGTTGATAAGAGAGTGTCCCACCGCAAAAATTAACACATGATTGAAAGCATGACTAGGCATTGACATGGCGTCACTGTTTTTGGTACCCTAGCAATGGGGCTTGGACCCATGGGGAGCCTAGAAATGTTGGCATCAATCACATTTCTACCATGTGCTCAACTGGGTGGTGGGACCCACTTCTACTTTGCTGAAATGTAATTGGAGGGGATGAGACTTCACTCCGGCGGTCAAAATTATGTATATGTGGGCCCATGATGGACATCTTGGAATGTGTTACGCAATTCCCATGTAATAGCTCTGACGGAGGATCTGATTGTTGGCAATCTATTCTTGTTTTCTAATTTGGACGCCCCTAAACTCTTCCTAAAATGACCTATATAGCTCATAAATAAGGGTTGGGACTTGGGAGTACGGCAAAAGTCATCAAATACTTCCACCATTCTCAAGCTTCAAGAAACTTTCAGATCATGTTTGGTAACAGGTAAAGAATCCATAGATTTGATGATTTTTCACTACCATTAGAACAAAAATTCATCACTGCAGATTTGTATAGTTGATGATTTCACATTGACATTGGTGTATATTGATGCATATAGTTGAGAAAAATAAGGTTTAGTGTGCAAATCCACTTAAGTGAGGATTTTCAAATCTTATAGGGGGTGGCCGGATTTCAAGAAATCCTAACAAATGAATATTTCCATTCGTCCAATTCCTCAGAAATTTACAATTGTCAAATATGAATTTACCACAACTTTAGGAAAACTGAAAATCTTTTCCCCTAAAATTTGGTTGTCAAACGTGACCTCAAAGAACAAGAAGACCAAAGAAAACTAACTTCTAATTCTAATCCAAATGACTTTTCTAGTGTAGCATTTATCTGGTTGTTACATATATCGAATATTGGTGTTCTGTAATTATGCATGAGTTTGTTGTGGCAATACTCGATTTTGGCTAAGAATTATGTATGAGGCCACCTTATCTCATCGCCATTTGGATTACAGATGCAAGCTCATTTTGATTTTGATTAGTCCGGCCCAAAGGGCTGGGACACCCTCCGATATAAAAAAAAAAAGGTCTCAATGATTGTTAAAAATCATCAAGCCATCATCAAATCAAGCATGTGGGCCACATCTTCACCCTTAAGATTGCTTAGGCATTTCGTGAGTTCCAATCCTCCGAGTCTTTCATTCACACTTGCATGGATAGAGAGCTAAATGGACCCACCTAATTAATGAAAATCAGAGGTGGTAGCATAATAGTCTCTAAATTTTACTCAAATAGAAATTAATCTCAGTATAAGATTGAACATATGATTAATAATATATAAATTATAATATTTACATTGGTAATAATGAAATTTTCTCATGTAGAATAAAATGTCTTGCACTTGAATGGTATTTGGTATTTTCGATCTCAACATCCACAAAAGCAGGAAACCCCCAAAATCTTGTGATCGGACCACCTCCTATTAGAATAAACTAAAGTATATTCTATATATGGGGATTGGGTTCATGATTCAGATTTTAATAGGTGGGCCCCACAATGCCAGCTTTTTAGTCCAATTACTTGGGAGCATTTTTAACTCATGCTTATGGACTAAAGGAGTAAAATTCCACAGTGACCCATGGATTCAAAAAACAATCTAAATAATTTATGTCCACTCAATTTTATTTTTTTTTTTTTGTTTTTGAAAGAACTTCTCTCCCTTAAATTTGTGTACATCACATTGTTAATCTTTTGTTCTATTTTATGAAGGGTTCATTTATTTATTTATTTATTTGTATCTCAACCAAGGGAGGCTGAGACCCCAAGAGAGAGCCGCATACACACAGAAAGATAGCCCACTCAAGTGGGAAGGAGGCCGCATAAGTGGGAAGAAAACCCACACAAGTGGGAAAAGAGCCTGCATAAGCAGAAAAAGTTAGCCAGAGTTTGAACCCCAAATAGTCAGATAAGAACTGATGCTATCCGGATTTGAACCTGGGCAGCCAGATAAGGAGCCCTTCTTGAAATTGAGTGTTGTGTTGCCATAACTGATGCATAATGGCAACTAATTATAGGTAACAATCAAATAAATGCTAGGGTAGAAAGGTTATTTGCGTTTTTCTTCTTTCCAATACCGGGCAGCTCATCCCACAAGCAATTCTGGAGCGTCTTAATTGGGTTTGGGTTCATTCATTCGTTTGGCCCTCCCATGTCTTTAAACCATTCCCTACCTTTTTGTCTCTACCCCTATTTTTTTTTTTTTTTCTTTTCTTTGTTTTTGGGAACGGCCCTTGACCACACATCTCAAGACCAACCAATCAATATTTGCATTCATTCAACCAGGAAGTGGGTTCTTTAAAATGTCTTGACATTTATAGCTATACACGTATACATTTAAAAGTAGAGGTTTTTTCCTATAGCTAACTTCTAGAGATGACTTTTTTTCTTGACCTTCCCAAAGTCTGACTATTTCCCTACAGTTACAGTTACACTATTTTAAAACTAAAATACCCATAGTGTAGGTTATAACATAAGAAGATGCATTCTTATAAATGGGTTGGAATTTTGGTCAATGAAAGCACTCAAACTTGTATTATTGAAACCGTGGGTTGAAAGTAAATGGTGTAAATGTGTTTGGATGAAAATATATAATATTATTATGTAATTGAAAAGTGGTGATCTAATATGCATTTTCTTTGATTCTTTTAGACCTTAGGGAATGTTTGGATATGTACATAATAAAATATTTGAGACCTAAATCCTAGCAAAAGAAAGTATTACATTATAAAATATTTCAATATGATTGTTGTTCGACAGTTTCCAAAACATTCAATAAATTTTGAAGAAAGAATTTGACAATTATTCCATATTATAATGTACGCTAAATTCAAGATTGACCTTTAGTTTTTAAATGAAAGAAATAGTCAATAACTTCATAATTTTGTTTCAGTGTTTTTTCAAATAACAAGACGACGACAATATTTCTTAGGAATTCAATGCAATGAAAATAAAAATCTCCAATTATATTTTCAAGATTAGGAACCCATGGTAAAATAAGTTTCTTTGATTTTTTAGGAATTATATTCATGCAAACAAACATATTATAAAATTTCAAGATAAGGGATTTTATGGTAATCAAATAAGTTCCTTAATTTGTAGGGATTCAATTTTATGTGAACAAATGGGTCCTATATTTCATGGCATAATGGGTTCTTTTGAATTCTTAAAAATTCATATACATTCTAATAAATCATATTTTAATAATAATGAATTCATTTCTTCAAATCCTTGAGAATTCAATTCCATGCAAATAAGTAAGCCCTGTTATATGTTCGGGATAAAAAAAAATAGTGGTAAAGTGGTTCTTTATCATTCCTAAAAACTATTTCGTGCAATAAAATCAACCCTAAGCAAGGCAAGCAACTGAAATTTCATGAGTCTTCTATCCTTACTATTTATCAATCAATGTGGTTTCTGGTGATAGGGCCTAGAAAACATATATTTTCCGAATCATGAAACAAGGACCAAGTTATTATAAAAAAGGAAATGCATATATAATTAATTTATCGTATTCAAAGCCCACTTTCGTTGTTTAAAGTTGACTATATGAACAACGACTCCCAATATGTTCATTGTATCAAGTCTCACTTAAATATATAAAGATGGATTGTACACACAGAGGTGGGCCACAAGAGGTGCAATGACGAAATATTTGATAAAGGAAGAGGAAAATAGAAATCATACCAATAGGAAAAAGAAGAAGGTTCGGGTGGTTTTGTCATTTCCCCTTGCATGGAGAAGGTCTAGGGAAAATTAGAGTTTTTGGGATAGAGGAGTGAAAACCCATCTCTAAAAGTAAGCTACAGTGAAAAACCTCTTAAAAGTATATAATATTTAACAATTAATATTTGTAAATATATGCAATGCCCATATAAAAATGCCCTTGCCCTATTTCACATATCAAATCATATTGGATAGGGTTGATCTTTTGCACATGCGCGTAGCTCTCAGGCCACAAAGAAAACATCTCACTCATCTCCCCGAATCATTTCCATATATATATATATATGTGTGTGTGTGTGTGTGTGTGTGTGTGTGTGTACCAAATCACTTCCATGTGTGTGTGTGTGTGTGTTGGTGCTGATTTATCCCTGCACACCTCATTGTGGGGCACGTGGGGTTGGGTCGGGGGGATTTGAAGATTTGGATGGAGCCTATTGGTGGATGGTGATGGGGCTCATGTGATCATTCTAACTGTTGATCAAAGGTCTACAAGTTTTAACCGTCTAAAATGGTACATAGGCAATCCAATGGCCTAGTTCATTCAAAGGAGTGCACAACAAGGAGTTCGATAACTATCAGTTGGTATGTATGGGTCCATTCAGATGGACCATCAGGTGGGTCCCACTATGAGGTAGGTACACACGGGTGTGTACACTATAACTCATCTATATATATAGTACGTGCACGCCAGGTTGTGGGAACCACTGGGAAAGGGACTATGGGGATTTAAAGATCCAGGTGGGAGCTAACTACCAACGAAATCTAGGGCCCATCTGATCATCCTACCGTCTTCATCGGGGCCCCACAAATATAACAGGTTTACAATCCATTCAGATCATTTTGTAGTAGAACCCTGGCCAGTCCATTACGATGGGAGTCAACCCCATGAACCCGGTGTGATTTTTGTGATCCGTTTAGACGGACCAACAACGGCCCCCACAACTGGGCGCACACCAGATAACTCTCACCCATATTATATGAAGAGTGCGCCGGTGCGAAATACTCTGGTGCAAGACACCAGCGAGATAACTGCTAAGGCCCAACGCAGGACCATCCCAGATATAAATTTTTTTATTTAATCCAGCCATTTCTAACCCTTTAATACATGGCCCGCCAGCTTAATATATAGTGTTAATATTTAAAAAAATTACACACTAGGTCCAATGGCTCAATTCATTCGGACGAGTGCATATTCCATCATATCAATGACATTTAATTTTTATTTTTGAGAGGGGGTGGGGGAATAGATGGTCCATTCAGATTGATCATATTGTGGGGCCCACTAGGTATCTCGCATGGTAAGACCGCCAAGCTCTATTCACAGGAGAAAATGCATGTATGTATTATTTCTAAATAATATCATATATAAACTAAATAAATAAAGACAAAGTCTAGCAACATGAGTTCGGGTCTAACTTGATCTACACAGAACTTGGGCTTGATCCATCAAGCTCGAGCAGAATATTTAAGAATCTTAGAAATTTTGCTAAGCTCTTATCCTTTAACCTCTTAAATATGTTGAGGAAAATATAAGAAAAATCATGTGCAATTGAAAATAAATAATAGAACTACTTAATGATTCATCATTTCATATCTAATCTTAGAAGATCCTTTTGAATTTAAAAAAAAAAAAAAAGAAAAAAGAAAAACTGTAATGGGTAGGAAACCAAAGTTTAAAACCATAATGCAAACAGTCATCAGAAATTAAAAAAAAAAAAAAAAAAAAAAGCAGTGCATGTTGATAGAAGAAAAAACTTACGCTTTTGTAGCGGCATAAACTGAGTAGAGAGGAAACGAGGGGAGGATGTCGGCCGAACCCGAACCGATATTAACAATGGCCCCTTTCCTCTTCTTCAACATTGCAGGAAGCACAGCCCTTGTGACCCTAAGCATGCCCTCCACATTCACCTTTATGATATCATCCACAGATTCAGCCTCATGAAAGAATCTAGGCCATCGGTTGCACATGCCCACATTATTGATCAAGATCCCAAGGTCCAATCCCTCTATCCCTTCTTCAATCCTCTTACCTATCACCTCAATAGAATCACTTGAGAAATCAATGACAACACTTCGCACTTTCACTTCACTCCCATATCTTTCTTGTATTTCAGTGGAAGTGGCTTTGAGTTTTGCAGGGTTCCTACCCACCAAAATCAAATGCAGGCCCTTTGAAGCTAGTTCAAATACAAGGGCCTTGCCAATTCCATCAGTAGACCCTGTGACTAGAGCCCATGAGCCATATTCTTTTAAGTTCTTTGAGGGTCTGAGGAATGTGACCCAGACCCATCTGCAAACTGCAATGAGAGCCTTGAAGATGGTGATAAATCCAATGGTTCTTGCTATAAGCTCTAGGACTTGCATATCCATAGCTGATTTGAGTAGAAGTGCAAGATAGCCAAGTGACATGGGGTAGGTCTTATTGGTTTCAGTTCATGCTTTAATTGCTCCTTGTAGAATCAGTTGCCCATGAGAGAGAGAGAGAGAGAGAGAGAGAGAGAGATAGATTATGCTTTAATCGCTACTTGTAGAATCAGTTGCCCATGAATGACGTGGGGGGTGGGGGGTGGGGGGGAGCGAGTTTTTCTGTCGGTAAACGAGAATAATGTTAGTTGGGTATCTGTAAAACACCAAGGACGACAATGAAGTGCAGGGGCCCTCTTCAACCGATGGCAATGGAAGGGACCAGCAGATCTAAAACAGCCCATTCAAATCTTGAAGAAAACTCTCTCTTCCTTCTAGATTCTCTTTATTGCATGAATCGGACAAAAAGATACAGGTCATATTTGAGAATCAAATCCTCAAGGATTTCTCACCCATTTTCCACAAAATTGTAGGAATCCATATTTGTCAATTGTTTATCTTTTAGAATTTAGGCCAGTGGAATTGATCATTTTTGAGGGATTTAGCCCCCTCCTTAGGATCCGGAAATTCTCATTTTTGCAAATTTATGCACCGATGTTGATATTTCTCAGTAATGCACATCAATATATACCAATATTGATGTGAAGTCCTCGATAAGCAATCCTTGCTCTAAAGCAACGAAAAATACTCAAATCTGCAAATTTCTCATGAATTACTCACCTCTTACCAAACGTGCCCATAAAGTCTTCCATTGTCATCTGTTAAGTGATGTTTTAGTCTTTAGGAATATCATTTGTTAATGTGTCAGTAGGAAATATTTGTATAACAAGATTTGCTTATGAGTCATTCGATTTAGGTCGTAAAGTGAACATAATCATTTTTGGTACAATTTCAAAGGGAACTGTTGGTATTAATTGGTGGTCCCAAATTTGATGAAACTTGTCAAAGTGCGTTGTGCGCAAGTCGCTATTCTTAATATGATTTTTGCACTTCCCTAATCCAACTAAGTCAGCAATAGGTTCACCAATGAGCCGCCTCAAAAAACAAATGAAGATAGAATGAAGATTTGATATTATCATATTGACTGAACCAAGTCAGCGATGGGTTAACAAGCAAGTTGCCTTTGACAATGAAGTAGTGTGATGTTTGAAAAACCAATTGCTTATACTCTATTAACTCAAGAAAGCCCTCATTATATACAGCTTAGGGTTGCCCTTTTAAGAGTGTTGGTTGTGCCCCTTTGAGTGGATGTATCATCTGAAGACACCCCTTTGGCGAACACACAGTGAGTCAGTCCAGAAACAGATGTAGCTCACAAGGACCCAACAAGTATTGAGTCGTGTCAAACTCGGACTGAGTTAGACCAGGAACCAAGTTCGCAAGGACTCAAGAGTGGAAGGGTCTTGGTGGTGTTCCTTTGAGTGGACACCCCAAAACGTTCACCTAGCACAACCCTTCAACGAGCCCGGAACTGAATTGCCCTCAGAACTGAGTTGGCTCGATCGAACCAATTGGGTAGTGAGCCGAGAAGAGGCTCTCCTTGCAATGATGCACACCACACGGCCCAAGCCATGGTAAATGTTCATTCCCACTTATTAATTAAACAAGGTCTATATAAAGCAAGTTTTTAACTTTCTATTTCTCACCTAAAGTGGGACAATTAGAAAGTCCAAGTATGTTACCAAGAATACAAAGGTTCCTATGCAGAGTCCGATCTTTCCTTAAATCACCATGGGATCTGACCAAACAAATAGTTATAATCTTAAGTAAGTGGGTTATTTCACTTTCTTTTTGTACCCCAGCTAAAGGGGCTGGGATCCAAGAGAGAGTTCACTTACACATGAGAAGGTAGCCCACTCAAGTGGGAATGAGGTATGCACAAGCAGGAAGCTAGCACACTCAAATGGGAAAGAAGCCCTCACAAACGGAAAGGGGTGACATACTCAGGGCTCTAACCTCGGGCAGCCAAATAAGAACTAACGCTCCTTTCCATTTGGGTAAGCAGCCGTTCTTTGCTAATCTCATTTAGTTAAAGATAAGTTTGGCAAAATATATGTTTGGTGGTTCCACACATTTATGTTGAGATTGTAAATAATAACTCTTGTTGTTAATGGTATATCTTGAACTCATGCACCTGCACACACTACACAAGTTCCTAACTAATCATGACAACAATGTAAAACCCATCCTTAATCATCCCCTTGTAAAGAGAGATGCCTTCCCATTTTATAGGATTCCTCTTCCAATTTGTGTAGGCCCTCCTTCTAATGGTGTGTACTTCCTCTTCTCACTTGTTCTAATTATCTTGGGTCCCAACCCCCTTAGATATGGTTATTTTTGTTGTCTTTACTAACACTTCTTGGTTCTGGTATAAATTGTTAGCTAACGAAACTTAACATAGTATTAGAACCAATTGGTAGCATGTTCGAACCCCAGAATGAATGACTCAGCGCGAAAAGAAATATGTGTATAGCCAAATGTGTGCCGAACCTATTCCACTTGGGGGCGGGTGGGGTGTGGATCCACCTTGGCGTTACTGGCTATTAACATAGTATTAGAGTCAGGATTCGTGTGTACTGGGAGCGTGCTTTTGTCCATGTGCGGAGCCCCACATATGAGAGCTAGGGACTGTCAAGACCCTTTAATATACGTTGTTTTCTTGTTCAGTAACAATTTGAACTTTTTTTTAATGTTTATGATTATTAACGTGGTATCAGGAAAAAGAAATACTCGAAATGAGTTTAAGGTGAGCTTGTCTCAAAACCCTAGAATATTTTCTTTGAGTCGTGTCTCACTAATTTGATCAACGAGTGATAACATATTCGTAGTTATGATGCCTTACTGGTCCCCAAGAACAGAGGAGGCTAGTTGAGCTGCAAGATGGAAGCCCCCAGCTGCAAAGAGAAGACGAGACTTGGCAGATGAATGGCCAACATCATTCACACATGTGCCATGTCAGTACGTGGGCCATGATCATCTGTATCACGTTATGGTATTTATTGCAAACATTCTAAATGGTATTATGTACAGTACCAGTACAACTACATTCATAAGTGGGGGCAGATATTGACTCTCTCACCCCACAAAAAAAGAGGTTGGGCATGTGGTGAAGAGGAGACAACCGTAAGAGATGGTAGCTACTCACTATCTGTTGGTATAACTGTTATGTAGTACACTCTTCGGCTTTCGTCCTTTTTACCATTTTACTATAGAGATACGTCAAAATGGCCAAAACGTGACCGTCAAAGACAGCCCCTTTTTTCTATTAAAAAAATTGACTGCTTACGGCACTATGCAAAATTGTAGTCATTTTTTGGACCTATCTTGATCATCATGCATCCAAGTGGGCTTATATAAAATAAGTATATTTTATTAAATTAAAAAAGAAAAAAAAAGTAGAAAATATTGGATGAACAGGTGTCGTTTTCTAAAAAGAGGGACTATAAAGTCACTGTTATTTTCATTTTTGGTATTTCTTAAAGAATACTTGCTTCTAGTGAAATCTACTTGGATGCATGTCGACCAAGATGGTTTAAAGTTCTCATCAAGTTTTCAATCAATCACACGTCCATTTGTTGGGTTATCCTAAGTTTTGAAGAAGTGAATGCCAATTCTTGATAATTAAGGAAAAATGCCTTTTTTTATTTTTCTCCGGGGAAGAGATAAAATGGTCAAAAATACAAAAGGGGAAGTTGGAATATAAGATTGTTTTTTCTACCTCCACCAAAGGATATTTTAGTTAAATCATAAAATCTAGGAGCTTTTTCAAGGTTTAAAGAGAAAAATGAAGCTTTTTTTGTGAAAACCTCTAATATTTATCTACTTTTTGATCTTTTCAGTCTTTTAATAAAAAACATCTTTAGGTCGAACGAGAGGCAGAGAACATCTTTTTGGTCATATACTAAAAGCATAAACATTTTTTTTTTCTACAGAAAGTGTAGGAGATAATGTGGCCCACATACCATATGTCCCATGTCAGATCAAGAAGATGACGGTTGCCAATAAAGAATAAGAGTCCCACGATAAAAATAAATAAAAGATAAAAAAAAAAAAATTGGTCTATTATTTATGAGATAAGGATCCGCAGTAATCAGCTAGATTAGCAGATCAGATCTTATCTCCACGTAGGAAACCCCTATCAGGATTAGGGGACATGCATGGGATTCTTGGTGGAGAGGACTCTAAGAAGTGCGACTTCCCGGAATCATTTATATGAAGGAGTCGGGAGCCCTAGGTCGTACACTATTGCACAATGACCCAAATGCAGGAGATTCGTGGAGACTTCCCACTGTCAAGAACGTCGTAGATCCCCGGCCACGTGTCAGAGTCTTTCATATTTTGATCCATCAATACTTGAAAATGAGACCATAAAAGGCAAAGTCTTTAGTATTCATTTGAAAAATGAAAACACCATGGAAACCTAAAAATATGTTGTAATCAAGCATTATATGAGACTAGTTCACCTGCTTACTTTGAATTCTGTCCATGAAGTGGATGTTGTTGAATGAACATGGAAGAGGGGTAGAGATGTTGAAGGGACCACAATTTTAAATTTTAAGATTCAGGTGATGGCCCGGTATTAATTTCTATCAAAAGGAAGACCCTCACTTGGGTTCTTTTTCCTTTTTTTTTTTTCCCCCATAGAATACATATATAGGAATTCATGCTATCAATAGTTATAAAAATGAAGATCCAAAGTTCATATACAAAAAATTACTATGAAATAGCTTTTGCTTTAATAGAAAGTTAATCAAGGGAATATGGAAAATGAATACCATCTATCAGTCTATCAACCTAGTTATTTTAATCGTAGGAAAGGAAATTCCTCATCACCATAAATTATTCACCCCTTGCCTCTTTAATATTTCCTACTTGTGCTCGGTTTTTTATGAATTTCTATATATTTTAATTATTAATGCAAACAAGGAGACCACAAGCTTGGGACAATCTCAGATGCCCTTGCAAGATACACCTAACTTGATCTTTAGTCATGATGTTGTTTCAGAAAGTATTGTATATGTTTTATGTTTTGAGATTAATGGCCCTTCTTGGATTCTTCGACCTGTTTGTTATGTTAATCTCTTTCAATCAAATTCCCTTTAACAAAACTCACCAACAAGTAAACACACACATGCTTGTTTGGGTAATTCTCCCACAACGACCTACTTGGCCAAACCGGCACTAGTGGTGATCTAACACCCACAGGAGTGGACGTACAGCACGGTGGTTGGGTGCCCAACTGTCCTCAACCGGGGTATTCTTCTTACCTGTGCAAGTAATTCTCCTTCTTCTTTGAGTGTATCTTCCCTCCCCTCCCGACAATTTGTTGGATTTCTCTCCCACATCAGTTGGGGCTATCAAGGGTCCAGCCACCTATGTTGGTACCTAAAGAACCGTATCTGCTAGAAGCAAATAAGCCAAAGTTTTTTGGATATATATGAGAGTGAGAGAGAAATCCTCCATTGAGCTCGTGAGCTCGATGTGTGGAGCACCTGGCAGGGCTCACCTTACGATCCATCTAAGTGGAACATAAAAAAAGGGACCTCGCCCTAATAGTCATCGGTCCCTGAGTTTGGTACTCATCTAAATGGACCAGATCGTTGCACCAACTTTGCACTCATTTTAAACAGTAAAACTTTGTGATTGTTGATTAAGTGGTTAGGATCATCATTGGAGCCTCCAGTACCTTACGCAAGCAAGGGATGGGGAGATGTTTTTGGGGATGTTATTCTCCAAATGATGCACGTGATAGATTGCCTTTTATTTTCTTTTTCTTTTTTTGGCGCTAGAGGATAGATTGCATTTCATGAGGTAATATAATAGTAAATACTAATAACACGTTTATTTTATTTTATTTTTACCTTAGCAGCAAAACTGGTGATAAAGGAGGATAAGTTACCTACTTCAACCGTATGGGCCCCTTTTCATTTAATATTCTGCACACCAAGAGGGACAAGCATCTGTTTGGATTTTGGATTTCAACTACTTACTAAAAGACTTTCTTGTGTGGTGGCTGGGAGCTAGAAGAGGAATTCTGTTTTCCTTCTTACTTCTCAGTGAACGTCTCCTGTGTGTGAGAGGGTGACAGGCAGCGGTTTGTTTTTTAGGTGTGCCTCTTCAATAAAAGAAAGCAATTTAGGAGTTGGTTCCTGTTATGCAGAGAAGGGGTTTTTTCTGTACAGTCACTAAACGTCATCGATAACCCTTTCCTTATTATCAAACTGCACAATTTTACTTAGACGTTCTCTGTACTGTTCATACGTTCACAGAGGCAAAGGTCACTTTCTTTTTTTTTTTTTTTTTTTTTTTTTTTTTTACAATATCACAGCACATTATGCGATATGGCAACTATATATATAAGATACTCTGCTGAAAATAGTATTTTATATGAAAACTCATACAATATGGGCCGTAGTTTCACATATGATAATATAGACTCATCAATAGTCTACGAAATAATACCATGAAAGTATAATTGAGAGGAGAAACTTTGTATATGGGTCTCACTTGACGCCATCATTGATTAGCTTACACCTTCTACACTCACCCCCATGGGAATTGGTACCAGGTGCCTATTTGACCCTATTTCACCTTTGGTCAATATTTGCTTTCAAGAGAAAAAGTAATTTCAGTGGCATGAAATTTTATATTACCCATATTTGGTTGGTCACAAATCACAACAAGTAGAAAATTAAAGTCCTAGCCACCAAAAAGTTTCATTTTCACTTTATCAAGTTGTCCAAAACATTTACTCCATAAATAATATAGTAAAGTGGTTAGTTTACCACTTGTTGACTTTGCATCTCACTTAAAATTGTTGAGGATTTTTCCTATAGCTTCTAATATTTAGAAAAGTCCTCAAAAATTCTAATTTTCCCTAGACCTTCCCCATGCCAGGGGAAATGAAAACACTACCTAGACGTTCTTTTCTAGAGGCACCTTCATTTTTTCTTTTTACTTTTTTTTCTCTTAGCATATGAGTTTTCTTTTTAGGGGGCTTTGGTTGGAGGTCCATCAACGCATGACTTTATGGCAAAAGTCCACAATCTTTTTTTATAATGTGCTAGGTCCTTTTTTCAAATTTGAAGACCTACAGTGTCTAATTTACCCTTTCTTCAAAATTTTATCCCATGATTGGTGGGATATGCCACTAATAATGGTCAACTACCATTTAATTGGCCAAATAAATTTCAAAAGATCCAAATAAATTTAAAAAAATGTAACTGAATTTCAAAAGATGAAAATCAATTTCAAAAGATCCAAATAAATTTCATAATATCCAAATAAATTTCAAAAAATGTAAATAAATTTCAAAAGAAGTAAATAAAATTAAAAAACCCAAATAAATTCTAAAAAACACACAAACAAATTTCAAAAGATACGAATAAACTTGAATAATGCAAATAAATTTCAGAAAATGAAATAATTTCAAAAGATGAAAATCAATTTAAAAAAACGCAAATAAATTTTAAAAGATCCGAAAAAATTTCAAAAAATATAGATAAATTTCAAAAGATGAAAATCAATTTCAAAATATCCAAATAAATTTCAAAAAATGTAAATAAATTTTAAAAGACGCAAATAAGTTTCAAAAGACGTAAATAAAATTTAAGAAAAAAGCAAAACTAAGATAAACCAATTTTCTAAATTTCAGAAACACTTGCCAAAAACTCAAGTACTTTTGCCAAAACTCAATTAAATTTATTTCAAAAAATGCGAATAAATTTCAAAAGAACAGCCTTAGTTTAGTTCAAAAACTCAGTTAAAATTCGCCAAATGGAGATAAATTTTTCAGAAACTCATCTATATTTTTTAAAAACTCAAATAAATTTGCCACAAACTCAGATAGATTTGTCTAGAACTCAGATAAATTTGTTCGAAAACTCAGATAAATTAGCCAAAAACTCAGATAGATTTGTCTCAGAGAATTTTATTTCAGAACTCAGATTAAATTTGTGCAAAAGTCAAATAAATTTGACAAAAAATGAAAAACTCAGATAAATTTGACAGAAACTCATATAAATTTGTTAAAACTCAGATAAACAAATTTATCTGGGCTGGGCAGGTCAAACCTGACCCAGACTTGACCTGGCCTGAAGAACAACCCAAAATGGGTTCTTTCTTCTTCGATTTGGTTCAGCTAGATAACTTTGGTTCTTCCTTTTTCTTCCCTGCGGTCGGAGTCTACGCCTTTGGTTCCGAGACGAGTTGACGACGTGGACCCGGGCCAAAGGAGGTTTTCGCCCCAGATTGGGTCTAGTAAGGTTGCAGAGAACATGTCAGGTGTTATTAATGCTAAAGAGAAATGGGATTTGAATTTTTTTGTGACTGGAAAAAAGATCAAAGGAGGGTAAAGGGCAGTCCCCAAGGGCGTCATTTAAGGAAAGGGCCATTTTCTAAGCCATGCAGTAGAGGGGCTTCCCATTGTCAGATGGTTGGTTCAACAAGGGATGTTGTAGGTGGTCTTTCGAACGGATTGTTGCAAGACGCCTTGCAGTTGCAGCTATCCAACCAACTACCTCTAGATCCATTGTGCAATGCTTCAGCGTCCTTGAATCGCCCCGTTCTCCGCATGTTCTCTTCCTCAGAGGTAAAGGTAGAGAAATATGTGCCAACTACTCTTAAACCACTGGCTTTTGAGGGATTAGAATCGGGTGTGCTATCTGGACCGCCCATGGACCTTTTAAAGCCAAGCCCGTGGATGGCCCACCTCTGGCTAGTGGGCTTGTTGTTGGATCAGATGTTGCAGTGGGCGGACTTACTTGTGTGGGTGGGACGAATTGCGTTAGCGTAGCTGTTGAGACACCCTTTTAGTTGCCTCGGGCCAACCAGGCAACTATTATCTTCGGTGTAGGCCCTCCTAATATTGGGTCCAGTTCACTTGTAGAGAGTTCTGAGTTTGCAACGCTGAACTTAGGAACGCAACGAAAAAGAGGGCGTATGAGGCGTGTGGGAGTTCTAAGAGCGTTCCTTTGATGAGAACAAAGCATTTGAGATTTGGGGGCTGTCGAAGGAGGAAGCCACGCAAGACGTTCTCTGACGAGGAGGTGGTAGGAAAGCTCCGGTGCTCGACTCCTAATATGCAAGGAAGCAGCACTGACGCGTGTAGTCAACACCTCGGTGAAGATGGTATCGCTGTGGTCGGAGACACTGGTGGCCTCAACATGGTTGGTGGGCTGATCAAGTGCAATGAAGCTCAGATGGGTTGTGCAGCAGCAGGGGGTGGGGCCTTGATGACTGGTTCAAAGGTAATCCTAGTTGCGGCAAGGGAGGAGGCATACTAGGCAGGTGAATTGGGTAAAAGCTTGGGGTTGACTGTTCGGGAGGACGAGGCCAAGTTCATGCAGAAGCTCTTGGAGTTGGAGGTGGCTGAGGTAAGGTGTAAGCCGATTAGCTCTTGATTTAATATTTTTGGGGGTTGTTCAATCTTGTTTGTTATGATAGTCATGAGTTTGAATGTAAGGGGGCTGGGTAGGCCGGAGAAAAGGCTTTGTTTTTTGAAAGTTGGTTAGGAGGCACAAGGTGGATCTTCTGATTCTACAGGAGACTAAGGTGGATTCTAATATCCATTGCATCATTCGAGATATTTGGAGTAGGCGCATATGTGCTTGGGATTGGGTTCCTTCGATGGGGTTTTCTGGTGGTTTGATTTGTATTTGGAACAAGGAGGTCTTGTTAATTGAAGATGTCTTGAAGGCTCCTAGACTTCTAGCTATCAAGGTACATGATATTAGTAAAGGTTTTATATGGGCTATTGCCAATGTTTATGGGCCTAACTATGAGACAGATAGACCTACTTTCTTGGGTCAAATGGCAGATTTTAAATCACAATGGAATGTTCCTTTTTGGAGGGGACTTCAATATGGTTAGGTATCCTTTTAAGAAAAAAGGGAGGACATCTATTACTCGATCTATGGAGTTATTTTCAGATTTCATCAATGCTAATGATCCAGTGGACTTGTCGCTACAAGGGAGGAGATTCACTTGGTCTAATAATAGGGAGCGACCAGTTTTGAGTAGGATTGATAGATTTCTTCTGTCCAGGGAGTGGGACGGTCATTTTAGGGGAGTCATACAAGTGGCACTACCAAGGTTGATCTCTGATCATTGTCCTATCAAGTTGTGTTTTAACTCCATTGATTGGGGACCTAAGCCATTTCAGTTTGAAAATTGCTGGTTGCAACATAAAGGTTTTTTGGAGATGGTCAAGTCATGGTGGAGCCAAGTTGAGGTCAGTGGTTATGCAAGTTTCGGATTATATTCGAAGCTTCAGGCTCTTAAATAAAATATCAAAAAGTGGAATAGAGAAATGTTTGGGTGGATCGACAAATCTAGAGAGGCTTTGACTAAATTTGTGGAGAACCTTGATTTGGAAGGGGAAAGACGAGAGCTTTCTTTGGAAGAAGTGGAGGACAGGAAAGATGCATTGAGGAGGATTTGGGATCTCAGTCGTATGGAAGAAATCTCTTGGAGGCAAAAGTCCAGAGTAAGCTGGCTTAAGGAATGAGATGAAAATACTAGATTCTTTCACTGAATGGCGAGTTCGAGAAGCAGGATCAACTTTGCGGGAAGAATCAGGAAAGGTAATAGGATTTTGGAGAGCCCCTAGGAAGTCAAGGAGGAAATTGCCCAGTTTTTCGAGACTCTTTACACGGACAATCTTGGTGCAAGGCCAAAGCTCGAGGGACTCTCTTTCCCTTCCATCTCTTTGGAAGATCGAAGTTGGTTGGAGAGGGCTTTTAACGAGGAGGAAGTTTTGAAAGCCTTGGAGGAATGTGGTGGGGATAAGGCGCCAGGTTCAAACGGTTTTAATTTCTCTTTCATCAAGGCAAGTTGGGGGTTTCTTAAAGAAGACTTTAAAAGCATGCTTTCATAATTTCATCTACGAGGAAGAATTAGCAAGGAGATGAACGCAACCTTTCTAACTCTTATTCCTAAAGTAGCAAACCCGATCGAGTTAAAGGATTATAGACCCATTAGCCTTGTGGGCTGTTTGTATAAACTGTTGGCTAAGATTTTGGCAAACCATCTGAAGAGGGTTCTTCCTTCTATTATTAGCCCTTTTCAAAGGGCATTTGTTGCAAGAAGACAGATCTTTGACAGGGTGTTGGTTGCTAACAAGCTCATTGACTCGAGGAAGAGGTCAAAGAAAGAAGGGGTGATTTTTAAAATTGACCTAGAGAAAGCTTATGACCATGTTTGTTTCGATTGGGTTTTGGGGAGACTTGGCGAGGTTGGATTCGCGAGTGTATCTCTAGTACCTCCTTTTCTGTGCTGGTTAATGGCTCTCCTTCCAGATTATTCAGAGCTTCTAAAGGTATTCGACAGGGGGACCCCCTCTCTCCCTTTTAATTTACTATTGTGGTGGAGGCCCTGAGTTTGCTTTTGTTAAAAGCAAAGGAGTTGGGGATAATAAGTGGGTTTGAGATTAGTCGCAATGGGGAGGCAATTACTCATCTTCAGTTTGTGATGACACTATTCTTTTTACTTCTTCCAAGAGAGAAAAATTTTTGGCTCTGAGAAAAATTCTTCGTTGCTTCCAGCTAGTGTCAGGGTTGAAGGTCAACATCTCTAAGAGTCTCTTGGTTGGGATTGGGTGTTCTGAGGAGTCCACTAGGGAGTTAGTTGAAATTATTGGATGCAAAGTTGGGCGGCTCCCTATTCTCTATCTAGGCTTTCCCATTGGAGCAAAGCAAAGATCTAAGTTGGTGTGGGATCCGATGATTGCCAATTTTGAGAGGAAGTTATCTTCTTGGAAGAAGCAATATTTGTCTCTAGACGGGAGAATTACTCTAATTAATTTATGCTTGAGTAATCTTCCAGTTTATTGCATGTCACTATTCAGGATGCCAAAGATGGTGATCGAAAGATTGGATCGTCTTCGCAGAGATTTTCTATGGGAGGGACAAGGCGACAAAAAGAGATTACATTTAGTAAAGTGGAGTGAGGTGATTAAACCTAAAGAGAATGAGGGCCTTGATATTGCCAACCTAGAAAATAAAAATTGGGCTTTGTTGGCGGCTAAATAGTGGTGGAGATTTGGGGAAGAAAAGGAGGCTCTTTGGCGAAGATTGATTGATTCTAAGTATGGAGAGGACAAGTGGGGGTGGTGGCCTAATCCTGGTCCTACTTATCGTAGAACGGGCCTTTGGGGAGGGGGGGGGGCGCATTGTAGCGGTTGGTGATGTGTCTTCTATGAAGGGGGAAGTGTTGTATAAAGGGGTGGGTTTTGGTGTGGGGGATGAGAGTGATGTCAGGTTTTGGATGGATGATTGGGTAGGGAAGGGGCCTTTGTGTGGGATATTTCCTAGACTCTTTAGATTAGCGGTTAATAAGGAGCCTTCTATTTTAGAGTATGTGGAGGTGAGGGGAGGTAGTACTTTCTAGGATGTTCATTTCAAAAGGAGTCTTCTTCCTTCAAAGGGGATCCTTTATGGAGAGTTGTTGAATCTTCTTTCCAACATGTTTTTATGTAGCAATTCTAAGGATTCCAGGATTTGGAAGCTTTCCAACTCCGGGGAGTTCTCGGCGAAATCTTTCTAATTGGCTTTGGTGGGGAACCTTTCTCCCATACCCTCTTCTGCTCTGGTTTGGATGGGGCTAGTTCTTGCAAGAGTAGAGGTTTTTTGCTGGCTTGCTATTACAGCTGTAACGCTCCAAAATCCAGGCGCCTCGAATCTCAGGGCGCTACGAGAAAGTACCCAAGAGATGCGGAAAAATCCAATAATATAATCAAGTTTGAATCTCATATGAGCAGGTAGATGGAAAAAGTCCTATAATTTTATTTCACTTTGAGGGATTACAAGGTACTTTCCATAATTAAGCCAACTATTCAATCCTATGCCAACACGGCCAACTACAATAAAAGGAAAGAATAGAGATCTATCTGCTAGACGCCTCTCGGTGCACCAACTGCACCATTCTCTGAACCCTGCGGCAACGAATCAGCCGCCAAGCAATTCTACCAATCAAAGAAAGCAGAAGAAAATATACCTGAAAACACCAAGGATTGGGTCAGGCTCGATGAGCCAGGCAAATAGGCATGTTTGGATGGCAATACATTATATTAACAGATAGGGACAAAGACCATACCTGATCCCAGCTGTACCTGCATGATTAGTACCTCAATAATAATATAGGATATCAGAGTGCGACATAAACAGTGTGAAGTGTATTGTATGAACGGTAATCGAAATAATAATATAACAGATGTTAAATACAACATATCAGATAGACAAAAGAAGCCATCATCATCAATATATCGTATAAACTATGCAATAACCAGAGGAAGTAACCCTACCATAACCACAATCATCGTATCTGGATCCAACCATGTCAACGTCGATAGTTAAGGACACTAAGCAATGACATCCTGAATACATAATATTAATACATCCAATTTACATCCATAAAGGCACAGAGGTTACGTCCACAATTGAAGTACAAGGGACGTGGGAGGTCAGAGCCAACCCATCGTCGTTGTCTCATCGAATAGGAGCATACAAAAGTCCATCAATATCCATAGCCACAGCTAAGTCCCATCCATTGGTCTTACGTGCTAGATCAACATCACCGTCCATCCACACTCGGTCCGAGCGCCAGCGGTCTCAGTACCCCTCCCACACCGGTACCTATTGTGTCAACAAACAATATCTCAATATCTATGTCCATGCCGGCATCATAACCCTCGGCAGACCAATCGTACATGCACAAATCCTACAGACCACTAGGTGGGGATACTCCAAACTAGATAGCCTTATCATAATTAATATGAGACAATGTTAGTCAACGATGTTAGTCAAGGGCATGAGGCACGGAGTTCAGGTATAAGTAATCTATCCTTACGATTCTCAACAGTTAATAATGCATACCCTTGTAAACTCCGCTTCTCGATATGCTTAATTAACATTATCTCATTATACAGTCCGTCCATCAATATCTACCGTTAAGTTCCCAATATTACAGGTCGGGACCTCAAGTTCCATATCTTGACATCTTGTCCAATACGGACCGTAATCATGGATCAGAGCCTAAATGCAATGCCCTGATTATAGTACCTCTCAAGGCCAACATCCAAGGTTCGGACCTACCAGCTAACCTTAGTGTCCGTTTCATCAATATAAGTACCATATGTCACAAATCCATAGATGATCGCTGCCCCTCCATTCAGGTCTCGGGCCCCACTTCACCTAAGATAGTGATCACGAAGTCCTCAATGCTTATTATGTATCCTTGGTGCTCCTGAAGGTTTTTAGCATCATAGGACATCCATAACAATTGAATCAGGTTCCATTTACAACCCTGGACCCTACTTAGGTGGCTTCATGGGTCAGGGTTAAGCCCGGCCCTTGACTAGTGTCTAGTGTATCCCAAACAATCCAAATGAAAGATCAACAAGGCTCACACATGATCAGATCATAGAAGGAAACTAAATCTGGGAAATCACTGTTTACAATGTACCAGGTCGACATCATGGGTCCACGGGTCGACCTGGCACTCTGTGGAGATGGATAACTAATTGAGAGTCATAAAACACAGTCTGGAGTGTTCCCGGTCGATATTATGGTCACCCGGTCGACCGGGTACACTGCTGGCATTTCCACAAACATCTGGCAGGTGGGTGGAAATGCAGTGTGGCCAGTCGACCGGGTACACTGGGTCTGTACCCAAAGTGTGGTTTTCTGCTCTCAGTTGTGAGGGAGCCCCCTGTGTGCTCAGTCGACATCCTAGGTGGCTAGGTCGACCGGGTACACACGGGATCCCTTATTTTCAGAATTTTACCATTTTCATCTTCATTCAAAATTCCATTAAATCTAGTCCATATCTACACTAATCATCTCCAAACATCATACACACCTCCCATACCATGATTTCATCACAAATGGGCCATTGATCTTCCAAATGAGGGATTCCCATCCATCAATGGCCAGAAACACATAAGAAAGGCTTAGAACAATAATCCCACACATCATACCATCCAATCAACCATTCATAAACAGAAATCATGCTAAACATCCATAAAAGACAGTAATTATCAATCTAAGCAGATTAATCAATTTAATCAAAGAATCTAAACATGTCCACTTGCCTATTTAGGAAGAAAACTCATCAATTAGCTTGGCTAGATGTAGATGGGGCTCTCTTGCTTCAAGAATTGGAGGGCTAAAATCTAGAGAGAGAGAAACCCTAATATCTAATTTAGAGAGAGAGATGGGAGGAAAATTGTAGTGAAATGAGAAAAATGGATCAGAGGGGTTTCTTTTATAGGAATTGGGTTGGGTTATAGTCTAAAATGCCCTCATATGGTAAATGGGTTAATGGGCTAGGCCATAGCTAGTTGGGTCATCCTAAGATAAATTGCACAATTCTCTATGGAAAACTCATCTATGGCTAAGATTACAATTAAGGATTCTAAGTAGTAAATAAATTCTATGAAACCATTATTAATCTCACAAGGGTCTTAATCTTATAATATAAGCTAAATTAATAGGAATTACCAACTACTCATGCTAATCACCTACTAAATAGAATAATCAAGGGTTAACTTGGTCAAATTGGGTCCCACTAGGTAATTCTAGGGATGGGTCCTCACAACAGCAAAGGTCTCTACAGCGGACAATCTAAGGAGAAGAGGGTTGACTTCCTCCAACATCTCTGATACATGTGTGATATGCGAAAAGGAGCAGGAGACAATTAATCATCTCTTTCTTCATTGTGAGATGGCTGTCAGTGTTAGGAATTCTTTTCTTCAGAATTGTGGCATTGCTTGGTGTTGCCCGAAGGATATTGCGAATGCAACGGAGTCTTGGGCGGGTGCTTCTTTTGCTGGTTGTGGACGAATATTATGGAGGGTTACCCTGTTTGATATATTATGGTCTATTTGGAAGGAAAGGAATGATAGAACTTTCAGGAGATCTTTTTTGTCACAACAGATTTAGTTCCGAGGATTACTTTGAGGATTGCTGAATGGGCTTTGGTTAGAAAGGAGTTCTTTAATTTCAACCTTTATGATATTCTTCTTAACTGGGAGGCTTGTATGGGGTGTGGCTTTTCCAAGGTGAGGAGATCCGTTCCATGGTCTCCTTCTCCTATTGGGGTCTTGAAATTTAATGTGGATGGAGCATCTAGGGGCAAGCTTGGGCCGTCGGGTATTGGTGGAGTGCTTTGCAATTTTAAGGGCGAGGTCTTAATTATGTTCTCTAAGCACATTGGAATTTGTGACTCGAAAGAAGCAGTAGTGTTGGCTATTTTGGGGGCTCTCCGATTGTTTCTAAGGGATTGTTTTGAGGCTCTCATTGTTGAAAGTGATTCCTCTAATGCGGTTGCTTGGGTGTCTAACAGGAAGACCTTCCCATGGAAATTTCAATTTCATTTTAATGAAATTAAGGAGCTTTCTTCTTCTCTTAATGTTGAGTTCCATCGTGAGGTTAGATTGGCTAATTCAATGGCTGATTTTTTAGCTAAGAAGGGAGTTAATAGGTTGTCTCCTTGGGTCGGTATGATTTTGTAAGGGCTAGAGATGGGTCCAATTCTCTTGTTCCCTCTTGTTTCTCTTCCCTTGCTTTTCATTGTTTTTTGTTTTTCTCCTTTTTCTTTCCCAGCTTTCCTTTGTATTTTGTTTGTCTCCTTTTAATAAATATTCTTGTTACTGATAAAAAAAAAAAAAAAAAAAAAGTAGAGGGAGTTGTCCTTTGTATTGACTTTACTTTACTATACTTTACATAATTTTATGTGATAAGAAAAAGTGACTAGGTAAAAAAAAATTGGCATCTAAACTTTACTTTACGACACTACGTTTTCATCCATACATGGTAAATCCCATATAAATTATATATTTAATAAAAAGAATTATTCTTATAATGAACTTTACTACAATCAATAACATTAAATTGTTGTTATTTTAGGGTTTTTCATATATATATATATTAAAATTGTAGTACCTTCCCAACAGCTTACTTTAAAATCTGTAATATTCTTCAAGAATTGCCAAACAATTAAAATATTTTAATATTTTAATATTACACTATTCTATTTTATACTATTTTATTCTTACAATATTTAAATCTGTAAATATTGTATTCTATACTATTTTTAACAGTTAGGCATTGAGGATTAGAAGAGGTTTGTGTTGGAGAGTGTAACGGCTTCTTGAAATTGAAACACGCATTGTACCCGCTTCCTCACGAAGAGGATGTTGTATATGGAAAATATTCAAGTGAGAACTAATTTTCACCATGCTTCCATGAGGACTATTGGTAGGGCTCACCTAACAACCAATTCAAACCATGCACAAATAGGGACCCCCTGATAGTTACTAATCTCGAGGTTTGGCACCCATCCAAATGGACTAGACCGTTGGATAGGGTTGAATATTTTTTAATATGAAGCCATGGAACTTGTGGGCCATGGATGATTGGGTTAGGGACATAGGATTGGGGTCAAACTTGATACTTGGGGGGTCTGATATAGTTCTTTCCATCCCCATGGGACCCGTTAATGGGCCCAATAAAAAGCTCCCACAGTCACTCCGAATATATATATATATATATATAAACAAATATACCACAAGTACTATTATCACATTAATAGTACCTCTGATGCAAATTGTTGAAGTCCGGAAATTAAGATGGTTTAGATAGGCAGGCAGGCTGCAGGTCGGATACCCTCAAGTTCTTAGAACGTTCAGTGTAGGCCCATTTTGTTCATTGAGCCGAATTCCTAGGAATTCTAAGTTATTTCAACTACATACCATTGAAGAAATGAGTCTCTCCTTTAACGAAACCTAAATAAAGAGGAAATGGGAAATGAATACCCTGACCCTATAAATCAAATCCTATGGAAGTCTGATCTCATTTACATTGCCACCTTGTATTTCAACTCTCGTCTATTTGATAATCCTTGTTTGAAACTCATTTTACCATGAGTTCCTTAGAACTTGATTTTGTTCAAAAAAAAAAAAAAAAAATGAAACACTGGTAGTTAATATAAAATGTTGCCTCTTTAATCCTACAAAATCTCTCATCACAAAAATGCACTGCACTTGATGCCTCACTTCTAGTTTTGCAATGCTTGATTTGGAATTTTGATGCAATCATTGGATAGTCATGGCAGCTTGGGCTAAGGCATATCCTGGCTTGGCCCAGTTTTATAAACACAGGTCGATATGAGGCCCAAGCACAGCCATCTCAATCATCTGTTCGGACTTTTTGTCTCTTGTTTTGGCAAATGAGTCAAGCAATGCTTATAGAGGTCGATCAGGGCAAAGCTTCAGGTGTTCTATCACTTAATCCAAACCCGACCCAAATATTAAACTAGCCTAAATTATTAATCCAGCCTAGCACAATTACTTAAATGCATGTCTCAACCCGGCCCAAAGTGAGTTGGGCCGGGGGTCGGCCCACGAACACCCCTATTTTTCAAATGCACAATCTAACTATCAGTATCTTCACCAGATGTTTTTGTTTCAAATTTCCACCTTCTTGTATTTCATAATAATACTAATAATAAGTGAATAGTGTATTAAATGATAATCAGATCATGACATGGGTTCAGGTCGGCTGGGGTCTGGGTTGGAGTACCCTGTCAATATGATGTGCACCCAGACCAGCTTCTTATTTGGTTTAATTATTCACCAAAGAGCAGACCAAAAATCCAGAAGGCCTCAGCCCTACCTTTGCTCCATCCATCATTTGCTCCACTCATGGTTAATTAGATGAAACCCAAAATATTTTGTTCAGTTAAGAGACCATTAATAATTTGTATAAATACAAAATGTTAGCATGTTTGTGTAACATTGTAATTCTTTGTCTGACTTTTTTTTTTTTTTTTTTTTTACTATAATGTGGAAACCTGTTTCCAACTGCATAATAGGAAATAGGGCTTGTTTGTGTAACACCTTATTTTCACTTTCGCAAAAATGGAAGCATAGGGGAGGGACTTTAGGGGTATTTTGGAAGGAATGAAAAATGCATTTTTTCCGCAAAGAGTCGAGTTAGGCAGAGCAATGAAGCAATATACCAAGCAAAAATAGGATTTTCCACTTCCACAAAAATTACCTGGCACAAACTTGCCCATAGTTCTCTATTAACTCAAGCACAACTAATTCAATTTTCTTTTTCTTTTTCCATGTGAAAATGACGCATCAAATTACAACATTCAAGAAAGATCAAAGCATTTTCCTTGATAGAAATCCTCGATGTTACATAAGAATAGGCCATAAAATTTATTCATTTGCTACGATCCCCTTGATTAGAGTTTTTAAATAAAGCTAGTATAGTGCAACATTGGACACTAAATTTTATAAAATTAAAGTTGTTAAATAATAATTAAGAATATGGTCTGGGTCAAGGTCCAATCAGGCCCATCGAATATGAGTTCAAGTATACAACGGATCACCTGGACCCACATCAAGTAGAATTCTCCATGTTATACATGTTGGGCCATGCCAACAGTCTCCTACGCTTGCAGTATACATAATCAGAGGTCCAGCCCATTTATCAGTGGGTCAACATATGGGACTGAAGCTAACATTATACCCAAGAGTGCGGATCCTCTGCGGCTATAACTCAAAGAACTCATTTTAGTTGGAGTGGCACTCCACAATAAAGCCAACTATATTGAAATCCAAATGATTTAAAATAGGGAATTTATGACTATACCATTGCCTTTAAGCAGGACATTTGTCCTGTGACAATGAAGTTTAAATATTTTCTATTTAAACTATTTAGGGATTTTTACCAAAATAATAATTTTAAGTAGCCATTGCACCAAACAAGGAACTTTAACTAGTAGTGCATTAAATAGGGAATCCGTACAGAAAAAGTAACTTTTTTTGCCAATTTTTTTTTATGGTCACTTTCGACCTTAATTTTCTATGTTGAATGTCAATTGCGACCCTTGTTATAATAAGTGAGGATCGAATTCAACCCTGAGCAGGTATAACCTTTTGATCTTCTTCCTTCTTGCTCGAGTGTTCAAGTTTTCGATTAAAGGAATAGATGACCGGAAGATCTAACTTAGTAAATTACCAATCAGCCCTAAAAATGTTGTTGGTGGGTTAGTTAATTTAAGAAAGATTCGGTCCCTAATAAATGTTGTCAATTGGTTGTGCATCATGTGAACTGCTAGTGCCCTGTTCTCATCCTCATCTGTGGTTTTCTTGTTGGTAGTATCTTTTATTTTAGGCTATTGGTATCTCCTTGTATGAGCATGATTTTTCTGGCCCCAGGCACAAATGAGTGTGGATCTTAGCTTTTGAATTGCTCCCCAAATCTATTCTTCCATTTTAGCAAAATTTGTTTCACATGTTGTTGCACAAAACCATGACATGCTAGAAATCTGGGTTTGAAATTACAAGAGCCTTTTTCCACAAGGATCCTCTATGAGAAATTTACCAAAAAAATAACTTTAAGTGGCAGATCTTCCAGTCCTCTCTTTCTTTAGTCAAAAACTTGAACACTCGAGGAAGAAGGAAGAAGATGAGGAGGTTATGCCTGCTCAGGGTCAAATGGTACCCTCACTTGTTATAGCGAAGGTCGTAGTCGACCCTCAACACAGAAAATAAATGTCAAATGCGACAAAAAAAAAAAAAAAAAAAAGGTGAATAAAGTTACTTTTTCTATACGAATTTCCTGTTTAGTGCACTACTGGCTAAAATTTCTTATTTTGTGCAATGGTCACTGAAAGTTTTTTTTTTTTTTTTAAATCCTCAAATATTTAAATACAAAAGTATAAAAATAAAAATAAAAAAGTGGTGGACATATTGAGTTTGTGCGGTACAATTTGTTAAGACCCTTCACGAGAAATGATTAAATTTTAAAAATTTTCCCATCAAATCCTCTAGATTTTAAATAGTAGGCTCCATTGTGAGTTTCACTCTATACATTCTTGATCCGCTCATTGTGGCCAACACACAGCGCATCCTATGTACTTCCCTACCATCAAATCGGGGCCACCCCATCAACCATCAGAACTTATCACCTGTGAGCCCCATCCTATAGAAAGCATGGCCCACCCAATGATCTGCTCTCTCTCTCTCTCTCTCTCTCTCTCTAGAGCACGGCAGACGAAGCGGCCACTCTCCTTCTCAATTCTCATATATATATATATATACGAGGCATAGTGTCTGCAAACCTAAGCCGGCTTTCTTCTTCCCCTTTCATTTCTTCCCTTTCTCTTCTTCAATGGCGAAAGGGAGCTTTTCTTCTTCTGCTCCACCAGCTGCTGCTGCTACGGCCTTATCAGTAGATTTCCCAGTCTTTATAGATACCAATCTCGATACCCATCTCGCCATGATAGTCACAGCTCTTGATACCGTTGCAGATTTCAAAAGTAAGCTCAAAAGCCTCTCTGTTTCTTGAATGATTCGGTTCTAGCCATATTTGGGTTGTTCCCTTTTGTGGGTCTTGTTGTTTTTCGCTTTTTACGATGGATTGAATCATGCCCATTTGTTCCAGAACTATGATTGATGTTTTTCTTTCTCGGGCATGTTGCATGTTGTTGTGATGTTTTTGATGAAAGAATCCGGTTTTTGTTTGGGGTTTTAGGAATTTGTAATGTGGGTTTTGCTGTTTTAGTTTAGAGTCTCAAGCAAGTTGTATTGTGGCCTCATCCAAGAGCTTATAGATTGAATAGATGCCTGGGCAATGAATTGCGATGATTTTGCGTCTTGGTTGATAATTTTTCTTTGTAAAAGAAAAATACTAGTCTTGTGGGGATTGAGTTGATGTGTAAGTAAAATTGCTATAATGGTATAGAGATCCTTATTCTGCATTTATTTGCTTGATTTTGATGCGTATTTCCTTTGGATTTTGAACCTGTTTTTTTCTTCAATGCTTTTTTTTTTTTTTTTTTTTTTTTGTTACAGTTAAAATTTCTTCAGTGCTTGTCTGGAGTAAAATTTTCATCTGATTCTTCTTTGTGTAGAGTATGATTTTAATGGAATTACTCATTGATATAATTTACATTACAAACTATGTGCAGGAAAAATATTGGATGAACACCCGCGTTGCTTTCCTGATCTTGGTCAAATTACCATCCATGCAATGAAGGTATGCATGATAAGAATTCTCCATTTAAGTGGCAAGTAAATTGGGGCTTGTTGAAAATCTATGCTTAATGTGCATAATTGGTTACACTTCAATGACATTAAGCAGTCTTGATAAACTTAATCCTTCATTCGTTATCAATCATGAACTTGACTGATTAATGTACACTTTTCTTTGTTGGTGTTACTTGTTAACGAGGTGTTTTGGGTCTTCTGATCCTAGCAGGTTTGGCGCAAGTCATGCTTTTATCACCTTTCGGATGCGATGCTTGTTAGAAGTGCCTTTCTTGGGAGTAAAAGAGCTTGGTTTGTTCAGTTGGATGCTTCTTCTACGTGTTCGACAAACAATGGACGGGGGCCAACAGAAACATTTGAGAGATCAGAGAATGGTGGGCAACTACAGAAATCTCATCTACCTTCCTTGGACACTGGGCCTAGCAATTTACCTGATGGTCAGGCGGTGCAAACTTATAGCCCTGTTGTAAAAGGATCTCCTGAAATGAATCTTCTTCTACCTGAGACAAACACTATATTAGTAAACAATTTTCAGAAGGTCACATCATGTGATACTATTGCAAGTGTGCCATCTGTTCCTGAGGATTCGTCACTACCTCACGTTGGAAACAGTACTGTTGAAAACCCAACAATTGTCTCCATTCACCAAGATGGGGATGTATCAAAAATTTCTACCCCAGAAGCAAATGATTTGAACTTTGAATTGGGTGCACCTCTTCACACTGTAAAGGGATCGGATCATAAAGTGCCAGAGGATTTTGACCTAGTTAATGTCAGAAATGAAGTCTCGGAAACTCATAATCCATCAAAAGACGATGTCATGACTGATCAAAGAGAATATGTTGGAAATGAAGTCTTGGACAAGCATAATCCATCAAAAGATGATGTCATGACTGAAAGAGAAGATGTTGGAAATGAAGTCTTGGAAACACATAATCCATCGAAAGATGATGTCATGACTAATCAAAGTGAAGATTCTTTCAGAGACAAGGAAACTAGAGTTATTAATGATCAAGATAGATCTCAGCTCACTGATAATTATCAATCTAAGAAAAGCACTGGAGATTTACAGCCTGAAGACAATTCTAGAGAAAATATACAAGTTGAAATGAAGAAGCGTCGGAAGAGAAAGGAAAATGATGTTATTGTAGAACCAGTTGAAAATCCTTCAGAGGATGTCATAGCTGATGCAGACCTTGCTGAGGGTATTAAAATTCCTCAAACTGATGGACCTGAAAAACTCTCATCACTAGATGCTTCCCATGAGACACAAAAGTCCATAGAAACTGTTCCTGGAGTTATTGCGGGGTCTCTTGTTGGTGGTGTTGATGCAAGTGAAATGGGTGGTAGTAAGGTAGAAAGCAAAGGAGATGATGCTGCAGTGCATGCAGAGGTATCAGGGGATAAAAAAGCAAAAAAGTCCAGGAAGAGAAAGGAAAATGATGTTATTGTAGAACCAGTTGAAAATACTTCAGAGGATGTCATAGCTGATGCAGACCTTGCTGGGGGTAGTAAAACTCCTCAAACTGATGAACCTGACAAACTCTCATCACTAGATACTTCCCATGAGGCACATAAGTCCATAGAAACTGTTCCTGGAGTTATTGCAGGGTCTCTTGTTGGTGGTGTTGATGCAAGTGAAATGGGTGCTAGTAATGTGCAAGGCAAAGGGGATGCTGCTACGGTGCAAGCAGTGGCATCAGGGGATAAAAAAGCAAAGAAGTCCAGGAAGCGTCGTGCAGCTCGTTTGAACCCATCTGTAGTGGAAGAGCATGAAAATGTCACAGGAGATATTTCACCCTCAGTATATGAGAGTGCCTTACCTGGTGATGACCTGTTTGGTATTCATCACCATGTTGAAATCGGAAAGGGGGATAATGATTTGCCAATGATCAAAGAGCTTAAAACAATGGCATCAGAAGCCAAAAGCTGTGAAGATGGAGTTGACTCTTTGAAGTTGCCAGAGGCCACTGAAGCTACAGAAATGGGTGCTTTTGGAGGTAAAAAAGGAACAAGACCAAAGAGAAGTAGAGCTCCTGCTGCGAAGAGCGATGCTTCACGTTCAAGAATTGAATGTGTTGATGATACAGTAGAGCTTGTTGCTCAGAAGTCCAATTTGCATGGATTGGATGATAAAAATCTTAACAGTAGGCAGCATGGTATTGATGAAACCAAGGAGGTAGAAAATGCCTCATCTCAGACCAAGTTGAAAACCAGTCAAGCTGAGAGTGTGAATGAAAACGAGGCCTGCCCCCCAAATTTAGATCCAATGTCTAAAACTGAAGATACTTTGGATTTTAAAGATGAGAAAGGGAAAAGGAAGTCAAAGAGGATCCGGTCAAATGCAAAGAGTTTCCATGACCCATCAATGGAACTCCAAGATGGCGCACACAACGCCTCAGGTGATGGCGAGAATCTTGCTATCCATCAGACTGACGAAAACAAGAAAGAAGCTGCCCTGCCTACAAGCTCTGAAAACAAACAAGAGGATACTGCATTGTCTAGAAAAAGGAAAAAATTGAAGTCAGATAAAACTTGTTCAAAGAATCAATTACTAGAGTCCATGTTGGAAGAAGAGGACAATAGTGTTAAGACTAAATCTTCGGAGCCAGTCAAGACTTTTGAACCATCCATAGAACTACAAGATGGTGCACACAACACCTCGGGTGCTGGAGAGAATCTTGCTATCCATCAGACTGATGAAAACAAGAAAGAAGAAGCCTTACCTGCAAACTCTGGAAACAAGAAGAAAGTGGATACTGCCATGTCTAGAAAAAGTAAAAAACTGAAGTCAGATAAAACAAGTTCCAAGAGTCAATTAGCAGGATCCATGTTGGAAGGAGAGGACAATGGTGTTAAGTCTAAATCTTCCGAGCTGGTCAAGACCCCTAGGTTTGAAGCATGTCCAAATGGCTCTCCAGGTGAAGCTAATAATCATGACATAAACTTCAAAGAGTTCTTTGTGCCTGGTGCAGCCAAATCAGGGGATAATGCAAAAGAGCTAGCAGCTACAAGAAAACCACATGAGAGAACTGGGAAGCAGGACAAAAAATCTAATGCGGAAGATCCTTCCCTCCATTTAGAAAAACCTCCATCATCCATGGATGAGAAGGACAAACATGTTCACCATCATGATAATGGAACTTCATTAGTTGCTGGCAATGGTAAGAAAACTCAACCTGACCATCGACGTGATAATTCTTTTGCTGGTCCGAATGGAATTAAAGCCATGAAATCAAAGATTGATGATGCATCTGCCGCTCATGGTTCATCAAAAGTTAGTGGGAAAATATCTCAGAAAAAGAATATTGCAAGTGAAGCTGCATCAAGTGTCAATACTGACTGTTCAGAGGAAACAATTTATGTCAGCAAATTGGGTAAGAAGCGTCCATCACGGTCTAACCAATATTATGTGGCTGTTAACAAAGTCCCAGATAAGAAACCAGGGGAGGTTTTGAACAACTCTGACAGAGAGAAGAGCTCGTTGGCTACCTTGGATTCAATTTTTGAGCATGTGAGTGGTAAAAGTTCTGAAGATGAAGGTGGAAAAATTGATTCAGATGCCACCGCCGACATTTCTACAGATAATTCATCCTCATCTGCTTATTCAGATGGAGAAGACAAAAGGAGGCCTTCAAATACTCCTGCATTGAAAAAAAGGGCATCTTTGGAGTCACCACGGACTGGTATTTATGTTTCTATTCTGATAGGCATTCATTTTATTAAAAGATAAGAATTTTAGTTTGTGTAATTGGTATTGATCTTTTGTACATGAGGTTCTTGTCTTGGTTTTTGTTGTTTTGTTGGATTCTTTATATGCCCAAGCTGAAATTTTTTTGGCTAATGTCAACACATTTTCTAGGAAAGGATAAGAAAGAACTTAACTAAAAAAGAAGAGTTTTTAAGATACAATTATTTATCAGTTTAAAGTATGTTTTTTTAATGCTTTATCAGTTTAAAATATCAGACTTAACTAAAAAAATTCACGTCGCAATGGACCGCATTGACCGCAAACCATGATGCAACACCGCATCGTATCATTCTTCAGGGTCAACTGCAAACTGCGACGCGACCTCGATTTTCATCCATGGTTTTTTCCCTCAGCATCCTTGTTCTTTAACGAAATGTCACTACTGATAAAAAAGAAAGTATATTTGTGCTCTGTAGATATTGTTCAATACTCAAACAATCTTGAGGCCATCATTGTGCTTGCACTAACCGTGAACTGTTTTTACTCCTTTGTCATGTCAAGCATATTCAAGAGCATATCTGATAATTTCTGAAGTTTCATTATCAAGAGCGTGTATGATATCTAATATACAAGTTAAACTAAATCTGACCATATTGGTTTGAACTTGGAGTGTCTTTTCAGAAATTCTCAATATTTTTGTGATTTCTTCTATAAATAAATGGATAATCACATCGTATTCTGTGTATTGTGGATTGATTTTATTTCCTTGAGGAGCTAACTTCAGTTATACTTAATTGTCATCACAGGACCCTCAATTGCACATGGTGGAAAGAACAAGGAAAATGATGGCAACAACATTGCTATGTCACAGTAAGTAGAGTTCTGGAACTATGATGCTTTTAATACGAACTGTCAGTGGTGACCAATCTCTTGATTTTGATGCATTAACAATCATTCCTTGATTTATAATTGACTCATGACATAGAAGCACATGCTTCTATGTCATAAGAGATATGATCATGTCCAATTGGTTGGCATGTGGGGTGCACTGCAGGCACCTATATGCATGGTGATTGGTTGGATAGAAACAATCCAATGTTGATTGGGCGTTCATACTGAAAGACCAAGAATGCAGTGAGAAAAGACATGCTGGACTGAGTAACATGGAACAAGGCTTTAAAAATAGGGTTGAGTAAGGAAAGTAGAACTCACAAAGCAAGATAGGTTAATTTTGATGATGACAATGACAGTGTTGACATGTTGACACACGAAGGAGTCCCTAAACGATACACGTAATAAAATTCCAAACAACACAAAAGGATGGCAGAAACATAAAATAGACTTCCAATTCAATCTACCCGGAAGCAACAGTTAAATTACAGATTATAAGTATTGCACTTCCTTGATTTTATTCCAACTTGCCTCGTATTGTTGGGAATTGCAGCCTGTTTGGATCTTGCTGCATAAACACTGTTACATAACTACATAAGCACATGCTTCTTGATTTTGATGCATTAACAATCTATCTTGCATGGAGCTTATGGTGTGAGGTGGTATGTGGGGCCCACCTGATCACTAATCCAAATGCCTCCGCCCCACACAATCCCTCTCCCTTGTCTCTCTCTCTCTCTCTCTCTCTCTCTCTCTCTCTCTCTCTCTCTCTCTCTCTCTAAAATGGAAAACTATGCCATAGATCCCATGGTGTTGCACTGATCTGTTGGGAGTAGACCGTTAGGTCAAGGGTCAACAACATTTTTTGATATGAAATCATTAAACTTATAGGCTAAGATCAATGGGTTAGGATCATCAAATTGACTTCAAATTTGATATTTGGGGTGGTCCCATCTAGTTCATTCCATCCCCACATATCCCATGATTCATTTCCTAGCAGCAATTTTCTTTTGAAGTATTGTGCGAGATGGATGCATAGAAGTTTTGCTTCATATATATATATATATGTAGTAATGCTCATGTACAAGCTCCCCATACTGTTTTACGGTACAAGCCAACTCGTGGGGCAACTTACTGGTCCATCTGAGCGGACCATCCAAACCCATCCCTCTTATTTACACGAGTCACACCGGGTTTTGATAGATCCAAATGGAGTGGACTGTTGGATCAAGGGTCAATTTTATTGTTTTTTATAAACTGTTAAACTTATGGACCACAGATGAATGCTTTAGATTGGCTTCAAATTTGATCCCCCCCCACGCTCCATGATTTGCGGGGTCCAAAGTGGGCCCCATGGGGTGGCTTGTACCGTAAGGGAAGCTTGTACAGGAGCATTGCTCACACACACACACACACATATATATGGAAAATTCTCAAAAACGCCCCACTTTAAAAATGCACCCATTTCCGTGCCTCTAATTTTTGGTCATGGGGCCCATGTTGAGTCAATCTAGTCTTTTCACACACACTACCCCCTCATGAATAGTCACAAGTCCAAGATTGATGCTCATCCAACTTTTCCTCACCATTGGATTGAAATCATAATAAAATGATGCCTCTAAACTATTAAATTTTAGGGCCATGGATAAGAAGTTTAGGATGATCTTATGGACTCAAGATTTTGCATATAGGTAGGCCTCATATGGATCTTTCCATCCAATGGACTTCCATGATCATCATGCATCCTAATGGGCCCAACTAGGCGGGGCGTTTTTTCCTCTAAAAAGCTTGGGTGCTGTGTAGCGCTCCCCAATATATACATATATATATATAGACATATGTATGTATGTACATACATACAAGCAGTTAGCACGTGCCACATGCCCCATGCTCATGTTGCGCATCCCTAGTGGGAACCACCTGCTGGTCCATTTGAGGTTACCGAAAACCGAGACCCCCTATATTACATGTGTCCTATGGGTTTTCACACCGATCTGAATGGACTAGGCCCACCAATCGACTGTGTACCAATCCAAATGGACTGTACACCCTTTCAACTTGTGGGGCCCAGATGAATATTATAGATTGATTGGACAGGTGCCCCCCTGATCCCCCGGCCCCCCGTCTTAGTCCCATGTGGGCCCCACAGCCCGGTTCTCACAGAGCTTCTCCTGGACTTGAACAAGAGATCTCGCCCTTGAAGTAAATCATCGCACCTACGATCCAACCAATTAGGAGACAATCAATAGATTCTTTTTCGGGGGTGGCCCAGGGCATAGGGGGCATGATGACTTGACATTATCCTCACCTTCCTGCGGCTTATCACCGGTGGTATGTTCAGGGTTCCAAACTCAATGGCAACAACTAATGCTTGTTGTGGGACTTAACCTAACACCTTATCGCACGAGCTGACAACAGTCGTGCACCACTGGTGTCCGCATTCGCAAAGGCATCCCTCCCTTTCAAGAGGATTCACGGCGCGTTAAGCTTTCAAGAGGATTCATGGCGCGTTAAGCCCTGGTAAGGTTCTTCACTCATGCGTTGAAGGCACTTTAGTGCATCGTGTGTTATATATAAAGTACCTTCTCTTGCGCTCATGCGCTGTAGGCACTTAAGTGCACTGTGTTATATATAAAGTACCTTCTCTTGCGCTCATGCGTTGAAGGCACCTAAGTGCGCTAGACAGTCTCTGCCTTCAAACATGCTGGGTGACTGGGATTAATGTTAATGTCCATGTCATGAATGCCCTGTCAAAATAGTCAACCAAACATCTAATTTCTCTTTCTTGTTCATCTTCTCTCATTTCTCTCTCCCTTTCTCAACCAGTCTCTCATTTTCTCTCTTTCTCAAATCAACCCACTAGAATACCCAAATGAAAGCTTCTGCACCCCGCCCCTAGCGCCCCCCCCCCACCCCCCCAACGCCCTTGGGCTCTCTCTCTCTCAACCCAACCATATGGAAATTCCCAAATGAAAAGCTCCTCTCTTTCTCTAAATGAACCTTTATCTCTGCCATGATGTAAAATGATCTATGTGGCTGTTTGTAGGTTTCTTTACTAGGAAGCCCGAGGTACATTTCATTACTTCGAACACCTAGGAATTCATCAAGTTAGCACATATAACAACCAAAACTTATTAAGTTAGATCATTTTGTAATGGTGAAGGTCTAATTCTAGTGGACATTAAATCCATGAAAAATTAGCATAAATGAAATCTTGTTATAGATTTTTTTTGTGTTTATTTTATTTTTTTATTTGTGATATTGTCTAGAAATCACTCGTAATGAAAAAATTTATGGAATGAAATCATTCTTTTGTTATTTATCTGGCCTACCTCTCTTGTACTGCCTTCGCCTTTCTAATAAGGTTTTTTACCATTCAAAAAAATAAAAAAAAATCATTCTTTTGTTTGCCTAGAAAGCTCTCAGATAAGAGAATTGAATTTACAGGGAGCCCCTTGAACACAATCTAGGTAATCAATGTTGGGCCATGTGTTAGAGGAGGGAAGTGGGTATTATTCCCCACTAAGGGGAGAAAGGAGGCTAAATAGGGCCCCCCAAACTATGTTAGGATTTTCAATTCTCCATACCAAAATTGCAACCAAATAGAGGTTCTCACCTTCTCGTTCCCCTCTCAAATAGCTTCTACAAGTCCCTGGCCGGGACCATAAAACTTATTCTTGGTCATTTCTAAGGTCATATGTTTAGATTTATCTCTTACTATTGGAATAAAATAAATTGGGTGTGTGTTTCCTTTCATTTCTTTTTATGTATGATTGAACTTTTTATGATGCTTGCTTAGGCTTCAAAGATGGGTTGAGCAAAGGATGAAGAGGCGGAAAGGTCTTTTTATTTGAGAGAGAGAGAGAGAGAGATGGAAAATTGATGGGGAGGAAAATAGCGGAATGAGAGGTGAGTAACAGACATGACTACATTTGCCTTTTTCGACAAGCCTTTTATGGCAATTTAATTTTCAAACAGAGAGGTTGGCCAGCATACTTAAGTGCCTTAAGCACACAAGTGCAGAAGAAGGTTTCTCCGTGTATGTACATTGGGTCATGTTCTGCTAAGAGGTACCTCTTATGCAATCCTTGAGAGCTAACATTTTTGCCACCACATGGGACTCCGTATGACAAACGCAGACTGCTCACACTCAATAACAACCCATAAATTAGCACTCACCCCAATTTGACACTAATCTGAAATATATTCACAATTGGATTAAATTTCATAAAATTTGGAGTTTATGAACATGTTAAAATTTAAGGTCCATAATTCAATGGTTGCGATGATCTGATTGAGATGATTTTTAACCAAAATCATACCCATGATGAGACCTTTCCATCACACCATGCCCCACCAAACACCCCCACCCCCCCCCCCCCCCCCCCCCCCCCCCCCCCCCCCCCCACCTCTCGAGGTACCTCATAGTTGAACATGACCCACATAGGGTTATATATATATATATATATATATATGAGGGGGCCTCTCCTCAGGATACAATCACCTCACCCACGTGGGACTTGAAAGCCCGCCCATTCAACCCGAAAAATTGAAAGCCCGACCGCCCAATTTTCATTTTGGCTGAAAACCCAGTTTTGATCTATCTTCTCTGAAAACCAATTCCGAAATCGCTTCTCTCTCATTCCCATCTCTCCTAGCTCAAACTGATCTCTCTTGACCTCAAACTCATGTCCCGATCTCTCTCCCCCCTAAAAGTTCCAATCTCTCTCCTCTCTCAAAACCCAGTTCCGAAATCTCTCCGCTCTCAAAACCCATCTCTCCTCTCTCAAACCCAGTTCTGCCACATTCATTTAATAAATCAGTTCAAGCCTTTAGGGCTCTTCTACTTGCAAGAAAAATCCCATACTTGCAATGAATTTAATCTAAAGTATATATAAAAAAAAAAAAAAAGGGTAGTGAATGAGGTTCAGCTGCCAGTGTGCAGCAACATTCATCAATGCCCATCAGCAATCATCCAGAGACAGCAAAATTGAGATTTCAAAAGATGTATTCATCCAGTGATTTCAAGATGTATTCATCAGTGGACAAGCCAAAACCCAGTTGTAATCTGCTCCCATAATAAATCATAACCTCCATCATTCCGCTCCAATTGCACAATAGACACAATACAAAGGAGAAAAACAACTAAATTTCTGTTCCTTTCCCTGCAAAAATCAAAACCCATAATCTCCCAAGTCCCAACGAAAAATAATAGACAGACGAGAAATACTAACAGTTCATAACCAACAAAAAGAACCCACCTATGAAACCCCATTCTCCTCATGAATTATCCGCTACTGATAAAGTTAAGTTCAAAAATCAAAACCCACAATCTCCATACAGAGCTGATAGAGAAAGAAACCCAACAATTCAGAACCTACAACCAAAACCCACATAGGAAACCTCATTCTCTTCATGCATTCTTCACTTGTCATGTTAACTTTCAGTTCATAAAAAAGAAAGGCCCATAAAAACAAGGGAAAAACAATTCATGACCAACAACAAATACGCAGATCAAAAACCTCAAATCTTTTCTTGAAATCTCAATCTCAATCTCTTCTTGAAACCATCCCGAGACCGAACAATCCATTACTTGTCATGTTTTTATATACCTTAGATTAAATTCATTGCAAGTATGGGATTTTTCTTGCATGTAGAAGGGCCCTAAAGGCTTCAACTGATTTATTAAATGAATGTGGTACTACTGGGTTTGAGAGAGGAGAGATTTCGGAACTGGGTTTTGAGAGAGGAGAGAGATCGGAACTTTTAGAGGGGAGAGAGATTGGGAGATGAGTTTGAGATCCCAGAGAGATGGGTTTGAGAGAGAAGCAATTTCGGATGTGGGTTTTGAGAGAGGAGAGAGATGGAACTGGGTTTTGAGCCAAAATGAAAAAAATGGGCGGGCAGGCTTTCAATTTTTGGAGCTGAATGGGCAGGCTTTCAAGTCCCACGTGGGTGAGCTGATGGTATCCTTAGCATGAGCTGAGGAGAGGCCCCCTCTATATATTTATATATATATATATATATAGAGAGAGAGAGAGAGAGATCTAACACAATGGTGTGATGAAGGCTTAATTTCCAATGAGAGGTTCCATTCCCTCTCTGTGTTGCACCCTTATTCTTCATTGAGTTTGGCTCACTCACAAAATGTGTTCATAAGACATGCAGTGGGGCCCACCTATTTGAATTCTAAATTGCTCAAAAGGAAACCCTACTTTTTTATGGGATGTGGCCAATTTTTACTCCAGTGGGTTGGTCCCACCATCCATTAGATTGATATACTAAACCTCACGGTGAAAATAATTCATATTAGAATAAGATTTTATCACATCCCATTTTAGAGGAGGAAGTTCATTTTGAGTGCTTTAGATTTCTAATAGGTGGCCCCCATTGTCGGGTTCCACTTGTCTCAATAAAGAATCCCTGTGGTTTTAGCTTCCCGTTTATTCTTCTAATGGGCATGAAGTAGAATACCAAATTTTTGAGGGACATTTTTTTATAGACATAAATGTAATGTTAATTTATAAGAAGCACATCTCATGGAACGAGCATAGGACTTCTCACTCAGTACCAAACTTTATACTCAAAAGATTTTTCGGTGAGACATGTGGAAGTCGACAGTGGGGACCTCCTATTGAAAATCTGAACTGCAAAATGAAAACCCTCATCTTGCGTTGAATGTGATCAAATCTTATTTTGATATGAATAGCTTCCACCTTGACATTTAGGATATGATTGATAATGTATGCAAAGTTGAAAATTTTATTCATCTTATGGTAAGACCAACTCCTATCAGAGTAATATTTGGCCATACCCCATGCAAAAGACAAGTTCATTTTGAGTCGTTTAAATTTCAAATAGGTTCGCCCTACCTTGGAGTTCCACTTGTCTCACAAACACATCATGTGTGATATCCAGAACTCAATAAAAAAAGTGTAATGCAAAGAGAGGGAATGGGCCGTGCCCTCTCATTGCAAGTTTAGAGCCTGTTTGGAAACTCTAAAATAAGCTCTCTCTCTCTCTGTTTTTTTTTTTTTTTTTTTTTTTTGCATTTTAGTCCTTTTAGAGCTTTGATAAACCTTTAATATTTATCATTTTATTAAAAGTAGTGATTAAAAGTCTAAAAATAAGCTCTTTTTTGTATTTTAATTCTTATTTACCTATTAGGGCTTTGATAAACCTTTAATATTTATCATTTTATTAAAAGTAGTGATTCAAAGTCTAAAACCATTAGCTGAGGGGCTGACTATTTTTATTCAGAAGTTCTTGGGCTAAATGGAAGTAGGCAGAAGAACTTCAATATTTAGAGCTGTTTTGGATTAAAGTGTCCTTTTAAATTTTCAGAAATGATACAAATGACCCTTTACCTTTTTCTCTATGCATTCCGCATTTCTACCCAAAACACTTCCTGTACTCTCCACCTCCCCCGACAGTTCTTCCTCACATGATCAAGGACTGCCGCACCTTTCCTTCTACTATGTCGTCCACCATCAACACCACTGACTTCTTCTTCCTCACTCTTGTCTTTATCTCTCGCTCTCTCTTTTATATATGATTCGCGTCTGTTGTTTTATTTGGGTGTTTGGGAGAGAAGCAGAAGAATTCTTTTGGAGTTTTCTTCTTTCTTTTATTTTATCAATGCATGTTGGCATTGATTTGAGGAGTTTGCTGCAAATAGCAGTATTGGATGTGTCGGCCCTTCCATGGGTTGCTTTTCAATATGAGACACCCTCTATATTTGGAAAAGTGTTTTTTTTATTTTTATTTTATTTTATTTTATTTTATTTTTATTTTTATGTGGGTTGTTGTTGTTGGTTATGAATTGTTGTGATTTTTTTTTTCTTTTTCTTTGTCTGTTTTTTTCATCAGCTGGTGTTGGGAATTATGGGTTTTTTTTTTTTAACTGAAATTGAATATTGGGTATTATGGATTTTTTATTTTTCTTTTCTTGTCTTTGTTGTTCGTTATGAATTATTGGGATTTTTTTCTTTTTCTTTGTCTGTTTTCTTATCAGTTGGTGTTGGTTTTTTTTTTTTTTTTTCTTTTTTTTATATTTTAATTTTTGTATTTAAATTGGATGTTGGTATTATGTGTTTTTTATTTTTGAACTGAAACTGGAAGTACGGTAGTAAGGGTTTTTTTTCTTTGTCTGTTTCTTCATCAATCAGGTGTTAGGTATTATGGATTTCTTTTATTTCTGAACTGAAAATGGATGTTGGGTATTTGTTCTTTTTTATTTCCTGTTTTCTTCGTAGTTGGGTGTTGGGTACTATGGGTTTCTGATTTTTTGAACTGAAATTGGATGTTGAATATTTTGGGTTATTGATTTTATTTATTTTTTAGTTTTTACTTAGTCTGTTTTTTTCATTGGTTGGGTATTGGGAATTATGGGTTTTTGATCTTTGAACCTTGCCTATGAAATTTTCAAATTGTGAATATATCAAACGGAGGTATCTATCCACAGGCAAGCAATACACACAAAAAATTGGTTTGCCTGCTACATATATGTATGGACCAAAATAACAAAATAAGAAAAAGGGAAAAACATACATGTTACATGGGTAAAAGAAGAGAACCACAACCCAGCCTCTTGATCTTCATGGACAATAAAGAGAGAATTGGTCTTCATCAAATTTCACATCAATACCTTTGTCCCACTGAATTCATTCACGCTGACTAGTGTGTCAATTTTTTTGATAATGACACAAAAATGCCCCTTTAATAAGCCAACTGATGTTACGGAGGCTTGAAAAGATTAGAGTGAGTTCCTTTAGAATGATTCTATTGAGAAAAAAAAAGTATGATCTGGTTCAATGGGAGATTAAATCAAGGTGGGCTGGGTACTCGTTCGATTGAAATGGGTTATAAACTTTGTTAGGAAAGTGGTTGTGGATGGTGGGGAGCCTAGATGTGTTTTATGGAGACAGTTCAAAATTTTAAGTTGGGAATTGATGGCTGGTGTGTTCCAAGCCAAGATGATGGAGTTTCTGATTTTTGGAAGTCTTATTTCTGTTAAGGTTGATTTTTCTCATTGGTTCCATTATAAGGTTCATGGTGGTTGTCAGATTAGCTTTTGGCATGATGAATGGTGTGGGCAATTGGTGTTACACCATCAGTTTCCAAACCTATATTTGCTGGATGGAAGACAACAGGCTTTTGTTGCTGAAAATGTCTGTTTTGTGGGAGGAGGTGCAGTTTGGGATTTTTCTTTCTGTCAGAACCTGATGGATAATGAAATTTCTGATTTTGTTGGTTTGCTTGGATTGCTTGCCAAGAGTTATTTGTCAGCTGAAAGATAGGATGTTAGCCAATTTTCTGTTAGTCTTTTTATAATGCTCTTACCAATATCTATGGTAGAGCGGATGGGTGGCAGAGTTTTTGAAATCCTTCTGTTTCGCTGAGAGTTTTTGTTTTCTGTTAGGTGGTGAGGCAACATAAGGTTCTCACTATTGACAAGTGTTGACACATAAAAAGTCAAAGGTCCAGAGAACTAGGCCAAGCATAGAGCCTATGAAGTCAAATGAAGGGTCAAAACCCACTTCAGCCATCAAATGATCAAGTCAAGACTCAAAATCACAAATTGCATGTTTTCATTTTCCCCGAGAACAAGAAGTTGATAAAAAGAAATCATATTATAGTTAATGGGTGTCCTGTGTGGTTAAAAGATGCTGAGATGGCACACCACATAACGATTCATTGTGATTTTGCTTGCATAGTTTGGTATTCAGTTATTAATTTATCTGATATGGAATGGGTTAAGCCAAGGTCTGTTGAGGACTTGTTTATTCAACGGCAGTTGGGGTGTTCGTGGTAAGATCATTTGGAAGTTATTGTTTTATGCTATCTGCTGGATGATTTGGTTGGACGGAAACAATAGTCTTTATGAATAAATCAAAGCCTGTTGAAGATATTGTTGAGACCATTGTTTGGACTGTGTCGGAATGGGCTGGTAAGAGAAAGGAGTTTGGTCCGATTGGGGCCTTACTTGATACACAGTGCTAGTGAGTGGTGCTATGTATCCAGGGGGCGCACAAAAGTTGTGCATAGATTTCCATTGTTTTGTCGTCCTCCTGGTATCCTTAAGCCGAATTTTGACAGTAGTTTATTATGAGTTGATCAAAGAGGAGGTATTGGAGGTGTTATTAGGGATTAGAATGGAAATGTTGTTTGGGATTTCTCTGGGCCAGTTGTTTCTTAGGATGCCAATGAAGCTGAAGTTTTTACTCATTATTAGGTGTCATGAGTTGGTTAGAATGTGAGTTCTCAGTTCGATTCTTGACGGAGATTCTTTTTCAGCTATCCAATGGGGATTTGGGAAGGCTATGTATCCTTGGAGGCTTGGCGGATTGGGTTGAGGTACAGGATATGTCGAGAAAGATGGGGTGCTTCTTTTCACCATATTCTTAGAGAAGCCGATGGGTGCTTATTTTCATCATATTCTTAGACAGGCCAATGCTATGGCATGATCTTGCTAGGGAAGGAGTTTCTTGCTCGTCTATGTTTAGCATTTTTTTAGATTGCTTTATGTTGCTGTTGTTTTGGTTTTGTGTTTCTTTTTGTTTCTGCTGTTTGTTGTTCTTCTTTGGTGAAATAAGGTTTTTATTGTTATAAGAAAAGTTCTTACTTGTATATTTATCAAACAAACACTCTAATGTGAAATAAGAGCTTTTTATAATTTTACCTAATAGACTAATTGTTCATAAGAATTTAAAAGTTAGAGCTTTTGTTTTAGACCCAAACCAAATTACCTCTTATTAGATTAGAGTTTCCAAACGGCCACATCCCATACAAAAATGAAGGCTTCATTTGGAGGTGTTTAGATTTCAACTAGATGGGCCCTACTGCAGAGTTCGACTTATCTCTCAAACGCATCTTGTGAGTGAGCCGAACTCAATGAAGAACAAGTGTCTAATGCAAAGAGGGAACGGAATCTCTCATCGAAAGTTAGGTCTTCATTGCCCCAGGTCTTCATTGCAACCCCACCCATAAGATACATAGGCAATTCATTTTCAACAACCCCATCATAGTGAACTGACTTGTGTTGCACCCTGTAAGCAGATCTGCTGATACTGGTGCGAAGAGCAGGTCAATTGGGATGCTCTTGCGAAAATCAAGCAGCTACAGGAAAGCCAAGGTTACTGCTTCTCAATCCAGACTCGAGGACACTGAAAGCCAACCTGTTGATATGGTACCGGACAGTCAGGCGGCCCATGATTTTCCCGAAGTACTCCTATCCCAATAGGCAGCAGCTTTACATGAGTCAATTGCCTTGCGTTTCAATTTTGTTCCAGGTAGCAGCTTTGCTTCATAGCAGTCCTGGTATCATCTTCATTACTCCAGCATAATTTCAATGTTTTTCAATTTTGTCTGGGGTGATGGGTCTATTTTGAACATTTACCTGCTCCTAGACTAGCTTCATGTATCTTGGTTTCTCTCTCCTGTACTAGGAAGCTATTTTGCTAGAACATGAGTTGTGATTTTGGCCGTGAGAAGACTTGAACCTCTGAGTTTAGGTGCTGTCAATGGTGTGTACATGATTTTGAGAAACTGTATGATTTCATTTCCTTGATTTCTCTTATTATAGTTATTGATGCTCAGACGAATGGTTGGATATGACCATCACCACTCTGTGGATGATTAGAATGCAAACCATGGTCCTCTGACGAGACGGAGATTCTTAGAACTTATTCCGGTATCTTTTGGGAGTGCCTTGGCATCAATGCACTGATCATTCAAACCCTTTGGATCATTTGAATCTGCTAAATGGGCTGCGCATGTATGGTACCAGACTAGGAACCAGTGATGGAGCCAGGATTTTCTCCAGGAGGGGTAAGAAATTCCTCTAATATTTGAGAAAGAATTAAAAAAAAAAAAAAAAAACTAACATATTTAACATAATATTAGAAATTTGAATCATGCGTTTAATTGAACCAATAAACTAGTTATGAGATGTATCCCAAAAATGATAAAAATGATGAATTGTATTACTTTATACATCGAAAAGCATTCAATAGTGGGTCCATAAGAGTAAAGAAGAATTATAAATTGTATGATTTTAGCACGTGTGCTTGTGGAAAATATTCACAGGTGCACTGCACATCCAAACCATCCCAAAGGTGAATTTCATGTAGCATGTGCGACGCAGTGATCTAGATCAGTAGATGATTATTGTTGCAAAAAAAGAAAAAAAAGAAAAAAAAATCAAATTAAATCATTTTTTTCAACGTCAGTACATGAGGTTAATGTCCAAAAAGTCTTGGTCTTTGGCCCATTATTTAGACCTCAAATAAATAATGCTAAAATTGTTGAAACCTTTGACATAACTAAAATACTGTGAAGTGTTTTTTAAGACTTGGGCGACACAATGGCAAAAGATCTTGGAAGTGTATTTTGCTGATTGTGGGGCTGATTATCAGATCAACCGAGTGTATTTTGTTGATTGATGGTAATGAAGAATGTAAAATTTGGCATCAGGGCATCTGATCCACCTATTCAATCTGAATTCATGGAAAGGGTGTGTGGCGCTTTTTATTTAGGATGGATCCAAAGCAGATTAAGAATTCTGGATCCTAGAGCCATTTCTTATGAAGTGGTGCGATGTGGGATGAGTCAAGCCTGAGTCTGCATGTCCTGGCCCATATGAAAATTCAATTTAGACTAGCTTTGCTTATCTTTGGGCCCAGGTCTAATTATAGATTCAATTGGAGTTCAAGCCGGGCCCGGGCTTGGGCCGTGGGGACTCATTTAGGGCTTGGTGCCCAATTACTCTATATCATGGGCAATTGAATGCATACTCAGTCGCCAGTGAGCCAAACCCTCTTTATGCGGTCCAGCTCATTGGGCTCACCTAGACACGTGTATTATTATTAATGGTACTAGGGGAGGGAAAGGTCTTGCCATGATCCCGCAAAAGATCATACCTCTGAGATTATCCTGACAATCCTATGATGAGTATATTTAAATGATTTTCAAAATAGGTCAAGGACAAGATCATGATGAGGGAGGAACCAGCTTTCATGTGCTGTGCAGTTCATTCGGATTGACTTAGTGAGATTCGGGGATATCATATTGAAAAATGTGGGCCCAAGTAGGCCCCATAGAGTGACTACACATGCAGTAAAAAATTTCTAGCACAATGAAAGTCGCTTAACTGATTTAAAATAGGACATATGCAGAGTTTGTGGCCTCAAGTATCCATTGTGCGCACCGCAAGCATTGTGTGGTTCTGTAAGACCCGGCTGTGGCCCCTCCTCTCTGCAAAAAAATTCATACTTATCCAATTACTATAACCCTATTATCCGGTGTGACAGGTTTAGTCCATTCACATAGGTGTGTACAAATCCGGTGGGACCTCTGACCTATTGTGGTAGGGGTGGGGTGGGGACGGGACCAATGCTATAGATATATATATAATTATGTAAGTTTATAGAAAAAAAACTGCTTAAATGGACAATGCATAAAAAAGGACCCCATAGTTCGATGGACACTAGAAATCTCGGTCCTCCTGCCTGATTTTTTTTTTTTTACTTTGTTCGGCCCAGTGACAATATCGTCACCCTAATACAAATGGGCAACGATATCGCCGCCCAGAAACTTGTATCTTCCCAATTTGCCTCAATGACACCCATCGAGAAACCATTGTTGGCACAGCGAGCCATCCCTCCCTTTCCTCCAAGAGTAGGCATTCCCATCAAAGGGCTTCCAACAGCAAAAAATGAGTTTAATTAAAGCTCCGAGCATCCTAGGGCTTTCAAATGAACTTACTCAAATCCTAACACTAGAAGTCCAAGGAAGGTGAGAAATATCAGATTGGAAGTCATAGGTTTGGAAGAGATGAAAAGGAGAATGGGGGGTTTGGGGTTTGGGAGAAATGAAGTGCATAGGTTAGAGGGGGATTTGGGGTTTGGGTGACGATATCGTCGCTCCCCTCCAATGTTTAGAAAAAAAAAAAAAAAAGGCAATTGACCTGCCCCACGGTACCACATTTGTATAGTAACATGTCATCCAGGAGCCATCAAGGAGGTTTTCTTCCCATAAAATCATCTATTAAAAACATATCAAAAAGCAAAGATTGTCATTATTAGACACTATAAATTAAAATACGGTCTTCGCTCTAAGTAATAACATCCTGCATCGTTTTTCTGCTGAGAATGGCTAGATTTGTTAAGTTTAATGTTCGCATTGAAATGAAGCCAATTATTTTAACAATTTGAGTCATTGGAGTATGGTTCATGGGCCCTGGTTATATTCAGACATAATTCATATGATAGCTTCAACTCATGTTGAATGCATACCCTTTTTTGTCGAGTCCACCTAGATGAGGAGATATAATAGTCACATGATCGGTTGAATTGGTAAAATAATTCAAAACCAATGCATTATCGTAGTTGCTAATTAAAATTTAAGAGCCGCAAAGCTTAACAATTCTCATAAGTCTTGAGGCATTAGAACCAACCTAAGATTGATCACGAAACTCTCTAAGCACTTTCTTATGAATTTTCATCAATCCAACTTGACAATGATAAAACTGTTATTAAATACTAAAATAAATCATTCAAAATATTAAGTTTTAAAGCCTTTAATAATTTGGATTCTCTAAGGGATGGCTTTATAAAATTCTTTAGGCTAATCTTCATAATTATTAAATTTCAAACCACTCCATTTTTCATTTTCTTTAGGCCCTACCCGCATATGGAATGTGGCCAAATCTCACTGTGATAGAAGATGAGCCCACGTACAATGGGTCATTCACAATCCACATTAATTTAATATATATATTTATATATATATATATATATATTTATACACGTCCAACCTTACGATGGGCCTACCCACTTGGAAATTGGTGGGGGTGGCATAAAGCATGGGTTTACTCTCGGTCTTGTGTTCAAAACCCATCCTAAATTTACTCGTTGTGCATTTGTGTGGCTTTAGCAGATGTCACCTGAGGGATTAGTCCTATTGGGTCAAAGACCCTAGGGATACCTGCAACATAAAAAAAAGAAAAACAAACAAAAGAAAAGAAACCCTCACCTTACAATGGGCCCAAAAATTGTTTGTCTTAAATATGGGCTGAGGAGGGTGTTTTTTTTTTTTTTTTTTTTTTTTTTTCTCTCTTTCCTTCCTTAAATTTTTAAGAGGTAGGCACATAGTGGAGCCCACTAGGTAGCCCGCTTAGGTTTTGTGTCGAATTCATATAGGGAGCGACTATATGCACATCCGAAGTTGCTTGGTGCCCATCCAATTATTTGAAGACCGATATACCCATCTGTGAAATGACGAAAATGGACACCAACGCTACTTTGAGGGCTCTTGGACTTGCTCTTTACACATCCCAGCAAAAACCCATTTCCCTCCCATTTTCACATTGTCTTCTTCTTCCTCTCCTTTTGCTCAACCCTCCTTCTCCTCCTCCATTACACCTTGGGCACTTCATTTGAAGCATAAAGTGTGAAGGATGAATTTGCTTCATCTCATTCTTTCTTCATCTCCATACACTCTTCAAAGTGGTTCTCATTCGTCACTCTTGATCAATGGACAAGCAAATCATCATTTCAAATTGCTATAGCAACGCCAAGGTAAGCAATGACTTCGTTTTTTTGTTCCTTATTCAAGCTCAGAGGATGTGCTGGGAGTTCGTCTTCCTGACATTTTCAGACATGCAGGGCCGAACAGAAACTATATGTTCGACCTTGTTAGGCCGAACAGTAAGGTATGTGTTCGGATCATTTGAACCGAACGTACTTCCTACTAAAGATGTCAAATGGGCCAGGCCATGCCGCAAACAACGGCACAGCCTGTGGCTGAGGGAACGAGCACGGCCGGCATGTTTTGGCACGACCCGCCTGGCTAGCCCAACAGCAAAAGACGGCTATTTTTTTAAAAAAGTTGTCCATTCCAACACCCCCCCCCCCCCCCCCCCCCCCCCCCCCCCCCCCCCAGTTATAAAAAGGCCATATAAAAGGTATTTTGTGTCTTGATCAATTTTACAAAGTCTAAAATACTCTAACCCTCCCATTCTCATTTCTCACCAATTTATACAATTTTCTCACTCTCTATACACTCTCTAACTCTCTCTCAAAGCATTCAACTCTTTTACTCTCTCTAAGAAGTTTTTGGAGGGCCAAAGATCAAGTCATCAAGAGACAAGATTAAAGGGTCCTTAAGAAATTTAGAGGTATTTATATCATTTAAATTTAAGATTCCATATATATAAGTTTATAATATATTATATTAACTCTCATTTTCTCCTGTTTCTTATATTAGTTATCACAAAAAAAGGCTATTACTATTATTATTTTTAAATTTTATTTTTTAAAATATGGCTGGACGATCTTCTTGAAGATTTCCTACAGATTCTTCTTCCGTTAATTTAGGGGGAGAGAAGAAGATTTTATTGAATTACAAGATGAAGTAGGTGTCCCCCCCCCCCCCCCCCAAGTAGTTCTAGTAAACCATCCAAGAGGAATAGAACTTCAAAAGTTTGGGATATATATAATAAGTTTGAAGTTGTTGAAGACAGAAAGAAAGTCCAAAAGGCAAAATGCAAATTTTGTGGTAAGATTTATGGTGCCGAATCAAAAGGCGGTACCGGCCATTTGTTAAGACATAGGCAAAAATGAAATGTTTAGCCTTACATAAGCCGACGGATGCAAGGGCAAGGGGGCCTGATTCACAGACCCAAATTTTTACTACTGGTGGTAGTAGTAGCAGCAGTTTGTGTCTTTTTTCTTTTAATATACAAAGTGCTAGACAAAATCTTGATAAAATGATTGCGTTATCCGAATTACCATTTTCTTTTGTTGAAAATGATTTTTTTGAAGAATGGGTCCAAAAATATTGGAAACCACAATTTCATAGTATTTCAAGAAATACAGCTAGAAATGATGGTATTTGAATCTGGCAAAAAGAGAAGACAAATATTAAAAATTACCTTGTACAAAATTTCTGGTAGAATAACCATAACTACAGATATGTGGAATTCTAAAGGATGTGATAGTTATCTTTGTATTACTACACATAACATAAATGCAAAATGGATTATTAATAAACGAATAATTAGTTTGAGTTGTCTTAAATGGCCACACAATGGTACTAGAATAAGTACATTTATTTTGGAAAAACTAAATGAATACAATATTAAGGAGAAAGTTATATCTATAACTTCAGATAATGCTAGTAAAAATAAAGTGGCTATTGAACTAATGAGATTGTAGATGCCACTTGCAACTTTGATAGATAGCTCTATCTTCTAAAATAGATGTGTATGTCACATCTTAAATCTCATTGCAAGGGTTGGTTCAAAGCATATTGTAAGTTGTACAAATTCTATTAAAGACATTGCTAAATTTATTTTTTGTTCCGCAGAAAGAAGACAATTGTATGCCCAAATATGTGTAAAGCAAGGCGTATCAGCTATAAAAATACCCAAAGAGGTAGAACATAGATGAAATTCTATGTATGAATTGTTATAAACAAGGCAATTGAGCAGAAAATAGTTTTGAATGAATTTTGTGCTTTTCATGCACAGGATTTGTTGATGAGTGATGAACATTGGGCGTTATGTGCCCATATAAGAGACTTATTAGAAGTTTTTTATACTTCAACATTATTTTTTTTGGGGATATATTATCCCACATCTAATGAAGCTTTAATGAAGCTTTTTCAAATTACTTTACAGCTCAATAGATTTAGAGATCATTTTTTACTGAATAATACTATTAGAAACATGAAAGAAAAATTTAATAAATATTGGAAAGAGGCTCCAATGACATTTTCCTTAGCTACTGTATTTGATCCTAGATTAAAATTAAGTGGTGTACAGTTTTTTTTTTATGGAATAAATAAAAATATGAATTATCAAGGTTTAAATATTTTTTCAAATATAAGGGCAAAATTACAAGCACTTTTTCAATTTTGTTGTGAGCAAATGGCTACTATTGGGGTTAGTATTGCCCCTTTAGAAGTCCAACAAACAGGTGAAGTTGTGTGGGATGTGTGGTATTCTTCCCTGTCCACGGGCATGGCAACTAGCTCAAGCTTAAGTAACCAATGACGGAGTTATCATCGTATCTTAACGTAGGTGTAATACGGGTGCATGATGCATCTAGTTTTGACATTTTAACCTGGTGGAAGCAACAAGAAAGCATTTATCCGGTGTTGACCGCCATAGCTCGTAATCTATTGACTATTCAAATATCTTCTGTAACATCAAAACAGGCTTTTAGTGCAGGTACACGTGTGGTGGATGACAAAATAACAAATCTAACTAAAAAAACGGTGGAGTGTTGTGTTTGCCTACGAGACTGGTATTTGGCAGATAAGACGAAGAAAGAGTTGACAGCAATAGAAGATTATGATCTAGCAGAATACATTAGTGGACTACACATCTGATTTTTTACTTTTTCCTTCATTGTAATTTGTAAATATACAAGTTTTTTGTTCTTTTTTATTTTTATTATCTAAAAAGATTGTAAGGTTTTGAAGGTAATCCTATTTACAAACCTTGAAGAAGTTAAGATCCAAATGGTTCTCTTCTTAGTGGAGTAGGTCGAGTTTGACCAAACCGCTTAAATATCTTTGTCATTCTTCGTGCTTGTATTCTAATTTTTAATTTTAATACCGAAAAGTCGAAAAAAATTATTGGAAAGAAAATTAAAGACGCATGCTGAGCACGCCTCAACCCTCTGCAGGCCGCTACGTGCCAAGAAAAAACCCTGGCACGGCCCGGCCCGTGGCCAATTTGGGCTGGGATCTGGGCAGGCCATGCCGTTAACAAGCCTATTTCCTACTGTTCAGCCTAATAGGGCCAAACACACACCTTACTGTTTGGCATAACAGGGCCAAACAGTCCAGTACACTAATTAATGCATACTTGTTGTAGGGTGATGTGTCCACCCAGTGCAGCAAAGTTAAATTGGAGTGTTCAGTGGACTATAGTAGTGAATTTATCATAGAAGAGGTAATGGACTGATGACCATTTAGTTTTTCATGTTTATGTTAACAATTGTGAAGCATCTAATGTATCTTTTTGCATATCCAGATGTTCAAGAGTCGAGCAGACTTAATCAATTGGGCTTGTAAGGTCTGCAGAAGAAGTGGTTTCATTATTGTTATAAAGGCATCAACTTCGGGTGGCACTGGCAATAAAAAACCCCAGCTCTCACTTGGTTGTGAGAGGAGTGGGTGTTACAAAAACAACCCGAAGACGAAGGATGGGAATGTAAAGAAAAGAATAACGACGACTGGTTCAAAGAAGTGTGGCTGCCCTTTTACGCTAAAGGGAAAAGTGTTGGGTGGCAAAGATGAATGGATGTTGGTTGTTGCATGTGGAATGCACAATCACCAACCTGTAGACCACTTAGAGGGGCACTCTTTTGCAGTGAGATTAACGGAAGTGGAAAAAACATTGTTGGTTGACATGTCAAAGAGTATGGTTCGACCAAAGGAGATATTGACACTGAAGAAAAAAATAGCAAAATGTCAGCACAATCAAAACAATCTACAATGCACGTCAGAGGCAAAGGGTTGTAGGGAGGGCCGGCAAGAGTCAGATGCAGCAATTGTTTGCAATGTTAACTCTGCATAAATACATTGAGTGGCATAGGAAATGTGATGATACAGATACCGTCATTGACTTGTTTTGGACACACCCCACCAGCCTAGACTTGTTGCCTGCATTTTCACATGTATTGATTATGGATTGCTCTTACAAGACTAATCAATATCGTATGCCCCTTTTGGAGATCGTTGGAGTGACATCGACAGACAAGACTTACTCCGCATATTTTGCAAATCTATAGTATGAACGCGAAGATAATCACACATGGGCATTGGGTATGCTTCGGAATGTGATTGGTGAGGGTGCTCTTATGGCTGTTGTTGTCACAGACAGAGAAGTTGCCTTAATGAATGTCATATCCACTGTATTTCCTAGTGCTACGCATCTTTTATGCAGGTGTCATATTAATAGAAATGTCCTTGCGAAATGCAATAAATTGTTTGGGATGAAGGAAAAGTGGGATAGGTTTAATGCATTATGGAATATGTTGGTGTCTTCGTCTATAGAGGACCATTACAATCTTTAGCTTGATCTTTTTTAGATGGAGTTTAGCGGCTACCTAGAAGCTGTAAATTATGTTCGAAATAGTTCGTTGAAGCCATACAAAGACAGATTTGTTGCTGCTTGAACTGACAGGTTTTTGCATTTTGGAAACACTACCACAAATAGATATATGCGGCTACCTAGCCATACAAAGACAGATTTATTGTTACTTGAACCGATAGGTTTTTGCATTTTGGAAACACTACCACAAATAGGAATATGCACACTTGTAACCCAACTAAATTATGGAATTCATTTTTTAGCATTACTTGTAATTAACATTTTATGTTGCAACAGGGAAGAGAGTTCACATGCACAATTAAAGAGACATCTTGGATCATTACAAGGAATTTTTGAAGATTTGTGGGAAAAGATACATAATTTGCTTGAGTTGCAACGTACCAGCATAAAAGCATCTTTTGAGAAGAGTAAAACGATGGTGCAACATCAACTCAAACCAATTGAATTCAAGGAGCTCCGTGGTAACGTTTTCGTTACCGCATTGGAGATGATATTGGCAGAGACAAAACGAGCCAATTTACTTGGTTTTGACAAAGATGTATGTGGTTGCGTCATTTGAAGCACACATGGATTGCCGTGTGCTCATGAGATTGTAGAATACATTGCTGCTAGTTGACCTATTCCATTGGATTCTGTACATCCACATTGGTGCAAACTCGATATGTTGGCAATAGAGATATCTACAACGAAAAGCAGTACCAGGTCTTTGGATTGCATACAGGAGATAGAGTTGATAGTGAAGTGGTTCAAAGAGTCTGATTCGGGCATTTAGAAGCAGCTTCTAAGCAAGCTAATGGAGATTGTACATCCAGAGAGTACGTCACTGATAGAATCCGAAATGAAAATAAGGACTAGAGGTCATACGTCTTTGAAGGTTGACACTTCTACTCGACATGAACCTAGTGCATTTAAGTTGGTAGAATCGGCTCAAGACAGCTATTCCCCTACATCAATTTTTGCAACGTTGGTTAGCAGTGGAACATCACTGAAGAAGCCCAAGACGGAGACACTAGACAAGCTACGAGTTATCCATACCAGATCTTTGAAGGCATCCACGCATATAGACGCATTTCCTAGTGTTTTGCGGCCTTTTATCATTCATGTAAAAGATACTACAGTTGACGACAACTGTGGCTTTAGGGATATTGTTTGTCCTCATCAGGGTACAGTCATGGGCTGATGGATATCATCTATAGGAGCTCTTGCAGCACTCTATCAGCCTGCTCAAGTGCCTCATACATTTCACCAGGGTTGTTTAGTTCAAATCCCCTAAGAAGGATTGGTCGTAGTATGCTTTGAGCGAGTGCGATGCGCTGCCATTGTCCCACCGAGTTATCAAGTTCATTCGGTTCATTACAAACATCCACATCTGCATCAACATTATCAATCGAATGGATGAGGGCTTGGTCGATCCGGGGAGCTCTAGTGCGTCGTACTCTATTCATCGATGTAGTCCCAACTCTCAAATTACTGGACCGTCTATTCTGAAACAAAGTAGTTTGGTATGAATTAGCCACATAAATTATTACAGAAATGTGGTATGGAAAATCAAAATCTTAATTCTGTTCGGCCGTGACAAACTGAACTACATGCATACCATTCAGATATCACACACCAAACATAATGCATACTGTTTGGTGGGTTATGTCCGAACAACATTTGAATGTTCGGCCCTAGAAATCCTAACAGTCGCGAAACAAAAAACAAAAAAAAAAAAAAAGAAAGCAAAAAAAAACCCATACAAAACGCCAAGATTGAGCGAAGGAGGAAGCCTTTAAGCATCTTAACCTTTGAGGAATGATCCGAAACTGAAAATCTAATGAAATGAGGGGTGATAAGTGTAGAGAAGAATTTCCCCAACTGTGCGAAGGAGACGAGTTCTTTGCTCAATGAGTTTGGAAGCCGGGAATGGGAGGGAAGGAGGGAAGGAGAAGAAGAAAAGGAAGGAGGAGAAAGAGGAGGGAAGGCTCGTGCTCCTTTCTCGTCGGTTTTCCGATCCTTGTCAAGGGTTTGCTTCAAACCGCAGATGAGAGGGAATAAAGGGATGAGGGGGACAGATGAGGGATGTGCACTAAGTAACTTCGGATGGACAAAATGGAAAGAGGGAAAAGTGCACAGAGAAAAACTTGATGGCTGAAGCAAGCGTACAGAGTAAAGATGTGCACCAAACAACCTTGGATGTGCATATAGTCTCTCCCTTCATATATTGTATTCGAGCAAATAGCCTTGCAATTCAGGTTTCGTAGGCTTGTTGGGGTCAGGCTTGCTATATTTCGGACAATCCGGCTAGTCCGCCCGAGTTGCTTGGGCTCTCTCTTCTCTCTCACAAAGATAAGGATAGGATCCAAAACTGCGAAAATCTCAGAATCCCACCAAGGGCTTTCATTTGACCAAGGTCTAATTTTCATCTTCCCATCATCCAATTGCTTATGTAAATGAATATAATCTGTTTTTCGAGTTCCTTACACTCCTGTATAATTGAAAAATGAGATCTTTTTATAAGCAATCGATCCACTTTCCCACCTTACCTGCTCTAACTACTATTTTCCAAACGTAGAACGCTCAGAAATTTTCTGGGTGTCTGTCAAAATTTGATTTTTCTCAAGGAATTGAGGTTGATTAAGGACCTCTTTCTTCATGGATTTTGAATCTTGGAAGCATTCTATATATAAGGTGTAATTTGGAACACTTTGATATTCATAAATCCATTTTTGATTTTTTTTTTTTTTTTTCACTTAACTTTCCAAAATCTTCTGTTTTGAGTAGAACCGGCAGAATTTTTCTGGGTTTCATAAAAATCTTTTGTTTCAGAGTATTTAAAGCTTATTGGGAAATTTCTTTTGAGTATTTTCTTGTTTCTTGATTGAGTTTGAGTAAAGTAGTTTGCAATTGGAGCGATTCAATCAAATGACCTTTCTATCAAGTGTCTCGTTACATTGTTTTCCTTCACATAACTAGTGCCTTTTATAGTAATAATGGTCGTTTTAAATCTGATTCTTCTTCTTGGGTTTCTAACTGACAAGTTTTTAGTGCGGGCTGTCCTATTTTTTATGAATATTCATAAAAGTAGGAATAGTGTAGAACACTATTAAATGTCTCATGTCTTTTTCCTAGTAGATAGCTAAAAGTAGTGTTTTTTTTCTTATATGACAGAAATTCAAAATTTCTTATCTTCTTAGAAAATGTTATCTCAATGATTTAATGTTGTAGAGCGTGTTGATGTATTCTAGGCTATGATGCCTAGATACGGACATGGGTACAGACATGGACACAGAGAACGGGGACTCGATACACCAACTTAAAAATTGGGGACACGGATACGGGTATGGTATCACCTAAGATGCGATATAGACACGGGTACGACACGGATACGGATACGGACACAGACATCATGTGACAATAATTATTCAGAATAAGTATATTGAAAGATAATTCAAATTTATAAGCCTAGAAAATCATTAATATAAGCACATAAAAATTACTAAAAAAAAGTATAGATTAAATAAAAGTTGATGTTGCATACCTTGATTTTCAGCAAGTCTTGATTTATGAAGAAATTGTAGAGCTTCTTTGCTTGTTCACTTATATGAGTATATCTGCATTACAGTTCTAAAGTCTATTATTTAAAAAAAAATATAGTTAAGCATAAAATATAAAATATTAGATACGGCAATCCATAAATTTTAAGTCGTAACTTCTAAGTTCTATCCATAAACACAATATTTAGTATTTGCATCCTAATACATGAATTAACAACACAACACAACTTTATATAATATTAACAAAGTCCACTAACAAGTAACAAGCTAAAAATTATGTCAACAAAGTCTAACAAGTAACAAGTGTACCAACATAAAGAAAATTATCATCCATGGAATTCATCTCCAACTCCCACATCCCAATATTGAGATGGTCCTTTTCTGATATGCAAAATAATAAACCAAGTTTTAGTGTTTTACGAATTGAGTAATCCTAAGGAGTAAATATTTTTAAATCAAACAAAAAAAATATAGTTGGTGTGACTTACATGTGTTGAGCATTATTAAGAAATAAAAATTGCTTACTTGTATTCTTCCTTCCTTCTTGAAAGAAAGCGGAGATTAGGATGCACATATACCAAATCTTCTGCCCTTCCAGTTGTAAGCTTGTTTCTTTTGATAGTGTGGATTTGAATATCTGTACTCTAATTTCTCCCGCAACAAGATGATGAAGCAGGTTGAGAGAGAAGCTTTAATGCTAAATCTGATAACATTAAAGCACTAAATCCATGCATTCCCCACCATACATAAGGATTAGAGGTGTTCATATCCTCAATCACATGTAGGTTACTAAAATAACCGTAAGGTTTGCAAAACTTTACGAACTCCACATTAACCTCTCAGACTTTCTCTAGTGGAAATAGACGATCAAAACATGTAACTCGGTTACATGATCCTTCAGCATCCTTATTTGGAGCAACACGTTTGACTCCTCCACCTCCTCTGGTAAGCCATGCATAACTATAGTATTTAGGATTGAGTGAGTGTGCAGCACAATGTAGAGGAGTAAGACTCTTATTCCACCTCAAAACAAGTATTTCATACAATAAATCAGAAAAATCCGATTGACCAACTAACATGTCTTTCTTTTCATGTTGAAATACGCTAACTTTTACATCTTTAATCATTGTGTCCCATATTTCATATACCAAGTGTAAAATTGGTGTATTTGTGTCTGCAATTCTTAACTTGTTAATTATGGGCTTCGTAAAATCCAAAAGGAAATGAACTTTATCCCGTCATTCATCATTTAAAACACATTTTTTTATGAATTGAGCTTTCTCCTCATCTTCTTTTTTCAAGTATTTCCAATCTCGATCAATGACCATTTTTTGTAAAGCATCCTTTACTTTCTTAATTCGCTTGATTATTACTATTGTAGATGCAAAGCGTGTTTCAGCCACACGTAATAATTTCAACTTTGAAAATGAATTGAAAATTGAAAGAGCAATATTGTGGTTGACAATAAATTTTATAATATCTTTTACCGCTCTTTCAATTTCAACTATCCACTCTAATTGTGCAAACCTTCCTTCATTATGTGGTGTATTTTTGGGTTGACAAATATTTTTCAATGCCAAATTCAAAGTATGAACTATGCATGGAGTCCAAGATATGTGAGGATATTTACCCTCAACAAGTTTTCCAGCCTCCTTGCAAACTGCAGCATTGTCTATTAAAATTTGCAGTACCTTGGATGGACCCACCTCTGCTACAACTTGCAAAAATAACTCTGACTTATACTTTGCATCTTTGTAAATTCCCAACGCATCTACTGCTTTCAAAACCATTCCTCCATGAGATGAAACAACCATAAAATTAATCAATGGCCTCCTTTGAACATCAGTCCAACCATAAGATACAATAGAAACTCTTGTAACATCACATGATCTTTTAAATGTATTCATCAGGTTTTCTATGTTGCTCCTCTCTTATACCAATAATGAATTGCGCAACCGATTATATGATGGTGGAATATAACCTGCTAAACGCGAGTTGGCAACGGATGTAATGTAATCCATGAAGTATGGATCCTTAGAAAACCTAAATGGAATGGCACCCCAATAAAACATTCTTGCACACTCTCTATCAAGTTCATCAATTGTATTCAACTTGAAGATCCTCCTGAAAGCCTTCTTCTTTTACCATCATCAATTGGAGGTAATGGGATATTTAAGGGTGCTCTTCTCTATTGCTCTTTCATGACTTGAGCATCAAATTGCTTTTTTTCCAATTCCTCTTTAAGTCTTAGGTCTACTTTTGAGCAACTTTGGATTCTCACTCCACTTCTCTTCAATAGATGAGCTTTTACCCTAGAGTATGACCCATTGAATAACTTCTTACAAAAATTGCATGTCCAAGTTGTATTACCACCACGACCCATAGTTTTACCACCACTAACACGTGTAACATATCTCCTTAGTGGGGCATCAAATTCTATTTTGTCCCTTTTTATAGTGTTACTAGCATGAGATTGAACCTCATCACTAGTTGAATAACTAGTTCTTTGAGCCATTAAAAAGAAATAAGAAACGGTAGCTTTACCAGAAGATTCTTGTATAAAGCCTTGATCTTGATGAAGGTTGAAGATGACATGAATCCTCTTTAAGGTGCCAACAGATAGCTGGCATGAGAATAAGGAGAGGAAGAATAATAAACCATTAATCAACTACATAATAAGAAGATGAGAATAATAACTATTAAATAAGAAGTGTGCATTTTAACCTTTTATGAATCTTTGATGGAACATGCTTTGATGAGGAAGAAGGACATAGTAGAACCCATGTTGCAGAAGTTTCAAACGAACTAGGGAAATGGTAGTTCTTTGGAGTTGAATGTAAATGAGAAACGACTGAATGAGGAAGAGAGCAATCGGTGGTATGGAGAGATCTTTTGCATTTTTTTAAATTGGATGCTTGTCTTCCACTGTTCCACACTTTAATGTGCGCCTTTGTATTCCACTAAGGAGATATGTTAGAAGCAGTGGTAAACTCACGGTGTGATAACTCGTTTTGAAACTAGCAACGATTGGAAGGAACACCCCCCCCCCCCCCCCATCCTCTCTCTCTTTTTGCATGCCTTGCATTTAATGCATGGGTAAGGCGAAGGGGCATATGAAAAGTGATGGAAAGTTTGTAGACTTGTAGTACTTGAAAGGGCATGAAGCATTGGTATGGATATTCATGTGGTATGATCCATCTAAGTAATTATATGGGTATGTATGAATGATGCATATTTGTATTTATTCTTTTGGGGTTAAATACTAATGTTTATATATAGAGGTTTTTACTGGGAAAAACACTTTATGTGTTCAGTACACCGAACAGGAAACTTTAGGCAAACATGCACCTAACAGAGAATCCGTACAGGATTGATTCCTAACTTTCTTTACCATTTTTTTTTTTTTGGTCGAATTCAACCTTTAGTTTCAGTGCTAGAGGTCAAATTTGACCCTAAGATAGAATTCATTATATATAGAATCCCGTTATCCCTTCATGCCCTACCCTTACGAATCGTATTCTAGAAGATGGAAAGTGAGTTAAAGGCAGTCTTTTTCTGCTTCTAGCTCCCTTAGGCATCTTCCTTCTGATCCAAGGTACATATGCAATGAATTAGTAAGAAGGAGCAGGGCACAACTTCTTATGGATTTTAAATGAATTTATTTTCTGTTTTGGGCATCTTCCCTCTAAGGTTTAGAGGTTGCTTTCCTTGAGTTTCCTTGGGCATTCAAGCACTAGTTTACTGTTTTATGCAGTTGCATTTCATATAAAGAAGTGAAAAAACGCAGGAAGCTAAATAAGCCCTAAAAACGTTACAAACTAACCTAACATTTACCTCATTTACCATGAATTGACAGTATAAGGTTGGCTCACAACAGCGCATAGTGGTCACTTGCTCCAACTATAGAGAACGTGGACACAACAAGGGCAAGTGCGAAAATCCATCGGCTCAAAATTAGAGTCATAATGAAGTCCACCTTTTGTTAGCAGAGGCATTGGGTGTACTTGGGATAAGAAAAAGGATGTATTGCTTAAATGTAAATATTTTGTTTATTATGAGTACTTATCTTTTTTGTTAATGTAATTCTCCATGAATGGAAGTAATGCTCATCTTTTTTGTCAATGTAATTCTCCATCAATGGATGTAAGGCCCATCTCTTTTTTTTTAATGTAATTCTCCATGAATGGATGTAATGCCCATCTTTTTTGTTAATGTAATTCTCCATGAATTGATGTATTTCTAATATTTTTTGTTAATGTAATTCTCCATGAATGGATGTAACTTTTTTTTTTCAGAATATCGGATTAGTATGGATGTATTTTTTTTAGTGCTTTCCTCCCAGGGTCGAATTCGACCCTGAAGAGCATGAAGGTAGGTCCAATGCAACGTTGGGAAGAAAGTGGCCTAATACATTTTACTTCCCTACGTCGAATTCGACCTGGTAAGTGACTCAAGAAGGTCGCATTCGACCGAGAATGTACATGAGTTTTTTATGACTTTAGGTACTGGGAGGTCGAATTCGACCTTAAATGCTGAAACTTAAGGTCGATTGAGACGTATTGTTTTTAGCAGACAGATAGGTATTGTCACGACCCGGGCCCGAGATTAGGGTTACCACGGCCAAACCCCGAGTCGCGATGCCATACTTACTCCCGTAAACCTCGCATCGCCGAAGCCAATACGAGATTTACAAGGGATCTTACATACACCTGTCAAATGTACAATTTTGCGGAAATATATATATACATTGACATGTAACTTTAATATGTACAAATGCTTTACAGAAAGTAAAGTTTACTTATACATCTCATTTCCTATGTAAATCACCCATGCATATTCAAATACAATGCATGTGATCACTGTTTACAACAAAATGAATCTATTCAAAATGTTCCCAAAATTATCTAAACCGGTCGCCTCCGATTTATATCCATTCGTTCAATCCTCCTGGGGGAACCGGATTGGTCTCCTCCGTTGGCGGCGCGGTCTCGGAACCACTGGGTCGGCCAACTGGGCCTGTAATGTCATCAATAACACTGTGAACACGACGGTTCAACAATGTATACACAATTCTATGATAATCACATGTTAGCAATTGGGTTCCAATGTATAACAATTATATTCAAATCAATTCAATTCAATTCAATTCAATTCATATAGTTCTTCCCTGAAGGAAGCATTCAATTTCTGTAGTTCTCCCCTGAAGAGAGCAGTCAATTCATGTATACACTTTATCAAGTGTCTTTTCGTTGTCCTCTAGCATAGGCGGAAGGCGCACCATTCACAACCCAGCCTTTCAAGGACTCATTTCATTTCATTAGTACTCACTTTATTAGGTGGCTTATCAAATGTACTCACGTCATTAAGTGGCTTGTCAAATGTGTGGGATTTACCAGTGTCTTGATCAGAGATCACCGGCATCACCACGGAGCTCCGGAACGCTCCATCTACTGCAGCAGACTTAATCTTTTATACATTACAATGCTTGTTCATTTCAGTTCTTTTCGTTTCATTTCATTGCATTTCATTGTATTAATTCAATACATTATTCAATGATAGCTCAACAAGGAGCATAACCGTAATAGACGAGAGAGGACAAGCCAACTCAAGTCATAAACAAGTAAATTTCCTAAAACAACATTCGGGTGAAACGTTCATTATGTAATGTAGGTGTTATTGTGGATGACATCACTTTTTAGTGAAATTTACATTCACATAAGTTTAGCTAACACCCATGAAGGTTTAGGAAATTATCAGAAATTAAATTCTGATATTCCCTCAATTTCGGTCACCTCGGCGGTTACCTAGCGGTTAGCCGCATTATGGATTTCGGCTGACCGAACCACATTCGGTCAGCTTCCAGGATTTCTCAATTTCTACATGACAATTTGTCCAAATTCGGTCACCTACGCGGTCACCCACTCGGCTGGCCGAAATTCAAATTTCGGTTAGCCGAATTTCTTCGGTCAGATGTCGGTTCGTTTTCCAGAAGCTAAACTTCTGATGGAAAAACCCTGACAAGATTTTCGGTCACCTTGCGGTCAACTCGCGGCTAGCCGAACTCACAATTTCGGCTAGCCGACCTACATCGGTCAGCTCTCGGTCAAGTGTCGGTCAGCCTGGCTGCTGACCGAATTACGCCCAGAAGTTCAGAAACTTCTGAACCAGATTCTCTGTAACTGAACTCCTTGAGTTCTAATAAATCACTTAACAATTGAAATCAATATAATTGAGTATACTTGCCTTATTTGGAGATTAATTAACAAGAATCTCCCTTGCTAGCTTGAATCCAAGTGGAATTCCTCAAGCCAAACCTTCTTTTGAACCTAAAACCCAAAATCAATCCACAAAACAGAATTCTTGTGAATTCTTTGAGCCATAACTCAATAATGAAACCATAGAAGTGCTGAACACTTACTTGTAGCTTCTTGATGGAAATCTTGAGATCTTCTCAAGCTTAAACTCCAAGAACGTAAGAAAGAAGATGGAGAATATGATGGTGAAGATGGAGCCCTCTTCACAAGCCCTTGACAATTCTCTCAATCATCACCCAAGGAAGAGAAATTGGAAGAAAGAAGAAGAAGGGAAAGAAAGAGAAGAAGAGAAACCGGCTGGGATGAAGGAATGAACTCAAATGAGTTCATCCTCATCTTATAAGCCCTAAATTGCATTTAACCCCCCTCCTATTCCTCTAATTACAATTCAAGTCAACTGATTGGTCATTTGAACCAATTCACGTCGAATGAAAACAATACAATTACGGAAGTTAACGTACTCTTCAAGATATACGTGTGAGTATCAAGAGTTTCCGTATTCGACGAACTTTCATATTTACGAAAAAGTCCTTACATTGCATGGTTTAGCCTAAACCCATGTCAAGTTCATTCAGAACTTCCACTATTCTTTTCATTAAGTTCAATTTAGCTATTGCTCAACATTAATTCCATAAAACATGTTGAATTAGCATTAATCCCGATTCATTAGAGTTAATCTTAATTAACTCGGGTCAGGGTGTTACAGGTATGGTCAAATTTGACGCAGGAAAGTAAAATGTATTAGGGCCACTTTCTTCACAGTGTCGCATTCGACCTACCTTCGTGCTCTTTAGGGTTGAATCCAACCTTGAGAGGAAAGCAGTAAAAAAAATACATCCATACTAATCCAATATTCTAAAAAACAAAGTTACATCCATTCATGGAGAATTACATTAACAAAAAAGATGAGAATCACATCCATTCATAGAGAATTACATCCATTCATGGAGAATTACATTAACAAAAAAAATGGGAATTACATCCATTCATAGATAATTACATTAAACCAAAAGATGAGCATTACATCTATTCATGGAGAATTATATTAACAAAAATATAAGAATTACATCCATTCAAGGAGAATTACATTAACAAAAAAGATGGGAATTACATCCATTCATGGAGAATTACATTAACAAAAAAAGATGGGCCTTACATCCATTGATGTAGAATTACATAAACAAAAAGGATGAGCATTACATCCATTCATGGAGAATTACATTAACAAAAAAGATAAGTACTCATAATAAACAAAATATTTACATTTAAGCAATACATCCTTTTTCTTATCCCAAGTACACCCAATGCCTTTGCTAACAAAAGATGGACTTCATTATAACTCTAATTTTGAGCTGGTGGATTTTTGCAGCTGCCGTTGTTGTGTCCACGTTCTCTACAATTGGAGCAAGTGACCACTCTGCGCTGTTATGAGCCAACCTTATACTGCCAATTCACGGTAAATAAGGTAAATGTTAGGTTAGTTTGTAGCGTTTTTAGAACTTATTTAGCTTCCTGCGTTTTTTCACTTCTTTGTATGAAATGGAAATGCATAAAACAGTAAACTAGTGCTTGAATGCCCAAGGAAACTCAAGGAAATTGTTGAGACCATGAATACAAGAAAAGCAACCTCTAAACCTTAAAGGGAAGATGCCCAAAACAGCAAATATATTCATGTAAAATCCATAAGAAGTTGTGCCCTACTCATATTCTTACTCATTCATTGCATATGTACCTTAGATCAGAGGGAAGATGCCCAAGCGAGCTGGAAGCAGACAAAGACTGCCTTTAACTCACTTTTCATCTTCTAGAATACGATCCGTAAGGGTAGGGCCCGAAGGGATGATAGGATTCGATATATAATGAATTCTATCTTAGGGTCGAATTCAACCTCCAGCGTTGAAACTGAAGGTCGAATTCGACCATAAAAAAAAAAATGGTAAAAAAAGTTAGGAATCCTGTACGTGTTCCCTGTTAGGCGCATGTTTGCCTAATGTTCCTTGTTCGGTGTACTGACCACTTAAAGTATTTTTTCAGGTAAAGACCTCTTATATTATAAATATATATATATTTTTTAAAATACTAGTATTCAGATTGAAATCATTCTAATGTACATAATGGTATGGCATAGATTTGATTGGGAAAAATCTTTGATGAAAATTAGAACGGGCCTAGTTATCAATTTAACCTAACCTTAATTTAATAGTTGTAATAGTTGGTGGTCTTTTAATCATAGATTTCTTTGAAATTCAATCCAAAGATGGATTAAGTTTTGATGAGAGTATGAAAAGGCCGACACTGGCCATTATGATTTAATTAATGCTCTTTGGACCAGACTAATCCCTACGGGTCCAGGGAAATCAAGTAAATCCCTTGTGGCCCAGTATGATGAAATATAATTTATGACTATTTTCATGGGTTGCATGTTTAATTGATATAATGTTATTCAAATTTTAGTGCTTATTTACAAATTAGAGCTTTTGCCTTAAATGGTATGGAGAGAGTGTAGTAGAGCATTTTAGCTAGATTTTTAATTTGTCATTTGCTAACGGAGGGTTCCCAACCCTTTAGGCTGGACCAATCCCTTCGGGCTCAGAGAGAAGCCAGGTAAAACTCCTGTGGCCCCCTAGGAGGTAGCACTAGTGGATTCAACCTTTAGTTTTCTGAAAAGGGGGGAACTGGGGATCGATACTAGGACCTCTAGCTCTGGAAGAGAGATGAACCTTAGTCCTGACCACTCTACTAGCTCCGGAAGAGAGAGGAACCGAAGGTGGGCTTCAATTACCTCATGAAGATGATATAAGAGCTTAGAACTAATTGTAAATTAGAATTTAAAACTTAGAGCTTTTACTTTAGACCATAATATAATTGGCTTTTATTAATTGGATTAGAGTTTCCAAACAAGTCCGCACTTGATTTAAAAGCCCTTAAGGTTAATGATCTTTTAACCTTGGATTTTTCTTTAATATTCAATCCAAAAGGTGGATATAGGTTCGATGAGAGTGAAATTGGGGTTGATGCCAAATTTTGAGGATGAGGGCGAAATTGGGCCTGGTGCTAGATTTTTAGGACGAGGGTGAAATTGGGCTTGGTGCCAGATCTTGAGGATGAGAGTATAAAAAGGCTTGTAGTTACCACTATGATCTATCAATTGCACAAACTTATTTGTTTAAGCTGCACAACCTTTTATTTTTAAATAATCTCCAAAATCTAAAAATTAATTTGAGGTTTACCAAACACTCAAATATATAAAGAAGCTCTAAATTGCAAAATAAGAGCTTGTTTTTAAAGTGGCCAAATGGGCAGTAAAACTTATTAATCAGGTCATCTGTCTCCAATTGTTAGTTGGATCATGCATTAATTCTTCTTCTTGTTTTTTTTTTTTTTTTTTATGACAATTTAGTGATCAAAATCATGCACCATTATTTTTAGTATGGCCATCCCAAACGGATTAAGCCCATATGATTAATGGAAAGAGTACTCTTAAGTTGTGCATAGTTATAACATCATATGTGCACAGCTAATAGAAGTGGGTCCATGAAAATCTCAATCTAAAGTGGGAAAATATGGTCAAACTCATGAGCCATGATTCTTAAAAACTTCAAGTTTCAAGCCTCCCTCCATATATGAAAATGGAGGAAGGGAAAGAAGATTCAACTCTTGAAGTAAAGAGAGATACAATTAATGGAAAGAAAGGGACATCATAAAAGAAAGGTTGTATCCCAAATCCAAACTAAATAAATAAATAATAGGGTATACCTATTAGACCTGAGATATTTTTAGGTGAAAAGGTGAAAAATAAGTAAGCCAAGTAGCCCACACCGATCTGCATCTATAGTGGACTGGATCTTGTGCAATGCAATCTTAAAGAAAAATAAAAGGGGCCTGAATCTTAAAATGGATAGGTCATGTACTGGACTGGTTTTTCAGCAATGCTATCTTAAGAAAAAAGGGGGTCGTGGGGTATGATACCTAAATTCAGAATAGAGTCCAGGTACAGATGGACTGCACAGACACCCCTCCCCCTGAATGTCACTGGATGGAATGGGTTGGTACCAAATCTGAATGTGCTGGACCGTTGGATCAGTTGTCACTGTTTTTTTTTATATATATATAAAATCATTAAATAATGGCCCTTTGATCTTTGATTAGGATTGTTTAATGGGCCTGGAATTTTACACGGAGATAGGACACATCGACACCTTTCAACCCCAAACTTCCCCACCTTCCCATTGCTGGTTGGGCCCCAAATCATGGGCGGCTAGGGGATCGGTGCACCCTTAATATATAATATAATAGATGAACAAACCCACGTGGGTGATTCCAGCCAAGGTGCAAACTGAACAAGAAACCAATATGCCCATTGTGTGTGAATGAAAAATTAATAAGCATTTGGGTTTAACCCCTACACCTCGGCCCTGTTTCTTTAGAAGAATTCCTGACAGGAATTCAGGGTGTCTTGGAATTCAGAATTCCTGTCAGGAATTCTGTGTTTCTTTATAAGAATTCGTTGGCTTTTGAAATTCCAGGTATTTGAAATCCCCAAAAAGGCAGGATTTGGAAAACCATAAGGGCAAGGAGGATTTGGAAATCTGGCTTGAGATGGGAGTTTTTAGGCGGACGACCACATCTTCCGAGAACGCCAACGGTCATCTTCTTCATTCGTTTTCTGGCAACGACAACGTATTTGAAGGTGTGAATCTTCTACAGCCACACCCCCTCTTCATTTTTCTGTATTTTGAGTTGCTTCTCTCTATTTCCTTGCTTCTTTTATTTTTTAGGGTTTGTAGCTGATTGAAGGGGATGTGATTTGAGAAGTTGTCTGCACCATCTGAAACTCGTAAAGAAAGAGTCTTTTGATCTGTTCATGTTGTGATTTCTTTTGAGATGTCTGATTCTTCTTCTTCTTCTTGATTTCTGATTTCCAAAGCATGGAAATCTTTTCATACTTTTGTTTTTATTATTCTGAATGAAAGGAGGGATCGGAAGCCTTCTTGAATCATCATCAAAACTGGGTGCCTTAGATATTGGGCCTAATTAAAAAACCCCAAGTTTATTAGCTCCTCAGCCCCGTCTAATACAAGTTCCGAAATACCCAGATGGAGTTTCCAATCTCGTATCCATGTATTTGTTGAATCTACAACATCACCCACCCTGTTTTATGGGTTTCCTCTTGTCTTCTTTTTTAAGCTTATTTTCTAGATCTGCATGTGTTCGATCAAAATATAAAGTAGAATCTTTGGTTTAACAAATCGTGTTGTGGCTTAAATTGATAATATTTAAGTGAATTTTGTGGCAAGATGTTATCTTTATCTTTATAGGCTGAAATCTGAACTACCCAGTTTGGATTTCTGGTTTAACTTAGTGTGTTGGAATTGTTATGTGTAGATCTTTGATGGGAATCCTTGAAGCCTAGAGCGCAGTTTGGCTTTAAGGTTAGGGTCTAATGGTTTAATAAATGCATCGTTTATTATGATTCAATGCAATAGTAGAAGATGGCTGGATGAAATAAATGCCAGTTCAAAGGTAGTATAGATGTATAAGAGGGATTGAATTAATCACAATTTTTCTTGAGCTGTCCACTTGTCCTGCTTGATACACATTATTTGTTAGATTTATCCATTAGATGTACACCAGCACTTTAGATACGATAGGTTATAAATGGGGTATGAATAAGAAGCCAAGGCCTATGCCTATGACTTTTATGTCAAAATAGTGAACTATCTTGAGTTTGGTGATGGCCCACAAGCATGAAGAGTTCTCAACAAAATTGGCTGGGATATGCTTATTGGACTTGCCTTAGACAACAACATATTTCCATAAGTATCTTCATTTTGATCGTATTTGTGTGGGTTCTGTGGAAAGATGTTTTCTTTTATCTCTGTTGATTGAAATATGAAGTACCCAGTTCGGGTTTTGCTCTTTTTTAATGTGTTTGATCTGTTATGTGTAGATGGTAATAGCTTTGTCTGGCTGTTGGATTTTCATTGCGTGTTAATGGGTTTGTGCATGTAGATTTGAATCTGAAATGCCCTTCCATGAATAATGGTTTAATTTAATAGATTTTGAGTGCTTCCCTGCTCTTCTCCATATGGATTATTCATATGATTACTCATATTACTCAAAGTTTTTCATTATACATTTTGGTCCATATGAATGGAGGACTTTATTAAACCTTGTTAATTTCAAGCTGTTAGCTGTTTAAGTACTTTCTGTCTTTTGAATGACTGTAGTAAACATATTTTAGATGTTTGAGTGCTTTCTGTCTTATGGATTACTATATAAACCATATTAGGTAGGTTTTGATGGGCCAACGTAATTTGGATGTGTTAGATTGATAGTGTGATCTTGTTTTTGATAGACTTTGGGTGCATGTAATTCAATATGTTAGCATTTCCAATTTATTATGTTAGCATTTCAATTATTTTTTTGAGATGCTTAAATTCTGTAATTATGTAGGGATCTGTAAATATATTGGTGGGCAATTTACACTTGAATTTGTACGGCACTAATACATACAAGATTCTAATTTTGGGTAGAAATTCTTTTAGCTATGAAACAGGAAATTTGTGAAGCCAGGAAACTTAGATTTCTCAGAAAAAAAATTCAGGCCTCGAATAAAATAGGGAATTCAGGTTCCAAAATTCAGGAGTATTTCAAATGCCGGTATTTGAAATTCCCATACAAGCATGAATTCTGTAAATTTTAGTAAAGAAACGGGCCTTGGTTTCGTTGTGGATAAACAAACATAATGGAGACGTCCGCTCTCGACCCAAAAACAACCACGGCGACGTCAAACGAGAGAAACGGCTGGCTCTAATCGTCTAGTGGTGGAACGGAAACGAGCGCTGAAGGAGATTATCTTCTCTTTTCTCTTCTTCCAAACTAGGATAGGATCACCGGGTTCCAAGGTACCATCAAGTTCTTCTTCGCCCATGTCATAGTTCGAAATAGATCGATTGTTATTGCTGGTAGCATCTTTACACTGCCTCCTCCTCTTCTTCTGTCACAGAAAAGGGTGAAATGGTTACTTCTTTTTTTCCTTTTTAATTTATAACAAAATCATATGAGTTTACCATAAAAAACAAAAATCGAATTTGATGAAAACCCCAGTTCAATAAAATCGTTTCTAATAGTTTTGTCTATCAAAACTCGAAACTTTCCATTTTTTTTTTGTATAAATTTAAAGAAATATTTTCAGTCACAATATGATTTCATGTTGCATAGAATATCATAAAACAAGCTGTTGAAAACTCTAGATTCCTCTCTACTCTGTGGGTTTAGAACAGAATTTTGGGGTATGCCTATAGAGGTCATTTTGTTTGAGTGGAGGGATTTGGTTTCTCCCTAGTTTTTTTTTTTTTTTTCTTTCTTTTCTTCTTCTGGGCTCTTGGTCTGCTTAAGTGGAGGTCATTTGTACTGCTAAGCTTTGATTAATACATTTTACCATTCAAAAAACAGAGGAACAAAAGAAGATCATAAACAAATGTGTACATTCTTTAAAATACAGTTTTTTTTTAATAGAATCCATAATTATAGGATTGCAGTCTGTGTAAATGATTAGAAATTTCTGATTCAATTTGTGTTAAAATGTGAACTTTTATATGATTTTTTTTTTTTTGTATTTCATTTAATTTTGCAGTGACTGAAACTCTATAAAGACAAGTGCTTGTGTTGTCCAACGTCAAGCAATGAGACAAGCTATGGCTTCCATCTGCTTTAAAGGGGTCAGATCCAGCCCTCTTTTACTTTTCCCCTCTACACTATTCACTGCGAAAAATAGTGCTTTCTTCTGCTCCATTGGAAGTCCACAAACCCAGTCCAAAACGCATGACAAGAGCCCTCAAGTTCAAATCTCAACACATAATACAATCTCACAAACAAAAACCAAAATACAGGATAAAACCATGCATGAATATGAAACAATCATTGGTATAGAGACCCATGTCCAGCTCTCCACACTCACCAAGGCCTTCTGCAGCTGCCCATACATCTATGGTTCACAACCCAACACCACAATTTGCCCTGTATGCATGGGAAGCCCTGGGGCTCTACCAGTTTTGAACTCAAAGGTTATTGAGTTTGCTGTGAAAGTGGGTCTTGCACTCAACTGCAGCTTGTCTATGAGCTCTAAGTTTGACAGGAAACAATACTTCTATCCCGACCTCCCTAAGGGCTACCAGATATCTCAGTTTGACATCCCAATAGCAACTGGTGGTTTCATTGATTTGGATCTACCCACAGAGTTTGGGGGCGGGCATAGGAGGTTTGGGATAACCAGGGTTCACATGGAAGAAGATGCAGGAAAGTTGCTTCACTCAGGAACTGGGAGTTATTCACAGGTAATCATCAGCAATACTCTTGTTTCTCTTTTCACTTCTAGTTATCATGAATGGTGTATTTAATAACGTGCACCAATAATAATAATAATAATATGACGTCATTAGATCCTTTTCCCATGAACTTATGGTTGGCTAAACTAGTTCGTTTTGTTTTCTTTTTTTTTTGGATCGGTAACAAAGACATTCATTAAAAGAATGGAAACTGCAAAGAATGAGAGAAGCTGAAAACAAGAGGGTACAAGAGCATTGTACAACTATCCAAACCCCTCTTAAATAATGACACAAAACCAAGGATTCATTCTCTACCCCCTGTTTGGCTAAAGGATTTGCCATAGAGTTCTCCAACCTGGTAAAGCTAGGCCACTCTTTCCCCTTCCTATCTTGATTATTGAAGGTAACACAAAGAAATAAACACAACTAGGTTGCTTTGTGGGAACCCAAGTCCTCCGGTTTGCACACACATTAGTGATGGAATAAATCATGCATGCCATTCTTTATTTTTTCTATGCCATTCTTTATTTTTTCCACTACTTAGATGCAGATTCATACAACAGTAACTTCCAAATTAGTAGGAAGACTACAACAAAGTTTATAAGCCCAAAATAATAGGAAGACTCAACAGAATAGATAGACCCGACTTATTCTTAACAGGACCGACGTAAAACCAAAGAGATTTGTTCACATAAAAGACTACTTCTATTTAACTTCTATCAGAAAACACCCCATGTTGCATATGCGTATGTAACATCTCCTCCCCCCTTAAATATCGCCCTTGTCCTCATGGGAAAAATCTGGGACCTGATTTTTTATTAAATCAAAATCTTCCCATGTTGCATCAGCTGTTGAAAGTCCTTGCGAATGGATCAAAATCTTTTGTCTCCGCTTCCACATCTACTGTACAGAACTGCTTGTGGGTTCATAATCATCTCCACCTTTTTGTTTACTGATGGTAGTTGAGATTGAATGGTGACATTGGGCCCAACCTTCGGCTTGAGTACAGGGACATGAAAGACTGGATGAATTTGACCATCTTTTGGAAGTTCTAATTTGTAGGCCAATGCTCCAATTCTTTGCAAAACTTTAAATGGACCATAATACCTAGGAGAAAGTTTTAAATTTCTTCTCATGGATACAGACATTTGCCTATATGGTTGCAACTTCAGATACACCCATTCTCCAACTGAAAATTCCCTCTCTCTATGCTTAAGAGTCATAAAAGTGTTTCATTCTGGTTTGGGCTTTCTTGATGTTCTCCTTTAATTCCTTGATAACTTCATCCCCATTCAATAATTCTTGCTCAACTCTAATTACCTAGCTGTTCCGGGTACATAACATAAAAGGCTCGGCGGAGCACATCCATACACCGCTTCAAATGGTGTCCTAATGGTGGAGTGCCAGCTTGTGTTATAACAATATTCTACCCATGCTAGCCATTTGACCCAATTCTTGGGTTGAGAACGTGTTAAACAACAAAGATGCATTTCAATTGTCCGGTTCACCACTTCACTTTGACCGTTCGTTTGAGGATGGTAAGCATGGCTAAAATTAAAATTAGTTCCGTTTAATCGAAATAACTCTTGCCAAAACATACTTGAGAACGCCGTATCTCTATCACACACAATGGATCTAGGCTTTCCATGCAATCAAAATATTTGATCAAAGATAACTTTTGCAACTCCCATGGCCATATATGGGTGAGATATGGCAATGAAGTGAGCATCTTTTGATAATCTTTCTACCACAACAAATATGGTAGATTTTCCTTTCAAAACTGCTAATCCATCTATAGAATCCATTGAGATATCTTCCCATACCTGGTTTGGCACCAGTAATGGTTGTAGGCCCGCAGGAGTGAGATGCTCTGCCTTGTGTTGTTGACAAACATCAGAATTTTTAATATACTCTCTGATTTGCCTTCTCATGGCTTTCTAATAAAAGGTGGACCAGATGCGATGGAGAGATTTTATGGACCCTTTATGCATGCTATTATGGAGTTGTGAAATCATTAACAAGAGAAGAGTCCTCGAGCAAATAAATTCATTCTTTAAAGAACAAAAGCCCATTTTGAAATTTCCAAGGGCCCACAGCTTCTCCATCTTTGACCAGTTCTACTAACCGCTGGAGAGTTGGGTAAGTTCTAGGAAAATGATTCCCCTCCAAGGCTAAATAGAAAGCTTTTGCCAATAACTCCCCGGATGTGGATGTTTTCCAAATTCGAGATTCCTTAGAAGACCTGCATATAAACACTTGAGAGGAAAAGACTCAATAACTCCCAAGTATTGGACGTCCTCCGACTAACACAAGATTCTCCTGAAGGACAAAAAGAGTTCTATTTTAAAACTCCTTTCTAAAAGAGAGAAAAACGCCAAGTCCTCTCTCTCTCTCTCTCTCTCTCTCTCTCTCTCTCTCTCTCTCACTATGTGCAGGTGTGAGAATGATAAATTCTCTACCTAGTATACGATACATGTTGTAGATTGTCATCTTCTAATTAGCTAAAGCGTACACATACTCAGTTTTGTTAGTTTGCTCAACCCTTTTTCAATGATGTCCTCTTTGTTCATTGTCACTGCTCTAGGTCTTGAATGGTCTTGAATGGTCTCCCTCTTTTTTGAGTACCCCCCTTTCTTAATGGAGTTTTCTGAGTACCTTTCACAAGTAGGGATGGCAATGGGTTGGGTTTAAATGGGGACCCGCCCCGACCGGCTCCTATTAAGGGACGGTTTGGTAGGGTTTGGGTCGGGTATGGTTTTTTCATATGCTAACTGGAGTCAGTTTTGGGGCAGGTTTGGGTTTTGGGTGTGTCTAACCCGGCCCACCCCGCCCCATATGTCTTTACTTTATATATTATAAAGCAAGGTTTTGCATATAAAACTTCAAAACTGTAAGTGGTAGTAGGGATTGACATTTTCTTTGATGTCATGGGTTCAAATCTTTCTTAATACATTTACTTTTTCTTATTTTTCAAAAAATATAAAATCAACCACTCACAAACCCGACTTGACCCATGACTGCCATGGGGGCAGGTTTGGTATGACAACCATAAAACCCGCCACTGGTCGGGGTGGGTATGGGGTAGTGCAAATGCCAATTGGGTTGGGTTCAGGTTTGCCTATACCCAAACCTGCGCCGCCCCATTGCCATCCCTATTCACAAGCAACCCTTTGATTTGTCTCTCATGGGCAGTTTCTGGCCTTCTAAAAGTGTACCCAAACCATCTCAATCTTTTTAAAAAAATTTCCCTTAGTTATGGTACTCTGTTTCTAATTGTTATTCTTCTAAGCATGTGCGTCTTGACCACATGGACTCCAGCTTCTTCATGTTTCTTCATTCCAAAGATTTGCTCCATAGCACATATGAGGCCTAACTATTTTCTTATAAAAGAGTCCCTTTAATCTAGGCAGCATTCGTCAATTACATTAACACTCCACTAGCTTGTGTATGATAGTGACTATTATTTTTTTTATATTTGTGAGTTTGGTGATACTTGTTTGTTTTTAATTTGCTACTCTTTGCTCTTCGATGTACTATGGTTTAGGGTGAGGATTAGGTTATTATCTTATTCACAAGCAAGCTTTTATTTTTATTTTTTATGTAATATTTGGTAAATATGCTTTCCATCTTCCACAATGGTTGCTTTTCATGTTTTAGTTCAGAATTAGTTTGTGTTGTAGCTTTTCTGATTTTGTAAGTTTTCTTCGTAGGTGGACTTGAATAGAGCAGGCGTACCTTTGCTTGAGATTGTATCTGAGCCTGATATGAGAAGTGGTCTTGAGGCTGCAGAGTATGCAGCAGAGATTCAGCGGTTGGTTCGTTATTTGGGAGTAAGCAATGGCAATATGCAAGAAGGTTCTCTTCGCTGTGATGTAAATGTTTCTGTTAGACCAGTTGGTCAATCTGCATTTGGGACGAAGGTGATTATCTAATAACTTGTTATCATTTCAAACATAGTTGATTCGATGGATTTCTTTATGGATGATAAAAGGTAACTTTGCATCTCGAAGTCTAGCAAAACGGAATATGCAATATCTGGTAGATTGGCATTTGAATCTTTTCCAAAAATGTTTCAGAGGGATTCTGACTGAATGTTGGCTGGCTGTTGGCAGTGTTTGTATGACCAAGTTGGGTTTTACCCGACTTGGCTGAGTCATTCCAAGTCTCTCTCTCTCTCTCATGGCTTCCAACACCTCTCACACCACACACATCAAAAACCCCAAACCCTCAATCCTTTTCTAGTTTCTTCAGCCGTGTCTTCCAGAAGACCCTTCCATAAAATTGCTTCTTCTTCCATGCTATCTCCCATGATTCTATCCTTTTTTTCTTCTTCATCGTCTTCTCAGCCTTTTAATTAAAACCCTTCTCACAAATCCCAATTAAAAAACCCATTTCCTTTATGCAAAAGAATAGAAATAAAGAAATAAATAATTGGGAGTCAACCTGACTTGACCCAACGCGACCCTTGCCAAGTCGGGGGGCTGAGTTCGAGTTTTAAATCACTGGTAATACCTAGAGTGGAGGAAATGATATCTAGAGAAACAGAAAAACTCCAAGGAACAATCTCATTACTCTGCATGGAGTGTAAGATCATTGATTGTTAATCTGCAACATGACATCACTCTCTCGTGTTCCCTTTTCTTATATTTACATTGGAATGGTGTTCCTCTGCCCATTAATAAATTGTAAGGAAATGAATTTTCTATGAGATCTTTGAAGGTCAGACATAGCTGTGTAAAATGACTTTCAAGCCTCATATCTGCTTCCTCATCTTTTAGATATCTTTGTTTTCATTACCTCCAGTGGCGGAGGGAGGAAGAAGGGGAGAGGGAGCATGGTTCAAAAAATAGGCTGATACCGGCTCATATCGGCCGATGTGAACCGGTATCGGCCCATACCGGTACGATTTTTTGCCGCAATACCAGTATCGGTATTGCAGGCCAAAAAATCCCCAAAATATTGGTTCATCTTGGCTGAGATAACCAAAATATTGGTATTAACGATATCTCGGCCGATATTTTGCAAATATCGGCCGAAATGGTGTACGGGTAAAAAACCGTTTTTTTTTTTTTTTTTACTTTTTCCCTATTCCCCCATCTTCTTCTCCTCTCCCCTCATCTCCTTAGAGTAGCCATATCTCCATAGCTCATTCCTCTTGCATATTTCCAAATTCCAACACTATTTCTTGAAGAAAATATTTTATTTGGTAAGAGAAAATCAACTTAACTCCCTTATTATTTCTTTTTTATTTTTTATTTTTTATTTTTAGATAAAGCATAGAAATAAATGAAAAGATCATTGGGTTTGTCACTTGTGTTGTGTTCTTTACTTAGAAGTTAGATCTACACACTTTCATACTAGATCTACTCATATATATGATTTTGGGTGTAGAAAAATGGTTTTTTTTTTTTTAGATCTTCTACTTTTAAAAAAAATACTTGTTGGAATATTTTTTATACTAAATAGTAAATAGTAAATACTATTTTTTATCATGAGCCAAAATAATAGTTGCATTATATGAAATACTGGAGAAGACAACGAATTGTGACACAAACCGGACTCATAACATAAGGTGACCGATATTTTGATTTATTGTTGTTACTAATGGAAACAAAATATTGTTTTCTAACATTTTTTAATATTCTGGATTTTTTTAGCTATTTTTGCTAAGTTTTTTGGATTAAAAAAGAATTCACACCGCGACGACTGCGACGGACCGATAACCGCGACCGATACCGATGTCATATCAGTTTTTCGGCCAGGCCGATACCGCAATTGAAACTGCAATTTTAAACCATGAGAGGGAGAGAGGAGGGGTTCGAGGAGGGGCAATTGCTTTTTCCGTTCCTTAGTATACATGTGATGACATTTAAAATATTTATGGTTATTTTGGTTTCTTGCAATTTTGCCCCTCATGTTCTTTTTCTTGAATAAAAAGAGAGAATTCAGGAAGTTCTTCAGGTTATTTTTGCCTATGCTTGCTTTCAAATCATTCACCAGTCATTCCCCAAGTTTTAAGGAGAGATTCAAGGATGTATAGTTGCAATCAATTAACTCAAGTAAATCATTTGGAAGTGGAGAGATTCAAGGATGTATAGTTGCCCCTCTTATCTCCCCTTTTCTCTTCCAAAATGGAAGTTTTGATGGTTTATCCTCTGCAAAAAAAGCCTATCTTTATAACTACTTGAATTTGGGAATCTTGGCTATCCATTGGATTCAAATAGGAGTTGTTCCCACCGTAGTTACATTTAAAAATACGATGTGCTCAATCTTATGGTGGGACTAACATCTATTTGAGTAAGATTTAGGAAAAATCCAATTAAGAGGAGGCCATTTATTTTAAACAACATGGATCTTATTGATTGTTCAGCTTTCTATAACATTGTTTAATGGGGCTATCGGTGGTGTGCTTTCAGCCATCCATGCCTTCCATAGGCATCACGATCAATCAAACAATCACAAGCAATCAATCAATTGATTTTCAACCATCTATGTCTACCATAGGAATTATGGCCCATTAAATAATGACAAGTAACCAATCGGGATATTTTCATTACATAATTATGGGTAGTTTGGTTTACCTGTGATCAGTCCTATATAGGCTCTATTTTTATTACAGTGAGATACAACTCTTTGTCATAAAACAAGGAGTAATTATTATTTTGAATGGTTCAGATCATTATGGTGAGCTCTATTATTTTTGCATTTTAATTGTCCTCAAAGTTTGAAAAACTATGTCTTAAAAAATATTGAGGTATTTTCAAATTTAGAATTTTTTTCTTTAGATATTTGTAAAAGAAAAAAAAGCTCTACAAATTGTAAAAATTAATCTTTTTAATAATAAGGAAAAAAATCAATAACATCAAAAACATTATTGTCGCCTCTAGAAAAAAATTTGGCTTCGCCGCTATTAGCTGACTATTCCTTGCCCCTCCTGGAAGAAAATCCTGGCTCCGCTGCTGATTACCTCATGGATCTTGAATAGTTGGGATGACAGATGGAGAGCAGAACGTCTACAATATCTTCGATAAATAGTAAAGTAGTTTTTCTGGTGACTCTTTAACTGAGAGTACCATAGGATTTTAATGTATATACTACTGCATGCATGAGAACCATCCCCGCTATGAACTCCACCCTATTTGGAGCTTGCAGAAATGAGCCTTTAAATTCTTATTTTGGTAGCATCGGCTATCTACAGAAGTTCATCATTTTATTTTTCATGAACCCGGCCGAGCGACCAACATATCAGGGAGACTCTACATCCTTGTCATTTTGCAGGTCCCAACACTCTAATTTGGAAAGTTTCGGAAAGTCCTCATAATCACACATTTTGATTCCAAAGTTTCCATTAGTAAGGCATTACAAAAAAGTTTCCAGTAGTGAAGTTGTGTTTAGAAAGAGGGTGGAAATTATTGGTATCTAAAGCTTTGAGAGCATTAGGAAAACTTCTGTGTTTGATCAATGGCCAATGAGTTCAATATTGCTGTCATTGTTGCAAGAGGAAGTGGTAATTGCTATATAGAATGATATTGTAACAAGTTTCCAGTGACTGCCTTTGACGACCTGTCTGCCATAATCAATACTAGTTGTCTTTCATTGTTCATCATTTAATCGGCCTGTTCTGACTCATTTATAGTCATTTGATTACGTAACCCTCACGTACTATTGGCAGTTTACTAAGATATCTAATCTCCACTCTAATTTCTTTATTGATTGCATTGGCAGGTTGAGATTAAGAACATGAACTCATTTTCTGCAATGCACCGGGCAATTGATTTTGAGATCTCAAGGCAGGTTGATCTCTATAATAAAGGCCAAGCCGATCAAATTATTCAGGAAACACGACTTTGGGAAGATGGTTCTCAGGTTTAGACTGCATTTCATTTCCACTTAGCTTCATGAGTTTCTCATATGTATTTTGGTGCTTTGTTACATGTATACTTATATCCTTCTACTCATTTTCTTCATTAACTTATGGCTAATTTTCTAGAGAACAGTTACAATGAGGAAAAAGGAAGGACTTGCTGATTATCGCTATTTTCCAGAACCTGATCTTCCGAACGTTGTACTTGCCAATGAATTTGTTGATAACATTCGTTCTTCTTTACCAGAGCTTCCAGAAATAAAGCGCAGACGCTATGAGAAAATGGGTCTTAGCATGCAGGATGTTCTCTTTCTTGCTGATGACATGCAAGTAAGTTCTCTTAATTTGACTCAGGACCATATTTCCGATGAAAAAGATTTCAACCTTTATTTTGACGGTCTGTGTCTTGTTCTGATGTTTCAATGAATATCTTAGGTTGCAGATTTTTTTGATGAAGCTGTTGAAAAGGGTGCTGACGTAAAGCTAGCATCAAATTGGATTATGGGTGATATTGCTGCCTACTTAAAGAATGAGAAGCTATCGATAAATGATATCAAACTAACACCGCAAGAGCTAGCTGAGCTGATAGCTTCCATAAAAGGCGGAACTATCAGCGGAAAGATTGGGAAAGAGGTCAATTCTCTTGCACTTTGTGCTTCAATGCTGATACATATTGTTTTTTAAGTTTTAGCATCATGATTATATGTTATACCTTGAATTATTATTCAAGATACCTGGATCACTCATGTGCTCTGTGTATTTTGTGGGACATGATACAATACCAAAACCTGTGCTAGACACTCATAGAATTCCCACCAATTAAAAAAAGGAAAAAAACCTTACTCCTGTTGTATATGTTTATTATATTTTGAACTTGTAATGAGATTATTGTGCTTTCTAAAATTAGAACAGAAGCTATAAAAGGTTTTCAAAATTAAGAGTCTTGTTGCATTAAAAGTCTTATATAATATATATATATATATATCCTTTTAAAAAGAGTTTTAAAAGGTTAAGTTTGTTGAAGCAAAAATCATAAAACTTAACCATTCAAAAAAAAAAAAACAAGAATAAGAAAATCGTAATACTTGATTTAAATAATAAATTATGAGTTATGTGTATCTTTATATGTGTCCTGAAATTTGGATAATGGGATGGATGTTTATGTGTTCTTGTTTTTCTGTGTGCGCGCGCGCAACCATGTGTGCAACTGGTCCCTTTATCTGTCAATTGGAGCCTTTTGATATTGAAGTTCTGTTCCTTGGACCAAATAGCATGGTGTTTGAATGTTTTGTAGACAGATAGTTCTCTATATTCCACAATGCCTTTGGAGCAATGCATTAATTAGAACCCTATTAGATGGGACGCCACTCTTATTTTTTTCTCAACCCAAATAATAACAAGTGGTTTTGATGGAATTCATTTAAGGCAGAAATAAAATATAAAAGAAATGGCATTCTCATAATGTAATTTTCATTTTTATTAGCCTTGTAAGTGCAAAGCCTATGATACCTTCATGTGGCTATGGATACAGACATGAATACATGGATTAAGAATGTGATTATACTGTCTGAAATCCAGGACAGAGATACAGCAAGTTCATATTTTGTGTTAGGTTTTTTTTATACAATGTATTATTTTTCTTCTTTTGGAGATTTCTTAGTTAATGAAGTTATCACCACTTTTTTTGTTGAAAGTAAGAAAACTGATTGACATGAAATATTGGACTTGTACAGTCCAATGTGCTAAAATTGCACCCTACCATAAGTCTATAACTATCCCTTCAGTATCTAGTGCCAGTACTAGCACTTAAACGTTTATGGGTGCCAGGCATATACCAGTATCCATATATCATAGTGCACAGTGGGATAATGACCATTTTGATTTGCCAAAGATTTCAACTCATTTGTGATTTGGGTTGCATTAAGCTTCAAATTCCTATAATGTTTGCATTGTTAACTTAAAGAAAGAAAATATCTAACATATTTACTTTTAAGGCACTTTAAGGCAATTTGGTTGCCAATTTTGCGGGGATTTTTCATGGCCCAGGATACTACATCTGTTAGAATGATCTGTCAGGTTAAACCACACATGGGTGTGATTAGAGTGAATCATACCCTGCAGAGTGGTTCAATCTAACAGTGAAGTTCACTCTGATTAAAATGAGACTTGGATGGCTGCCGATTCACAAAAGTTTTTGGTTATTGGTTTGGCTTCATATCGGGTAGGTCCTGTTATATGGAATGTTGAAAAATCATGAAAATTCTTTTCCGTTTTGTGGAACCAAGCATTTCTTTTTTCTTAAAAGAAAAGAAAAGAAAAAGAAGAACCTCTCGATGCTCTATATTCCTTCATTCATCCATATTAGATGGAACTAAATATCATTCAGCGTGCACTAGGCTATTGGACTTGACTAAATGCATGCCATTACATGGATTGCTGGTAAAATTTCGGACTGACCAAATGATTGTAGCCATCTTATTTAGGGCCTTAAAACAGGTTGCTTCATGCAAATCCGTGTTTGTCTGTGTGCGCACATGCGTGTTTTTTAGTGCATCTCTCTTCACCACATGGTCAGGCCCAGATTTCGCAGACTAGTGAAGTCTTGCCTTACAAACAAGTCACTTTGATCTTTTGGGTAGGGCACACCCATGGTGAGGCACTTCCGATGAAGGATGCCGATCTGGCACACATGGAACATGTCAGCAACTCATGCTTTTGCATTTCAACCCCCTATTGGCTGTAGCATCCCTCTGTACCAATCAGGGTATAATATCGTTCAGTACTTGGTTCCACTGACACATTTATTGACTAAGTTTTGTTTATTCTAGCAGGTGATCATTAAGCGGTTACAATGGATGAAAATTCCTACTCCTGATGCTGGTCTTCACAAAAACTAAGACTTTAGAGTCTGTGTTCTTAGATTTGGCGATTAGCCTCCCATTACATGACACACTAGAAGTCTATGGGTAGATTTTAAGCAAGGAACTGAAAATTTAATACAACTTTGGTTCAGTAACTGGTAAATCACTGTGGTGAAAAAGATGTAGCATGTTTGTTCTTGCAAAATAATTAGTAGTCCTACCAATCTTTTATATATTTATTATTCTTCATCATCATTCCAGCTTATTTCATCATTAAGTATTTATTATTATTCTATTTGAGAAATCTGTAAAACTTAACACTTGGCTGTTTTACAAAAGCTCCATTGCAAGAGGATAGACAAGTGGGCTTTACACCCACCGAAAAGAGGTGCCGTGATGGATGGCTTGCATTTTTTATGAGATTAGGATGCTTTTCAAGTCAATGACAGTGTCCTTTGTTCATATAATAAGAGAAGCAAATGGAGAAGCAGATTACTTGCAAAGCAAGGTGTAGACAGTAAATAGATCTCTTTCAATTGTGCTGTGTAATAGAGACATCTGTTTTTCAATTTACATTATTAACTACCAAGACATTTTACTTCTGTGGTGGTTGACAATCAATTGTTTAATGCATAAAAACTTCTCTCCCTTATTTTCAGAAAGAGCTTTAGATATATTTTTGATGATTTCTCTCCAAATGTCTGCAGATACTTTTTGAGCTTATAGCCAAAGGGGGAACTGTCAAAGGACTGATAAAAGAAAAGGATTTGGTTCAGGCAAGTCATATTGAAAGATTTCTATCAGAAAGTTATTTGAATAGTATCATGTCAAATAACCATGCATATGCAACTAAGTGATGAACACTAATGAAGCACACGTTTTAATGTAAATTTTGGGGCAGTGGAGACTATAAATGGCATTTTGCGAGATAATGTCTTTTCAGCTTCCATTCCCTCATTAATATAGGCCAAAGATTTTAAGAATGAATTGTGGAGAAGTTGCAAGAACAATATCTAGCCTGTTATGGTTCCTAATTTGCACAACCGCCAAATTCATAGAGGAGTGCGCCAGGCCGAAGTCCCTTTTTTTTTTAATCAATCACCTCAATGTCTGTCAGCCACATTATTGATTATTTGCTGTGCAAGGAATTGATAAAAGGATATCTGATTGAGAAACAACAGATTGTAGACCCATTGGAGATTGAGAAAATGGTAGAGAAAGTGCTTTCAGAGAATCCAAAGCAGCTTCAACAATACCGTGGAGGCAAAACCAAGCTACAAGGTTATTTTGCAGGCCAGGTATGTAAGTCCCAGAAGAGGAACCAGTTCCAGTTCTGTATGAATTAAAACAGCACCTTGCTTTATAGTAGTTCAACAGTAAGTAATATGCTAGTGTACTTTCAGGTTATGAAGGAATCAAAGGGCAAGGCAAACCCAGTGCTTCTGAACAAGATCCTCCTAGAGAAGCTAAAGTCCAGCAGTTGACGAACTTTAACCATAGATGAACCATACGCTTATTCAGCTAACCAAAATTTGGGGAAGGTTTACCCTCTTCGCTGAAATGTCAAAAAGAAAAATGTCTTCGGATCATGAAGTGCATATTCTTTCCCCTTCTCTCTCCCCATCTCATTAAAATTATTTTACACCTAGAACTGTTAGCATAAGTTATTTCACCCATGTGCCTTTTTAAAATGAAAATAGGCCACCTTCATTTGAATTTCAGGATGGACATCTTCCTCTACTCAAGATATCCAAACAGAGTATGTGGTATCAATTTTACCTCACATGATTCTACTCTTATTTTATTATAGGATTCTTTCTTGTGGTCCTGTTTATATCATTGGACTGCAGTTGCTCTATAATTCTTATTACCTGTAACTCCGTTACATGTTATTAATTGGTCATTACAAAAATCATCCCAACTGACTTAGGGCCCACTTGGAAATCTTTGTAAACTGAGCGCAGGTAATTGGGTTTGCATGCAAATCAGGATTCATGCATCTGGATGACCTGAGCTAACTGTAAGAGACAGTTGTTTTGTTCTTTTATTGTAACTAGTAACATGTAAATAGAAAGGATAAAGCTAGGAATAAGAACATAAAACTTAAGGTTGGCTTTAGGACACATTTGTTAACACTAGAATTCTGTGTATTGCGAATTTCCTTTCTTGGAAAAGATTCCTACCCTCTCCGTGGGAAATGGTTTTCCATGGGTTCAATGAAAAATAGTTCAAAATCTTCCCTTTCCACATGCAAAAGCATTGCATCAAACCTTGCCATGTGCGGAAAATCGGAGGCTTATTTGCTCTCCTGTGGAATCCTCAGGAACGAGTCCTCAATATCATAGTTGTCAATTCCGTTTTGGTTGCTATTTCGGTCTAACTCTGTAATGGAACATTTCAACATTATGGCCAATTCTAGTCTTCCGTTCTAGAAAAGACACACGATTAAAAAATGAAAAAATATATATATAAAAGAATACCTAAATTTGAAAAAATAGTTGAATACTAAAAATGCTTACTTACATCACTTAAATTAAACTATACTCTACAATTGACCATTTTCTAGTTTTCACTACATATAAATGGAAGTATGAAACCTTAGCCCGAATGGGTTGGAATTGGAGCTAGAATTGAGACTGAAACAGCTAAGATGGACCGGAAACTTTTAGGGGGCCATTCCGTTCTACCTAAGGCTAATTCTGAAATGTTTCGGCCAATTTTGCCCAGAATGGAAAAGAATTGACAACTATGCTCAATATAAGAGAGAACTCAAGGATTGTCCTTAGAAATAGTTTGGACACATACGGAGTACCAAAAATAGCCCCTATAGGCCTAAATGATGCTTTGAAAGGCTGGTTACGTGTTAAGAGGACCTAGGAAAAGGGGAAGATTAGTAAAAGACCTTAAATGAAAGAAGTCACATTATAAATTGTGGAGTTAGATTTGATTGGAAAGCTAGAACTAAAGAAGCTGACCTCTGATAGATGGGATAAGAGACTTCATGATGATGGTAAATTATGCATAAACATTATTGCCGATAATGAGAGAGAGAGAGAGAGAGAGAGAGAAGCTGACCCCTGATAGATGGTAGATGGGATAAGAGACTTCATGATGATCATGGTGAATTACGCATAAACATTATCGCCGAGCCGATAATGAGAGAGAGAGAGAGAGAGAGAGAGAGAGAGAGAGTGAACTCATTCCAATAGGTATTGGATTCCCAAACTCATAAAAATTGCCAATTTAGTTAGCATCCTGTTGAGTCGAGTCGGTCTGAGTCAAGTTGGTTTCAGTTTCAGATCAATGCAATCTATAACTGAGACGCCAAAATATGCATATTAGAATGACCATGCTCAAGATTAAATGGGCCCTCCCTCGTGCAAAGGAAGTGGACTCAAGTGGAGAAAAGATCGATTTTTTTCAGGACACTTGTCAGTCACCTCATAAGATGATCTCAACTGTTAATTTGATCACGGGAAAATGGATGGATGATTAGAGTTTAGTGCTCCATTTTGCGTGGCCCTGCCCAAGGTTGAAACTTTATAGTAATCTGAAAATGGAGCTCTAAACTGAAAGATGCGCCCTATTGTTGAAACCATGGTTTAGATACCCAAAAATGTAACTCGACAAATGTCACTCAGTCCAGTTACTCTAGTGACTCTGGAAGACTTGTTCAACTTGCCTGATCCAATGACTTTCCTGGCCGAGAAATGGGCTGGTTAGGGCGGGTGTGGACAAGTTCTTAAACCATAGTGCGAACATGAAACCAAACCAAACTGTATATTGGGTCAAGCATTCTCTACTTTGCTCTCAAACTATTAACAAGGAAGAAACCCGGAAACATGTTTACATCAAATCCATTTAACAAGCAGTTAAGGATAGCAACACTTGCAACAATCTCTGAGGCCAAAATTACAAATACCCTCCAGCCAACAAGAGAAGATCCAGTCTCCTAAAAACCCTATAACGTGGTTAGTAACAGGAACCAATGAGAAGTCTACACACTAATGGTGTAGCAAGGGTTTCCAATGGCTTGGTTCCTTGCTAAGGCATTTAGCTTCCTCTCTTTGTTAGCAGGATCTTCCAGCAACAGCACTTTATCCATGTGTTTAACTCCAACCATGTGTAGAAAATCAGCATCTTCTCTCTCCTTGCCTCTAAACAGGAGCCTCTGTGCCTTGGGCTCCAAGCTAGTCACCATGGATAAAATCATCTTCAATTCACCTGTACAGACATGCACATTAGCCACAAAATCCATTTGTAGAAACCATTCTACAGGAAGAATTTCAATTATTTGGCAAGAAAAGTCAAAAGGTATAAGGAAAACAAGCAACGCAAAACATGGCACATATTTATGTTCTACCGAGAATAACAAGCGTATTTATTAAGTACAATCAAATAGAAAGGAACTCTAATCAAATTCAATATTAAATCTAAAAAATCTAATCCCAAAATATCAAATTCGATCAAACATATAATCTTTAATGTTATAATTTATCTTAATTTGCACTAAACACCATTACCCTGCATATTCTGTAGAATGTCCTATTAAGAGTAATGAAACAGTGAATGTCTGGATATATACTGGATAAAAATAACCGATCATTTTAATCTTTGGGGTTTGTCAGTTTGTGAGGTTGCCCATTGATTAGTTACTTCAGACAGACTAGTGGACATGCCTCGCAATCTTATGAGCTACAGGGTAATATGATGTGTGGTTAGCCCTCATACATTTTGGAGGTCATCTGCATTCACCTGAATATTTTGGTAGAATGTATTGTTATTTGCTCCATTTTAAATGAAAAATCACATTAAATGTACTCCTAGCCCGATACCAATATTGAAACAATTTGCAGCCAAAGAGGCGAAAAACAATACTAGTCATGCTGTGATGTTCCAATCCCATGTTGCTCAAAATGCACACAATAACCTTTGTGCCAAAATATTCGAACTGCTTGAGATTTGGGGTACATACAAACTTGATCTTAATAGTGGTCAAAAGACCAGAGTCTTACCAAATGTTGAAGTTGCTTCTATGGAGATGTCATGCCAATGTGACACGGTTGAGACCCTCACAGTTATCATCCCTTCTCCCACAGTAGCTGCATTTTCTCTCTTCTGAACAAGCATGCCGCCGGGCCGTAACTCCCACTTAATTTCGCTGGCAATGCCGCCGCCACAGCCCTTCTCATCCCCTCCACCACCACCACATCTCGCATTAGAATTTGTCTTGCAAAGCCTCCTAGACTTCAACCTGATCATATTTCCTCTAAAAAGAGGGTGTTGAAGGAGCCTAGCCATAGTAGAACTCGGTGAAACTCCCCAAGAAGAGGGGTATTGAAGAAGGCTAGCTATGAAGCCTGATGGGGTTCCTCACGTTTGTTGGAGGGCTCCAGTTATAGAATTTGGTGAGATGGCTAATGACAAAAAAGAGGAAGCATTAAAGAGATAAGAAACATTTTTCTATGTTGGGTCATTGGGACCTTTCAGCAGAGGACAAAATAGATGGCTATGTATGGCTTTAAAACACTATCAAAGAGAAGAGTGGCTTGTGGCAGATTTGTGGGAATGGGGGAAGAGCACATGGGGTTGGCAACACGCTTGCTTGATTAGTGGGGTTGGAAAATCATGCCATTGGTTGGGAGGCCCTTATTTAATTGCTGGTTTTGTGGGGTGTGTTTGGGACTCGATGATATATTGAAGGGATGGGAAATCTAGAAGTGGATGGTGGAGGGAATATATGTAAGATAATGTGGACATTAGGTGCTTGTCTTGACGTGTAATTTGAGGGATTAGATTGTTGGGTCGGTATTGACATTGGTTTTGGGTCTATATTATTATGTATTGGTGGTTGGTAACAAAATAGATGTCCCCCATGTGGGTGTGACATGGATCTCTCTCTCTCTCTCTCTCTATCCCTCCTTTTGGTTATTTAGATAATGGGAGGATAAAATATGTTCTCTAGAAGAAAAATCTTTTCTGTTTGCATTTCATTTGGAGGGTGTGACATGGATTGTTCTCTCTCTCTCTCTCTCTCTCTCTCTCTCTCTCTCCCTTCCTTTTGGTTATTTATTTATTAGGAGGATAAAATATGTTCTCTGGAAGAAAAATCTTCTCTGTTTGCATTTCATTTGGAGGATAAAAGTAATTTGTTTCTTTACTGCTGTTATAAATATTTTATTGTGATGATACGCCAAAGTTCTCCAAAACTGGAATCTACTGGACCAAACTGGGTAAGTTTAATAGGCGCAAAGGTCCCTGAGTCAAGTGAGTTGAGCAGATCTAACCACAAACTAGGTTAGTTTTGCCCAATCGACTCACTGAGCTTCGAGAACTATTAGAATGGTGTCTGAGAACAATGGAACTTTTTTTTTTTGGCATGTCAAGAAGCCAAGCCAGCTTGAGTAAGCGTAAGGTCAAGCTAACTTGTCTCATGCTCAGCTTGTTAAAGGGCTTGATTTAGCTACATGTGTGCAGATTTTTTGTATGTGGGTACAGAATATAATTAACTAAGAATTTTTAAAAATCAGTTTAATTGGAGTTTGCCGCTACATATATTTTTAATGCTGAACTGGATTTATTTTATTTTATTTTATTTATGACTTTTTGAAAAATAACTCTACAGGGTATCATAACATTAACTTCACCAAAAAAAAAAAAAAAAAAAAACATGAAACCTCACAATGTCCCTATTTGTCACACTTTTTTTATGATTTTCCAATTAAGCTGATTTTTTACTTATTCCTGATCTATTTATACACCTTCGATTCCTCTATTAATCTTGGTTTTTGGTAACTTAAAATCGACAAAAACTAGAATAAAGGGGTAGCCTAGTGGTTGGGAGTCCCTTGCTCACCCAATTGCTCAGTGTTCTATCTCTGGGTTCTCTCCCTTGCAATCTATAGGCGGTCTTCTCCCTTGCATTTGCTAGGGTTCACTCACTCCTGCCTTAGTTGGGTCTCTCAAAGGTCCAGCCAACTTGGTTGGCACCAAAAATTGGAAAAAAGTAACTGGACAACAGATAGGGGTGCTCTAACACTAACAGTGCTTATATAGGTGGTGTGAAGGAAACAACTTCCAAATATTTGATAATGTTTGATTGAAGTTTCAATGCACAGTCAAGCCCTGCTGAAGCTCGCTTGGTGCGGCTTGGTTCTTAATCAAGCCTGAGGACAATGTATAATATTAATAGCTTATATCGGTGATCTGATATCTGATGTTGGGCTAAGGAACCAGGTGGTCAATGTTCAACCAATCTCTTTATAAGAGCTTTGACCCTGCAAACTTTGGGCCCTAATCGACCTTTTGGTAGTCAGTTTGGAAACTTCTACTTCCATCTGAAATCTTGTTCCTTGCATGGAAAGTTGAAGTTTGTGGCCAGATTTATGGCCCATACAAGAGGAAACAAGAGACCCCCTCTTTAGACACTGTCCATTCACAAATATGGCCTGGGACCAGTTCCCAGCTTCAATATGCAACCTTTTCCACATGATCTTGGTTCAAGGCTTCATGCATAATGCTCGTTTGGGAATTATTAAGACCATGGCATTTGGCGAAAATGAAAACTATATACCTGTTCTAAAGTCCCCCTATTCATCCAAAAACTAATTAAACATAAGACTGAACCTTCTCTAATTGAATGGATGGGACATTGCCAACTCTATCCTTCAATAAAATAAAATAAAAAAAAAAATGCCAACTCTATCCCTATAGGACTGGAAGAAGGTTGAGCCATGGTCCCTCCAGAAAATTTTAAATCTTGATTTTTTATTTTATTTTTTACAGATGGCCCCAATGAAATTTTCTTTTCAAATAGTGGCCCCTGAAAAAAAAAAAAACAGAGAAAAACCTCCTTGGTCTGCAACTGCTCCCTAGGAATAACGTGGATCATTTTAGGAGACTGCCTAATCCTCATCAAACCTATTAAAGAGGCAGCAATTCTGTCATGGGAGGCAGCAAATCTGTCATGGGAGTTTAGAGTCTGGATCCTCTGTCGCAGCTATTAGATGGGGAACTGCATAACAATGCCTAGGACTCCATTGCGGGGCCCACATGGAGATGATCCAGACCATTCAAAATGCAATGTCATCCTCTACACTGATATATCCTCGCGTTTCAGTTCAAAATGTGATTAACACCACGTCACCACGTCAGCAGCAACAGTGGTGGAACCAGGAATTTTTAATTTGGGGGGGGGGGGGGGGGGGGGGGGCGCAAAGTAGAAGCACTTAATAAAATTAAAAGTTTTAATGTGAGGTTTTAAAAAAAAAATCTTAGAATACCTAACTTGATAAATCAACCAATACATATAAGTAAGTGTGAAGCAAATTTAAAATCTAAGCCATTAAAAAACACTTTTCTACTATTATCTATCACCTTAAAAAATTGTGTAATAGAACTTATTCCTACCGTGAGATAATCATGTCCAAAACACATTCGACATAGAGAAGCCACTATTATTTTTTTATTATCAATAGTTGGATAACTAACACTAATTGGAGTGAAATTATATTTGATGATTAAATGCAAATGGAAAGTAATTTTAAATAGTTTAGATTTCAAGCATGGCCCACACTGATGGAATGGGCATAATGATGGAGAGTTCATTAAAAACTTGATGTCTTGAAAATATCTTTAATAAATGTTAAAATGGGTTTTGTCATTATGCACTCAAACCTGAGAAAATAGTTGAATGGGGGAGAAGAGGGTAGAACTTAGATTCATTAATCTTCAATCCATGAAGTCCAATGGCCAGCAAGAAAATCCATCATCTCTCCCTATATCTCTTCTTATTTCATTCATTCTTTCTTCCATTTTATTCTTATCTTCCTTTACTTTCCTCTCTTCTCTCCCCCTTTCTTCCCTCAAAGCTAGCTAACCCGATTACAACAATTTCTTGAATCAATTTCACTCTCCCTCCTACAGTCCTACCCCTCATTTCATGATTTCTTCCTTTCTCTCTCCAATCCCTACTTTTTTTTTTTTTTTTTTGTTGTGTTTCTTTCTTTCGGTTACTACAATTTTTCCAACAAATTTTGGTAGTTTTATTATTAATGAACCATTAATTATAGAATGAGCTTGAATGAGGTTATAAAGTTGGAAATTAATGGATAGAGAAGCAATGGAGGGGCCATGGTTACATAGCATTTAAGGGATTTCATGGATTTCGGGGGGTGGGGGGCGGGGGGCGGGTGTGGTGGGTCCGCCCTTGAGCGCCAGGTCATGTTTCCATCATGGTACTCAGTCAAATGGTGAGGCTCACCCTTGTTGAACTGAAACTTGAAGATATATCAGTGGAGGGGATGGAATCCATCTTGAACTATTCAGATCTATGATGCACGAATACTTCAAAATGGGCAATGTATTGTGTCGTATTGTATTGGATACTACACTTTTTACATGTAAAATATGTATCCCTGTCATATCCTTGCTATATCCTTGCCATATCTGAGCATCTTAGGTCCAGATTATCTCTATGTGGCCCCCCACAGGACTCTGGGAGTTTATGATGACATGGAGAAAGTCAATTTAGATCCTTGCCAAATTTGAAAATTGGAAGTAAAATTCTGTAGGCCTAACTGCAATAACTTTGGCCGGCTACTTATCCAAACAATTTCTGCAAGAAAGAAAAGACCCAGACGTATAATCGAATTTTTCCATCTCAGGGAACTCATATCTCCCATTGAAAGCAGTGGCTAGGCATTTTCAGAAGGCTGAAAGCAGTGGGGATGAACCCATCTTGTAGCCTCTCTCTCTCTCTCTCTCTGATTTAATATAATCATTCTTTTGGGGGGAGAAAAAGGAGGGGCCGATTCTCTGGACTGTGTCTGTTGCTGTTGGTCAAGACTTGAACAAAACCCAATCAAAGCTTTTATTAAAACAGCCAAAGTTGATCAAACACATCCTAAACAAATCCGGGCACTGAAACTTGACTCGCCCAAATGACTCAGAAGTCAGAAGGACATAGATTCAAATGACTCAGAACTTTAAAAAGTTTTCTTTATATATAAATTCAAGAAATAAATCATATTAAATTGTATGAAAAGATGCCTCTAAAAACTAATATAACTCATTTTTCATAAATATTCTTCATAGGCACTTTCAACACCCTTACTCTCATGTACAAATCATGTTAAATGTGCTAAAAATCTAGAAAATATTATTCAAAACAACATTCATACAAATCACCCAAAAAAAATTGGCAAGATTTTCAAGTCAAAATTTTCAAATAAGATCATGTATAGCCATTGGTATTTGTATGTCTTTTTAAGACATCTCACCTTGTTTTTTCCATATGCAAATGACTATGGTTATCTCTCACATGTGGGAGGCTTCTGGATCCTATAGCACAGATTTTGAAAGACCAGAACCGCATCTCATTAAAGATTTAAGTATTCAAAGACTGGAGGTACTATTCAATCAACTTTGTAAAAGACAAATGTGACTGCCTATTACTATTTAAATTCATTCAATGCGACTGCCTATTACTACTTAAATTCATTCTTAATAATTAAAACATGTTTATTCTATTTTTAAAAGATTTTTTTCCCGCAAATTTTAAGACTTCTTGGGACTCTTAGGCTGTGACTCAGTCTGATGTGTTTGAGACCATGTGACTTGGCCGAGTCAGCTCAGCTAGAGGGGGCCAAGTAGCCAGTGAGTCGAGGGTTTTAAAACCTTGTTTGTTAAGAGGGTATTATTATATATTACCTCCAGTAGTCACTTAAGTGGAGATTTCAAACATTGTAAGGTCAAGAATGCCGTATTAACAGCTTTTTTTTTTTTTTTTTTTTCTGGGGATGGTACTTGAATTCAATTTTTGGAAGATGTGTGACCTGGTAATACATCTTTGGTTTCAAGATTTCATAGATTATACATGATATCTAATATTAAAGGAGTTTTAATGAAAGATCATTTGGAACTAATGAGAGAGAGAGAGAGAGAGAGAGAGATGAGAAGATATTTCAAGGAAAAAGTTTGAATGTGAGAAAATACTCTCTCTAAATGCAAGGATAGGAAAGTAGAAGCCAAAAGTTCTTGGGATCTTTTTGAGCAAAAGCCGTTTTGACCTTATTTCCAATCCAACTGTCCATTTCTCTGTCAAGAGCGACTTGGAAATCTTCACCACCAACCCTCAAATGCATTTCGTTGGAATACTACTTCCCTCAACAGTCTTAAACATCATCTCCTTGCACCTTCTACTATTTGATTTTACAAATTAGACCATGGAAAAGCTTGTTCATCGTCTTTTTGTTCAAATTGGCAGGACTCTCTGGTGTTCTTTCCTATCTCTAAAGTTTCCCACTTCCTTTCCATCAATCTTCTTGGAAGCTTATACAGCTGGTTCAGAGGTCCATTCTGAAATGAGAGACTTCAGAGAAATATTCTTTGGAAATTTCGTGGGAATTATGGTAAGAAAGAAACAAGTGCATCTTTTCAAAGATAAGTTCTGCATAATAAGAACTCTTGTAGTAAGGATAAGACTCTGGTTGTTTCAAAGGAGTTTACAGCAAAATAGCTCAAGGGCATATCATATTGGGGTCCTAAAAGAGAGGAGCATCTGGTAATTAAAAGCTGAAGGCATGTCAGGTCAAAGTTTGTAGACAATCAGTCAAGTCAAGCCAAAAGAAGCTCCAAAGAAAAGCCCAGTTCTACACGGATTGCTAGAGCTATAAAAAATGATAAAGAGAATTTGTGTTTCCCTTTCTGGGTCCTGTTTTTGGGATCCTGTCAGAATAGGAGACTAAAACAAGGCAAAGATAATAGTATTAAAGGAATGAATTACAATTTTCTCAAACTCATGGTCGAGCTTCTTACTAATTGAAGCCAATTTGATTAAGGCATCACAGTGGAAGTGAGAATGCTCATGTGCCCCATGGACGTTGGCAAGTGACCATGAGCAGATTAGATTGATGCTTGCATCTCTGAGTCATTTATGGGCACATTCCAAGAGAATGGAACGAGGCAGCAGATGTACCGCCAAAATAAGGGCTGCCAATGTGTGATTTAGAGAAGCAACGCTTCTAACCATTATAATCTTTCATTTTTGTTCTAGCAATCAATTGACTGTCATCTCCGTTGTGTAAATTTTATTTTATAAAGTCTTCATTGTTGGCACCTGTGATTTAAAGATAAGCAACACTTCTGACCATTGTAATCTATTATTTTCATTACTAGCAGTCAATTGACTGTCATCTCCATTGTGTAAATCTTATTTTCAAGAGTCTTCACTGTACTCGAAAAATTGTAAGCTCATAAATATACTGACTAAAAAATATAAACAACACGCAAAGGCACATGTACATAATTAGTATGTCACACAATCTAAACCAACGGTGAATTAGCATGTAAAAGTAACACATACTATTAACACCAAAAAAGCTAGAACAAGACACAATTTATACAACAACCAAGACTTCCCAGAAGTAACTTAAAAGGCAAGGTCAAAACCTGTGAGGCTGTGACTGATGCAGGTTTTCAGATGTTGGGATGTGAGGATCTATCTATCTTCACCCAATTAGCTTGGTGCCAAATATTTTATACCGCCTGGTCTCCCAAGGGTTGCTTTTATCGAGGTAATAGGACTTAATGCAGCACTGCACCCATGGAGGATTCCTTGGTGCATTGCATTCATCCTCACTGCTATTGCTTTCAGTTATTCCAAGCAGTTTGTTTATCTTTGTAGTAAGTACATCAGCAGGTGGATAGCCATTGAAGAATGTCTCCTAGCATGGATAAATACGATATTGTTGGTAACAAGTGATGTCATAAAAGACTAGCTACTGAGGTAATGAACGAGATACGTATATATTCTTTGCAAAGATTGGTGGTCAGTGTATATATCAATTGGTTAATGAAGATATCAACTGGGGTGTTCATGGGCCAGTTAGGCTGGACTGAAGCTTGTCCAAGCCCAGCCTATTCAATTATCGGGCCTAACATTCAGAGTTTGATCCATCCATGGGACTGAAGTGAGCCCAGGCCTAACAACTCACAAAGTAAACCTTTGTGCTAAATATGTTGGACTGGGCCACTAAAAGCAAACATAGGCCATGCCCAGCACACATGACCATCAGGCAAGAAGATTAAGCCTGCATCCAGCCCACAGGTCCAAAAGCACATCCTCTATCAGCCCAATGAGGGGGTGGGCTCATGAAGGCCCAGGATACCCTGGCCCAAAAGTACCCCAATAGATGGATTGAAGTCACTATCTGATAAAGAGACAAAAGGAAAGAACACAAAATGGTTCCCCAGAATTCTATGAGTTGAATTAATTGATTTAGAAAAATCTAAGCGGGTTGGAATATTTTGGCAGAGCAAATGGTTAACCATGCCCCAAAACCCCAGCAGATTTTGAAGAAGATTATTGTAGAAGTTTAATTGAAATGGAACATTTGTACAATGATACCTTCAACAAAACGGTGGAAGGAGTGTAAAATTGTATCATAGTAGCAAAATGCAAAGAGTTCTACCAAACCAGTTTTTGCAAGCTTGCTGGCAATGCAATTTCCCTGAAAGACAAATGAATATGTCTTCTTAATTCTTTCCTTTTTTCTTGATGGTAGCAAAATATACTCCTTTTGTCATTGATAACACTAATTTCACTCATCTCTTTAACCAACAGTAAAGGCACCTTTATGCAACCTTTCATCAAGGGGTTGCATTTTTTTCAGTCGATTCTGCTACTAACAAATACATAGATGACCTTTTTCCTGTACAGGGGAGGGAGCGGTCCATCTCACTCATTTTGATTTTCCAATGTTAGTCCACTAATAACTGTCTTTTAGTCTCTATTTAAGTTTGAAGTCAACTTTCCAACATCCATGAAATTCAAACACTCAGTCCCCATTTGGTACACAGAACATCATCTTTTCTGAAAATATTTAGACTGCATTGCCATCAAAGATCCACTTGTTCCTTCCAACTGCCCCCTACTCCAAGGGATAGTAAGAGAGATCTTATGCCAAATTATCTTGCTGTGATCCTTGTAGGCATCCCATAAACACCCTTCCAACAGTGCCTAAAACGATCGTGGGGTGTGTGTGTGTGTCTGTGTGGTAGGGGCCAGGGGGATGCGTAGGTGGGTGGGTAGGTGGGTCAGAAGGTCTGGTTTAGGAGATCTCACATAGCTGAACCACTCAAATAAAGACTTTGTGCTTTGGTGGATATAACCCCGGATAGCTGGATGATTATTTCCTATTTTCTAGTAGAAGTTCATAGTTATGAGATTAAGTTCATTTGTTATACGAGTCTCAGTCATGTCTAGCGGTGGCAAACAGATTGCATCAGGTTGATTAGGGTTGTCTACAAGTTGAAGCCCAAACCATATCCGACCTATTTTTAAAAGGGGTCGGACAATCTCAACTAACACCCGAAGCGGGTCGACCCAACACGGTCCACATAACCCACATAAATCAGGAGAAAAAAAAAAGAAAGTTGAATTTATTCTCTTAGAATAAAAGAAAATGATTCTTCAAATCTCAAATAACATAGCAATGTCAATAGATCTCTCCTCTCTCCTCTACCTCTAGTAGTCTCAAATAACCAAGGATTTTCGAGTAGAAATTTGAATAGGGATTTATTCCAACCATCCAAACAAGAAACAAAACATAAAACAATCTTGCATTGATTTTCCACAGTTTGAATAATGTGTCTTTGGCATTCTGCAGAAGGATTTGGGCATTGAATGTAGAGACAAAGAGAAGCATTGAATTATGTGTTTGAAAGGGGCGAGAGCCTTGGACTTTGAATGTAGGAAGATAGAGCATTCCTTAAGGAAGATGTTGAGTCAAAGCCATGGAATTGCAAGACAAAGGGCAGTCTTAAAAGGACTCGAGGACTGCAGAAGTTTTTTTCACCTCCATGCTGTCTTCTGAAAAAGAGAGGGAAGCTGAATCAGGTGGCGAGAGCCCTATAGAATGAGGAAGATCCTCAGTAGAAGGCAGGATGGAAGAACCAAACAAGCAGTCGTTGATTTAGGGTTTTGAGAAGAGCTAGGGTTTGGACTTTGGATGCAGTTTCTTTCGAAGAAGGAATCCAGGTCAGGCAGTTTTTGCAGGTAACCCCAACCCAGCCAGTTTTACTGCAGGTCAGATTTACCCGACCCATGACCGACATGGGTAGGGTTAGCAGGTCACATTTTGCCACCCCTAGTCATGTTGGAGTCTTAAGTGTCCATTTTCTTAGTTGTTTATTGTTATTACCAGTGAGGTATGTCAAACTTTTAGCAAGTTGTTGATCTGTTCCATGATATGATTACTTAGAACAGAAACTGAGTGTTGAGCACACATCTTACCCCATCATCACCATATACATAAGCATGTATTCTCGCAGTTGGATCCTCCAGTGTCAATCTGATTCTATATACGCATGTTCCAACTGGAGATCGGAAATCATCAACTCTCCAGGGATATATTGCTACCACACGAACAGCACACTTGAAGATTGCCGTTACCTGCAACAAACAAATGGTTTTAAATCTTGTGGAACTCGCATAACCATAGAACCATGTGTTAATCAACAACCACATTGAGGTTTGACGAGCTAGGAAGCTCTTTTGTGGCTGATGAAGAATTTGTAAGACTTGAAACTGAAACTTTACTACTCCTAACTGTGGAAAAGTGGTAAACTTGTACTACTCAACCCCAAAAATGTTTCAAGTATCTCTTTGAAGGAAATAATTTAGAGCGAGACCTTTGAGTGGGTCAGTACATCGATTAAAGTTGAAAATGTCATCCCTTCGTAATCTGTCTCTGAAAAAGAAAAGGAATTGCTGAAAAGGTGGCAAGTCAAGTAATCAAGGGTTATCATTAAAGAAAATTTACACACAGAAGCAGCAGCAAATAAGAAAAAGAAGAAGAAATAAGCAGAAGCCAAAGAAATTTTATCATTAAAAAATAGGCATTATTGAAACACTGCCACAGTATGATATTAATCAATGGCTGGTATTCCTATGTTTTTATATAGCTTATGTGAATACATCATTGTCGTTATACTCTGTAAATTATGATGAATAAAGATGGTGGTTACTTTGTTCTATTTAGATAATTCTATATATTGTCCTTACAACGGGTACGAATAGGGCAAGGGACTGGGGCTGATGAAACCCGGAGTCAACCGCAAGGCCAAAATCTCAAATTATCATGGCGCCTATATTGGAAAATATTATTAAAAGCTGGTTTCGAATATGATTGGACTCGCCCATTGGTTATGATACTTTTATAAGTCTCAACGCAGAATTCGAAGGTCCCCGGATTCCAGGTTGTTACAATGCAGGGCTCACCTGGACCCCTATGATCCATCCACCCCACATAGCACTAACCCACCCACCACCCGCGCCCACCTGCCCACACCAACATGCGAATGTCACATGCCCCAGGTTTTTGACACCCATCCGAATGGGATTGACCGTTGGATTGAAATCATACAATATTGATGCCTTGTAAAATCGTTAAACTTGAGGGCCACGGATCAAGGAGTGAGGATGATCTGATGAACTTGAAATTTTCTAGATCTTCAATCCTCCACCACCCCTATGATTGGTGAGCCCGACAAAGATGTCCACACAGTAGGCCTGTGCAAAACAACCGCACAGAAGCACACCACTTTTAGTAATAAAAGGGAAAACAATAGAGAAGCCTCTTTAGTCATTTGCAACTAAACCCCCCATGTTACAATAACAAGATGGATGCTTCTCAAATTTTAGGTGTAGTTAGATGACTACCTAAAAAAGATCCCACATGTTCCAATTCAAAGAACCAACCAATCTCTTTAGAGAACAATAACTGTTGAAATACCTGTAGTGCGAGAAGGCCAAGGAAAACTTGACAACGGCAAGATATCCAGACCAGAAGTTAGCCGATCACTATAAAACCTAGTCCATAAAGATGCATTCACTATGACATTAAATTCTTGCAACATAAGTCAGGAAAAATAAAATGTATCTTATAATTTAAACTTACCTCTGGCGCTGCATTACAATGGTGTCCTCATCGGACAAAATGCGGAGCCTACAAGAAGATGTCAACAAACCATGCCACAAGCCAGACCGCAATTGACAAACTATGTTACGAAATTTCACCCATTGGCCAATGCCCAGCGATTTTAGGCCAAGCTCCTCAAAGAATTTGCCAGCAAAAATCCTCAAAACAGTCCCCACGCGTGGAAATGTGCTTAAAACATCCCTTGATAAAGGTGAATGTTCTAATTGTAATGGCAGTGGATTCTGAGCTTCATCATCAAGGCTGTAATTATGAGATATGGTATGAATACAAGTTGTCATGATATGGTATCAATACAAATTCTCCTTTCAGCAAAAAGATATCCAATTTCTAATATAAAACATAACAAATATTATTGAAGACTTAAAAACTAGAAAGGAAAAGCTGCAAAATATGGAACCACATAAGTTTGAGTGTTGGATACGAAAATGGTACAGGGCTTGATTACTAAAAAATTGTAGCACTTTAAAACTCAAGCAAATCAATGAGAGATTTTTCACCAAAATATTTATTTAATTTGATTTAACCAAGGCCCACAAGACACATGCAAAACCTTTTTACCCACTTCTATATACCTCTGAAGATGAGAAGTAACATAAAGAACCTTTCGATGAGTTAGCAAATGAAATAACTTAACAACCGGTGGTAAAAAATTCGTTGAGCAAGTCTTCCACATGCCTGATGTCCAATAAATACTATGAAAAGAGAAGTTTCTAGCAGGCCTCATATGGCTTTGAGATTTGCTATGAAACAAACTGAAAGAAGCCAATCCTGACTCATGGCATACTAAAAATCCTTTATGGTCATCAATCAAACGTTGATCAAATGATAAACTCCAATGAAGCAGCACCATTCCTCTTCTAAATCTGGATTGGGCATGGAATGCTCTTCTTGCCAAAATCAATCTTCGAAAGGAGCCGATTCAAGAGAATCCCACTAAGTCCAACCAAGGCAGCTCCAAAGGCTCTCAAACATTCAGAAGCATGAGAGCTGAAGCAAGAGCGAATGTCCTAGATTTAATGGATCCTATGATTGATCAGGCCCTTAATATTTGGATCAACTTGATCAATAAATGGCATTTTGATCAATCTCGATCAGGGCCCAATGGCTCAAAATATGATTTGGATGGTCAAGATGGCTTAAAATGGTCTCATATTGAAAAGTGATAGTATTAAACTTGATGGGCATTCAAATCAGCCCATTAATAGTTTCATTTGGCCATCTGATTAGGCCCATTAGTCCAAGGAAGCAAGGACATTCAAAACTTGCAACTTTTTTATCCTTTATCAACTCATTTACTTCTTTAATTAAGTTATGTTGCAATGAATTCTATTCTTTAGGATGTTGTTGGGAATAAGAATTATAATTGAGATATTTACTCCATATTGTCGTACTGAATGATCCCGGTCCGCTGCTTTCTCGTTGTTTTTAGTTAGAAGTTCTTTAATGGTTGAGATCTTATCCTTTACTTGTTAAGTTACTAAATGAAGGGTTTAGATATGTTATAGGGTTTTAAGGCCTTTTGACCACTATTTAATCATTGTAAAGGGCAGTCCAACCCTAAGGTTGTTTATGATATTTTATTTTTCAAAGAAATTGATTTGTGTGCATTTTCTCTCTTCTGTTGGTTTTGAGTTACCTCCCAAAGAACTGAAAATATCTACGGTGGATTTTCGAAATCAATAGCAGCGAATCTCTACTTTTCTCCTTGTTTAAGTGGGTTTCTATTTGGTGAAGATTGGGGTATCTTGGGCTCACAATCAATCAAATTTGGCTTTCCTTGACTGCACAGTAGCTGCCTCAACTTCGATTGATTGCTCTTTGCATTTCTTTCTCCGTTGAGGTGGTACCAGTTCATATTTGATCGGCTGAAGTTGATGTCGGGAACCACAACAAGACCCGCCATCCTGGTAAGATTCCTTCAAAATTGGGAACCGACAAGTTTTTAAAATTTTCAATAATAAAGGAAAATAGAATCATTCTATCATGATTTTCAAGTGGGGACCACTTTGTTTCTAGCCCTTTAATGGGAGAGTGTTCCTTGGCCCTAACTATGATGCCCATATACAGCATGGATACGGAGGGACATGCTATGGACATAGCAAAGACATGACATGAATTTTACATATAAAAAGTGAAGTATCAGATACAATGTGAAACGATACATTGCCCACTTTAAAGTATCCATGCATCATAGGCCCCTAACCTCCAAGGGCTAAGGGGCAAAGTAAATGCACAACAAAATCAAAGGCCCTTTCAAGAGCTATTGATGTACTTACTCTTACCTTCTCGGAAAAAAAGCATCAAGAACACCCACGAGTCTTTTACTAACTTTTTAGTGTCCGGTCCATGCCAATTGAGTCTTGACAAAGTCCTATTGATTTTTTAGTTCTCCACCAATTCTATAAGAATTTGGTTGAGTCCACCTTCTCATTTTAGAAAATAATAGAAAATCATTAGATATGGTGACGAAGGGTTAGATTGCAATACTACATACCCCGATTCAGGGGCTAGAATATTTTTTAATATTTATATATCTAATTTCCTTGATTAACTGTAATTATGGGATATTAAATATATATTGGATATATAATATATATTATGGTTATATAAGTAATTATTTGGATGATTGATATTATTATTTCTATCCTGGTTCTCAATTGGGGCTGGCCCAAAGGAATCAGTTGGGCAACTGACAAAAATGAGGATTTATCTGGAGTGGGCCCTGTGGCCTAACCCATGTTTATTTAGATTTAAGAGGAACCTTTGTGGAACCCTTTTTTAGTTAAGTAATTAAAACTTGGTAGGAACCATTAATTTTTAACCAATAGAAATTATCATATTATACCATGGAGATGGGGCCCATGTTTTGATAATTTATGGAGTTCTCACATGATAGAAGTAAATAGAATCTAGTGTGTAAGGCCCGATAGAGAGAGGACTATGTGCACATGTCCTGAACTAGGAGAGATTTCGACTTCTATTTTAAGTCTTTTTGTAGCGCTCCATATGTTTAAAAAGACAGAAACCCCATTGTCAGGCCCTCACCACACGATCGACCCTCTCTCCCTCACTACCTCTTTACCTTTTGCTTTCCCTTCCTTTTTCCCCACGTACTCCCACATCCTAGAAGCCCAAATCTAGAAAAGTAGAATTAGAAGGAGATAGAAGAACCAGCAGCGTGGAGTCTTCTCGCATGACTTAAATATTCCCAATAGGGCCACTATATCATATACAAGGTGAGTGGATATCTTTATCTTCTAGTATATGATGTTGATAGTGAATTGATTGGGTTTCCTTCTCATGACATGACTGTTACAGTGTTTTGGGCTACTGTCGACCATAGCTCTCCATTGTTTTGAGTTCAAACCTTCTTTTCACCATTTAGAAATCTTGTAAACTTGTATATTAAGGTTGATATGACTGTTAGAGAATGGACTCAACTCAACTTGAATCAACCCAAGATTTGCACCAAATCCAAGCTGGAATAGGATTTTTGCAGAAACAGGTTGTTTTTTTTTTTAATCAGTAATGGTAAATTAAATTAAGGAGAGAACAACTGTACAAGGAAAGCTCCAACATAAAGCAATAACAAAAGAAGGAATTGGTACAAAAGCCTTATGCCAACACCAAAAAAAAAAAACTAAGCAATAGGAGAGTTTGCCATGCCATTTGCTGACTGACAAACATGAGAGAGAAACCTGAATCAAAGAAGATAAAGCATTAATCTCACCGAGATAAAATTGAAGTCTCCAAGGACCCCCTCCACCTTAGACACCCACCTAATAGCATTAGAAGAATCACTTTCCACAATTAAGCTTTCCTTGAACGTAGAGGAAAAAATCCTTAAAGCTTCCAAAATGGCAAGCACTTCCGCTTCATTAAATTCTTTTATACCAACATTTTAGAAGAACATAAACAACACTTCACCCTTACTATTCCTAAGAACTCCATCAGTACCCGCTGGCACGGGCTTGCCTTTAGCCGCAACATCAACATTGAATTTTAACCAACCCGATGGAGGACACCAACACATGACTTTCCTATCCTTGGATGGACCACACGACATACAAGCTTCCCTATTCCGAGGAAAGCAATCTAATTCATTCCATTAAATTACTTTCTTAAAAGAGCCCATTTTGCTACTCTAAACTCCACAAGCAAAACAAGGTGAGTTTCTCTTGTTTTTGTGTGTGTGTGTGTGTGTGTGTGAGAGAGAGAGAGAGAGAGATCCAACCTTTTTTTTCTCTTTCACATAAAAGGCAGGGGGAGGGGGGGATTGCACACATGAGAGGATGATTCTTAAGCTACTGTCTACTGGGCTTGAGATGTAAAGCTTGTAAACCTTGTTTGACAAATAGTGGATTTGATTGGCATCCTTGTGACTTTTTTCTCTTATCTTGAGAGGTTTTCCCATGTAAATTGCTGTGTGCATTTCTCTCTTTGCTCTCTTTATTTTCTTCTTAGATTACTTGTTGTGGTTAAGAGACACTATCTTGGACTTTGCATTAGCATTTCACCTTGTAATAACAAGCACTTGCTTTAAAAAGAGAGAGGAGCATTTAATTACTTATAAAAGTGGAACTAGCATGAGCCAAATAGACTTTTTTCTGGTTAGAAAACATGACCGATTGGATTGTAAAGATTGTAACGTTATTCCAGAAGAGAGTTTGGCCACACAATATAGGTTGGTAGTTTAGATATTTGCATTAGAAGTAGAAAGAAAGGAGTAGTAAATAAAATGTTCCCTAAAAGAAGGTGGAGGGATTTGAAAGGAGAAAGAACAACAATATTAAAGGATAAAGTGATTGATGAGGGAGAATGGAAATTTGAAGGAGAAACTACACCGATGTGGAATCAAATGACTAACTGCATTAGGAAGGTTGCTAAAGAGGTGCTTGTAGAGTTGAAAGGGAAGAGACACGATAATAAAGAAACCTGGTGGTGGATTGTAGAGGTTCGGGAAGAAGTTCGGGAGAAGAGACGTCGTTACAAAGTTTGGCAGCATACTAGGAATATGGAAAACTATGAGATGTACAAGAAAGCAAAGAAAAAAGCTAAGAAAGTAGTAAGTGATGCAAAGTGCAAAGCATATGATGACCTATATAATAGGTTGGGAACAAGAAAAGGAGAGAAGGATATTTTAAGTTTGCAAAGAAAAGAGAAAGGAAAAGTAGGGACTTAGATCTTGTCAAATGTTTTAAGAGCAATGACCAAAAGGTTCTACTGAAGGACAACGATATCAAAGAAAGGTGGAGGGAATATTTTAGCATACTTTTAAACGAAGACAATATAGGAGACATAAGAACAAAAGATGATACTTCATTAGCAAAGCATACTTTTTTTTCGTAGAATTAGGGTGGTGGAAATGAGGAAAGCATTAAAACAAATGAAGACATGAAAGGCTATGTGTCCAGATGGCATCCCAATTGAGGCTTGGAAATGCTTAGGAGAAGTTGAGGTGATTTGGTTAACTAGACTCTTCAATAAGATATTACTGACAAAGAAAATGCTGGATGAATGGAGAAAAAGTAATATAGTACCTATATATAAGAACAAAGGAGATATACAAAACTATACCAACCATCGTGGGATTAAACTTATAAGTCATACTATGAAGCTATGGGAGAGAGTAAAGGAGAAGAAGTGATGTGGTACCTATATATAAGAATAAGGGAGATATACAAAACTGTATCAACCATCATGGGATTGAGTCATTCTATGAAGCTATGGGAGAGAGTAATGGAGCAAAGACTTAGACAAAAGACCAAGATATTTTAAAATCAATTTGGTTTTATGCTGGGGAGGTCAACGATGGAAGCTATCTTCTTACTTAGGCAATTAATGGAAAAATATCGAGCGAAAAGGAAAAATCTGCATATGGTCTTCATTGATCCAGAAAAGCCTACGACAGGGTACCTAGAGATTTAATTTGGTGGGTTTTAAATAAAAGGAATGTTCCAAGAGGTTATATTGAAATTATTAAAGACATGTATGAAGGAGCAGTAACGAGTGTAAGAAATACTTTTGGAGAGACAGGGGAATTCCTAGTGACCGTAGGTTTGCATTAGGGGTTAGCCCTAAGTCCTTATCTCTTTGCACTGATTATGGATGAGTTGACTACTCATTCAAGAAGAGGTACCTTGGTGCATGTTATTTGCAGATGATATTGTATTGGTAGATGAATCAAGAGATGGTATGAATGCAAAACTCGAGAGATGGCGAGAAGCCTTATCCAAAAGCTTTAAAATTAGCTGTACAAAGACAAAATATATGGATTGTAACTTCAATGGGCATTAAGAAAGAGTTGAAACTATTATGAGAATTGAAGACCATAAGATACCACAAACTAATTCTTTCCATTACATTGGCTCTATAATTAGTAAGGATGGGAAGATTGATGAAGATGTCGAACATAGGATAAAAGCGGGATGGTTAAAGTAGAGACTTGCTTCTGGAGTACTTTGCGACAGAAGAATGCTAACAAGATTGAAGGAAAAATTTTATAGGACAGCATTTAGACCAGCTATGACCTATGGAGCAGAATGTCAGCCAATCAAGAAGCAACATATACACAAAATGGATGTAGCAAAGATGAGAATGTTGAGATGTATGTGTGGTAAAACTAGGAAGAATAAAATTGAAAATGAGGAGCGCTTTTGAGAGCATTTAGGGGTAGCGACAATAGGGGATAAAATTAGAGAAACCCGTTTGAGATGGTTTGGGCATATTCAACGTAGACCGGCAGTGGCACCAGTAAGAAAAAGTTTGGCTATGAAGGTTGATGGCCCACCAAGGGGCAGGGGTAGGCCAAAGAGAACGTGGATGGAGCTAATAAACATAGATATGAAGAGGTGTGACTTATCTAATGATTTGACTCAAGATAGATCGGAATGGAGAAACAAAATTAGTGTAGCCGACTCCAACATAGTTGGGACAAGGCTTTGATGATGATGATGTTGATGTTGATGATGATGATGATGATTACATGTTGTGGTTGTGTGATTGACTTGTGCATTTGTTCTAGCCCCTAGGTTTGTTAAATGTCCCAAGTTTTTCACATAGAAGGAAAGGACTAAACATTTCCCCTACATAATAATGGGTGTAGAGACAAGCTACAATGGTGGGCTAGTCGAAGTAGCATTCACTGCTTCCAAATTAAGGCAAGGCTAGGTTATGAAATGGTTGGGTTGGTTATGGTTCATGTCTAGGTGGGTTTAACTATGTATGTTGGTCTTTTTCTATGTTAACAGCCAACCAAGACATTTGAGGAATTCACCCAATTTTAACGGCAGGGACTTAATTAAGATGAAAAGAATAATTGAATGAATTTAACATTTTTTGTGATTCATCAGGGACTTCCAGGTAATTTCAGAAGAAAAAGGGGGAATAATATTTAAAATTCCTACATTTTTTTATCTGTATGCCATTACATTTGTTTAATGTGGAAATGCATCATGCCTTGAAGCAGATTTGGGATCCCAAAATTAGGATTTCATAGCCAAATACACATGGGAAATAAGGCATAAGGCAAAAGAAATCTCAATCAATCCATCACTCGTAATAGAATTTAGGACAGAAAAGTTGAGTATGGGAACTGTTATTGAAAACAGTCTTAAAAGTTATAGGAACCTTTTTTTTTCGAACGGTAGTATAGGAACTGTAATTGGAAACAGTCCATCTTCAGACATGATAGATGATTTTTCTATTTTCTTTTTCTTAAGGGAGCAAAAAAAAAAGAACAGGTCCTAGGATAGCCAGTTCAGGGACTACTATTACAGTCTCAAAAGGCCACAATAATTATGACCAAAACTCTCCATATCTATATAACAAAGTAATCCTTTTAGAGAGTGCTGGAGAAGCAGCCACCAAAGCCAGTACTGAGCAAGTAATTTCTCCAACAACGGCAACCATTATAAAGGAATAAAGAGAAAAACATCAACAAGAAATGATAACTAAGCAAATTTATTTCCAGCAACTATTCTTCCACAAAAGGAACTCATAAAAGAAGCTAGCCCAAATGTCATAAAACTACCCCATTTATAGATCTGAGTATAAGCTCTTATTAACCAACCCTACCTAACTTAGAACTCTTAGAATGACACAATCTCTCAAAAGACTCTTATTTAATTAGTACTGAGATTACCTCCTTCTTAGTACTCCTAACTCGTTCCTACATAGAAAATAATAAACCACTGATGACCATTAATCCCAGACATTTGATCTCTAGGTGTATCTTAAAGGAGATAACCATGAAGACAGAATGGGAGACCAAGACAAAACTCTGGGACTTCCAAAAAGGATAAACTGAATTATTATTCTCCCAATCTAAAACATAATGGCCTCTTAATAAATTTAGGATTAGCAGCATTATAAAAAATTAGAGACAACATTGTTATACAGACAGAAGAAAAAACTGCACAATTTAATCTTAATCTACTGCCACAATCAGCATCTGGTTTCATCTTCATTCTTTTGTCCTTGTTAATAACAGTATGGATCCCCTCATATGACACATGCATGTGACAGGATATTTTCAACTTTAGAGATCTTGCATTTTATAAAAATAAAGAGATAAACAAAATAAACAACAAAGTTTGGATCAATATGTACTCACCTTGTGTCAAAGCTTGCAGGAGAAGCATCTGTTCCATCCCACACAAACAGGATCCAGCCATGTTCAGGAACTTCACAAACATGAAGAATCTTTTTACCAAAACCAAAATAAATACTGCATCACTCATTAGTTCCTTTGAATTGAACAACACTAGAATTCCCTTCCATCAGAGACCTGAAAGGGATGACAAGTGGATGGGAGCCGTACGAGAATGTGTACCTTGCATACTAAATCAAAATAACGGCCTGCATTAATCTCTCTCATTTGCAGCAAATATGCATTCGCACCTGAATGAGCAGCACATCATTTAAAGCTTTTAACAAAATGACACAGGAAAATTGCTAAAGCTCAGTTCCCAAACTGCTTGCTAGAATTCAAATCAACATGAAAAAAAAAAAAAAAAAAAAAACAATTTCAGGTAACATGAAAAGCCATAATAATAAAGCAGTACATTTAAAAATGTTGCAAGTCAGAGAATAGAACAGGACTTACATGTTGCAAGTCTGAGAATAGAATAGGACTTATATGCAATTCTTATTATTTCAGGGTCGTTGATGTAATTAGTATAAACCTGAGGGCTTTTTTGTAGAAAGAACTTTCAAAGTAACATATGATGATGGCCTTTTAGCCATTAAAAAAACCTCAGATTTATACTAATTACATCAAGGACCCTGATATAATATGAGTTACATGTAAGTCCTATTCTCTGACTTGTAACATTGTAACAAAAACCACAGCACAAGTTGAAGTTTATCATAACAAGTCCTGTTCATGAGGCGGTTCCTAAGCTCGTTGAAAAATATGAGATTGTTAACTACAAAGGTATATGAGCTTTGTTGAGCGAGACAATTTGCACTGCATCCTCTCAGCATACTGTGTGGTTAACTTGATATCGAGATCTTTAAAACTATATGAGAAGTTCATGACGTGTCCCTCATTTCATCACGGACAAATGAAAATGACCTAAATGACGACCAGATACAATACAGATAAGGGGAGTAGGGATAAGCCTACATTTTTAAGGAATCCAGGAAACACTAACAGATCTGGGTATCCTATCCACAAAATAATACTTCATATTTAATAATATAATTTATATTAATAACCTGTTTTTTTTTATGATAACGATAAAATTTTATTAAGCCACGAGAAGATACAAAAAAGGACTAAGCCACAAGCTGCCAAGCCCAAACAAAAAAACTCCAAATAAGAGACCTACGAAACAAAAAAGTTACTGTGCAACAAAAGTAGGAGAGGAACGAAAAACTCCCACCCATGCAAGAGCATCTGTCATGACATTAGCTTCTCTTAAAATATGACTAAAGCAAACACCTAATTAAAGAGAAATATCATGCACCTCCTCTACCCAATCCGTCAGCCTCCATGGAAAAGAAGACTTACCAGAACTCCACAGAATAGTTGAAAAAGAATCGCCTTCAAGAATTACAATGAAACAGCCCATCCTACGCAACTCACAGCAACCAATCAAAAGAGCAAACTGTCAGCTTCATTAACATCCATCGACTCCACAGGCCCTGAATAGCTTCGAACAACCGTGCAAGACCAATCTCTAATAACACCCCCAATTCCACCTCTTCTAATTGAATGAACAAAACTTCCATCAAAATTTAGCTTTAGAATGCCCATTGGAGGATTCCACCAGAACACTCTATTCACAGGTTTAGCATGCCAACCTCCTCTCAAAATTTCCACCCAAGATATATTCAGATTACTGAGATTAACACCTTCAAACTCCTTTTTTTTCCTCACCCACTCCAAAACAGGACCCAACAACCTCATCCACATAGCTATTTTTATTCCATAATAATCTATTGTTTCTCTCCAACCAAAGCTTCAAGAGAGTAGCATAGAACAGTAGTTTCTATAAGATTTTGCCATGAATATACTTGCACCCAAATCGCCATTGATGGAATAGGTCATCAACTGCCCTAGGCATGACCCACTGCATTCCAAACATATCAAGGATAGCGATCCACACTTTATAAGCAAAAAGACAATGGATCATCAAGTGATGCACCGACTCCTCATCTTTAAACACATAGGACACCCATTAACTATAACATGGTTCCGTTGACGTAATTTGTCAATAGTCAAAATTTTATGCCACCTTGCAATCCAGCAAAAAGCTAAAACTCTTGGACGAACTAAAGGATCCCAAAAACTATGCCAACCAACCACTTTATCAGGATTTTCAGTCAGGCTATTAAAAAAAAGACTTGACCAAAAAGTTACCTTTGACATCAGGCTTCCAAATCTTTTTATATCCTCTACCAACTGATCAATAAACCTTATTATCTAGCATACCAAACATAATAGTAAAGTCAGAAACTTCTCTATCAGTTAAGCACATTTGAAAATAAAAATCCTACAACACACGATCTCCTGTAAAAGCAAGATGATCAGCAAGAGTCACCTTCGGCCTCCTATCCGACGAATAAAGGTTAGGAAAAAGATAATGCAACACATTTTGCCCACACCATTCACCATGCCAAAAGTTAACCCGCTGACCATCATGAACCCTATAACGGATCCGTAAATCAAAGTCAGCCTTAATAGAAAGAATAGATTTTCATATCCCCAAAATCTTATAATCCTTATTTGGCACACACCACCCTTCATTACCCAACTGATACTGTACTAATCAAAACTTGTCTCCACAAGCCTCCATCTGGTTTTCCCACCCTCCATAACCACTTCCCAAGAAGTACTTTATTGACTTTCTCGATTGAATGAATACCCAAACTGCCTTGAGAAGTAGGAGACCACACCGTCTCCCATCTAACTAAATGATACTTCCTTTTCTCCATAGCGTCATTCCAAAGAAAGTCACGCTGAAGTTTTTTAGTCCTCTAAAGCACACTCTTAAGACATTTGAAGCAAGACACATAGTAAATTGGGATACTGGAAAGAACAGACTTTATTAAAGTAATGCGCCCTCCCAAAGACAAATATCTCCCCTTCCAAGAACTAAGCTTTTTATCAATACGCTCAACCACCGAGTCCCATAAACCCCTTTTTTTTTTCTTTTTTTCTTTTTTTGTAGCCCCAAGTAAGAAGGGAACTTCCCAACTTTACAGCCAAAAGCATTTGCCAATAAGACAAGAAGACCCTCTGCCACCCATACACCAATCAGTTCACATTTGTCATAGTTAATCTTCAGCCCTGATAATAGGTCGTACCACTTCAACAAAGATTTTAAGGTATCAATCTGGACCAAAGAAGCATCACAGAAAATAATAGTGTCATCTGCGAATTGTAAATGACCCTTCGTAGTATATTAATAACTTGTTAGCAAAGCCAAGTACAAAATTAAAACCCTTTGTATGTTCAGTTGGAAACTAAGGAGGAGGAGTAGGGTAAATAAACTTTCCAAGAGAAAAGGGAAGAGCTAAACGGCATGATCATGTGAGTCGATTTAAAGGTGTTAATGAAAGAGTCCTTGGAGAAAAGAGGTTAAAGATTGATGAGGGAGGAATTCTAACGCCTTCTCTTATAGAATATTTTATATAATAGTTGCATGCTTATTATTTAATATTTCCCAAGGAGCATTCCTGCAATTTTGTTGTTAAAAAAAAAAAAAAAAAAAAAAAAAAAAACCTTGACCATAAGTCGTGAAACCTAAGTTGATTTACGGCAGGCTTTCTTGTCTCCATTGCATTTTTCCTCTCCATACTTCTATTCTCTCTCCTTTCACACTTGTTCTCTAACATAACTTTTTCTTTGTATTACCTTAAGGAAAAGTACTGGTTTTTCATCCTTTTGGTATCGGAGTGCATCTGATCTGAGGAGTATCTTGGCTGTATAAACAGAGGGCTTCTGTTGATCCTCACAGGTCAAAATAAGCTCTCAAAAAGGCTCCTTTTCCCCATTATGGCAATATCTGGTAGTATTTTGGAGAGTTTCTCTGAAGTATGTTTCAGAAGAATATGACAGTTTTTCTATTATGACAGCCAGCTGTTCTGTTCTGTGTATTGAATAGAAGAGCCGGTTTATGGTGACATTCTCTATGGGTTGACATCTACCCCTGCTTAATGTTATGATTTGGCATCTTCTGATCATTTTTATCTCTTTTGTGCCTCCACTAAGCCTCAATCGTATAAAAGGCCTCTTCCTCAACATGTTGGGAACAAGCTATGACCAAAGAACTTACAGCTCTAAAGAAAACTCGCACTTGGGATTTGATCCTCTGCCTCCCAGTGAAACTGCAATTAGATCCAAGTGGTTCTTCAGAATCAAAAATAAATTCAATGCCTCAATTGAAATGTGAACATCACAAAGCCAGCCTTGTTGCCAAAGGATAAAATAAAGGTTAGTATTGATTATGAAGAGTCTTTGTACCTATTACCAAGATCACCACCATCTACCCACTAATTATCGTAGCTGCCATTCTGATGCAGATTAACTGATTGAAAAGGCTTTGGCTTTCATGAATACATTTGATCGAGCACATGGGGTCCAAACCCATGTGTGAAAGTCCCATCTTTCAGAAAAGAACCCAAAACAGTCCCATACATGTGAAAATTGAATAAACAAGGGCTGTTTAATATAAACAGAAACAACAGGGGTTGTTTTACAAATTTTCATAAAAAAACAGAAGTTGTTGTGGAAATGCATAGTTGTCCAGAATGTCTGGAATGACTCTGTTTTTGGAGAAATCATCAAAACATGATTTCTAATTCCAAGTAATTGCAGGATTCTCTACATTCAGACAAGATGAGTTGGAACCTAAAGATCTTAGGCAAGATAGATGGATTTGACTGCTGAAAATTAGAAAAAGGGAGTGAATTTGGGTGTGCCAACAGGATTGACTGCATTTATAGCCATAGCTGGTAGTCAGCAATACCATTATTTTATTTTTTCTGTATTTGCTTTTCTTAGAAGATTGTGGTCTTAATTTAGATGTTGTTATCAAGGATGTAATGAGATAAAGGGGGGATCTTTCCAATATGTCTTTTCATCTTTAAAAGCTGTAGTAAAGAGGATGGTCCATGGTATGTTCTGGACAATAAAAAATAAACAGAAATTCTGTTTCTTTATGTTTTCTTCCATTCCTTAAGTCGCCGATGCATGGTGGTGTTGGTCTTGTCGTTTGCTTGTTTGCCCATTGATGGCGTGACAGGCACAATATACAGCCAGGCAGCACCATAACCTGGTCCAAATCAGTCTTGAGGTTGGAATAAGTTGGATTGATACCCTTTGCTGCATCAGATTGGTATCAGAGCAGTCGCTTCTGCCCGCCGTCGACACTGCAATATTCTACTGATGTAGAACCTTTCCGATCCAGCGATGCAACGCGGAGGAAGAGGAAGAGGCGGAGGCCGTGCAGGCGCTGTAAGTATGCAACAGGTGGACTTGCAAGGATATGTACAAGAAATTAACACCAGATTTGGAGAGTTGGAACAACAACTACATGCGATCACAAAGCAGCTCACAGATCTAGGGGCAACGAGGGCCCTACGAATCCAAGTGAAGAGGATTCGGGTGGAAGTGATGATAGTTCTTTCCATCGGCGACGCCGGCGAGATGATCACCGTAGACCGAGAAGGCGAGAAGACCGGGGTGATCTCAATCTCAAAATTGAGATCCTGGAATACCATAGTAGCCTTCGTGGAGATGACTTCATCAAGCAAATCTTCGACACTCGAGTCATCCCAGATGACCACAAGGTCAAGATCGCAGCCATGCGACAGCGGCGCCAAGCTTTGGCTTGGTGGGAACAAACGTAAACCACGCGACAAAGGCAAGTTAAACGCAAGGTGACCTCTTGGGAGAAGATGATGTCCCTAATTCGCGAGGCCTTCCTTCCTGTCGATTATGTGCAGCCCAATTTCCAACAACTGCAACATATACGATAAAGGGATAAGACCGTGGAGGAGTGTGTGGAGGAATTTCACAAAATCGTCTCACGTAAGGATTTACTTAAAGAACAGCTGGGGATTGTTGGGAGAGTCCCACGTCCCACATCCCACATCACCCAAGTAATGAGTTTGACATGTCTTCATATACTTGTTTCTGGACCTTCCACCTATGAGCCTAAGCTTTTAGGTTGGTATATGGTTTCTTACATGGTATCAGAGCGAGTTCCATTCCCGTCGTTCTTGTGTAGTCCACGTGGCAGACCCGTCCATGAAATCTGTCAGGCCTACACGTGAGGGAGAGTGTTAGGAAAGTCCTACATCCAACATCACCCAAGTAATGGGTTTGACATGTCTTCATATACCTGTTTGGGCCTTCCCCCTATGAGCTTAAGCTTTTGGGTTGATATATGGCTTCTTACAGGGATGCGATTCACCGACGGATTAAAGCCTACCACAGTGGATTTGATGGGCCTTGCACTAATCTTTACGGTTGCGGAGGCATGTCACCAAGCCAGTCTTTCTGAAAAGTGACTCAAGAAGCAACGGGGCCGCGGAAATCCATTTACGAATCCATCTAAGGCGGGAGGTAACTACCCCAAGTTGGAGTCAGCCAGAGAAGGTGTCACTCAAGTGCATGGAATGAAGACTCACAATGATGGTACAGCAGGAAATGCATTCCAAAAGACTGTTCGTTTTTTCAAATGCAATGAACACGGTCATTATTCCGCAGAATGTCGCAAACGTCAAAGAGTAGCAAGCACTAAGAGGGAAAGATGTTGCGGCTGAAACAGAAAGTGAGAAGGAAAATTTTGAAGAAGTCAAAGACGTCGACTATGAAAACAGCGATGAATCGATTAAAAGGGATGTGGCTGAAACCTTAGTAATCAAGAAAAGTCTCATGATGCCCAAGAAGCCAAAAGAGGATAGTTGGTTGTGCAACAATATCTTTTATACCTCTTGCACAATCAAAGAAAAAATTTGCAACGTGATTATCGACGGAGGTAACTGCAAGAATGTCATCTCATAGGATGCCGTCGAGAAGCTCCAACTCAAAACTAAAAAGCATCCTTCACCATACAAGCTTTCTTGGTTCAAGAAAGGGAATGAGATAACCATTCGTCGCCGTTGCTTGGTATCATTTTCTATTGGTGAAGTTTACTTTGATAATGTTATATGTGATGCGGTCCCTAAGACGGATGCTTATCACATTTTATTTGGCCGACCATGGCAATATGACAAGCAGACCCTTCATGATGAATACCGTAACACATATACATTCTAGAAGGTTAAAATGAAAATAGTTCTCAAGCCTGCATGAATGGATTCCAACAAAGTCAGAACCCGACAGAGGTGATGTTAACATTTTGTCTCGGGTTCAATTTCTGGAGAAAGTTACGGAGAATGGAATATTTTACGTGCTGGTGGGGAAAGAAATCAATGGTAGATTACCAATTCCAAAATTCCTCAAGTCATTGATAGAGGGGTATTCGGACATTTTGCCAAATGAATTACCTACCGATTTGCCAACGATGCAGAGTATTCAACACTGCATTGATTTGATTCCGGGAGCTAGTCTACCAAATCGACCAGCCTATAGAATGAGCCCTAAAGAGCATGAGGAAATCCATAGGCAAGTAATGGAATTAATTGAAAGGGGATTTGTCAGGGAGAGTATTGAGTCCATGTGCAGTACCAATTTTACTAGAACCTAAAAAGGATGGTTCTTGGCATATATGTATTGAGAGCTGCGCCAAAAAAAAATTACCATTAAATACCATTTTCCCATTCCACGCTTGGATGATATGTTGGCTTGTGCAAGGGCCTTTTCTAAGATAGATTTGAAAAGTGTGTATCATCAAATTAGAGTATGGCCAGGAGATGAATGGAAAACGTCTTTTAAAACCCGTGATGGATTATATGAATGGTTGGTGATGCCTTTCAGCCAAACTAGTGCGCCGAACACTTTTATGAGGGTTATGAATCAAGTGCTACGACCATTCATCGAGAAATTTGTAGTTGTATACTTTGACGACATCTTACCTTTTCTAAGATAGATTTGAAAAGTGTGTATCATCAAATTAGAGTATGGCCAGGAGATGAATGGAAAACGTCTTTTAAAACCCGTGATGGATTATATGAATGGTTGGTGATGCCTTTCAGCCAAACCAAGGAAAAAAAAATCGGCCGAGTCCGAGTCGACTCGGCCGAGTCGACTCGGACTCGGCAGGGACCGATCCGAGTCCCCTGGACTCGGTACAGGTCCAGGGGGACTCGTCCGAGTCCAGGGGGACTCGGCCGAGTCTCTATGGACTCGGCCGAGTCCCACTGGACTCGGACGAGTCCCCCTGGACTCGTCCGAGTCCCCCCTGTTGACGAAGGGGGGGGCTTTAAAAGCCCCCAAAACCCTAAAATGCTCATTTTTTTGCCATTCTACTTTGTGGAGAGTGAAGGAGACTACTTCCAAATTGTGTTTCAAGCATCAAACATCATCAAATCCATCCATTTTTGAAGATCAAGCCTACCAAAGAATCCAACCACTATTTACATCAAAGAGGGTTTTTTTATTTCTCAACTTTGAGGTTTGTTTTCTTGATTCTACATGCATATATGGTTTAGAGAAGATGCTAAGATGAAGATATTGCTTGAAGATGGTTTGGAGGATCATTATTTTTTCTAAAAATGCATTTTTTTTAATTTTTGGGTCTTTTTTTTAAAAAAAAATTAAGAAATCCGAATTTTTTTTTGTTATTTACTTATGTTCTTTGTATGAAATTATTATTTTGGGTTTGTATAACATGGATCTATGGTTCTAACACTAGATCTATGCATATATGTGCAATAATAATATTTTCCTTACTTTTTCTTGTAAAAATAATTATTAATAATATGGATTTTTTGCATTTTACATTCTTAAATTATGTAGAGTAGATGATTACATGTGTGGGTTGTTTGTAGATGAAATTTCAACTATTTTTTTGTTAAAAGAATGTGATTTTCATGATTATGATGTAATTTTAAAAAGAAATAATGAGAAATCCGAATTTTTTATTATTATTTACTTATGTTCTTTGTATGAAATTATTATTTTGGGTTTGTATAACATGGATCTATGGTTCTAACACTAGATCTATGCATATATGTGCAATAATAATATTTTCCTTACTTTTTCTTGTAAAAATAATTATTAATAATATGGATTTTTTGCATTTTACATTCTTAAATTATGTAGAGTAGATGATTACATGTGTGGGTTGTTTGTAGATGAAATTTCAACTATTTTTTTGTTAAAAGAATGTGATTTTCATGATTATGATGTAATTTTAAAAAGAAATAATGAGAAATCCGAATTTTTTATTATTATTTACTTATGTTCTTTGTATGAAATTATTATTTTGGGTTTGTATAACAAAATTTTTCCTTTTTTTTTTTTTTTTTTTTTTTTACTAAATATGGGGACTCGGCCGACTCGGCCGAGTCGGCCGAGTCGACTCGGACTCGGCCCGAGCCGAGTCCGAGTCCGAGTCCGACTTTTAAAACCTTGAGCCAAACTAGTGCGCCGAGCACTTTTATGAGGGTCATGAATCAAGTGCTACGACCATTCATCGAGAAATTTGTAGTTGTATACTTTGACGACATCTTAGTATACAGTCCAAACAAGGCTACACGTGTGGATCATTTAAAGCTGGTTTTTGATACACTTCGGCGGGAACAACATTTTGCTAATCCAAAGAAGTGTACCTTGGGAACAAATATGGTTATATTTCTTGGCGGGAACAAATATGGTTCCCTTTCGTACATGGATTGGGAGAAGTGACCTCACCGAACTCTACTTATGCACATCACCGTCCCATCCCACTCTCTCTCTCTCTCTCTCTCTCTCTCTCTCTCTCATATCACGATCATCCTCCCTCTTGGCACACCATCACCGCCACCATCTCCCAATACACACTTCAATCCTCACAATCTAACCAGTCCACCATCCATCTTCATCTATGTTGCATCTCATTCTTCTCTTCATTCCTCTAATGTCTCTCTGTTTCACAAGCCATCTCCATCACCACTGTCATCTTTATCATCTTCACCAACTAAAAGCATAAACCTCACCTCCAAACATCCAACCTGAGATCCACCTTACTGCACCCCCACAAACCCAGACGAACTGAACCCATGCCTCACATCATCTCTTTCTTATTCTAGCCAACCCCTTCCATCTTCACCATCATCCTTATCCACCAACCAGAACCCCTAACTCCCATACCCGACCCATCATCATGCATCACAGCCATCCAACCCCTCCAACCAAACAGCCCCTTTCTCAGCCACCTACTCAACAAAAACCTACAAAACAAACACACCTGAACCCACCTGTGACCCACCAACACAAGCCATGCAGTCAAACCCACCCACCCAACATCTTACCAAACAAACCAGAGCCCACCTGCAAACCTTCATCAACAACCCACTGCCCATCATTTTGGGACCCACTTCAAAGGACTAATCACTGTCACTGTAAAGAAAGAGAACCTATGAGTGGGGCTCGGCTATTGGTTCTATGGGTTCCAATTTCACATTGAAGTCTATTTAAGTTGCATCATGTAATTCAAAGCGGCTTAGAAAAGAGGAGGAGGCCATGAGGTCATCATCGACAGCATCATTCAAGGCTTTTGATCACCAATTGAGGCATGTAATCCTACCATAGTACCATAGTAGTTCAGTTTTCGATTCCTTGGCTTCCAACACTCTAGAATCTAGGGTTTTATGTGTTTTCTTTGTTATCTATGCTTACCTAAGAGTTTGATCCAAGCATCCCAGCATGTTTAGGGTATTTGACCTATGATTGGAGTGGATTACATTAGATTACTATTTATCAACCCTTGTTATTGATCTTGAGTCGTATGATCACTGCTTATGTTAGATTTGATGTCCTACATCTAATCTTTTGCACTCCTAGCCTGTTTTTACACCTTTACGTGATATGCACACCCGAATTCAATGTATTGATGATGGATGAAGTGATTTCATCATGTGTTTCATTCAGGTTGAATGCAAAGTTTATGCTATACATGGAATTGGGACTAATCTAGTTAGATAGAATCATGTTAAGCCCTTTTCGTCAGTCAAACGATCTGCGACTTGCGATCCAACTATTCCATTATGTTCGTCTCATCGAGTACTATAAATTCAAAGGGCAAATCGCGTGATTCCAAAGGCAAATGATTGACTTACAACCTGTACAAGTTACAAGGGCAAATTTGTACATCAGCAATGGATCCGAATTTCACTTTACTTCACGCAGTAAGACCAGTTTACTGGTAAAATCTAACTGAGATCTTTTACAGTAAAATATTAGATTTCTGTACCTTTCTAATGAATCTGGAATCACATCAATTGCACTTATATTGGATTTATGGTGTATTGTCGAATTCAATCACTACACATAAAAAGCCAAAGAATTTTCTACACGTGCCTAGATTAATATATCTTGATCTTTTATGGCCCGTTTGTGATCCGGTCAACCTAAAACGTTGCTGGAAGTTATGTCTGATGATGTTTTATCAACTTCTTATGTTTTCAACCGTGTGGATGATAGGATGAGATCCTTGTGGTGATGCTTATGTACCAATTGTGCTTTTGTGTTATGAAATGCACATGTCATAACTGCATCTGTGTGTAAAATTCTTTGACCTCTTAAAGGCATTTTTTAAAATATGGGCAACGCATTGTGGGGACGGTCACACGGCTTTTAGTCCCTACGGAAATGACATTGGGGATTGGGAACCCCTTTGTGCGACGATTACTAATATGCAGCTAGCCCTTTATTGTATTGTGATTTAACTTAAGTTACTGGGATGGACTTCATTCCATCATCAGGTAATGCTGGCTCCGCGCCAGTTATATGTCATTTATTTGTCATTAATGGAGATGGATCCAAAGAACAGAAATAGAATGCAAAAGACACAAAAGTCAAATCTTATAATTTGACTTGAGGAGATTATTGTGTTGACAGCTTTAAAATAGATAAGCTACTCCCAATTTGTTCCGCATGATTTTGATCCACTCACAAGACCAATGGAGCAACCAATAAAACTCTCAGAATGCTCTCAATTATCAAAATAAGACCACAGTTGGATTTTTAACCAAGTCACAGATATAAGCATTTCTTTTAGGTGTCACGCATCTGTAGATAAGAAATTATGGAATCAATAAAACAAGCAGAACTGTAATCATAAGAACCAACCCGCATCAAATTGATGATCTAGCAGCCATGTCCTTAGCCGCGTGATAAGCTCTTTGTCATTATCTGTAAGTTTAAATTTTGAAGAAATCTGATATGGATTGACATCATCACTTGGCTCTGCTCCAAACAGAGCAAAAGAAGAGTACTTCTTGTTAAAAACAGCATTAACATCTCCATTGTGGATTTTTATCTGCACAAGTCATGCCTCTTACAGTACCAGAAAATGTTTGAAACACATATCAAATATTAAGAAATTTAGAATATCATCATTTTAGCCAAACAATAGATAGATGGGAGAAGGCTCCAGAAAATGTTTGAAACACAAATCAAATATTAAGAAATTTAGAATATCATCATTTTAGCCAAACAATAGATAGATGGGAGAAGGCTGTGACGATGATGATAGCGGCAAAAAGAGTAAACAAGTGTAGCAATATCATATCTCTAAAAGAGAGTCACAAATAAAAAGTAATTACAGCCGGACCATGTTTAGACTAAAACGCTAAAATAATTAAAATGAGGAAGCAGACAAGTATTAGAAGATCATAGGTATAAGAAACAAAGAGAGACTTCATTTTCTTAAAGCAAAAATATTTTTTTAGGAAAATGAATTAAATTAGGTAAAGAAAGGTTCAGTTCATACTTCATAGCTATAGATTATCCCATGTCAAGAAGAAATGGAGAAGTCAATGAAAGGAACTGGTTTTTTCCAAAAAGATCAAGATTTTATCAAGAGTGATCAAGCCCCAACCAAGGTACGATGCATCATCAAACATCTCAATCAATCATAAATATGTGACTCAAGAGTAGCACATTCTCAAAGGAAAGACAGAAGCGATATAATCATATGAAATACAGTACTAAGGAATGTAGAAATAATTGAATTGCTCTCTTTCAGTACTTATAAGGAACAAGAGATTCTACATCTGCAACTGTAGAATATGGGACACCCTAGTCTTTGTTCTCTAAATTATATAGAGCATCTTGAAATTTTCTTCTGCAACACCAAGAAGCTCTTTATCATATTCATTAATGACTTTTTTCGTATTCATCAATGAACTTTGCACAAACAATGAAAATCTATGTCACCAAGTTTGTAATTACCAAACAGGATTTAGTGTCTGAAGTTGAAAATGCATTAATATTTTAAATCCAAATACATAAATGAAAAATGAGCTCGTCATTAAAGCATATACCACGTGAGACTCAAAGTTTCAATGAATGGTAAATTTATCCAAATATTGTAATGTATATAAACACAGAATATTGCATGTATTATTTGAGAACAGACCCATAGAAATGCACAACCAACAGCAAATAAGAAAAGATGCATTAGAAAGGAAATGGCATTTGAAGAGGTTTTTACTCAGAAACTACCATAACATGATGGAGAGAAATGATATCTCCAGATGACTTGACATGTGGTAGCTTGCCCATGTCTTCAGCAAAAAAATTTACAGAAAGTCCAGGATCCTTATGTGACGCATCCATTATCTTCAGTGTGCAGACATAATCTGCCAAGAAGAGTCGAAGGACTTGAATAATCAATACTAAACAAGTAACTATCAAATAAAAGACATTTTATTTTGACATAGGGTAAATGGCTCATCAATATACATACAAGGACTAATAGCACAGACTCCTCTTGTACTGCGTGCTTTTTTAATGAAAGCAAGAAAAAAAAAAGACGATTTTTAACCATAATCCAAGCTTTGTTCTTCCATCTATGTTGGGGTCAGCTAAAAATCAGAATATTTAATCTCTCTCTCTCTCTCTCTCTCTCTCTCTCTCTCTCTCTCTCTCTCTCTCTCTCTCCTTCCAAATATATATATATAGAAAGGGATAGTCTATTGGGGCATGTTTGTTTGCACAATAACACACATGAATTGAATTCATGGGAATTCGTGGTCAAATGAGCTCCACCAAAGGATTATTAAAGAGGTGAAGTGTGAATGATATGAGGTGAGGGGTAAAGGATATAAGGTAGCTATGTAGATGGGAATTTGACCTTCCTGGTATTTGAATTCCTAGTTGATAGCTTGGAATTCATTTTCCACCTTCCCTTAATTCACTTTCCATTAAAGGGGAGGTGATTTGATGATCTTTTTTGTATATTCAACTTGGATCTTCATTTTTAGCCACTTTAGCATGAATTCCCATGTATTCAATTCCTAAGTATTCTAAGCAAACAACAGGCCTTTAGCAAATCTATCTATCTATCTCTTCCACCACTTCTCCTTCCTGCCTTTCTTTCTCCACTTCCTTTTCAGTTGCAAGCAAAACAACTTGGTATAGAGCCTCTCCAAAGCAATAGACAAGCTAAAGGGAGAGAAACAGCGCCCTAAAGCAGCCGCACAAACAAGTTCATAGGGTCACTTAAATCGTAACGTGAATATTACTCTGTCCAACTGATATTCACTCTAGTCGCAATTTTCACAGAGCAAGTTCAATCCAACGATGAATTTCACTCAAATCAAAGCAACAATTCATCCAATTCCAATTCAAGGGAGCAAATGCTGATCCAACGTTCTTGTCTACCTTCAACAAAAAGTGGGTCATTCACCAAATGGCCAAATCTACTCGCCTACACCGAAATTCACGATTCTGTCACTTACCCATTATCAATCTCACTTTCTCAAGCCTAATAAACGAAAGGGTTAAGCCTAATCTTATCAAGAAAATGGGGTTTAATCTCAAAAATAGGACATTTGGCTGGTTTTCCACGAAATGGATGATAAGATTCAATGAAAAGATGAGAAGAAATGGGAATTTGTGAAAAGGGAAAGTTGGGGTACCGACCAGTTCCTTTGCTCTTCTTTGGGACACCAGATTCGACGACAACGGCCAAGAGATTAACCTTCATATTTGGAGAAATCATTGCATCCCTCAGCGCAAGATACTTGTAGTTGTTTTCTATGATATTCTCCATCTCCTTCTATTTCTCCTCCTTTTCCTTTTTTTTATTCTCTCGCTCCCTCGAAGATAAGAAGAAGAAGAAGAAGAAGCAGC